>OX038877.1:10000-2487580 GCA_943789525.1 Agriphila geniculea
TAACCTAACCTAACCTAACCTAACCTAACCTAACCTAACCTAACCTAACCTAACCTAACCTAACCTAACCTAACCTAACCTAACCTAACCTAACCTAACCTAACCTAACCTAACCTAACCTAACCTAACCTAACCTAACCTAACCTAACCTAACCTAACCTAACCTAACCTAACCTAACCTAACCTAACCTAACCTAACCTAACCTAACCTAACCTAACCTAACCTAACCTAACCTAACCTAACCTAACCTAACCTAACCTAACCTAACCTAACCTAACCTAACCTAACCTAACCTAACCTAACCTAACCTAACCTAACCTAACCTAACCTAACCTAACCTAACCTAACCTAACCTAACCTAACCTAACCTAACCTAACCTAACCTAACCTAACCTAACCTAACCTAACCTAACCTAACCTAACCTAACCTAACCTAACCTAACCTAACCTAACCTAACCTAACCTAACCTAACCTAACCTAACCTAACCTAACCTAACCTAACCTAACCTAACCTAACCTAACCTAACCTAACCTAACCTAACCTAACCTAACCTAACCTAACCTAACCTAACCTAACCTAACCTAACCTAACCTAACCTAACCTAACCTAACCTAACCTAACCTAACCTAACCTAACCTAACCTAACCTAACCTAACCTAACCTAACCTAACCTAACCTAACCTAACCTAACCTAACCTAACCTAACCTAACCTAACCTAACCTAACCTAACCTAACCTAACCTAACCTAACCTAACCTAACCTAACCTAACCTAACCTAACCTAACCTAACCTAACCTAACCTAACCTAACCTAACCTAACCTAACCTAACCTAACCTAACCTAACCTAACCTAACCTAACCTAACCTAACCTAACCTAACCTAACCTAACCTAACCTAACCTAACCTAACCTAACCTAACCTAACCTAACCTAACCTAACCTAACCTAACCTAACCTAACCTAACCTAACCTAACCTAACCTAACCTAACCTAACCTAACCTAACCTAACCTAACCTAACCTAACCTAACCTAACCTAACCTAACCTAACCTAACCTAACCTAACCTAACCTAACCTAACCTAACCTAACCTAACCTAACCTAACCTAACCTAACCTAACCTAACCTAACCTAACCTAACCTAACCTAACCTAACCTAACCTAACCTAACCTAACCTAACCTAACCTAACCTAACCTAACCTAACCTAACCTAACCTAACCTAACCTAACCTAACCTAACCTAACCTAACCTAACCTAACCTAACCTAACCTAACCTAACCTAACCTAACCTAACCTAACCTAACCTAACCTAACCTAACCTAACCTAACCTAACCTAACCTAACCTAACCTAACCTAACCTAACCTAACCTAACCTAACCTAACCTAACCTAACCTAACCTAACCTAACCTAACCTAACCTAACCTAACCTAACCTAACCTAACCTAACCTAACCTAACCTAACCTAACCTAACCTAACCTAACCTAACCTAACCTAACCTAACCTAACCTAACCTAACCTAACCTAACCTAACCTAACCTAACCTAACCTAACCTAACCTAACCTAACCTAACCTAACCTAACCTAACCTAACCTAACCTAACCTAACCTAACCTAACCTAACCTAACCTAACCTAACCTAACCTAACCTAACCTAACCTAACCTAACCTAACCTAACCTAACCTAACCTAACCTAACCTAACCTAACCTAACCTAACCTAACCTAACCTAACCTAACCTAACCTAACCTAACCTAACCTAACCTAACCTAACCTAACCTAACCTAACCTAACCTAACCTAACCTAACCTAACCTAACCTAACCTAACCTAACCTAACCTAACCTAACCTAACCTAACCTAACCTAACCTAACCTAACCTAACCTAACCTAACCTAACCTAACCTAACCTAACCTAACCTAACCTAACCTAACCTAACCTAACCTAACCTAACCTAACCTAACCTAACCTAACCTAACCTAACCTAACCTAACCTAACCTAACCTAACCTAACCTAACCTAACCTAACCTAACCTAACCTAACCTAACCTAACCTAACCTAACCTAACCTAACCTAACCTAACCTAACCTAACCTAACCTAACCTAACCTAACCTAACCTAACCTAACCTAACCTAACCTAACCTAACCTAACCTAACCTAACCTAACCTAACCTAACCTAACCTAACCTAACCTAACCTAACCTAACCTAACCTAACCTAACCTAACCTAACCTAACCTAACCTAACCTAACCTAACCTAACCTAACCTAACCTAACCTAACCTAACCTAACCTAACCTAACCTAACCTAACCTAACCTAACCTAACCTAACCTAACCTAACCTAACCTAACCTAACCTAACCTAACCTAACCTAACCTAACCTAACCTAACCTAACCTGACCTAACCTAACCTAACCTAACCTAACCTAACCTAACCTAACCTAACCTAACCTAACCTAACCTAACCTAACCTAACCTAACCTAACCTAACCTAACCTAACCTAACCTAACCTAACCTAACCTAACCTAACCTAACCTAACCTAACCTAACCTAACCTAACCTAACCTAACCTAACCTAACCTAACCTAACCTAACCTAACCTAACCTAACCTAACCTAACCTAACCTAACCTAACCTAACCTAACCTAACCTAACCTAACCTAACCTAACCTAACCTAACCTAACCTAACCTAACCTAACCTAACCTAACCTAACCTAACCTAACCTAACCTAACCTAACCTAACCTAACCTAACCTAACCTAACCTAACCTAACCTAACCTAACCTAACCTAACCTAACCTAACCTAACCTAACCTAACCTAACCTAACCTAACCTAACCTAACCTAACCTAACCTAACCTAACCTAACCTAACCTAACCTAACCTAACCTAACCTAACCTAACCTAACCTAACCTAACCTAACCTAACCTAACCTAACCTAACCTAACCTAACCTAACCTAACCTAACCTAACCTAACCTAACCTAACCTAACCTAACCTAACCTAACCTAACCTAACCTAACCTAACCTAACCTAACCTAACCTAACCTAACCTAACCTAACCTAACCTAACCTAACCTAACCTAACCTAACCTAACCTAACCTAACCTGACCTAACCTAACCTAACCTAACCTAACCTAACCTAACCTAACCTAACCTAACCTAACCTAACCTAACCTAACCTAACCTAACCTAACCTAACCTAACCTAACCTAACCTAACCTAACCTAACCTAACCTAACCTAACCTAACCTAACCTAACCTAACCTAACCTAACCTAACCTAACCTAACCTAACCTAACCTAACCTAACCTAACCTAACCTAACCTAACCTAACCTAACCTAACCTAACCTAACCTAACCTAACCTAACCTAACCTAACCTAACCTAACCTAACCTAACCTAACCTAACCTAACCTAACCTAACCTAACCTAACCTAACCTAACCTAACCTAACCTAACCTAACCTAACCTAACCTAACCTAACCTAACCTAACCTAACCTAACCTAACCTAACCTAACCTAACCTAACCTAACCTAACCTAACCTAACCTAACCTAACCTAACCTAACCTAACCTAACCTAACCTAACCTAACCTAACCTAACCTAACCTAACCTAACCTAACCTAACCTAACCTAACCTAACCTAACCTAACCTAACCTAACCTAACCTAACCTAACCTAACCTAACCTAACCTAACCTAACCTAACCTAACCTAACCTAACCTAACCTAACCTAACCTAACCTAACCTAACCTAACCTAACCTAACCTAACCTAACCTAACCTAACCTAACCTAACCTAACCTAACCTAACCTAACCTAACCTAACCTAACCTAACCTAACCTAACCTAACCTAACCTAACCTAACCTAACCTAACCTAACCTAACCTAACCTAACCTAACCTAACCTAACCTAACCTAACCTAACCTAACCTAACCTAACCTAACCTAACCTAACCTAACCTAACCTAACCTAACCTAACCTAACCTAACCTAACCTAACCTAACCTAACCTAACCTAACCTAACCTAACCTAACCTAACCTAACCTAACCTAACCTAACCTAACCTAACCTAACCTAACCTAACCTAACCTAACCTAACCTAACCTAACCTAACCTAACCTAACCTAACCTAACCTAACCTAACCTAACCTAACCTAACCTAACCTAACCTAACCTAACCTAACCTAACCTAACCTAACCTAACCTAACCTAACCTAACCTAACCTAACCTAACCTAACCTAACCTAACCTAACCTAACCTAACCTAACCTAACCTAACCTAACCTAACCTAACCTAACCTAACCTAACCTAACCTAACCTAACCTAACCTAACCTAACCTAACCTAACCTAACCTAACCTAACCTAACCTAACCTAACCTAACCTAACCTAACCTAACCTAAGCTAACCTAACCTAACCTAACCTAACCTAACCTAACCTAACCTAACCTAACCTAACCTAACCTAACCTAACCTAACCTAACCTAACCTAACCTAACCTAACCTAACCTAACCTAACCTAACCTAACCTAACCTAACCTAACCTAACCTAACCTAACCTAACCTAACCTAACCTAACCTAACCTAACCTAACCTAACCTAACCTAACCTAACCTAACCTAACCTAACCTAACCTAACCTAACCTAACCTAACCTAACCTAACCTAACCTAACCTAACCTAACCTAACCTAACCTAACCTAACCTAACCTAACCTAACCTAACCTAACCTAACCTAACCTAACCTAACCTAACCTAACCTAACCTAACCTAACCTAACCTAACCTAACCTAACCTAACCTAACCTAACCTAACCTAACCTAACCTAACCTAACCTAACCTAACCTAACCTAACCTAACCTAACCTAACCTAACCTAACCTAACCTAACCTAACCTAACCTAACCTAACCTAACCTAACCTAACCTAACCTAACCTAACCTAACCTAACCTAACCTAACCTAACCTAACCTAACCTAACCTAACCTAACCTAACCTAACCTAACCTAACCTAACCTAACCTAACCTAACCTAACCTAACCTAACCTAACCTAACCTAACCTAACCTAACCTAACCTAACCTAACCTAACCTAACGAGTTGCACTCCGAACGCCGAAGAGATAGCAGCAAAACCACGTGCGCTCCGCAATAAAAAATTCGAAAAAGTGGGTTTTTCTAACCGCAGCAACACGTGCGATAGCTCAAAAGTTGCGCGCTCGCGAGCCGCACACGGTGGTGAAAAGTTTTTGAAAATCCCATCACGGAGTGAAGAGTTATTAGTGAAATAGTGAAAGTTTTGGTGAAAAAGTGAAAAATTTGGCTAGTTTTTTGCCAATTGTGTCTCCACCTTTCAAGACGCGTGGGATTTTGACATACCGGCGTGTGCGCAGTAGCGCCCTCTACAAGACTACGCAACGAGCTGAATTTTAGCGGTTCAATCCGCTGAAATATCAACAAAAAACAAAATAACCTCAAACCACGAGGTCGGTCTTCCCGGGGCGGCCGGGTGGTTTTTGGGAGCTCATCGGACGCGGCGCAGCAGGGCGAGCCACGCGACACATCGGGCATCTCAATCGGACGAATAGAAGATAAGATATTTAATTTTAAAATTTTCAAAATTTTCAAAAACTTCTATCTCTTTTATTTTGTATGACTCTAATTTGGCTGTTAATTTATATATATAGAATTTAGTAATATCTACCTAGCAAAAAAGAAATTTTCAAAATAGGATGATAAACAACTGAGATAGAAATTTTTGAAAATAAGGGTGGAAACTTCCCCCTTAGATTCTACTTAGACTATAAGAGTTTTTTCTATTCTGTTTTTTGTGTCGGATAGTGCTGTGTTTTTCCTATTTTTAGGTACTTTGTTTATAATTTTAGGATATATAGTCTGGGAGCTATTTAAATTTTAAGATTATTTTTTAACTCTGTGTTTTAGGGTATTAAAGTAGGGGGTTGGAGGGTCCATATTTGTTTAGGACTCCTCCCCGGGCTTCCAAAAAGCCCAAACACCGGCGGGCTAGGCCTTTGTTTGAGAATTTACCCAAAAGTCGGCCATTTTGTTTCCGAATCCTCACTTTGGGTAAATTTTTAAACAGCCAATAGCTCGCTGGCTATTGGACTTAGGGAGTCGGGCTTTCCGGTGTAGGGGTTGGAATTTTACCATCTTCCGGGTCCCGGGCCAATTTTCCCCAAATTCCAATTTATTGGAATTTCGGGATTCCACGCCGTGGGAAGGGTAGCCCACGACCCGCCAACCGTCCCAGAAGAAACCCCGACTCTCTGGGCCCAATAGTTTGGGCGCTATATTAATTCCAAAATTTTTTGGAATATTTCCAAAAAATTTTGGAATTGATTTATCTCAGGAGGTATAGCTCCTAGAGACTCGGCGTCTTCAGCTAGGGTGCTTGTAATTTTGTCCCCTACCCCTTCCCATTCCTAGAATTCCTATTTTTTGACTTTTATTTTTGCCCCCCCCCCTAGCGATCGCGCGAGGTAGAGCTCGCTGGGGCATCCCAGCAGCACCAAACCCGGGCTCCCTAGCCCCAATAGCGGCGGAGATACGACCCTTCAAAGTTGGCGTCCGCCATCTTGGACGCCATTTTGAAAAACTTTGAAGAGTCGTACATCCCAAACTATTTGGGCTATAGGGCTGGGGATTTTTGCATAGGGGCTGCCGGAGGGACCTCTTTCGACCTGATAGGGTAAATTTACCCTATCACGACTTGGAAATTTATTTCCAACCAACCCCACCACCTGGTAGGTCACCGGCCCCTCTATGCGAAGATCCAAAGTCCCAGTTCTAGGAGACCGATAGTTTCCGAGTTACGGGCAAATTACCTAAAGTGAGGATAATTTACCCAAAACTTACCCAAGGGATAGCTCGGAATCTATTGGTCCTAGAGGAACGGGCTTGGTGTCGGGTTGTAGGGCTCCAATAGGGCTACAATCGGTCCATAGGACAGTTTTCGATCAGAGCCGCCATCTTGGCCGCCATCTTGTTTTTTACGGAAACCGTTATAACTTTGCGGCAAAAATTCCCAAAATTATTTTGTTTTTACAAAAGGGTGTACTTGGCCACCCTCTACAAGCTTGCTTAGAAGGTTAAGACGTAGAGTCACTTATTAGGGCTCTACATTCAAAAAACAAAAAATCTAGAACATTAGGTAAATTACCTAAAATTAATTAATTTTGACAAAAATTCGACCGAGCGCAGGTCGCTCACATATATTAGATTAGGATTGACTAGGATATTCACATATACAGTTTACATTTTAACACTTATACAAATTTACACCACATTTTACACTTTACAATTGACGATCTACTCCCCATCATACACTACACACATTTACACACCCATTCAAAAGATGGCATTCGTGCACACGCCTGTAGGCAGACCGGCGAAACCTCAGAGCCCACGTAAATCCCCGGGAACCCCACCATCTGGCTCTAAGGAGCCCCAAATTAGGGCACAAAACCCCGCTACGGCCTTCATTAAACGAGCGGCGGTAAAAAGGAGGTCCATGGACCTAATGGACTCCTTTAAGAGAGGAGTGCACTCTGACTCTGACAAGTCGGTCAGCGAGCTCATCCACGAAATGATGGTCTCTATGGAGACGATCCCAGAGAAGATGAAAGAGTACCCGCAAATGCGGAGGGACATAAAGTTTTTCGTGGAGAAGCAAGCTGACCGGAGTCTTACCATCCTCTTCGAACTGGGTAACCGGTTCGGGGATCTAGAGAGCAGAATAGAGTCGCTCCAAGACACACCTCAGCCAACCACAACGCAAACGGCAATAACACCTGGCCAGGGCATGGAGGTGGTAATGGCGAAACTGGCAGAGATTGAGAGTAGCCTGGGTGATATTACCTATACCGGCACCCAGCACTCTGAAAAATTAGAGGAAATATATAAGACCGTGGACGTTACCTACAAAAATGTGTGCACAGTGTACGAAACGGCAAAGGGAATACCAACAGAGCTTATTGACAAAATGGATGAAATTGGAGACCAGCTGACCGAAATTACAAAAGACGTGGAAGACGCTAGGATCAGCAATGACGTCGTGAGAGAACGGTTGGGAGGTGTGGACGGTGAAAGACCAGAAGTGCCAGTTCTAGATAAACTGGAAAGGCTGGAAGATCTAATAGAAAGCGCCAGAACAGAACAGCAGGCGATAAAACACTTGGTAGAAACCGTCCAAATCAGAGTGGAGCAGGCAGAACACCAGCCAACGCAAACCAGCCCAGCTCAAAAACCCACGTACGCCTCAGTCACCGCAGCACCTAAACACCGGCCGACACCGGCGCTTCACTCCGTCGTTGTGACCTCTGAAGACGCTGAGGAAACCAGCGGAGAGGTCCTCGAGAGGGTGAGGCGTGCGGTGGACGCCACCAAAGGAGGCCACAAGATAGACAAAATACGGAAGGCAAAGAATCAGAAGGTGATAATTGGCTGCCGGGACAAGAAAGAACTAAACGAGGTGGTAAACCGTATAGAGGAAAAAGATGCAAAACTGAAGGTAGCACCTATACCAAATAAGAACCCACTGGTCGTCCTTAAGGATGTAATACAGGGAGACATTACTGACGACGAACTACTTCAGGCAATAGAAACACAAAATCCGTTTATTAGAGATGACTGCAAAGAAGGAACAGAGATGAGAATGACGATAAAATACAGGAAAAACACAAAAAATCCAAATGCGGCACATATAATTCTCCAGGTAAGCCCCCTTTTATGGCATAACATGACTAAAAATGGTTACCTCCACATCGACCTACAAAGGGTCAGGGTGGAGGACCAATCTCCGCTGATACAGTGTTCCCGTTGTCTAGCGTATGGGCATGGCCGAAGATATTGCACACAGGACGTGGACAAGTGCAGCCACTGCGGAGGACCACATTTGCGGGTCAAATGTGACTTATGGATCGCTGGATCCCCTCCGGAGTGCTGCAATTGTTCACGTGCTGGCAAAAAGGACGCAGCCCACAGCGCGTACAGCGCGGAATGCCCTATCCGCCAAAAGTGGGATTACCTGGCTAGACAGACAACGGCATATTACACCGACGATAACTAAGGTAGTAACTCCACTTCGTACACATTCACATCATCCACAACACACCACAACATGTTTTTAATTTTTTAAACTTAGTTTAAAAATAGAGACATAATGTGACAATAGCACTTAAATTAAAACAGTTATGTTTTGATAAACATACAGTTTTTGATAAAATTTTAATAAATACAAAAATTAAATGTAAATGTAATCAAATCTTAAAAACTAGTCTAAAATCTTGGTAAAAATATTATTCAGATATAGTAAACATAATAAAAAATTTATTTTAAACGATTGGCAGTATAACTAACTTTAACTAAAATATATGGAGTGAAACCTATGTAACAAGTTAATAAATAAATAAGAATAAGAAATGGGAAAGTCATATATATTGACTATATATATATAAAACTACCCTGATAAATTATAAGAATAAGAAAATAGTAGATATAAGTGTAATGTGCAACAGAAATAGAATAATAAATAGTAATATGTATAGATAAAAATGTTATAAAAGTTGATTCGCAGCATAAAGCTAACAATTGACAAAAGGAAATAAACTGTTAAGAACTAGAATTAAGCATAGACAAATAGAGTAAGAAAACAATTCACAGCGCATCTGTGAAATATATGTAGATAAAAAACAATGTAAGACTTTAAGAAACTCAATAACAACTCTTGTACAAAATAATGTCTAAATGTATAAAGACAAGAATTTAATGTACCTAAGAATATTTAGAAACAAAAATTGTATTTTAAATGTAGTAGAAATTAAGAAGTAGAAAATACTGTAATGTCAATTAAGTAATAAGATACTACCTGTATTGAAAAAGCTTACCAAGCGTATATCAGGAATAAGAAACAAAAAGAAAATATGTAATAGAAAGTAAGAATTAAAATGTAAGTAAGAATTAAAATGTATAAAGATAAGAACATAGGAATAAGAAAAAGAAAATTGTAAAATAAGGATAACCACAAAAGTGTACCTTTATTTTCCCACGTGTTTTTAAATAAAGTTGAAAATAGAATAGAAAATAGTCAGGCGGGCATCCCACCCGTTATGGAATAAAAGGTGATGGATGAAAGAAAGATAAAGTATGTAGCATGAAAGTACGAGAAGCATGTCAAGCGAGAACTGGTATGAATGAGGAAAACAGATGTATAAAGGCCTGGACTCCATGTCTGGGGAGTAGAGAAAAAAAAAAAAAAAAAAAAAAAAAAAAAAAAAAAAAAAAAAAAAAAAAAAAAAAAAAACCTAACCTAACCTAACCTAACCTAACCTAACCTAACCTAACCTAACCTAACCTAACCTAACCTAACCTAACCTAACCTAACCTAACCTAACCTAACCTAACCTAACCTAACCTAACCTAACCTAACCTAACCTAACCTAACCTAACCTAACCTAACCTAACCTAACCTAACCTAACCTAACCTAACCTAACCTAACCTAACCTAACCTAACCTAACCGACAGAGTGAACTTACCACCTTGAGAATTTTTTCGCACCTCCATAGGATTTTTCTGAACCTTCCATTTTTTGTTTGACGCATATCTATTGAGTACTTTTCACGTAATAAATTTTTTCCCGAATTTTCATACTTGGAAAATGGTTCCTATATAATCGACGTAGCGCGTTGATGTCTTTTATATGGGAACCGTCGACCTTAGGTGCACTTTTTGGTCTAAAGATTTATTAATTAAATTCATAACTTCCGTTCTATTAGTCATTGCTTAATTTTGTTAACGGTTTTAGATTTAGACGCCCCTAAGGCATATTCCTACATCATTTTCTTTTAAATTTTCTTAGTTTTTCGAAAGATATTTGAGTTTTTCCTATTTTTTTACCAAAAAACATTAAAAATCATCCATTATCTGTTGATTTTTTCGTCTGGTTTTAACCGATCTTTGTAAATATAGTTTTATTCAATAGCTCTTGTTAAAATACAACTTTTCTGTTCTATAAAATTTTCCGTAGAGTCCATAGTTTTTCTGTAATTTTGATTTTAAAGTTCCGGAAAATTGTTGATTTAATTTAAAAAATCAGAAAGTTAGCAAACGTTATTACTCCGTCAATTCTCGTTTAATTCGTTTCATTCTTGCGCCATATCGTAGCACAACTTTGCGCCTCTAAGGAAAATATACTTACTTTGCCGTATCGCTGAAATTCGCAGAGAAAGCGGCCGACAAAGGAAGTGTGTTTTACCAATTTTGTACATAAGTGTTTTACTTGAATAACTTTGTTATCTTTTAAGTTTTAAGTGATTAGTTTTATTATGTTAATAGATCTCAGCGCGGCGCGTTTTTTAAGATAAAGAACGTGACTGTAGCGAATCTATAACTTTTTATTTTTAATTTTTCTTGTTGAAATTTTCAATAATTTCATTTATTTTTAATAAATTCATTTTTGTTTATTTAGTATTTTAAGTTAAACGTTGAGATTAAGGTTAATAAACTCTCTATTTGAGTATAAATTTTATTATCATAAGCTTTAAATTTGTTTAGTTTTTCCAATTTTTTCGTGAATTAGTTTTGTATTGGTATGAAACTTTAATACAGCCACAATGTCTGTACCCAGGACACCCCCTAAAAAGAGAGGCTCAGCAAAAGCAGCTAGCTCGCAAATCACAGATCAGCTGACCCATGAGAATCAGTTTGCGTTGCTCGATTTGACTCCTGAGCTGAGTGAACCTGAGTTAATCTCTAAAGATAAAAACTTATTTGCCCCACTTGTCGAACTAGAATCTTCTTTGGATATCACCATTACTGAGTCAGACAATTTAGCTGTCATATCCAAAGTTGCCAAGCGAGGCACAGCGCGCTTTAACCATGTCAAAAACATGATCACGCAGGAGATTCAAAAGATCAGGGATATTACTAAATTCCTCAAAAGCGACAAGAAAAATGATATCATCCTTGCATGCAATAACATGGAAAAACTTATTTCGGACCAGGCGGATGACTTTACGCGTGAGTGTCGCAGAATAGAAACACAGGTAGACACAAGAGAGAGGGACAACATGATCGCCTCTGTTTCTAGCAACCTAAAGGAGGAGGTTGTCCTGCTGGTCAAGGAATCAGTTTCTTCCGAGATGGAAAATATTAAACGCACTGTCAGAGAGACAATTTTGGAGAACTGCGGTGCCTCAACCCCCGGTAGTGCTAACGCGGGTAACCTGGAAAGCATTATTCCGAAAATAGCATCCGCAGTGGCCAAACAAATACCACCCTCAAGTGCTCAACACTTATCGACTCCACTTCCAGGTAAATCATATGCGGCGATTGCTTCGCGTAATAACCAAAATAATATGCCACAGACCAAAAGCTCTAATCCGGCAATAATGGTGACACCCAAAGGCGAAGTCAAATCACGGCAAGATGCTATTAACGCCTTCAAGAAAAGCGTAAGCTTTAAAGAACTGGCTTTTGCACCAGCGAGAGTGCAAGTAGTTTCGAACAACAAACTGCGCGTAGAATTTGATAATAGCGAACAAGTTGACAAAGTTCTTAGTAAAATTAAAGAATCGGATCACGCAACTGCGGAACATGCTAAGAGGCTCAGACCAATGATCATGCTCAAAGGCATAGACAGCAACACCCCTTCTGAGAGCTTGGTTGACACAATTATTCTGCAAAACCCGGATTTGGAGATTCAAAAGGATGAGTTAGTGCTGCGCTTTAAACGCAACAACAGAAACCCTGAGGTGTATTACAATGCGGTTTTCATGGCTAGTCCAAGACTATATCGCGCCATCATGAACCTTGAACGCGTAAATATTGACTACCAACGAGTCAGGGCGATGGATTTCTCACCTTTTCTACAGTGTCATAAATGTCTTCAATTCGGGCACACGCAGACATACTGCAAGGTGGAGAAATCTTCCTGTTCTCATTGTGCGGCCTCCAGTCACACTGTGGAACACTGCACTGAGAAGGAAAAGCCTCCAAAATGCTACAATTGTCATAGCCATAATCAAAAGTTCGGTACTAAGGCTGATACCAAACACAAGGCGAACGATGCAGCCTGCCCAAGACTCCGTGCAGTAAGAGAGAGAATAAACGAACGTGTCGACTATGGTAGCAGTCATTTTTAATCGTGAAATGAAAATTATTCAGTGCAACACAGACCGTGCGCTACTCAGTACTCAAGAATTCGTTCTCTCTTTTATTAATGGACCTTACAGTATTGGTCTTATTCAAGAGCCATACGTAGGTAATGGCAACTTTATGAAATCGGTTCAAGGATTAAATATCTATCAATTCACTGGGGGAAATAGAGTTAAAGCTTGCATCGTCACTAAGCCGACAGTGGGACCTATCATCGGAATGTCCCAATATTGTTCTCCCAACCTTTCTGTAATTCAGCTGACACACCAAAATCGACCTTTAACTATCGCCTCTGTCTATATTGAACCTCGCGATGACGAGAACAATACCCTCGAGCGATTGGACTTCCTTGCCAGTTCAACCGGCGGACAGAACCTAATTATAGGCGGCGACCTTAATGGATGGCACCCTCTGTGGGGCTCTATTACAGCTAACTCACGAGGCAACGATATTTTGGAACTTGTGAGCGCTAATAACCTTAGCGTGTGTAACACAGGCACAACTCCAACATTTGTAACGACCACCCACGGACAACAGCGTACATCCATTATTGATCTTACCATAGCTTCAGACTCCATTCTAAACAGAATAACTAATTGGCAAGTCAACTTAGACTTATGTCCATCGTCTTTTCATAATGCCATTGAGTTCTCATTTCTCACTGGACACCTGCCTGAACATAGGCCACAATCCACCTCCACATTCCTATACAAGTCCGAAAAGGCTAATTGGGCTTTGTTCAAGCAGATTCTCGATGAAATGATGACAATATCCGATATTTTAGACGTCAACTTAGAAACATCTGACACCATAGACCTGGACAATTTAGTGGCTGAATTCACCAATGCCATACACACAGCCTGTCGTGGCTCAATGCCGATCAGAGGTGGCCCCACGAAGGTTAAAGCGCCCTGGTGGACTGACGAGCTGGAATCACACAAACAAAAAGTACTAGAAATTCACCGCAAACTTCATTATGCGAAACGACATGGATTTCCACTGGATGAAATCCTCCAGGAACAAACCACCGCTAGAGAAGCATACGCTGAACTCATGAAGACGGAGTCAACAAGACACTTCCGTGAGTTCTGCGAGCTCCAAACCAAGGAAAATGTCTGGTCTCTGACCAACCGACTCATGAAGGAAACAGCGCCAAGAACCCCACCGGTCACTATCAAAGTCGGTAATAGATACACTACGAGTGGACAAGAAACAGCTGAAGTAATACTCGACCACTTCTTCCCAAACGACACACCCGACTGCGACCCTAGGCATGAGGAACTTCGTTCGATGCAGCCTCTCGTTCCTGACACCCCAGACGACCCTCCCTTCACTGTTGGGGAGGTCCTAGAATGCCTAAGTCAGATAAGTCACAAGAAAGCCCCTGGGCTAGACAACCTGACAGCTGATATATGCAAACAGGTTGCCTCTTCTTACCCGGACTTCTTAGTGGCTCTTCTCAATCGCTGCCTCTCACTCGGATATTTCCCTCAACAGTGGAAGGAAGCGTACCTTAAAATCATTCCAAAGCCAGGAAAAGCCGATCACACTTCCTTAAACGCACTCAGACCTATCGGCCTTATTCCGGTTTTTGGTAAGCTGCTCGAAAAACTGTACATCAGACGAGTCAGCTATGCAGCAGCCAAAGCTGGGAAAAGTAACCCGTACCAATTTGGCTTCACGGAACAGCTTAGCACTGTCAACGCCCTTAGTACGGCACTTAACAAAATCCGAACTACTAGAGACACTGGCGATCTCACCTTAGCTGTGTCTCTGGACATCAAATCGGCCTTCAACAATGCCTGGTGGCCGGCGATGTTCCAGCAGCTACGCAACAAACAGTGCCCAAAGAATGTCTTTCGGCTCATCCAGAGTTATGTCCATAACCGAAAAGTCACCTTTGATCATGCAGACTCGCGCGTCACACGCACAATGACCAAGGGCTGTATCCAAGGGTCCGCATGCGGACCTATTCTCTGGAACATCACTCTGGATGAGTTGTTTGATATTAAGCTCCCCGACGGATGCCATCTACAGGCATTTGCCGATGACGTTTTACTGGTGGTATCGGCACGCACAGTGGCTGGACTTGAGATGGCAACCAACGAGGCATTGCACCTAATAGCAAATTGGGGATCGAGCGTCAAATTGACGTTCGGACCCGAAAAGACTCAAATTATTGCCTTCAACAGAAAAGCTGAGACCGCCAAGATCACCATGTCCGGGAAACAATTAATCTTCACAGATCAAATTAAACTTTTAGGCGTCATCATAGACAAGGGCCTAAGATTCGGTGCACATGTGCGATACGTAATCGAAAAAGCAACTCGGGTGTTCCACAGGTTGTGTCTGTTCACAAGACCAACTTGGGGGGCACACCCAGAAAACGTGAGCATAATTTATCGCCAGGTCATAGAACCCATGATAACCTATGCGGCGGGTATTTGGGGACAAGCAGCCAATCTACTCTATGTGCAACAACTGCTACTGAGCACACAACGCGGCTTTGCCATTAAGGCTATTCGCGCCTTCAGAACTGTCTCCACTACAGCTGCCTTGGCTCTTGCGCAATTTGTGCCCCTAGACCTTAGGGTCAAGGAAGTACACACGATCGAGCAAATGAGGCTGACTGGAATCTTTCCCGAACTTCCGAGCGACATCTTACTGGAAAAACCTATTCCACCCAGCGATTTGCCACATCCCAGCGAACGAATCTCTCCACAATACACGAGAGTCACCAACCAACAAGAAGCGGACCAACTGCACCAGGGTACAGCGTACCAAATCTACACAGACGGAAGCAAGCACGAAGATGGAACGGTCGGTGCTGCTTTCGTCTGTTACGCCCCTGGAGTAGACAGCCCATTAGTGACCAGGAAACTAAAACTGCATAATGCTTGTAGTGTATTCCAAGCGGAACTCTTAGCGATTCTCCACGCCTGTCGCTGGGTGGAGAAGAAACGGTATCAGAGAACCATAATATATTCTGACTCCATGTCATCTTTACAAGCCATCCAAAACCGCAGCAACACACATCAGCTCGTAGCGGAGATCCATGGTATACTACTGCGTCACCCAGAAAGCATCCGATTCGCGTGGGTCCGCAGCCACGTCGGCATAATCGGTAATGAGACAGCAGATGCCGCAGCTGGACAGGCGACTCATCTCAGGCGCAGTCTCGATTATGACCGTTTTGCAGCTACTCACGCTAAAACGCAATTGCGAAAAGGTAGCTTAGCTACCTGGCAAGATAGGTATGCAACAGCACCACAAGCTTCTATAACCAAAAATTGGCTTCCCACTATAAGCGACTGCAAGGCTGCAAAGATATCCTTGGGCATATCATTTGCGTTGACACAAATACTGACGGGACATGGATACCACAAGACCTATCTTCACAGATTTAAGATCACGGAAGACGATATGTGCCCATGTGACGGACAAACCAGCCAAAATTTGCAGCATCTCCTGGAAAACTGTCCAATGTATAATAAACAGCGAATAGACCACAAACTATTGTGTCAGAACTTAAAAGTCAACCCATATAACATCTTGGAACTAATAAAGAAAGAATCTACTGCTGACTCATTCACCAAATTCATAACACACATAGTAAACACCCTAAAAAGTTATAATAACACATGAGAATTAACAAAATTGCGACGATCAATAACTCTGCTAAAACACATAAATAAAATACAAATATCTATTAAATATTAATATATATAACAAATATAGTATCTTTAAATATATATATAACTCATAATACTCTACACTCTCAAAAAAAGAAGAAGTATCAAATCGCTTCTTCCAATTTGATAATCAACCATACAGTGCAACACAAACAAACAAAATGTGAAACAAATAAGTTTGTCAAAAAAAAAAAACCTAACCTAACCTAACCTAACCTAACCTAACCTAACCTAACCTAACCTAACCTAACCTAACCTAACCTAACCTAACCTAACCTAACCTAACCTAACCTAACCTAACCTAACCTAACCTAACCTAACCTAACCTAACCTAACCTAACCTAACCTAACCTAACCTAACCTAACCTAACCTAACCTAACCTAACCTAACCTAACCTAACCTAACCTAACCTAACCTAACCTAACCTAACCTAACCTTTTTTTTTTTTTTTTTTTTTTTTTTTTTTTTTTTTTTTTTTTTTTTTTTTGACCCGGGGAAAATGCCTTCGCATACCCCCCCGCGCGGGGAACACGGGGGTGGTTATGTGGTGCATCCCACTAAAAACCCCGGGGTGTTCCTTCCACGCATTGGACGAGGACAGTCGGGATCAGTGTAGCATTCACCGCGTCCCCGCCCTGCGTTAGTCCCTTCGGACTCCATCAATGGGACGCTGTCGTCCCTACTACGGTGTGGCGCGCCGGAACACAGGCACGCTCTTCCACCACGGGGGCCCTAAATGGGCGACAGAGTTCCCCGCTCTATCGCCGGCCCCCACTCTGAATCGGCATTGGCCTCCTGCCGCCGCCGTTTCTCTCTTAGCCGCTACTAGCTGGCTCTAGCCTCAGCCTCTGCTTGATTCGGCTGTGCGACTTGCTTCGCTGGCTTAGGCCTTCTCTTATGTGACTGAGGAGCTTTGCAGTTAGTGCCCCCCAGAACATGGTCCGCTTTCTTGTTGGCCGCCGCACACAATACACAGTGCGGCGTGGCCGAACACGACACTACCTTGTGCCCAGATTGCCCGCAGCGAAAACAGAGGTCACTGCGGTCGACAGTACTCTGGCATGCACTCTGGACGTGTCCTATTTCAAGACATTTATAACATCTCAGGGGTCTCGACGGCAGAAGCCGGACCCCTGCTGAGACCCATCCCACCAACAGTTTTTTGCCGCTCTCCAGAATCTTTTTCGCGGCAACCACGGGGCATTTGACGAACGCGGTTCCTAACCCTCTACCAGTTCGGCGAATATAAGAGCACTTCACCGCGTCCTTCGAGCATTCTCCATTTTCGGCGACGGCATTTACAATCTCAGCCGTCGACGCTGTATCATCTAGGCCAGTGATGCGGAGGTCTGCGCACTTGGATGGCCTGTGAATTTCGACCAGTCCGGGGTCAATTAATTCCCGGAGTTTTTCCGCCATTCTGTCAGCATTTTTGGCACTATCAGGACCCGGCATCTCAACAATTCGAGCACCTGTAGCCGCCACCTTCATAGACAGCCCGCCGGGAATGCCATACTCAGCAAAATTAATCTTGCCTTTCGCTTGTAGCAATGCCTGGACGTAGGTGGCACCTTCCTTCTCAGCTTCAGGCCGCAACTTAATAGTGATGGCGGCTGTTTGCGGAGGACGCAGCTTTTTAGTTTTCGACTGTTTAGACTGCTTCTTCTTCTTTTCTTTCGGCTTCTTCTCTGTGGGTGACGGAGCCTGGTTTTGCACTTTAGCCGGCTTGGCACGCCGATTTCTCACCTCTTGCCAGTCGTCCTTGTGGGGCACTGAGGCTGGCGGCGCGGGATGTGCATCAACTGGTGGAGGAGCCACAAAATTCTCCATGTTCTTTTTGGCTCTTCGTTCCTTCTTTCTTTCCGTTTTTGTCTTCGGTTGTCTAGCGGCAGGGACAGAACCCTGTTCGGCAGGTGGAGTTGCCTTACGCGTCTTCTGCGGTGCAATAAGTGACGTGGGCACCGCAGGTTCACCAGGAGACATTTCGGGGAATTCCGGCCCAGGGCTTGCCCGATCAGCATTGAGTGACAGTGGCTGATGTGGCTCTACTGATGGGAACTTCTGCGATCTTTCGGTTGCTTTTCCACTCATAATTTCTCTCATTGCGGACAACAAGCGTTCTGTTTCTTGAGAAGAACCACCGCCGGCGCTCAAGCAATTCGCGCAGGTAGCGGGCCCTTTCTTCTTAAGAATAATCATTTCTCTCTTGAGAAGCTCGACTTCTACTCTCAAGTTGTCGTTGTCTCGCCGAGTTTCGAAGTAATCCGCCTGTAGCCGGGTAAAATCCGTGCGCATAGTCTTGCACTTTTCTTCCAACTTAGCGAGTTCCTCGTTTTCCGTTCGTTTCGGAACTTCTGCTAATGCCTCCTTTATCTGGGACGCTGCATCCTTCAGGGTTCGTACGAATGTTCCCTTTAGGTGGCCTGATCTACTTGCTACGTCTGTGATGACGTCTGCTGTTCCACAGAGTTTTTCGCAAACTTCTGACAAGGGCATACTCTTCCAGTCGGCTGTCTTCCTCGCCGGACTAGGGTCTTCCCGTGGTGGAAGGAAACGTCGCGCCTTCTCTATAATCTCCTTTTCTGCATGGAGTTCCGCCTCAAGTCGTTCTTGAGCCCTACGCGCTGCGGATTCTGCTTGCCTGGCACGCCCAACACCAATGTACTCCCCTGTTGTTGGTGGTCGACCCCTTCCGCGCTTAGATGGTGTCCCCGGTGTAGGGGTTGCGGGTGGATCTTCGCTCCTAGTTACAGCAGGAGGATCTACTTTCTCGGATTCACCGTCGCCCGATTCCGGTGTTTCCGGACGCTGTCTCTTGCGAATTTCCGGATCTTTCGCTTCAGAGTCAAGTTCTTCGTCCGAGACTGTTACGCCAGACGACCACGATGAACATCGACTCCTACTACTCGCTCCCTTGGAAGCCTCCTTCGCAACGCGTGACTGCAGTCGCGTAAGCCGCACAACGGGCAATTTCTTGTCCACCTTCTTTGGTCTTTTAAAACCATCGTCAAAATCACCGTCCGTCTCGGACCCATCATCGAAAAAAGTTTCATTTTCAAAAAATTCCATATTTATTCCCACGAGTAATATGGGCAAAGTTGAACCACCCGGGCAGAGGCCCATACCCGGGTAGGCCAGGGTTCTCGAAGCAGGGGTTGGCTTATTCCCTGCTCCGTTGTCGCGTAAAGACCGATTTCCCCACCGGCCATACACCCTCTCGCCTTGCACGACAACGAGCTTAGGGTTGGGGATTTTTTATGGAGGTTGTCTCCTCGCGGGGACACCCAATTAAGGGCAGCCCCACCGGCCCTAAGACGTGACTAGGTCACCGGTTTTGCCGACGGTTGGCAACGAATGCCCGTCCGCCGATCACGTTTTACCGTGACCGGACGAACCCGCCGCCCACGCTCGCACCGCCGCTACCCGGAATCTCCAGGACGCCGGCCGAGCCCGAACCGAGTCGCCGCTACCCAGAATACGTCTGGGACGCTGACTCGGAGCCCACACTATCCGCCGAAGCGGACAGGACCGTGAGGTCCCCATCCGTTATTTTTTAGAGAGGTTTTCTTCCTCGCAGCCCCCATCCGTTGGGATGGCGGCCCTCGCTCCCGCACCACGTACGGGGTTACGAGCGGATGACGCCAGGACAGAACCAGCGCCATCTCCGACTGTCAGACCATTAGCCGTCGCCGTATCAAAAACGGTGACGCCCAGGGTGCACCGCGAGGAGGTTGTCTGACATGGCACCCCAACCTAACCTAACCTAACCTAACCTAACCTAACCTAACCTAACCTAACCTAACCTAACCTAACCTAACCTAACCTAACCTAACCTAACCTAACCTTTTTTTTTTTTTTTTTTTTTTTTTTTTTTTTTTTTTTTTTTTTTTTTTTTTTTTTATGCCGAAGAAAAACGCCTTTACGCGCCTCCCTTCCCGTTGGTGACCGGGAAGGGGACATGTGGGACTCGCCAGGAGGGGACCGCAACATTCAACGTTGCGGCTCCCTCCACGACTGCCTCCCGTAATTCCACCAGGTCAAAGCCCGATGGAATCCCAGGAGGAGGGAATACCCACTAAAAAACTCCGGCACCTGCCCTCTCGCCGCTACGCCGACAGCCAAGGGGCTGTATGTGGGGCCGTGAGTGGCACTCACCACAACGGCATAGCGCGGCCTGCCCGCATCCGGGCCTCCTCCGATGGGGAATGGCCGGGCAAGTTTGGCCATCCCCCCCCTCTCATCAGGGCCGTGCAAGGCGAGCGGTGGTTCACCTCCCACCGCCCGCGTGGCCCTGAAAGGGGGACCTTACGTCCCCCCCTCCTCGTGACCCTCCTGGACTCTTCTCGACTGAGATGAGTGGGGAGAAGTCTGGGGGCGTACCCCTGGTGGCGGCATCGCCGTCCCCTCAGCTGCTGGTGTTGGGGATGTCTCCATTGACGTCTCCTCTGTGGGCCTTAGGGCCTCGGCTACTACTAGTCCCCCGAACTCGGGGCGGGTGCCCTTGGTTGCAGGAGGGACACACTTCACGCTTCCCATCACGTGGTCGTGAGACAGACCGCCATCTGCGCAAAGGGCGCATCTGATTTCCGCGCTACATCCGGCCGCCATATGTCCTGGCCGTCCACACCTAAAACACAGTGTGCTCCGGTCTACCTTCGAGGGGCACCTTGGCTTAGTGTGCCCCACCCCCATACAACGAAAACATCTCAACGGAAGAGGGGCCAGGACCTTAACCCTGGGGGTGCTCCAACCGACCGTTATTGTTCCTCCTCTCGCGATTGCCTTGGCCACCACCACTGGACAGCGCAGCAGCATTCTTCCCCTGCCATTTGGGCCCAACTTGATTTCCTGGGCCACAATCAACCTAGGATCACATTCGGCTTTTTCTGCTATGGCGCGCATTACTTCTTCCTTTCGGGCGGACTCATCCAGACCTGTTATGAGCAGGTCCGCCGTCTTTTCTGGCCGCCCTACTCGGGCCATGCCCGCAAGCGCAGCGTTGAGCTTCTCTGCCAGTATATCTGCCTTCTTGCCACTGGGATCCGCGACCTCAACGATCCTCGCCCCCGTCTGGCTCACCTTCGTCCTAACCCCCTCTACCACACCTATCTCCGGGAGAGATACCGCCTGCGTTGCTCTCTTCATAATATCTGCGTATGTGAGACCCCGTTTCTTTGCCTCGGGCAGCAGGGTCAGGGTAACCGCCGAAGTTTTTGGAGGAGTCAGTCTCACGGGCTTCTTCTTTACTTGTTTATTTGCCGCCGGGGCGGCGGCGGTCGTCTCGGTGGCCTTCTTAGCAGCAGCTGACTCTGCCGCGGCTTTGGCTATACGTCTGCGCTTTTTTCTGTTACCAGCGGCTCTCCATTCGCCATCACCGCCAGCTGCGGGAGGCGTCACATTCGGGGCGCGCGCTGTCGGTCGGCTTTGTGCAGGTTTGGCAGCACCGCCGGGGGGCGGGACAGGGATAGTCAAACCTAGGCTCTTCAATTTTAAATCAATTGTCTTCTCGATTGAGCTCTCAAGTCGGCTCAGCATCTCCTGGTTTAAGACCACTTCATTGGAGGCGGCGCATCTACCTTTGCATTGGCACAGACTCCCCTTCATCTTTTCCATTTCCTTTTTCAGGGCCGCCAGCTCCTCCCGCAGAAACTCATTCTCTGCCCTAAGCTCGGCAGCCTCATCTTTTTCCTTCTGCTGTGCCCCTTGGACCATCTCATCTTCACATAACTCCATCGGGTCTCTTGCCTCTGGGATAGGAGCAGCTGATATTTCCTCCACCTGATCAACCGGTACGTCGGGACTCTGCTCAGGAGCGTTAACAGTTCCTCTCACGGTCATTCTCCTGCGAGCTCGTAACGGCTCACGAGGCCGTTCTTCATCTTCCTCACTTACGGGCTCGCTTACGACTTTTCTTGGTGCGAAATTTTCCCAAACTTCGACTGGAGCAGTGGGGTCGACCGGGTCCTCATACTCGCCCGTGCTTGATTCCACCTCGACACTAGACTCTTCGTCACTCGTCTCCTTTGCGTTTTTAGGTTCGGGAGCGGTGTTCGACCTACCCCGTCTTTCCCGAAAGGCTCTCGCAATCCGGTCTCTATCCCTCCGATCTCTGCTAGAATCGCCGGCATCGTCGGCGTCACTCGCGTAGCAGGAAGGTACATCCTGCGACCGCCTATGGTACTCGTCCTCGAATTCACGTACCGATCTGTCTCCAGTTGACACCGAGGAATTGGTCCTCGTCCTCGATCTCGTCATTCTGCCTTGATTAGCGACACAGTTTTTCGACGGACTCTGTGTGTTGTCCACTGCTATAAGTAATTTTTTATTTCCAAACTTCTTCATAATTAATCCCACGAGTACGGGAGAAAACAACAGTCCGCCCGGGCAGAGATCCCGTTATGCCCGGGTAACCCAACTACACCCTGGGGGGCGGGAGAACCCAGGGGTGGCGATCTAAGGTTGGCTTCCTCTACCAACCACCTGTAAACAGGCTTCCGGCACCTCGTCCTCAAATACCGGAACTTTAAGGATTTCTTTATAGAGGTTGTCTCCTCGCGGTCCCCATGAGGCGACCCCCGCTCCTGCACTACGTACAGGGCTACGGTTTGGGTTTTTTATTGGGGTTGTCTCCCCTTGGCCCCCCGAGGCGGGCCCCTGGTCCTGCACTACGTACAGGGTAACAGGAGGGTCGGACTATTAGCCATCACGGTAAATGGGACCAAAATGAATTGTTCGCCATTTACAGTGACGCCCAGGGTGCACCGTCCCTCCCACTGCCTTTCCCAAACCACATACATGGACGGGGACAAGCAGTAGAGGGAACACGGGGAGGTTGTCCGACCACGCACCCCAACCTAACCTAACCTAACCTAACCTAACCTAACCTAACCTAACCTAACCTAACCTAACCTAACCTAACCTAACCTAACCTAACCTAACCTAACCTAACCTAACCTAACCTAACCTAACCTAACCTAACCTAACCTAACCTAACCTAACCTAACCTAACCTAACCTAACCTAACCTAACCTAACCTAACCTAACCTAACCTAACCTAACCTAACCTTTTTTTTTTTTTTTTTTTTTTTTTTTTTTTTTTTTTTTTTTTTTTTTTTTTTTTTTTTTTTTTTAACGTGAGGAAAAACGCGTGCTTATGCGTACTCCGTCGCTTGGGAGAGCGACGGCAGTTATGTGGGACTCTCCCACGGAAGCCGCCAGCGACTGAACGCCAGCGACACCGCTTTCCGCCTAGCCGATCCCCCACTCAGCCCCTGCGGGCTGGATGGGGGGCCGGAAGGGGGGGCCTACCCACTAAAAAACCCCACGCTGTGCCCTCTGCCCATATCTGCCCTAGCTACGAGAATACTTTTGGTATTACTTTCGCGGCCAAGGCAGTGGGTTGCTCGCCGAAGCAAGCCCACCTTGGGATGCAGAAACTACTTCTGCCATCCCGCGGGATTTCTCCCAAACGCCAGGAAGCGCACAGCACAGTAGCGCACTAACCAGCTTGGGGTCCATAAACCTCAGAGCAGGGCCTCCCAACCCATGCTCAGGACCCACTTGCAGCGTACTGCCTGCAAGGTCTCCGCATTCATGTGAACATGGACGCGTAACCCCTTACAAGTTTCCGCATTCGATGGAGACACGTAAGCCTTCGGATTAAGCACCACCTGCGCACACCTCAGGCTCACTGTCTCTGAGCGTCCGTCCTGTAAGGACTTTCGCTCCCTCTGCGCGTACTGTCAAAGTGGTTTCCGCCTCTTTGTAAAACAAGGACGCGTACTCCCGCTTAGATCTCCGCATTCGTTCGAGTTGTGAGCTTCCAAGGGAAAATAGTGCGCCATCTGCGCTTTCCCTCAGTCACTCGGGTGCGTACTACCCGGGTGGATACGATAATCATAAAATTACCAATCCTCCTGGGTTTCCGCTCCCACAGTGGGTTTAGTACTACATGCCATCTGCACTGTCCTAAAACCCACTGTTTTCGAGCGGCCACCTCCGAAGAGACTTTCGCTCCCATCGCGCGTACTGTCTAAATGGTTTCCGCCTCAATGTTAAACATAGACACGTAGTCCCTCTTAGACCTCCGCATTCGTTCGAGTTGTGAGCTTCCAAGGGAAAATAGTGCGCCATCTGCGCTTTCCCTCAGTCACTCGGGTGCGTACTACCCAGTGGATACGGTAATCATAAAATTACCAATCCTCCTGGGTTTCCGCTCCCTCAGTGGGTTTAGTACTACATGCCATCTGCACTGTCCTAAAACCCACTGCTTTTGAGCGGCCACCTCCGAAGAGACTTTCGCTCCCCTCACGCGTACTGTCTAAATGGTTTCCGTCTCCATGTTAAACATAGACACGTAGTCCCTCTTAGACCTCCGCAATCGTTCGAAAGAGTTCTAGGGGATGCGCCACCCGCGCTTTCCCCTAGACCCCAAGACGTACAACCAGAAAAGGCTTTTCGTCTTTGACACGCTAGCCCGTAAGGCCCACGGTCTGCGAGCAATCATCTCCGAAGAGACTTTCGCTCTCGTCTCGTGCGTACTATCTGAAAGGTTTCCGTCTCCATGTTAAACATAGACACGTAGTCCCTCTTAGACTTCCGCAATCATTCGAAAGGGTTCTAGGGGATGCGCCACCCGCGCTTTCCCCTAGTCCCCAAGACGTACAACCAGAAAAGGCTTTTCGTCTTCGACACGCTAGCCCGTAAGGCCCACGGTCTGCGAGCAATCATCTCCGAAGAGACTTTCGCTCTCGTCTCGTGCGTACTATCTGAAAGGTTTCCGTCTCCATGTTCAACATAGACACGTAGTCCCTCTTAGACCTCGGCAATCATTCGAAAGGGTTCTAGGGGATGCGCCAGCCGCGCTTTCCCCTAGTCCCCAAGACGTACAACCAGAAAAGGCTTTTCGTCTTTGACACGCTAGCCCGTAAGGCCCACGGTCTGCGAGCAATCATCTCTGAAGAGACTTTCGCTCTCGTCTCGTGCGTACTATTTGAAAGGTTTCCGTCTCCATGTTAAACATAGAAGCATACTCCCTCTTAGACCTCCGCATTCGTTCGAGTTGTGAGCTTCCAAGGGAAAATAGTGCGCCATCTGCGCTTTCCCTCAGTCACTCGGGTGCGTACTACCCAGTGGATACGGTAATCATGAAATTACCAATCCTCCTGGGTTTCCGCTCCCTCAGTGGGTTTAGTACTACATGCCACCTGCACTGTCCTAAAACCCACTCTTTTCGAGCGGCCGCCTCCGAAGAGACTTTCGCTCCCCTCTCGCGTACTGTCAAAATGGTTTCCGCCTCCATGTAAACATAGAAGCATACTCCCTCTTAGACCTCCGCAATCGTTCGAAAGGGTTCTAGGGGATGCGCCACCCGCGCTTTCCCCTAGTCCCCAAGACGTACAACCAGATAAGGCTTTTCGTCTTCGACACGTTAGCCCGTAAGGCCCACGGTCTGCGAGCAATCATCTCCGAAGAGACTTTCGCTCTCGTCTCGTGCGTACTATCTGAAAGGTTTCCGTCTCCATGTTAAACATAGACACGTAGTCGCTCTTAGACCTCCGCAATCGTTCAAAAGGGTTCTAGGGGATGCGCCAACCGCGCTTTCCCCTAGTCCCCAAGACGTGCAACCAGATAAGGCTTTTCGTCTTCAACACGCTGGCCCGTAAGGCCCACGGTCTGCGAGCAATCATCTCCGAAGAGACTTTCGCTCTCGTCTCGTGCGTACTATCTGAAAGGTTTCCGTCTCCATGTTAAACATAGACACGTAGTCCCTCTTAGACCTCGGCAATCATTCGAAAGGGTTCTAGGAGATGCGCCACCCGCGCTCTCCTAGTCCCCAAGACGTACAACCAAAATAGGCTTTCGTCTCCGACACGCTAGCCTGTAAGGCCCACGGTCTGCGAGCAATCATCTCCAAAGAGACGTTCGCTCTCGTCTCGCGCGTACTATCTGAAAGATTTCCGTCTCCATGTTAAACATAGACACGTAGTCTCTCTTAGACCTCCGCAGTCGTTCGAACGAGGTTCAGGGTAAGCGCCACCTGCGCTCATCCCTGGTCCCTCGGTGTCGGATTATTAGCCGCCAGCTGTAAAAGAAGCTCAAAAGAGTCTTTTACAGAGACGCCCAGGGTGCACCGGCCCTCCCACTGTCTTTCCCAGTCCACGGATGCACTGGGACAAACAGTAGTCGGGCACACGAGGAGGTTATCCGACCATGCACCCCAACCTAACCTAACCTTTTTTTTTTTTTTTTTTTTTTTTTTTTTTTTTTTTTTTTTTTTTTTTTTTTTTTTTAACGTGAGGAAAAACGCGTGCTTATGCGTACTCCGTCGCTTGGGAGAGCGACGGCAGTTATGTGGGACTCTCCCACGGAAGCCGCCAGCGACTGAACGCCAGCGACACCGCTTTCCGCCTAGCCGATCCCCCACTCAGCCCCTGCGGGCTGGATGGGGGGCCGGAAGGGGGGGCCTACCCACTAAAAAACCCCACGCTGTGCCCTCTGCCCATATCTGCCCTAGCTACGAGAATACTTTTGGTATTACTTTCGCGGCCAAGGCAGTGGGTTGCTCGCCGAAGCAAGCCCACCTTGGGATGCAGAAACTACTTCTGCCATCCCGCGGGATTTCTCCCAAACGCCAGGAAGCGCACAGCACAGTAGCGCACTAACCAGCTTGGGGTCCATAAACCTCAGAGCAGGGCCTCCCAACCCATGCTCAGGACCCACTTGCAGCGTACTGCCTGCAAGGTCTCCGCATTCATGTGAACATGGACGCGTAATCCCTTACAAGTTTCCGCATTCGATAGAGACACGTAAGCCTTCGGATTAAGCACCACCTGCGCACACCTCAGGCTTACTGTCTCAGAGCGTCCGTCCTGTAAGGACTTTCGCTCCCTCTGCGCGTACTGTCAAAGTGGTTTCCGCCTCTTTGTAAAACAAAGACGCGTAATCCCGCTTAGATCTCCGCATTCGTTCGAGTTGTGAGCTTCCAAGGGAAAATAGTGCGCCATCTGCGCTTTCCCTCAGTCACTCGGGTGCGTACTACCCGGGTGGATACGATAATCATAAAATTACCAATCATCCTGGGTTTCCGCTCCCACAGTGGGTTTAGTACTACATGCCATCTGCACTGTCCTAAAACCCACTGTTTTCGAGCGGCCACCTCCGAAGAGACTTTCGCTCCCATCGCGCGTACTGTCTAAATGGTTTCCGTCTCCATGTTAAACATTGACACGTAGTCCCTCTTAGACCTCCGCATTCGTTCGAGTTGTGAGCTTCCAAGGGAAAATAGTGCGCCATTTGCGCTTTCCCTCAGTCACTCGGGTGCGTACTACCCGGGTGGATACGATAATCATAAAATTACCAATCCTCCTGGGTTTCCGCTCCCTCAGTGGGTTTAGTACTACATGCCATCTGCACTGTCCTAAAACCCACTGCTTTTGAGCGGCCACCTCCGAAGAGACTTTCGCTCCCCTCACGCGTACTGTCTAAATGGTTTCCGTCTCCATGTTAAACATAGACACGTAGTCCCTCTTAGACCTCCGCAATCGTTCGAAAGGGTTCTAGGGGATGCGCCACCCGCGCTTTCCCCTAGTCCCCAAGACGTACAACCAGAAAAGGCTTTTCGTCTTTGACACGCTAGCCCGTAAGGCCCACGGTCTGCGAGCAATCATCTCCGAAGAGACTTTCGCTCTCGTCTCGTGCGTACTGTCTGAAAGGTTTCCGTCTCCATGTTAAACATAGACACGTAGTCCCTCTTAGACTTCCGCAATCATTCGAAAGGGTTCTAGGGGATGCGCCACCCGCGCTTTCCCCTAGTTCCCAAGACGTACAACCAGAAAAGGCTTTTCGTCTTCGACACGCTAGCCCGTAAGGCCCACGGTCTGCGAGCAATCATCTCCGAAGAGACTTTCGCTCTCGTCTCGTGCGTACTATCTTAAAGGTTTCCGTCTCCATGTTAAACATAAAAGCATACTCCCTCTTAGACCTCCGCATTCGTTCGAGTTGTGAGCTTCCAAGGGAAAATAGTGCGCCATCTGCGCTTTCCCTCAGTCACTCGGGTGCGTACTACCCAGTGGATACGGTAATCATGAAATTACCAATCCTCCTGGGTTTCCGCTCCCTCAGTGGGTTTAGTACTACATGCCATCTGCACTGTCCTAAAACCCACTCTTTTCGAGCGGCCGCCTCCGAAGAGACTTTCGCTCCCTTCTCGCGTACTGTCAAAATGGTTTCCGCCTCCATGTAAACATAGAAGCATATTCCCTCTTAGACCTCCGCAATCGTTCGAAAGGGTTCTAGGGGATGCGCCACCCGCGCTTTCCCCTAGTCCCCAAGACGTACAACCAGATAAGGCTTTTCGTCTTCGACACGCTAGCCCATAAGGCCCACGGTCTGCGAGCAATCATCTCCGAAGAGACTTTCGCTCTCGTCTCGTGCGTACTATCTGAAAGGTTTCCGTCTCCATGTTAAACATAGACACGTAGTCCCTCTTAGACCTCCGCAATTGTTCGAAAGGGTTCTAGGGGATGCGCCACCCGCGCTTTCCCCTAGTCCCCAAGACGTGCAACCAGATAAGGCTTTTCGTCTTCAACACGCTAGCCCGTAAGGCCCACGGTCTGCGAGCAATCATCTCCGAAGAGACTTTCGCTCTCGTCTCGTGCGTACTATCTGAAAGGTTTCCGTCTCCATGTTAAACATAGACACGTAGTCCCTCTTAGACCTCGGCAATCATTCGAAAGGGTTCTAGGGGATGCGCCACCCGCGCTCTCCTAGTCCCCAAGACGTATAACCAAAATAGGCTTTCGTCTCCGACACGCTAGCCTGTAAGGCCCACGGTCTGCGAGCAATCATCTCCGAAGAGACGTTCGCTCTCGTCTCGCGCGTACTATCTGAAAGATTTCCGTCTCCATGTTAAACATAGACACGTAGTCTCTCTTAGACCTCCGCAGTCGTTCGAACGAGGTTCAGGGTAAGCGCCACCTGCGCTCATCCCTGGTCCCTCGGTGTCGGATTATTAGCCGCCAGCTGTAAAAGAAGCTCAAAAGAGTCTTTTACAGAGACGCCCAGGGTGCACCGGCCCTCCCACTGTCTTTCCCAGTCCACGGATGCACTGGGACAAACAGTAGTCGGGCACACGAGGAGGTTATCCGACCACGCACCCCAACCTAACCTAACCTAACCTAACCTAACATAACCCCTTTCAACAATAACCAACCCACACTGACCTAACCATAACCAATTTTATTACTTCCTTATTTATTGATAATATTAAACAACAAATAATATTAAAAAAAAAAAAAAAAAAAAAAAAAAAAAAAAAAAACCCACGACGCCCCGAAGCAAAAAGAGTGTATATGTGTTCAGGGTTCATGTATGTTTGTGGGTATGTGAGTTTCTTTATTCCATCATAACTTCCAAATGGCTCAACGGATTTGGATGTATGGGGTATTGTTAGAATCCTTACATCATTCCGAGTGACACTGGCCTATGGTGACTGTATAACGCCATTTTTTCTTCAATTATTACAAAATGGGCATTAAATGAAAGGCCTTAATGAGCACATTAAGGCGGTTGTATGACCGAAAGTGGCGCCCTCAGAGGTTTTTATTTAATAAGTTATTAATAGTAAAAGATTTTAATAATGTTTATCGTAGAGATTTTAGGGCCCATTGTCTAGTATTTTTAGAAGGTATCACTACATGTCCTCGTAGTCCTTCGTAGAAGTAGATAGCAAATGTGTCAAAAACGGCCACTTTTATCAGTTTTTCTATCTACTTCTAGCAGTGACTACTAGGGAATGTAACGATACCGTCTAAAAATACTAGACTTTGGGCCCTAAAATCTCCACGATAAATATTATTAAAATTGTGTATTAGAATTATAATATTAAATAAAATTCACCGCGGCGCCACTTTCGCTCAGGGTACCACCTTAAAAAAATATATAATTTGTCACTAAAATGTGTAAAATAAATAAAATTAAAAAATTAAAAACACGACTGCCCTGCTAAAAACAAACTAAAAAGTTAAATTTCCCTACAAAGAACTCGTCAAGACGATTCAAAGAAGCCCAAATTTGATGGGGTTGCACTGTTTCAAGAAAATAACAACGCAATATTGAAAATATTAAAAAATCCAAGATGGCGGCCAACTTTGTTTTTAATAAATATACCATAAACGTTAAAAACTAGCTCAAAAGCTAGTTTTTAACGCGAGGTCTACAGCCACTGACCGATGGACGTCAGTGTCTACAGCTGATGGAGCCACTAGTTATTTATATGGGCATACGTTCAATTGTTGAGGTGCCTTCCCACGGTGCGTGCTACCACGCACCGCACCGAGCCGCACAAGGGCGAGCACGGGCGCACCGTGGGAAACGCTGGCACGGGCCGTGCGTCGTTCGGCCATGTTCGGCGCACGGCCCGCTGTACCGTTCCCAGGGTGCGCCCGCGTCCGTGCAACGACGCACGAGTGATGATGGCACAGTACAAATAGTCTTCGTAGGTACTATTTATTTATTGATTGAAATACCTGTACTTACTATGGTAAAGTGCAGATAGTGCTGTTTTTATTATATTTATATAGGTAACCAATTAATTCAGAGATAAAAAATCCGAAAGCTCCGAAATATAAGTTTAAATATAAGTAAGTACTTTAAACACTGTTTAGTATATAGGTATTACCTGTGGGAGGTTTGGATGTTGGTGACGAAATGAATAAGTCCAACTTACTACCACTTTGATTTATTTACCAACACTTCTCACTCACACAAAACGAAGAAGGGGCTAGCAGAATTAACTACCACAGGCTCAAGCTTATTCACAAAACGATTAGCAAGGGAACAAATAATTAGGTAAAATTCTCCGACAAATGTACCACGTCATGTTGAAGTCCCGACTGACATTATATTCTCTTTGCCGCGCGGAAACAATGAAAGTTTGCTACGTGCCCACATCACTCCCCTCCAGAGACCGTCACTACGGGCGATAGTGATCGGGGAACCTGACATGCCGACCCGAACGGGTGGTTTTTTTAGGTACGCCTTCGGGTTTTGTGTCTTCTTCCGCATTCGAATTCATATTGCTATTACCATCAGAAAGTAAATTAGGGACAGGTTCGACGAAAGTATATGCCGGTTTAAGACGATCGATTGATACAGTGATATGCTTCCCTTTTATTAAAATTTTGAATACTTTGTCCCCCCTTTCAACAACCTCGTAAGGACCAGAATAAGCAGGACTTAAGGCTACTCTCAGTGAGTCCTCCCTGAGGAATACGTGACTGGAGGAATTGAGGTCCTTGTAAATGAAAACTTTGTTATGGCTGTGGCGTGAAGCGGGAGATGGTCGTAATTTCTCAGCAAATAGACGAACACGTGCAGTAAAATCGGTAACATCCGTAGTGGCCTCCACCCCGTTTTGGAAAAACTCTCCAGGTAGGCGAAGGGGTTCGCCGTACAATAGTTCAGCGGAAGAAGCTTGTAAGTCATTTTTGAACGCTGAACGAATACCAAGCAGGACCAGTGGTAAAGATTCGACCCAGTTATTATCGGCGTGGCATACGATGGCGGCTTTTAGCTGGCGATGAAACCGCTCAACCAAACCATTACACGCGGGGTGATAGGCCGTGGTTCTTCGATGATTGAACCCTGCTACTTTCGCCAAGAAAGCAAACAGGTTGGATTCAAATTGGGGTCCACGGTCGGTTACAATGTCGGTTGGGCAGCCAAAACGGGAAATCCAGCCCGACAACAGTGCGCGTCCCACCGTTTCTGCTGTCATGTCCATGATTGGTAATACCTCTGGCCATCGTGTAAATCGGTCGACAGCAGTGAGGCAGTAGCGGTACCCTTGGGACTGCGGTAAAGGACCTATAAGGTCGATGTGTACCACAGCGAACCTAGAACGGGGTAAACTGAACGTGCCCAATGGTGCAGACACATGGCGGCTCACTTTGGCCCGTTGACAAGCTAAACAGCATTTCGACCACTCACGACAGTCTTTGCGAATGCCCGGCCATACATATCTCTCGGCTACTAATTGAGCAGTTGCGTTTGGGCCCGGGTGACTTAGACTATGCAGACAGTCAAATACCTGCTTTCGCAATGCTTTGGTCACAAACGATCTTGGTGGTGACCTACTAATGTCACAGTATACCTCGTGACGGCTGCCCTCCAGTACCAATTTTTTGAGACGTATTGATGTTTCATTTTTGAGAAGAACGCCAAGTTCAGAGTCCAATGATTGAGACTTTGCCAACAATTCGTAGTCAAGGACTGGTTGGATTTCCTCAATACGCGATAGTGTATCAGCAACCACGTTGTCTCGACCGGATATATGTCGAATGTCAGTCGTGAATTGTGAAATGTAATCGAGGTGTCGGTACTGACGAGGCGAACAGTTGTTTTTGCGGTCACTAAATGCGAAACTAAGTGGCTTGTGGTCGCTGAACACCGTAAAATGCCTAGCTTCCAGCATGTGGCGGAAATATTTTATACCTTCATAGATGGCCAGGAGTTCTCGGTCGTAGGGTGAATATTTTCGCTGTGCTGGGCTTAATTTTCGTGTGAAGAACGCCAAAGGTTGCCAGATGCTATTCTTCAACTGCTGTAAGACCGCTCCTAATGCCACGTCAGATGCATCCGTGACTAAGGCTAACTGGGCGTTGCAATCAGGATGTGACAGCAGTGCAGCATTGCAGAGATCCTGCTTACACTGCTCGAATGCTGCTAATGCTGGGCCAGTGATATCCACTGGATGCGAGGCTTTAACCGAGCCCGTTAGGAGAGTGTTGAGAGGGGCTTGGCTCCGTGCAGCATTGGGTAGGAATCGCCGATAAAAATTGAGCATTCCTAAAAACCTCCGGAGTTCCCTTACTGTCTTGGGCACTGGACAGTCTTTGATAGCCTGGACCTTGGACTCCTGAGGCTTAGTGCCCTCCGCCGAGATGTGATACCCTAAGAATGTTACTTCGCTTGCACCGAAAACGCACTTTGAGGTATTAACCAGAATACCGTACTGTTGCATCCGCTCAAATAGCTGTCGCAGGTGATCCTCATGCTGGGCCTGATCCCGGGAGAAGACCAGAAAATCATCAATGTAGGAGTAACAGAAATCTAGCCCCCCTGATCATCTCATCTACAAACCTTTGGAAAGTCTGAGCTGCGTTCCTTAGACCAAAAGTCATAAATGGGAACTCGAACAGGCCGAAGGGGGTGGTGATGGCGGTCTTCTGTACATCCTCATCGAAAACCGGGATTTGGTTATAAGCCTTCACCAGATCTATAGTCGAGAAAACCTTGCAACCTGCGATACTGTGAGCAAAATCATGTATGTGACGGATCGGGTACCTATCGGGTATGGTGCGGGCGTTCAACGCACGGTAATCTCCGCAAGGCCGCCAGCTGCTATCCTTCTTGGGCACTAAATGCAGTGCTGATGCCCAAGGACTCTCGGATGGACGCGCAGTGCCGTTGTCTAGCATCAGCTGGAACTCGCTACGCGCGATTTTTAACTTGTCCGGCGCTAACCTGCGAGGGGTACAAAATGTGGGAGGCCCTGGAGTGGTACGGATATGATGCACTTTAACAGACAGTACAGATTTTAAACCATTATCAATATTAGCCACAGAACACAACGAGGTAGTATTGTCTATTAAGCGTTGGTTACGTACATCCACAATTAAATTATAGTGTCTAAGAAAATCTACACCAATGATAGCTTTTGTAACGTTAGCCACAACAAAGTTCCAGGTAAAGCTACGTCTTAGGCCTAAATCTAAATTCAATTGGATGAAACCATACGTATCGATGACACTTCCATTAGCCGCCGATAGCTGGTACGTTGTCTTCGTGCGACGCTCGCGCAGTGCGGATCGTGGAAAAACGCAAAGATCGCTGCCGGTGTCCACTAAAAATTGGGTCTTGGTTTTGCGGTCTGTGACAAAAAGGCGACCACTGGAGGAAGGGCAATCGTTCGTCGCCATTATCGACTGCCTTGAGCTTTTCCCGACTTTGCATAGTCACAGGGTTCCACACACTTGGTCGCCCTCGATCCGAACCTGAAGTGATACCAACATAAGGGAAACTTGCGGTAATTCGAACTGGATCTACTTGACGAACGACTTCGGTGGTTGTCTCTTGAGCGTGGCCTGGACTCACGCTCGCGGCCACTGAGCTTCAACGTCAGATTCTTCACGGCGTGCTTCAATTCCGCTATCTCTAGTGCCATTGTCTCCATAGTACTCGAAGATGGTGTAGGTGTGGAGGCCGCGGCAACTTGGCGCATAGGCGATACAATGTCCTGCACTCTGTCTGCCAGGTCTGCTAACGCTTCCAAGGGTGTAGCTGATTGCGATGCCAGCAGCGTTTGGATGTTGCTGGGTAAACGACTGCTCCATATGGTGCGAATGAAGTCTTCTGGCACTTCAGAACCAGCCAAGCTCTGCAGGTGCCTAAGGAACTGTGACGCCTTCCTGTCACCCAGTTCTTCATGCATGAGAAGTTGATGCACTTTCTTTTCTTTCGAGGCTGACAGGCGCTTAACGAGCTCAAACTTCAGCTTCTCGTATTTATTTTCGGCAGGTGGGGACACAATCACGTCTTCTACCTCCTTCGAATATTGCGGATCTAAGTGCCTGATCACGTAATTAAATTTTGTGGCATCCGAAGTGATCCCTGCTATGGCGAATTGACCTTCAATTTGAGCGAACCATATCTCCGGCTCTTCAGGCCAAAACGGCGGAACTCGTACGCCGACACGGCAAATGTCGGAAGAAGTAGTGGAAACGTGCTCTTGGCCAGGGTGCTGGGCGGCTTGCAATGCTGCCGTTTTCTCCGAGTCATTGCCGTCGTTCATTTTTACACTATATAATCACTTGTCTTATATAACGTGTTCTTGCGGTGGTCACCAGTTGTGGGAGGTTTGGATGTTGGTGACGAAATGAATAAGTCCAACTTACTACCACTTTGATTTATTTACCAACACTTCTCACTCACACAAAACGAAGAAGGGGCTAGCAGAATTAACTACCACAGGCTCAAGCTTATTCACAAAACGATTAGCAAGGGAACAAATAATTAGGTAAAATTCTCCGACAAATGTACCACGTCATGTTGAAGTCCCGACTGACATTATATTCTCTTTGCCGCGCGGAAACAATGAAAGTTTGCTACGTGCCCACATACCTACTAACTATGACCAAAAGGATTTGTAACTAATTTTTTATACAGGCTGTTTGGTAATAGCTTTATAAAGCTGAATAATTATGGTAGGTAAGGACCATCAAACTGAATAAGTTTTACAATGGGACCAACTCTGAAATCGTGAAAAAAATCTGCTATTCTATACATTTTGATATTTTCGTTATTAATTTTTGTATGAAACAGCTGATTTTTTTCGCATTTCAGAGTTGGTCCCATAGTAAAAGTTGTTCAGTTTGATAGTCCCTATCTACCATATTCGGCTTTATTAGGCTAACTAAAAACCCTATATAGGTTTTACGCAATTTTTTGTTTTTTGTTTTCTCTATTAGTTTTGTAATTTGCTAACCTAGGTATTTTATTGCTTAGAAAGTTATTCGCATTGAAGGTAGACCCTATATAATATTGATTCAAAAATATTGTTATTATTAATAATAAAAAAAAACACTTAATTGCACACTAAGACAGGACATATACAAAAAAAAACAGGAAAGCACACAAAAAAGCGGCCTTATTGCTAAAAAGCAATTTACGTATACGTACAATCACAAAACTAGAAAGATACGAAAGTACTTAGATGAAATAAAAATACTGTAGGTAATTATTTAAAGGCCAGGGCCGATTGACTACTGATAGACATACTATGACGCGCGGCATATTGACAAAGGCGACGAGCCGCCACGAACGCGGACGCGCGGCGCTACGCACCGCCACGCACCGATCCTTTGAAGTTACCGACGCTCGATGGATCGTACGCACGACGACGCACCGCGGCGCATGGTCGTTTCCCACGGTGTGTCGGTTCGGTCTGGTGCGCTCTCGTGCATCTCAAGACGCACCGGTGGGAAGGCACCTTTATGTATGTGTCATAGCCAGTCTCGCAATAAACGATTTACCGCAACTGCGTGCTTTACTCCGGCGTCTGCCATATAAATATATATTTTTTTAATACTTGCAATTATTTTATGGAACTGCCTTGTCTTTACAAACTCTTTTAATTATGTAAAACTTGTATATAATAATAATAAGCTCAGAAAAACAAAATTTCACGATAATAATAAAACTTTATTTCAGACATTATAGGTCCACATTATAAATAAAATATAAAAATCATCTTAAAATCTAGCCACAGGTTTTCACGAGGGGTACGTATCAGAATGTCTAAAGTTTTATTATTTTAGGTAGGTGTATTATTCCTGCCCGTAACTTACTTTTTAGAGCATAGATCTTAGGTATATTCAAGCTATAGAAAAAAGTGATCAAACAATAATTTAAGATACATATTTACGGGTGCGATTCGGTTGCCATAAAAACAGTTAATCTAATTTCAATGTCACTAACGTTGACTTCATCTAATTTTTATTTGACCTAAAAATAAATGACATAATTTTTATTTAACCTATTATTCATTTGTCATTATTATTATTTGCCATATTTACATATGCTCTAACATTTATATCCCATAAATATAATTTGATATATCGCTTTTTTATCTAACTTACATTTCATATACATATCATTTGATCTAATTTTACATGTTATAATCAACTTTTACTATAAAATAGAAATAACTAGCTTTTGTTATTATGATGCTTGCTTAATTATCAAATCCACTAATGTTTAATGTACTTACATCAATTAGCATACATATATTATAACATAACAATGACTAGACATGCAAGCAAGCATACAAGCATGCATGTAGCTTGCCAGTAGGTTAGGTTAAGTAAGTGTTTTGACCACTCGCAGCGGAGTTCCACAACGCTTGCATGCATGCTGCTTGCTGCATGCTTGCTTGCATGCTGCATACTTGCTTGCTTGCAAAATGCTTGCCGGGGGGTGCAGGGGGGCTGGCCCCCCTGCTCGGGGGGGTCGAGGGGCCTGAGGCCCCCCGCTATAAAGAAACACTTTTAATGCACCTACCAGTAGGTTAGGTTAGGTTTGTGTTTTGACCACTCGCAGCGGAGCGAGCGAAGCGAGCGGAGCTCCACAATGCATGCATGCATGTTGCATGCTTGCATGCTGCATGCTTGCATGCCTGCTGCATGCTTGCATGCATGCTGCATGCTTGCTTGCATGCTGCATGCTTGCTTGCATGCTGCATGCTTGCTTGCATGCTTGCTTGCATGCTGCATGCTTGCTTGCATGCTGCATGCTTGCTTGCATGCTTGCTTGCATGCTGCATGCTTGCTTGCTTGCTGCATGCTTGCTTGCATGCTTGCATGTTGGGCGCTTGCTTGCAAAATGCTTGCTGGGGGGTGCAGGGCAGCTGGCCCCAGGCCCCCCGCTGTAAATAAAAACTTAATTCACCAGGTAGGTTAGGTTAGTGTTTTGATCACTCGCAGCGGAGCGATACTGTAATTTTGGCAACTGTTTTAGAACCCTTTATGGAGTACTAAAAGCATGGGTGTGGATAAAAATATATAAGTAATGAAATCAAATTTTTGGGCTATGCTTGTTTTTATAGCATTTAAATCATAGGTCAAATAAAATTAATTTTAATGTTGAATAGAGTAAATGAATGTTATATGAAATGTGCTTTATATCATCTGTTAATTAGATCAAATGATTATTGTGTCAAATAGTGTTTAATATTTACATTAATCCGATGATTTATACTTTAGAGACAGTTTTGGTAAATATGATAACTAATATATTTCTTGGAGATAGATATTATTATTAGGGTATTGCAGATTGGTGACACATCTAAACTTAGGTGACAGAAAATTTTGTTCCCTTTTATTTTCACTTTTGCTATAGTATGTACCTGTGCGAATCAAGTTCGCATACGTACACACTATGGCAAACTATTTTCAGCACAGGATATTTTTTTCGCTGCTGGTTCGCGAACCTAAGTGAGTACCCACCTTAACGTGCGCCTATTGTCCTCCAGTTTTTTGTGTGTATTTCTTTGATTCATTGCAATATATCAATTGGATGCACTCGCCGAGATCACCAGTCAAGACTAAGCCACCACGAGACGCGGAGCGCACACCGCTCGACCAATGCACCGCGCCCGTGTTGTGCACACGCTGACGTTGTCGTAATCAAGTTGTTATTATTTCTTAACTTATTCAAATCACACTTTCTCAACTTCAATTTTGGTAGACTGCTACACTTATCACCAAACATTAAAGCAGGAGAATAAGCGATCACCTCCATGAAAAAAGACTCTGGCAAACAGTGAGCTTTCCATACAAACGTAATACATAATTATCTGTGGTAGGTAATACCAAAATGATTTGCGATTGCAACATATTTAATCCTCACCACTGAGGTACTGGCTTACCTCTTACTGCCGGAACACAACAACTTTCAAAGTCCCCCTAGACTATGGCTATGCTGAAACGTCAAGAAAATCCAAAATCAAACCATATAAATACTACTAATTATCAAACTACTTTTAATAAGACCGCAAGAAAACCGCGCTAGTATCCGTTACTCCGGCGAACCGTGAGCTTCGCATACAAAGTATTAACATAACACCAAAATGATTCGCAATTTAACCATAATTAACTTTTTTGTGATGTTATTAATTGGATAAAGGAAGACATTATTTATCTAGTAATATTTAACTAAATAAAAAATCCAAAATACCAAACCAAACAAAAATTATTGCGATTTACAGTATTGTATGAAAAAATGTAATTGGAATTTATTACGAATTGGTAATTTGAATATTAGACATTTTAAGTTTTGATCATTTTAACTTAGACATTTTAATTTAGGACTCTCTGACCGTTTGACATTTTCGTTTTTGATATTTTGAACGTTTTACATTTTAATCGTTAGACATTCAAATTTTTGACATTTTGAACTTTGCCATTTTAAGTTTAGACATTCTAACTTTAGACATTCTGATACGTACCCTTTCACGAGCTGTCTAATTATAGGGCAGTCGTTTTTTAGGGCTATTACACCTAGGATACTGTTGGTGCTACTCCTCGTTCTTGCTAGGAGTGAAGCAGCCTTTTTACACATTACGCGTCAAATCCGTCCGTGCGTGCCTCGAAGAACATGCCTGAGGCGCTGCAGTAACGGGACAGCCCCAACAGTACCCTAAATGCATTTATTATATTGCACTTTTAATGCTTTTAGCGCCCTTTGAGTATAGCTGACCCAAAGGGAGCACGAGTCGAAGGATTGACAGAATGATTTGATATTTATGACTGTATGCTTTCCTGAATAAATAAAATAAAAAGAAAGGGTTCCTTAGAGTATCTTTCACGCAGACAGAGTCATGGGTATAAGCTAGTCTTAAAATTGGTTTTTATAGGTAGCGATTTACTTGGGCATAGAATAATGGGGATATGACACATCACATTTTTGCGGTTTCCAGAATAAAACACGTTAGCTATAGGACTCATTTTTATTGCAAGATTGATACTGCTCCTTCTAACATTAACTTAAAAAATAAATCTGTTATAAATAAAGTGACTAGTTATAAAAAAGTCAGGAATTCCCAACGCTCATGCTCACTGGATATGAGGCAACGATACCGACCTCTGTATGCTTGTTCCTTGTGCAAATTAAAATTACGGCCATAGTCGTACCACGCCGCCGTTTGTTAATAGAACGATTAATCCTTTATATTAATAACATAACGTATTTATTAAAAGTTTGACATTTTAAGTAATAACGTCTTTTTATCTTAGTCACAAACTGGAAATGTCCGGACGAACAGGAACTCTACTTACAAATAGATACTAACTCTCCTAATCCTACTTTTGTCTTGCCTGACTTTTGAGCCAAAAAATTTTGGAGCTATCGCGTATTCTGCGTTATGTAATAGAAATATGTATGTTTATTTCACAAATTGGTCTCCGATTGTCAGTAATGATTGCCTCATGCGCCCATTTGTCGACAGGCAGGCCTTCAATGACTCGTTGCCGGTCGCGGGTCGCTGGGTTGTCCCACCTGTCCCATCATGGGACTGGGTCAATGGGACTAGTGGGACAGACAGGATACGTCAATCCGACTTCTGGTTGTTGTCGTTAGTGGTTTCGTCACCCTTCTACGTTATTATCAGCACCAGTAACACTATCACGAATCCTGACACGAGGCATATTATTAACCCCATTTTTTTCTGAAAAAAAAAGGTAAGTTTTACAGTGTCGTATTCAGTACAAAAATTATTACAAAAAAAATCGGACTAAAACATTAAAACGGAGTAGTAAAAACAAACTAAAAAGTAAAAAATAAATTCTTCTGTAAATATTTATAACCCTAATACCCTACCCTATACCTACAGAAATTTTAAACCTAAAAATTTTAAACCTCAAAACGTGGGGCGCGTTTTGTAAAATGTATCATCTATATTGTCAATCTATATTCTATAGCATGCGCCCCACGTTTTTAGGTTTAAAATTTTTAGGTTTAAAATTTCTGTATTTATAGGGTATTAGGGTTATAAATATTTACAGAAGAATTTATTTTTTACTTTTTAGTTTGTTTTTACTACCCCATTTTAATAGAATAGAATAGAATAATTATTTATTTTCAAAAATACAGTTTTATACAATCATTTACATAGTTTACTTAAGTAAAATAATAATATCATTTGCCTAAACTAGGAAAAACCTGTGTTTCAGGCGAGAATAGCCGACATTAATTAATATGGATCAAATAATCACTAACTTACAAATATAGTGTTTTTAGTCCGATTTTTTTGTAATAATTCGTTTAATAGTCCGTTTTAAAAACGTGTTTTTAAATAAGTTTTTTTTCAGTAAATTATTATTTTCTGCTTTTTAGTTAACGAACTAAGACTAATAAAAAAGAAGTTTTAAAACTAAAACCCGACTACGGAAAAATCGTGCTCTAAAAAGTAAGAAACAAGAAAATATTCGAGTCCAAAATTCAATAAAAAGGATAACCGTAGTCGCATGCCACTTTGTCCTAGACACGCACGACACGAACAACAGGCTGGAGGCATGCGACTACGGATATCCTTTTTATTGAATTTTGGACTCGAATATTTTCTTGTTTCTTACTTTTTAGAGCACGATTTTTCCGTAGTCGGGTTTTAGTTTTAAAACTTCTTTTTTATTTTAAATATTTTGGAGTTGTCAATAGAGTGAAAGCAAGCAAAGCCACGGACAAAAGCTAACAATATATATATATTTGAAAAGTGCTTATTAAGCCCTTTCATTTGGTACCCAACACGGCATTATTAAAAATATTTTTTTTTAAGTTCATGTCTTTAACTCCTCTAGGGGGCGCCACATTAAATTTAATGTAACGTCACATAGCCTATGTTCATTGGACAATTAAGACGCTTCTAACGATACCTCATTTGTCAAATTATAACAAGTAGTTTAGAAGTTATGAGGGAACAGATGAATTTACAAACATACATACATACATACATACATACAGGTCAAAATCATATACCCTCCGTTTTGGCTTCGCCGTAGTCGGGTAAAAAAATACTATGTCCTACTCTCGCACTCGCTCTCGTCAAGGCGATTCAAACGAGCCCACACTCGATCGGGTTGCATGGTTTTATTACAGAGTCCCAGTGGCCTTCTTCCGGCTCCATTATCAGACCCTGGAAACTATTTCCCAACAAAGTACTCGTCAAGATGATTCAAATGAGTCCAAACTCGATGGGGTAACATGGTTTTAGTAAAGAGTTCCTGTGTCCTTCTTTCGGCTCCATCATCAGATCCTGAAAACTATTTCCCAAGAAAGTACTCGTCAAGACGATTCAAACGAGCCCAAACTCGATGGGATTGCATGATTTGATTTATTTTAACCGCCTCTGTGGTCTAGTGGTTTGCCCACCCGTGTAAGACGCAGAGGTCCCGGGTTCGATTCGGGGGGGTACAATTTGTACTTGGTTTGGTTGGTGGTAGGGCTTATTTTAAGTTCGCCTGGCTAGCTACCACCATCTTACCTAAGTCTGACGCCATAATAACATTTTAAAATTGTTGTGTTCCGGGCTCCGGCAGTTAGAGGTAAGATAGCCAGTATTCCGGGTGTAGTGCGCTTCCACCTTCGGCCTTATCGTCATTTAACATCAGGTGAGATGAAGGCCAATCACTATCCCGTTGTGTATAAAAAAAAATTACAAAGTTCCTATGGCCTTCCTCCGGCTCCATCATCAGATCCTCGGACACGAGCCCAAACTTGATGGGGTGGCGTGGTTTTATTAAAGAGTTCCTGTGTCCTTCTTCCAGCTCTATCATCAGACCCTGGAAATTATTTCCCAACAAAGAACTCGTCAAGACGATTCAAACAAGCCCAAATTTGATGGGGTTGCACGGTTTCAATATTAAGTTCCTATGGCATGGCCTTTCAGCTTCATCATCAGACCCTGGATCTCATCTCCTATTAGAGTACTCATCAAGACGATTGTAACGAGCCCAAACACGATGGGGTTGTACGGTTTCATCATAGAGATCTTGTGGCCTTCTTCCGGATCCATCATCAGATCAGCTCAATGACACCATAATATTGCATTGCCTTCCAGTTCTGACCTATGTTCAAAGTTTCTAGCTCATTGGGAAGCTAGTACAAAATCGTTCACAAACTTTGCGGAGAAACGAGCGAACACACAAACAAACAAACACACAAACGAGAAAGCAACCTAATAAAAACGTGTTAAAATAACGCAAAAACTTGGAATGCATTGGCGCACATGGCTCATGATATAATGATGATGTGGTAGTAGAGGCAAGATGGTGGTGTTGCTATTGGTAATGGGAGTGGAGGTGGCAATGATAGTAACCGTTATGATCGTTATTAGGGATCCATAATAAATAAATAGGTAAATTAGGTAAATAGACAAAATCGGAAACATTCCAACATATCAGATTTCAAAGACCCTAGCTAAAGCATTTGTGTTAAGGAAATAAACACAACGGTGGAACTACTTGAGCCTATAGAGAAAAGTTCGTTTTTTAAATTGACCCAGCCGGGGGTCGAACCAGGGTCCTCAGAGATGGCGACACCTTGGAAATCAGTGTACGAACCACTCGACCACTGAGGTCGTCTTGGATAAGGAAAGCTTTTGTAATAGGACTAAGAAGCTCGAGGAAGGATCTCGGTGGCGCAATGTATAGCACCTGGCCTAGCCATTGTGGAAGTTAAGCAACTTTAGGGTCGGTCATGGGATGGGTGACCAAAAATTTATTATCTCGAGCTCCTCCGTGCTTCAGAAGGCACGTTAAGCCGTTGGTCCCGGCTGCATTTGCAGTCGTTAACACCCACTAATCTGCTTTGGACCCGCGTGGTGGGGCCCATCCTCCTTATCCATTCATAAAGAAGGCCTGTACCCCAGCAGTGGGGACATTAAAAATGGCTGATGGTCAGGACTAGGAACATTATTAAAAACATCAAGGTATTGCTATTGTTAATGGTTGAATAGGCAGATCTTTTAAATAGGTACTTAAGGCGTGAAATACACAGAAGCGACGCGGCTCGGATACGGCGGCGATACGGTGCAGATGTGAGACGGTCGGTAAAGGAAATACACGTATCGCCGCCGTATCTCCGCCGCATCTCCTCTGTGTATTTTACGCCTTAGACCTCCAGTGTACCCTAATCAAATGCAAATAAATGATATTCTATTCTATTCTATGGCGCTGCTATTGGCATGGCAGAGGCAGCATGTGTCGGTGGAGGCCGCACCTGGTTGGCGCGCTTGTGGCTGACTTTCCCGCTGAGCAGCTGCTGCCCGCCCAGCTCCACGTGCTCCGTCGCCTGCAGCGCGAAGTACTCCACGCTGTCGATCTGCTCTTGCTGCAAGCGATATATCGTCGTGAGTTTTTAATTGTCATTATTATGTCAGGCAAGGCACAATATTCGTTTTTTACACGACTGCCTAAAAAAGGAGTGTATATGTGTTTAGGGTTCATGAATGTTTGTGGTTATGCGAGTTTCTTTATTACACCATTACTTCTAAATGCCGTAACTGATTTGGACGTATGGTGTATCGTTAGAATCCTTACATCATTCCGAGTGACACTAGCTAGCTACTATTATGAAAAAAAAAAATATGGCGACTGTACGACGCCACTCTCGATGTGAAAAAAAAAATGTTTTTCATCTATTATTACAATATGGGCATCAGATAAAAGGCCTTGATAAGCACATTTCAAAACTATATAATTTGTTACTAAAATGTGTGAAATAAAAATAAATAAATAAAAAAGTAATAATTAAAAACACGACTGCCCTGCCAAAAACGAACTAAAAAGTTAAATAACAAGTTTAGTGTCATTGCAGTCGGGAGACCTCTTTGATCAAAAATTGTTCCATAAAACGGTCCATCGATTGCAATGACACTAAACTTGTTATTAATCTTTTTAGTTCGTTTTTACCCACGACAGAACGGAGACGGTATATGCGTTTGGGGTGAGTGAGAGAATATCTGTAGCATCCAAAGTTACCATCTATCTCCAAAACCACTGGTCCGATTTTAATGCGGTTTTCAGTGATGGGTTTTGATTTAATTGGTGCATGTTGTAAGATAGGTGTTACGGTAATAACTCACCAGGGGGCGCTGACCAAAACTAATAGTCCGATTTGGATGCAGTTTTCAGTGATGGGTTTTGATATAATTGGTGCATGTTTTTGAAAAGGTTTTACGGTAACAACTCATCAGGGGGCGCTGTAGCAAACATTTAATACTTGTGCAAAACCAAAACTACTAGTCCGATTTGGATGCGATTTTCAGTGAAGGATTTTGATTTAATTGGTGCATGTTCTTAGGCAGGTGTTATGGTAAAAACTCACCAGAGGGCGCTGCGATAAACATTTTCCGAATGGTTTGACCGATTTAGATGAGGTTTTTAGAATAGATGACGAATAATTCTTTAAAAGTTTCAAATAATAAGAAAATTAAAAATTTTGAAAAAACCCACGAGGGGTAAAATTGTTACTCTTAATTTAAAAAGAATAAAATAAGTTTTACGAAAAGCCCCCGACTAAAAGTGATGAAGGTTAGGCACTATACTTATTTATCTACCTATTCATAAATTACAAACGCAAGAAAATAAAAATCCGTTGGGGGCTGCCATCACTCTAAAGCAAAATTTTAGTTCATTTGGGGGCAGGTAATGGCAGCCCCAATGGATTTTTTTGCGTTTGTAATTTATGAATAGGTAGATAAATAAGTATAGTGCCTAACCTACATCACTTTTAGTCGGGGGCTTTTCGTATAACTTATTTTATTCTTTTTAAATTAAGAGTAACAATTTTAGCTGTCGTGGGTTTTTTTGGCAGAGCAGTCGTGCTTTTAATATTTTTAATTAATTTATTTTTTACGAAAAAAGTTAAGTGCAGACTGCACTTAAAAAAAGAAGAAGGCGTTTCATAAACTTCGTATTCGTATTGTGTCAGAGAGGAGCCATATTAAGGCTCCTGTAGCCCGCAAATGGCGCCTTAATCTTATTTAAATTTACTGTGGCCAGTTTTTGCTCTTTTGGCCACTACTACTACAACGAACTATATTTTACTGAGGTTATTGTTTTTAAATAAACTATAGAACCTTGGCTTTAATCTGTGCATGTGAATTTTTGATACATTATGTACTTAGCGCGCAATATAACGGGTGTAACAAGACCTTCAATGAAGCCAAAGTCCACGTATTCCGCTCATCATCAGGATCATTTTTGTCTTTAGACTATACCTGGGAAACCAATAGCTAAGAAGTTATTGAAGGTCAAAGTCAAAAAATGTTTTCAAATTTTTTATGAAATCTTATTTTATTTTTTATTTCCTACTTTTTGTCCAATGAAACATTATCAAAATTTTAAGTATTTCTTAACAAACAATGGCTTCAAAATGTCGTCACTTGATGTATCTTATGAGCACGCACATAAACGCTGCCTTTCAACTCGGCCGCACGCAGCTGTGTAGCATACACTCACAGGCGCGGTCTGTTGTACGCGTTACATCGCGTGGCAAAGTATGCAATGCTTTTTAACACCAAAAATCAAAATCGTTTCCCAGCAATAATTTTGAACAGATATGGTCCTGATGATGGGCAGAATACGTAAACCTCGGCTTCGTTGAAGGTCTTGTTACACCCGGTATTACAGGGTGCATTTGTAACCACTCTCCAAATTTTAAGGATGTGTTCAGTCCATGAAACTGAACAACTTTCTCCATGAAACATGTGTCGAAATACGCCAAAAAATGTTGGTCATCCCATACTAAACTGATCACGTTACCTCTTTGATTTGTATGAAAAGACATTTTTTTTTTACATATTTGACCCTATGTTTCTTAGAGACAGTTGTTCAATTTCATGGACTGAACACATCCTTAAAATCTGGACAGTGGTTACAAATGCATCCTGTATTTAATTAGGATGAGGGCGCACTTTGAGGCTCTTAAGGTAGTGGTCACACCTGCTGCGCGACGAGGTGCGCGAGTTGCTGAAAGAGGTCGCGCACCTCCTGCAAGGCCGCCTCGACACGCGCGAGCTCCTCGTGCCGCGCCTCCACCTCGCGCAGAGCACGCCGTGCCTCCGCCGTCTCTGCTTTTAGCTGCAACCGAATAACGAACGCACATGTAGTCTGCAGCTCATCAAGATATACAAAACTGTCTAAAATCTCCAGTTTGTTTTGAACCTTAATACCTTCGCATTTAAGTTTAAAATTGATTGAAATTGATAACCCTGTTGCAGAGTTGTTCTTAATTGAAACGGAATAAAAAAAATTAAAAAAGAGTGAAATCTTTTTTTTAAGAAAATCTTCCGACTAAAAATGATGATCCACCTATTCATAAATTACAAACGCAAGAAAAATCCGTCGAAGCTGCCATTACCTGCCCTAAAATGAACGTACTTTTGGAGAACAGAGAGATGGCAATGCAAGCCCCGACGGATTTTTCTTGCGTTTGTAATTTGTAAATATGTAGGTAAATCTCTTATATAAAAGTGAAGGGGTGACTGACAGACTATTGTCCAGCCCAAACCACTGAATCTAGAGACTTTAAATTTTGTACATACTTAGATATTCTATACAGTTTAAACACCCACTGAGAAGGGATTTTTGGAAATTCCACCCCTAATAGTTGAAATGGGGGTAAAAAGTATGTATTGAATAAAAAAATTAAATTGACATTTCAATTTGAAACTTCGCAGGAGTACTTCTAAAAATAAATAAGCAAACATGTGTTTCGTGGCTTTTCGAAACTCAACCCTTTAGGGGGTAAATGGGGTAAAAAAACCCCAACATCAATATGGGTGTCGTTATCGAGTTTTTATGGGATGTTGATTGCGAAAATGGCATTTGTTTTAAAGTTCACAACGATGGAAATGATTTAACTCCTCAAGGGCTGAAATAATACGGGAACGGGAACAGGAACGAGAACGGGTACGGGAACGGGGCATGAACGGGTTATGGATATCGTACTAATATTATAAAGTGAAAGTAACGGAATATGGATATCCTACTTATATTATAAATGTGAAAGACACAATTACGTAAAACGACTGAACGGATTTGGAATAGCACATAGATGGTTTTACTTTTTATCTCGGTCAAAGGTTCCCTAATGTCCACGCAGACGAAATCTAGTAAAATATACTCATCAACTTTGTCTAGGGACACAGATGTTATTTTCATACAAACGAGGTAACTTTGAAGCCTTGGTTTTCTGCCAGGGATGTACCGTGCAGTAATCTGATGATGGCCATCCAGGAAGTGAATGGAGTGGATTTAGATCGCTATACACACCCAACTGATCTGATCAGCATTCTAAAAGATTAATGGGTCAGAGTTCTCGGTTTGAGGATTTCCATACATTTTCATGCTACTTTCGCGGTTTTTTTTAAACATGTCCATTACGTTTTTAGAATGCTGGTCAGATCAGTTGGGTGTGTATAGCGATCTGAATTTCCTCCATTCACTCCCTGGATAGCCGTCATCAGATCACAGTACAGAACATCCCTGGCAGGAAACCAAGCCTTCAAAGTTACCTCGTTTGTATGAAAATAGCACTTGGTATCCCTAGACAAAGTTGATGTGTGTAATAGGTATAGTAGGTACCTAAATCACTTTTCTTCATCTACTTTATAACTGCATCTAAATCGGACAAACCGCTCTGGAGATAAATGGAGATAAAAGATTAATGCAGCACTCTCTAGCGGCTAAACACTATAACACCTATTTAGGAACCATGACCGATAACCTACAAACCGATTACAGAAAACCGCATCTAAGTTGGTCAAACTGCTCTGGATATAAATGGGAACATGATTACTGCAGCGCTCCCTAGCGGATAAATAACACCATAACACCAATCTTAAACGTTTTACAAAAAACCCCTAATGCCGAGTATGATAAATAGGGACCATCAAACTAAAAAACTTTTACTATGGGACCAACTCTGAAATCGCGAAATAAAAACTGCTGTTTCATACAAAAATTAATAACGAAAATATCAAAATGTATGAAACAGTTCAGTTTGATGGTCCCTATCTACCATTATTTGGCATTAAGGAATAATTTGTAACACGTTGTATAATACTATAGTGTGTACCAACCTTATATTTTGTTTGTGCGTGTGTAATCTCAGCGACGATGATAATCTTCTAGTTGACCTAAATTTGGGTTGAGCGTAGCTTTTGTCAATGATTATTTCCTCTTCAACCGTGAGTATGAAAATCATTGAGTTCGTTCTTTATGATCAAAATAATGTTAATGTAATTGTATCAAAATGAATTTACTCACGTTATCAACAAATAACGAGATATTCTTCGAGTCGAGCAGGCTCTGGCACTCTTCGTCCGATATCGTCAGGTTTGCTGCAATAAATTAATTGGATACTTCAATGATTCATACCCTTGAACTCTTCGGTTGTTGACTAACACAGTCCGGGCTCAAGGAAGTTCAAACGATCTGCGCGCGAGGCGCTAACTACGTGAGAGGTTCACTGATCGACTTGAAAAATGCTATAAACTGCAAGGATGTCTGATCTTTATCTTTTAATTTTTTATGGTACAGTCGTGTTTCTGATTTCCATATCGCAAATGCTTAAGTTACTTTGGGATCGGAGCAAGAATGTTGTCTTATTTTTAATAATAATAATAATAATAACTTTATTTATTTTCATCACAAACCAGTACAATCAATATTACAAAGGGTTACAAAAGTCAAAAATCAGAATATGGCTTGTGATTGTGAGAGGCTGGTGCCTAAAATATTAGGTATAGGTCACCAGGTCCCAATCCGCAGAAAGAAACGCCTTAAATTAAGTGGAATTATATACCGGTACGACTTAATAATATGACTTGACAAAGAATGAAAATAAATTGAAAAAAAAAATCAAAAGAGAAGAAAAATTAAAAAGATAAAAAGCACATTTGAAATAGCTAGACTGCCATGCCATACCAGGAGACAAATTAGGATTGTGTGTCGATTGTACATAGGTACTCGTAGTAATTGCTAACATAATATAAAAGAAACAGGCACACAATGAATTACAGAATAAAGGTGCTGTTTGCTGTCACTGACATAGAAGTTTTTCCGTATCTTCGTAATCCAGTGTACTTAGCCAATTTTTTACTATAGTTTTGCATTTGTTTTAGGCAATTATTCTGATATTGCAAATTAGGTAAATCAATTTATATTTAAGAAGGCACATATATTTTGTTGCTGCTGCAAGGCAAGGGCAATAATATGACTAGCGCAAGCGCACCATTAACTTTTGGTATTTAGGCAATTTTCTCTAAAACCTCAATTGATTCGTGTCCTGAAATAAAGCCACCAAGTTTGCAACCCTGAGGCGCCAGTGTTGTTTGCGCTGGCGCGTGAGTCGGCGCGAGTCAGCGCTAGTTCTTCGGCAACTGTGTCGGCCATTGACCTCACACGTCACACTTGCTGCACTATAGTGGACCACAGAAACACCCAGTTAACATTGCAGAGCAGAACTAGCCACACACACACAGCGAAGTTCAAATAATAACATGCCAATACTGGTGGACACAGTTTTTGGTTTTCTTTTGGTTTAAGTTTGCTGTTCTGTGTGTAACCAACTAAGTAGCCCCACAGACAAAAGATTTTCTATTGGCCCGTTTAGTCCCGTTTAATTAAGTATGCAGGTATCTATCGTACAGATTGTCTCTTGCATACGTATTGACTTCGACTGGTAGAAATAAAAGGATATTTTTCTCTGTTTTGAAATGATTATTTTGCTTTCGTAATATTTTTTCATATTTTTTCGTCTATAGTTTTGTAAGTAAAGGCCTATGAAAAGCTTTTGGATATTAGTTTTCAATTCAGTGCCTTAGGATGGGTAGCCTAAGTATGTCATGCTCTCTTTAATCATTTCTGCGGTGGTGTCGTGTGGGGCGGGTCGTTACGTTCCCTCAAATATGGTTGAGCAAAGCGATGGCTGGTCCATGCGTCATGCTCGTGAACGGGTGCTGCAAGTGGGAATGGGTCTGCTTCTGAGTACCTATCTTAACGCATATTGAATTGTAAGAATTGCGTTTTTACTTTTTATGTCTTGCATCAAGTGTTTTTTGGTTCGAGTAGCAGACAGAGTGATTTCTCAACTAGTTGAAAGTTATTTACTATATCATTTACCTATCTGGATGTAGTAGATATTTAATTTTAACTTACCTACCCATTGTGTGCAAACTTTTGTTAATTATTGTGATGGAAAACGACCTCACTTTAAACGTGGAGCTCATTTTTCAATGTTGACGACTCTGTATGAAATATACAGGGAGAAAAAAGCAGCCCTTGACGAGTTTCTTGCCGGTTCTTCTCGTTACAATGTCTCCCGCTTAGGGTTTGCGAACCGATGGCGTAGCTTCTATGACATTCACAAGTGCTTGTAACAGCCTAGGCTGAATAAATTATTTTGAATTTTGATATTTTTTTTTATTTTGTTTAGTCCTACGAGTAGAACTAAACAGTAGAACTATACGGACTACTTCAAAATATTTATATTGATTTGATTAAGGAAGCTCGTTGGCGTTATAATTCTGGCTCTTAATAAGTCTACTGTCTTGTTTTCATTCGATCTGTATTATAGTTTGACCGCAAACGCAGTACCGCACCATTTGGTGATATCACTGCAATTGCGGTCAAACTATGTACCTGAACTCACTGAGTTTTATCTGCTCTTGCAGCAGCTCCAGGCGGTTGTCGCGCACGGCGGCGAGCGCGCGGTGGTGCGCGTCGAGCGCATCGGCGTAGAGGTGGCGCGTGGTGGCATACTGCAGGCGCGCCATGCGCGTGCGCGCGTCGCCGCGGTGAGTGCGCGCTCGAGTCTCGAATTGACGCAGCGCACCGCACACCTTCATGGCCGTCGCGTGCGACTGCGTCACCAGCGAGTCCAGCTGGTCCTGCAGTTCTGGAATTATACGTCAGAAACAGATAAAATGAATGAGAATTTCGGCATATTCACCTCTCAGCTTAGGCGCTCACTAGACATCAAATGAAACGGCAATTAAATCGACTATGTCACTCAATCAAAGTCAAAGTCAAGTCAAAAATAGCTTTATTCAAATAAACTTAATTATTACTTTTGAATCGTCTATATTTTCCTACCACCCGTTCAAGACTTTTTTAACTGACAAGAAGAACGGGCGCAAGAAACTTATCAGTTTTAATAGCAATAAGTAACGATATTTACAAACTTAAATATATCGTTACCAGATAATTACAACAGGGTGACAGGATTATTGGCAACAAACATAGACTTATTATATTGGCAACAAAGTACTTATAGTAGTTATGTGTTACATCATTTCCACGCATTTTGATCTTTAAGATAATCGTCTACTTTATAATAACCTTTACCCATGAGCGTTTTTTTAACATGGTTTTTAAATTCATGCAAAGGAAGATCAATTACTTGTTGTGGAACTTTATTAATAAAGGCTATGCCTTTCCCCATAAATGAACCTCTAGTTTTTGCAAGCCTAAATCTTGGAACGGCAAGTTTATTTTTATTTCTTGTATTAAACTGGTGATTATTGCTGTTCTTAGCAAATGAATCATAGTGTTACAAAGATAGTACAGCTTGCTAACGATGAAAAATGGGATGAGTATATTCCTCTGAACATACTCATTTGATATCAAAATTTCTTTAGGTCTCTATCTACATCATAACTTATAAACCTACTTTCACTCTATTAAAATACTTTTACTTATACTGTATTCAGAACAAAATAAATATGCAGAATTTAAGCAAAGCACATCATATCATATCGCATCGCCTCGAACGAGACAAGAGTTATCAATGATAGCGTATAATAATAATAAAAGACTATAGGTACATACATGCTGAAATTTTAATCATTTGGTTCCCGCAGTAGGGTGGTTCCACTCATGATTACGAGCAACTTTTACTATGGGGCCAACTCTGATAACCTGAAAAAAAAAACAGGCTATATAAATGCTAAACTTAATAACTAAACTTAATGCTATGTAATATAATATGGAACAGCTGATTGGCCCCATAGTAAAAGTTGCTCGTAATCACTAGTGGAACCACCTCACTGCGGGAACCAAATGGTTAAAATTTCATACATAGTGGTGGAACGCATGTACGCACGTTTGTTTGTGTGAAAGGTGGGGTCTGAGTGCAGGCGGCGCGCGAGCTGCGTGTTGGCGTTCAGCTCGTGGATCCAGCCGCGCATTCGGTCCACCTGCAACACGGGACAATTCCTGCTAGAGTCAAATTCACACGGCCATTTTTATTTTCTAGACATAAATAAATTAAAAAAGTAATTTACTCTACAACGTGTAACAAAATGAATATGGTAGATAGGGACCATCAAACTGAACAACTTTTACTATGGGACCAATTCTGAAACAGCTGATTTTTTTTCGCGATTTCAGACTTGGTTCCATAGTAAAATTTGTACAGTTTGATGATTCCTATCTACCATATTCTGGTTTAGTCATTAGTTTATTACACATTGTATATGGCAAACTAAACAAAAAACCAGCGAGGAGTCGAAAATATTCCGTGGAGCGCAGACTGTAAACAAAAATTGCAGAGATCATTTCAATGATCTGGGGTTGTGTAAGACTATTTTTTGATCACTTAGCGTTACTCTATCTTTGGGTACGCGCTCATGATGGTGGATGGAAGGAAGCGGGGGAGGCGCAAGTGTCCAATTGCCACACCGCAGCTCTCAGCCACTTCACTTGACACAAATAGCTGCTGCTCATTTGTGTCGCTCTATGTTAAATATGACTCATTGTTCCGCGGCCCTGTCAACAAACTAACGTTTAATTAAAATCGCAACGACACGCTAAATGCCACTGCGTACAGTTAATTTTTGTATGCCGACTATTGCCGAATGAATTATTCGGTGACCTTATTTGGGACCTATTACTGATGTTGACAAGGATCGTTTACACTACAAAAACATAGTACTGTCACTAATTAGCTCGATTTGAATTATATACTGTATTATCTATGGATCATTGAACATCAAACGTAACTTCGGAGTCAGAGTCTGTTTGTTTATAATAAAGATGACTTCGATATCATATGCTCAAGAGCTTGGAGCATTATCGTAAATAGATATTACGTGGTATGCAATGCAATAAATAGTTTACGAATTTTCAGGACTTTAACTGAGTTCAAGAAAGTCTGTTTAAAAATAATAGTTTTTTTAAACACTTAAGTGTCAAATTCAGTTATTATAAGCCAACCTTATATGCCGAATAAGTATCACACATAGATGTAGCACATCCCTTCGGTATAAACCAGATTGAGCTCTTCGCCCCAAAACGAGCCGACAGAGAGGTCAAGTAGATAATTGTGTCTCTTTCTTCATTAGGGTGACCAAACTGTATTACTTTAAACTGTTTAATATAAACTTAGGTACTTAGGTAGTTCTATATTTACAATTAATACTTTTGCCACGTTTTTATAAGGTTGCTTGCTCGTTTGTTTGTGTTTTCGTTTGTTTGTTTGAGCACAAATTTTGCAAACGATTTTATACTAACTTCCCGATGAACTAATAAACTTGAAACTTTGAACACAGAACTAGAAGGTAATGTAATATTTTGGTATCATTGAGCTGATCTGACGATGGAGCCGGAAGAACGCCAGAGGAACACTATGATGAAAACATACAACCCCATCGTGTTTGGGTTCGTTAGAATCGTCTTGGCAAGTACTCTGTTGGGGAATAATATCCAAGAGGCTGATGAAGGAGCCGGAAGAAGGCCATTGGAACTTTGTAAAAAAAATCATGCAACGCCATCGAGCTTGGGCTTGTTTGAATGGTCTTGACGAGTACTCTGATAGGAAATAATTTCTAGAGTCTGATGATGAAGCCGAAAGAAGGCCACAGGAATTCTGTAATAAAACCATGCAACCCTATTGAGTTTGAGCTCGTTTGATTCCTCTTGACAAGAGCTCTGATAGGAGGTAGTATATTTTCAGTTTAGCTCGTTAACTAAAAAGCAGAAACTAATTATTTATTAAAAAAAAGTTGTTTATCGCGTTTTTATTAAGTTTTTTTTGTTTTGATTTATAAATATGGTAAATATGGTAATATGCAACGTGAACAATGTCAAAAGGTCAAAATAGCTGCTAATTTTGTTTTTGGGTTGATAAGGAATTGAATAGATATAAGTTTAAAAAGAAATTGACATCTATATTATTAGAAAAATGTTATTATTCTATTACAGATTTTCTAACTGATAAATTTTAACATCATATGATTTATTCCTTATTATTTCTAATTGACATTTCTTATTTTATAAATATTTGTTTTAAATGATTGAATACCTACTATTTTATTGTGAAATGTATGTAATTGTATACCTATTTAATTTAACTGAACTTTAAATAATATTTGCATGCTAGATGTTGGCAGAATGTACTGGACCGAAAATTCTAATTCTTAACAACAATTATGTATGTACCTACATTCTCAGCAAATAAATGATTCTTATTCTTATTCTTATTCTTTTGATATTACTGGGTTGAAAAAAAGAAGAACAAGTAAAGAATTTGGCCGCCACCTTGGATTTATAATACTTTAAACATTGTGTTGCTGTTTTCTTGTCAAAATAGTGCCAAAAACCGAGTTTCATCGAAATCGGCCCATAAACAAAAAAGTTAGCCGCCATCTTGAATTTTTTAATATTTAAAAAATGCGTTGTTATTTTCTTATCAAAATAGTGCCAAAAACCGAGTTTCATCGAAATCGGCCCATAAACAAAAAAGTTGGCCGCCATCTTGAATTTTTGAATATTTTAAAAATGCGTTGTTATTTTCTTATCTAAATAGTGCCAAAAACCGAGTTTCATCGAAATCGGCCCATAATCAAAAAAATTGGCCGCCATCTTGAATTTTTTAATATTTTAAAAATGCGTTGTTATTTTCTTCTCAAAATAGTACCAAAAACCGAAATTCATCGAAATCGGCCCACAAACAAAAAAGTTGGCCGCCATTTTTAATTTTATATACTTTAAAAATTACTTTGTTATTTTCTTGTCAAAATAGCACCAATAACCGAATTTCATCAAAATCGGCCTACAAACTTAAAAGTTGGCCGCCATCTTGGATTTTTTAATATTTTCAACACTGCGTTATTATTTTCTTGTCGAAATAGTACCATAAACCGAGTTTCATCGAAATCGGCGCATAAACATGAATTTGATTATTAATATAAACTTTACCCCTCGCCTGCGACTTCCAGTTATTTCAATTGATCAATTTCGGTTTTGGGAAATCAGAAATGGTGTAGTATTCATGGTCACCCTAGTTTTGTAAAGGAATATTTCCCGAATATTGAAATTCTAAAATTGAAATTCGGCGCCAAAGTCACAATCGGATCGGAGTTGCCAGGATTGACACTTGAATTTATACAACTACAATAATGCTGATTAGCATTATTGTAGAAATCTAATTAAATCAAAAGAGTAAGTTCAGTTTTATTTTACAATTACTATGTGTTATTCTAAATTAATATTTAAGTAGTATATTTTCAATATTCCACTCCGAATCCTTAACTTTGACACACTACGTGATTGGTAATGTACATTTTTTTTCCTAATATCGTGGTATTATTGTTTTGTAAAGGCAATTGTGCGAACGAGACACCGACCTCCACCTAGTGTTGCTTCATTCACACAGTAGAGTCTTCAGTCAATGTCATCGATAGAATTTCAACTCTATGACAAAGGCAATACAGTTGAATTTCTTTTAAACGAATAGTGAAATTTTTTTTTTAGTACTCACTCCCTACTCACAATCAACCACAAAGAAAGCAATAACTTTACGTAATAAAATCAACTGTCTTAAAAAAGAGAATATAAAAATATCACTATATTTTTGGTCTATGACAGTCATAGCCAAAATGCACTGACATGAAAAATTTTTTTTCTTATTAACCAAAATGACTTAGAAGTATAACCCAGTAAGGAGTCTATTTTCACTAGGTACTGAATGGGCGTCAACATTCAGTTTAACTCGAACGGATTATATCCATGCTTAGAAGAAGTTATTTAATGCAACTTTTTTTTTTGCTTCGAGAGATTCGCCAGTCTGATAAATACAAAATTAAATATCTTTATTTGGAGACTTTTTCTACTAAGAATTTTGATGCTAAGTTCCCCAAAAATTTATTCGTGATCGTTTAGGCAGTTTTTCATTTCTAAACGCTAAAATTTTAAATCAAATGAATTCATGTATGGCGGGTCGCCATTGTTCTTTCTGATTAAAATATAAATAAAAACAATAATTGACGGTACTGCAAAAACAAGCAAAAAAGAAGTTTTAAAACTAAAACCCGACTACGGAAAAATCGTGCTCTAAAAAGTAAGAAACAAGAAAATATTCGAGTCCAAAATTCAATAAAAAGGATAGCCGTAGTCGCATGCCACTTTGTCCTAGACACGTACGACACGAACAACAGGTGGCATGCGACTACGGTTATCCTTTTTATTGAATTTTGGACTCGAATATTTTCTTGTTTCTTACTTTTTAGAGCACGATTTTTCCGTAGTCGGGTTTTAGTTTTAAAACTTCTTTTTTATTTTAAATATTTTGGAGTTGTCAAAAGGGTGAAAGCAAGCAAAGCCACGGGCAAAAGCTAACAATATATACATATTTGAAAAGTGCTCATTAAGCCCTTTCATTTGGTACCCAACACGGCATTATTAAAAAATATTTTTTTTTTTAGTTCATGTCTTTAACTCCTCTAGAGGGCGCCACATTCAATTTAATGTGACGTCATATAGCCTATGTTCATTGGACGATTAAGACGCTTCTAACGATACCTCATTTATCAAATTATAACAAGTAGTTTAGAAGTTATGACGGAACAGATGAATTTACAAACATACATACATACATACATACAGGTCAAAATCATATACCCTCCGTTTTGGCTTCGCCGTAGTCGGGTGAAAAAATGATAAAAAGGTGTTTTTTCTACATTGACTTGACTATACGAAGCTCTCGCAACCTCAAATAAATTAAATCTGAACTGTTGCGTTCTACTTACTTACAAGGGTCACTAATGCCGACAATATCTCCACATATTTTTCACATGTGAGTTTTTTGCATACCTACCTATTTGTCGGGCGCGCATATTAGTGACTTTAAATTGGGTTACGCAAACTATCATCAACATTAAATAGTTTTAATGACTTTAATTAAAGTGATACCGCGCATCGCTGGACTCCGGCCGTGGCTCGCTAACTATCATTCATGCTTGGACGTATATTACTGAGGTATAATGTACTATGTAAAAGCCCATAGGTAAATCTTAGCATATACTAAACAATCTTAGGATTTACCAACATGAGTTGGCAAATGTAAGGATTTTATACAATAAGATTTTTTTTTCGGGCTTTATAAGAGTTTGGCACATGCTAGGTTTAATCAATGATGCCTGGTAAATGTAATAAGACTAATAAGAGATTGATTTATTAAAATAAAAACAGTGCTATGTAATTGTACAGTAGGTAAATGTAAACAATTAGAAAATTTTTCAATTACTTGCTGAATAGTAATAACTTTATATTTTTAATTAACATTTTTAGTATAGTCTTCACTTCACTATCATTATTTTTATTTATTTTAGGAGTATAATTTAATTTATTTGAAAACATCAGTATATCTAACTTATTCATTACAATAAAATTATCTATCAGTCAAACCATTAAATAATTTAAATTACTATAATTTAGTTTATTTATTTTTTTGTAATAAGTAAAAGACAATAGAAAATAACTTCAAAATAAACCTTCTACAGTATTTACCGTATTTTTACCGGATGGCAAATGTCACAGAACAGTTCGAACCATAAAAATAGAATGCCAAAGAACAACAATGTCAATAAACAGGTGATCCGAAAACGAATGTATACATTTTATATGAGATATGTAAAATATGACTTACATACATAAAATATGACTATTGTTAAGAACTCCTTTTTGGAAATATAGGTTTTTAGTTTTTAGACTATGTATGACAGGACATGACAATAAAAGAAAAATGAAAGCTATCGAAGAAATATGGATTTTATTATTTTAATGTAGATTAATTACAACTATACTAGCGGCCGCCCGCGACTTCGTCTGCGTGGAAGAGTTTTTCGCTATCCCTCGGGAACAATATTTTTTTCGGGATGAAAGTTACCCTATGTCCTTCTCTGTACCCCTGACAACGTGTATGCAAAATTTCATGATGATTGATTCAGTAGTTAAGACGTGAAGGCGTAACAAACAAACAAACAAACGGACTTTCGCATTTATAATATTAGTAAGGATTATGGCAAAGGAAATTAATAAAGTATGTTCCATACTGTTTTTACCGACTTCAAAAGGAGGGAGGTACTCAATTCGACCCGTTTTTTTTTTTTTTTTTTGTTTTTTGTATGTACACCGATTACTCGAAGACGGCTGGACCGATTGAAATGATTCAAACGTTATTACATTAGGTAAACTCCCAAGTTGGTCCCATTTTTAGGGTTCCGTAGCCTAAATGGCAAAAAACGGAACCCTTATAGATTCGTCATGTCTGTCTGTCTGTCTGTCTGTCTGTCTGTCTGTCTGTCTGTCTGTCTGTCTGTCTGTCTGTCTGTCTGTCTGTCCGTATGTCACAGCCACTTTATTCCGAAAGTATTAAGACTACACAGTTGAAACTTGGTAGGTAGATGTATTCTGTTAACCGCTTAACGAATTTAATACAAAAATAAGAAAAATAAAAGATTAAGGGGGGCTCCCCATACATGGAACTGAAACTGAAAAATTTTTTTTTCTTCAAACCAACACGTGTTGGGTGTCTATGGATAGGTCTTTAAAAATGACATTAAGGTTTCTAAGACAACTTTTTCTCAAAGTCAACCGTTTGAAAGATATTCACCGCCAAAGTGGTAAAATGTGTGTCCCCCCCCCTTTAACTTTTGAAATAAGAGAGTAAAAAATCTAAAAAAAATATATGCTGTAGATCTTAATAAACACTTTCAACCAAAATTGGTTTGAACGAGATATAGTAATTAGTTTTCGAGATATAGCACATTTTCCAAAACCGCAAATATAACTTTGTCATTCATACCAACACTGTGAAAAACAAAGTTATTTTTACAGACGAAAAATTATAGGTGGTATTAAATATGGTATGGTTTAAGGTAACTACGGAACCCTATGGCGCGTGGCCCGACACGCACTTGGCCGGTTTTTAAAATTTTGAAAGCGGTTCAGTACTTTTCAAGTAATCTTGAAAAAAAGCACGAAAATAGTATGATTTTGTGTGAACTACCTCGATGATCAGTCGTATAACTTCTTTGTTTATGAACTGAATAAGATAATTATGTTTTTGTTGGAAAAGGGATATCTTAAGTGTAGTTCTTTAACCAACTTAAAAAAAGAGGTTCTCAGTTTGACCCGCATGTATGTATGTTTCTCCGCGATTAACTCACGTTTGGCTGAGCCGATTTTAATTTCTACCTAAATAATATACCTACACTACCTAATACAAAAGGTACCTACACTAAAAATAAAAAATTGTTTAAAAAAACAAAAAACCGACTTCAAAAAAACTTACTTCTAAAAAGCAAGAAATAATATTCGTAATAATAAAACACGTCTATTGAAGTCGGGTGGGGCTTTTAGAATAAAAAAAAAGACATTTGTACTCCAGCCCCACCCGACTTCAATAGACGTGTTTTATTATTACGAATATTATTTCTTGCTTTTTAGAGGTAGGTTTTTTGAAGTCGGTTTTTTTGTTTTTTTAAACAATTTTCTTCGTCGATAAACGAATAATGTAGCGAAATTTGGTTTTAGAGAAATGTGTGGCAATATCTTATTTACCTTTGAAAAGTGTGATTACTTGGATTGTTTCTTTTTATCACATCACAATTACTTAGAGCACAAGACACCATGGCTCCACGATACCTTTATTTGAAATTCTAATAAGGATTAACAAATATTTTAAACAAACTGTGATTGCTCATTTGCAAGGCGGAACGCTAGGGGCTCTTACTGTAAAAAATATGGGCATATTGTCACTTGATTCTTTGTCTCTTTTTTCACAGATCGTGTCCGTATAATGTTAACTTCTCTTTTCCACGCTTTGTTGGTCTTCTTGAGCACAGCGAAAATTTTTCTATGTCTATGGTTCGAACTTTTACCATTATACTTCAGATTCGTCCTCGATATTAGTATATTAACACATGTAGTACCGCTTGCATGTATCACCACTTAGCACGTTATTTTAAAGCACTAACCTAAAAAACCTAAAAAGAGAAGGTTTTTGACTTAAAATTGACAGATATTTTGACATTTCCGGTCCAAGTTCGCCCTGTCACTGCTACACGCCAACCACTTCATTCGCTTTTCGTGCTTCGCCACGGACGCACGTATACAGTCTCAAAGTGAGACTTCGTTAGAATTATATTTTTACAGTGAAAATTAAATTATAGTTAAGCATTTACTTCGTGAAGAAAGAAAAAAGTTTTCAAGACGGAAGAGGACAAGAAGAAGAAGTCAAGACGGAGGAACACTTTTAAATGCCGTTTACTTGGTTAAACAGCATAATTGTCTGCTATTTATCTGATGCGAACTTACCATACTGGGTATTTTCTGTCAGTTTTTTATTTATCTGATGCGAACTTACCATACTGGGTACTTTCTGTCAGTTTATTTATTTGTCTGATGCGAATTTACCATACTGGGTACTTTCTGTCAAAGCATTGTGTTTAAGACACAATTAAATATCTATTGCACTCGAGATAGTCATACTGGACTATTTCACCGCATAGATACGTCAAACAACGCTACTGCAGCAACTCAAAGTGCCGTTGACGACGCGACATTGTAAAAAAGCAGACTACCCTCAAAGGTTGCCACGTTGTTGGAACCGCTGCCGAGCAACAATCGGGTGATTCCGTCGTCCGCTGAATCGCCACCATCCACCTTCCAGGCAGGCGGCCGCTGTGCTGGAGCTGCAAGAGCAGCCCTGATAACAGCGTTGCTCATCAGGTATGAATTTTGACATCATGATATCCTTGGTGTTGAGTTAATCTCAACGGTATTATAGTGTACCATCGGTACTAAGATAAATTTATAGTTTACAAAACTGACAGAGTTACCTGTAAAGGCTAAAACTTAATAACTTAATGGAACCAGATATTAAGTTATACAGCAAATAGCTCATACCTGATACTTCACACACCTATTATGTGAAATAGCTTAGCTGCTGAAATAGCTAGCTGCTGGCATGCTGATAGAAATTTCAACTAAAAATGGAATAACAGAATCCTTACATTTTATTATCTATAAATGAATCATAATTGCAATGCAATTATCCTACTAATATTATAAATGTGAAAGTTTGTGGGTTTGGATGTTTTTCCTCAATCACGCCAAAAACTACTGAACGGATTTGGTTGAAATTTGGCACACATATGGTAAGTAGCCTAGATTAAAACATAGTAGAATGCTGTTAATCCTGATATTCCCACGGGATCGGGAACCACACGGGTGAAAACCCGGGTGGCCGCTAGTAAATCATAAATGCAATTTATGTTTGTTGGAATACAGTAAAAAATTTAATCATTTGCCTTAACTAGGAAACCTTGTATTTCAGGCGGGTAGACCTAACATGTTGAACTTGTTCATTACTAACTATTTAGTATGTTTCTTTCTAAGCTATGGCCTTGTACAAATTATCTCTATTACTTGTCAAATTTAATTTGTGTGAGTGTATACAAAATAATGTTTCTGATGTGGGAAAATTATTAGCTACAAGTGTCAGTGAAGTTGTAGGCAGCTTTCCAATATAAAACTATATACACCTTTTTGTGACAGAATTTAGAATTTTTTACATAACGTGGGGCATTACGACGTTCAATTATACCGTACACGATCAACTCTAGTGTAGCTGAGGCTGCTCACTTAAAAAATATATATATGTTTAGTTTGTAAGGTATATATCTATGGGCCATTGTTGCCTGAATATAAATAAATGAATGAAAAATTAATAAAAAGCCACCGACAGTTCAGTCGAATATGAATGATGCATTGGCCACAGGCCTGATGTGAACGATATCCATCAACAAAAAAGCTGAAGTAAATCGGGCGTAGTACTCAATAAAACAATTTTAAAACTGATATATATATTTATTTGCCTTAAAAACGACAACAAAAGACGTAGGCAGGTATGTCACATGCTTCATCTCCAACGGCAAGCGAATAGCGAGACGCCGTGAGGAAGCCCCATCAGCTGTTTGTTTCGTCAGTCACAGCAGACTCGCAGACGGGCATTACGGCCCATCCAAATAGTTGCCGATGATGCATCATCAATTTTTGCCTTCAATCATCATACGTGAGGTAAGGACACCTGTTAAGATAATGTATTCGTGAGGGTGCGTGCTAGTGTGACATCTGTCTGTATTCAGCGAATACAGGCAGTGGTCACCGACTACAGGCGCAAAGGTCTACTTAATCATTTGCGCCGGTAATCGTCTGTGTGAATATACCATTTAGCCGCGCTACACAGGTCACTCAGATTATTATTATATTTTTCTATTATATATATACTATAGTATATCATCTCCAGTCGAGCAGAATGCATAACAGTTAATACATACAAATAATAGTTTTGTTACAATTTGTTGAAGGTTCAACGGAAGGTGACATGAGTAAAAAAAAAAAAAAAAAAAAAAAAAAAAAAAAAAAAAAAAAACAGATTGTCATATCAGATTTAGTTAAGAACTGTTTAAAATTTAATTTAGCTTTTATAAAAAATTACGTACTCTACTTAAAAATAATTTTATCACGATTAAAAATGTAACTTATTGTTTTTAAAAACACAGTCTAGACATCCCATCACCTTTAAGGTTTTAATATTGATAAGGAAAGTGATAGTAATATATACGAATTTAAAATCATAAATTTTGGGCATTTTAGTGCCCATATTTTTATTACAAAACTACCACCGCCGGCTATAAAGTTTTTTAAATAGCATGATTTCCCTGTTATTGGACAATATTTACTATTTATAAGGGTCTCAGAACACTTTTTAAAGAAATGAAGTTCATCTTTTTATATACAATGTTTTTTTTTTTTATATACAGCTACCGTCGCAACTTTCCATTATATTACAGATGTATTAGCAATTATGATCTTTACAAGACAAACGTTCACAAAACTGCAGAAATCACTTAGTTGAATGTCATCGATACTTACACAGAATTCCGCGTAAGTCTAATTAGAGACGACATATTATTTTCTTTTGAGCCTTTCAACAACGGGGTGGACTAGAAGACACTAGTGGTCACATCAGGAATCACAAATTGCAAAATATTTGAATATCAATTATCTAGAACATGCAGTTCAATATGCTTTCATTGCAATTTTTCTTATTGTATTCAGTGCGGGGTGTTAAGTATTCTAGATATTTCTGATGCTAAATAGAAATTATTCAATTCATAAATTCAAAAACTAATCATCAGTTTTGGTTTTTATTTTCCAGATTGAGATTGAGTAAATTCAAATGCAATGCAAGTCGAATTAAGCAGTGGAGATAAAATGCAGTAGATTTTCTTTTTCTCTATTTCTAGCATTTAATTTCAAAAATATTTATTTTCTAATTTGAGATTATAGCATTCACAATGATATTTTGGTTTAGTATTGTACAAAGACTATTCTGACACTAAGATACCTATTATTTTAATTCTTTTCCACCAGTTTTTTAAACGAAGGTGTAACGAGTGTGCCATCATAATCGTCACAATCTTGAGCCTCGGTTTGGCACCTCTTATTCACATGTAAGGTACTTCTTCGTATATCTTATTCTAATATAAAGTATTAACATTCTATAACTTTTAATTTCAGGGATGGAAATTAATCGCACAAATAAATTGGTTTTCATAACATTATCAAGGTGGTATTATTTTACAGGTATTTTATTTATGTTATTATTGAAGCTGCTGTCTGTTAATACTATCAGGAAGTACAGAGTTTGGTAACAGAAACGGTTCGATTATTTAACAAATACTAATATAGACATAATAAACATTTTTTTTTACAGATGTGTATAACACAATTATCAGTATTACATAATACTGCGTTCATTATTGAATGAACAAAATTGAGCTAATCTCAAGGTTTGGTGAAGAATTTAACTAAGTACGCCTTTGCGTAGACTTCATTGTACAAATACAATAGATATTTTAGATTACTTAAGACATTTTATTACATATTTTCCAATTTTATTCATTTTTCATCATTTTTATCTTAAAATTTTAACTTTGATTACCTTGCCTATTGCACAAATAGTGCAAACAATACAAAAAAAAAAACAAGAATGGATCATACATATTTATATTAAATAAAAAGTTCATAATCACTTCTTATTTAGAAAGAAATTAAATTCTATATGAAATGTAAGTAATAGATTGCTGAAATGAAACATTTAATGAAATGAAGTAGACTTGTGTTGTGTCCAACCAGTTTTAGTACTCGACGTATGCCGATACCTTTATAGCCCTAACAAAAAATGTTACTATAGATGTTCCAGGTAACACGGCGAAATGGTCAATGACTCCGCTATATTTGCAAAATATTAAAACATATTATCACCGATAATCAAACTGAGTTTTCCAAACCAACCTTGTATATTTATATGTATATATGTGCGTGTATATTTATATATTGTACCAGCCATCTATAGGTACCGTTTTTAGTATATGTAATCATGTAAAACGTTCAGAATGATGTTAAATGGTATTCTTTTCTTTTTAAAAAGACTAATACGCAAGAAATCATATTTCCATTTTCTTATTATAATGCTTTTAACATCTACATGTGTTAATATACTAATATCGAGGACGAATCTGAAGTATAATTAATGATTAAACGAACTTACCTGTAAGTGAAGTTCTATCATAATTATACGAAGGATTCGTCCGAAGATATTAGTATAGAATCCCACCCTCCCTACTCATTATTGTAAATTACAATAACTGTTTACCCACTGAAGAAAATGAGGAAATATCATAGGATTTGGACTTTAAACTAAATGAAGTGGTTGGCGTGTAGCAGTGACAGGGCGAACTTGGACCGGAAATGTCAAAATATCTGTCAATTTTAAGTCAAAAACCTTCTCTTTTTAGGTTTTTTAGGTTATTGCTTTAAAATAACGTGCTAAGTGGTGATACATGCAAGCGGTACTACATGTGTTAATATACTAATATCTTCGGACGAATCCTTCGTATAATTATGATAGAACTTCACTTACAGGTAAGTTCGTTTAATCATTAATTATGAATTGGTAAATCAAGATTTACTGGAAAATCTTTTACAGTATTACATTACATTATACCTCAGTGACGCATTTCGAATATAAAAAATATAACTATAGCACAAAATATTTAATGGTAGTAATAATAGTATGTAATATGTACCTACTAAATGTAACTAGTTTGTAAACAATTATTAAAGATGACATTGATTCTAATCCTATATCATTGCCACTTTTTAGGAACTTACCTAGGTACTAGGAATAAGTTTCAGTAAAGATTAGCTATAAGCAACCCAACAATGTTGCGTCTGTGTTTTTGCTACAACATAATTATTGGAAATACCCGACCCGACTAAATCTTAGGCACAGAATTAGTATATGTATTAGGTATGTTGTGGTTTGGATTGTTTTTGCTCGTCTACCTAAGAGATATTGTAAACTAAAAAAAACTATGAAATTAAAATTGATAGATTTATAGATTTTCACATTATTATCACCTGATAATATAGTTTTCTCACTTAGGCTCTGAAATATTATCATTAGAAAAAATACTGCGGGGTGTTCCAGATGTTATTTATTAAGTTGTTACCTACGTGGTGAACTAATTCATATTTTTTTTAATTTCAAATTCAGTGCAGGGAATGAATTTAAATACTTCTTATTTCTCGCACATGTATTCCAAATTCAAAATGCTAACTTTACGGCTATTTATGACTGGTGGTTTCACATGGCCACACGAACCAATTTTAAAATTAAATTTTTACTAAGTTAATTTTATTTCCTTGCATTTATTGAGAAAAGTACCATACAAGCCTTGTACGGGAAGCAATTTACATTGCCTCATCCAGCACACACCATCATCGACAATGTAAATGCTAACTTCCCGCACTTACCTGTAATGTACTATTATTTTGTAGTTATATTTCGTGTAAAGTAACCCACCCGTGTAAGACGCAGGAGTCCTGTGTTCGATTCCCAGGGGGGGTACAATTTGTACTCGGTTTGGTTGGTGGGCTTATTTCAAGTCCTTCTGGCTAGCTACCACCATATCTTACCTAAGTCTGACGCCATAACAACAATTTAAAAATCGTTGTGTTCCGGCAGTTGGAGGTAAGATAGCCAGTTCCTCGGTGATGAGGATTCCGGGTGTAGTACGCTTCCACCTCCGGCCTTATCGTAACTTAACATCAGGCGAGGTGAGGGCCAAGCCCTACCCCGTTGTGCATAAAAAACTGTTAGTGTACCTCCTGGAACATGGCGTCGACGTCGGGGTCGGGCGAGGGCGGGTCCAGCAGCAGCTCCGCCTCCCGCACCCCCGCCTCCCGCGCCCCCGCCGCCGTCCACGACGACCGCTGGAATACCATACAGAACATTTGATTAAATCATCTTCATCATGTCAGCTGCGAGCTTAATGGTGCAGCGGACTAGTACACTCCCCTGCGACTGCGGAATAATTGCTTGCGATAGCAATAGTCAGTCATGGAACGGGTGATCAAAATTGTATTTATCTCGTTCTCCTCGGTGCTTCAGAAGGCACGTTGAGATATTTGGTCCCAGCTGCGGTAACATTTGCAGTCGTAACGTTTACCTACACAAAAAGAGTTCACTGGAGGCCAGTGGTCCTACCATGAGTTGATGCAAACTGTTTACGCTACCGTAAACTATCAGGTATACTGCTAACAATCAACGCGACTGCTGAAAGAGAGAAAACGATAGTTTACGGTAACGTAAACAGTTTGCATCAACTTATGGTAGGGCCACAGACCACCCCTGGTATAGGAAAAATATCTCTCTAGATACACCCATGCCAACGTGGTGGGTGGGTTACAGCCCGGCCTACTTATGAACCTGTAAGAAAGGCCTGTGCCCCAGCAATGGCTGATGACCATGACAGCCGTTCGACACCCTATAATAGACCTGTGCCTCTCCTTAGCATCTCCACAACGATCGATATCCTCACCAGATCGACGGTCCCCTCTTCCCTTAATTATTTAAAGACATAATAAATACATACAATCTCAAAGAGTTTGTTACAAGGTTTATGGTAAGCGCAGTTACTTTGACAAAAACCACAAACTGAGATGACACGAATTATGTAAGTGCATAAATCTTTATAATTTTGTTGTTGTTGTTAATATGATATTTTTGTTAAAAAAATCTACAATTTGCCTTCAACAAACAAACAATAAATGTGATCGGTTAATTAAAACATTCCTAACCGATTCTCCAGGTGAACATCAGGTGGTTTGAAGGATAGAAATAAAATTCATGTGTGGATGCACTTCAATGCAATGCACACATGCGATGCACTTTTACTGCGAGTCTCGATCTCAACAGTTCAACACACTGCACATTTCACTGCGCATGAGATGCAGGCGACCGCAAACTGATTAAGTAATGGATTTTAGCTGCAAATTATCCAGTTTTTACTCATAAAGGCCATAAACCTCGTACAGCGAGCACTCAGGGAAAATGGCACATACAGCAAATTATCTGGTAGTCACTATGCACATCTTATAAAATTAACACAATCGACCTTTGTAAGCGATAATATATTTCTCAAAGAAAACGAAACCTATTTGCGTGAACGTAACAAATATTGACACAGGCTAAAATACAGCCTTGGCATTATTTTGAAATTAAAGATGACACTATTGGTTACTTCCATGATTCAAAATGTTATCAGACTGGACTATTTTATAGGAGGACATTAGATTAGCATCTCTTGTTTTGTTTGAGTGTGAGAATTAGCTAAGTGACTCACTCGGTGGAGTTCAGCGAGGCGATCCTTGCTCCTCATGGTGGTGTCCGGGTGCCCGGCGGTGTCCGGCGGTGCAGGGCGGTGTCCGGGTACGTCGCGTGCGTGCGCGGCGGTGCGCGCGGGCCGGTATCTAATCGCGCACTGATAACGCGCGGGCGATATCTCCCCGATGCGCTGCCGCCGCGCATGCGTCACCTGCGATAGTGTCACTGTTCGCGCCGATACTGAGTCTGACGCGAACACCTGAACCTCGCGCGACACCTCGCCGGGTCAGCGGGGTCAAGCTTCTTACTTAAATTATCTTTAATTTTGTTTGACTGGTAATTATTTCAGAATACATTACAAAAAAAGTGGATAAGATTGTTTATCATATAGGTATACAGAGGCGGTCAAATAATTAAAGATACTAGTTGATTTTCATTCAAACGAGGTAACTTTGAAGCCTTGATTCTAAGGATTGATTGACCTAGCTGTAATCTGATGATGGGAATCTAGGGACTGAATGGAGGAAATTCAGATCGCTATACACACCCAACTGATCTGATCAGCAAAAAACCACGAAATTAGCATAAAAATGTATGGAAATCCTGAAACTGTAAACTCTGATCCTTAACTCTTAGAATGCTGACCAGATCAGTTGGGTATGTAAAGTGATCTGAATCTCCTCCATTCCCTTCCTGCATGGCTTTCATCAGATCATAGCTAGGTCAATCCTCGGCGGAGAACCAAGGCTTCAAAGTTACCTCGTTTGTCTGAAAATCGACTGTTGTCTTTAATAATGTTACCGTCACTGTATAAATTCGAAAGTAAATCTGTCTACTGGCACTTTAACTTTGTAAGTGCTGTATTTCTACCTACCTTGTTGAAGCTACCTATCTTTGTCTATTACTACCTGAAAGAAAATTCACTCGCCTGCTCAAAAACATGAGCAATGATTTATTCGTACGCTGATTAATTTAGCTAAGGGTAGTATGAATGAATACCTAAACTTTATATTTTCTTCTAACGTTGTTTACTTCTACTTATTATTTACATCTCATTGCTCGCAGAATGAGGGTAGAGCTGATCACATAGTTCCTACTACCTAGTTGTATTGAGTTGATCCATCATCCATCCATTAACTAATTTTATTGTTGTATTTTAGCTTTAGGTGGCACCCTGACCGAAAGTAGCAGCGCGGTGAATTTTATTCAATATTGTAATTATAATACACAGTTTTAATAAAAATTTACGTGGCCCATAGTCTAGTATTTTTAAACGGTATTATTAGATTCCCTCCCTGTAGTCACTGCTAGAAGTAGATAGCAAAACTGCTAAAAGTGGCCGTTCTTGACACGTTTGCTATCTACTTCTACGAATGACTACGAGGGAATGTAGTGATACCTTCTAAAAACTCTAGACCTTGGGCCCAAAAAATTCCACGTATTTTTTTATGAAAATCATTTTCTATTAACAACTTATTAAATAAAAATCTCTGAGGGCGCCTGAAAATAATGGTACAGTCGATAGGCCTCTGTTGGAATTATTACTTACTAAATACTACTGCAGCTGCTGTTGACGACATTGCCGCATGCCGCCGCTCCCACCGTCCTGCAGCATAGTTCGTAGTTCATGAGTACATTCATAGATGGAGCCATAGTCGGCAAGGCACAACGAGAGAAAAGTGACCAATAAACTTTTTCGCACGTCCATTACTCGTAAGATACCTTTATAATTTGTTTTTATAAACTATTTGAATTAAGATAATTATTAAATTAGAAAAAATACTAGATCTCACCCGGGATCCCGTCTAAGGTGCTGCGGGTGAGTTGATTTTTTCTAGTATTTTTCTAATATTATAATAATTATCTTAATAGAAAAATAGCATAGTGAATGCCTTATAAATCTAAAAATTCAATAACTATTTGAATTCTTCGATAATTTATTAATCGTGCTAAAATAAATAACTGTTGATTAGTAAATAAATATTTTTCTACTCTGAGTATGGTTAAAGGTAGATACTATAACTTAAGAATGCCACAACCACCAGGCTCAGAGCGAATTGAAGAAAAGTGATTTCTTATCAGGCTTAATTCGGCTGTTTAGAACAACTTTGGTTTCTGTAAAAAATTAACTTCCAACTTTTGAAGTAGGAATAATTTAACAAAAGATGTCCAAATTCACCTCAATTCGAAGGTATCTACACAGCTGGTACAGAAATCTGAAGCCCGTATATATAAACCGCTCTCAAACGTATGGAGCTTTCTTAAAATCATACTTGAGATGCTATTCTTATAGGAACAGTCTCAGGTATGATCTCCAGATAGCTCTCAACGTTGAAAGCGGTTTATAAATACGGGCCTAAGCGTGTCTTTCCAGTATTTTTTTTAAAGTCTGTCCCATTCCCTACTTATTATCCTCGTCAATTGGTAATGCGCTGGAACCTTGTCACATTAACATCCACGTTGACGTGATCCCCAACTAAAAATGTCATGAAACGGCAGAAAATTCTAATGGGTAATCTAATATATTAATTATTAAATTATTATTTTCAATAAGATAGGGTCTAGGTTTATGAAAATTTCACAATTGTTTTTCGTTTTTGAGGTCAAAATCATTAAAATCATGGCATAAAATCAGGCGCATTACCAATTGACGGGGATAGTACGTACCTATTTTATTTTAAATGAAGATTTTATTTTTCTAGTTTTTCGGTAAATGGAAATAAAACATTGGATAACATGATTTTATTATAGGTACTTACCTAATAATTGTTTTTTGATCTCTGCATTCAGTTTAAGCGTTGTTATTTCATTAAAAAATCATAATATATGATAAAGTAAAAACCGAAATTTATTTTTCAAGCAAAAAGCAATCTTCATGCAACTCTATAGAGTTGTATAAAGATTGCTTTTTGCTTCAATAATAAATATTGGTTTTTTGTCTATGGTTTGTTTGTCAAATGCGTTTGCCAACATTGGTTTAAACGTTTGCTCTGAGAAAACGTACAAACCAAGGAGGTTTATAATAGGGAGTGAGTACACTTCAAAAATTTTCACCTATCGTTTAAAAGAAATTCAACTTTATTGCATTGCTCATAGAGTTGAAATTCTATCGACAACATTGACTGAAGGCACTACTGTGTGAATGAGACAACACCAGGTGGAGGTCGGTGTCTCGTTCGCACAATTGCCATTACTAAACAATAATACTACGATAGTAGGACTAAAAATATGTACGTTACCAATCAAGTAGTGTATCAAAATTAATGATTCGGAGTGGGAAGTCGAATATATACTATTTAAATATTAATTTTAGAATGACACATAATAATTGTAATATAAAACAGAACTTTTTTGATTTAATTAGATATCTACAATAATGCTAATCAGCAATCATCGGTGAGGTGGTAATAAATAGACGTGTCAATCCTGGCAACTCCGATTTTGACCTTGAATTTCAATTTAAGAATTTCAATCTATAGGAAATGTAACTTTACAAAACTAGTGTGACCATAAATACTTCACCATTTCAGATTTCCAAAAAAAACGAAATTGTTCTATTGAAATGGCTAGAGGTCGCAGGCGAGACGGTAAAATTAATAATAATAATCAAATTCATGTTTGTGCGCCTATTTCGATGAAACTCGGTTTCTGGTACTATTTCAACATGAAATAACAACGCAATGTTGAAAATTTTAAAAATCCAAGATGGCGGCCTACTTTTTTGTTTTTGGGCCGATTTCGATGAAACTCGGTTTTTGGAACTATTTTGACAAGAAAATAACAACGCAATTTTTAAAAAACTAAAAATCCAAGATGGCGGCCAACTTTTTTGTTTATGGGCCGATTTCGATGAAACTCGGTTTTCGGTACTATTTTGACAAGAAAATAACAACGCAATTTTGAAAATTAAAAAATCCAAGATGGCGGCCAACTTTTTTGTTTTTGGGCCGATTTCAATAAAACTCGGTTTTTGGAACTATTTTGACAAGAAAATAACAACGCAATTTAAAAAAAACTAAAAATCCAAGATGGCGGCCAACTTTTTTGTTTTTGGGCCGATTTTGATGGAACTCGGTTTTTGGAACTATTTTGACAAGAAAATAACAACGCAATTTTAAAAAAACTAAATATTCAAGATGGCGGCCAACTTTTTTGTTTTAGGGCCGATTTTGATGAAACTCTGTTTTTGGTACGATTTTGACAAGAAAATAACAACGCAATGTTGAAAACTTACAAAATTTAAGATGGTGGCCAACTTTTTTGTTCTTGGGCCGATTTCAAATACAAATTAGCAGCCATTTTGATCTTTTTTTATTTTTCCATCAGTTTACATTGAGTTGTTTTTTCTTGTCAAAATAGTACCAAAAACCGAGTTTCATCGAAATCGGCCCAAAAAACAAAAAAGTTGGCTGCCGCCTAAGATTTTTAGTATTTTAAAAAATTGCGTTGTTATTATTTTGTCAAAATATTACCAAAAACCGAGTTTCATCGAAATCGGCCCAAAAACAAAAAAGTTGGCTGCCATCTTGGATTTTTATTTTTTTCAATATTGTGTTATTATTTTCTTGTCAAATTAGTCCTAAAACCGAGTTTCATTAAAATCAGCCCCAATCACAAATAAAAGAGTTGGTTGCCATATTTGTTTATATTTTTAACATTTCGTTGTTATTTTTTATCAAAATAGTAGCAAAATCGAGTTTCATCAAAATCGGCCCACGAACAATATAGTTGGCCGCCATCTTGGTTTCTTTTTATATTTTTAACATTGTGTCGTCGTAAATCTCATGCACCCATTTTATTAACTTCACAAGTAAAGAAATTGGTGCAAGAATTTTAGACCTTATTGACATATTTACCAAAATAACAGTTTTTAATGAAACAGCAAAGTAAATGAACAAGTATAATTATGGGAAAAAGCAACCGAATTTCAAAGGTCAATAAAGTCGAAAATCGTTTGCATCTTTTTTTAACTACAGATCACTAGACAATGTTTTCCTACTTTTACTTGTTTTTCCAACATTCATTTGTTTTTCCGAAGTTCACGCACATTGTATTTTTATAAAAAAAATGGAATAAACTTTAAAGTTGCGTAATTATTTACACTTGAACTTAAATTGAATTGAATAAACTAGATTTTGTATTGGTTGAATTACCATATTTAAAAAATAAAAACAAAAAAGCAATTTAATAAAAACGTGATAAATAAATTGTTCCAAATTTTTTTTAAATAAATAATTATTTTCTGTTTTTTAGTTAACGAGCTAAATTAAAAATATACCACCGCCTATCAGAGTACTCGTCAAGACCATTCAAACGAGTCCAAACTCGATGGGGTTGAAAGGTTTTATTACAAAGTTCCTGTGGCCTTCTTCCGGCTTCCTTCATCAGACTCTTGGATACTATTACCCAACAGAGCACTCGTCAAGACGATTCAAACGAGCACAAACTCGATGAGGTTGCATGATTTCAATATTGAGTTCCTATGGCATGGCCTCCAGACTTCATCATCCAACCCTGAACCTCGTCTCCCATCAGAGTACTTGTCAAGACAATTCTAACAAGCCCAAACACGATGGGGTTGTATAGTTTCATTCATCATAGAGTTCCTGTGGCGTTCTTCCGGCTCCATCATCAGATCAGCTCAATGACATTGTAATATTGCATTTCCTTCCATTTCTGACCTGTGTTCAAAGTTTCAAGTCTCTAGCTCATCGGGAATTCAGTATAAAATCGTTTGCAAAATTTGTGCTCAAACAAACAAAAGAGCAAGCAACCTAATAAAAACGCGGTAAAAAGTGTTAATTATAAATATTTTTTTTTTATTTATTTGGAACAAAAAACAATTACATAATTATGCTTACTAATGTGACAAATGTTAGAAAATTGTACTAATTATGTAACCAACAACATTGTCCGCAAAATAATATTAACTTAAATAATAACATGCATGCTACTGAGAAAAAGTAATGTAGAATATTATTCCAAAGTGAAACGGGCCTAATTATACATATATTTAAATTAAATTTTCTTATTTTATTTTATTTTTAATACCAAATGAATACCAAATGAATAAATAAAGAACTACCTAGGTATTTAAGTTTATATTAAACAGTTTAAAGTATTATGTATGTCTCCGGCCAACCATACGGTTTGGTCACCCTAATGAAGAAAAGGACACATACATCTACTTGACCTCTCTGTCGGCTCGTTTTGGGGCGAAGCGCTCATTCCGGTTTATAGTACTATTTCCATGGTACAAACAAAACCATAGAGAATGTAATCGCTTCTGTCAAAAACGTAAAATTTGACAAACACCTTTGAACATTTACCGGGCCCTTAAAGTAAGGCAAGAAATAATGTTCAAATAATTATTTAAAGTCTATTGAAGTCTGATGGCGCCGCAGCGTAGGTAATTTTTGACTTTCTTTTATTTGTGTCGTTTTCTTAATAAGTAGGTATCGTTTTTTTTTTCTAAAAGCCCCACTAGACTTTATTATTTGAACATCTTCTTGCTTTTTAGAGATGTTATTGAAGGTTTTTGAAGGAGATTTTCCTTTTTAGGTTCCGTATTCTAGTGGCAAAAAACGGAACCCTTATTTAAAATTCCTTTCTTATTTTCAATTTTTGCGGTAGGTATGTAAGCAATGATATTATAGGTAAAAAGTTTTAATATTTCTCACTTTTCAATGGTATTATACCCCTAGTAACAATAAGTAACTTAATTTCCACATTTTGCGAACCGTTGGACCTTTGCAGTTCAAGTCCAGTTCAGAACGTCCTTGCCTATAGTTGCCTATAGATAGTACTTACCTAACATGTTTATGATCAGTGTTTCTTTCATACAAAATTCTCCAGGGGGGCAATTAAGAGGTTCGGGGGAGCTCGTCCGTCGATTACTGCACTAGTTTGCCCGTCTACCTACACACAATTCATTTTTCTCCGGGGGGGCACTAAGGCTGCTCCGGGGGGGCGCCGCCCCCCCGGATTAGTACCTGAAAGAAACACTGTTTATGATTGCCATAAACCTACATTTTGGGGAGTTCCCTTGTGTATCTTCAAAGTTCAAGCTCCAATGCCAATGTAATTGAAACAGTACCATTCTTGAAGTATCTTGTTTCAAACAAAGAAAGAATCATCTAAATCTGTTCTTAAACAAAGAAGTTATGGTCGATCATCCTTATAATATCCATATAATGGCAACGGAAACGACGACAGTATTTTCAGGATTTCCTGTAAACTACTAAGCCGATTAAAAAATTATAAAAAAGCGGCCAAGTGCGAGTCGGACTCGCGCACGAAGGGTTCCGTACCAAAAAACGGCAAAAAAAAAATACGTTTGTTGTATGGGAGCCCCCCTCAAATGTGAATTTTATTCTGTTTTTAGTATTTGTTGTTATAGCGGCAACAAAAATACATCATCTGTGAAAATTTCAACTGTCTACCTGTTGTTGTTATTAATATCGAGCAAAAAATAGCGAACAAATCACGTTTGTTGTATGGGAGCCCCCCTTAAATATTAATTTTATTCTGTTTTTAGTATTTGTTGTTATAACGGCAACAGAAATACATCATCTGTGAAAATTAATAGTGATTCTTAGTTTAATTATTAAAATTTAGTTTGTTACGATTTTATTTATTTTGATCCATGTTGATTTTATTTTATTTGATCTGATTTAATTGAAATTGATTTAGCTTAGGTAATTTATTTTAATTTATGTAATTTAATATTGTTGATTTAATTTGAATTAATTTGAATTGATTTAATCTAATATGTACAATAATTGGTTGTAATGATAATAATGTATGATTGTTTTTAAATTCTAAATTTTAGTATCAATCAATGCTTCCCTACTAGATGTTAATTTAATAGGATAACATAATAATTTTAATATGGCAAATGTTGTGTATACCAGTAATTGGTTTTCATGTAAGACCTAATCATTAATAATTTCAAGACCCACTTGTATATTATTGCATGTAAAACTGTTGGTGTACCTTATACAAATAAAAAAAAAAAAAAAAACAACTTTCTAGCTATCACGGTTCATGAGATACAGCCTGGTGACAGACAGACAGACAGACAGACAGACGGACAGCGGAGTCTTAGTAATAGGGTCCCGTTTTTACCCTTTGGGTACGGAACCCTAAAAAATGACACCAACTCAGAATTAATTATGATGTAATAACGTTTGAATCATTTCAATCGGTTCAGCCGTTTGCGAGTAATCGGGGAACATTGCATAGAAACAAAAAATGCAACTAATATTACTTAGCCAGGAATCGAACCCGGGACATACTGCTGGAATTTGGATGTATGTGGATATTATTAGTCTGTGCTTTATAATTATGAAGGTGTGCTGCACCTATTGTTGTTGTATATTATTCAATTACTTACCCAGTACCTATGAAGTTTGAAACTCAATGACTAGAGGAAAAAGGCCATTGCAGACAAGCGGGACACTTTTGTTGTGTTTTTTTTTTAGATTACTGTGAACCAATCGTCAATATCTTGTTATGCTTGTTTACTACTCTAGAGCCTGTGTCATGCATGGGTTCCGAATAGCACTTACTTTTGGTTTAATATGGAACAGAATTATGACTGAACTGAGTTATCATTGAACATAATTATCTGTAACCTCATAAGTCTCATAACCAGCGAAACTTACCATTATTACCTATTTTATGACGTTTAAAACTAATTGTATCCAAAGAATGTCCAATGCAGTGTGTGCAGACACGATTCCTTTGAAGTAAATTGGATGTTTCTTTGGGATTCCTGTCGCACCTGAATTATTTATATCTCAACTTTGTCTCGATTCGATGCGACGCGCCGCGCATCTTACGTGTGCAGAGAACTTGAAACAACCGCTCCGAAGTTATGAGGCATTTCATAAAAACATATTTGCAATACATACAATGATCTACATAATATTATTCAGTTATGTGATAATAAAATAAACAAGTTTTTGTGTAAGAAAATAATAAGAAACTTTCGTGGAAGTTATGCTATATTTTCTACCAATGATATTGGGTTAATCCCATTTTATTTTTTAATCATACTCAACAAAACAAATATTGAGAAACAACTTAATGTTTAACAAAATAAATATTTTACTGTACCTACCTACACTGTACAATACAGGCCACAAAATGACATATTTTCACAAAATTTAATGACATAGCAATCAATAAAGTTGCATTTATAAATGACAATTGATTTTAGTGGATTATGTTGTGACTATGATCCCTCATGGCATTTCATACAAACTTTCAAGTGCTTATTTTTGGAAATACATGAACCAATTTTAATGAAACTTTATACACATAAGCGTAATACTTTAGTATTAAAAGTTAATTGAAAACATTTTCAATAAATATGGTTACAGCTAAATTAGACCGGTTTTAAATTTTATTTAGAATCAGATATTTCAAATTATTTTTTTTTAAATAGGACATTTCAAAAAATATGTTTGTAAATAACTTTTTAGACCTATGTATTCTGCTTATGCGTATGAAGTTTTATTAAAATCAGTTCATTAATTTCAACTTGTATGAAATGCCACGGTATTCGTCACGACGAATCAACGCTTTTAACCTACGCCTGTAGCCAATAATCTCAAAATCTTTCGCTTCTGAACATAATTTTTCTTTTAAACATCGAATCCATACATCTTTCGAAAACGTAGCTATAACAAAGATTTGCAAATGTTACTTTGTCAAGACCTGAATGCAATAATAGTACATTATGATACAAGTAAGCTAAGGTTGCTTATTGCACACAAGGCTGTGGGTTGCAGCCCGAGCCGTAGGCGAGGGCGTAACTCAGCCGAGTGTGCAATAAGTAAGAGCTCACGAGTTTCATACGACGTTTTTCAACACATTTGCGAGGAAAAAACAAAGTAATTTACCACACAGCAACAAATATGACAAAAACAAAATAGGTAATAATCATGATGAAAAAAGGTGCGCAGGTTTTTTTTTTGTTTTTTTCACACGCCCAATGCAAGAATATTTTGCGAACAAAGGGGTTAGTGAGCATACAGCCTACTTCAAAATTATAAATTTAAGTGATAAAATGCAAATATTTTATTATTTTATTACAAAATATTGTTAATTAGGAATAATTTGATAATAATTAATATTTGTTTGACTTAATTAAGGACCTACACATTTATTTATTCCAAAAATGCAAATGAATTTTCAGCGGCATAAAACCTCTTTGTTGTTATTAAATAAATAACTGTATAACCCGGTTAAATTGAAAATGCTCTGTTTACTCGCATAGAACTTGCAGTAAGGTAGGTACCTATTTAACTTTCTAGGGATCATTCTATAACCAACTAGTGTTTTATATATTATTGCACGCGTTTGTTATAGTTCGGTTTATGGCCCTAAAAGCGTTGTATTAGGGCTCACTTTACGAGCAAGTGTGTTGAAAATAATATTATGTAACTGAAAAAATTGCTTGCATTTTACAAAAAAAAATTTCAGTTGAAATCATTCCATCCTTCGAATTAGGATATACCTGCACAGCACAGAAAGACACAAAATCAATCGATGAAATCGACATTTTTAATTTACATCTCCTAATTTCCAAACATTCAATACGCACGATAACTAGTTATAGCATTTTCGGTATTAGTTAGTATCGGGTCTGGAATCTTTTTACCAAAGTAAGTCCGAATTATAATCTCAAAGTCTTAATACGAAAACGTTGTGTTAATATCTCTTTGTTTAGTTAGATAAACACAAATAAAAATATTTATTATCTATTTATATCACATAAGTCACTATCTAAATAATTATATTTCAACTGACAATACGAGTACTCTGAGCTGATCGATCATAATAATTTCCAATAAGACCATCGATATTCTTTAAGTAGAATCTATTTTTATAAAGAAATGTCTAAATATTAAAATCAAATGATATAGTAAATGAAACACACACTAGTTATATAGTCTCTATTATGTTTATTTTTTAACATATAGATAGTTTTCTACACATCCACCTCACATACGCCTCATGCGCTAACTGATATGAGCTCTGTACACCGCGGGCAGCTCGCACCGCCCCGCGCGGCCGGCGCCGGCGGCCGCGTCCGACGACCGGCGCCGGCGTCCGGCGCGGGGCGGCGCGAGCCGGCGCGGACGAAACGGCCCGCGGGCGAGCTCCCCGGGGCCCGAGCGCGGGGCGCGTCCGTCGACGAACGGATATAAATAAAAATTCACGTTATAATATAAACTTACACGCTAATTTACAGACACGGGAGCCGAGATGGCTCCCCGCATATACACCTATATACACTAAAGAACTAGTCTGTACACTGTTATTGCGATGCGTCGGCTATTTACAGGTCGATATGTGTGCGCGCGCGTCAGTCGCGCGGCGGCGGGCGCGCCAGCAGCGCCAGCGGTTGTAGCGCGGCGGCCGCGTGCAGCGCGTGCGCGGCGTGTGCGTGCGCGTGCGCCTGCGCCTGCGCGTGCACGGCGTGTGCGGTGGAGTGCGCGGGCAGCGTGGCGTGCACCGCGTGCGCGGGCGGCAGCGCGTGCGCGTGCGCGCCCAGCGGCGGCAGCCCCACGCCGCCCGCCTCCCCCGCCGGCGGGTTGATGCGTTTCTCCTGCACCGAGCGAAACCAACACGTTAGCTGCGGGTCGGCAGCGTACGGAGCGGCGGCGGCGCGCGCGCGGGCTCTCACCTTTTGCCGCCGGTTGCAGAACCAGACGCGCACGACCTCCTTCTCCATGCAGAGCGCGTCGGCGAGCGCGGAGATCTCCTCACTGGTCGGCTTCGGGTTGTGCACGAACGCCTTTTCGAGCGCAACGCGCACGCCCGACTCGATGGAGGTGCGTTTCTTGCGGCGGCGGCCGACCGCCTCGGCGAGCCCCGCGCCGAGCCCCGCGCCCCCCGCGCCACCGCCGCCCCCCGCCAGTGACGAGTCCGCGTCCTCCAGCCACTTCTGCAGGAGCGGTTTTAGCTTGCACATGTTTTTGAAACTCAGGTTGAGCGCCTCGAACCGGGATATAGTCGTTTGCGAGAAGTCGTTCCCGTACAGTTTGCCCATCGCGAGGCCGACGTCGCCCTGCGTGAAACCTGCGAATTAAGACAGTTCGTGAGTCGAGGGCGGCCCGGGCGAAAGAACATCGGTTTCGGGGACACTCACCGAGCTTGATGCGACGCTGCTTGAACGTCTTGGCGAAGTGCTCGAGCTCCTCGAGGTCGGCGGTGTCGTCGGCGGCGGGCTCGAGCGCGCGCGGCTTGTGCGCGTGCGCGTGCAGCGGCGTGTGCGCGTGCACGTGGTGCGCGTGGTGCGGCGAGCGCGCGCGCCCCGAGCCCGGCGTGTGCGGCGTCAGGAACGCGCCTGCGCCCGGCGGCGTGCGGCGCGGGGACGGGGACCGCCCGTCTGCAACACCACACCGTACAGTTTCTTCTAAACGAAATTTCCTTTGAAATTCCAATCATCGCCAGGGAAAATAGAGCTGTTTTACAATACACATATACCTAAAATGTTTAAGATCTCTTTATACAGGGTGTCCCAAAACTTTACCACACGGAGGGAAAGTACCTTAAATATTAAAGATAGGAAATTTTATTAAAAGAAGACTTCATTTTGATATTTAAAATAATTAGAACTGCATCATAGATTTTCGAAAATCACATGCCTTAACCAGGAATTGAACCCACCAAATTGGAAGAGTTTAAAAAAAACTTTGAATGCAGCCCGCATTATTTTTGAAAACAAAACGAAGTCTTCTCTTAGTAAAATTTTCTCTCTTCAATATTTAAGATTCTTTCCCTTCATGTGGCAAAGATTTGGGACACCCTGTATATTCGGAAAAACATTAAAACTTTATCATCAATTACATGTAAGAGACTAGGTAGATACTACAAGGTTATTTTTAGTTTATACAAAAAGCTCTCGTGGGGTTGATCAGACCATCAAACTGAACAACTTTCATAATGGGACCAACCTTGAAATCGCGGAAAAAAATCAGCTGTTCCATACAAAAGTACAATCCTACTCCATTGAAATGTATGAAACAACTGATTTTTTTTCGCGATTTCAAGGTTGGTCCCATAATGAAAGTTGTTCAGTTTGATGGTCTGATCAACCCCACGAGAAATTTTGTATAAACTAAAAATAACTTAGTATATCTGAGTGTGTGTGTGTGTGCGCACCTGTGGAGGGGGGCGGGGGCGCCCCCGTGGCGCGCGCCTGGAGCTGCTGCAGCTGCTGCGCCGCCGCCTGCGCCACCGCCTGCTGCACCTGCGACAGACACGGACATTGTTTGGAGCCATGTGTTATAGAATAGAATAGATTTTATTGCCATATACTGTGTACATATAATACATGTAACAAACAGAAGACTTCCTTTGCTTTTTAATGTCGGTTTCACCATGCGAATGCAGAGCGATGAGCAATATCTTATCTTATGGGCAAATAGCCCATAAGATATCGCTGTAAATATACATGGGTCGATTTTAGTCAACTGTGACGGTCGACTTCAGTCACCTAGCAAATCGCTTCCAAAATATTGAATTGCAGGTGATGGCGTTGCTGTCGTCTATGTAGCTGATGGTGTAACCTAGGTAACAATATGTAATAACGTAGTTCTAATTTTGGCCACCGGATTCCATCGTGTTATTATTAAATTATTTAATTCTTTATTTCAGGCGGAGCCCATATTAGTGTTATACTGGAACGAAAAATTATTTGCCACGCCACAGCACCAGTCAATCCTGAGCGTGGTCAGGCCATAATAATATGTGTGTTCATGTATGTATGGCGTAGGTTACTGAAACTGTAGTTACCTGTGTGTGCAGCAGCAATGAATGTGCGCCGTGTTGTGTGAGCAGTAGGTGCTGCAACTGCGCGAGTGCGTTTCCCGCGCCCGCCGCGCCCTGCAACACACCGACTCTTTGTAGCTTACACCAGGCTATACGAACCATAATGTTTGAGAGGTATACATAAATAGTATAACGACGACAGAACGATAAATTTAAACGACTCCATCGCTCAATACTAGACGAAGGCGTCGTACCTGATGTTTGGAAGAAAGCCTATATCACACCAGTCTTCAAAAAAGGAAACAGAACGGAGGTCACCAACTATAGACCCATTTCTAAGCTTTGCATCGTTTCCAAGGTTCTTGAGAGAATAGTGTACGACGAAGTATATTTAGAGCTAAGGCATACCTTCTGTCCTTTTCAACACGGCTTCCTCAAAGGGCGCTCCACAGTATCTAACCTTATTCTATTCAACAACTTTCTAGCAAATGCAATGGACTCGGGTGCTCAGGTAGATGTCGTTTACACTGACTACAGTAAATGTTTTGACAGAATTAATCACTCAACACTTATAACTAAACTTAAACGCATTGGTATTAGTGGTGACCTTCTTAGATGGTTCTCATCGTACATCGACAATAGATCGCAATCAGTTGTAGTTAACAATTACATATCCAGTTGGGTCTAAATCCCCAGTGGCGTACCCCAAGGTTCATTGCTCGGACCTCTGCTGTTTGTAATCTTTGTTGGTGATATCGGACAGTGTTTCCAGCGATCACAGCTGCTTTGTTTTGCAGACGATATGAAATTTTTTACATCTGTGAGAACACAAAATGACTCGCTAGCACTTCAGTCAGATTTATCACGACTCGAAACATATTGTCAAGTTAATGACCTGGACCTCAATCCGTCTAAATGTTGTCTTGTCACTTTTAGTCGTAAGCAGAATCCCATTTTATTCAACTACACCCTTAAGGGCGCAGTTTTGGAAAAACAGTTCAACGTACGTGATCTGGGAGTTCTATTGGACTCGAAACTGATATTTGACTCACACGTAGATGCTATGGTGAAAAAGGCTTCAAAAGCACTCGGATTTGTCATGCGTTCTTCTAAGGAATTTTCCCACGTGAAAACCATAAAAATATTATACTGTTCCTTTGTCCGGAGTATCTTGGAGTACGCTAGCCAAGTCTGGAACCCGAGATATGATATTTATATTAACAGAATTGAGTCCGTTCAAAAAAAGTTCATACGGTTTCTGTGCTACAAAACTAATGACCAATATCATTCGAACAACTATCATTACTTGTGTAGAAAGCATCACCTTCTTCCACTAGATCTCCGGCGTGATATCGGTGACTTGATATTTCTGTTACGGATAGCATCGAGCTCCATAGACTGTCCAGAGTTACTTGCACTTCTATCTCTAAGGTGCCCAGCTAAACCACTGAGGAGTAACCCACCTTTGCATCTACCTTCAGCGAGTACTAATTACAGGCAGAACGAATACATGTGGCGAGCCAGCGACTCATTTAACAAACTGTGCAAAAGTTACAATTTTGACGTGTTTAACACCAGTTCGGTTTTGGCGAGGAAAACATTAGCCAATCAGTTTTTTGATGGTTAGTATCTGTTCTCTAACCAAATTGTATAAACGCTATTACCATAATGTAGGTTAATGAGATAAATATTGTTCTGTAATAGGTTACTACTTTTGTAATATAATTGTTTTATAAGTTATGCTAAGTACAAAAGTGGGTTTATATAGCATATTTATAAAACATAAAAATTGAGTGCATTGCGAATTGTCGCTTTAACTTTAACATACCACTATGTTTGCTATTTGTGGAGTTCTGTAATTGGCTTCCTGTCGCTATTATTTTTAAGTAATCTGTCAATTTTGCTGTTGAACTTCCTTTAAATAAATAATAAATAAATAATAATAATAAGAAAGAAGATACAATTATAACAGAGCCATCATATGGCTCAATGGCGTTAGAATCGAACTGCTTTAATAAACTTGTAAATCAATTAGTAACCGTGAACTGTAATGAATTGTGACTTCCGCTACGCATTCTGACTGCGTATCGCCAAAGCAGCGGAAATAACTAATTATCTTTTATCAAATAAAAAACTAAGCTTTTATCATAAAACAGAGATTTTCCTATTGGAAGTGCATGAACTTTACCTGTTGAATATGAAGCTTTTGTCAAATAAGAAATATGTAAATAATTATCTGTAGTTTAATCAAATAAGAAAACTTACACCAATATTTGGGTGTACTAGCCTATCCAACCTTATAATGTGAAAATGTTTTCAATCATTATTGCAAGAACTTTTCCAGACTTGAACACAATAGTAACACTAAGGGGCGTCACCCACCGTACACTGCGAATGGACACACAAACAATAGTAAACAATACATCTTTTACAATACCTATGTTTAAGTTTTTATACTTTTACAACGATAATATTCTATGAATTCTATGAAACTACAAGACTATAATGATTATGAGATGTTTAGTCAATCATCTCTACTAATGTGATTTTTTTCCAGTTAGAAATGTATGTTTTCAGCTTTATGCTCGGCGCTATTGGTCAACGCGTTACATAGGCTGCTTGTATCTTAATACTAAGATTACGGTTTTAAAATTACGGAATAGTTGTCAGGTTTTATTGAATAATTTGGGGTTATGTTTATACAATTTGTTACAATATAACCCCTAATGCCGAATATGGCAGATAAGGACCATCAAACTGAACAACTTTTACTATGAGACCATTTCTGAAATCGCGAAAAAAATGTTTCATACCATTTTATATTTTCGTTATAAACTTTTGTATAAAACAGCAGATTTTTTTCGCGATTTCAGAGTTGGTCCCACAGTATAAGTTGTTCAGTTTGATAGTCCCTATTTGCCATATACGGTATTAGGGGTCATTTAGTAACACGTTGTTATAGTATATATATAGTCGTATAGGGCTTACGAATACGGCGGCGGTGGCGGCGGCGTGCGCGGCGTGCGGCGCGTGCGGCAGCGGCAGCGGCGCGGAGGGCGCGCGGGGCGGCGACGGCGGTCGGTCGTCGCCGCTGATTTCGCCCTCGCCCTCGCCGCTCGCTGACCCGTCTGCCGACACAATCAACATACTCCACGTCAATACTAACAAACTTGCTTTATTTTACTGAATTTTAACACAAGAGTTAGCAAAACATACAAATTAACAAGTAGACAAGTAACAAAAACTATTCACGGCCGATGCAACTCGGCTGAAACGTGTTGGGAAAAGGTATGTGTTTACACACCTATGTTTTAATTTAAACGCGTTTAATACCTGTGATTTAAAACTAATAAAATGCAACGCGAAAATTTAGATGTTTAAAATAAAAATTAGATCTTGATTGTTTTTTTCGCAGACTGTTTAGGATATAGTAACGTCTTAATTTTCAATTGAATATTATTTTAGTTACCGTTTTTTTTTGAGATAAAATAGTTATATAATAATTAACATGTGAAGTATGTATAATCAACATAATTTAGTGAATTTTTGCCGTCATCAGAAGATAGACTTTTTTTATATCATCGGCATGTCACTTTTTGACATTTTGATAAAGACGAAAGCTCTGTCGAACTCGTCATGCTATTGGAGCAATCGTGTGAGTGCTATTTTAACACAATTTAATGAAAAAAGCACAAAACATTAAAGAAAACCTTAAACTAGCTAATCTATCGATAAACGATTCTCACAGAACCCTCTCAAAGTTTCTATTAAAATGTAAATGTTTACACCTCATTGTGATTCCGGCGAAGAGGTTGCAAACTCTGTTTAACATTATGAGCGGGTGGTTTTCGGCGGGCGGTGGGAAAATGCGACGCAACCGCCGGAAATTGAATGCAAATGCGAGCGCCCGGCGCTCGACCGTGCGACTGCGTCGGACCGTGCGGGCCAGAGCGCCACTTTAACGTATTTAAGAGAGCTTTTAAGAGTAATTTATTTTCTATGTCATTATTCAGCCTGCCCCCCTACTCAAATGGCCAACTTTCTATTCGTTTGAACGATACGCTTACTTTTAAAACTTATGTAAATCACAGATTTCGATGTATTGTATGGAATTGTCAAGCTTACGGCACGTAATTTTATAGTTTACTGCTTATTTTAAAGTTTTTAAAGTAAGCGTAGCGTTCAAAGGAATATAATGTTGGTCATTTGAGTAGGGGGGCTGGACTTAAGTTTGGGTAGTTAATAGTTTAGATCATGCAGCAAAATAATAGGCATTCAAAGCGTTACTATTTTTCAAAATGCATTTTGTAAATCAATTGTTTTATGTTTTACAAATAAATTCGTTCAGTCTATCTTGAATGTTCAATTGCGTTGTTATTTGCAAAGCAATTTTGTTGAATTGAGCAGTGAGAGGTTTTTAAACGCGGTTTAAGAAAGCGATTGAGGGATCAAAGGGATGTTAAAAGAAATTGAATCCGTCGAATTACTTATTGGTGAGTTTCGAGCGTTCGGTCCGAAGGTTTCAAAATAGTTTCCAAGTTAAACGAATGTGCTTTCAAATATATCTTCAACAAGAAAATATTTACATAATAGTATTTAGCAATATTTATTAAATTTGTATTACGCGATTGGTCAGACGTGACTGTGCCGTGAATGCCTAATTCAGCTATTTAAAAACAAAGTATATACAATAAGAAGTCCTGACTGGCGGGCTTACTCAACAGTACATTAATTCTGTCAGTTGGCGTTTTCGTTTTCGTAAAACAGTGTAAAATATAGTCATTAAGTCAACTCCTTTATCGGCTTTTTTCGTTGCTCTATCAAGCAACTAAAATCATATACATACCGTGATTTTTTATTTTCCTATGAATAACTGACACCGCCTGTCAAATTGGTATGAAAATGCACATTCGTTTCGAAAAGATAGCAACGAACGACCACATAGACTTTTTGTCTCTGCATCATCAAGTCATAATTTGGTGTCAGTGCAAACCGCTGGATGGATTGAGCTGTGGCACATAGATATTACGCATGCTCTCAAAAAGGACTTTTGAAAATTCCCAAGGGAAGTGATATTCTACGTGGAGGAAGGGCGTGAGCAGTAATAAACATAAAAATTCACGTCCAAGCAAAATATATTATAATAAATAAAATTTATGAAATTTCCTTAAAATGTGCAAAACTAACTTTGACACGAGTCGATATTCAAGAAACCCAATATCTATTTAATAATAAATGGATCTAAATTAGACTTCAAGATATTTATCACTGGGCACGTGCTATTGACGGCTTGACAGATAGAAGGGGTTGGTGCTTAGACGCAAAATAAATCGTTTTGTATAGAGTGAGACCGCGGGGAGAGCCGGGAAGACGCAGGCTGGGCTTATTGTACACGAGCCAGAAGGGAAAGGGTTAGCTCGTGCGGCGGCGCGCGCGCAGCACCCTCGCGGAGTTGCCTCTATCTGTACCTGCCTTAAAATGGAAAGTAAATGCTTTTGTGATTCGTCTTCATGTAAGGCGAGATTATTGTCACCTTACTCGGATTTAAATGGGTTTATAAATGTTGATGTACTTTAACATGGGATGTTGCAACTTAATTTAAGTAAGTAATCATTATAATACTTAATTCAATGAAATATTTTCATCCTTTAATCATCATTAAATGATGATATATTTGAATAGTAATAAAATAATAAATATTTTAATGATTACTTACTACATTGTTTGTTTTCACGTCTTAAATACTCAACAGATCATCATGTAATTTTGCATACAGTCATGTTGTTAGTGTTATCAAAAAGGACATAAGGTACTTTTCATCCAGAAAAAAAATGTTCGGAAGGATAGAAACATAACTATCCACGCAGATGAAGTCGCGGACGGGCGCTAGTAAAATATAAATAAAACAAATTAATATTCCCTTTAAGAGTAATAATGGGGCACGGTAGTGCCCCCACCAAGACGACCAAGCAAAGCGCAAGGGCAACACCTACCTTTTCTATAAGCGCTTTGTCGTTTTTTGGAACCCTCATAACTTGGGTATGGATTATTCCAAAAATACAAAATTATCGGAATATGATGTCAATAGTGGATTATTAAACATTAAGTTTCAATTGCATAGCTCTTATACTTTAGATTTTATTGATATTTAAATTAAATCCGATTTCGTCAATGACTAACTGATTATCATCATAATTCTTAGGGTACTTCCTGAATTCCTAGAAAGCTGAAATTTGGTATGTACGCTAGTATTAGTGCACAAACAATTTTTTATCATATTAGCTTTCAAACAACAATTAAAAAATGCACTGACCAAAAATAACACGCTGGCTATGAGCTTTCAAAGTTGGTTAACTTTGAAGTTTTGAATCAGTGGTTAACTTTGAAAGCTCATAGCCAGCGTGTTATTTTTAGTGAGTGCATATTTTTGTTGTTGTTTGAAAGCTAGTATAATAATAATAATAATAATAATAATAATAATTTATTTATTTTTCAGATAACACAGATCCAATTTTGTTAATAGCGACTTAAAAATATGTTAGTTTAATTAAATTTCGATGGAAAGTTGCAGATTATTACAAGTCAATTAAATAATTAAAATTATCACAACTACAAATGTCCTAGTTAAAATGATTGAAATAAATATAATTAAAAATTCATTAGAATAAATAAAACTGTCATTAAAATATTAAAATTACGATTATTTGAAAATTCATTATAATAAAATTAAATAAATAAATTACGTAATTAATCAATAATAAAAATTGAATCAACAAAAATTAATTATTAAAAACATGAAAGACCTAATAAAAATGTCTTAAAACAGGGGCTACTGGGCAACATGCAGGCTTATCCAGTGCTGTAGCATAGGAGAGTCCCACCTGTCAGCGATTGTGCCCAGGATAGTGTGGCGACTGGCTCGTACGCGCGCTAGCATAGAGGCGCAACGCTTTCGAATAATGGCGTGAAAACCGATACATACATACATACCGAACATAATAAAAATTATAATTAAATGATAAAACTTTGTGGTATTAGGGGCAAAATTTAAAAAAATTTAGAGATTAATGAAAAAAAGAGTTAAGAGAAATGCATTTTTTTTACAAAAAGCTGAATTTAAGTCATGATTATCACGTTTTTGTGAGTTACTTGCAATCTGTCTGAACTAACACGTATTTGGCATTACTACGTTATTTTTTATTTAAACAAAATCCATTTACTATTTTTGAAGGAATACTATTTTTTGTACATAGAATTCATTGTAAAAATTACAAATCTTAATTCTACAAAAAAAAATGAAAGTGGATTGTATATTTTCTTTGTATTTTTTTATTACTCATTTATAGTCTAGTTTTGCCCCCGATCGGGATAGCACTTTATACAGGGACATACTGTATAAAAAACTAGTGTGTTTAAGATTTATCCCTTCAAAGTTAAATAAGTACTCTAATGCAAGTTCTATGCGAGTAAACAGAGCATTTTCAATTTAACCGGGCTAATACAGTTATTTTTTTAGTAACAACAAAGAGGTTTTATGTCGCTGAAAATTCATATATAAATTTATTTTATAAATAAATGTGTAAGTCCTTAATAAAGTATAACAAATATTTACTATTATCAAATTATTCATAAATCACAATATTTTGTTATAAAATATTAGAATATTTGCTTTTATCACTTCAAATTATAATGTTGAAGTAGGCTGTATGCTCATTCACCCCTTCTTTTGCAAAATATTCTTGCATTGGGCATGTGAAAAAAAACCTGCGTTCCTTTTCCCATAATTTTCATATTTTGTTCTTGTGGTATTTGTTGCTGTGTGGTAAATTACCTTGTTTTTTCTTCGCAAATGTGTTGAAAAACGTCGTATGAAACTCGTGAGTTCTTGCTTATTGAGTTATATTACTTAGCTGAGTTACGCCCTCGTCTGCGGCTCGGGCTGTAACCCACAGCCTCTTGTGAAATGAGCAACCTAAGCTAACTTGTCTCATAATGCACTATTAATGTAACCTAAAATGTGACAAACTTAATAATTAGGGTTCTTCTGAGAGTGGAACATACTTGACCGAGCGAGCGCGAAGCGCGAGCGAAGCGTCTCTGCCACAGAATACATAATAGTACAAAGTATCTCTGCTTCAACTTGGGCAAACATTTTTTCATATGTCCGGCGGCTGTCCGTTTGTTCTCCTCTACAGGTCGCATTTCTCAACCGATTCTCATGAAATTTTGTAAGCAGGTTTGAAAATTATATAAAAAATTTTTGTCAAACCAGTATTTTTAAATTTTTGCAAAATGAGTGAGATATTTAAAAAAACATATATCAGTCCGACTTTCCTGCGCTGTTTGTTCTCCTCTACAGGTCGCATTTCTCAACAGACTCACGTGAAATTTTGTGAACAGGTTTGAAAATATATATAGAATTTCTTTGTTAAGCCAGTTTTTAATTTTTTTCAAAATAGCAGAGATATGTAAAAACATATTTCAGCCTAGCTTTTCGGCGCGGTTTGTTCTCATCCACAGGTCGCATTTCTTAACCGATTCTCGTGAAATTTTGTGAGCAGGTTCGAAAATTATATGGAATTTTTAGTCGTGCCAGTTTTTTGAAATATTGTATATTCAATATTTCAAAAAGTAGACTTAAAAAATAAACATTTCGAATTCTTTTCAAAATTAGAAGCGCCATCTAGCTGCTAAAATACCAAATACTTAATATACCAAACAGCATGTACCCTACTGTGATGTAGCGACATCATATTCGGCTTTTTTGGTAGCTCTATGGTCAAAGTTCATGAAAGAAAAATAATGGTTTAAAATATTTTGTTTCGAATGCAAAACAGTTCCTAACCGTGTTTCTTTTGTCGGGGCATTCTTGCTACGGCTCGGGACCCTTCTGGTCGTGTGTCAAAATTGTATTGGTTTTATGAAAAAAATCAGTCCTGACACTCTACTTGGCTATGGTCTCTACTTGACTATGGTCGTCTAGGAAGATAGGTAGGTAGGTGAGTCGTTTGTTTTTTTTTAGTCTGTGTATTAAGGCTAGGGATGTGCTGTGTGTTTGGCTTTTTTGGTGGGTTTTTGCCAACATAAAACCAACACACGGGTATGATGAAGGCTAGTGCCGACTAAGGGAATAGACAATGACCCGTGTGCAGGTTCGCCTGTAGTAAAGGCCGGCATGACTGTGTGAAAACTCCCACTTTAGGTAGGGTTGTGCTGGATTAGGAAAATTTTGTGACGGTAGGGCACTGTTGTAAAATTTATTTCTTTTCTCGCGAAGAAATAAATTTTAACGGTACCGGGGGAATGTGATGTAGCGACATCATATTCGGCTTTTTTGGTAGCTCTATGGTCAAAGTTCATGAAAGAAAAATAATGGTTTAAAATATTTTGTTTCGAATGCAAAACAGTTCCTAACCGTGTTTCTTTTGTCGGGGCATTCTTGCTACGGCTCGGGACCCTTCTGGTCGTGTGTCAAAATTGTATTGGTTTTATGAAAAAAATACAAGTAATTACGAAATATTTTACATAGTTTTATTGAAGAGAAAAAGGTGTCGTCCTCAAACTACTCTATGCTTTGAAAACCTCGTGGCGAGAAGGCGACATCTATTATTTTTTCAATAACTTACATTTTGAGTTATTTTTTAACGAGAGGTTTACAGCTCACGGAGCCACTTGTTATGGATCATACTATGTTCGTAGCGAATAAATAATTTCGTTTCTAAATTATTACATTTATTTTATTGCATAACAGTTTTTTAAGTTGTTTATTAGGTTGAATTTCATTGTTCGCTTTTAAGACGTGACGGTGATCGAGTAGTTTGCACAATAATTGAGTCGATTATCTTCATTCCATATGAGTAATTAAATTCTTGTAATTTTAGTATAAAGTATACAATACCTCCGTTCTGTGAAGGCTCTGTGCCATGTTTTTGCTTATGCTTGCCAGCATTATTCGGTATCGCGATGCATTACTTTGAATAAGTCGGTCCGTTTTATGTTTTTAAGTTGGCAATAATCAACAGCTATTTCTAACAAACGCAGTGTAAGTTTAACATGGGTAATATGTAATAGTATACTCAATAGTATACTCCAACATAGTTTGATCATAAACATGAAATTTTTTATAGTGATCTAATATCTTACTCAAAGCTTTTTTATTGCTTCTATAGTCAAGCTTGATATGCCTGTATTGATACTCTTATAAAAGTAAATTTTGTATTTGAATTGAGATTTTAGGTCGATTTAATTTACTTTCTCTGCCTCTTAATTTCGTGTTTGTTTTTGTTTCGTGTCAAATATAATTTGTAAATATAATAATAATAATAATAATAAATGCTTGGATAATTTCACACAGATCCATCAAGCCCCAAACTAAGCAAAGCTTGTAATATGGGTTATACTCTTTATATACTTTTAAAATATATATACTTATTATACATAGTAACACCCAGACCCGTCACAGAAATTAAAATTCATCATTTAAATTTCTACCCGGCCGGGAATCGAAGCCGGGACCTCTTGCGTGATAGGCGGCATGTTGACCACTGCACCACGCAGGTCGTCATAATGATGTGTGCGTATTAGGTGACACCAGTTTTTTTCTACTTCAAAAGAAGTAAGAAGTTAAAATCATCTTTTTTTTTTTTAATTTGAAGTAGTCAAACTATATTCAAGTTTTTTGGGACCACGCGTGTCCAAAAATGTATCTTTATGCATTTGAGAAAAAAGGATTGTTTCCGTCATTTGTACGGGTTAAGAATTTATTGTTTTTATATCTTAGTAAACAAAATGCTGGGTAACTTGATTATGTACTTATAAAGGCTTATTTGTAAAAACACCAACAACCTCACAGGAGTAGATAACTAAACTAACTAACTAACATCATAAACAATAAAAGACAAAAATCTATATTTCCATAACAAGTCTAAATTTTCTATGAAAAATTTATTAATGTATTTTTTGTGTTTTTCGGAAAGTCATAGAACAAACGTTGTTTTTTATGATTTTAGTAATTCACTCTTGAGAGGTTTTTTGTGTTACAAATAACCGACGATTTTAATAGAGTACAGTAAGAGTTAGTTGAACTGAAAAATACCTATTTGAAATTTGAATTTCTGATAAACTCAAAGTCAAAGTTAAAATGTCTTTATTCAAATAAACTTAATAATTAAGCACTTTTGAATGGTCTATATTTTTCTACCACCCGTTCCAGAGTTTTTTAACTGACAAGAAGAACGGGCGCAAGAAACTTATTAGCTTTAGCAGAAATAAGTTACGATATTTACTAATTTAAATATATCGTTACCTCATACAGTACAGTACTTGAAATGATATTAGCACCTTTGCGACGACAACATGACATTTTTGAAACCGCAACCTTCCAAGAGGCTACTTCCAAATGGTGAAAAAAACGTTTTAAAAGAGATGTCACGTTATCATCGCAAAGAGACATGGCTTCTTTGCGATGACAACGAGAAACCTCACTAAAAGCGTTCTTCTTTATTATTTGGAGAAAGCCTTCTGGAAGATTGCGGTTTCAGGAATGTCACGTTGTCATCACAAAGGTGCGTATCTGTTTATTTATATTTATTTATTTACATTTATTTTCTAGCTTCCTCCGGTGACTTCGTCCGCGTGGATATTCGGAAAATCCCTAGGGAACCTTTGACCGGGATAAAAAGTATCCTATGTTTTAATCCAGGCTATAAACTATCTGTGTGTCAAATTTCATCCAAATCTGTTCAGAGGAGCTCGGTGGTGCAGTGGTTTAGCGCCTGGCCCAACGATTGCGGAGGTTACCTAAGCAACTTTCGCAAGGGTCGGTCATGAGATGGGTGTCCAAAAATTTATTATCTTGAGCTCCTCCGTGCTTCGGAAGGCACATTAAACCGTTGGTCCCGGCTGCATTTGCAGTCGTTAACACCCACCAATCCGCATTTGGCCCGCGTGATGGGTTATGGCCCGTCCTCTTTATCCACCCATAATGAAGGCCTGTGCCCCAGCAGTGGGGACATTAAAAATGGCTGATGGACTGTTCAGCCGTTTTTGTGTGATTGAGGAACAAACATCCAAACTCACAAACTTTCACACTTATAATTTATTATTAGTAGGATTAAAAGTTAATAAAGTGCAGACGTACCGTGGCTGGGCGGCGGCGAGGGCGACTTGATGAGCTCGCCGGACTCTTCTGGAACAAACAAAGTTCTATTTAGTCATTGTAAAGTTTTGGATTCTTGTGTAGAAGTAATTTTGTACACAGTACTTAAATATTCAATACAAGCTTCCGCCCGCGACTTCATCAGCGTGTACATTCGTAAAACCCCTAGGGAATTTTTGACCAAGATATAAAGTATCATATGTCATCCGGCTATAAACTATGTGTGTGTTAAATTTCATCCAAATTCACTCCGCCTTTTATGCGTGATTGAGTAACAAACATTTAAACAACCTTATGTGGTATCTATACAAGTCGACTTGATGGCAAGCGATTTTAATTAATTAGTGTTTTTTATCGACAATAATCTCATGGCAAGCCTAATTTCAATATGTGGCAATTCGATTTTACAAGCGATGGTCGATAAAAAGCGCTAGTTGACTAAAATCGCCTGCCAAGTAAACCCGTGTAAATACCGTATAATAAAGGGTGTAAAAAGACCTTCAACGAAACTGAAATCCACGCTTTCCGCCCATTATCATGATCATTTTTGTCATTTACCTATACCTGGGAAACCAATAGCTACGAAGTTATTGAAGGTCAAAGTCAAAAAACCTTTTTCAATTTTTTTATGAAATCTTATTTTATTTGTTATCACCGATTTTTTATCTATAGAGACATTTTCAAAATTTTAACGGTTGTAACTGTTACGTACGCTACGCGTTACATTACATTGCGTGGTAATATAGGTATGCAATGCTTTTTTACCGACTTCAAAAAAGGAGGAGGTTCTCTGTTCGTCTGTATATTTGTTTTTTTTTTGTGTATGTCCACCGAGTACTCAAAAACGGCTAGACCGATTGAAATGATTCAAACATTAGGTAAACTTCCAAGTTGGTCCCATTTTTTAAAATTTGGAAATCGGTTCAGTAATTTTCAAGTAATCTTGAAAAAAGCACGAAAATAGAATGATTTTGTGTGAACTATCTCGATGATAAGTATAACGTATAACTTCTTTGTTTATGAACTGAATAAGATTATTTTTTTTTTGTTGGAAAAGGGATATGAAGGTATGTATATTTCTCCGCGATTACCTCACGTTTGGCTGAGCCGATTTTTCTACCTAAATAATATACCTACACTACTTATTACAGAAGGTACCTACACTAAAAATAAAAAAATAAAAATTGTTTCAAAAACAAAACACCGACTTTAAAAACCTACCTCGAAAAAGCAAGAAATAATATTCGTAATAATAAAAACACGTCTATTGAAGTCGGGTGGGGCTTTTAGAATAAAAAAAAAGGAATTTGTACTCCAGCCCCACCCGACTTCAATAGACGTGTTTTTATTATTACGAATATTATTTCTTGCTTTTTCGAGGTATGTTTTTTGAAGTCGATTTTTTGTCTTTTACTATACCGGGGAAACCAATAGCAACGAAGTTATTTAAAGTCAATGTCAACAACCTTTATTCAAACTGTTTATGAAATTTAATTTTATTCGTTATTTCCTAAATTTTATCTAAAGAACCATAATCAAGATATTAAGTATTTCGTAGCAAACAATGGCTTTAAAACGTCTGTTACGTGCGCGTTACATTGCGTGGTAATGTATGTACCTAATACTTTTTTAACACCAAAAATTAAAATCGTTTCCCAGCAATAATTTTAAACAGAAATGGTCCTGATGATGGGCAGAATAGACCTCGCGGTGTCGTTGAGGGTCTTATTACACCTTTTTTTTAAATTTACGAACTTATGTACGTAAATCCTAAGATTTTTTAGTAAATGTACGTAAATCCTAAGATTTTTTAGTAAATACCAATATACAGGCTTTTACAGTAACCTGTACACCGATTAATCGAAGACGGTTTCATCGATTGAAATGATTCAAACGTTGTTATATTATGTTTTTACCCAAGTTGGTGCCATTTTTGCAATTTTGAAATTAGTTCAGTTTTCATGAAATCCTGAAAATGCTTATCATTTTGAAGTAACTGTAGTAACTACATTGATGATATGGTCGTATAACTTCTTTGTTTATGAACCGACTTAGCTGATTATTTACTTGTTGGAAAAGGGACACCTTAAGTGTTAGTTCTTTTAATATTATTGACATTGGAGCTTGGACTTCGAAGATACCCAAGGGAACCCCTCAAAGTCAAATGGATGTATAGTGATTTAAATATTATGAAAGTTTATGACAATCGAAAACAAACTGAGCTATGATCTGCGATGTTCTGGACTAGACTACGAAGACACAACGAAACTCCTTAAAATAAACAGCGTGAATTTGGAAATTGAGTTAAGAGCATTCTACTACTGAAAATATTAAAAAAATATACACGCTTACATACCACAAAATAGTAAAAAAAATAAAAAGCTTTGAAAAAAGAAAAAACTCTTTCAAAAACCTGAAAATAAAAACAAAAACAGCCTAAAATTTAAATAGCTCTAAAACGCAAGAAATCATTAGATACGCATTTCAATTCTAATAAAACACATCTAATGAAGTCAGTTTGGGCTTTTAGAATTAAAAAAAGTGATCTTCCAGCCCCACCCGACTTATTAATGATTTGAACATTATTTCTTGCTTTTTAGAGGTATTTAATTTTGAAGCTGTTTTTGTTTTTATTTTAAGGTTTTTTGAAGGAAGATTTCATTAAAAAATATTTTTTCCCTTATAAAATAAAATATAATTGTTAAATATTAGTACAGTGCAGAGTTGTAATTCATTAACGGTTTGACGGTTATGATTATTTGATACAATACCCATGTTGACTATTTTTTTATTTTATGTTACATAATTCACCCCTAAAAAAAAGAAACATTTGTATAAGAATTATTACGCTAGCATGAAAACTGCCCGAGATATCACAGTTTGAAATGCACAAAATTGGACTCACCCGAAAACGCTCCATACTAACGGCTACCAAGTTATGACGTCACGCCTTCCTACGTTGTATGCAACGCGTAGGAAATTTGTTCGGCAGCTATATTAAATATTGTGTTTATCAAAATGGTTTCTTTGACAAATTTGCTATAAATTTTACGGACTAATTAAATGTATTATTTATTTTAACAAATTTTATACTTTTTAAATGGACTTGTCCACCCAACTTTGAAGGGTCATAAAACAAATAATACGCAATATATAAAACCAAGAGGTATACAAGCTACTCCAAAAGTTTGATATGTTTACGATTTTTATTAGTATTTCGTAGTTTTATTCATAAGTCAACATCCCTATTGCATTGCGAAAACAGTTTCTATGATTATTAGAAGGCGCAACGCAAATTCGTAATGACGTTTCTTGTATTTGCCTACTACTCGTTCCAGACTTTTTTAACTGATAAAAAGAACATCTTCTTCTTCTTATCGAATGACGAATAGTGGCCGCCTCTGGTGTTAGAGTTTATCAAGCCGCCTGTAAGGTCTTTAACTTGACTTATCGACTGTTATCAGATGACAATAGCCGGGACCGACGTTTTAATGTGCATTCTGAAGCACGGAAGCACTCAGTTGTAATGCCACTTAACGGTCACCCATCCGAAACCTGGCAGGATCGAGCGTTGCTTTACAAACGTGATCGAGTACGATCAGTCTGTCAAGTACCGCCATGAGCGCTTCGAAGAAAAGAACGTCGAACGTTGTAGAAGCAACGTCAAACTAAAGTGTATGAGGATATTTTATGCCAAAACTTTTGCGTATTGAGACAACACCAGTGATGCTATAAAAATCACAGTCTTTGTTTAGGGTCTGAATAGCCCTAGTTACTATTATCTTTAAATGATAAAGTCTCTAACTATCATTACTTTTTCCATAATTATCAGATTGAATGAAATCCAAATAAGTAAAAAGTACGTGCTTGAAATTAGATCTGCTTTTTCAGACGTAGCCCTAAAAGATAGGGTGTTGACTTTAAAGATCGTATGTCGTATGTCCTTCACGAGTTTGTCGGTAGTCAAACAGTGTTTAGGTGATACGACACGGCATTAGGGGATTAGGGGAAGACTTTCAGGTGGCTGCGTCTGGTAAATTAAATTGGGTTAATTTGAATGACAAGTATCGGGCGGCGGTAATGAGCTTAGCTAATTAATCGGATCGCGCGTAATCGACACGCTGCTGACGCGCCAACACCTCGTGTTCACACGGACTATCGACGTGGCTATTTAGGTACTTTACAAAGTTTTTACAAGTTTGAATATGGAAGCAATCAAAAAGATATAGATTTATGATTTCCACAAAACTGACAACATAATTAAATCCCAAAAAGTGTGGAACGCAAAATTGATTATGATTACTTGTAAGTAATATAAAATGCAGGAAGGAACAAAAATATAGCCAATAGGCAAAATTTGCAGTTTTTTGTATAAATTGTGAAGGTAGGTATTATTTTAATATGATTGTTAAGGTGAAACCTACCTCTAAAATGATTGTGTTTCCCTAAAAATAGTTACATCAAAATATCTAGAACAATTTAGCAATAAATAAAAAGAAAAAGGCTATGTACTCTTACAAACATATCAAAAACTTAATGGCTAAAATATCAAGGTGTCGTAGAAAATGTTTATTATTCGATTGTGTATATATATATAAAATACGAACACATTTTTCTACAATATAAGGCAGAAGTATTAAAACAAATTCTCTAGAAATACGGGAGCATTCTTCCGTCTCAAAGAACCAGTTGCTATAATAATGAGTGCATAAAAACTTCCGTTACGACATGACTACGGATTTGCTACGAGGTGCTACGAGCGGCTTATCAGGGATAATCCAGTCCAAAAAAATGTTTTAAAGCATATTGTAAAGTTTGATTGACAAAGGTTGGTCGCAACGTTGTGGCGAATCCATAAGGTGCGTGGGAGCAAGGATCGGCATACCTGTCTTGTAATGCAATCCAGGCACAATGCGCGCTCGCGAGCATTCAACACAAGCGAATAAAATCACAAAAAAAATATGATTATTCACTTATAACTATATATTTTTGTGCCATTCAATCGATGTGTAGCTTAACAAGATATTATAATTAAACAAAATTAATAGATACGTTTCATATGATCTTGGTATTATTATTTACTCTTCTTCTTACTGATAAACTTTTGCAATGTCAATCATTTCCTATACTAAAATTAAGTATTTAAATCGTGAACTATTTGGCAAGTATGTATATCGTTAAACTAATAAATTATAAGAGTATTTATTATGAAAAAAAAACAGCAGACAAGAAAAATTGTTATTAAATTACTATTTAAGATGTTATTTTGGTTTATACACTTTAAAATAAATACTATTATTACCTATAAACTATTAAAATATTTCCTAATCAGGACATGTATTTATTATACATACAACTTACACAAACGTTTAAAATTTTAGAGTTTCGATAGTAACATTTGTATTTAAGCATGGAACCTAAAAAATAATGATTCGTCCATAAAAAGCATGCGCATTGTGCGCGGGAGTTGCGATTATTGAAACGTCATCGCGAGGGTTTTTTGCATCCATTTAGCTATTCATAAAAAGGGTACACACGGAGAAATAATATTAACGCGGATCAAATATTTTTTTGCGTTAAAAAACTGCATTTGTCCCCTTTTTTGTGCCGCGCGTTTTTTGGAAAAAGGTAAGGATTGTGCAATGAGTTCGTTTTTTTATGTTTCCATATTAGAGTTATCGTAAAAATTCATACAAAATAACTAGTCGTTAACTAGTAAAAATTAGGTTGATCAAAACATTGAGTAGATCTGTATAGACATAAATTATGCTGATTAATAATGATTAAACTATGCAAAATACGTAATCGGAATTTCCCATAAAACTTCCTAATTACGATAAGTATTTAATTATAGATTAGTAAACGTAAACATGACAATATGATTAAGATAATGATGTGGCAATCATTTTAATGTTCTTACTAATCAGGAAGTATTGAGAAATGCAAAAACATTTTGATTGCCATGTACGATTTGGAGAGTAAATAGTTTTTTTTTGCTTACAGCATGCTAATTTGTTTTGAATGTTAATATATTGTTTTGAAAAATAAAATACAATCAATTTTTTCAGACCCATGTGTTATACCTACTTATAACCCTTCGCTACCATCCGATGCACCAAATGCACTATATACTTATTCAATACTTTTTTATTATCTAAATGTGATGGTTACTTTACGCTTAAAAAGTAATTCAAGCTTTTAACTACAAGTAAGTTAGGGGCATGTATGTACATAATATATTACAAGAATTTAATTGTAAAATACTCATGTAAAAAATAAGAGTGATATAATAAGAAAATTATGACGAGTCTTTTGTATCACAGTATTCTCAAAAGGACACTGTCTTCATTTAAAAAAACAATATAGAATAAATTTATACGTCAATCAAAAGAAAATTAATATATAGGTATACAAATAAGATAATTATTAAGTAAAATAACAAAAACAGCAAAAAAAAACGTCAAGAATTTCGATATATTTTTTATCATTTCCTTGTGAAAAAAGATGGAAAAAGGTTAAATAATATAATGTATGTATATGTATGTATGTATGTAGATACATACATAGAAATTGAAAATAAGCAAAGTTTAGTTTTCGAGAAGCACAATTTTTAAGTTATTGTTTACGTTATTGTAAACAATATAAATCATATGTGTCGTAACTCACGGTAGGAAGTGCAGTAGGAACGCGCGGAGGCGCGCACGCACGCGGACAGCACCATGCTCATGCTGTGTGGCAGCTCGGAGCGTGCGTGCGGTGTGCGAGCGGCCTGAGCGATATGAGCAACAAATGGGTGCGCACGGGTCGGCGCGCGGAGGCACACTGCAGCCTGCGAGCGCGCCCGCCGCCCGCTCACCGCCGCACCCCGCGAACGACGAATTAAAAAATTTTGGAACTTTTTTGTACGAATCCGTTTCTTTTCCGCCCTTAGTGAATTTTTTTCGCGCGACCTCGCCATTATTTCGATTACCTGAGATGATTTTTTTTACGCTTTCGCCGAATGCAGTGAGCGCGATGCGCGTTTAAAAGCTGTTTAATTTTTTTAGGAAAGGGGAACGACGGGTTCGGCTAACCGATGCGCAAATTCCGATATCGGGTTTGATTGAAAAAAAGGTTCGCTCCGAAATCATTCTGAGCGTGTGCCGAGAGTCGTTACAGCGTTATTATCTAACAAAGAACACAAACGAACGGCCCACTATCTGCGCCTCGATCGGCGCCCCGACGACGCATTTAAAACATTTCAGTTAGGTATCCTATGCCTCGGGGTTTTACATATGGTACAAAAAAGTATCAATCAGCTTCTGGCTGCAATTTCAATGAGCGGTTTCGTGACCGGCCGCGGTGCAATAATTATGTTAATTGATTGAAATGAATGAAAATACTAAGAACTGCCTATGTTTTGAATACCAAGTGAAACTCGCAATGTGGGACATTGCCTCGTTCAAGGAATACGGAGAACGAGAATCATCTACGCAAATAAGAGATAAATTTGTATGTCTGAGCGACCATTCATCATAGTTTTGTCAACAGTTAATAAACGTACTGACAGAATTTTTTTAAGCAAAAACTTTAATAAACGGCCAAAGTCGCACGGCAGTTGTTAACTAATACATAAACATTCAACCCGCATAATATTTTTTACATGTCGTTAAATGAATGAACTCGAGAGATCAAGAATTCCTAAGAAGATATACGATTTATGAAGAATGAAAAAATAATTTATGTTTTATAAAAATAATAACAAAAAGAAGTTTAAGAATGTTCAAATATTAAACTAAGTTATATATAATCATCCTCCAAAAGACTAGAGTTCCTTTGTTGGGATTCCAAAAATATCACAGCTGGGAACGAAACCCCCGACCTCATCCGTTGTGGACACCGCTCGAAGTTCGCCGCCGCCCTCGCATTACATCTTACATTAAAGGTGCGGAAAAGTTTTGCCTAATGTGATGGGGACCGAGCAGACTTGACAAACGGACGCACTTGGAGGGACCAAATACGGATTCCTTTTAGCGATACAATCTTAAAAGATTATCTGAGGAAAGGGATCTTTGTCGTTCGACGATTGCTAAATAGGTTAGGTATACCTCATAAAAATAAGTAAGTATGTTGATTTACTTTAACGAAAAAATACTATTATGTTAATTTAAGGAAAACCCGTTATTGGCCATATTCTTAGCATTGTCCTAGAAGTAATGTGATATTAGTATAACGCTGTTGGTTTTATTTGAAAATAAAATAAATAAAAAACATACAGTCGACTTAATAACCTCCTCCTTTTTTGAAGTCGGTTAATAAAAGGGGATAAAATTATTGCACAAATAATATACCAAAAGTATAAAATAATTTGCATTTTATTTTTTTCTAAAATAACGGTGCAAATTATAGCTCACTTAGGTAATAATAAAAAGTAGAATATAATTATTCCACCTAATAAGTAGGTACGTCTCTCGATCACAATATTAAACTTTAGACGTCTGTTGTTTTTTTCTTTTTCACTAACAAATCAAAGATATTAAACGTTAAGTTGTGTCGACGTGGTAAGAGTTTAATAACGATGGTATCGACTACAATATCTTTTCGAGTAAAGCAAAGAGTTATTCGATAATATTTGGCGAGGATTAAAATATGCTTTCAAAAGAGCAATCAATCAATCGATCAATATTTATTTGCAAAATTATGTTTACATTAGTTGTTTCATAAATAGTAGGTATGAACCTCCATACAAAAAAAGTTGGGAGTTACAAGTCGTGATAAAGTTTGGCCACATGATAAAAACTGATCTGTAGGCTTAACTTTTTAGTTTGTTTTTGGCAGGGCAGTCGTGTTCGGCCTATACCAAATCGTTGTTACGTGCGCACTTGCATACCTACTTCTTCATACTGATTAAAGGCCCGATCAAACCATCGGCCGATAGAAAATCGATAGTTTGCAGGGGCTCTAAGTGTTCAAAAACAGTGGTGTTGACTGCAATATCTTTGAAGCGGTGCAAGTTAGAGTCGGTGCAGAGCGGTCAGTCCGCCTTTGTGATGGTAATGCGGTCCCGCGGTCCACTTTACTCAACCTCCTCGGCTCATGCATCGCGAGCAGCTCGCCGCTGTTTGTTTAGGCAACATATTGCTACTTTGAATAAGATATTCGCCTCCTTTGAGATGTTTGCGGATGCGAACAATTGATGTTTATTCGCGAATGTTTGCGTTGCCGTTTTTTGGAACGGTTTACATTTAAATGTTTTGAGTGAAATAAGACAGAGTTTTTGTTGCCTTGCTTTTGGTGTTTAAGTGAAGAAAAAAGCAGCAGAAATTATTAGTTATAAAGTGTTTCTATGTAATGGAACTATATGTCAGAATTATTAGTAATTATATTATTATATTATTATTAGTATTAATTAGTAAGTATATTTTTTCTCTTCAAAAACAGTAAACTAATTTTACATAATGTAAATCATTAGAAATCTGAAAAAGTGGTGATTTGATTATCGAAGCAGCCATACCATGCCGAGATACAAATACAAGGGAAGTAATTATAAGGGATGTAGCAACATACGCACCGGTCGCATTAATTACGTAGCAAGTGGTCAGTCGCGTCGTAGCACGGAGCACTCGTAGCAGCTACGGCGTAGCGGGCGAGGGTGAGTGCTTTCAATAAAACATTACCTTCTTTTATAATGCCATCACTGAGGGGAGGTCACTGATTTACAGTTAATAATAATAATCTTAGTCTTGTTGCAAGGATAGAAACGTGGGTTTGGTTGTAAAACTTATTTAGTATACTGTTAATATTTGTTTTATTTATATGGTTTCTGTCGTCAGTGTTTATCTTGTGTCTTCAGTGGTTAACAATAAATATTGGTTTTCATGTAATGAGCAATGTAATATAGCCCCCGCTAGCCTAGCATAACCACCGAAACACGATATATATCGCGTGATATAGTGTTTTATCGACGTTCGACTGTCAAAATCCATTGTCTATTGACAGTTAAATATGATAAATCGCTATATCATATCGCGTTTCGGTAGTCATGTTAGGGGCAAGTTAAAAAAAAGAAAAAGAAAAATTACAGTTTGCTCAACAAAAAATTACAAAACTAGGAATTATTAGTTTTGTTTCGTCCTTTTTATTTCCAAAAAAGGGTTAAAAACGTAAAAAAGCCATTAGTTAGGCTGAAGTAGTGCACGAATGCATTAAATTAGAATTGGGCCTGTACGGCCCGGGCCCGCGGGAGCCGGCGGCGGCCGGCCGTAAATCTCCGGCGTCCGGCGACCGGCGGCCGCCGTCCGGCGCCCCGGGCGCAGGTGACCGCTCCCCCATCACACACAATTGATAACGCACTTTTAATGCGAATGTTTCGTAACTACTTCCACTGCATATTGAGACAGACATATTGGTTAGGTATTAAATTACAAGATTTTTGTGTGTGTTGACCAGAAATTCTAAATACACATATGTAATAGTTTATCTTTAATCTCAATACGAGAAAGTAAGATTTGTTTTAAATAGTTAAATTATTTGTCAGTTAGGGATCATGAGTAACCATTCCTTGGAGTTTCATTACTTCATTTTTTCATTAGTTCAAAAGAGATTCCTAAGTATCCTTAGTTTCAGACTTCATTTAGGTCGAAAATACAAATCTTATGATATGAAACTCAAAAGATTTAAATTATCATCTCTTGAATCTCGGCGTAAATGTCACCAACTACTATATCTTTATAAAATTGTGCATTCATTTGTTGACTCACCATCTCTTACTTCATCGCTTAGTTTTAATATTAGATTCAAATTACGTAAATCCTCTCACATGGTGTTTGCTTTACAGGTCTACAAAAATAACACGTCCTATTACAATCCCACTACAAGTACTACTCTGTGTAAAAAGTATCGGGAATATGTCAATAAAAAGACCCGCGTAGAAGAAGTCATTCTAATTTTTTACTGCATGTTGATAGCACTGTACTGATTAAGCGCGCAAAATTTGAGCGGGATCTGTCATTTAGTTTGTTTTAAATTACACTTTTTGTTGGTGATAGTTTTGAGTCCTCGGCGATTTTTACAATGGAAAATGATAATGCACCATCACACACAGCCATTATAGTGAAAAGAGTTTTTAGTGAAAAATTCAACAAAAGTTCTCGACCAAGCACCGTATTCACCTGATATGGCTCCGTCTGACTTTTTTTTATTTCCCAAGTTGAAATTACCACTTCGAGGAAAACGTTTTGAGTCGATAGAAGCCATAAAAGAAAATTCGCTGAATGAGCTAAAGGCCATACCGCAAATAGCCTATGAAAAATGTATGGAAGACTGGGTGCAGCGGTGGAGATGTTGTATTGCAAGCGATGGGGCCTACTTTGAAGGCGATAAAATAAATTTAGATGAATAATGTGTATTTTTTGTTTTATTGACAAATTCCCGATACTTAGTACACAGAATGTATGTGTCGTTTGTACAATAGCCTTTTAAATGAACATACTTTGTTGGACTTTTTTACCAAACTTCTTGAATTTAGAATAGAAGTAAAAAGTATTTTGAAGTTTGTTTAAGAATCTATCTCTTGTGTTTGAGTTAAATTTAATTTAATTTGATTTGTCATATTTTAGTATTAAGTCCTTGATAAATAAATGTTTATTTCGTTTAGATCATACTAGGCCCACATATTTAGAGTTGCAATTTAGATTTATATTAGCGTAACTTACTTATTTTTCATGTAATTGTAACTTGTTTTGTGAGCTAAATAAATAAATGTTGAATAAAACACACTTGGATTTTGAGTAAAAAGTGTAGAATTAATAATAAGGTTTGTGTTTCCATATCTATCATATCGGTAAGCTAATCATTTCAAAACTCTTTATAGACGATTTAAAGCATGGGTGTAGACAAAGTGTTTTATTAGGTCTTAGGTTGTGGACAAAGTCCGCGACATGTATCAGACCATCAGTAGAACAGTAGCTATGTAAATATCGTTTGAGACGAGAGGAGAGTGAAGTGCGCCCGCGGGACCACACGGACCGGAGACGAATGTGTTAGGGTCTTTATTTATGAATTAAATAAACACTTATGCTGTAAACACATACTACTTGCTACACTTAAAATTGCTTAATATGAGTTAGTCTAAAGCGGAAGATATGTCCACGATGCTTCTATGACCTGTATCAAAATTAAGTTACTTTTTGGGGTTCCGTACTAAAATGGTAAAAAGGAACCATTATAGTACGACTCAGCCTGTCTGTCTGTCTATCCTTCTGTCACAGCTGAATATTTCAAGAAATACTAATGCTATAAACTAGCAATTTGGAAAACTTTTAGATGACATTTATCCAACTATTTTGCAAATAAGAAAGAATAAAAATATTTATATTTTTTGCAACAGGGACTGAAAGGGGATCTTAGAAATTCTAAGTTGGGCATGTGGGGTATCATATAAATTAGCGCTATTTGCAAATTTTGAAGATTTTTTTTAGACCGCATAGCTTTCGACTTTTGATGAAAATGTAAAAAATACGGGTCTCGCTCTTATCTTAGTTTGACTAGAGAAAAATCGGAAATTATTCTATTTGATAGAAATTTATGTGTAGATTACAGGAAAAATTAAATGATGTCTCTAATGGGGAAGGCAACTGTCAAAATGGCGCCACGTACGCTTGTTCCACGAGAACTATGCAAGAATCTTATGTTCATAAAAGTTCTTGGAACTATGAAAACAAAGGACTTTAAAAATAAAAACAGCTTCAAAATCAAATAGCTATAAAAAGCAAGAAACAAAATTAAAATCGTCAATATGCATATCAATTTTAATAAAAAAACATCTATTGAAGTCGGGTGGGGCTGGATGGAGGACAACTTTTTTTATTCTAAAATCCACACCCCACTTCATTAAACGATTTTTTTTAAATTAAAATGTATATGTGTATTGGTGATTTTAATATATTTTCTTGCTTTTTATAGCTATTTGATTGTAAAGCTGTTTTTGTTTTTAATCTTCTTCTTCTTCTTAGCGTGTCGACTCGGTATATAATTATATTTGTGAGGACCAGAACTCAGCCACTGATATAGCATTGTCAGTGGCCTTGTAAAGATCCTCGCGTGTGCAGGTGTTGGGACACGCAGGGCATGACAGAAGATGTGCCATTGTCTGGGGGGAAATACCACACAGACATGCACTCTCCGAGCTGTAGCCCCACCTGAGCATGTTCTCCCTGCTTCGGCCCACTTGAGTCCTTAGTCTATTTAAGGACTTCCAAGTCGCCCAAGGTAGATCATGGCCAGGGGGGAGTTGTTCCGCCAGCTCAGTATTTGGGTCTGTGAGGTATTTCTCCTTCCAGAGCTTTAAGCGGGTGTCTTTAGCTTCCCCGTCCAGAGGAGGAACTTCCTTGAGGAAGTTGTGGCGACTTTTAAGCCTCTGGGTCACCGGCACGTGGTGGTGTAAGGGGTGCCGTGGGTCATGCTCTTTTTTAAAGCGCTCCAGGGAGCTAGCCTTAGCCTTGTTTTTAATTAAGGTTTTTGAAGGGGGTTTTTCTTTTTTTTGGTAACTATTTAAGCATGTAATATTTTTTAACATTATATATTTTCAAAAAGGCCCGTAACACAATTTCCAAAATCACGCTGTTTGTTTTTGAGGAGTTGTTGTGATTTCGTAGCCCAAGTCTAATCCAGAACGTCGCAGACCATAGTTCGGGTTGTTTTGAATTATCATAAACCTACCACTACCTACCTCTCAATCACTATTACATATCCTATTTTTTGAGGAGTTCTCTTGGATATCTTCGAAGACCAAGGTTCAATGTCAATGAAATTTCATTAAATTAAAATAAAAAAAAAATAATTAAAAGGACAAACTAAGGGTATTCCTTTTCCAACAAAAAAAATCATCTAGTTCGGTTCATAAATAATAAAGTCGAAAGCAAAATCGTAGTATTTTCAGGATTACTTGAAAACTACTGAACTGATTTGAAAAAAGTCTCTTGACCGGTATTTTGAAATCATTTTGTTAGATGGTGTGATTTTCAGAAGCTAACTTAACGTTTTAATTACATAATAATGGAAACGCACACAATATAACCTCATGCATTTTTCATTTTTAATTTTTGGCTGTAAAAAACAAATTTAGTACATTTTACATTAAATTCTCCTCAGGTAAATAATTATTAATTATATTCTAATTATGAGTACGAGTATCAAAATGTAGATTTTTTATGAAAAAAATTAAATTACTTAATCAAACGTGATAAAATATTATTAAACTTTTAATATACATTTTAAGTAACGTCATAAAATCTGAATATGCGGGTTGTCCCATTATATCTTCCAAACAACTCCTAATCAACAAAATATAAAGTAATGCCATGTGAAGAAGCGATAACAATATTGATTCAGTGAATACTTTCCACTCGTTAATCTCTACAACATGGTAAGCGATGCGTCTAATTGCTCGCCGCGCTCGCTCGCTCGCCGCCATGTTTGATCTGCATTTGCATCCCGGGAAGGGTTGCGCCCTCTCAGGAGCGACAACTGTTCCATGGACCTCGTTTATAAAACCAATCTATTTTAATGCGCTCACTTTCCCTACTATGTATTCGCAATCGATTTAAAGCTTTTGTTGGAGCTTTCATTTATTTATTCGAAAAGGGTTGTAATACTTTATTTTTAAGCTCGCTCTAGTTTGGCCTTTGAGTAATGAAACTTCGAGTATTGTTTTAACATAAACTGCAATTTCCATATCCGCGTAGCAAGTACAATATGTTAAACTAGCTGACCCGACAGGCGTTGTCCTGTCTTAGTTATGATATGAATACTGAATTCGAATTTTAAACGACATTCAGTTTTTTTACATCCTCTTTGACAATATTTGCAGCCCGCATTCTGTCAATTCTATGTCAAACGTCATAAGGTTATAAAAAGTTTATATTGTCCAAATTAAATTTTATATGGTGGTTAAGTATTCTTAATCTAAACTCTAATTTACATCATTGTTACCATGTTTTATGTAAATAAAGAATTATGATTATGAATTAATTTTCAAATTTTCCGCTCAATTTTCTTTATTTTTTCTTTTATAAAAACCTTTTCCTGATAATAACAAAAAACGAATTAGCAAAATCGGTTCAGCTGCTCTCGAGATTCGCAATACATTCAGCGATTCATTTTATATTATAGATAGGAATAATCTACTATTCTTTCTGGCACGTTTCGATAGAGACATTGAAAGAGTATTTAAATTAAAATTGCAGTTAATTGTTGAAGTAATTAATCTTCCACGTGTAGTGTGGGATAATGGGTGGCGCACACAGACGCCGACGCGACATTAGCATGTGTTGGTGTGTTGCTGAAACAATGGCGCGGGTCTGATTGCGCTAATCAATAGCCGCTGCAGCTGCACCGCCCCGCGCCCGCCGCCCCCCGCCCCCGCCCGCGCTACCTCTCGTATCAGTAGTTGTTTAGGGTTGCATATTATATTTTGGAATTGCAACGTAATTTTACTTAAAACATCTGAAAGTAGAGCAGAGAAAGCACAAACTGTGACTTCCAACGATACAGTAAGATTTCACAAAAAACAAATTCTTAGACTTTCAAAATATTTCACATTAGCAAAGCTTTCATGGTTGATCCGATAGCAAAAGAAGTTCAACCTCATAAATATGCATGTATTCACCCCTTTAAACCGGGAGTTTAAAATTTTACGGTGCTTATTAAAACAAGATTTGTGCCCCAGCTTGGGGCAGCCCTGCCGCTAATGCTATTGCCCGATTGGCGCACGCGGCTGATAACGAGCAAGAGCTTTCTATTCATCGTCGCGACGACCGATGGCCGACCGCTCGCTCACGTGCAACAATCTCTACAAAACAGAGGCGGAGTTTTATATACTTATCAAATTAACTGCAAATAAAATTACCTCGAATATTTCTTATAATGGCATGCTTTCTTATTTCGTTGCTTGCAAATCCCATAGCTAGAATCTCAAAGCGCAGCTGTTGACGTTTACAAAATTTTGTATCTAAATAATTATATTGAAAGGTCATCACTGATTTTTACTCTAACTACTAACTAATTTGAATAGTCTAAGGTTAAGGCAAGTTCAGGTTGCCTTGCATCTACTGAGGTCAATGTCATTGTTTCTATAGAACGTATCACAGTAAAGTATTAAACTTTTTCTCTGTCCGTTTGTCGTAGCTCTGTGTTTGAGGCGGTCGCCGGCTGCAGCGGTAGACTTTACTCGATTGGCTCATTTCATTTGTACTCTTTGAAAGCTTATCTGCTTTCTTTTAACACGGACAGAGAAATATTCGAGCCTCGTTGATCCTATCACATTGTCAATCGGCAGATAGCTACCTCCTTAATCTTTATATAGGGTTATTTGTAAAACACCAACAACCTCGCAGGAGTAGATTACTTACATTATAAAAAACAACATTTGTTCTAAGATTTTTCCGAAAACAAACATAGAAAACTACTTTCCATACGTAAATGTCCTAACAACTTTTTGTACGGATAGTCGAAAATTTTGATTGTCTGATTTCGGAAAAGTCGTAGAATAGTCCTACTTGTACGCAAAAAAAACCGCAAATCGATGTACAGCAAAGCCGTTTGGTACACGTATACTTAAGATAAAACAAAATTTTGGACCCGCATTCTTAAAAATTCTTCCTTTTGGAGAGGAGATATGGTGTCATCTTTGTGCATGGTGTCGAATGAAATGGCTTGCTGAGCCGGTTCCAAAAATATATCACATCATCTTATTTCAGCCACTTGTCTTAAATTAAACCAAAAAACATTTTCAAAACATATCAAGTTTGGGCTCCTTCAGATCCGATGTGGATAAATCATTTTTTTGTAAAATACACCTTAAGAGTTACATAATATCCTCCTATCAAATCACAAGAAAGTCATTTTGAAAATATCTAAATTTAGTATTTTTTTCTAATTTTTGCCCAAACTTACGTTTGTATGGGATTTTTGGAAATTGATTTTTGGTTTAATTTAAAACAAGTGCTGAAATGTAATTATGTGATATATTTTTAGAAATCCCTTTCATTCGATATCACACACGATAGATAGGTTTTTGAACAAACATTTTTTTAAATAATTATGTTTAAATAAAAAAAAAATCAATATTTTCAAAATTGCTTTCTTGAAGTTAGATATGAGAAAATTACATATCATTTGAGGTATTACTTATGAAAAATAATTCAACCATATTGTATCTGTAGGAGCCCAAACTTGGTATGTTTTGAAAATGTTTTTTGATTTAATTTAAAACAAGTACATAGCTGAAATATAACAATGTGATACACGATAGGTTTTAGAACATTTTTTTCCCATACAAAAAAAAAGATGACACCATAACTCCTCTCCTAAGGGAAGAATTTTTAAGAACTGCGAGTCCAAAATTTTGTTTTCACCTCAAGTATACGTGTACCAAACGGCTATACTGTACATCGATTTGCGGTATTCCATTGATTTTGAGCTCGTAGAACGACCACTAGAACAAACGTTGTTGTTTATGATGTTAGTAATGAAAAGTCAATTTTGCTTGCGGCCCTTGAGCGACTTTAAAGTCGTTAAATAATTTAAAGAAGTTCAAATGTTAATACATTTGAATCCCAAAAAACCTTTGTTCAAATTATAAAGATCATGCTAAATTTCAAAAGTTCCTGAAAGCTGTAGGTACATTTTAAAGCACATAATGTTTTTTAGGGCACAAATCAGAGTGGCGCGTGATGTATACCGCTATATGCCGTCGTATGTAAATGATATGTAGATGTGATGAGCGCTGCGATTGGCCGCCGCGTTCACCCTTTACCCTCGTATGGAAATGGGCGCTAAAAAACGGGTCGCGAACGGGGCGCGGGGCGCGGCAGGCGCCGGAAGGGTTTGCGACTTGCGACACACGGCGCGTGATTTATCACCAGTTATGAACGTCATTTGTAAATTATTCCGTCGCGCGACAATATCGGTGACGGCTTTAATTTAAAACCCGATGATGTATGGTAGTGGCGGGGGGAGACGCGTCGACTCCGGCACGCGACCGTTAGCCGTCGCGCTCCTCGCTATGAAACTGTTCTTAATATTCACGACAGCCGCCGAGCACGCTAATGGATGCTAAGAATGGATATCTGATTTGATCAACTCACGGGACTCCAAAGAAATTAACTTAGATAAACACTCGTAACGAACAAAGATAAAAAAAATCATTTCACTCAGGTCATTCACGCAACTTTTTGCGCCAAAGTTCAGCATTAACTTTTTATAAACTTGGCAAAAATGGGTTTTCGTATTAACTTTTCTTACATTTTTTATTAAATTTTGAATAAAAACTTACTTTCATAATCTTTAGGTCTGATTCTCGAGCGAAATATTGAATTTAATACGTGGAAAGTTCGGGACAAACACAATAGTGCCACTGTCTATGTTCAGCCGCAAAATGAACATAGCCCATTGGTTTCAAGATCCGTACATTTCTAAATTGGCACTAAAATAATAGTTGCGGCGGAGGCAGGCCCAGGAGAGTGCATCAATCAAGGGCTGCGTCTCGCGAGGGCGGAGTTGATTGTGAATTTATGACGGCGCAAACATAACCGGCGAGTACTGCAAACAGCGCCGGCTAAACAAACGCGCCGGCAACGCTGCGCCTCCCGGGAGACAAGCTGGTTTACAATAAATGAATAAACAACCAATCATATAATTTACTTTTGTATTTGGTTGATATTGACGATGTCAATAGGAGCAATGACTATAACTACTTACTTCTTATTTACAAAAGGCCTTGTAAAGAGGCAAAATCAATTAAATTCTTGACTAATGTGAAATCTAATTGCAAATTATTGAAAAGGTGGAGAATTCAAGTTTGTTATAACGGAGTTTGGTGACGTCTCGCGTCGTGTCGAATATTGATATTTTTGTCTCAAATTCGCTACCTGAATTCGTTTTACAATACTTATTTGAGTAAAGAAAACACCGAGTCCATTTGTTTGGCATTAAAGGATTGACGAATTTGAAAGGGAAATCGGATGCGGCGGCGTCAAAGGTGTCGGTCACGTTGCGATGCGAATAGCGGGTGGTATTGTGCGCGCGCGCAGCTGGCGCGTGGGGGTGCGGGCGGGGGGAGGAGGGAGGACAATCCTTGCCACGCGCCGCAACCCTTTAGCAGCAGTTAACTCTATTTAATTTAACAATTCGGCGCGGGGCGGCGCGGGGCGCGGGCGACACGTGCCCGCGATCTGTGCGTATGCGGGCGGCCTAGCTATCGTGGCCGAATAAACATTATAAATTGCTTTAATCACGTTTAATGGCCGCCGATATGCTCATATTTTACAGTAATGGGGCACGCAGCCAGATCTACTTACAGCGAACGCTCGTAAAAAGTTTAATCAATTATATTCAGATAAGTCAGCATCCCGCCGTAATGGTAGTGTCATGTAAATTAACAGAAAACGTCACGGTATATGTATGTACAGTCAGCCAACTTATGAGCTGAACACCTTAAGGTTCATTTTTAGATTCAGTCGTCCGTTTTGCGTTTCTATTGTCTTGCATTTGTCAACCAATGGTGTCTCAGATGGGCAGTTCCAAAACCCAAAACAAATGATTTTTGTTTCAAAGTTTTTTCACCAAAAAGTCATTGTGCTTCTATCTACCTGCTTCCAAACATTTCTTTATGAAAAAAGGGTCTTGTTTTCGACACTTTGCAGTAAGTATAACTCTTTCCTTAAAGTTAAAGATTTTAACAAAACCTTTGACCATTAGGCATTTTTATGTTATCGTCAATTCAAATCTGCTTTACATTTGTTTACGTAATTAAACATATCACATTTGCCGAACAAAATTTTATTCAACAGATAAAGATTCGTGTTATAATTAAAATTTATGATTAAAATCAAATATCATCAAAATAAAATCAATCAAATTGATATTTAAATGAACTGTCAGGTTACACATAAAATAAAATTATATTATTTTCTACACTAAGGTGTATAAAATAATTCATTATTATAGCTATTAAATAATTTAGCTTACTACACTAATGACATAAAAACTACACACTTAATATCTAGTTAGAGCCCCGCCAGCATCTATTACTGTGTCACATCACATCTACTTCGCATAGATTTTACAAGTGTCTCGCAAAGATCTGAACCTCGGAAAGATTCCCACACCTGGTTAACATGTGCCACCAAAGCTTCTTTTGTTTGCAATTCTCAAAAGTTAAGCAATGCCGGAGTTGCAACTGAACTTATGAATGATTACAAAAAACTACGGTTAGTTGAGTTGAGTGGTGCCCAAAAGTCATAAAACAAAACATCTGTCTTTAGAAAAAAAATTACGCTGTTTCTCTTTGCTCGGTCATTGGGCGAATAAAACAATGGGGACCCACCCCCAGCGAACTCCTAGTATCATCCTTGCAAACGAAAAATTTTAGAATTGTTCAGCTGATAACTTTGCTGACTGTACATAATTATTTTTGTTAAGAGAGAATTTATTTTTGGCACACAAAATATTTTATCGATTACATGTACATCCACTTTAATATAAGTAATAAAGTTCTTTAGCTTCAACCCCAATAACGAATGATATTTGGTATGAGATAATTGATAATTTTCGTCTGTACTTGCGTAACGATTCCATAAAAACTAAGTAAACTACTAACAAATTCATTATCTTGAAAGCGCCAAAACTCCTGAGAATTAGTTCTTTAGTGTTTATTTGCGTACTGAGTACAACTTGAGTAGGTTCTACAGTTCAGTCTTTGCGTAGTTCAAGCACCTAAAATTTACCTTAATATTTATGTAGGTGCTTGAACTATACATAGGCTGAACTGTCCTCCTGTCTTGTTCAAGCTAACGTTACTTTTTCTAGCGCAAAAAGCTCTGCTTATCAACATTAAATTATGTAATTTGCAATAGTTAAAAGCTTATCTCAAAATTATGTAATTAATTAGGAAGCTGATAAAAAGAAACGTTAGTATACGTTTTATAAAAGGTACGAATACCTAAATTAGTTACCAAATGAGAGATAACAATTTGACTTGCATTTATGTTTCAGATTGAAAATATTTTTAAAGACATTTTTCGAAGACATACTCAACATTGTTTTACTAGCGAATTCTTTTTAGTTTTTTATTGTTAAGCCTATAAGACGACTTGTCCTATTAAAAGGCACCGTAAACTTATTCGGGAGCATTCGGTGAGGGTCATCCCGTCAGCGGCAGGCGAGATCAAAGGCGCGGGGGTGGAGGGCGCGGGGAGAGTTTAAACAAGCTCTCGCGCTTGACCGCACGCGCCGCTCCGACAAATTCGCAAATTTAATATCGCCTCCGGTCCACGGCCCTTTGTTTGCCTGCATTCTATTTGTTGAATCCAATGAAATTGAATTCCAGCCTCTTTACATACTTACAGACGCGTAAGTAAAGTAACATAGGTACCATTACAAGTCATCTTAAACATGTGAGTGCCTCTGTTTCAAGAGTTCTAATTAACTTACATGACAGATAATTCCAAAGCAATTCTGTTCTGTTTTTAGGGTTCCGTACCCAAAGGGTAAAAACGGGACCCTATTACTAAGACTCCGCTGTCCGTCTGTCTGTCTGTCTGTCACCAGGCTGTATCTCATGAACCGTGATAGCTAGAAAGTTGAAATTTTCACAAATGATGTATTTCTGTTGCCGCTATAACAACAAATACTAAAAACAGAATAAAATTAATATTTAAGGGGGGCTCCCATACAACAAACGTGTTTTTTTTGCTGTTTTTTGCTTGATATTAATAAGAACAACAGGTAGACAGTTGAAATTTTTACAGATGATGTATTTTCGTTGCCGCTATTACAAAAAATACTAAAAACAAAATTAAATTAATATTTGAGGGGGGCTCCCATACAACAAACGTATTTTTTTGCCGTTTTTTGGTACGGAACCCTTCGTGCGCGAGTCCGACTCGCACTTGGCTGGTTTTTTTTTTACTTAACCAGAGGTTACTGATTAACCGTAGACTGTTAAACGAGCAAAAAGTCTCACAAACTCGAATATCCCAATATCAATAACCATTTTTAACCGACTTCAAAAAAAGGAGGAGGTTCTCAGTTCGTCGGAATCTTTTTTTTTTATGTATGTTACTCGATTACTAGAAGACGGCTAGACCGATTTGAAAAATTCTTTTTTTGTTTGAAAATATGTACTTCCAAGTTGGTCCCATCCCATTGTCATGAAATCAGGATCTGATGATGGAATCCTGGAGAAATCGAGGGAACTATTCAAATATTATAGGCACATCTATAGCAATTTTAGTATTTTCTTAAGTAAATTGTGCATTTACTTTCGAAAAGTACCATTTTGGTGAAGTGGAACTGATGATGAAGACCAGCATAGATGATCATCGGAACTATTCAATACTAAGTAGTTCACTGGTACGATACGATTACTTTAATATGGTTGCTAGGCTATTTATGCTCATCACAATTCATATGGTGAAGTGGAGCTGATAGTGAAGTACCAGGAGAACTCTTCAACAATAAACGCCCCTGCGTCGGGAAAAGCAGTACTATGTAAAAGGTGATAAGCCGTTGACATAAGGCTATTGTAACTTTGATACTATCATCACCAAATATACTTACCACAAAAAAGTTTAAAATAAAAAAGTTTTTAATAAAAACAAAACCTCCTTCAAAAACCTTGATATGCATACAAACTTTTGAGTTAGTTATTATGCAGATTTCAATATTTTATTTCTTGCTTTTTAGAGCCATTAATTTATTTTTGAAGCTGTTTTTTGTTACATTATTTTCAAGGTTTTTGAAGGAGGTTTTTTACTATTTACATTGTAACGTGAAAATCTAAAAAAAGACCCACATTGTTCTGATTTCAAGATTAATTCGTAAAAATCAAGTTAGACTCTCATTTTATTGTATTAGTTAAACTTTACAGTATTATTCTATTTGCCCAAACATAAGAGCGGTGCATAGTAGCTACGTAGGCCATATCATGTACCCTTTAACCGTTACAAAGAAAAAATAATAATCACTTTCTTTTTTTAAACCCTCGATTATTTAAAAAGTGAAACACAATCACGAGGAGTATGTACATGTGTCACATACGCACGTGAGCAAGGGTTGCGGCGGGAGGGGCGCGGGGCGCGTGCGCGCGCGCACCGGGCCACATTGTCCCGAGTCACCCTTACCGTTTCACTTTTCATCCCGCGTGGAACAGATTGCGGCGTTTTTTAGACGATTTCTTACAGGTAACGGCGGCGGGGGGAGTGCCGAAGCCCCGCCCCTCGTTTGCATGCGGCCCTCCCGCGGACCTCGCGCGCCTCATTTACATGCGCGGCCCGCGGCGCGTTGTACCTCTCTCTCCTTCGCCGCCACCCGTCGCACATCATCGACGACGATTACGATTTACTCACTAACTCGACATCTTACATGTTATTAATGCAGAATTTTTCTAGTAGAACTAAACGATAGAACTATACGGATACTATGGAAGAATTCAAAGAGCGTGTAAAATTTATATTGAAACAATACCCAACCTTAAGTTATATCTCTTCGGCGTCATAAATCGATCGAACTGTAAAAAATTATAACCAAATTCTGTAGATAATAATGTACGAGTATAGCCTGGAAAGAGTTCCACGAAAACTCAAACTTGTCATAGCTTTATACGAAATTCTATTTAAAAAACACAGTGAAATCAAATAAACGTATGGCGCAGGAAAAAATGGGCCGTTGCAAATTGTTGGGATAAGAAACCGTTGTGTGAGATCTCAGTCGAAGGCAAGCTCAACAAACTCACATTTGAAAGAGATCTTATTCAATATTAGCAGTAAATTATTATAATAATAAAGTTTATGTTGGCAAATGTGAAAACATTACTCTCGTTTACCAATTACATTTATTTGACAATGTCTTTAAAAGAAATGGGTCTAAACTAAAGAATAACACTAGAAAGTATTCAATCAACATAATTCTTAGAAGGTACCTATTTTACAATATTATGTGGGTATAATTTTTATAGAGCTTTTGCAAAATGAAAGCAAGTAGAGTCAACAAAAGATACAGTATTATTTAAGGTAACAATCATTAAAATTATTGTAGAGTAGGCCATTAAAAATTATCGTTTAAAAATTCATAAACACTTACTATCTCAGGCAATTCTTAAATTATTATTATTAAACAGAACGGCATCCTTCCATCTATTTATTGTGAAGGTACCGGAGGCATATGACGTGCATTAGATGAGTATATTTTAAACAATGGCGTATGAACAATATCGGCAGCGCCGCTCAGGCTCCGATTACCGGCAAACAACTTGATCGATGGATCCTGCTCCGACGCCAACGGGTTAAACAACCATCAAACAACAGATAAGGAAAGTTTGAATTTCATATTAATAAAAAAATTGAGAGAAAGTCGATTATATTCGAACAATTGTTTTGTACTCGTCTTCAGTTTATAAGAGTAAATTCTTTTTTAGCCTTGTTGGCAAAGTTGCTTGTTGGCAAATAGCGTTATAACTTGTGTAATTAACGTCAAAAGCAACAACAAATTTCATAAATCAGATTATTAATATTGTGTCATAAAAAATATTCAACATTCTTACAAAAACGTATAAGACGTGTTCTTGCAAAAATGACTGCCGTTTAAATAATAGTAAATCTTTAAAATACGTTTTAGTTAAGTACCAGTAAATGTCATAATATTAGTTTTTGACATAAATACAATTTAATTATTATGATTATGTCAATCATGCCAATAATATTATCTGCACCACACAAGAATAAAGACCTTGCTTTGCTAATTTTATGCACTTAGTGCATGAAAATGTGCAAGAAATGTTAGCACCTGTCCGGTGTCCGCGCAGCTCACTGAGTTGTCGCATTTAAGGATCATTTGTTAAGAACCAGACAGCTTGCTTATACCACTATATTTTATAAAAATGTTTATACAGCTTGCTTCATTACATAAAATAAGACTGTGGAAAAGGTGTAAGAAGATTGCTTTAATTAAAATATTGAGCAGAAACAAACTTTAAGGTTTTAAACTGTAAACTGAGGTCTCTACATTTTTCATTACTTAAACAAAATAATTTGACTTGAAATCTTGTAATTGAATTCGGCAATTGAAAATCATAGAAAAGTTTTTTTTAAATCTTTGAAACGACGCTCAACGAAGCGATGTAATACAAATCAAGTATTTTTTTATTGGTACAGTTTGTCTAGCTGTTTTTTAAAATGTTTACAACTCAGTTGTTCAAAGCAAAAATCAACCTTTTACTGGATCAAATAGCAAAATTGATAGAAACAAATAAAACATTGTCCTAGCTTTTTTCTGTGTCATTTTAAATTACTGTAGAATATTGATCTTATAACTTTCTAGAGCGATCTAAGATGAGTAACGGAAAATAACGGAACTCGGAGCTAACAGGCGGTGTCGAAAGAAATAAAATTCGTTGCGTCACCGACAAACGTGATGGGGTAAAAGATTTTGGTAAAAAAATATGAAACAGTTTGTCATAACTACCTCTAATGCTTATTTAAAGTGTTGTAATTGTAATGAATGTAGGTACGGGTTCAGTTCCCGGCGCAGTCGGTCACTGAGGCGCGATTGTTCCGCTGCGGCGCTAACGAGTGTTTTGTGTTAGTAACGCAGGCGCAGCTGATTCCGCAGCTTTTTTGTTAAAACCGTTATTTTGCACATAAATCTCACCCTTCCGAGTTTGAAATTTCAATATCCCGGCGAACAATGCATCCGTGCGTTTTTTACACTCGACGAATTTTTAAAAAATGTGGGGTAATGCATTTTTTATTGTAAAAATGCTCGCGAGCGCGGAGACGCGTTCGTTATTCCTTCCCACGGCCGGGAAATGGGTCACGCATTGTTCGGCTCCTTCGTTTTTTCGCCAAAAAAGAGATTTCGCCGGCGGGACCTGCCGCGCTCCCCTCTGACACAGTTTTTTAGGGTAAAAAATGTAAAAATGACGGCGCAGCTTGCGATCGAGTTTTCTCAGGAGTCGGTCGCGTTTTTTTCTCGATAAATCTAATAACGGCTTGTAGTACAGAAGGCTAGTACGCGGGAAGGGTTGTCGCGACATCTGTCGCGGCTGAGATTACAACATTTCAAATAAATTTAACGTCGCCGGGGGCGCGGGGCGCGGAGGGTTGCCAATAAAATGATTAGGTAAACAAAACGGAGGCTGCGGGCTGTTTGCGAGCGGCGGGGCGGCGGGGGGCGCGGGCCGAGGGCGAGGGCCGAGATTACCTCCGTTTTAACGCGCGAAAGATTTCAAAGGCCCGGCCACTTCACAAATAATCCATCAACATCTCGTCGCGAGGACCTTTAAAAGGCCACTCGGGTCGCGGAGGGCGCAAATTCGATTCCGGCGTAGATTGGAGTGCATATTCAGCTAACGAGGTTTGCGAGCCCCCCTGCCCCTCCCTCCGCCAATATTGTGCCAATAGATACCTGGAGGACATCCCTCGTTACCTCTGAGAACTGCCCTCCGCACTTGTGGGCTACCTAGTTAGAGCCCGAAATGTCGTTGTATTTTAAAATAACTGATGCTACGTGAAGTAAAGCGAATGTTTTTGTGCGAAGAAGTAATTCGTCTTTTGGTTAACAACATTACTATTTATTCAACAAAACCGAAAACCGTTCATAAAGTACCTAGGGAAAATAACTTTTTTTATGAAACCAATCAAGAAAGATGAATGGTAAAATATGCGGATATTTTCATATGTTTAACAACATCTCGTAGTACCATGTTTTTGAAACAAAACAATATTCTTATTATTATAACTGTTAAAGAAAACATGCTGTAAATTATGTAAAAATTTGTTTGAACTCTAATATAAATTTTTTTTTGCTTAGTTAAGTTAGTGTTGCTTCTATACCGGAATTAGTTCTTTTAGATGTAGTTTCCAGATGTTGTGAAAATAAACATAATAATAATAATAATAATAATAATAATAATAATAATAATAATCATTTATTTCAGAATTAATATACATCCATAATTTGTTAGTAACAATTCACTTATAGATGTTAGTAAAATTTCATTATTAAATGATTGATGAAAACTAATTAAAATAATACAGATTACAATTATTTTGCGGCACGTCCCAACGCCATAACATGAGCTGAAACCCAATGTTTCAGCATCGGCCCGTCTACCCTCTGTCCTATACTTTGCAGAATGCTGTTGGCGCTGCCAACACGCGGCACATCAGGGGGGCTACTCGCTTACGAATAATAGCCGCAAAATCATCTATTCGCGCTTCCGCAAACATCCCTGATGCGCTACAGTATCGCGGCAACCTCAACAGCATTCTGAAAGCATTATTATATTGTACTCGCAAGGCGCTGAATGCCCTTTGAGTATAGTCAATCCACAGGCTGCAAGTGTAAAAGCTCTGGCAGTAAGCCCTAAATAATGTTAATTTTACATCTTTTGAACACCTAGCAAACCTGCGGACCAACATGTTACTCCTAACAGCCAGCGCCCTGCGTTCCCTTTCTACATCCATGTCGTCCTTCTGTGAATCTCTCTCTCTCATTATTGAACTCATTATTGAATAAATAAAGCTCTCATTATTGAACAAACTTTAGACGGACGGACGACCTTATTTAAATTTGTTTTAGAGACTATACTAAATCTTTTTCAATAATTTATCATCAAGTTATATCACACGCCACGATAATATTGCGACATTTTAGCTATATTCAACTTTTTGCATTGTAACCACAAGAAAAATAATTGGATGATAGAAAATTGAAAAAAGTCTCAAGTTTCGCTCATTGCGTGCAGCTAACGACGTGTTTATGCTATTTGCTATTCTCAAAAAATAAGAATAGCAAGCAGTGACACACCCAACATCGGCGAGATCGATTCCTGATTAATGATTTATTATTCATAGAGACATAACTGGGTAGGGGCGCATAACATTAAATTACGGGCGAGCGAGGTGCGCGGGCGCAGCAAACAGAGCGCGCTTCGTTAGGCCGCGCATCTCATATCATAATGCACTCACACCTGGTGATCAGGTATTGTCTTGAAATACATTTTACAATGAACGGTAGTTCCTGAACTATAAATAGTGATTGTCTGCTGGCCTATTGTATAACAGTCAAAAACTCATTGCAATATTGTCTCTTTCCGTTCCAACCTGATGGTAACACATTTAACGTAATGTGGTTATATTTTGGACAAGCATCAATCGTCCTCTCTGATTATGTGCAGAAGGACTGCACCTCGGGGTGTCGAGCGTCGTCGCACGTCACTTGAATATCGCAACGGACACGCGCTGCGCACATAACAAGACCACTCTACGTTACTATATTCTGTCCGCCTTATTCATAGAAACAAGCAAAATTATAGGAGGCTTATAAAGTGTTTTGTTTCTTTTACTCTTTTAAAAAAATATAAAGATAAAACATATTTTATCAGTGTTATCGCTGAAATAGAATTATTAGGCGTTTATGGATAAGTAATTTACTGCAACTATGCTCTACGTACAAAATAAAACAAAAGAAAAACCTTTACATTGTAGTTTTACAGTAAAAGCGGGCAAAAGCTTTTGCAACTTAAGCATTTTAATTAGGTAGATAACTGTTTCAAAATAAATGAATGAATTTTTTTTATCCTTTATGTCGCTAAAACAAAGGAATGCTAAAAAGTTAAAAACTGATTGCTTGACACGAGCAAGTAGGCTGCAGTCTCATGTGATATTCGAGAAAAGAGTTGTTTATATCGCAGTCCGCATCGGCGAGGGTTGTGCGAAATGTGTCCGGACGGGCGGCGGCGGCCGGACGTCGCGTCTCCGTAATTGCGGCGGGACAGATCGTATCGCAGCAATTAGCGCCGTCCGCCGGCGTCCACTGCACGGACCCTGGACATCGCGACACACGCGCCACGAAGCCAAGCAGTGCACACGGCAGCCTCAACGGGCAGTGATGTATAAAATTCCAAAACACAAAAATTATTGCTACCTTACCTACCGTTGCCATTTGTTTTTATCGCTCAATTAATAAATAAGTCAAAAGAAAAAACTTTATTCAAATAAACTTAGAAACGAGTGGCTCTGCGATTAGAGCTACTTCGCGTTTGTGGCATTTTTGAACATTTACGAAATGGCAGGAATATGTTTTTTTTTTTCAAAAAATTTCTAAAAGCTGAATCGAGAAATAATCTATACAAAACACCCGTAAATGCCGAATATTGTAGATGGACCATCAAACTGGACACCTTTTATTATGGGACCAAATCTGAAATTGCGATAGAAATATTAGCTGTTTCATACAGAAATTAATAACGAAAATCGTTATTATTTTTTGTATTCTGAAACAGCTGGTTTTTTTTCGCGATTTCAGAGTTGCTCCCATAGTGAAAGTTGTTCAGTTTAATAGTCTCTATCTACTAAATTCGCCATTGAGGGTTTTTTTGTAACAGTTGTATATCATACAATTCTGTGGAACTGTTTTCTGGCACTTTTTACACGATGGTTATTCACCGCTGCAGCCTGCGAGGCACTGATCACTTTTATTTTGAATATCAAAAAAATACGTGCTGTTATGCATTTAATTTTTAATATAAAGGTACCTTTAACATTAATTGTTTCTATTTATTCAAGTTCTGTTATGTTACGCTGTATACATTTCTGAAGATTTCCGTACGGAAAAAGAACAACTTTACTGCTGCTTGTTTTATTTGTTAAATTGTTTATTTTTTTACAGCAAAAACATAAACAAACATAAGCTCATATTTTTTGGGTTTATTCGTCGCAGAATGCACTTACAACTGCGCACCCAATCTGAATTAAAATCAAACCGCTCAAGCATTTGTAGTTCGTCGAAGTGACCAATCATCAGGATCGGATGAATAGACAAGTTCGAGCACAATGGGAATGACTAAATAAGTTGTTAAGTTCGGTAGATGGCGCGATAGCGGGTTCAATAGCACCGCCGCGCGCCGACCTGCACCCGCCGCTGCTGCGCACCTGAAGCTGGTCGCGGGTTTACATTACAAAGAGGGACGGTTCATACTTCACTCACTCTTATAAATGACATTTCCTGGAGGCAGAACAAGACGTCACGAATTTGTTTGCAGCAACAGCAACGTGCAAAGGATGTTAGGCAGATTGTAGCTGTCTAGAGTCACAGGTATAAAACCTTAAGATTTTATTTCCGAAAAATTGTGAAAAGAAAGATTTAGAGACTCTGTTAATTAATTCGAATTTTCTGTATGGTAGAGACATATAACCTCGATATTGTCGTAGGTTTTGTTTTGTGGTACGCAGTTGCACAGGCGCATCCTGCGTTGACGGCTCCACAGGCTAATATCGAACGGCGATCGCACGAGCCGAGCGATCGGCCCGCGGCCGTCGACCGCGATTATTAATCGAGAGACGGGCGGGGGGAGGCCCGGTCACGAGCGCGCACGAATGCCGAACATTCGAGATTTGAATACTAGATAATTAATATCGCTTTATTAGCGGAGGAAATATCGATTTATGAAGATATTATCCGCTTTGTGCAAGCCGCGGCGCGCGGATGCCGCGTCAATCAATTACTGTCGGTGCGCGTGCGCCGCCCGCGCCCTCGCGGCGACACACATACTATACGCACACGATGAATGAACCGTACCGACAGTTTTAAAACCACCACATCACTGCCTTCTTATAAAAAGTCGTGAAGATAATGGTATAATATAAACAAAACGCTCGATACGTCGGGTAGTCGGAGGTGCGCGTGCGCTAGACAAAGCTGCGCATTGTTCACGGGTTCGCTTTAATTTGTTATCTTAATTTATTAATCGGATCGGGGTCGTCGACCTCCCCCTCCCCAGGTGCTTTGTAAAGCTCGCTGCTGACCGACGCGCAACCGCTTACTTACTGTACAAATTGTGCTGTCATCTGATTAAGTACTTAGTATAACCGTTGGCTTAAATAGAAGCACGACCCGAATATCTGAAAAGTTGGTAAACTTTATTTCAAATAGTTCTAGGTGTTATTCTCTATATTCATCACGATTTTATAATAACATGTTTCAAACAAAGCGAAGCTTACTGACGGCGGATGAGGCTACGACGATTTAACGACGAAAAGAATGAACGATTATTATGTGTCTGAATAGTCGTCACCATATTAGGAAGTGTTTTCTTCCATACGAATCGGCATTGATTGTCAACACAACACCACTCCAAATCATTCTAGGTAGGTATGTCGAAAATCTACACCCATTATTAAACAATTAATGTGATGAGCTTTTTAATTACTTTTGCGAAGATAAATCTTCCTATCAGATTAGTTTCAACGTCATGTAAAGCGTCTTGTAGGACCCTAAACAAAGCTCGTCCACAAACAATGCTCATGCCTCCGCTTATCATCGCAGTGAGTCTGCGTTTCACAACAGACTCTCAATTATCTGCCCAAACACCGCTTACTAGATTACATCGCGTTCAACGCTCCTATAAGAATCATCATACCAATAAGAATACTGTCCAAGTTGTGCAATCTATTTGAATCCGTTTGAATTTCCTGATGACGCGGCGTTCGTAAGTCGCGATTTGCATGAGTAGTGTGATTGAGCTCGGTGTGTGTCGCCACATGAATAATCTTCATTGGGAGGAGGCGGGGGCGGGGCGGGGCGGGGCGGCGCGCCGGCGCACACACACGGCTCACGCAATCTCTACATGTCGCGCGTGCGCATGGGCCGTGTCCTCACGCGACAACAATGGCGCTGTGTCGAACGGCTAGAAGTTAGAACAGGCTTAAATCGTTTGAAAGCTGCCAGACGCATGAAACGCGTATACCATAGCCATAGGACTTAAAAGGGAAGACAAAATCTGCTGTACAAAATACTATATGATCCAAGATCTCCCCCTTACCTTAAGGAGAGTTTCCAACCTCTCGGCTTCAGCCATAGTCGGCCACTTAGGTCCAAATCTGACAACCGCCTGAACACCCCTCTCACCCAATCTGGCTACTACAAAGAGTCTTATACAGTCAAGACTACAATTCTATGGAATAGCCTACCAAGTGAAATCCGCCACTCGGAATCCCTTGCTGTTTTTAGGAAAAAATTGTACGCAAACCTTTTAACTAAATCATAGTTTGCAACAACTATTATATATGTGTATGTTTATGTAGTGTTTTTTATATTGTATATTTTTATTTATGTAATTTATATACTATTTTCTAAGTTTAAAATGTAATATTCTGTGTCTTGTAAGTATGTTGCTGGCACACTGCCTCTTTTAATAAATAAGTTATCCTTTGTAACAAAGGTTTGCCTGGAAGAGATCGCTTCCAGCGATAAGGCCGCCTTTGCCCACTATAGTTTTAATGTTTTTTTGTAATTATTTCTGTAATGTGTGAGCAATAAAGAGTTTTATTTATCTATCTATCTATCTATCAAAATCTTATTAGAGAGTCAATCGGCAATTCTAATTACAAAACTTCAAACAAATGACAGTTCGTAGGGACTTTGATAAGCTTTATAATAAAGCTCCCGCGAATAAACTTCGATTGTGATTTTACTTTGTAAGTCTGCAATATTGATTAAAGGCAATAAAACAAGAGCAAGAAGATTTTTTGAAAGCAACCAGTGGATGTGGCAAAGTTACGTGCCTCTCAAAATCTGGTAACCAGGTTTCGAAAGTAAAAGACATTTCTTTTAATTTAACTCGCTCTATTAACCGAGTGAATTCTTATAGGAATGGACGTGGTTCTGGCAACTTGCACCAACACGCGCCGAGGATGATAAACAATTCTCGATAAACTTATTTTTAACGGCGGTCGCTCAAGTATTGTAATATAACTAAGAGCTCTCGCAGACAACAGACTTTCTATCGACCGATAATTGGGTCGGACCGTTTTTAATATGAAGAATCGGCCGATACCAAATCGTTGTAATGTGCGCATTTGCATACTTCTTCATACTGATTATAGGCCCGACTCAACAATCGGCCGACGATTTGCTCTGTAGTTTGCGGGGACTCTAAGGCCCGTATTTATAAACCGCTCTCATCGTTAAGAGCTATCTTGAGATCGTATTTGAGATGCTCTTCATATAGGAAAAGCATCTCGGGTATGATCTCTCAAGGGTTCCCTATGTATTTGCATAAAATTTTAAGGCATAATATGTCTTAATATGATTTCACCGAATGATGTTTACGCATAATATTATTTAGTCATAACAGCTTGTGCATATTTTTTTTAAGCATAACTACTTTAAGCATAATCATGTTTAAGCATAATATTCTTAAGCATAAATTTAAACAGTCATAATGTTATTTACGCATATTTTTACAAACAATAAAATCACGATCACGATAAATAATATTAGGCGAATAGACAATATGCCTAATAACATTATGCGAAAACAAATTAGTCTTAATGATAATTATGCTAATATAAATAGTATACCAAAAAACACTTATGCGAAAGTATTATTATGACAAAAAAGATTATGCCTAATCCATTATGCCAAATCAAATTAGGTATAAAACAATTATGCGAAAACAAGGGATCCCGATCTCAAGATAGCTCTCAACGTTGAGAGCGGTTTATAAATACGGGCTTAAGTGTACGTAAAATGATTACCTACAGGACAGGCTAAGCCTATAGTGTAAGGGATCATTGCAAAGTTTCTTTGAAATGGTCTCATTCAATGTTAATGTAACATTATTAATCTGAACCTTATCAACTGACTCTTTTTGTTAACATTGTGTCAATAAATATATTTGATTTTAATTTTGTTTATTATAATTATCGATGAGGTTGGGTACGACCAAATTCATCAAAACGATCCACAAAAGCATCGTAATTGTAACGATGTAAGTAATAGTACTTTTCGGAATCACACAGTATTTACGTAGTTTGGTTTAGGTAAGTATGTTTCAACGATTTGTGTCTTTTCGCAGATCTATAGAAATCAAAGTTTAAATAAACGTGGGTCACTCAATGCAGCCATAGAAATTTTGATCATTTGGTTCCCGCGGTGGAGTGGTTCCACTGACACTACAAGCAACTTTTACTATGGGGCCAACTCTGATATCACGAAAAAATCTGCTGTTCCATACAAAAGCGCAATACCCTGATTATTTTCCGCGAAATCAAAGTTGGCCTCACAGTAAAAGTCGCTTGTAATCATGAGTGGAACCACCCCACTGCGGCAACCAAATGATAAAAATTTCACGCTGTAAGTATATTTTATTGACTATAAAAAAAAATAGAGTTACTGACCAACCACTTTTTGGTTGCTCGAATACATTTTTCTGGGCACAAAATATGAATACTTTTCTAACCATTTAATTAAATGATACCCATTTTATAGGTAAATACAATAAGAATTAAAATATGAATATTTAAATTTATTTTTTATTTTATGATAATAATTAAACGGGAGACCCAGTTACATAATTATTCATTTAAGAAATGTTTTCACAATATTTTAAACATGTGGACATCAACAACTTTATTTATTATAACTTTATTTATTCTAACTTTATTTATTATAACTTACTGGTAAACTTAACTATTATTTTTAATTCTTCGAAAAAGCTGTATTTACCTGCAAAGGCATATCTTTTAGTTCGGGCCTTTTGTATATTTATTGTAATGTGTAATGATATGTTGTTGGTGAATCTTTTGCAATAAATAAAAAATAAAATAAACTTCCATTGATCAACAAAAATATCCAGTTCAGGAAAAGCGACTAAGAGAGCGTTCAGGGCTGTATGCATTCGACAGAGTGGGGACTGCGCACGCGCTATAGTGCGGCCAGCTGGTCGTGCAAATAAATGGTGCCGGCGATTTACTCGATGGCGGAGGTAGTTATTAGGCACGTAGAGCCTGGAAAGCTGTTCAACGGCCTCAGGCAAATCTATGAGCCCGCGCAGTACTTTGACAGCAATTGAAATTTCGTTTACTGTCCTTCTGACTTCAAGCGAATTCATTCCCAAGCTACCTAATAGAAACTTTGTGGGGTACATAAAAGGATAGTAACCATAAATACGTTTATAATAATATCTGAGAAAGGCCTTTTGCACTTTTTCCAGCATTAGTTTATATTTAATTTCAAGAGGGTTCCAAACGCATGCACTTACTTCCATTTTGCTTCGCACTAGACTGGTATAAAGAAGCTGCATTATTGTAGGATCGTGAAAGTCGCGTAAATTCCGCAAAACAAATCCTAGGCGACTAAAGCAACTTTTAGTGAGAGCTGAAATGTGCTTATTGAAAGTCAGACTAACATCAAAAATCACACCTAAATCTTTTATGGAGTCAGTGCGTTCGACATTACTACCCCCTAATTTGTATTCAAATTTAACAGGTGAACGCTGGCGACTGAATGTCATCACAGAGCATTTACTAAGGTTAAACTCCAACTTGTTTTCATTGCTCCACTTATGCAATGCATCAATGTCTCGTTGGATGAGTTTACAATCCTGCTCACTGTTTACCTCCGCATAAAGCTTCAAATCGTCAGCGTAAAGTAAGCATTTGGCATGGCTGACAACCTTTACTATGTCGTTGATCATGATTAGAAATAGCAGTGGCCCAAGGATCGAACCCTGGGTCACGCCTGATGAAGTTGGGTAGGGGTCTGATACGTAGCAGCCGTAGCGCACAAACTGTTTCCGAGCATTGAGATGATCAGCGAACATTCGAAGGAGCTCAGGCGAAAAACCTATAAAATCTAGTTTTGCCAGCAGGATGTTACAGTCAACCTGATCGAATGCCTTACGAAAATCGAAGTAAATTACATCGACCTGCTTGCCACTGTCCATACTCTTAGATAGGTGTTCTACGAAAACTAACAAATTCGTGTCAATAGATCTTTTTGGTCTAAAACCATGCTGCTCATTACATAGATACGGCTGGATTTGGTGGTAAACAGCATCGCGGATTACAATTTCGAAGACTTTGGCTGGCGCAGGAAGGATCGCTATGGGCCGGTGTTCCTCAACTAACACACGATTGCTACCCTTAGGTATCGGTGTAACCCGTGATAATTTCCAGTCTGGAGGATAAGTACCCGTGCTGAGAATTAAATTAAATATATGACAAAGAGGAAATACAAAAGCGGATTTGCATGCTTTTATGACATCGGCAGAGACTCCATCTGGTCCTGGAGATGCAGCAGGTTTCAAGTGACCAATTGCAGATCTGACGGCTTTCTCAGGAATACTAGGCACATGTATATTGCAATTATTGCCAGTTACGGGTTCTAGGACTCCCGATAATTGCGGGTCAGGATGTTCAGCCGATGTAATAGCATAAACGCTAGAGAAGTAATCAGCAAAAGCCTTAGCCGCTTCAACACCTGACCGGCGAGTTCCCTCATACGCAACACAAGGCTCAAACCCACCACTTGACTGTAAGCTACTGATATGCCGCCAAAAACTGCGTGGATTAAGGTGAAGGCCTTTCTGCAATCGATCCATGTGGGAATCATATGCCAATGAGATGTTTATTTTAAGATTGGCACGTAATGCTGAGAATTGGGCATAAACCAGGGGACAGTTTGAACTCTTCCACTGTCGGTGAAGTATCGATTTCAATTTAACATCACTAATTATTTCTGGGGTGAACCAAGTAGGGTATCGTCTTGTATGTATTTGCGACCGTCGCTTCTTTGGAACGCAAGAGTCAAAAACGTTATACAAGGCTCTATAGAAATTCTGAGTGGCACACACAACATCTTAAATATTCACCTGAAAAATAAAATGCAAGCATTGTTAAACCAAAATTATTTTGGTTTCTTTGGTGTGGGAGAAATGTTTACTATTATCATCTATCTGCCTTTTTTTATCTCAGAAAGCAGAGACCATTTCTTGATTTGTCAAACATATAAAATATAACGTTGTTAAGATAAATAATATATTAGAAAAAATATTACCACTGGTAGCATCTGACGGGACGGGCTACTACGGTACGGGTGAGTCGATTTTTTGTTAGTATTTTTCTAATATTAATAATAAAATATAGCACAACGTGTTACAAAATAACCCCTAACGCCGAATATAGTAGATAAGGACCATCAAACTGGGGTCAAGTCTGCTAATGTTTTCGTCAAAATCGTAGTTCAATGGTGTTCTAATGGTTTAAAGCTTTTTGACATAGTTCTTGTTGCTTAAACCCAAAATCAAGACACAATATGTTTCCGTTTTGGGTTTAAGAAACACAAAGTGTTTCAGTTTTGGGTTTAAGAAACAAGAACTGTGTCAAAAAGCATTACCATTAAAACACCATTGAACTACAATTTTGACGAAAACATTAGCAGACTTGACCCCCTGAACAACTTTTATTATGGGACCAACGCTGAAATCGCGAAATTAAATCAGCTGTTTAATACATTTTGATATTTTCTTTAAGTATTAATTTTGGTAGGAAACAGCTGATTTTTGTTCGCGATATCAGAGTTGGTCCCATAGTAAAAGTTGTTCAGTTTGATATCCACCATATTCGGCATTAGAAGTTATTTTGTAACACGTTGTATTGATGTTAATTTATGTTTCTATTCATAATACCTAATGGATTCGCAGTTGACACATTATCGCCTCTATCACTATCATAAGATATTTATTTAAATAAAAATGGATAATAGCTAAGTTTATAATCGTAATCACAATATTGTTAATGGTGCCAGGCACAAAGGCTGCAATTTTGTTGCAGTTATTCTAAGACTTTTAACTGGAAATATTTTAATAAAGTACTATAAATTGCTCAATATCTTATAGCAGATGGTTGTTGGTGAAGCTTCCTTATACACGACTTATGGAAACTTATTCCAATAAGAATTGAATATTGTTAAGAAATAATTCTAATAAGAATTTATATCGGACCCCATAATAAACAAGTTAAAGCCCCAAACACACTGTCAGATTTAATAATACAGTTAGTTCCTTTTGCAAATAAATTAATAAATATAAAAGACGGGGGTCGGCAATCCTTTCCAAATTTTCTTTCGCCATTTCTTTCTTGAAGGGGCCTTCCAAATTTGTGAAATGGTGGTAGATTCAGTAGATTCTCTCTTTTTAGCATTAATTAAATATTCACAAAATCAAATTATAACATTTACTTAAACCATTTAAAAAAAAATCTGAACGTCTACCCTCAGGCGATGAATGTGTACCTAAGTACACATTCATCGCTTGAGGGTAGGCTCACGCGCAGCTTCAGTCCCCCGTGACCACGACAGCTGCAAAGGTGCCGAAACGTCGGGAAAATCTAAATCAAACCAAATACTAACTAATTATCAAAGTACTTTCAAAACCATGCTAGAATCCAGTAAAAGTGTTTTAATTTCATTTCAAGTGAGCGCGGTTTTTTTTTCTTTTTTCAATTTGTGTTCAATGTTGATTTGTTAACTTATTCACCTTGAGTCTTGTGGTATCAGAAATAACATAGCACCGATGGCAACAATCCTTTAAACGGTTTGGTGACTCATGACAGGTAAAGTAGTAAGTATTGTAAATAGCCCATAAATCAGAAATCATAACTAGCACCGCAGTGGACTAGAAAACGGACAGCAATACAAGCGGTCCAAACTAACCCGCCTGCCAGCGTCATACTTCTACAAGCTCTTCTGTGAAACAAAAATACCCTCCTATCTGCGTCCTTCAGGGGACTGTAATGGGCCGTGTTATGACAATCATGAAGTTATTCAGCAAGTAAACAATGCTGTAAAGTGTAAAACTTATGTAAGATAATGGAGGAGTTAATTAGACAGTAATTTGCATACAGAAGTGTGAATAGCTAATCAAGATAATCTGCTACCTGGTTCTTGGAAGTAGCCATTATCTAAGACCTAGCTAGATGTTTATTTCCAACATCAACAATCAGTTTTAGCAGTTATAATTGTTTTGACAATGATGATGGTTATTTTAAAAAAGCTTAAAATAATTAAAAACATTATTTTTTACCGTTCTTTTCTTCTATAGACTTCAAAATAAATCCATCTCATCAAAGGAAATTAATTGTAATGAGAAGCATGTCGCACTCGTAAGCTTTAAAAAAGATGGTCTACCTATTCAAAGTAACACCAATGCCTTCCGAATTCTTTTAATCAACTGCCTTTACGATGCAGGTTGTATTCAAATGACCCGTCGGCGGCTGCGGCCTACGGAGCCCGTATGTGTGTTTGTTTGTTTGTTTATCACGCGCCGTCATTACGTTTAATTAGCAGTGCGGTGCGGCGCGGCGCGGGCAGGTGCGGCCGGCCGCGACCCGCTGCCTCTAATTACTGACTGCGCCGCGTTACGACACAATAGGGAAAATAGATGTAACAGTGCTTCAATGTAATGTGGACATTACCCCGATGGAATAAGACACATTATAAGTCGCTGCATATTTGTTTATGTCGAGTAGCGATGGGAAGTGATTGTTTACGGGAACAATGGCGCGGATTAGCGCTTAGAAAAGCGATAATTTGAATGCGAACAAGTAATTAGCCGATGCGGCGAGCCGAGTGGCCTTCGTGCCCCTCGTGTATTAATATTGTTCGATCGTGATACCTGACCTTTGCTTGCCGTACGAAATGTAGTTGGCGTGATTGTATTTCAACAAAGTTAATTACACATCGCGCCCGCTCATCGTCTTAAATGTCATCGATCAATACAAACGAAAATGAATAAATTACCGACTCGACATTCGGAAACAATTTGTTTGTTGTAATGTAAGGTTCACTAACGACGCCGCTGACATTTAGCGGGCGAAGTTATATAATCGTGTGATGAGTTTTGTAAAACAAAAAGAACGTCGGCGAAGAGAGATGAATAATTAAACAGTCGATAAAATAATTACGGTGCGTTTACGATGCTTTTAGCGAGTAGAGCGCACGTCGTGCGGTCCATTAGCGGCGGGCGCACGGCGGGGGGCGTGCGGCGACGTGCGGCGGCGGGCGGCGCGGTGCGGTGCGGCCGGCGCATGCAAATCGCAGCCGGTGGCTCGCAGCACGCCACCGCCCGCTAATGATTAAACAAATTGAATTCGGAGCATCGCGACTCCATCAAACAATAAAAGCTATTTAAATCCGAGCATTGGCCAAATCAGGCTTTCGCTTTTTATGCTGAAGGATTCAAAAGGAGTAGGTACTTAACAGAAAGAAAGTTTTACTTTTAAGTACTTTATTTTTATTTTTAAGGTACTTACAGGAAGTAAAATTATACAGTCTGTACTGGATGTATAGTACTATTATTGTATCCTGTGGTATGGTAACTACTTACTGGTAAAAATTGGATCTTCTCATTTTCTTTGGTTTCAAAAAGTGATGCCATTTGAAACAACTACTATTGTAGAATGCCCACACTTTCAGATGATAATGATAAGAAATTGATAGTAAAGCCTAAGAAACAAATACTTCCAAAAATCTTATGTATTTTTATTCTGATATAAAAAGCACAATACGCACGAATTTTTCCGCGCCCGCGCCGGTCGCACGCCTCCGTAGCTTCTTGTCGCCATACGCCTCAACTAACCGGTAGCAACACTCATATCGTTCACACACAAAAACGGCAGTACGTACGTCATTACAAAATATCTCGCTTTAATTATTTTCGGAGAGAAACAAAATGACGGTCACGCGGCGCAGTGGTCACGCACAGCGCCGTTGCCGCATGCTTCCTTATACAATGCAGGTTTATTCATAAACGCGACTAAGAAATAACAACGTTATCAACAAACATGATATTTCCTTCCAAAGGAGGGTACAAAGAGTTATCTTTCAAAAAGAGAAATAATTTGCGATTGGCATTGAATAAATAACACGCAACCTGTTTTTTTTACTCAAAATCTTTTTGCGATTCTAAAGCTATTGAGTTGGTATTTCCCATGTTTTTTGTGTCAACCTTTTTTAACAATGCACTGAGAAAGCAAAAATATTTAAAAAAGTAAGAGTTCAAAGAAAGAAAAGAAAAATAATGGAAACGAATTAACTTATTGGATTTAATTAATAGAAATGGAAGATGATGACTCCGCTACGATACGTAAATTCGTTCGCTACTTATATAATAAGGCGGTACTGCGCTCCGTCATCTTCACTCAAAATATAACACACCAGTTATGTGTAACATTCTTCTAATTGTTAATTATCATTTTGTATGTACCACAATATTAAAGCAACGAACGCTCGGGAGCGTTTAATAAATCTATTTGTAAAGAAATTAGCGTGGCTCGACCGCAGGTAGAGGGCAAAAACTGTGCACTCGGGGATCCGGGCAAAAAACCGTGCGCCTTTTGAGTCAGCCAGGCCGCTCTAGCCGCAATTATGTAGGTGCGTATAAATAACCAGCTAGTGATTTAATTTCGCTGTGAACAGTTGAGTGTACGGTGAAGTTTGTTAATTGCTAATTAATGTTTGAAATAAAGGAGAGTGTTCGGTGACAGCGGCGCGGGTGCGAGCCGCGGAGCTCTTTTTACGTGTGTTTCTCAATTTGGTTATGGCGCGGGCGCAGGCAGTGCGCCGGTTCCCACGCCGCTGAATATTAAATCACATGACCGACAAATTGGGCCCGCTTCTGGGAACCGGCGCGCCATCCGAGCCCGCGCCTTACCGATTCTAATGCGACCAAATTATTTCTCGGCACTTATGGTCAATTTACATTTTATTTAAAGCACCCGTTTAATCGCCGCCTTCCGACGCTCGCGTCAGCTATTTCGAGAAAAACACGCGCTCCTAACCTTGGGCCCTGACGTCCGAGCCCGTTCGAAAGTGACTTACAAAAGCGGGGAATTTTAAAAGGACGAGTTCGCATCGTAAATATGAGCACCCTTTCGGTCGAAAGTGAAATCGTGTGTCAAATGCCGGCGTGCATTGCAAAAATAGTCAGTTGATTGGGTTTTTACGGATGGATTGGCGGGACCGCTAGGAATTCGAGCGAGGCCCGCGCAAGGGGCCGGGGGAGGGGGCGAATTTAAAATTCAGATAAGCGGAATAAACACTCGCCCCCGGAATCCGAGCGGTGGCGGCGCGCGGCGAGCGAAGCTGTGAGGCGGCGGCGGCTGTTCGCCGTGATAAGGAGTGGACAGCATACATGGCGCAGAATAATGCTCACTAGCGAGTAAAATTGAAATTTGTTTTGGTGTCCACTCGAGGACGAGGACCGTGACCAGCGACTTCAGTACATAAGTTTATTGCAGTAGGTATAAAAACTGGATGGAGCAAGAGTTGTAGAGTCAGAATGTTTGTAGTGCTTTAATTAAGGAACAACAAGAACTTTTTGGACTACATATGACTTTAAGTAATTTTTTTTTTTATTTCAACTTGCTAATGTGGAACAACGTATCTTAGAGAACAAACATTATGATGGGTTTAAATATTACTATAGTTGTCATCGTAATTATTAGGGGTGTGAAGGCACAGGCGTGACCACGTGACTCGTAGGTAGCCGGTTCGAGCACTATTAACGCATTATATCCCCATCAGAGTTCGTCGCAGCACCTGTTACACTGCTCCGTCTTATCTAATTACACGCCGCTTCCGTCACACCTCACCGCAATGGAAACGATACGTACGATAATAAAGCCAACTTCCGATTAAGAATGTAATTTTGACCGCTCACATTGAGCGGTCAAAATTATATCGTCGTAAGTACGTGAGTGAACAACGCTGTCGTGTGTGTGAACCAAATGACATCGAGCTTTAATAAACTGTTTGATTTTTTATATTCAAGCTACAGTACAAAATGATGAATTTCATAATTTAACGACTAGTCGGAGTTTCGACTCATTGACACGTTATATTACTCATAGTTAGTTACTAGCACACTCATTACGTATTCTGTGCTAGCTTCAAACGGGCAATACAGCGAATAATATCTGAAATGACATATTTTAGTCGCGATCCGCTCGAAAGAAATAACGCTGTTTGTAGGAGCCGCGTGGTGGTGTATGGAACCGCTTACTCATGGGGTAATTGAAGGGCCGCGTTGTGGTCCACCGCCTGCCACGTGGTGCCGCCAGATTGATAACCACGAGAAATGAACATCATTAATTAGCATAACTAAAAATACCACGCACGATGCGTGTGCGCAGTGCGCATGGGCGCGGTGCGTGTGTGTGCGGTGTGCGATGCGCGTGTGCGCGTGCGACGATTCGGAGCGGAACTTGCGCCTGAGAAGCGCTGGGAGCTCATTACCGCACACCGGATAATTGAAAATGGCGAACTCATTATAATATTTAGACGATTATTCATCATAATTATTAATTCCAACTATACATATATTATGTCTCCGCTAATTATGAATAAAATGGATCCGACTGCCGGTACAGGTGTACCGCGGCGTGTCGTTAATTCTGTTATTCAAAACATATTAAATTAAGTGCATTATGAATTCAAATAATTAAGAATACGGCGTAGTTTTGGTTTTTGTTTTAATTGCGTTGTTTGTCCGGCGCGTGTATGAAGAGCACATGCTAATCTGAATACATAATAAGTATCTATCAGAACCTTGGTTTTCTACTAAAGTTTTTCATTACATCTTTAGTTTGAACTAAACGCAGTATTCTTGTATGGTCTGCGGTTTGAACGAAGGTTGCAAAGCTTTTCATATAAACTAGTCACATTTGTTAGTTCCAAAACTGAACTTACGAAAAATAAACTTAATTGAATTTTAATGATTTTTTAGAACGTTTTACCTTAAACTATAATCAATGTCTATAATTATTAAAAAAATATGCAATTATGATGTCATGATTACACCACTTCATTTATATTCAACATGCTATGCGTAATTTAATTAAAAGACTATAAAGTACCTATTAGATAAATTGCTGCATCATAAACTTATTATTTTAATACTTCTTTTGTCTATTTTGCTAAAATGCTTATATAGTTATAAATGACTGAAAACATGTAATAGTAATAATAATACCTTGGAGTAATAGTATCGTGATTTCAAAGTACGATATAATTCTAAAAAGTTGTATTCAGAGCACGCAAAAGCATGTACCCGAGTTTCAACTTAGAAATGCTTATCTGATGGACGGGCCCCTACTACTCATTCCCAAAGATATCTTTGACATTTACAGGTGTCAGGTGGCGTTAATTGTTGGGGATAAGTGGCATCGCAATTTTAAAAAAAGTTATTCTTTAGTCAATTTTATGAAGCAAGTAGAGAGTTATGTATTGAATTAACTAATTAAAAATTGAACAACATCACAAATATTGCTCTGAATTCCAAAATTAATAGCTAAAGCACTTGTGTTATGGAAATCCAGAGACAAAAGTGGAACTACAAACCTGAGCCAATATAGAAAAGTTAGTAGTTTTTCTAAATTGACCCAGTCGGGGATTGAACCCGGGACCTCACCCTCAGAGATGGCGACACTTCCTTGCAGAGACAAAAGTTGCTCGTGGGCGCTATGTCTAAAGGACCGTTATAATTCTGAACAAAACTTTAGTTAAAAAAAATATTAGGATATAATTTTCGCTAGGGTATGTTAGGGTAAAACCAACTCATTAGAGCAATAAAGGGAATAATAGAACCTGTACTAAGTATAATCTTTACCCAAAAGAAAACTCTTTTTGTAAGAGAAGTCAACAAAAAAATCATCTCAACGGACATATGTGATTAGTGAATATTATATTATTGGAGTGTTCGATCGGTGGTCCGATTTCCCATGCCACCGCATTTGTGCGACCGGGTCACTGCAATTACGTGGCTCCGTATGGCGAGTACGTCACCATATTAGGCCGACGACGGATTTATTAAGATATCATGTTAAACTATTCAACTTGTTGGTTTCTGCTGTCATATGCTACTTGATTGGTGGACTATGTTAGTGGAATAAAAACACATATAACTGAACGATGTTGGTAGTCGGTAACTAGAGGTACAATGTTGTTAAGATCTCTATTCATTAGTTTTCCTATGTTGTTATGTTATTTGATACCTTATTTTCTGTCATTTAGGTATATTGTTGCTGATTTACATACATGAGTCTGTATAGGGCCACTCTACCTGCGACAGGTAACCATGATTAAACCATCTCTGTTATTTCTGATCAATGGGTCAGCACCTCCTGTCCGTGACCAGTGGGGGTATTACTACCTCTTAAAACTTGCCAGGTTTATGAATTGCTATAGTTACATCTCTTTCTCGCTGTATGGCGAATAAAAGAGATAGATTGATATCCAGTCAGAAAACTGCCAGTAAATAAGAGGTTATAATACGGCCCCAGCGTGAGCAATAGATTGGGAATCAGAAAAGGATTAAGGGCCACTACCCAAAATATCCAAATTACCCACGGAAAACGAAATTTCAGAAACATCTCACTAGTTCCATTGGATATAGTTCCATGGAACTACTGATACTGATTTTTCTCACTAGTTCCATTGGCAATGGAACTAGTGAGAATGAATATATGGAAATACAGAAAAAAAATCAGGCTGCACTTCGGGAGTGCCGGTGAAAACTTGAATATTAACGTTGTGCATTTTTGATATTTTGGCATGGTTAGGGAACAATTGCACGAATTGCCATCTTACGAATTTACTCTGCATTTGAATTTACGAATACAGAACAGTATTGTACGAAAGTCTTACCTATCCATAGCTTGACAGAAAATCTAGAGTTTTAACATTGAATTAAAAAATTTGCGCGTTGCTATGGTGACACAAGTGTTTACGTCTTAAAATGACGCGCCGCCATTTTCACCGCGCCCCGTAGAAAGAGAGGGGGATACTTCCGCCGCCGTCTGTCTACTCTCCATCCGTCACATCCGTCTTACGATTTTTCGATCAGGGTCACGTGATTCTTACTGACGCGAGTTTAGCATTTTTTCCCCATTACAAAAAGCGTACAACGCCGCTAAAGAAGTTTTCACTTTAAAAAGTATCAGTAGTTCCATGGAACTTTATCCAATGGAACTAGGAGAATGATTCAAATTTCACATGTACAAAGTCGCGGGCAAAGCTAGTTTATTACTAAGGCTGCGTTCAAACGATAACGCACGACCCAACCTCGACCCGAACGCAACTCAAACTCACCTCAACCACAGAATAAATAATAGTACCCTCAACTGCAAGCAGCCCACCTTGAAATACATCGCTTACAATTTTGAGTCTTATATGACACATTAATAAGCTCCTGTGTAATGTTCAGGTGATTTTGAGGTGAGTTCGGGTTGAGTTTGAGTTAAGTTCAGGTTGTGCGCGGGGCGTGTGCAGTTGCATCAACATAATAAAATTAAGCTTATTAATGTGTCATAAAACTCGAAATTGTAAGCGATGTATTTCAAAGAGTGGGCTGCGGTTTGAGTTCGGGTTGAGGTCGTGTATTATCGTCTGAACACAGCCTAAAGCTATTCTCATTGAATGGTGAAGTCCAGTTAGGGTCGGCGGTAACTCGCGACCTTGACCCCTGCCCCCCTCCCGGCGGCGGCAGGTGCGGCGCGCGCGCACTAAATATCAACATATGTCACTCACCCCCGACGCCCGAGCATCGTTGGTGTACCGTTACGCGATTAAACTCACACTTCGGAACTACCCATTTATACCAAGTTTTCTAGGGCAATACTTAAAGGTCATTTACAACACTCCTTTCAGAATCTACCTGTTATTTGGAGAAAGCTTCACTGGCTTTTTTCTATGTTACTACTAAAGTAATGAGTGTGACATCAAGTAACATATTTTTTTTAAGTTTTTCATAGAAAAGACATAAACGACCGCTTATTAGCGAGATCTCATTAGATCGCTAATAAAATTGGGTGGTGGTAGGCAAATGAGAGCGCTTTATTAGTATGACGTAGTGATTATTTCCTCTATGTTAGTGTGGTAAATTAAGCAGCAATTAGCATAGGCGGCGCGGGCGCAGGCAGCGTGCGAGCTGTCGGCGCGCTCTCACGGGCCGACTTAAGAAGGAAGGTAACTTTTTAGTTTGAAATATACGTACTTTTTACACGATAGTCATATCATTTTAGGACATACACATTTTTAACCGCTTCTGTGGACTTGTCTAAAACGTGAAATCAGTAAAACAAAATAATAGGTATACACTTTTCATTTCTTAACCCAAAAACTAAAGGGAGTGTTCAGCAACAATCTTTGCAAAATTACGACCTATTTGTGGAATGAGAAAAAAAACTTAATTCTTTGTTTTTCTTTAAATTATGCATGTTTTACGTATTGAAAATAATAACAACAAATGCAAAAGATATAAAATAGATTATATTTGCTGATTACATTTTCTGACCTAGTTTTATATTTTGGACGGTTTTTTTGCCATAAATAAAGTGTGTCATGTGAGCTAAATTATTAAATGATAAAAGGAACGACCACCATCGTCATTCATCAAAGTTATCGACAGTGGCCTATTAAGGCCAAAGATTACAGTTTCAAGGTGTGTAGTCTTTATCAACCCATAATATGGTTTGGGCATAACCTACGTGATGGTGTACCTACTGACTATAGTAATCGAATCCACGTAGAGTAGGGTTACTATCCATCCGGATTTGTCCGGACATGTCCGGACTTTTAGATATTTGTCCGGATTTTGTCCGGCTTTGTAATTTGTCCAGTTTTTATAAATTTGGTGGTGTAGGTAAACTACTTGGTTATTGAAACAAACATAGCAGTAGTATTCGAAAGAGATGTCCCAAAATGTATGGAGTGTGGGCCACGTCCATGTACAGTATAGGTAGGTACCAAAAAGTAGGTAAAGACAGATAAATAGTTTTTAATCATGCAATGTCTCTAAAATCACTTTGTTTATGGAAGGAACATTTTATCTTGTGCTTTAAAAAGTAAGCACACAAAAAAAATACATGATTGCGGAAGATATAATTTTTCAGTCAGTTCTTTTTGAAAAAAAAATGTCCGGACTTTTATTGAAATGTTCGGCTTTTTGTAAGAACTTTCAAAATTTGATTTGGTAACCCTAACGTAGGGTGAATACACAAAGGTACGATGACCTTTTAGCTAATATTTTTTTATTCTAGTGTACAATAATCAGGCTGGTACGCCATCTTTTTTGTTTAAGAGAGCTTTTGTGCTTGAATGTTTTAAACATATTTTATGCTTTTACCTGGACACATAATTTGTATTGATAACTCGAACAGCCAACTTTATTCCTGCCACTGTGCAAGCGGCCTATGCCCGCACATTGTAATGGCGGCGTGAATTATGCGCGGGAAATTGTATCAGTTGTTATTGGCGCGATATTGGATCCGCGCGCGCGCAATTTGGAGTAACGATGCGCGTGCGACTCCGCTGATTATATGCGTAACTTTATTACGGTGCAAAACAACCGTAGCTCATTTGTCTGCAATATTATATTCGACATTTGAGCCCATTAGAGGAATTGTTTCAATTCAATCCATATTCTAAGAAACGCATTTTGGTATGAGGTTAGGCTTTTAATGTAAATGCAAACGCTTGCTACACTATTGAGATTGATAAGTGCAGCTATTTAATTGAATATTTCCAATACATAAGAATAGATAAGATAATATGCATAATGTTTTTACTCGGTTAATTTCTATACATTTCTTTCAAGTTGGGTCCTTTCAGCAAATTGTTATCCTAAAAAAATCGCGAAATTCATTTAAACGCTGCAATTAAGACGCTTCCTTGACTGAAAACGGCGCTCTTTAGAGGTTTTTATTTGATAAATTGTTAATAGAAAAGGATTTTAATAAAACTTTTCGTGGAATTTTTAGGGCTCTTATCGTTTTGTATTTTTAGAAGGTATCACTACATTTCCTCGCAGTTATTCGTAGAATAGATAGCAAATGTATCAAAAACGGCCACTTTTAGCAGTTTTGCTGTCTACTTCTAGCAGTAACTACGAGGGAATGAAATGATACCATCTAAAAATACTAGACTATGGGCCCTAAAAATTCAAGGAGAAGTTTTATTAAAATTGTTTACTAGAATTACAATATTAAATAAAATTCACCGCGGTGCCACTTTTGGTCAGGAAAGCGTCTTAAGCAAAAAGTGACAAAGGTTTATAAGTGCGGTTTTAAAGTTTCAATTCAATGCAAAAAGTGTGTTGTGAAACTGTGCCATCTCAACGTATCCTACAAGATTAACGGCCAAATACTCAAACGAATCTTAAAGTTAAGGCCACCTTAAATTAAAAAAAGTTGTCAGATTTGACAGAAACTCTTTGAATGAATGAATGAATTATATGAATGAATTATGAATGATATATTTATTTGCATTAATTTTGAGTACAAGATTTGGTATGATGATTTGATATGAAAGTGACAGTTTCCTTAAAGTTAAGGAGACCTTAACTTAAGATTTTAACTAAGAAGCCTTTGAGTATTCGGCCATAAGCAAAAGAATACAGTGTTACCCCCGCGATGAGTGACGAGGGTGTTCTATTCTGGTGGTGGCGCGTGCGCGGGCGCAGTAGCGGGCCCAACGTCCGCGCAGGTGGCTAACGGGACCTCAAAGGTCAAACGTCCCCCCGCCCGCCCTGCGCCACCCCGCGTCACAACAACCACCCGTCCCGGCTTGGCCCGTCTGGCGCGCCGCAATGCTTAACGGTCCCATACACAACACTAACACAATTCTAATTTATTAATGCATGTTGCATTTGTGTAATTTATGTCACCAGATAAGGACAGTCTTGTCTACAAATAGTAAGGTTACAATACAATATGCTTATTAAAATCAAAATAAGGTATTGCCTTAGTATCGAGATACAACGTTGGGCTGCTCATGCTCATAGTTAACTGACACTTATGATTTAGTTTCTTTAAGATTTAATTTATGTGCAATGATTAAAATAGAACAAAAGGCAATATTCTTTAATCAGGAAAAACATTTCCATATTATTGATCTTAAAACCGACTTGGTTTTCTTCATAATTGTACATTTTGAATCATATAATAACATGCATTAAACGGATTATACGAGTAAATGGAAAATTTTGCGGAAATTAATTTAAGTATTTTAAATACCTAGAAGTGAAGTGATACCGCGTAGTGCCCTCCGTTAAAATGTATCTCGTGTCTTGTGAATTGGAAGTTCACATGTATATCATCATTTTCATAGTATATGGGCTATTTTTTGTTAATACTTATTGACACAGGTATGTACTAGCTTTTATCTTTGACTTCGACCGCATTATAGATTTTCAAACTAAGACTTTCTAATAAATAGCATTAAATTGTGCTTTCACTTTGCTAAGAAACAAGGATAACATTTCTGAAGAATACAAAAAAAGTATGTAGGTAGTTGGTACATATATTATTACAGTTTAATTTGATGTTATTAAGTCGCGAGAAAATGAGATTTATAAAAGCTTTTTCTATAGGTTTTTGTTTTAACATTTTGCTTTATCTTGAGATAAATACTTCAACCGCGGTAAGAAACTATATAAACTGCTCCCCTGTTTATCTGATTGAACACTGATAATATTTTCTTCATACAGTTAAATCCACGCACCATTAAATTATGAATAAATAAATAAAGGGATTTTTCATCATAAAACAGATGTAAAATATAATAATATGTTAACAACATCGTAAACGTGAATTTAGCGAATTCTAACTATACTTTAACTACCTGAAAACAAATAACTGAAACACAAGGGAGTGAAGGAAATGTACCGCGAACACAGACAGACGGACGGCGGCATTGTACAGTGGTTTATTGCATAACGTACCGTTAAAGTCCTAAAAAGAAATGTACGCGTCCGACAATGAGCCGATGTGCAATTTTACACTGTTTTATTTGTTTTCATAATGGCCGGTCGCCCGGAGCCATTAAATTAGAAAGTCTCTATTTTTGGACTTTTTAACGTTTTTTGTCGGATGATTTTTTGGGACGATTGCTTTCTCCGGAACAATGTGGGAAATATTTTGACACCCTCGACCTTGGGCGTAAAATACAACAGTAACAGTTTAGTAACGGAATTCTTTGTGCGGCGGAACACTAAACATAAATAAACATCAATAATGAGTTCTAAATCATAATTCAGTAATAGTATACTTAAAAATTTAACATTTTATGTATAGTTACACTATGGCAATTGTGTGAATGGCAGCTATAGTAAAATGCGACACAGTTAGCTGACAAGAACTTCAACTGGCGGTGACTGAGTCCTTCAAAGGCGCCGCTTCTGTAACGACTCGCGACGGAATTACGTGATAATTTGCGTAATTAACTGTGCGTCTTTTCCGTTGCTTAGATACATGTTTATTTTTATATTACTAAAATAGTATTTGAATCAGTTTTTTTAACAAAATAAATAAGAATATAATTAAAATAAAGAATATGAAAAAAATGTACTTATAAATTACAAAAAGCCATTGAATATTTTTCGTAGTATTTACTCATAATAAAATTATAAAAACTGGAAGTTTTCTTATTAAAAATTATAAGGTTTGTTGAAAAACTTGTATATACAGACGAGACAGAAACGCCGACTAACAACCGTAAAACAATACTAATTGAAAAACCATGAACGTTTGCTGAGCCGTACACGGTAATAAAAGTTGAAAATCTTATTACGAGCTTACCACGAACTGGATAATAAAAATTCAGCAGATTAGGGGGGCGTGGGGGGATGGGGCGCACGCGATCGTAATTAAAACCCGGCGCATTACCGATTTATTGAAGTTTGGTGTGTCTGTGACGACATACACGCGTCGTATCTATACGGACGTATGGTAGGTATATTTTTGGAAAGTAAGGAAACCTTTCTTTATCTGTCGGGTAATAGTGGCCGATACAGGTAAAGCCTCATTGTGTCGGCGGCCATTGTACGCGATCTCAATGCTCTCAATGCGGAATCAGATCATAAATCACAGCTTACAAAATGAAAACAGTACGTACTGTCGATCAATTACGTGGACCTCCGTGGAAAAAATATAACTTAGATGTAACTGTGATCTAACATCTAGTATCTAACGAGTTTGAATCGTAAACGTAACGTAAGAGAGTCAGATGGTAGATTAAAATTTGTTTTTGATCTGAAAAGCTTTCGTTATGAATGGCAGTGCAGTGGTGCGTTCAAGCAAATGGGTGAGGTAGACTATTAAGTGCTTTCTAATAGGTATACAACGTGTTACAAAATAACCCCTAATGCCGAATATGGTAGATAGAGACCATCAAACTGAACATCTTTTACTATGGGACCAACTCTGAAATCGCGAAGAAAAAATCTGATGTTTCATACAAAAAATATCAAAATAGATAAAACAGCAGGATTTTTTTCGCGATTTCAGAGTCGGCCCTATAGTAAAAGTTGTTCAGTTTGATGGTCCCTATCTACCATATTCGGCATTAGGGGTTATTTTGCAACACATTGTAGTGCTGGTGGTGGAATAGAGGCTGCGACTCACCCTCCATGGAGGCGCGGCGAGGAATGGTGCGCGCGCGCATCCCCTCCCGCGCCGCAAGGGCATTATTCACCCCGCGGTTCGCGCAAAAACTCAAATGTCAATTTGGAGGGAAAGGGCGCTGTGGGATAACGGGACCTGGGGCTAGCTAACGGGTTGCTGCCATTCCGATGCGCGGGAGTCTCGCGCGGGAGGGAGCGAAAGGGTGCATGCGCTCCAGACACGCGGTTTTTCATTGCAAGAATGGACGTGAAAACTACACTTTATTTATAACAAAGCCTCAAAATACTTTTGCGAACCGATGGCGTAGCTTTTATGACATTCATTAGTGCTTGTAACAGCCTAGACTTAATAAATTAATTTGAATTTGCTTGTCCAATCAGCGCGATGGAATAATAGGTTTCAATCAACAACCGCAATAAAGAAATGGAACTTATAGAAATTCAGTAAGATAACATTGTTGCACATATTTAAATGGTATAAATCGAAATTCCGAAAGAGCAAAACCTTTGCTTGCTATTCGACGCTGGAATAATTATTACAATAAGTACCTATATGTATATATAATGGAACGGAGGAGCTCGATGGCGCAGTGGTTTAACGCGTGGCCCAGCGATTGTGGAGGTTAAGCAACTTTCACAAGGGTCGATCATGGGATGGGTGACCAAAAATTTATTATCTTGAGCTCCTCCGTGCTTCGGAAGCCGTTGGTCCCGGATGCATTTGCAGTCGTTAACACCCACCAATCCGCATCAGGTCCGCGTGGTGGATTATGGCCCATCCTCCTTATCCACCCATAAAGATGACTTGTACCCCAGCTGTGGGGACATTAAAAATGGCTGATGGTAATGTACTTATAATGATTACTAAAATAAAAAATAAGTAAGTTTAACTGAATAGTGTAGTCGTTATAACGCGTCCCTGTTCTCGTAGTCAACATTTTGACCTTTGCCGTAGTCACGATATGGGCCGTTTAATTTCACAGTTAATTGTTCGTGCCACATCCTCCTGACACTAGTTGTAGTTTTTAAAAAAAGCTTAAAAATGAATGAACGGTAAAAAGTACTCGATACTTTGAGTCAGTAGACATGTTTTCAAGCCATCCGATAACATTTCAATACCTACGCAAAAAACTGTATTGTCAATTTATTATTTAACGTTTTAAAAAGAAGTAGTCTAGACATTATTTATTTTCCAAAGTGTCCGAATATAAGATATTCAATTCTAAGTATCAAACTTATAGAAATGTATTTTTAATAAAATGTCTCTTTAGAATGGGAAATAGCATAATGGTTTTCAATGTTGTTAAAAACTATTTTACATTTAACAATCGCGTGCTAATATGACTGTGTGAAAATGCACAATAAAGGCATATGTTATGACCTATTTCGAGCGCAGTAAAGACCTTTACGGTAGTAGGTTCATATGAATAATAATGAGGCGTAAAAATATTTTTTGCTGTGTAAGTAAGATCGTAGCGCGAGGGCCATCGATCACAGCGCGGGCGCACTTTTGTCAGTTTCTCGGAAACACGAACGCAGCGCACTATATTGAAATTTATGAACACACTTCGATCGTAGATTACCGTCCCTATAGTGGCGATGTGTGAGGAAAAGCAACGAGTAAATTTCATCTTTATTAAGCGCTAGTAAGGTTTACATTCTTTTGCGCGAGTTTGGGCCAACAAAGGATTTGCATACGTTCGCTATCTGAGCGTTCATTTTTTGCCAGGAAGCTTTTTGTCAGAACTATGAGTTCGCTCACGTGGCGCGTTTACTTGTTCGCAACACGTAAGAAGTATAGTTTTTATGGCAACCGCCGATATTCCGACGAGGAATTTAGGAGTAATTTATTTATTACGTTATTTAAGTTGTTAGGGATTACTAAGGAAACAAATTGGTGAAAAAGTTTTTATGATTGCTGGATATACTTAGGTTTCTAGATCTATTACTAGTATTACAGTAAACACATTTCGAAATCTTACGCGACAGGTGAGCTGAGCGAGACTTAGAATCTTACTTCGGTCGGTGAGTGCACGCACCGTACGCAAATTCCTCGCCCCGGGAAGCAAAAAAGCATACCTTAAAAAGCAGCGATGCTTATTCAATTTGATAACATTAGCATGCTAACTAGGTATGTTTGTCTTCACGCAACCACAACCACTGTCAAATGCGAACATTGCATTCACGGTACGACTGCATGATGCGTAGATAATGGCATGATATAATGGTTAGAAAACATTATGCACGCAGAGTGAAATAAATACAATTCATGACTATTTTTTGAATTGAATGTTCCATAAACCTACAAAATATGTGTGTATTTTGTATAGGTATGTCGCCACGTTTTTACAGCAAAAACTTACAGTTCAGTGTAAAATATCGAAAATTATCGTCTATCAACAATGTAGCAGGTCGATAGCTCGCGTCGTGCGCGCGGCTCGTGACCGACCGGTGACGTCACAATTATTTGTCGCAAAAAATAGTTTCATTTTAATATCGCGGAGAGTGACCCGCACTAGCGAGCTCGACAGGTAGCTCGCCAGCTCTCTCCTACATATCTCAAAATCAGCCACAATGCATCCCATTATCGCCGACGCACCCCATGCAAAGATCCTAATGCACGTTTCGCAATAAATCTCGAACAAATAAAAAATCTTTATTCATTTCTCGCTTCGGACAAAAACTAATGGAAGTATAGAATATGCAAGCCGGGCCGATTGTTCGGCGGACGAGAAAAAACCAGCAGATGCGCAGGCGCAGGTAGCATGCAAATAGCACCGGGGACTTTCTCTAAGATGCGAATAAAGCTAATTTTTATAAGTGCAGGTCGCATGCTCACCGCTGAGAACAGGAAAGGCTCGATTAGAGCACAAAACAAACGGGCCGCGTACCGCGTGCAAGATTAGTGCCATAAACGTAATAACAGTGCGCACAGGGCCTGCGCCCGCGCCGGCCCGCCACTCTATGTCAACCATTAAATTAATCTACCTTATGTGCACTTAATTATTACGATTGACGTGTATCATGAATATATCTGCATAATTAGGGAAAAAAAACTACGACGGAGGGCACTTCCCGGGTAATGTTTAGCATTGTTATGTTAACTTAGTAACATTCCTGATGCTATTTCTGATTTTCCTTGCACTAATACTAGGTTGCTAACTTAATACACTGGATTAAGAGCAATTGTTGTGATTATGTTTTTTTTTTCTTTTTTTATAGAGGCACCCGGAAGATGTTTACATTTTTCATTAGAAGAAACTGCGCCCGCGCTGCTCCAACATAACAACGGTTACAAAGTCATCGCTCAGCGGCCGTATTACGTTTATTATGCTAATTAAACTTCATAAATAACTAATTAAGAGTATGAGAGCCCGTTCTATGCTAATCAAGGTGCGTGCGCGCCGAGACGACTATAACAAGCTGACCTTACAAATTTTATATTATAACATTAAAACGACGCCAACAAAAAACTTACTTTAAATATCGGTTCAATATACTGGTCAACAATATCGTAATAAATAGCTTCATTCTGGACAACAAAGCACAGATCGAAAAAAGTTGGCAAAGATAAAAGATAAATAACTTAGTAACTGATTTTATCTTTTAACGTCAATGTAGAACGGTGTAGAGGAGTTTAGGTAGGAACTTTACTGCTTTTGTTCAAATAAATCGAGTTGAAGAGTATCTCGATCGAGACGAGATGTTGTCGCAAGCGGCAGACGAGCCACCGCGTGGCGCAACGCAACGAAACGTCCGCGTGCAGCAGGGACCCTATTTTTGAATCACTCGACTGGCGTCGAGCGCTCGTTTCTACTGATTTTCGTTCGACTATATGACTCAAAACAATGACATGTCGAACGAAAATCATTCGAAAAGAGCGCTCGACGACAGCCGAGCTATTCAAAAATAGGGCCCCAGGCCTATTACAGAAAGAATCGCTATAATCGGACGCAATTCGTCGTTCAATTTACTTGAAATTGAACCTTATTCTTGAGTTAATAATGTCATGGAGTGGGATGAACATCGTCCGCTTATTGGGATTGTTTTTATTTAATAGGCCTGCAGGTGATGCTACGGCCACCAGCCAGATACTACGTGCAATATTTGGGTGTGAGTTGCTCAAGCGTCGCTTTTGCAACCGATACTATAGATACAATGCAATCTATATTTAGTCGACACGTACCATACTGTAATTTGCTTTTGCGCCTGATTCGGCTAAGACTAGAATTTTATTTAGGTCTTACAAAACGTTTAAAATAAACCTACTTGCCCAATGTCAAGCTAGAGTTGTCTACATAGTTAACTCGATAATTTACGTAACAGACTTTTGATAATGACGAGGAGTTGTTACTTTATTTAAAAGCAGTTGCGCGGGCAACTGCGGCTGGCGCGCGTGCGTGACGTCACCTTTCGTCAGACACCGGAGTCCGGACACCACCCGACACTACGACAAGTGTCCGAGACAAGTGTACGTATGTATACGACTCGACGGCACTGCACTACTCATACCATTACCGTGACTCAGCTCGCCTTCACCACCTTCAATGCAAACGTATCTTTCATCTTTATACTCCACAGTAAAATTACATTTCGTTACTTAGATATTAAGTTTATGTAATTTGCCTTATTCGAGAACCTACTATTGTAATTAATAAATGCACTTTGATTTAATAAATCACATTCTCTGATGTGTCAGTTGTGGTCTGTTCAAGATGCGAAGGAATGATGGAGTGCAGCGCGCGGGACCACAGGGGCCGACCGTAAGCTGAGAATAATTTCTCGAATTAAACGGTTTTAACGGCTATCAGTGAATTACACGCGCGACAAAAACCGGCGGCGGCCGACTGTGACAGATGGAAAATCTCGAGCTGCCGTTTTTGTGGTGCAGCGATTTGAATACAGTGTCGCAGCGCGGGCGCCGGCAACGCGCCGTGACGCACGCGCTTCCCCGCCCCCGCGCCTCACCACCGGCCGCAGGGCGACGATTTTTTCCCGGACGAACCATTCATTCCATAATTAACGCGAATAAAAAACGAGCTTAGAAAATTGGAAACGTCGGAGCGTCGCGTCTCGTGTATCTCCTACAAAAAGTGTCTCAGCTGTGGATCGGTGTTAATTTAATTAAGTTGTCGTTTTGTCTGTAAGTTGTCAAGTTCCACTCACCGTTGAGGTCCAGCACCATCTGCGTGTTGAAGAAGCTTGTGACGTCACCGCGGCCGGACACTGCAACAATAAAACAATATTATAAACATGTACAACATAATATGCAAAAAACTCTCTGAACGAATCTGACTCAAAGGTCATGACCGTGTACAACATAAACCATAAGTAATTTTTAATGTCCCCACTGCTGGGGCACAGGCTTTCCTTATGAGTATCCAGATTAGGAGGATGGGCCATAACCCACCACACGGGCCTAATGTGGATTGGTGGGTGTTAACGACTGCAAATGCACCCGGGACCAACGGCTTAACGTGCCTTCCGAAGCACGGAGAAGCTCGAAATAATAAGTTTTTGGTCACCCATCCCATGACCGACGCTTACGAAAGTTGCTTAACTTCCTCAACCGCTGGGCCAGGCGCTAATCCACTGCGTCATCGAGCTCCTGAGTGTACAACACAAGCGCTTTCAATTCCGGAAATAGAAAGAAAAACTTATCACTGAGACAGAGACTTGAAAAATCTACAATCTAGATTATCTCGTTCAACAAAACATTATCGGCTTTTAACGATTTGCATACTTTACAGGCGAAGCGAGAATACTGAATTTATTGACTGGAACGTTTGATAAGCTCAGCACAATACCGATGTATAGTATAATCATTTTTAAAATATAATCGTTTGTTTGAATGTAATCATCTTTAATTTTTAGCCGACATGCATAATTAAAAACCTAATTTGCAAATTAATGAATTTATCACATAGACACAGCTCCTATGTTGAATTATATTTTTCAATACAATTGCTCGTAAAGTAAGCCCTAATACATCGCTTTTAGGGCCATAAACCGAGCTATAACAAACACGTTCAATAATATAAAAACACTAGTGCGTTATAGAATTATCGCTAAATACAAAGTACCTTACTGCTAGTTCTATGCGAGTAAACAGAGCGTTCCCAATTTAACCGGGTAATACAGTTATTTTTTTACTAACAACAAAGAGGTTTTATGCCGCTGAAAATTCATATACATTATTTAGAATAAATAAATGTGTAAGTCCTTAATTAAGTCAAACATATAAATATATATATATATACATATATATATTATTACTTATCAAATTATTCATAATTCACAATATTTTGTTATAAAATATTAAAATATTTACATTTTATAACTTAAAATTATAATTTTGATGTAGACTGTCTGTATGCTCGCTCACCCCTTTGTTCGCAACCCACAGCCTCGTGTGCAATAAGAAATCTAAGCTAATTGTCTCATAATGTACTATTGTGAAGGCTGATAATAATCAAAGGTGGACATGAGCCCCGCGTATCGTGTCAGACTTATGGGACCATATGCCACGCCATTTGCACCGCGTAGGTTTGTCGGTCGCAGTGACGGACGCCGCACGAGCGCACAATAAATAAAACCCTAAATCACGGCACCCAATGACATTCACGACATTTGCAATTTTTCAAAAGTTGCGTCGGCGGCTCTACAGCTGCTTATCCGTTGTCACTACTGATGGGGAAAATGCCGGGCACTTTGGGCAGATTGGGAATATTCCCAATAAACGCCCATAAATTCCCGCCCACTGGGCATTTATCTGGGCATTTATTTTTTGTTACAAAATTGATCTACAAAATTTATTTAAACGTTAAAATATAGTAAATTTTAATTAAATTAGTTAATATTATTGTTCATAAGCTTATATTTTCATGAATTTGGATGTCCTAATTAAAATATTGTCTGTGAATCGTAGACGTAAGTATATATTTGTCACAAAATCGTCGAAAGTAGTAAAAATTTTACTAAAGGAAAATAATTATATGAAAATACAAGTAGAAAAGGACACTCCCGATTTAAACTCTCTTGGCCACCCTGCACCACTCGGTGAGGTTGATACTAGTAGGTTGCCAATCATCGTTTTTGCTGAGAGGCAAAACTTTTGTCAAACAACGGCATTGGCGAGAGCGGCTCCCTACATTCCCGGTGTTCGCCGTTAGGTAAAACTTTTGGCGAATAGCGAGAGCGACGAGTTTATGCGAAATGACGGCATAAGCTTTGTCTATAAATCTGTATAATCTTATCATAAGTCGTCCAATAAACGAGTTGGTACAAATGGTTTATTAATCGAAGAAGTAAATTAATCATTTACTTTCATTGTAGGAACTATACCCGAAATTGAAAATACGAAAACATTGTTACATTAACATCCACGTTAACGTCATCCGCTTAATTATTTATTTATTATTTTCAATAAGATAGGGTCTAGGAGGAGCTCGGTGGCGCAGTGGTTTAGCGCCTGGACCAGCGATTGCGGAGGTTAAGCAACGTTCGCAAGGTTCGGTCATGGGATGGGTGACCAAAAATTTATTATCTCGAGCTCCTCCGTGCTTCGGAAGGCACGTTAAGCCGTTGGTCCCGGCTGCATTTGCAGTCGTTAACACCCACCAACCCGCATTGGGCCCGCGTGGTGGGTTATGGCCCGTCCTCCTTATCCACCCATAAGGAAGGCCTGTGCCCCAGCAGTGGGGACATTAAAATGGCTGATGGACTAGGGTCTAGGAAATAAAAAATATAAGCAATACAATTGTTTTTAGTTTTTTAATTTAAAAAATGGTCGCCAGGTTTTTTTGCAATTTACGGGGATACTAGGTACACCTATAGAAGTATAGATTATTTATCTGACATTTTGCCGACATCCGTAATACAAGATACTACTATTCTACTACCTTACTACTATTCTTATTAGGTAGGTAGAAAAAAAGGGTATAATCGCAATAAAATTCTTAATGCTGAGTAGGTGTGCTAGGCATAAAATTTTACATTGCATATAATATTATTTTAAATTATTATTATGCTATTATTATTATTATTTTGAACTAATGAATATAATAATGGTTCAAAATAATAATAATAATAGCATAATAATAATTTATTATAATATTATAACAATGGTTCGAAATAAAATAATAATAGTTCCTAATAAATACAATAATATAGTTCGAGTGTCCAATTTACCGACATTTTTAAAAGCTTTTATTACTGCTCACTACGGTAAATGTCGGCCAACTGGCGCGAGGGACAGCGGGAATCTGGAGAGATAGTTTCGCCTACTATACATAAAACTTAGCGAAACTACCCGAGAACCCTTTGATGTACCGACACATAAATAAATGAAAAATAAAAATATTTTATTTCCCAAATACAACAACAAGTGTGTGTGTGTGTGTGTGTGTGTTATCTAAGAATTATTTGATTATTTATATGCATAATCAAAACGGTATTATATGATTTAAATTTAATTAAAAATGATATTTTTTAACTTATCCTTTCCAAAATTATTTCAGTTTCTGCATAATGCAAGGGTCTTTAGCCACTCCGTCAGAAGTTTTTTGCATTTGTATGTCAACATTGGGTAAATATTGTTTTCCGTTCTACGATACACATAGGGCTGCCATCTTTAAAACCTGCCGCTCAGGACCGGATGCGTAAAAACCCCGGACTTTGGAGCCTAGACCCCGGACATTTAATTTTTTATATTTACTTTTAGCTTGGTCAAGTTAACAGTTTAGGTAACTTTGACAATTTTAAGCCTTTTTTTCCAAAAAAACAAAACCTTAAAAAAATAACCAAAAAAAATAGCTTCAAAAATAAATGTTTTTAAAAGCTAAATAAAAAAATCTGCATAATTACTAATTCATTGCAATGGAGAGAGCCATGCTCGGGGTTTCCCTGCGTGATCGAATCAGAAATAAGGAGATCCACAGGCGAACTAAAGTAACCGACATCGCTCGAAGGATTGCTCAGCTAAAGTGGCAGTGGGCTGGACACATAGCGAGAAGAACCGATGCCCGTTGGGGCGGAAAGGTTCTTGAATGGCGACCGCGCACCGGACGACGCTCCGTGGGTAGGCCCCGTCCCGACAAGGTGGACCGACGATCTGGTGAAGATTGGCGGAAGCCACTGAATGTGGGAAGCGCAGGACCGATCGTCGTGGAAATCCTTGGGGGAGGCCTATACCCAGCAGTGGGTGTCATGTCATGCGGCTGATATGATGAATTACTAATTCGGAAGTTTGTACGCATATCTAATATTAAACAACACCTTTTGAAGTCGGGTGGGGGGAGGAAAGATTTTATTTATCTAAACATCATCAATTATAGGTTTTAAACCAAACCCGACTTCATAAGACGTTGTTTAATATTAGATATTATGCGTACAAACTTTCGAATTAGTAATTATCCAGATTTGAATATTTTATTTCTAGCTTTTTAGAGCCATTTATTTTTAAAGCTATTTTTATTAAGTTATTTTTTTAAAGAGGTTTTGTTTTTTAAAAAAACTTTTATTTTAAACTTTTTTTGTGGTAGGTATATTTAGTGACGATTTATATAAGTTACAACAGCCTCATGTCAACTTCTCATCACCTTTTACAACATACTGCTTTTCCCGACGCAGGGGCGTTAATTGTTGAGCAGTTCTTTTGGTACTTCACTATCAGCTCCAATTCACCATGTGCATTATGATGAGCATAGATAGCTTAGCAATCATGTAAAAGTAACCATATCGCACCAGTGAAATAGTATTGAATAATTTCGATGGTCATCTATGGTCTTCATCATCAGTTCCACTTCACCAAAATGATACTTTCTAAAAGCAAATGCATAAATTACTTAAGAAAATACCAAAATCGCTATAGGTGTGCCTATAATATTTGAAGAGTTCCCTTGATTTCTCCAGGATCCCATTATCAGATCCTGACCTCATGACACTGGAACCAACTTGGAAGTATATACTTTCAAACAAAAAAAAGAATTTTTCAAATCGGTCCAGCCGTCTTCGAGTAATCGAGTAACATACATAAAAAAAAACATTCCGACGAACTGAGAACCTCCTCCTCCGCTCCCCGGACGCCCTCCAAACTAGGAGAAATCCGAGGAAACCCGCACGGATGGCAGCCCTACCGACACGGAATAGATAGAAGGCGAATATAAGCGAGTTTTTAAAAATGTTGATTCTATTTACCTTTGTTTGCTTAGACTAATCAGTAAAATATATACCCAAAAGACTTATTCTTTGTTAAATAACTAATATTTCGTTTTGTTTCTTTAAAACATTTTCATTTATTCGTCGTTGAACAAAAGTTTTTTTTCTGCCCACAGATTGGGCATTTATTTGGGCATAAAAAATTTATGCCCAATGTGCCTGGGTTTTTTCCCAATTTTCCCGCCCGGGCAGAAACACTTTCCCATCTCTAGTTGTCACAAACACGGTTGCAACTATCGTTTGGAAGAGAGATACAAAAATTAGAGAACCGTTAAGACCATTGCCAAGAGTTTTCAGCCCCTAGTCGGTAAAGGTAATTTTTCAGGTAATGAGTAATACAAAAATAATAACAAAAGTGTTGATGATGGCAGTTTTGCTACATCATCGTGATTTTGAAAATCACGTGACTACTCATATATAAATAAAACCTATATACATTCACAAACATCATAACAAACATTGTTCCTTATTGCAAGTAGATAAAGCACTTGTTTTATGGAAATAAGAGACAACGGTGGAACTACAAATATCCAGACCTGAGCCAATATAGAATAGTTTGTTTTCTAAATTGACGCAGCTGGGCATTTAACCCGGGACTTTAGAGATGGCGACACCTCGAAAACCAGTGCACAAACCACTCGACCACTGAGGTCGTCAAAATAATTAATTAAATACATAAATAATAGTTAATTAGTTACGCAGGACACTATTTCTTCTGACCATAAATCTATGCCAATATAACGGTAAATAATATTCATTTTGTACGTGATAAAGTTTCATAAAGTTTTTCTTCCAATAAAACATTCAGCAGTTCCTGCTTAAAAATTTGTGTTGCAAGTCAAAAATAAGATTTAATTGATCCAAATAACCATTCAAACGGAAAGGAGAAAATAGTCAAGATACAATTTTTCAATTAGACGAACATTTTACGATTGAAACGAAACGATTAAATAAATTATCGAAAGAACTGACTTTTTGACCACAGACTTACTTTAGAGCAAAACCGCTGTCAATTTTTTAATGCCATTCCAAAACTGATTTCGCACAGAAAATCTCACCGTGTCAAAGAAATTCAGGAAAAAGTTATTTCTTGTATGTTACAAGTGGTAATTAACTCACGCTGTCAAAAACAAAACAGTATCTTATTTATGTTTTTATAGTGTTGTCGAACCCAAAAGGCTAGTCACTTTGTTTACTTCATCACATTGAATTCCATATTAACTTTTTTATACTAGTATTATTTTTACATTGCATCAGAGCCCTAACTTGGTGAAATGACATTAGGTGGGCACACCTCGCGTATTATTATTTCACAACGCGGCGGCTGACCTTTGCATTCGCGGGTTGCGGTTCATAAAAATTGATCATTACCGCAAACCGAGCGGTCCACATTCGATACAATATCGATGTGGAGCTCATTTTATTGTGTAATCGAGTCGAGCGCCCGAGTACTAAAGAAATTAACGCGATGATGGATTGATATGAAGAAATAATAATTTGTTTGGAGCTCAATAATGTACATAGTAATTAATGGCATTAGCAAACTGTTTGTCAACAATTCGTGCAAGTGTAAAAATGTGTGGAATATTAGGAAGTTGGTAATTTGACTGGTTGGATTGGAAATTTAATACCTTTGGAAGATCTAAAATAAGTAAATATTGTAAACTTAACTTTGTGTTGTTTGTTCGAATTAGAAAACTGACAAACTGGATGTTAGGTAAGAATGTAGTTGTACTTTGATTGTTGCAAATACATGTAATTATTGCCAAATAAACTTATTATTATTATTACTGACTGAAAAATTTGTTGACTGGCGTAAATGCAATGACGTATTAGCCGTTTATTAACTTATTGTTTTTTCTTCACATAAATGGTAATAAATGTAAATTAAAAATGTTCGGCTATTTAACTTTCGTTCTATTGTTTATCAAAAGTCATTTGACGACTAGACACTTTTTCATAAAACTATTTTTTTTTAAGAAAATTAATTTGTATAAGGTGATCAACGCTACTCTTTTTTATAGAGAAAACCCAAAAAGTAAACATATCTCTCATCAAACCAAAACTATATCTATATAAATGATTTATAAAGTAACTTGGAAACTAGAAAAGACATTACTTACGTCAATATCAAACCAAAATACGCATTGTTGAACCATGTTAATATTGCAATAAGTTTTTAAAAAGTGTTAGTAGCAAACTAGTCTTAATGAAACGAATTAAATATTTTTGAAGCTGGGATGGTACAGAATACAATATATCACAATTATAATGAATTCTTAATTATTGTTTTATTCCATTTACATAATTTAAATATTATTAATAAGCAGATTATCTCTTGGATAATAATGCTATTATACACCACAGAAATCTACCGGTCTTATTTTTTCTTCTTAGAATCCACATTAGTTAATTATGTGCAAATATATTCAAGCTACTCTTCAATAAATAAATTTTAATTACTTAGTACCTAGTTATGAAAAAAACGTGTTCAAACTTCAAATGTATTCTGTGATGATGACGGTTCAGCTTCCATTTTATTTCGTCCAATTAAAATACTACAATCCTTCGGTTTTAGGCAGCAAGGCAGGCTTCATATTTCGATCAAAATGTCATTTTTTTACTTCCTACTATGGTTACAAAATATCAATACTATGATCGACGCGCCTACCTACTGATAATGAGAAAGTTTCATGATTTTCGATGCACATTTATAAGAAAATACAAATAGAAGCAGAGGATACGAAACCCTATTCCAAATCAGGATGTTTCATTTAACATTTTTCAAACTAGCGACCTGCAACTTCGTCTGCGTGGTCTCTGTCGCTCGGGAACAGTACTGTTTAACGAGATAAAAGGTACCCTATATCCTACTAATTATCCCTGACATATAATATGCAAAATTTCATAATATCGGTTGAGTAGTTAAGTCGTGGAGACGTCATAAATAAACAAAATTACTTTCGGACTTTTTATATGATATTAATAAGGATGATAAACTGTAGTAGCAGTCAATTTGAAATTACTTATCTACATTTATTTATTTATAATTAAGTACACTGACAGATGATTGTCTCTAAAATGTCAACTTCAAAGGTAAGATGTAGCTAGACTTGACAATAATCCACTAGTAGTGTACACAGCATGATTAATTTACTATCTAATGCAAAACTAACAAACACTCAAATTAAACCGAAAGTAGGTTAACAATACAATAATTAGGGAACAACTTAATTTTAACAAATCGAATATTTACTTATACGTAGATCTGAAGTTATAGTGTTTTAACAAACTTAAAAAAAGAGTTTCTTTTTACATGACTGCCCAAAACGGAGTGTTTATGTGTTCAGGATTCACGTGTGTTTGTGAGTTTTGTATGTTTGTGGGTATGTGAGTTTCTTTATTCCACCATAACTTCCAAATGGCTCAACGGATTTGGATGTATGGGGTATCGTTAGAATTCTTACATCATTCCAAGTGACACTGGGTATATTTTTTTGAGAAAAGTCAATATGGCGACTGTGCCACGCCATTTTCAAAAGTGAATTTTTTTTTATCAATTTTTACAATATGGGCATCAAATGAAAGGCCTTAATGAGCACATTTCAAAACGATATAATTTGTCACTAAAATGTGTGAAATAAAAATAAATCAATGTAATGAAAAAATATTAAAAACACGACTGCCCTGCCAAAAACGATCTAAAAAGTTAAATAACAAGTGTCATTGCAGTCGGAGGACCTCTTTGATTAAAAATTGGCCTACAAAACGGTCCCCGGACTGCAATGTCACTTGTTATTGAACTTTTTAGATCGTTTTGGCAGGGCAGTCGTGTTTTTAATATTTTTTTAAATTTATTTATTTTTTCAGAAACTTCATTTGTCTTCGTGCCTGTTATAAGTTCCATTGAAAGTTTTTACTAAGTTTAGTGTTCCTAATTTTTTCATTTTTTTTTTGTTTTATCAAAAAAGTTACAGGGGGAATAATGATATACTTAACAAATAATTCATCTTTATCTTAGTGCTCAGATAAACTTCAGAGAAACTAAGTTAGAGATGAGTTGTTTTCTTCTAGCTTTTTATAAAAAAGCATAGTGAATGCTAAAATACAAAAAGACAAAAAATATATTCAATTATTTATGTTAGTTAAAGGTAGTATTAAACTTTTCGAACTCCTAACTCGAAATTAGTATGTGCCGAGCTTGGGACTAAACGTAGAGTATTTGTCAAATATGTAATCATGATGCCGCACTGTCCATGCAGAGTATTTTCGAAACACTTCATGACATTCCCAAGGCTAGTCAAAGTGAGTGAAAACCTTCTTTAAATTACTCAATCACTGTTTTTTAAAATGTTTCTCACGATTGCTGCTAACAGAAATTTGGCAAAATGCGATCTGATTATCATACTAAGCAACAAACGAAATGTAAAATGTTGAAAAAAAAGTCATATAACTTTTTCTTTTGCCTGAAAATGGCAACAATTATTTATTGTTATCCGAAACCGAATGTTTTCCATAATCTTAATATGGGTTGAAGACAATTTAGTGCCAATAGAATGTGTGAGAGTTCCGTTTTTGGTTTATGTTAATGGCAAGGGAAATGGCAAAAACACTTTAACATTGGATCCACGTCAGAGATGGTGCATGTACGATACCAAGAATGGGTAAACAAATTTACTTGAATGTACTTTACACCAATTTTGTTAAAATGTAAACTGATAAATGTAAAGTGAGTGAAATATCCTTTTGGGAAGCGGGAACAAATGGTACTTCTCTGAAGAGTATATAAATAAACAATCAAACTAAAAAATAATATTTTCGGTTGAAATTGAAGTTGAAGATTGGTCGAATCAAATGTGGACCTTTGTCCATCGTTATTGTCAATATTTGTTTTAATATTTTTTCAGAAATACGTCGTTGAACCAATTGGTATAGTCTGTCGTACCCTTAGAGCATCGCGGCTTCGGCTTCTCGCGGCTTCGGCTTCGTCTCGAACAGAAGCGCGTCTTACTCTAAGGTCGTACCTAATATTTACGTTATTGTATTAAGGCACGGCAGGTCACGAAATCTACTCTTCCACTATCTCTTTGGAATATGATTGATTTATTGCATCACTTTAATTGTCGCTTCGCCAGAAATTTGAGAAATTTCGTACATTTTTATTGATTTCCGGAATATTGGATCATTTATTAAAAATCTACTCGGCTATTGTGTTACATCAATAAAAAGCTAGGTGAGTATACTTTTTGTACAAAAAATCATATCACTATCCTTGAAAATTACGAAATCTGACGATTGTAAGTTTTTATGGTGTTATTCAGATTTTTTTACATAGTTACCAAGCTATTTTGCAATATTCTGTTCGATTATTGTGTATTTGTTTCTTTTTCAGTCTACAGTATTTTTGTGAAGTAGAATTCTACATCAGTTCTTCATATTGGAAGCTCAAAAATCAGTCTTTTCATCAGATCGTGAATTAGCCTCGCCTTAAAATGGAGACTGATATGTACATTTTTAGGGAAACGCGATAAAGACTTTATGTGTCAAAGTAAGTGTGCAAAAGCTTAAGTGACTGTTACTGCTAGTATATTCTAAAACAATACATCGGTCATCGCGACAGCAAACGTTATAAATTATTAATTTGTTTGAACATAATATCAAAGTTCCGTACATTGCGATGATGAACATGTTTCATTAAATATTTCGTTACAGTAAATTTTATTTATAGCTTACGTCAGTGCTATACTTTGCGAATACAGTACCTACATCGCTATCTTAAACTTCTAAGTTTAGTATGACAGTTGGAGATGCTCGAACCTTACGATACCTACGTACGATGCTAAGAAAGAATACCATTAGACTTATAAGCTATTGGTAAATAACCTCAAGCAGGCGAGACTCGCCAGTACTGGCCACGTCTTATGGCGTCCGCATTTAACATTGTCATTCCGACCCGTCGCCTAATCGAGCGTCAAAGGGGTAGACCTTTATCAGCATAAAAAGTGGCATCGCATTAAGCAGCGGGCGCGGGCCTAAACGAGGCGTTTGGGACGCGGCGGGAACGCGCGGCCATCGCTTACGGCCCGCGCCGTAAATCGCGCGGGTGAAATACGCGGCCCCGGATAATCCGGCCCGATCCCGGGGGACGGCCGGCCGCTACTCCATAAATCGTCCCCATTTGGCGGCCGCGAATCAAAGGAGGTAATTCGCAATGTTTAAATCCAATTTGAAAGTAGAAAGGTCCCCTCCCGCGGCTTCTGCATACGAATCGCCTGCGCTCGTCGTTATCGCGCGCCGCCGCACGGAATTGCCTCCGTTAGGGGCTACCTCCCTTCACAGACACAGACGATTGCAGTAGCCAATACTTCAGTAAATAATAATAACATTGTCTAACTCATTCATAAATACGTATAATTTATGACAAACTGATAGTGACCGGAAATCACGTACGATAATTACTAAAAATACTACATATTTAATTTATGGAGATATGAAAAGATTAATTGTTGTCAATCGATTACATGGAAATTATTCATATTAAAACTCATATTTGTATCTGATAAATTACGATAACACTGTTATTTTAAATAAACGAGATAGCTTGATTACGTGCGAAATTATAAATAAAAATACGTAATACAGTTTGATAATGGTGAGACTCTATTATAATTAACTCATTTGAGCTTGGCAACAGTCTAACAAAAATATTTATAAAAAAAATATCAGCGATCTTCATAAGTAGATAGATAGGTAGATGATTGTCTGAAACACGTAAAACATACATCTTGATTTCCAGTTAAAATGTAGAGCTAATTTAATAATAACAGAAGTTAATATTTCGGAAAAGCCGACTTCATACGTAAGTGTATTAATTAATTATCTCAATCACTTGTGTGCTGGCAGAGACGAGATTTATCATATTTTTTTGTAATCCGTACACTGGTCTGGTGCATGAAACATGGCTTAAGAGTAAAGCATTCTCATTATGTAAATGAGAATAACGCGTATTGCGGTGAGAGTGGCGCGAGGTGGAACTAACTAAAGTCTGTTTATTTATATTAGAGGCAAGAATGACAGCTTTATCTGTCAAATTTAAAATTATTTTAATAATTTTATTACAATTGATATTGTTTAATTCAAATTACCCCTAGTATAATGTAATCACATAACAATAATTTGCAAACGAATGAAATGTGTAATTGGGTCAATCAACTTTTGATTGTACTATGAGTTTTCCTATCCACAAACATAAAAGTATATAATTCCTTGAAAATAAATATCAACTAACTTAAAATTATGGTTTGGGTTAAATGTAATATTTTAATTACCATTTTGGTAATAGAAATAAATATGTTGCTTACATATTTATTCGTATTTTAACGGTTGTCGAGAGAGATGTCGATGTCCCCTTTGTATGTGATGAAATGTCCACAAGACAACCTTTATAATACGAAACAATATATTATAGTAAATAATATATTTATATGTAAACAATATATTTATTTCTGTTACCAAAATGATACTTTAAGTTTAAGTATTTATAAGCTAAACTATTTTCTTTATTTTTTATTTCCAGATAACACACTTTTATGTTATGGGTTGTCCAGTAGACATTTCATCAATTTCTGTGGAAACTGAGTTTTTAGCCTCGAAGGTCCTGTGGAGACTTGGGAAGGGCAAAAACCCCGAAAATTTCGGCCTTTTTTCAGACTATCACTTATTAACATCTAAACGATGCGTTTCTCGGGAAAAGCGTAGACAACAACATTAATTTGGGTATAAAATCGGTAACCACCTATAAGTACTACTGACTGAACGTTATAATGTAATGATGTTAATGATTTAAGTACCTGCTGACTGGATTATAAGTTCTTAAGCAGCGGGGCTGTATGTTGGTGTCGCATCACAAACACTATTTGCAAATTACAATGCAAAAAATAAGGGAAAATTTGGCTGAGCACAATTCAGAATTTTGAGATTTTTTTTTACTTCTAAAAAAGAAGCATATTCAGTGTTTAAAATATTACTTAAAGTTTGAAAATCTATTGGTGTTGGCTCAAATTAAGGAGAATAACTTATAGTTAGAGTTTACTATGGGATTTTGGACGGACGGATGATATAAATACTTTTTGCTTTACTCATCATTCATTTGGAGAATCTATTCAGCTCTGTATTTTGATAAGTGCATAATTTTATATTAATCCTGTCATCCTATATTTTTCATGGTTTCATAGATTTTGTGAGTTTTAGACAAACCAAATGAAAAAAGGAGGCTTTTGTCGAATTTGAAAATTAGTATGTAGGAAGAGTTTGTGCCAAAAACAACCAAACTGCAAAGGGTTGGTTCACCTGTGGACGCGACGGATCACATTATTACAACTGGCGAAAAGAATGAGAGGTGAGGTCAGTGACCGCGGGTGGTTAATTGCGTCTCATCCCGCCCCCGCCCCCGCCCCCGCCCCCCGCTAGACTGTGGGTCACGCAGACCTTCGCTGCGACCACAAACATTGCCCTATATACGGAAATCGATTGGGTTAAGGGAACAAGTTCACGTTATTATTGTACCAAATGTTACTACGCGACTGCAGAAGCTTGCAAACGCATTGTTGTTCCATCTCACGAAGACTGTTTTGCTATGAATGTTGTTAGGCGTGCACATGCACATTATTTAAGTGCGCACATTAAAACAATGTGCATGTGCACGCCCAACAGATTCATAGCAAAACGGTCTTCTTAAGATTTCTATACAGCTGTGATACACGAAGATTCGTTCTAATTATCGATTTGTAAATGTTAATTGTTTGACCCGTAGGCTTTCCATAAAGTCAACATAATTTACACTACGAAAAATGCACTTAAAATGTAAAAAATTGGGAAAATTTTATCAATGCCTTCAATAATACGGGCATTATAACATCCATTCTGAACATTTTAACCTTAAGATTGTGAGCATTGCATTAAAAATATCGAAATCTAATTAAGTAAAACAACTTAAATTTGATATTTAGGCAACAAAATGGTTTATTCTATATTGAGTCTGTCTAAAAAGTCTGTTTACCTGAAAAATTATTAAATTATTTAAAAAAACTTATACTGGTAACCCTGTTGGTGCTGTCAAAATTCTAATTGTAAACATTGAATTTTGAAACACAACATAGAATTTTGACAGCACAAACAGGGTTACCAGTATAAGTTTTTTTAAATAATTTAATAATTTTTTAGGTAAACAGACTTTTCAGACAGACTATAGTCATTACAATCACAGTTATATGTTAAAAAGTAACACCAACAAAAATCCCAATCAATAAATACGAGTATGACAGACGGAGGCAAGAACATTGGATTTCACTCCGATAATGTATGTCGTTAGATTGTGCGAACGATTTGCCTCACAAATGTGGCTTTCTACATACTAATCAAACCGCGGTGACGCGCCCACACACGCTGACAGCACACCACGACAGGTCAGCATGATTACTTGCTTACTAATATTATAAATGCGAAAGCAAATTTGTTTTTTTGTCAACTAACTACTGTCAGGGGTACAGAAAAAAGGTAAACCTCCTTCAAGAACCTAAAAATAAAAACATATATAAAACTCTAGCAAGCAAAACTCTAAAAAGCAAGCTTGCTTTTAAGAGCTATTTAATTTTGAAGCTGTTTTTGTTTTAATTTTAATAACAACGTTTTTAATTGTTAGGTTTTTGAAGGTTTTCTTTTTAAGCTATTTTATTTTCAATTTTTTTGTGGTAGGAAGCGTGTAAATATTTTCTAACTTTATATATTTTCAATGGCACAAAGCTAAACTCAATTTTCAAATTCACGCTGATTGTTTTTAAGGAGTTCCGTTGTACCTTCGTAGCTCAAGTTTACCTAGTCCAGAACGTTGCAGACTCTATCTCGGTTTGTTTTGGATTATCATAAACCTACCAATATCTCAATCACTATACATATACTATTTGACTTTGAGGAGTTCCCTTTGGTATCTTCGAAGTCCCAAGTCCAATTTCAATGAAATTTAAAGTACTATACTTAAAGTATCCGTTTTCCAACAAAAAAATAATCATCTTATTCGGTTTATAAATAAAGAAGTAAAATCGTAGTACTTACCTATTTTCAGGATTACTTGAAAACTACTGAACCGATTCAAAAAAAAATTTAAGGGAACCATCTCGCAAAAAAATTCAATCAAACAAAAAAGAATCATCAAAAATCGGTTCATCGAAGATACGCACGAACAAAATTTAAAAAACCGGCCAAGTGCGAGTCGGACTCGCGCACGAAGGGTTCCGTACCAAAAAACGGCAAAAAAAAATACGTTTGTTGTATGGGAGCCCCCCTTAAATATTAATTTTATTCTGTTTTTAGTATTTGTTGTTATAGCGGCAACAGAAATACATCATCTTTGAACATTTCAACTTTCTAGCTCTCACGGTTCATGAGATACAGCCTGGTGACAGACAGACAGACAGACAGACAGACGGACAGCGGAGTCTTAGTAATAGGGTCCTGTTTTTACCCTTTGGGTTCGGAACCCTAAAAACATACAATCTAATTGAAAACATCCTCCTTTTTATGAAGTCGGTTAAAAAGGATATAGGGTACCTTTCATCCCGAAAAAATACCTGTTCCAGAGGGATACAAAAATTTCGTTAGTGAATAATAAACAGTAATAATAGTGACTTAATAAAACATAAATTATAAACTGGTCAACTTATTGTAAGTCGCGGGCAACAGCTAAACTGCCATAATAACTGTTTCCAATTTAATATAGTTGGATTATCCGTATCGTCTTTCGTAGTCCCACTTTCATGTCCGTTTCTCTTAATTTTAGCACAATAAAAGAGAGCAATTTTGAACATTTGGTTTTAGAAAATATTTCATATAATTGCTACACACAAACTTCTGAGAAATGACAATGTGTAATAGGATGATTACAATCATAATGCAACTCATTTCAATAAAAATAAATGCTCGGTCGCCGGGTGATATTAAGGCGCTCTCGGCCGAGGCGAGGGTGCCTTAATAATAGTAATAAGGACGGCCACTGCCTGCGCGGGCGCCGCGACACAAACAATTTCCAAATTTGCATCATTTGTTGTGTCGCTAAGTGTGTGGCAACCGAAGAAGAGCTCTCCACTTGCGTTAACAAGACAGACCAAACTGTCGGCCGATAGTTGGGTCGGGGCTTTAATCAGTATGAAGAAGTATGCAAGTGCGCACATTACAACGATTTGGTATAGGCCGACTCTTCATATAAAAACCAACTATCGACCGATAGAAAGTCTGTAGCCTGCGAGGACGCTTAGAAGCAGTATATCTAATACCAGAAAATAAGCAACAGTGTTTCCAAAAACGACCCAATAATGAGATTTCTGACTTGTCTATCTTGACATCTCTACGCTTGCGTAGAGATTATGGGAGAAGCTTCGATCTGCAGTGCACTACAATGGAGCTTTATGATCATGTGTCGCTAACGAGTGCGCTCGCGCAGGCACGTCACTATGCAAATTAGACCAAATTGACCCAGACGACGACGCGAGCGACGCGGCGTGCGGCGCCGCGGGTCACGCTACGTAAACCCCTATTATTGCTGCGCAGACGCCGGCTCGTATATAAACATATTTACAGCTTAAATGAAAACTTGGCTCGAGCTAATTTTATAAGTTTTATGAGGCATAGAGATAACTTTTATAGACTCTACATTAGTATTAGAGGCGCGCGGAGTGCTGTTTGATAACATAATGTGATTTATATAAGCAAACCAATATGTTGTGCATCGTGTCTGATTATTTTTAAGCACTATGGAGATTATAACGCGTGATTAATTTTAATTGACAAAATTTCATTGATTTCTCTTCTTTACAAAATTATCTTTTGCTCTTCTAGCAAGTTTATTGATAATTATAAATATGAACGTTTTAAATGTAAGTATTAGATTGTTCAATATTTATATTGACATAAATCAAAGTTAAAATGGAAAAATAAATCGTTTAATGCCACTACGCTCACACACATGGCACAACACAATTGAACGATGTCAAGGGTGAAAAATGTAATAACGTTGTATGAAAACTAATGAAAACGTTGATTCATTATTAATATGTATTTTTAGTTAGCGAACTTAACGCAGATGTTAACATTTTATTAATAAAAATAATATAATAAAATTTAGTTTATTTAAGTAACAAGGACTCATTTTATGTTAGTAGAACTTAATCTTCTGAATTAATATGTATGAATTTTAAGAACTTTTGTGTTTTTTTGATTGCATAAATCCTCTATACCTTTGAAGGAGTAAGCTAAATGTTATTGAAAGATCTATTGCCTATTAGCAAAACAGAAATTGTGCTCAAACATGGTACCGTTTTATAAATAACGACATTTAAGAATGAATATAATATTAAACAGAATTTATGACGTTAACTTTTAAATATAGTAAATTATTCTAGTTTTGCAATTATGTTTGTAAATGTCTCTCAACTATTACAGGTTGCATGGGACACACAATTATATTACACAAACCGATCATCATTAGATCGTAACAGATGCAAAATTAGGTGCCTAATTACATGAGCAGGTGTCGTGCTATGGTTAAATATGATTACGCGCCGGTGTGTATGTCAGTTCGAACGTAAAGTTCATGGCATTCCCAGGCGGGCGGGGCGCGGGCCCCGGCGGGCCCCGGCGGGCCCCGGCGCGCCCCGGCAGCGCCCGCGCCGCCAGCTCTCGACGTCTCATTACTCCGCAAACTACGCGTGACCCCATCACCACTAATTCACTTACTTAGATGACATTATTACAATCAAATTACCTTTACAACAGCTCTCACATTTTACATCGGTTACCTTACGAATATAGTGATTTGCCACCAATCTAATTTCATTATAATTTGATGCTGGCTTGAACAAAATTACGATTCTATTGTTTCAATGGAATGGATGGAGACATTATAACGTGACAATATAGGACTAACATTATTGATGTGTCGCATTATTGTCACTAACTATGGGATTTTATTATATTTATTTAATTTGCAAGTAATTGTAAGTAGATTATTTTGTGTTCTACAGACAACAGTAAGTAATAATGTTACAATTTTACTAAAAAACAACTACGAAATCGTCTGTTGATTCATAGATTTATCAGAATAATATTAAGGGCACGACAACCCTAATAGAAAATGGGTTGTCGAGTCCATAATAAAAAGGTGAAGTGTATGCGGGGCGTGTCAAAGGAATCGTTTTGCACATGAGTTGAGAGCGGGCGAGGTGACAGCGAGTGTAAAGAGAGTTAATATTATTTGTGGGGCTCACGAGGGCTGCGGGCCCGCGGCGACCCTCCGGCCGGACCCGCGCTAAATCACGCCGTGGAGACGCGGGATTACGGCCAAATGACCTCCGCGCATCTGTTATTTAGATAACCAAATCAATGCTCATTTATGAAAACTTATAAAACACAATAGCATAGAAATGTAACGAAAACTGATATGTTTTGCTTTAATTAAATATAGAAGTAGTATTATAAACTTTTATCATCAAAATTCGATTCTAATATCTTAAGTTTTGTAAAACACAAAATAAATATGGAAATTTAGTGGGAAATAAAATGTTTTCTTTCTGAAGCAATTCTGAAGCATTCATCAAAAACTTCGTGGCTTAATTTGGTATTAATAATGCTGGTTGTAATAAATTCACAAGTTAAACAATATAAAAGAATGTGATGTAGCAGGTTATTTTGTTATCGATGCAGTTTTTAAAAATAATAAACTTTGTTGATTTTTCATAGTATTAGCTCACGTTTCACCGCCATCTCGCCTGGTGGCAGGCGGTGATGCGGTCGGTGATGAGGAGATACCTATTCCTTCAGGCTTGGAGACTTCCAGATCGACGAAGAACGACACTCACTAAACACAGGTTACTTCAATAAAACTTTAAGTTAAGTAACACTACTTATTTCTTTTCAGCAGTGATTAAAAAAGGCTTTTAACTAATCTAATACGAACGGTCAAAACATAGGGACCATATTTTAGGTCTGTTGACAGATTATCTATTGTGAGGTCGAATTTGTATAAGTAACGCACGTCGGGGTTTAGAGGGATAACAATAAACTCTCAATCTGACCCCCGAGACACGGCGCGGACGAGGGGTCGCGGGATAAAGGCGCGGGCTTTATCGGACGGACTACAATGACTCCGTGAATAGAGCTCCTTCGACGCGGCCGAGTGGGTCTTCACGAATCACTTTCTGTTTATCAACAACCCGCAGGAGTCGAAAACACCGGTGAGACGAGACCGCGGACGCCGACGGCGGCACTCGGGCGAGTACGGATCACTGCGACACTAGGCACTGGGTGTGAGCGGGCACAGCACGGCTACTGACCGTGTGTGTGCGGGCGCGGCGGCGGCCAGGCGGGCAGGTCGCGCAGGCGCATGGAGCAGTCGAGCGGCTGGTCGCGCAGGGCCAGCGCGGGCATGGCGCGGCCGCGGCCGCCGGTCGTGGGTCGCGCCGTCTCTCCGGTGCGAGCGTCCGCCCACCGAGCGCGTCCGTGAGACACTGCCGCGCGATCGCCGCTTTTTTCCGAGGATTTTTTAGACGCGGGCGGGGGCGGAGCGCGCCCGCGAGCCAATGGCGGCGCTCCGCCCGCCGCCGCCCCGCGCCCGCTCGCCCCTGCATCGCCGCTACTCTTATTTACGTGCCGTATATTAAAAGGGTTTTCCGCGTGCCGTTATGGATTTTCCTCCGCGAGCCGCTTTACATACGAGCGAGCAGAACCTCTCGCCTCCCGCCGGCCCACCACGGTCGCCTCTTCGAGGAACGCACACAAAAACTTCGCCTGAATCTTGCGTTCTGCTGCTATGGGCATGACAATGTCGAAAATGCATTGTTAGCACTGTTTGCCTTACATCTCCCAACTCTGGTATCCTTCCAAACTTATTGCAACAAAGCTGAGTTTGAAATACGTATGAATAAAAGTTGCTTTAGATAGCTTTACCAGATTTTTAGGCTAAGGGCCCTGAAGGCTTCGTAGTCAGATGTGTGTGGCTGGCGGGCGGCGAAAGAGAGCGGAGGCTGGGCGGGGTCGTTGACCCGGGTGGCTGAACTTGAACCCGCCAACCTTGCCCAAACTAATTAATACATTGACAACACGCCGCCACCGAAACATCCACCATCCGGTGGCCCACATCTGGACCACATTAAACGTTCACCTTCATACAAAATATACTCATAGTATTAAAGAAATATAACTGCTCTATCAGTATACAACTATTAACATCTCGTAATATTCATTAATTAGTACCTATTATTATAACTCTTCCTTAATTGTTTTACCGAAAAAATTACAAATAGTCAAAAAACACGACACCCAGACAACATTGTTAGACAATCATAACTTGAACAGAATGTACACTGAACTAAATTTTGAATATTGAATATTTTAAAATGTTTATGAAAATTTCCGGAAAATTAATTGAGTTCATTTATTTTTCCTTTCAGTATTTTTCCTAATGTGTTTTTCTAGAGATTCATGCAGACTACGTTTACTTTATTTAAAGTAAAATGACCAGAGAAAATTCTAAAATCAGGATTTAGAGTTACCTACTAACTACCTGACTTAACATAATATGATGGTCGAAGTCATCAATACTTATCACAGTGTTAAAACCATTGCAGTAAGCATTATCCCAACGTTTGGCCGTTGCCTTTGGTGGCGGATTGATCTAATTTGGCGATAAGAGCCCCGTGAATGGCCGCTTTGTCCGCCCGTTGGCGATCGATTCAAATGAGAACGATATACTTTTGATAACAATGCTATGCAATTTTAAAACAAGTTTGTTTTTCATAAAAGTGCTTTTAAAAAGGCAATTATAATTTCTACAAATTTACTACAAAATTACATCCCGATTTTAGTATTTTGTTGCGAGTGAATATTTTGTTTGTAACAAACAAGCATACCTTAAGTGAAGCAAAAATTACACGAAAGTTTGGAAAAAAACACATTTTTATTCAAACATACTTTAATATATAAAGCTTAAATATGATAGTCTATTATTTTAATAAAGATGAAAGTACTTCATTTCATTTTTAATTTATTCGCTTAAAATAATTAGTAAGGAAAAGTTTAGAATATATATATATTTTTTTATTAAGGAAACAAACGGTCATACATAATACAATTATTTTGCAATGTTAAATGGATCCAAAAAAGACCTATAGTATAATCAAGTTTACGGTGAGATAAATCGTAGGGACTGAACCATTTGTTACCTACAAGTATGATTTTAGCTTTGTCTACTACAAAGAATAGCAAACTCCAAGCCTATTAAAAATTTAAAACAACAGATATACAAATTATATAATGTTACATTTTAAAAGCAATTTTTTTTAAATGTCAACTACTCTGGTTATTAGATTTATGATTATTAAATTCGTTCTTGTGTATGATATCATTCAATATAATTACTCTACAATAAATCAATACCTTGAAGTAACGTAATAGACTATTAATTTGTTGACTACCTACCTACATTATATGTATACTAAGTATAACATAATGCCTTGTTCATTACAAATCACATAGAGTTTTAGATTTGAACAAAATTAGCTGTGTTCATAATTATCGAAATACAGTAGAAATTATGTTAAAATTTAATCAAATTGATTGATTTGGATAGTATGTTGTATAACCTACAGTAAAGCAAAACAGTTTTTAACACAATTTTAAGGTGGATTACCACACAGAAAGTGGCACTCTCAGAGGCTTTTATTTAATAAGTTTTTGAGAAGAATTTTATCAAGATTTTAGAAGGTATCGCTATATTCCGTCGTAGTTATTCGTAGAAGTAGATAGCAAATGTGTCAAAAACGGTCATTTTGATTAGTTTTACAAATAAATCTACTATTAGAAATGACTACGAGGAAATGAGATACAGAGATACCTTCTAAAAATACTAGACTATGGATCTCAAAAATTCCACAAAGAGTTTTATTAAAATCCTTTTCTATTTACAACTTATTATATAAAAACCTGTGAGGGCGCCCCTTTCGATGGAGTATCTTAAAGTAGAGTCACAGAATTTCGCCAACAATGGTGCGCGTGCGACACCTGCTTGTGAAAACAAGTGCCACCTCATGGGGTGCTTAAAGTGTAGCGGTGTGAAGGAGATATTTGGCTTGTAAAACCTAAAAATATCTTTTCCAGTTTAATTTTAAAAAATACTATTCAAGGACTGATAGTTTTGCAAAGCATTTACAATATTTTGTATGCTTTATTAAAATGAGTTATTTTTTAGAATTTTGTGATACGTTGTTTTTTTATGAAACAGAATTACCTACTCATTCAGAACCAAAATATAAAACAGAATTTATGCGGGATGGTAATTCACTTTTACGTTTAAAAGTGCATTCAGGATTTTTATGATTTTGAATGCAAGATTTATAAGTTTCAAAAATAACATTCTTTAATAAATTTAAAAAAAAATTGCAAATTATTCACTTCTGCGAGTATAAATATTTGTTAAAACTCACTTGAAATACAGTTTGTGGTAATTATTGATCAAAAGTTTTAGTATTTATAATACTTTCGTCACTGAATATTAATTCAGTGGATATTTTTTACGTAAATAGTAGAGTAGAAATATTATTTTTCGTTACATGTTTTTTCGATGACAAGAAAATGACTACTGAAGCAAGCAATTCGCATGAAGTAATAGACAAATCGATGCGAATACGTAGCGTAGTCTGTAAAAGGAAGGACTAACTAATCCGTGAAAAACGATTGTCTATCCTTTTGTTTATTTATCAAGTTTGGACGCTTTATCCGCTGGGCTAATATTTTAATTGGTATGGTATAAAGATACCTACCTACCTAGACTGTATCTTAGAGATTAACATAGGTTACAATAAGGATATCTAAATTGCACTCAGACAAAGTCGAACCCAAAACTATTCCTAATATATACGAGATTTTATAATAATAATTTAATAAGTTTAGCTCCAGTTGATCAGTTGGGCCGTCGCGGCACCTCGGTTGGGTCGCGGCCAGCTCTTTGCTCACTCTCTACACGCAACCAGTTATTGCTTCCACCAGAGAAACCAAATATACTGCAATATATCAATTACATTTTACTGTCACTTATAAATAAGTTAAATACGTATTTGAATTTAAGAATATACAGGGATTATCTGTAAACACCAACAAACCTTGTAGGAGTAGACTACTAAAATCATAAACAACAACTTTTGTTCTACGATTTTCCGAAAAAGGCGATAAAAATATTCGACTTTTCATGGAGATTTGTAAGGAATGCCAATTTTCTTTTTGTCTTTTTTCGGAAAAATCGTAAAACAAACATTGTTGTTTATGATGTTAGTAATCTACTCCTGCAAAGTTGTTGGTGTTTTACAAATAGCCATTTAGTGTAGTGAATCTACAATCTCATGGATTTAGGTTTGACTGATGGTAAATGAAATTCAATTCAGTAGAGACTTTGGATCATGAGAAATATTTTTAAAGCAATAGGTACTGTTACCTGCTCCACAGCAAAATGTACTGTAATGAAAATGAATTAAATCGTTGTGGTGGTCGTAAAAATATAGTCAAATATCAATGTGAAGTATTTTCGTTTGTCTGCAAAGCATTGCAAAATAACAATGCAAAAATAGTAATTAAAACTAACATTGCTTCGGCTGCTGTAAGTTTTAAAAAACTATACAAGACGTGTGCGTTAAATCGTGAAAAACAATGAACTTTGCTCATCTCTGATGAGTCTCTGTATCTTAAACAAGTAAACAGAAATACTTCTCCGTACACTAAAAACAAATCTAATAGGTAACGTTTTACAAGAACTTTTGGGTAAAATTCACTAAATCAATAACGTGGAGTTATAATTTTGTATACACTTCTAAGGCTTCCGCGCGTACAGTTCATTAGAAATTAAACACTTTTTACGGATTACAGTGCGTATATTGGTTAATTCAGATGTTATTTTATAATTATTTAGTTTTGATTTGTTGCTTTTTTTTTTGTTTCTCGAAAGGTGTCGACCTTTCGAGGGTTCCTGGTCACGGAACTTTATAAAAAATAAACTTAAATGCATTTTTATAAAGTTCCGAGCGGGTAATTTCATAAAAATACATATGAGCAGCTTTTTTGCTTCAGTCGTCCCGTGACCACGACCCTTGGAAAGGTGTCGGGAAACCCAAAAACTAACAAATCAAAACTAAATAATTCTGAATTAACCAATATACGCGCTGTAATCCGTAAAAAGAGTTTCAGTAGTCAAAAACAAAACTTAACTTTACGGTAAACGGTTCCGTTTACACTTCTGGCATACAATTTAAATGCGTTCCAATGTTCCAACAATGGTTGAATGGAGTCAAGTCATTGTGACAGCCGCGGGTGCGCGGGCGCAGCCTCGCCAGCCTTTGTGCAGGAGTGGCGATTGACCCGCCATCTCCATACATTTGGGGATGGACGAGAGATGTTACGTAGCTCGGTAACCGTATACGAAACTATTGGATATCCGAATCAAAAGTCTATCTGAAATCATATCCATCTTTTAAATAAGTTTCGTATAATGTTGGATGGGAACGAAGTCTAAATTAAAATAATTTCTCGGTTTCGCTCTAAAAAGACATCTGTAACTGAAACTAGCCGAAACTATCGTCTTTTCCGAATAATTTGAAAAATATGATGAATTTATGATGGGAAGGTTATTGCGTTAGTAATAAAAATAAGGATTTTGTTTATAAAGAGTTTATAATAACAGTTAAGGAATACCAAAGCTTTAATTTTTTATTCCAAATAAATTCATTTTAAATCAGTAATAGCTAAAACGTATTCGTATGCGGAACGGAACGTTATTCTTATATTTGTATCCATATCCAGATCCAAAATTTCATATCCATAACATCCCTAGGTATGGCTGGAATGGCACGTGTGCGGGGTAGGGGGGAGAGGGTCACAATGGGTGATATATGGGTCACAGCCGTGACATCTGCCGCCCACGCACCTGGCCCGCGCCCGCGTACCTCGTGCCCCGCTCGCACTCCAACGCATGCAGATTTATTTCGCACCCAAATATCTGCTAACGGTTTTATAGTCCCACTGGAAGAGACTTCGGGATATGTGCAAAAAACTAAACCTCATAAAAAGATAAATATTAACATTTAATAATATATTACATATTATTTATATATGTTACCGGCAATGTGTATAATCCGGTATTGTATACAATGCCTGCTGGTCCACCGGCAATGTATAAAATAAGTATATTTCTGTTGTCTGTTATAAAAAAATAACCACGAAATTTAAGGCTCACGCTCCGCTGCGCTTTGCGCTCGCCTTAAATTTTTAACCTATACGCGGGACCTACAGGAGTGAAGCAGGTTCGATTCCAAACTCAATGAGCCCCCTCGAGCCCCCCTCGAGCCCTGCCTCGAACCCCCTCGAGTTCCCCTTGGGCCCCCTCGAGCCCCCTCGAGCCCCCTCGAGCCCTCCTCGAGCCCCCTTGAGCCCCCCTCAAGTCCTCCTCCCGAGCCCCCCTCGAGCTTTCCCCGAGCCCCCCTCGAGCCTCCCTCGAATCTATTCTCGAAAATCTTTTTATTTTACACATTGCCGGTGGACCAGCAGGCATTTTAAACAATGCCTAGTCATTGTATACACTGCCTAGGTAATGTGTGAAATAAATACCTATCAATATTTATTTTGTTTCATACATTGCCTAAAAGGGCCAGGCATTGCATACAATGCCTAGGTATTGCATACAATGCCTGCATTTCATACATTGCCGGTGACATATATATATTTGTTTCTCAAAATCTAACTGTCCAGGGGCTAATTGTCTAATTTTAAAAATCTATCACAATCGCTTTCGTTTGACAGATGGATGTGACACATTGCTGCATTTCTTTGGTAAGTTTTTATTTGTGCCAAAAAGAAACTTCAATGGATAACATCCTGAAAGCGATTGCGATAGATTTTGAAGATAGACAATAGAAAGGCAGGTCACGTAGGCCCAAATGTTTTTGCGTATTTGTTGTCTGGCCATTTGTTGCATTAATCAAAAAATATAAAAATGGCTCTTAAATAATTAAAAGAAAATTCTTAACTGTCTTCTATTTCAATATCGACTTTTAAGAAAACATGTCAAAAATATAAAGTCCCATCCAGCATCGCTAAGCGTGTGATATGTGTGTGTCAGATGCGTGCGGCAGCGCGTGCACAACTGTCGCGCTGCAGGCATGTGCTTATCGCCTACTACCTTCTGGACACTGGCCGGCACCAAATGTCGAAGCAACAAATTTATATTGCTATCCCAACCAAGCGCTTTCCTATTCAACCTTAATTGTTAAGCTTCATCTTCAAAATCAGTGAAAATAACAACTGTTAAGTTAATATTTACTAACGACACCATTTTGAGCGGAAAAACTGGTAGGACAAGGTAGGACATCAGTTTTTCCGCTCAAAATGAGATAAAGATAGCCTTTTTTGTGTAGCGTCACGCTTTTGTAGGTGGCACATATTGAAGTTGACTATGCAATACATACTGTATTTCAGACAGAGAGATAAAATATTTCAAGATTTTTTTTATGTGATTTAAATAAATACTAGTGGCTCCGTGAGCTGTAGACCTCGCGTTAAAAAGTAGCTCAAATAGGTATGTTTTTCAAAAACAAATAACACAGAATAGGGTATTAGCTTTTTCAACTAATAAGTATCTATACTGTGCAAATAATATACCTACGCCTCCGCCTAGGTTATGTCACAAAGTCACAACCTTATTTATTTCTAAATTTCGGATATTGGCCAGAAACGTTTTGATTGATGAACTTTTGAGTCTTCTAAAAATAAAAAACAAATTTTGCTTTACACTGCTAACAAAAAGTTTTGTTATAGGACATTCGGAAGGAAGGACATACGAAAGAATTTTTGCCCAAGCTGAAGCAGAGACGCTTCGCGGTCGCTAGGCCAATCACTTTATATTTATGTAGCACTTTTATTTATATGCATGAATTTTTAAAGAGTTGATATAGGTTGTTCTCGTTAAAGCTTGTCTCATTAAATTTTAATGACGATAGTAGTAATAAAGTTGACGCTCGATGTTTAACGTCAGAGTTGCGTAATGATTCCTAGCCCACCCATTTGTAACAATACCCAATTACGTCAACCGACAATTAAAAAAATACAATACTAAGTAAGTAAGTTGGCAATATTTTCATGGTAATCAGGTTGAGAAAAACTGGTGAAGTAATTAAGTTTATAAATAATTACAAATGCTTACAATGAATTCCACTTTGGCAAAAATGTTGATGAAATACGATTCTAATCAAATATCAAAATAATTTTATCATCATGGCATAATTATAATCATAGCAACAAACCATTTGACAGCAACCCATTTTCTATTCTAGCTCTTCGTTATAGCTCACTGGCTTACAAAATAAAATGTTGAAACTGCTGTTCTCTCTCTGACAAACAATAAATCTTTATATACGTTTTCATTTTACAAAGCCTCGATTAAGCTACAATAATTACTTAAAAAGCGAATTACAGCGTTAATTCTATTCACCCATTAATCGCCGGACGTTGGTGATCAAACCGGTAACTATAGGTTTCGGTGGCATCTGCCGAGTGACATCATCATACGGACGACATAAAAACTGACAGCGCCATATGAAGCGAACGTACGGAAGTCTCCGCTGAAAAACACGCGCTTTATCGCCCCGAGGCTCACTTGAATGAACGCACGGTGTTTTTCCTACGTAATTTTACGTCATTTATTTTCCACGTAAACAATTTACTGTAATTCTTACGTTTTCGACTAAGATTGTTGTTGGAAAATGATAAAAGTTGTGTGAATTTAAAAAAAACACTTAAATATTGAGATTTTTTTTAACTTTTTTCAGCTTTGTTATTGTTTGATGTTGTTTTATTAAGTAATGGAGGTTAAATAAATACGGTAATGTTTGCAAAAAAAAATTTTTAACTGTGTTGCTAACAATCTCGATTGAAGTCGTTTGAAATTAATGAAATTTGACAGTTTCTGAAACTCACAAATTTATTTGATTTCAAACGGTTTTAATGGATTTCAAACGTTACAACAGTGATACGGGGGGGGGGGGATCAAACGATTTGTATCACTGACGTCTATTATACAAACTTGCTGTATGTACGAGTACATTGGACATTAATGGACATTAATGAACTCGCCATAATGCTATACCTACATATCTTTCATAGCTATTTCGACGGTTTCAGTGCCAGGCAGGCATGTCATTGTAGAAGAAAAGCCTTTTTCCATGATACTTCGGCGTTATTATGGCGTTGGTTTTCCATAATGCTTATCTTGAGATCAGCGGCCTTATTTACAGCCTATTGAAAAGTTTCCGTGTCTAGTGCTAAGCTTTCCATAAGCTTCCATCCATAAATCTTTACAGTTGGATTCGGAACGAAGACTATAACGGGGAATGTCTGTAAAAAAATTGGCTGAATATTTTTTTGTAGGTAGGAATAAGCTAGGCTCCCTTAGTAATAAAAAAGTTTCATAATTTTTGAATGCGTGAAAAATTAAGAAAAAAATTAAATGAACTTCGTCTTCACAAATGTAAGTAAGTAACAGAAGAATGGAGGTATACCCTAGTCACCACCGGCCACAACCACAACATGTATTTGAAAAAAAGGTTTTGACATTTTGTGTGTAAGTTTTTTGAAAATTTGTACATTTGTGAAGATGAATTTTTTTTTTCACGCAACCGAAAGTTCTAAAACTGTTTTCTACTGCTAAGGGAGCTTATTTCTACCTATTAAAAAAATATCAGAAAAAAAATTCATATATTTCCCATTTGTAGGTTAAATTCCGACAGCTATTTGGAGTCGGGAAAGTTGGTATTCGTCGGGAAGAAAATTTACATTACGAATACGGAAAACATAGAGTAAATTATATGGAAAGCATAGCATCGGACACTGAAAGTTTTGGTTAGGTTGTGAATAAGATCTCTAATGTTGTCCAGAACTTAGTTACTATTACATCTTGATTGAGAAATTCAGTTAATGGTGATGTTAATAGGGGATTTTGTTTATATTATTCTCACTTGTGATGACCGTGGGGCGCGTGCGGGGGCAGGGGCGGGGGCAGGGGCGGGGGCGGGGCGGGTCATGGCAGGCGCGGCGCAGGAGTTGGTGCAGCCGCGACGACGGGTACTCCAGCCAGCCCACGCGCCGCCGCTGCAACGTACGACGAAGTGTTACACAACTATGATAATGGTATACTGACGTGCATTTTCTATAAGTAGGTACATTCCTAAAAACCACAGCTAAGCGCGCGTGCGTCATTAAAGGCGGAATCCTTCGCAGTCACCGTCACAGAGGAAATAATCACTACGTTTGTCACCGTAGCCGTTTAGTAAGTTTATAGAGTGATACGTTCAGGGATTAAAGAAAAACAAATGTTCAACAAATTTCCTTTAAGGTTTTGGTTTTAATTCTGGGGGTTTGTTACGAAAAGTTTAATGCGATACACGCAGCTGCGTCCGTGCTTCGTTTTGATTGTTTCTTATTACAAATCACTTTCATATGCGATATTGCGAAGTGATTGCGTGAGTTTGACAGTTTCTCTCTAGCGTATACTACGTCGTTCGTTTAGTAGTCTATGGGCTACGATAGTATACTACGTCGTTCGTTTAGTAGTCTATGGGCTACGATAGCCAAATTCAAATGGTTCGTTATAACTATAACCAAGTGATTATTTCCTCTGTGACTTTAACTAACGAACTGCGGACGACTCGTCGTGGCCAAGGACTGTTTGGGTACATTATTTTTGTATAAGCTCCCTGATTATTTTTAACCTTAAAAGACATCATGATGGATCATTAAATATGTTGAAAAAAGATGTACGTGCCATTAATCGACCTTAAGAATCACACCAAAGTCAACAACAAAACAGTCCAACCCTTTCTTGCTCCTTAAAAAGCGATTCACCCCTTCATTGAATGTTGACAAAACATGTGTCAGGTAGCGGGTGAGGCCCGGCGCCGTAATCTGCGGCACGCGGCAACCCTTCCGCGGCACAGGTGCGCGGAAAAACGCAAGGTCGCGCGCGCCACAAAAACAACCCTTTGTCGCCCGCGCTTTTTGCTCCAATTACCGCGCGCCGCCTCTAACGCCGGCCCGCCGCGCCGGAACTAATTAGCCGTTAGATTCACACGCTCTTTTATTATAACTTCTATCGCTCGTCTAATAGGCTAATTCCTATCATCAGATGCTTCATTACAATTAAACTTATTAGTAAGTGGTGGCGGTAAAAACACTAGCAGACGGGGTGTGCTATGTTAATCTTATTAAGTTTATCGGCTACAAAATGATCTTGAGATAGAGTCGTGGAGTTTAAGAGGGGTGCGCTGTTGAGATACATATTTAACAGGCGTAAAACCGTCGGTACATAACGCGAGCCTCCGTCCCTTTTTCAGACGGAATCAAAATATAAAGTAGTGTAAAACACATAGGCGGGTGGCGGGGGCGGGGCGGGCGCGCTCCGTCTCGCTCCGTAATGTATTCACGTTTCCCGAGCCGCTCATTTTTTATCGCAGTCGCGCGGCGCATTAGAATTTCCAGGCGAGAAAATCTCACGCACACTAGCGTTCGGATCTGGCCGGAAAATGGAAGTGAGCTCTATCTCCGGCGTGGAGGGTTAAGATTAGGCTGTGCGGGGAGGCGGCGGGCGGCGGCGCGGTGTGGGGCGGGGGCGACGCGGGACATTGTAAATTCGCGCGGGTCGCGGGGGCGGCGGAGGGGGGAGGTCGATAAGGCCGCGTCTTCCGCGCGCCAGCACCCGCAGCCTCTCCCGGCATTTACATAACAGTTTCACCCACTCACATTACCTTTGTTCAAGACGGCCATTTACATTCATACCTACACAGCGAGCCTTCGTAGTGTGCCCTTCGCTTACGACATTACATAAAATCAAGTTTTAACATTTAGCTTATCCTAATCACACTGAACTGTGCAATTTTATTCGAAACTTAGTAATTTACTTTCTGAATAATGACTTGAAAAGTCACTTCCAATAAAAAGTCGTCTGGTAGACCCGCAGGGATTACCCTACTCGAGGTTAGATATTTATTCGAGACTATTGTTTACTCACAAAGCGTTAAAGAAAAAACAGCCTTCGCCTGATTGATAGCATAAGCGAGTAGCACACTCGAGTGTGGGTCGGGGGCTCGCGGGTCCCCTCGAAGGTTCCCACTATCGGCGGTACCGTTAGTGGCGCAAAAACGCGTCCGCCGAGAATAATGCCCTTCGCCCACCGTATCTATTAACCGGCCGTCGGTTTTTGTCCACGTAAATTTCACCGTAATTGCGCCGAAGGATCAAAAGTCACGTTTTACTTGGCGGACTGAAGTAATGTAAGTGCGAATGTAGTGGCACTTTGCACACGAAGTTTATTTTGTGCTTTGGCGCTCTAAAATATAATGTCGATGAGTTTTACGCTAATTGGACGAATAAAGTCCACGGACTTCCCTGGGGCCCTTTTTTGAAAGGCGCCGAGTGCTTTTTAGTACTCATTTTCACTGGACAACTTGGCTGTTGAATGAAAATGAGCAGTAAAGAGCGCTCGACGCCTTTCAAAAATAAGGCCACTGGAAGGCTCGTAACGCAACGTGCTATTCGGTTTGCTTGCAAAAAATATTGCTATACTTACAACATGTTAATGAATTAACGCAAAATGAGAAAACCGTTTCTTCGGACCATCAAACTGAACAACTTTTACTATGGGACCAACTCTGAAATCGCGAAAAACAAATCAGCTGCTTCATACATTTTTATATTTTTGTTATTAATTTTTGTGTGAACCAGCTGATTTTTTTCGCAATTTCAGAGTTGGTCACATAGTAAAAGTTGTTCAGTTTGATGGTCCGAAAAAACGGTTTTCTCATTATGCGTTAACCTTTATTATTTTCCTTATCTTTAAAATTCTCTAGGTATTTGAAATTACTACTACATATCTGATTTGATTAAATGTTTTTTTAGTTTGTTTTTAATTGACGACTAAATGATGGCGATTTTAGATTTTTCCTGAGGAGGGAGGAAAAGTCCTCAAATACAACTGTATTTTGTTTAACCAAGTACATAATATATGATAAAGTATATGGAATTTTTATTATAACGTCAGGTTTTATAGTAGGTATTAAATAAATTTTCAATTTTATAAATGAGGCTACGTATTTTGTTAGTAATCTTTGCCACACAAATACTTTATGAAAACCATTTTATTGTAGTGAAAACTTCTTTAGCGGCCTTGTACGATTTTTTGTAATGGGAAAAAAATGTTAAACTCGCGTCAGTCAGTCAGGATCACGTGGCCCTGATCGAAAATTCGTAAGACGTAAGTGACGGATGGAGAGTAGACAGCCGGTGGCGGAAGTATCCCCCTCTCTTTCTACGGGGCGCGGCGAAAATGGCAGCGTGTCATTTCAAGACGTAAACACTTGTGTCACCATAGCAACGCGCTAATATTTTAATTCAATGTCAAAACTAGATTCTCTGTACTATACAATATTGTTCTGTATTCGTAAATTCAAATGCAGAGTGAATTCGTAAGACGGCAATTCGTGCAAAATTATTCCCTAACCATTCCAAAATATCAAAAATGCACAACGTTAATATTCAAGTTTTCACTTCTGCCGGCACTCCCGGAGTGCAACCCGATTTTTTTTTATTTATGACTGTCACGACAAAGGAGAATTAAGTCACTTTGTAATGTGCATCCTTGATATTGCATTTTTTGCAATTTTACCAAATATTGAACCAAAACACATTGCATAAATTAATAAAATATTGTAAATTTTTGCCCCATTAACATACTAATAAATATTATTTTGGCGTATGTTTCTTAAATCTACTAAAGCATTGTGCGTTGTGTATCATTGACTGCAACACTTTACATGTAGACTGGTGGAAGAGTGTCGGGCGCAACGCTGTCACTTTACGTGTAGACTGATGGAGTATGAGCGTAACACTATCACTTTACATGTAGACTGGTGGTAGTGTCGGATGCAACACTTTGCAGGATCGATAAAGCACCGTCGTGCTGCAGTTTCAATTACGTTTGCAGATCCTTTAGAAGCTGCTTGCTACTCCTGTAAATTACAATTTCATTAGTTTCCTACGAAAATCTTGTTTATTTACAGTCAAGTATCTTTTACAGGAACCAGAATATGTTAAGGTTTCCTGAAAACATTGTATAACTTACGGATTGCATACGTAACGTAACTTAACCATAAAAAAGGTAACTACCTTTTTAGGGTTCCGTATCCTAAATGGCAAAAAACGGAACCCTTATAGATTCGTCATGTCTGTCTGTCTCTCTGTCCGTATGTCACAGCCACTTTATTCCAAAAGTATTAAGACTACACAGTTGAAACTTGGTAGGTAGATGTATTCTGTTAACCGCTTAACGAATTTAATACAAAAATAAGAAAAATAAAAGATTAAGGGGGGCTCCCCATACATGGAACTGAAACTGAAAAATTTTTTTTTCTTCAAACCAACACGTGTTGTATGTCTATAGATAGGTCTTTAAAAATGACATTAAGGTTCCTAAGACAACTTTTTCTCAAAGTCAACCGTTTGAAAGATATTCACCGCCAAAGTGGTAAAATATGTGTCCCCCCCTTTAACTTTTGAAATAAGAGAGTGAAAAATCTAAAAAAAAAAATATGCTGTAGATCTCAATAAAAACTTTCAACCAAAATTGGTTTGAATGAGATATAGTAATTAGTTTTTTAGATATAGTACATTTTCCAAAACCGCAAATATAACTTTGTCATTCATACCAACACTGTGAAAAACAAAGTTATTTTTGCAGACGAAAAATGATAGGTGGTACTAAATATGGTATGGTATAAGGTAACTACGGAACCCTATGGCGCGTGGCCCGACACGTACTTGGCCGGTTTTTTACTGTTAAGTTATGCTCTCATTATAATAACCAAAACATAGTAACATAGTACGTAACATAACGTACGTAACGTAACATAGTACAAATTAAAAAAAAAACAAAGTACTTACGCACCAGTAAACTTTAAAGTTATTTACTAAAAAATCCATAGTTTTTACTCGTCAACCATAATAAGCAATAATAAAACATATTTCTGCCTTCATACAGACGTATTAGCAATGTAATTCTAAAAGTTTTTAAATAAAGATTACTGATCGGGTCTCGAACTAGGTTATATTTCAAATGGTTTGTAAATGTAACTATTATTGCAAACCATTTATGCCTTGGACCACATTGGCACATACGATCTATATGTAGCACCTGTTTAAATTATTATTTTTTATCTTACAAGCCACCGTTAAAATTAAAATTAAAATGATTACTTGAATGTCTTTTTAAATTACACGATTTCTCTTCCATTGCGAACAAATGGTAACAACTGTTTTTTTTTAAGTGTGTTATGTGCGTTAACCTGTTCCTGACTTTTAAGAGGACATTTGTATGCAGTGCCCCTTAAAAGTTTTTGTGTCAACAATCGGGTAGGCTCTGTCCGGGTCAAGGCCGCACCCGGGCTGCGTTCCCTAAACAACCTGCTAGCACTATGTAAATTGTACGTACTAGATGCCTATTTAAAAATCACATTAATAAAACCGGACAAGTGCGAGTTGGACTTGCCCACCCAGGGTTCCGTACAAATTTGTAGGTACTATGGGCAACAGCGTCGCTTAACCAGTTTGCAACAAAATTCGCGTGCGCGCGTATCGCCCCTGCACGAACTAAACGTATGTGACAACGGGCGCGGTGTGCAAGCGATTTTAACCTTAGCAGTGGTTAAGCGACGCTGTTGCCCATGGTACATGGAATTATAAATAGTTCAGGAATCGAGTCTCGCAGTTTTTCCGAGCTTTTCCCGATTTTTTTTTTCATGATTTAATTACAAGGTTTTCAGATTTTCCCATGTAGTATAAGAGGATATAACTTGCCAAATTCATAGATCTAGGTCAACGGAAAGTACTTTATAAATTTTAATTACCTTGAGAGTGTCGAAATACGCATTTTTGCGACATAAACGGTCTTTGTTTTCGATTATAAAGTTTGATTTTTTCACAGCATCAAGTGACTATGGATTTGAGTATTATAATATTAATTTCGACTCGATACCCCCCCCCCCCCCCCACGCCTTCCCGAAATAAGGGTCTTGACAGACAGATGGACAAACAAACAGACGGACAAGAAAGTAATCCTATAAGGGTTCCGTTTCTTCCTTATGAGGTACGGAACCCTTAAAATGCATATTATGAGAGTTCTATTACATGGTAATTTATTTTGGTAAAGGCTTTTAATTACTGTTGACAATTCTTAAATTAACCGAGTTTTAAGATTGAAATTGTTAGAGATTAAAGCATAGAAGAGCAGTCTAGCATTGTCCTAGTTATAGTTAAGTGTCTCGCAACTTAGTGTATTACCATTTAGTCGGCACGTTATATTTATATTAAAAAAATGTGTTTCTAACCTCTTTCTCTTTACGCTTAAACGGCTTGACGGATTTAGATAAAATTTGGCACAGAGCTAGTTTATAGCCTGGATTAAATAATAAAATCTAAACTTTATATCCTGGTCAAAGGTTTTCTATGTTTCGGACGAAGTCACGGGCGGCCGCAAGTTACTGATAAAAACACATTAAAATTACGAATGTTCATGTTTTATTTTCAAGCGATATCGGCGAGTAGAGGTTACATTACTTACATCTTTACGATGGACAATAATAAAAATCTGGAAATTTTAAACCTCAATATAAAAGTCGTAACTTGGCTGCTTTTTATAGGCACTAACCGCGCTCGTTAACTGCGCGCGCGCCGCCGGCTCACGCTGCAATCGAGTTGAACATTGTGCAGAAGAGTTTGGCTAATTCTGTGGCGATACTTAGGCTTAGCTATGTGTTATTGTGTCAAAGTTCCTTATACAACGTGTAAATGAATGAACCCAAAATGGGAAAACCGTTTCTTCGGACCATCAATCTGAACAACTTTTACTATGGGGGCCAACTCTGAAATCTTTTTTTTTATCCACAACGGGATAAAATTCAAAATTAAAAAATAATTTATTCAGTCTAGGCTGTTACAAGGACTTGTGAATGTCATAGAAGCTACGCCATCCGTTCGCAAACCCTAAGCAGGAGACCTTGTAACGAGAAGAACCGGCAAAAAACTCGTCAAGGGCTGCTTTTTTCTCCCTGTATATTTCATACAGAGTCGTCAACATTGAAAAATGAGCTCCCCATTTAAAGTGAGGTCATTTTCCATCACAATAATTATCAAAAGTTTACACACACAGGATAGTGCTTGGCCGTCACCTAACCTGATGTTTAGAGACGATAAGGCCGTAGGTGGAAGCGCACTACACCCAGAATCCTCATCACTGAGGAACTGGCTATCTTGCCTCTAACTACCGGAACACAACAATTTTAAAATTGTTGTCATGGCGTCAGACTTAGGTAAGATGGTGATAGCTAGCCAGGCGGACTTGAAATAAGCCTTCGCATTCGCGAAATGTCGAATTTTACATCTCAAGATGACAAAAACTGTGCATGATCATACCGTGCAACAAAAGTTTAAAATTAATACATATAACCAAGGATAGTTATGCAATTAGTCCGCTCACAGTTTTATTGCATAAATATCAATCTATCAGATAATACTTAAGTTAACTCTAATGGATAATTATACTAGCCAGCTACTAAATCATAGTAAACAGGCATCGAGGTGTAATTTACTATCTAGGTCTCGGAGGATCTCGTGATTGATTGTTTAATCGACCGCTTGTTAACAATATTGTGATATTTCCAATTAAAACGCAACCCAATTGTGACAATGTAACAGACATAAATTATGATAGATTTATGTACTTTCATCAATTAATGCTCAAAGTAATATATGGTAAAAATTTAAGATTTTCTTTGTATTCATTATACAATTTGCACTGCTGGTATATAACAGCTGTAAATTATTTTTGTTTAAGGATGCAGTAAAGCTTGGTTGATTCGTAAAATCGTTTTCGGAGATATGAGCTGTGAAGCAGCTGCTCTAAAGTGTTATTATTTTAGTGATTGAATTTAGATCTATCAAATTTAATCAATAAAAAAACATTAAAATAGCTACATAAAAGCAGTAGCAAGATAATAGAGATATTTACAGTAGTTATGCTGTGCGCGTGCGTCTATTACAATGGGAGGTGTTGGCGGGCGCATGGCAAGCAGCTTCGGGGAAGGAAGCGACTCTCGGAACCGACGGACACCTGCGCCTGCGCCGCGGACACCACGCTGTCGCTTGCGCTCGGACACGCTGGCCTCTATCACAGAATAGATATAAGTACTACGGTACAGAAAGGAAACTCTCCGCCCCGCCCCACAATCAATTACCTCACCCCACCGGCGCCCACCGCGCGAGTTCGTAGGCTCATTCAATAGCACGCACACTGTTTAATTCACAAATCACTTTATAGAGGGCGACACCTTCAATGAAACACACACACTTTTAACGTATTAGATATATTACCACCGCCGTGGTCAAAAACAAGCGAACGAAAATAATAAATTTCATTAGGACCTTATTTAATTGTTAAGAGTAAAACCATACCGCGATCCACGACGGTACAGCGCCATCTAGTATTGGTTGGACGAACTTTACTACTGGTGGATCGATATAATAAATAATGCAACTTAAACATCCCGCCCACCAAGGACTTGTCCTTTAAAACAAGGTGATAATTTTAAATCGCTAATTGCAAAAAAAATGACTACACAACTTATACAATACAAAATTGTGGTATCTACCCATCTAATGTAAGAAACAACAATGATGGCTGAGAAATTCCGCCCACCGTGATAAAAAATGACACAACATATTATAAAATAACAAAAAAAATGTTTGTTCTCAAAAATTTGCTTAAACTAAACATGAACAAAAAAAGAAAAGTTAAACTTAAAATTTAACACAATAAAATTGAGCACAATAGCATCATTTTGGTAACAGACAGAGCTTGTTCACAGGACGTTTCAACAATTTGTCCTTGCATTTTATGGTAACAACACGCGTGATATTGTCTTTACCAGGATGCTTTTCCACAATCCGACCAAGAATCCATTTTGTGGGAGGTACATTTTCCTCACGAATTATTACAACATCATCAATATCTACTTCGGATTTCTTGGTACTCCATTTATATCTCTTATCTAAATTTAACAAATAATCTTTAGACCAACGATGCCAGAAATCATTCGTCATTTTTTGAACTAATTTCCATCTCTCTAGTCCGGTTATTGATTTAGATTGGTAAGAATAATAGTCATCACACACATTTACAAGCGGTTCACCTACCAGGAAGTGGCCGGGTGTCAATGGGAGAGGGTCTACAGAATCTTCACTTAACTGACTTAAAGGACGTGAGTTGAGACACGATTCGATTTGAATTAATACAGTTGATAATTCCTCAAAGGTCAGAGTATGATCACCTATCACTTTCCTTAAGTGTGTCTTGGTGGAACGGACACCGGCCTCCCAAAGCCCCCCGAAGTTGGGACTGTGAGGTGGTATAAAATGGAACGTTGTTCCTTCTTGAGCAAGTAACTCTGCCATATCTTGAGGCATCCGAGATTTGGTCGCGTCAAAGAGCTCTCTTAATTCTTTGTCAGCACCGACAAAGTTGGTGCCGTTGTCACAATATAGGTCTAGACAACGGCCACGACGTCCCACAAATCTCCGAAATGCAGCAATGAACCCTTTTGAGGTTAGATCGGACACCACTTCTAAATGGATGGCGCGAGTCACCATACAGATAAATAAACATATATAGCCCTTATAGGATTTGGCTCCTCTTCCTGGAGAAAATCTAACGTTAATGGGCCCTGCATAGTCGAGTCCGGATGATTTAAAAACTTTACTTGGGTGCAAACGCACTTCCGGCAGCTGACCCATCAAAGGAGTGTATTTGCGTTGAGAATATCTGATGCATTTGATGCAATGCCGAAAGAACCGTTTGACTCGTTGTCTGGCATGGATTATCCAAAATCGATTTCGGAGGTGAACAAGCATAGCCTGAGGTCCGCCATGCATCGTTGAGTTGTGAGCGTCATCGATAATAACCTGGGTAAGATGACTTATCTCAGGCATTATCAAAGGATGTCTCTGTTCGTAACTCACCCTTGCGTGTTCGATTCGACCACCTACTCTCAAAAGTCCCTTTTCGTCTAAAAAGGGATTGAGTGCATGCAGTTCGCTCTTCTTCGGGACACTACCGCAAGATTTTATTTGATTAATTTCCTCCTTGAATCTTAAATTTTGCACTTGTCTAACACATACTTCTAATGATCTATTCATCTCCTCTACAGTGACGAACTTTGGATACTTTTCTCTATCTGTGACTTTTATCTTCATATTCAAGAATCTTCTGATATACGAAACTATTCTTAACATTTTCTTTAAAGATGAATACTTGCTCCACAAAAAAATCTTTTCTTCTTCTAATAACTCTTTGTTTCTGTCTTCTTTCTTAACTGCAACTAAAGTCTTAATCTCTGATGATTTATTAGGTTTTTCTTCTTCTTGAGTAGTGTACTGTGATGTAGGCAATTCAATTGATTGTTGATGAAGCCAAACAGGTCCCTCCCACCATAGAGTTTCCATTTTTAGTGCCGATGGTTGTAAGCCTCTAGACGCACAATCGGCGGGGTTCATCTTTGTACCGACATGTCTGAATTGATTGCTGTCCAAAATGTTTAAAATATCAGAAACGCGATTGCTCACGAATGTAGTCCAACGTGATGGCAATCCTCGCAACCATGCCAACACGATTGTTGAGTCTGACCATGCAAAAAGCTTTTCTTTGGGTACGGACATAACTTGTGACACTTCGTATAATAATTTCGCTGCCAAAACTGCACCGCAGAGTTCCAATCTGGGTATTGACACTTCCTTCTCAATTGGTGCAACCTTAGTTTTCGCAGTGATGAGATGTACGTGAACATCACCATTTTCATTTATTGATCTTGAGTACACTACCGCTGCGTAAGCCAATTGAGAAGCGTCCGCGAATGCGTGCAGTTCGATTTCGCAGTCATTAGTGAAATTTATCCACCTTGGAACGAGAATGGTTGTTAACATAATTAATTCTGATCTGAATTTAAGCCATTCATTTAGAACGTCGTCTGGCAGTTCATCGTCCCATGGCAAACCCAGCTTCCATAATTTTTGAATAAAAATCTTGGCAATTACCACAACGGGCGCAATCCACCCCATAGGGTCATACAATCTAGCTATGTCAGATAAAATCTTTCGCTTCGTTGGTGGCTGACTTACTTCAGGTAAGTTCACCGTGTATTGGAAATTATCGGTGTTCCGATTCCAACATATGCCTAAAACCTTCACCATGCTGTCTGTCTTAATCGGAATAGATTGGGATGTGTTTTGGTTGGTCCGATCGATGTATTGCAGCAAACGCTCGCTGTTGCTACTCCACTTTTGCAGCTGGAAACCACCTGAATTCAACATTTTGGTCATTTGCGTGTAAATTTCGATTGCTTCCTCTTCTGTGTGACAACAGGTCATGAGGTCGTCAACGAAGTAGTCTCGCTTGGTGATTTCAGCTGCGATAGGATACTTGTTCTGCTCTTCGTCTGCCAGTTGTTGCAGTGATTTCACGGCTAAGTGAGGTGCACAAGCAGTACCAAAGGTGAGTGTGAGTAACTCATAATAACCCAAGGACTCCTCTGGGTTTGATCTCCAAACGATCCTTTGGAAGCGTGTGTCTTCATTATGCACCAGCACTTGCCTATACATTTTGATAACATCTGCCACAATACATATCGGAAGCTTACGCCACCTCATCAGTATGTGCCTTAAATCCTGTTGAAGCTTGGGTCCAACGAGGAGGTTGTCGTTGAGTGATACACCATTAGAACCTTTACATGAGGCGTCGAACACAATACGCAATTTTGTGGTTTCCTTATCTTCCCTCACAACAGCATGATGAGGAATGTAAACAGCCTTCGGATCGGCTGTCTCATCTTCGATTATCACCATGTGATTTAAATCCAAATATTCTTGTATCACTTTGCTGTACTCTTCTTTAAAATTTGGATTTTTCTGAAACTTTCTTTCGAGTAAATGAAATCTTCTTTGTGCTATCTCCTTCAACCTTCCGTATTGACATTCTGGGTCTTGACTGTTAAAAGGTAGTCTTACCACAAATCTTCCTTCTTTATTTCTGAAAGTAGTCGACTCATAAATTTCTTCACATCTTTCTTCTGTCTTAGTCAACTTCTTCTGAATTGTGTTTGGTTCGTTTTCTAACTCCCAGAATTGTTTGAGTAAATTGTCTTCCTTAATTTGAACGTGTAGGCTTATCATTCTTTCTGTTGCTGAAACTGATTTTGACGCTTTTCCTGAGATGACTCATCCAAAGATAGTATTTTGAGCCAGTAAATGTCCTTGGGGGTGTTTAATCATGTCACCTAACAATATCTCACTGTAAATTTCAGCGCCAAGTAGAAGATCAATTCTACCTGGTGATGTATATCCTGGATCGGCTAGTGATAGGTTTTCAATTTCTAACCAATCAGGTGATGTGATATTCGACGAAGGAATACGCGAAATGAGTGATTTTAAAACGTAAGCAGTAACCTGAATTGAATTTACTGGATTCTTTTGTGATTGTACAAAGAAAGAAACCATGTATTTGATTTTTAATTGACCATCTCCCAGACCTGATACACAACCACTTACCGGTACACGATCGAGACCTAGTAACTGGACGGTTTCCTCTGTAACAAATGATGCCTGAGATCCTTGGTCTATTAACACACGAAGTAGATTCGATTGACCGCTACGTGAATAAGCTCTAACAACTGCTGTTGCTAATAAGACATCGGACGTTCCGATCTTTTCTTCCTTGGCGCAATTGGATACAATGTTAACTGCACCCTCGGATGATTCATGTTGATTCTCTACTGTTGGTTGCTTTGATAAAGTGTGTGTAATCTCTGATTTATTTGCGGGCCCTTGATTAATTTCTCGTTCAATATGTAGTAATGAGTGGTGTCTTCTTCCACATCTACGGCAGCACGTTGATTGACGACATTGTTTGACTGAGTGACTAGGTGCGAGACAGTTAAAGCATAAGGATTTTGATTGCACCCAGTCTTGTCTCTCACGTGGTGTTAATTGGCTAAAACCTTTGCACTGGTACAAGTAGTGATCTCCTGAACATCTGGCACATGTAGACTTTACAGCACCCTTTTCATTGTGCACCGCTGCAAATGACTTCACCTTTTCAACTCGTCTAGAATTTGGTTGAGGGGCTCTTGCGACTGATTTATTGCTGTCAATCATTTCTAGGGTTCTGAACCTTGACTCCAGAAATACAACTAAATCGTTCCACTTTGGCAACTCATTACATGGAATTCCGCTGATGTTTAGTTCCCATTGTCGGAGTGACTCTTGGTCTAATTTAGATACCACCAAGAAAACGATTATGGCATCCCATGAACTTGTAGAAATTTCCATGTTGTTTAGTGATGTCAAACACGAAGAAGTAGTATCCAACAAGCTCTTGATTGCATTTGCTGATTCAGTGCTGATTTGTTTCTGTGAAAATAGTGTTCTGAAAATCGCATTGCAATTGTACCTCTTATTATTGTAGCGCTTGGTGAGCCTTTCCCATGCTGATTCATAATTAAGTTCAGTAGTTGGTAAATTTCGAATGAGTACTTCCGCTTCACCAGTAAGGGTACTCTTCAAATAATGCAGCTTTTCGACAGACGATATTTTATTGTTATTGTGTATGACTGACGTGAAGAGATCGTAAAATGGTTGCCATTCACTATATTTTCCACTAAAATTAGGCAATTGTATCTTGGGTAATTTGACATCACAAGAAGTACTTGGTTTCCCATCAGCAGCGCTTTGAGTTGTCATTTGCTTTGTGCTTGTATCCATCAGCTTATGAAGAGTTTCTCGCAAAATACCTTTGTAGTACGTGTAATTTTCTTCAAATTTATCATAAATACTACTGGTGAAATAGCTTAGCTCACCAGCCTTTGCTGTTGCCATCTCAGGCGAAGTGATTATTTTCAAATGTGATTCTGTAAAATCTTTCCACCAAGTTTCTAAAGTTTCTAATCTTGCTTCTAAATAACCTCGAGTGATTCTTTCCTTCGGACTTTTCTTGTAGTTAGATTCCGCTTTGTTCAACTTTAGAAGTCTATCTTCTTGAATAATCATAAGACTTTTTAGATCCATTCTTCAAAGTTAAAAACTGATTGAATTATTGAAAATTATTCTAAGTCCAAGAAGTTGTGCTCGGAAATTTTCTAAGTCTTTTAATAACTAAAAATAATTGAAAATTCCGGCATAGATTCCTCGTCTGTACACTTTTTGCGGAATTATTTTAAGTCTATGAATTTACTTTAAAATTTTACAAGTCCAAATCACTTCTTAAAATTTTACAAGTCCAAACTTTGATTGAAATGTCTAAGATTATTTACTCACGGTTTTAAGGTCCAAATTAACACAACTTTGCACTCACTATTACCACTGTATCCTTTATATTCCCGGGTTTCGGCACCAAAATTTGTTTAATTCACAAATCACTTTATAGAGGGCGACACCTTCAATGAAACACACACACTTTTAACGTATTAGATATATTACCACCGCCGTGGTCAAAAACAAGCGAACGAAAATAATAAATTTCATTAGGACCTTATTTAATTGTTAAGAGTAAAACCATACCGCGATCCACGACGGTACAGCGCCATCTAGTATTGGTTGGACGAACTTTACTACTGGTGGATCGATATAATAAATAATGCAACTTAAACACACACAGTTGCGCGTGTGCAAAAACGTCACTGTGTAGCGTCTGTGTAATAGGAGTTGAAACGCGACGCTTGTATGGCCGGGGTGTGCCTCTAGGCATCATCCTTTCTGACCCGTGGTACATCTGCGTGTTTCACCTAGATGTTCCACGGGTACCTTTTTGTACCCGTGGCACAGAATAACTAATAGTACAAGCCCGTGCTCTACTCAATAGGTGAACCATGGATAAATACATAAAATTTAGTGCCCATGGGTCACGCAATACGTTTGTATTGCGTGACCCATGGGCACTAAATTTTCTAGTGTCTGTCTAGTTAACTGTGGAACACCTAGGTGAACCAGGGGTACAAAAAGTTAACCTTAAAACACCTAGAACTATTTTGGTGTTCCACGGGTCAGAAAGGTGCATCATCATCATCATTTGTCATGTCATCATGAAGTGCTCATGGTAGAGCTTGACAGACTGATCGTACTCGATCACGTTTGTTAAGCAATGCTCGGTCCGGCCAGGTTTCGGATGGGTGACCGTTAAGTGGCATTACAACTGAGCCCTTCCGTGCTTCGGAGAGCACATTAAACCGTCGGTCCCGACTATTGTCACCTGATAACAGTTGTTAATCCAAGTCAGAGACCTTACAGGCGGCGTCATAAACTCTAGGTGGTGGCCACTAATCCTCATACGATAAAAAAGATCATTTGTAATTTTAATGTTCCACTACTGACTGAGGCACTAGCCTTTCTCATGGATCCATAACCCACCACACAAGTCCGATGCTGATTTGTGACTGCTACGGACTGCAAATATAGCCGGGCCTAATGGCTTAATGTTGCCTTCCGAAGCAAGAAGGAGCTCAAAATTATTGTCCATGACTCATTCAAAATTATTTGTATTATTTTAATCCAAAGTTAACAGCAAAGCAAATGTAGCTGCTAGTCCTAGTGTCTGTTTTTCCATGTGCAGAAAAATCAAATCTTAACTATTTATTCAGATTTTTGCTAACATAGGACTTGTAACTTGACTCAATATTTCATTTTGAAATCTAATGGAGAGCCAAAGACTCAAGTGATCGACTCAAGTGCACATATTTTGAAGACTTTCAGTGCAACATATACCTACACATAGTAGTTGTTTGGTAGTCCAATTTATAAGGAGTCATTTCAGCTACATGATGACCCATCTTCCTCGCAACCTTAGACCTTAGAAACTTAATTGTAGTGAAAAATCGTGTGGTCACCCTATGTTCAAATAGTTCAAGTGACGCACTCGTGATCAAGTATGGAGCGCGTCACCTCTCATTAATAATAATCGGCCATCGACAGCTCATTGTGCACACAACCTGGCTTCCGATCCTTAAACATTGTTGGAGATCAGGGAGGGGGGGGGTCACTAACACGCAGGTAAACAAGACTCGCAGGCCTGCTAGGCATTTTAAATACCAAAACAAACCACTGATCATGACTGAATTTCCAATCGATAAATGAAGAATCTTCAACAAATTCGTTGTATTAAAGTAGGTATCTCAGGACTCCTGAAACATGGAGAATGAGCTGAATGCCATTTGTCACTCGTTAAAAAATGTCAGTTTAGCTGTTCATTAATTCTTGAAGGAATTTCCAATATCAAGATGATCTTATGCTGTACAAAAACCGGACAAGGGTGAGTCGGACTCGCCCACCGAGGGTTCCGTACAAATTCCGTTTTTACCGACTTCAAAAGGAGGGAGGTACTCAATTCGATCCGTTTTTTTTTTTTGTTTTTTGTATGTACACCGATTACTCGAAGACGGCTGAACCGATTGAAATGATTCAAACGTTATTACATTAGGTAAACTCCCAAGTTGCTCCCATTTTTTAAAATTTTGAAATCGGTTCAGTACTTTTCAACTAATTTAGAAAAAAAGCACGAAAATAGTATGATTTTTGTGTGAACTACCTCGATGATCAGTCGTATAACTTCTTTCTTTATGAACTGAATAAGATAATTATTTTTTTGTTTGAAAAGGGATATCTTAAGTATAGTTTTTTAACCGACTTAAAAAAGGAGGTTCGTAGTTTGACCCGCATGTAACTCACGTTTGGCTGAGCCGATTTTTCTACCTAAATAATATACCTACACTACTTAATACAAAAGGTACCTACACTAAAAATTAAAAAATAAAAAATTGTTTAAAAAAACAAAAAACCGACTTCAAAAAACCTACCTCTAAAAAGCAAGAAAGTCGGGTGGGGCTTTTAGAATAAAAAAAAAGGAATTTGTACTCCAGCTCCACCCGACTTCAATAGACGTGTTTTTATTATTACGAATATTATTTCTTGCTTTTTAGAGGTAGGTTTTTTGAAGTCGGTTTTTTTTAGTATTTGTTGTAATAGCGGCAACAGAAATAAACCATCTGTGAAAATTTCTTTAAACCGTTTAGCTATCCACGGTTCATGAGATACAGCCTGGTGACAGACAGACAGACGGACAGTGGAGTCTTAGTAATAGGGTCCCGTTTTTACCCTTTGGGTACGAAACCCTAAAAAAGTCTGGAACTGGTATTTGACTTTGGCTTTGACTTAAAAATGAAGTGTTTAAAATGTTTTGCAGTAAGTAACTAAGGTTATTTATTAGTATTTTTTGGGAATTAATTAATTGGGTGACTGGAAATAATTAAAGGCGACTATTAATGGGATACTTAAATACTTGGTTGAGTTGTAGTTAGGAAAAGACTTGGGTGATACTTAAGTTTAGTGCAACCGGGTGTAAGTTTTCATCTTCGACTAATGGGTTGATGTGCTTGTAAACACATACTTAGCATATTTTTTTTTTTTTTTTATTGGGCAGCATATGGCAAAAACACATGATAAAATTGGTAGTGAGTTTGGTATCGAGGTGGATGCACCAGCGTGGCCGGCGGTGATTTACGCGCCAGGAGCGCGTGCGCGTGCGCCGATCTCCGATATGATATAATTAGGCCGCCCGGCCTCACAGCCCCGCCGGTATTATAATATTAACTCCGCGATCTGCGGCCCTTATTCAAATAAAAACAACCGCACGCATGGACCGACCACAAAATAATATGACCATAATTACCAAGCCAAAGACGTTCGTAATTAAAATTGATCTTCGATTATGCCAATTAATTTTATCGAGATAAAAATATGCTTAAAATTGAAAAAAGACATCTCAGAGTGAAAATATCTTCGTTGTCTAATCTAGATAATACGGGTGCGATTTTTAGAGCATCTAGCTGCATCTAGGTATTTCGGTACGTTCTCGTTCTAATTCTTTCCGAACCATTGAAAGAACATAAAAGCGAATGAAATCAGTAATCGGAGTACCTATGTGTGGGTCGGTTGCGGCCGCGGCTGGCGCGCCGCCAACACCGCAGATTAAGCTAAAGGCCATAAAACCGACCCACCTGTAACTCCAGCTAATTTGACCAGAAGATTGATACCTCAGATTGTTTTTACAGAGCATAGTAGCTTAATTAAACATTCTAATGTCCATATAATCGAGTCTGGTAGACCGCAGTCAAATACTTCTTACTTTTAAATAAAAGAATAGAGTTTTAAAAGAAGCTAACGATATCCCTGGTGTCGTAAGTGCTCCCAAGCCCTGGGGAAAATAGATTGCCTATGCCTGTTTGACTTTAAGAAGAATACAGCCCACTTATGAGTTATGACAATAGTAGGTATCTCTAAATCATCATATCAGTCGCACTACGCCCACTTAAGCAATGTAATTTGCTAATATTCGATGGCAATTTTTACTGAAGTCCATTTGGTACCCAAGCAGTTTATATAATTATGTTTATTCCAAGGTATTAAGCTACCATTGTTGTTACTTCGTGATCCAAGTGATGAGCCAACGATTACGAGTTCAGAAGTAGTTGGTTATTATGTCTAATTCATGTTAATGTTAATATCTTTCATTACCTTTCATGGCAGCCTTGTCGACAATAAACCTTTATTTAATTACTCAGGATAAAAACAGAAATGCTTAAACCTTAAAAGAAACCACTGTCTGAAAATGATGCCAATTCTGTTCAGAATAAACTCTCATTTGTGTATCTGATACGATATCAGCGACAGCAAAAACTCAATCGTCCATTCTAAATGTTTATGCAGAAATAATAGCATTTATGTATGAGTTTAGCGACGCACATAACAAACCGTTTCGTATGAATCGGAAAAAACGCGCGCCGTCGTCGCCGGCTGCGCCGTTTCATATTCATACCGCGTATTTACATTTAATCTGCGCTCGACGTATTGAGAACGAACTAAAATTCAACACCAGATTCGTAAAAAATGGTAAGTATGTAAAGTTACTGGACAATGTTATCGTGCTGAGCGGCAAGGTTTAGCGGTGCGGGCAGTGTGACCCGTGTTGCGAGGCGGTGAGGGGCGATATTTGTTAGTGTCGGTGGGTCGGTGCGCTGGCGCAGCCCCGGTGCGCTTGTAATGCTGGGCGCGCGGCGCACACCTGCGCGCGGCGTGACCAGCATCGCGCCGAGATGCGCAACTTCCACTGCCGATTCCTCAAATCAATTTAACGTCTCATTTGTCACTCACAATTTGGTTCTACAATATGAACGCTCTTTCTAGGAACTGTGGGACGATTTTATTCACGTACAATTCCATTTGGAGGTCGTTCATCAATATTAGTTGTAGAATTACCCATTTGTATTCAAATATTTGTGTCTTTGTCATACTAAGTATTGTTTCTTGTTATCAATTTTAATAATGTAAAGCTATTTAGTGGAATATACTTATTCAAAAATATATTCTTATTCAAATTCAATCACCCATAGTGGTTAACAGTTTTACCATGAAACTAGCAAAACAATATAATAAAGGTGAATAACACAACAATTTAGAGATCGATTTCAAATTGAAAATTCTAAATACAGGGTTATATTTATTAAAAAATCGACTATGAGATCACGTTTATTACAAATCAATGAGATCACGTGATCAGTTTAGTATGGGATGACCATGTGGAGAAATTCGACACATGTTTCTTTGACAAAGTTGTTTTTGTTTAGTTTCATTGACTAGACACATCCTTAAAATTTGGATGGTGAATATAAAATGACCCTTGAAGTGGTTTTATGTTGTCGTCTTGAATGAAACCCAGTCATGTGTAGAATGTTCTTATTTTACTATCATAATTACATCTTATATACTAATAACTATCTTAAAGTACGTGCTACTGGAAGGTTACCTGAAGGTTACAGGGAAGTTCTATTTTACCATATTATGACGTCTATTTAGGACGTGACGATAACACTATATCACACCCTGCATAAACAAGAATTAAATAAGTACCTATAAAAAAAGTCAACCAACTGCCAATCAAGCAAACTATATGGCTGACGGCTGTTTGTGAATACGCGGCTAGGATGTGCGGGCGCAGGAATTATTATAATAAAGTATATCACAGCGGGCGTGATTTGGGCACAAGTGGGTGCATCGCAGCGCAGGCGCAGCACAGGTCGCAGCCGGACGTCGTTAGCGGCGACCTTCGCGTCTCCGGCCGACGACCCTCGCCACCACTCCACCGTCCATCACCAGGGGGCTGATTATTGCAATCAACTCTGACAGAAATCGCAGTTACATTGCTGCTTTAGTTTAGAACCAATGTGACATCTATCTTAATTAAAGCAGCAATGTAACTGCGCTTTCAATCGAATTCAATCAAGTTGTTGTTGTACTCGTATTGTATTAATAATAGTCACAGGTATCAATTTGCACACTTTTGCTAAACATAAGTATAAGTAATATCTATTGTGCTGTGACTCTCAGTAGTTTCTGATATTGGCCAACATTACGGCTTTGAAATAGCTGAGGATGTTTCCCTGCAGCATGATGATGTAGGGCAGTACACGAGACGTATCACAGCATCAGGTGTGAGTGGCCTACATCATGCAGTCGGTGAGGCAACGTGGACGTGTGAAGAGCGCCGTGTCACGTGCTGATCCCAATCGGCTGTCGCCGCGGGTTGCGCGCGATGCATATCGTCGCGCAGACGTTCACACGGGGACACTTCACTTCACTACTGAGAAGGTCCGCTCTACAAGAGTTCAAGACTTCTACTTGAAGCATGTTCATCAAGCTATGGATCAACACATAATTTTGTAACTTATTGTTGTTTCTGTCTCCAGTCCAGTGTCCTCCCGGGATTTTGATCGATATTTTGTAAATTTCATGAAATTCGAACCAGCTTTGATCGATATTTTGTAAATTTCATGATATTCGAACCACCTCTGTAGTCTAGTTGTTCGCCCACCCGTGTAAGACGCAGGGGTCCCGGGTTCGATTCCCAGTGGGATACAATTTGTACGCGGTTTGGTTGGTCGTAGGGCTTATTTCAAGCCTGGCTAGCTACCAACATCTTACCTAAGAAGTCTGAAACGATAACAAAAATTTAAAAATTGTTGTATTCCGGCAGTTAGAGGTAAGATAGCCAGTTCCTAAGGCAGCCATTACATGGTCATGCAAGCGTCAGTCAAATTCCATCAGTCATGAATTACGTTTGACTGATGGAAAGAACAAATCACATCATGCAACCATCAGTCACTACATTACACGGTAGGTTAATCGTCAGTCACAGCCCGTGACTGTGGTTAAACTGACAGCAAAACCTACCGTGTAATGGATGCCTTAGTGATGAGGATTCCGGGTGTAGTGCGCTTCCACCTTCGGCCTTACCATCACAACATCAGGTGAAGTGAAGGCCAAGCACTATCCCGTTGTGCATAAAAAAAATTCAACCTCTATCTTGCAGAGGACCATTACATTAACTTCTAGGATCTGCTATTTTTTAAGTTTTGTTTTAGTGATGAGAAGTAGTCCTTCTGCGTGCCGTTGCCGCGTGGCAGGCGACTCGGTTCGGCAGGCTTATTAGAGAAATATAGCAACCGGTTGCTAATTGTACAATAGCAACGCCACTGAGACTAGTAGCGGTTGCTTTTTTGGTATTACGGAAACAAATCGCGAACTCATTGCTCGCCGAGTGCATTTGCGATTATTATGTATGGAAACTAGCGCCACTCGCAATTGAACGGCAACCAATGACAACTTTATGATTGCGTAGTTGCGATTGTCGAAAAACTTATTACAACTAATTCCAAATCAAACTTTATTCAAAACAAAGATATCTTTTATATAAATAAAAAATGTTTCTAATGAGAACGTAAGATGTTTAGAATGAAACTTAATCTGTAAAGTCGTTTAGGGTGATAGAAGTGGTTTCAAGTGGTACAAAGGAATTCTTGTGCAGTTTTTGTTTTGTCGAAAGCTGATAGAGCGCAACTTATTGAAATGTGTAGTTAACAAAAAAGGTAGGTACCTACCTATTTTGTTAACTACACATATTGTTAAGTTAAAGGAATATACAGTGTGTTTTTTTGAACAGTGATCAAATTTTGTGGTATGGCTTAGACCATCAAACTGAACAACTTTGTCTATGGGAACAACTTAATCAGATCAAAAAAATATTCAGCTGTTCCATAGAAAACATTAATATCTACTCGACCAAAACGTATGGAACAGCTGATTTTTTTTCACTCTGATTAAGTTGGTCCCATAGACAAAGTTGTTCACTTTGATGGTCTAAGCCACAACACAAAATTTGATCACTGTTCTAAAAAACACATTGTATATTTTTTTTATGGATGGATAATAAGTGATGGATTTTGTGTTTAGTTTGGAAACATGGGAAAAAAGAAATAATAAGTATTTTTTGTAAAATAAAACTAATTTAATTCAATATGAATGTTTACAATAATTTATTGCCTGTGCAGCTATGCCATTGCTTCGTAAATCCTACGATGGGAGACCTTGTACCAAGTAGAAGCAGCAATAAATTTGGCAAGGGCTAGTTTTTTCTCCCTTTTATTGTTTACCTATTTCTCCATACCCTTTGACTTCGAGCAGCATTTAGCTCCGACTGAGAAAATTAGAAGATTAGAAGATTTGAAAATCTGAAATGAGACAAAACAATACCTAATTTAAATAAATATTGTTTACAAATGTTCATAAAATTAATTACATTGTTCTATTTATACTTACTTATTGATTATTCCCATTCTTTCTGATATATTTTGTAGGAAAATTATGGAATATTAATATTCTAATGTATCTGTCATCTCTCTTATTATATTATAATACACTAGCAAGGCTGACTAATTCCATGTAAATAACTTAATGCTCACACAGGCTTTTGATAAGACCTAGTAGCATAAAAAGAGAGGGCAGTTAAAACCTGCAAAAAAATACTTATGAAAGTTTAAAGGTAGGTATTTAAATTGTATTATTAATTAACCTCTCTCTCTGTGTTTACCTTAAACTCCACAGAGATTTTATTCCTCCTTCGCTGTCTAGGCAACAAAAAAATAGTTCAGAACATAACCTTTTAAAAATATATTTGTATAATCTGTAGTGAGCTCTGAACTCGACATCTGAAATCTGTAGAAGATAGTTTACAGCAGTTGTACGAACTCTTCTCCGCACTCGAACAGCGTTAGCCCTTCTTTCACTGGTTTCTTGATGTAAATAGTCCATTAGCATAAAAGCTTTTGCCATAGTGAATTATTACTTCACGTAATTAAAATATAACCACACAATTTATTATCAACACTATTTAAACACAAACCACTGGTTGAACATAGTAAAAAGGCCGAAACTTATTAAATAAAGACTAAGCAACTGCTAACAATCACAATATCACTAGTTGTTAAATCTCAATCGCCATTGCTCTCGAGTCGCTGTCAAAAAACGTTTCGTAATACCAAAACAAACAATCGGTTGCTGTGTTCTAGGCGAGGTCATGCATTTTTAGTTCGTCCATCGCTCGCATGTAGCGCTACTGTGGAGTGGTCGCTAACTTTGCGTTCCGTAATACGAATTCGCGATTTGTTAGCAATAATTGTACAATTAAGCGATTGCGACTGTCATATGAAGAACGCTAATAAGCCTGCGGGAAGCAGGACACCTGTCGTGGCCCGTGAGAATGAATATGCATCGCCGCAGATAACGCGCGCGCGCCGTTACCCGCCGTGACGTCAGCCATTCTACTTTAATATTTTGAAACCAGCAAAATTGTGTGAACAAATGACATATGAAAAGTCTTATATTAATTGAACATTAATTATAATTTTTTCCTACAATATTTTTTTAAAGTTCCGTACCCAAAGGGGCCAAACGGAGCCCTATATTGCTGTCACTCATGTGACCATCGTCTGTCACAAAGCTCTATCAGCTACAGTCTTCATATTTACACCGAAGGTATTACCGACCCAAAGCCAGGTAAAGTGTAATAAATATTTTAGAAGGGGATTCCCATATAATTGAAGGGGGGCGTAATTTTTTTTTTCACGCTCCTCTTCGAACGTTTCACTATTTAGAGCTTGTTATATCGACATAGTCTGTATTTTTTAATTTAAAAAACAAAGCAATTCATTTTGCCGTCAAACGCGTAGCACAGATAATTCCGCCCCTTAGCCCTATTTGGTTCGGAACCCTAAATGTCTGAAACCCGACACGCACGTGGCCGGTTTTTTAGAATCAATGCAACATTGCACAAACTGCCAACAAACAGCAGTAATATTGACACATTGACAGAGTGCCCATGCCGGCCGTCAGTAAAGTTAAAAGTCAAGTTTTCACACGTCATTCACGACAGTTAATCCGCCATTTTCCGGTATAAGCCGGTTTTTACCAGCTCGTTACTTCCAAGTGGCAATGAGTTTTAAGTATTCATTTGCAGGATACGCATAATCCGACGCGGCGCCGTCACGCGATTCTCTCGCCGCTCGTGTTTTGTTCGCATACGTCCCTCTTTTTATGCTGATTTGCTGGAGAGAGCGGTAAATGATTCAATGGAACCAAGTTAGTTAAACAATCGTTAATTAATGTGTAGTTCTAAATATCCAATTTGTGATCGATTGCATTGGTGGTGTAAACTTGAGACAACAACGTAAAGGTCCCGTCGTAGACTTCATTCATCTGGACTAATTCACCTGGGTGAATTAACTATAACTTAATGCACCTAGGTGAATTAGGTATACTTAATGAGTATACTTAATTCACCTACATTTTATTACAGAGTATAGTTTAAGCACCTAGGTGAATTAGCTGTGCAAAATTGATCAAAAGCGTTATTTAATGTTATTTAGTATACGAGAGGGTAGTGAAGGAGATATTCCCTTCCATAAAATAACACTTAATTGCTTAGTTTAGTCTAGCTAAAAACTTTAGACTGTTTCAGAAAATGTTTGCTTCACCGAGTAGCTGATAAGGATGCCCGGCTCACTACATCTTCAGCTACTGATGAGTATCGTTTCGGATTACCTCGTTCCGGATCGGATCAGTGTATCTTTATAACAAGAGTGGATCAATGAAAGCATTCGACGGGTCATCCCGTCGTTATGATCAGGTCTCATTATGGCTGCCGCGATTATACGTCCCGATACGGGGAATGGGAGAGCGCGCGAGATCGAAGAGCGCGGATAGGGTCGGTCCCGCGCCGCTGTTTATGGGGTCAAGCGGTGCGCGCGCGCAGGTGAGCCGCCGATTACCCACCTCGCTCCACTCTGCACCCGCTCTGGTTACAATCAACCAACAAACAAATTACAACTTATTAAGACAAATAGATAAATAAATTACAGCAGATAAAGCCAGTTGTAAGGATGCGTTTGAAGGTGTGCCCGTTGTTTCTTGTAGTATTTTTTGGGTATAGATAGGCGACCATATCATTCTGACTAAGCTACATCAGTTTAATTTAGATAGGTGACCAAAAGCATGGTAGGTCGCGAGTTCCGCAATAATAATTAATGATTTATCGGAAAAATACAATCAACCAAATAAACCGGTGGTGTTTTCATCATAATAAAAAATCAGTCAAGAGCGAGTCGAAAATTTCCGTACCATCTTATACTAGTGGCTCCGTGAGCTGTAGGCCTTGCATTAAAAAGTATCTCAAATTGAAAGTTGTTTAAAAATTAATAGATGTCGCCATCGCCACGAGTTTTTTAAAGCACATAATAGGGTACGTGCTGTTTGGTATTATTAAGTACGCAGGTAGATGGAGCTTCGTATATTGAGCATTTTTCGAAATGTGTGAATTATTTATTTTCTTTTGAATTTCGAAAAACTGACTTGACCAAAAAATTATGTGTAATTATCGAGCCTGCTCACAAAATTTCACGATAATCGGTTGAGAAATGCGACCTGTAGAGGAGAACAAACGGAAAGCCGTAAAGACGGAAGGAAGGATGTATGAAAATATTTTTGTCCAAGCTGAAGCAGAGACGCTTCGCTCGCACTTCGCGCTCGCTGGGTCATTAAATACACTGCTGTGTACAATAATTTGTAATTTCAGGCCAGCGCCATCGCTTGGCGGATAGTGTGACTAATGAAATTTTTGTCAAACATTTCTGAAAAAGTATGCTATTTAGATACATCATTTTATTTTTCCTGTAATCTTTTCAAATTTCAAGCTGATAGCATTAGTAGGTCTTGAGATATCCACACTATAAGGGTAAATTTTTACTAAGCTTTATCTGAACTTTGTTAATAATTTTACAGATCTCTTGGAGTCCATAAAAGTGCAAAAAATTCAGTACAGTTGGGGTATTAAAGTTACAGATTTGAGAGCCATCCATCTCCGGGACCTCAGGTAGATTTGAAATAGAAATATTTTTTATTTAAAAGTACTTTTAAATCGTTCAGTTTTTTTTTACCACCCATTGGGGACGTCTTTTTGCTGACAAGAAGAATGGGCGCAAGATTTGTATCTTAATCTAAAATTTGGCAAAATTTGCTGCATTTTAAAAGTATTTTTAAATACAAAAGACATCAACGTCGTCGGAAAAAAAAATAAGTTTTATTTTTCGATTAATATTCGATGGCATATTGATTATAAAGTTTTATTTGGCGTCGAGATTGATTTTGGCGATTATTCGAATGGATTTCGACTGGAATGTTTCACCTGCTTTTCTAAATTACAATTTTAATGATAAGTTAAATGCTCAAAACATCAGTTATTAAAGTCATTGGCAACGTAAAAGGTTTTGTAGAATTTTTATGAGTGAGCGACTGACCGACCGATCAACTATTGATATCATGTCAGTGTTTGTCTTACCATATAAGTTTTCACTAGTCAATCAACAATGTTAAATAAACAAACGTTTCAAAACAATTCTGACAGATAGTCAGAACACAATATTGGCTTACAAGTCAATGCACTGGAAACACACGGTTTGGTATCATCATTATTTGGAATGAACAGAATGTTTATTGTTGATTGGAAAGACAATGCAATGTATTATTATGTATTATAATATTACCTACCCTGACTAAGATGTATTTGTGGACAATTCGAAATCTCTTGTTAACCAACTTGAGTTATGTTTGTAGTACCTACCACATAATTATGTAATTGGGTCTATCCCGTATAATTATGTATATATAAATAAATAAATAAAAATAAATAAGTATTATTTTATTACCGTTTCTTATACGTGGTGAAATATTTTAATTTGAGAAATACAATTAGTTGTTGAGTGTACTACTTATGCATTGCCAAGTGACGTTGAATATGGAGAGGAAGACTCAGAAGATATTAGGTCTTTACCTATGAAATTGCCGATATTTTGTCACATACAGAGAAAATAATAACTTCTATAATTTAAAATTTAACAAAATCGTGAATATTACATCGAATTATGATCATGATAGTTAACTATCAGTAAAAATAAAGTCCATATTTTAGCTTTCGTGACATTAAAAAAAAGATCTTGAAAGTGGCTCTTTTTTTGTGAGCAAAAAAAAAAGGGTGACCGAAGGGGTTGTAACTTAACCAAAACTTATTTTTTCGCTTATCTTAAATGGAAATAAGTTAGCATAATGTTCAAACATTAGTACATAAAAGTTTTGTTACATGAGTGTTCATGGTTGTTAAATGAACAAAGAAAACGCTATTATGAAAAATGCAACTTCTTGAAAAATCTCCATACAAATCGGCAATTTCATAGGTAAAGACCTATTATTAATACACCTATTAAGTATGACTAATTTAGATCATGATCTCAATAACTCCATACTGTTTTTATTAAAACAACTATAGTTTAAGTAGTCAAATGATGACATTTTGTAATATATGGATCGTAATTCGTATAAGTACGGTAAAATCTAACCTTTTCATTAAAAAAGCATATTGCTGGTGAAGAAGATAATGTCATAACATTTACACAACATTGTTGTCATGTCGCGACAGCCGGAGCGCCAAGTGTCACAGTCGGCTGCGCGGGCGCCGCCACATCCGTCATTTGTCACACACAGTCATGACAAATTTTTCTTTTCCTATTTAAACATCTGATTTATTAATTATTCCCTTTGCCTTTGTAACATCACTGGGGTTGGTTATCTTTAATATTCCGCTCAATCCGGGCTTTGAACTGAAAAAGTTCTGCCAAGTTCTTTCAAAGTATTTTTTTTTTCTTATATTGGTGGTGAGAGTTTAATTCAGTCGTTGAGAAGAGTCTAGTATTTCGCCCACCTGTCTAAGACATAACGGGTCCCAAGTTTGATTCCCAGGGGGGGTACAATTTGTACTCGGTTTGGTTGGTGGTAGTGCTTATTTCAAGTTTGCCCGGCTAGATACTACCATCTTACCTAATTCTGACGCCATAGCGACAATTAAAAAATTGTTGTGTTCCGGCAGTTAGAGTTAAAATAGCCAGTTCCTCAGTGATGAGAATTCCGGGAGTAGTGCGCTTCCACCTTCGGCCTTATCGTCACTTAACATCAGGTGAGTTGACGGCCAATCACTATCCCGTTGTGCATAAAAAAGAGAAGTTCTGCACATACAAATCCATTTACTATGTTGTCTCTCTAGTGGTTTTAAGTTTCAGGACCATCAGGTTCATGTAGTATAAAAAAAAGTGAAACTGATGTAATAGCCTTGAGTATGTGGTGCGTGTGTGACAGCGGCGCCGGCGCACGCGCCGCCCGGGGCCGGTAATTGGCGCATGTCCCCGCACGCAAATGTGGCCGGCCGCAACCGAGACCTTGGACCACCTACTCATCACAATCAACACTTTACTTGAAAAAGTTGTGACTGAGCTTGAAGATTAGATTCAGCCTGCCTTTGTAGATGTGGTATCATACGAAGTCCCTTACTTTAAAACTGATACAGTATTCACATAAAAGGAAATGGTAAAAATAACTATTGAGCACGCATTGCGTAAATGGTAGCTGTTGACGTCTTTAAATTGCATAAAATGTATAAATTGCAGTTTGATGAGCTGTTCGTTTGTGTATCACCGAACACTAAAAAACTCAAAGTAAGGTATAAAGAATGAAGCTGGCCTAGCTAGCTACTACCACCGTCTTATCTGTCTATTACGCCATAATACTCCGGCAGTTAGAGGTAAGAAAGCCAGTTCTTCCGTAGTCGAGGATTCTGGGTGAAGTGCACTTCGGCTTTACTTAACATCAGGTTAGATGCAGGCTAAGCACTGACTCTGAGTAGAAAAAAAAATTTAGTCTTCAAAATTAATCAAATACTTCGAAAATGTCAATATAAAATTGGCAACAGTAGAATTATAACATATCTAGTTTTGAATAAGTGTACGGCTTACATATCACGAAATGCCGGAGAGATAGCATCGGCGCGGAGCGAGGTTCGCAGCGCGACCCGCCGGGGATCGCTCTTGTATCGCACCTGCCACCAACCATTACGTAATAAGGGGCATGCATGCAAAATATTTCAAGTTCCTTTTATGAAACTTATATGGAGTAAATTATACTAATGTGAAAGTTTGTATGTTTAGATGTTTACTCAAAAAACAGCTGAACGGATTTGGATGAAACTTATCACACAGTTCTATTTTTGAATTAATACACCATCATTTTGTAGTCGTTTGAATTAACTTATGGGAGTGTTCTACCAACGAAACTTACCATTTTTGCCAAAGAAACATGGGTCGAAATAGGACAAAAAATGATGGTCCTCTCATACTAACTAGACAGCTAAAATATTGTATTATTGAGGGAAAGTATTTTTCTTTTTTGTCATTTTTCGCCCCTTGTTTATTTGGCAAAAATGTTAAGTTTAATTGGTAGAACACTCCCTTAAGTTAATTAAAGTGACTGCAAAATGACGGTGTAAACAGGCTGTTTGATAATAGCCATACAAAACTTTCTTAGATAGGGTACCATGCATACAACCCCGGAAAATTATTACAAACCCTGGAAACCGCCACATGGCTGTGAAATTTTGACTTCTTTATTTGTATGGAAAAATGCAAAATTGTCATTTTGCATTGATGAGAAGAAATGGCGAATGAAAACTTGGAGAGGAAGCCGACCTCCGTCTTTTGTATTAAATAAATTAATTAATACAAAAGACGGAGGTCGGCTTCCTCTCCAAGTTTTCTTTCGCCATTTCTTTCTTGAAGGGGCCTTCCAATTTTATGAAATGGTGGTAGTTTCAGTAGATTCTCTCTCTTTTTAGCATTAAATAATTCATAAAATTAAATTATAAATCAACATAAAATAATTAAAAATTTTGTTAAATTTTAATTTCTGAACGTCTAAAAAAATTCATCGCTTGAGGGTAGGCTCACGAGTAGCTTCAGTCCCCCGTGACCACGGCAGCTGCAAAGGTGCCGAAACGTCGGGAAAACCAAAAATCAAACCAAATACCAACTAAATACCAAAGTAGATTCAATAAAACCGCGCTAGTATCCGTTAAAAAGTGTTTTATTTCATGTCTAGTGAGCGCGTAAGCTTGAGAAGTGAATAAGCTATTCTTCTGTCAACAAATACCTGTTATTTTTTTATTAACTTTACTTTTTTGTCTAAATATTTTTTTGTGCATACAAAAAACGCCATCAAACAGTAGACTGGACTTGGCTGTTAAAAGATGCTCCATGGGATCCCAAACTTCAGTATGATATGAAGATATCACGAAATGATGATACACAAAATTAGTGGCCACCCTACGGTCGAGATGGATGCATGGATAAAAATTGATAAAGATTATAAAATTTTACAATATTACTAAGTGAAAGAAAATTGAAGTTATTTTTAGATGCAGTCTTCTGCTCTACTTAATCAAACATTGTCCTAGTACGAATTCTATGTAATACCCATCAAGACACACGCATCGATTTCAATTTGGAGTGAATTAAAATTGGCGACATTAATCCTCATGTATGAGCCGTAAAACTAATGAAGAGACGTACCGGCAAAGACACCATGCAACAAAGCAAGCGCGGCGAGTCAAGACTCAAGGGCAGCGACGAGCGGCGCGGTCCCATTGAGCCATTACGCCCGCGCCGAATTAATCACCAGCGCTAATCACCATGCCGCCGCCAGCGCCACGCTACCGCTTAGCTAAAAAAGTTTCAAGTTGAACATTTTAGATTCTGATGGGTTTTGCTACGTTTATGGGATCAACATGTTTTTTTTCGTGGTTTTCAGCCTATCCTATTTGAAAACTAAGGAAATTTTGTGAATGTCGTCACGTATGCAACTTAATTTGGTAACAAAAATGTATTCCCACTTTTTCCGAATTTCAGCTAAAAACATATTTATACAGGGTTATTTGTAAAACACCAACAACCTCGCAAGAGTAGATTACTAATTTCATTTTTTTTTAAACTTTTCCGAAAACCGACAAAAAAGAATTCGACGCTCCATACAAATGTCCCGAACAGATGATCGTGTTTTGTATGAAAAGTCGATATTTTTTTGTCTGTTTTCGGGAAAGTCGTAGAACAAATGTTGTTGTATATTATGTTAGTAATCTATTCCTGCGAGGTTGTTGGTGTTTTGCAAATAACCCTTTATACTTTAATAACTTGACCTTCAAATATTACATTCAAATATCACACTATGAATTTGCAGATGGATCAGACTCGACGATTATGCAATAAGTCAGGGCGTCTGAGCGCCGGCAATTGTCGGCGTCTTTTTTAATTCCGCAGCGGAGTTGACCCCCGACGCCACGTCATCTTTATTTGTAGAGTGCGCATCAATGGGAACGCACCGTATCAATCATGAGACAAATTGCTTAATTCAAGTGCGCAAGAACGGAGACAATGAAACGGCCGCGTCTAGCTTCCTTCATCTGTGCCGAACATAATAAGCATCCGTTGTCGCGAATTACAGCAGAACTTTTTTTTTGCAGTGCTCAATGCTCTTGAAAATGCCGTTATAGTTAACGGCATTTTCAATGTTAGGTCACAGAATAGATAATATAAGTACTACCGTACAGAAAAGAAACTCTCCGCCCCGCCCCACAATCAATTACCTCACCCCACCCCGCGAGTTCGTGTGCCGAATCGTGTGCCCATTCAATAACCCTAGACTTCACGCACACAGATGCGCGTGTGCAAAAACGTCACTGTGTAGCGTCTGTGTAATAGGTAGTTGAAATGCGGCGCTTGTATGGAGTGCCCGGGGTGTGGTTAGGTTTATTAAATCATAAAACTCCTTATTTTTCATAGCTCTCTATATCTTTCCCCTGTTCAGGAACTTCTTTCGCTAGAACTAGAGTACCGCTCACCGATGCTGAAGAGACTGGAAGCGGTCGACTAGAGAAAAATGTATGCTATGTGGTGGAGGACGGAGTGATGAAGCTTGACCCTAATAGTGCCTGTACGAAATCTTAAGTTGCTTCGCGAATTTTAGGCGTCCGTCGTCGGCGCAGGGCGAGGTGGGGACAATTACGCTCGCAAGAAACACCACAATATCGGGAGCGTATTGTATGCAAATCTGGCGACACCGGCCCACGCCAGATGGCACGCTCGATATTTCACTCATTAACCAACTTCGATTGCGTCCATACATTGTTACAATGTATCATTCCATGCCTTGACTGTTTTTTGAAAAACCGAAATAACGTTTTGTTACTTTATATATTTTTTAATTTGTGCTTGGAGCTTTCGCTCACAGCTCTGCTTGCCCCGGTCGTCGGCAATATGATAATAATCACTTAAAAGCATCAGTTAAAAGACGTCATAATGGATGGTAGGGTAAAAGATTTGACGATTTAAAAACGCTTATTATGTGAGCTCATTTAACTTAAGATATTTTCATTTCATTTCATTTTTATTTCATAAGTTTGGATAACCCCATTGCAATAAACGCAATGTTACAAAACCATTTTAAGTTTAATTTCTCAAGATTCAATTTTGCTTTGACTTTCACTATTGCAACACCTTGTTTTAAGCGCTTCCTATTTCGCGAGGCAAAACAATAACAATATATTCCCGATGAGAACAACAATAAAACGGATAAAGGCGTTTTAAATTCCCTCACTATATTATGAATGGCGACGATAGCAGCCGGTGTCGCACGCGCAGCCGTGCCAATTACAGCATCGGCCATCAGATAGCGCTAACAAGACGATGCGTATCTCCCCTCCGCCCGCGCCCGCCGCCCGCGCGCCCGCCACATTCAAATTCCGATAGCAAATACTGCACTCCCCCGCGACATAAATCTCCCAGCTTCTTTCCAGATGTGAGCCCTAAACCTCCACCATTGAGTTCACTTTGGTTTCGACCGAGCCGAAGCTCACTTTGCATGATGAACGCGCTGGCGTGAATTACGCGGGCGCAGGTCGTTATTGTCGCCCGCGTTGTTTTTGCTCCAGAAATTCTGCAAATGCAACCTTACGCGGTGACCGATTAGGAGTGCTGATGTGTAAAGTGAGCACGGGGGGCATTTAAGTGTATTATGGAGACGGTGGAATATTTCACGGCGATGCATGGCGCGATAGGCGATTGCGCGCGCGCCGATAGCGCTATCAGTGACACGCAGCAGGAAGGCCGCGCGCCGTGAATCAGCCGCCGACACACTGGACAAGCTCTTTTGTTTCGACTGTTGCATAACCGGCGCTGCACTCATAAAGCACAGATTATCTTCCTCTATAATATAATACGCTTTCGTTATCCGTGCTTTATTGCTGTTACAATCATAGTATTACCTAAAGTCGTTACTTTTCCGAGAGTTAACGACACAGAACAGTTATGAGCTAGCTCGTCGGCGTCCGTCACCTCGGTCGGCGCGCGGCGGCTCCTTTGAATAATCACTAGATTTATGGCGGGTAACCATAGAGCAGCGCACAATTAAATAATTTGCGTACGCGCATCGCCCCCGCCCCGCCCGCTCTCGTTATAATTTGTGGGTTTAGCGGCGCGATCGTTTATCATCGGCGCCTTAACCCACAATTAGCGATTGAAACTTTTGGACCTAATGTGTAATCATTTGTTTAGATGCGGCTCTTTTCGCTTACCGCTTTAAGAAGAACTCGTTTAAGATGCATTTGGGCCACGCGGCGAACTCCTGATCGTATGTTAATGTAAAAATATACCTTTATCTATTTTCTGCTACGATATACCGTGGTTATTTAATATTAATCCTCACTATTAACCTGTCACTGAGTAACAAGTCACACATTTGTCTTTTAGGCAAAAACTTTGTTTGCTCGTAGAACTGATCATCCGTGTAAGTGCACCGTATGGAGCTTAAGAATTTATGACGTAATTACAAATAGTGTAACGCTTACGTTTCTCAAATACATCTTTTTGTCCATCGAGCATTTACAGAGCGCTTTATATTGCAAATTGCGAGTGCTTCAAAGAAATGTTCCTAACTGGATATTTTCAGTAATGGCGGAGCGGACAATCTCTCGGATGGAGCGCAGCAATTTGTAATTAAATTGTTGAGGCGTAAAGTGGGCGCGGGGGGCGGGGGGCGCCGTGGCCGGGCACTTTGAGTAAACCGACCAATTGTATAATTGGTGCGCTTTCAATTGGCGCGCGAGACGTGAGAACCGATGCTGCGCCGCGTCACCGAGTCGCACACCACACGATGTCCGTCGCCGGGGCGGCATCCGCCGGAACGTTCAAACTTGATGTAATCTTTTAGGAGGCATCTGTTGTATAAAGATAGATAGTATAGACACCCTATGCGCAAACTTAAGAGAGTGCGTTCAGCCAGAAGTTTCACAACTTGCCTGAAAATAATTATTGTGAAAAGAATTAACTAGAAAAACATTATCTAAGCGCTATCGCACACAGGCAACTTAGTCTCCCAGCAACTGTTTTGTCTCTCACATCAAGTCCACGGGTTTATATGGAAGCGCGCACACGAAGCGACACGGTCGTCTGCAACTTTTCATACAAATCACGTGAGAGACAAAAAAGTTGCGGAGACAAAAGTTGCCCGTGTGCGATAGCGCTAATTTTTCATTTTCTCTTGGTTTTGGTTTTCTATTTTCTGATAAAACATAACATTTGCAGGTATAACTGATAAAACATTCAATTCAAAGGCATACAGCACTTTTAGTGGTAATAATAAGTTTGGCATTTTATAGACATCTTAATTAGACATAATCTAATACTTTATAACAAAAATATTGAAACTTTCTTAAAGTTACTCTGTAACGATAACGGTAAGTAGTTTGTAAAAATCCAAATCTGCCTACTGTAATATCCCACTCAATTTTAATTTCAAGAGGTTTCAAATAAAATAAATAATATGGTTATTCATTAAGCCGATTTCAATATTGAGAGTCGTCCCTTCACTGGCGGGACGCCCCAGGAAGCTCATTGTGCATTCATCGCTCAATAAAAAAACCGTCTTCATGATTGTCCCGTTGGCTGCGCGCCATAAGTCCGCGGGGACATCGCAAGACGCGCAGGTACAGGGGACCTAATAAGGCAGTACTTTATGTTATCTACTTAATAATATGTATTATATTGAGTATCATGTTTCATTTCCCAAATCTCTAAGTATTTATTCCGAAATATTAAATTTTAACTATCCCCGAAATTAAATTTATATACTTAACAAATAAAAAATTCATTTACGATAAAAAATGGGCTTAAAACCTCAATGTACGAACTGCTTAAGCAACAAAAAGTAGGTCATACAGGCATAAGACTTAGATAGAAGAAAAATGGCAGAAAAAAATGGCGATTCCAACGATATGACAAAACAATTATCTTTCGCCAAAAATGGCACTTATCCCCTTTTGCCTGTTAGTTAGGCATCGATATAATGTACTAGCTTCCGCCTGCGATTTTATCCGCGCGGATATTAATTAGAGAAAATCCTTAGGGAACCTTCAACCAGGATCCGACCAGCCGTTTTTACGCGATTAGGCGGGTCCCCCCACCAAGGGGGGACGTTTGCCGCGTGTGGCGGACCTCGCACGAGGCTCGCTTGGTAAGGACCCGCCCAAACGCGTAAAAACGGATCCTGGTTGATGGTTCCCCAAGGATTTTCTCTAATATCCACGCGGATGAAGTCGCAGGCAGAAGCTAGTTTATTACAATAATCAGAATTAGGTCCAGAGATATAAGTATCCCGTTCCCGTTTTTTTACCCTTTCCCGTTCCCGTTTTTTTACCTTTTCCCGTTCCCGTTTAGTCCCGTTCCCGTTCCCGTTGTGCTGAATCATGTCCACCGTGTTGGACTTCAAAATAAATGTCATTTTCGCAATCCCTAAGATTTAGTGATATTTACTTCGAAAATAAAAGATTTTCTAAACACAACTTCATCCCCATTTTCAACCCTTAAAAATCAGGGGTGGAATTATCAAAAATTGCTTTGATGTTTATATTAATTTTTTATCGTAAGCCTAAATACAAAATTGGAAGATCATAGCTTCAAAGCTGAAGGACTTTCATACAAACTTTCACCCCTTATTTCACCCCCTTAGGTGTGGAATTTCCATAAATCCTTCCTTAGTGAAAACTATCTGTGTGCAAAATTTCAAGTCCCTAGGTCTAGCGGTTTGGGCTGTGCGTTGATTGTTCAGTCAGTCAGTCAGTTTACGATTTTATAATATTAAGATAAATATTAGCCAGCACTCAACCATGGAAGTCGCCATATTTCATTGACACCTAAATGTTTCAAATCAATTAACATCCTTGCCTTTTTAGGCCTCCAGATCTTTGTTGGAGGTACTGTCACTTGCGATTCTGTATCTGTAGTGTTTAATCTGATAACAGAGTGTGGGCTGAATGCGAAGCGTATTATTTTATTAAATGCAGACAATGGGGTGTCGATACAAGACCTACTTACAACATAAGGTTTCATTATTAAAAGAATCGTAAAACACATCAACAATATTTTGATAGTTATAAAAAGGAAACCAGGAAATGACAGATGAACTCTAAATCTTGAACAATAGGGAAGTTTCCAAAGTCTAAAAAAATAACAACAACATAAATATTGGCGAACACATTGCAAGCTTTTTCCCTATTTTACCCAAAATCGCGGGAAAAACTCCTAATCTGGCAGCTCTGCTGCACTAGCAAACAAAAAGCGAGCTGGGCATTACCGTGGAAGTTCACGGCTTCTCAGTAAAATAGGTACGCATGACGTCACACCATTAATTTTTTAACGAAAGGGAAAAGTCCCATAATTTCGTCATTTTCAGATTTATTTGATAAAAAAAATTACTGGATTTCATTGCACGCTTAATGAGATGTTTTGTAAAGAAAATAAAAAAAATGGAAACTTCCCTATTAATAACATACGAATCTCTAATCACATGAGTAAATAAGGTTTTTTACTCATGTGTCCCTAATGGCGCTTTATACATTTTGCTACATTTATTTTTTTGTTTTCCACCTGCCGCACTCCTTAGAAGATTACGTCCAGTTTGATGGAACGATCAGCTTTAAAATTGCATGCAGTTTGAGATAATTAGGCGTGGGTCTTGGCCGTGCGGTATCGATACCAACATTATTAAAACCGCTCCAATCTGGGCTCCTTATTATTACTAGACGATGGGCTATCGATAATGCCGCGCAACAATGGTGGGTGCGCGCGCGCAGCTTATCGCAGATGAGTTACGATTAGTAAATTGGCGAGCGGAGAAGGGCGCGAGCGGTTTTCTAATAAATTTAGTTCGTTCGGAATTACTGGCGCATCTCCAATACTCTAACCACCTATTCCGGAGATGCCTTCCTAGATAATATCGCTAACCATATTTTTGTTATAATCAATCGTAACGATAAATTGGACGGCAATGAAGACGCCAGCGCAATTACAGCCAATTATGAAACAGCCATAAATGACAGCATAATAATGAAATAGAAAAAAATTACGCTTATAAAGAGATAAAATAAATCATTATGTAATGCAATATTTAAACGGGTCAATTTTTCAGGTAACCGTATAGGCAACTTTAGTCGAATAGGGCTTTTCAGTTTTAACGACAGTCGCTTGTAAAATCAAATCACAAACCTAATTTCAAAGAGATAACAATTCAATTTTACAAGCGATTGTCGTGTCGATAAAAAGCTCTATCCTATAGTCGACTAAAGACGCTTAGCAAGTCGTTTGGAAAATCGCCCCGTGTAAATACCCAGTAAGATCTCTATTAGGATTTATATTTAGTTGTTTTATCTGATTTAGTTACTTACTGACTTCCTATTAGAACAGATTCTACTAAGAAATCTGCACGGAAACTTAGTTATTTCTAATAAAACGCAGGGAGATTTGATTATCGAACTACTTATAAGAATGCACCACCGCATATGCCAATAAGTGTTTCAATGTAGCGGCCAGTGAAATCAAATAAGAGAGTTCCACGCAAGGGCGGGCGTTGGCGCGGGCGCGGGCGTCGCAGCCTCATGCAATTAGCGCAACTTGCGTGATGGACGTAACCTCATTAGAAAAATACAAAACTTTATCATTTGCCGCCGGAACTTGAGCGCAGCTATTCATCTGGTTTGAAAGTATTGTTCCGGTGAATGCTCCAGTGGTCATTGGACTTCTTGCGGCAGACAAATCAATTATTGATCCTTATCTCTTTAGACTTTGTGTTTGATAAAATCACATTGTCTGAAAGTTCAAGATTTAATCCACTGTTTTAGAAATACTTTGATAATCATTAATTTGGTATAAGATACTGGAAATTTAAGACATTTTCTTAAAAATACCTACTTGAAAATGATCAATTGTCGGAAATCTGATACCAAATAAGTAAGCAACCTTTGTTCCTAAGAAAAAAGATGCTCGTTCTCAAACCAAAAGTTACCACCAACATCGCCGTCCACACAATGTTGCATAAAGTCGATTGAATATTCTCATCGCTCATGTAAAGTAAAGGATTACATCTTAAAAAGTGCTTTCAAGTCATCCATCAAAATTATTCAAATGCGAAAATGATCCGTAAACAACTTGCCACTGATGGCGTTATAATGCGCGCGCGCGTGCGTTTGTCCATCACCGATTTCACAGGACCCACGTGACATTTCAATTGCGCCACCTACCGCCGCGCAGCATCTGCATCATTCCACATACGTTCATGACTAATCGTATTCAATTATTTCTCTATGAACTTAGTAATAGGTATCTCTAGATGCAGTAAAAGATTGATGTGATGAGCAAAAATATACTGAAGTTTCTACGCGTGTGGGATGACACTTTGAACCTTTGCTCAATACGAGGGCAGTTAGATATGTCCGTGACTTTAAGGTTGAATACAATATTTTTTCATAATTCAATTTTCCCGTCTTAATTTAGAACTCTTTGCTGAGTTTATGCTGTTGCATTTTTTAAATTGGCGCGAAATAAAAAAAAATGGAAGGATTTATGCAAGTGAGGTCGGGATATTCTTTTATAACGGAGAAAAACAAATTTTGCGTATTGATAAAATACTACTTTTTACGTGGTAAAACCATTAAGCAGACGGAGGATAAACTGAAAAAATATTATGGGGACTCTGCTCCATCTCATGAAATGGTTCATAAGTGGTTTACTGAATTTCGTTGTGGTCGTACTACCACAACTGTCGCCGACGGCCCAGGAAGGCCGATTGAGATCACCACTGAAGATATTGTTAGCAAATCCACGACATTGTTATGGCAGACCGACAAGTGAAGATACGCGAGATAGCTGATGCTATTCACATCTCTACCGAACGAATTTTTCATATTTTGCTCGATATTCTCGGCATGAAAAACCTTTTTGCAAGATGGGTGCCGCGTTTGCTGACAGTCGGCCAAAAACGAACTCGTGTAACAACTTCTAAACAATGCTAGGTTTGTATAACCGCAATCCAAGTGATTTTTTTCGTCGGTACGTAACACTTGACGAAACGTGGGTCCACCATATACGCCAAAGACGAAGCAACAGTCAAAACAGTGGACTTCTACCGGTGAACGTGCCACGGAGAAGGCAAAAACTGTTTGTTCGGCTGGTAAAGAGACGGCCACTGTCTTTTAGGACAGCAAAGGTGTTATTTACATCGATTTTTTGGAGAAAGGCAAGACAATTACCGGAGCTTACCAAGTTGCTTTGTTGGATAGATTCAATACAAAGCTGCTGAAGAAAAGACCGCATCTAGCAAAGAAAAAAGTTTTATTTCATCACGACAATGCTCTGGCCTACTCATCGGCAACCGCAACATCAAAAGTTGTGGAATTGCGATACGACCTATTGCCACACCCCCCGTTTTCACCAGATTTGGCCCCGTGTGACTTTTTCCTCTTCCCAAATATGAAGAAATGGCTTGGTGGATAAAGATTTTCATCCAACGAAGAAGTGATAGCTAAAACAGGAGCCTATTTTTCAGGGTCTGATAAAAACAATTTTTTGGATGGGTTGAAGAAGTTGGAACATCGTTGGTCGAAGTGTATAGAGCTGAAAGGAGATTATGTAGAAAAATAAAACAAAATATTCTTGAAAAAATTTTTTCTCCTTCACAAATTCACGGACTTATCAAACCACCCTCGTATGTCTTTTTATCTGTTAGATACGTGCTGCTAGCATCATTATGATCAACCACTACAAGTGTGTATAGTATAACCACTACAATAATGTTGACGACCTGAGTGGTGCAGTGGTCAACATGCCGCCTACCACGCAAGAGGTCCCGGGTTCGATTCCCGACCGCGCAGAAATTGAAATGATGAATTTTAATTTCTGTGACGGGTCTGGGTGTTACTATAATGTATAATAAGTATATATTTAATAGTATATAAGTAGTATATCAGTTGTCTAGCACCCATATTACTTAGTTTGGGGCTAGATGGCGCTGTGTGAAATTGTCCAAGCATTTATTTATTATTTATTTATTTAAATTCTAGTTGCAATCGCGGGCACGAATCCTCTCATTACATGTGGCAACATTCTGTATTCATTCTTGTAATGTCTGAAAATATTTGACCCGATTTATCATCAATAGTTGTATGGCCCGATTCTATGGTACCTATTTAGTGATATTGATCCGAATTTCCCAAACAATCAGCTGTTTGCGTAAAAGCCCAAAAAGGTTGTATCCTTAACGTAGAAGATAAATAACCGATGCGCACGCGCAGAGCGCTCGCACGCATTGCACGACGAATGCGGTGCGCGGAACCAATCGGGAGCGCGCGCGTTCTGCCGCGTTCGCGCTTTATTACGCGCACTTATTTCATTTTTACGTCCACGTGTATTAAGTCGCCGCGGCCGCGTGAGAGTCGCTGGCAGCGTTACGTCAAATTATTATAATGCGACTTTATTGCGTCGATCGTCGGCTGTGGGAGAATGTGCGATTGCTACTTTTAAAGGAGTTCGCACGGTGGGAAAACTGGCTGGACGTACACGTAATAGATTTTATTAAAATGACACACAACACAGGGATCACTGTATTTTCAATTTCTGATGTTGTATGATAAAGTCGTCTACAAAAAGAAAGACATTTCTATTGGTTGAAAATTAAATTGGTGCACCTTTCCCGGCAAACATAATCGTTAACTTTAAAAGACTGGCCAAGTGCGAGTCGGACTCGCGCACGAAGGGTTCCGTACCAAAAAACGGCAAAAAAAACACGTTATTGTATGGGAGCCCCCCTTAATTAATAATTTATTATGTTTTTAGTATTTGTTGTTATAATGGCAGCAGAAATACATTCTCTGTAAAAATTTTAAGTGTTTACCTGTTGTCGTTATTAATATCGAGCAAAAAGCAGCAAAAAAAAACACGTTTGTTGTTTTGGAGCCCCCCTTAAATATTTATTTTATTCTGGTTTTAATATTTGTTATTATAGCGGCATCAGAAATACATCTAAATTAATATTTCAACTGTCTAGCTATCACGGTTTATGAGATACAGCCTGGTGACAGACAGACAAACAGACAGACAGACGGACAGCGGAGTCTTAGTAATAGGGTCCCGTTTTTAGGGTTCCGTAGCCTAAATGGAAAAAAACGGAACCCTTATAGATTTTACCCTTTGGGTCGGAACCCTAAAAAACATCTGCAGGCTTAGCACTACCAGTAGACTTCCGGGCAGATGGACACCATTTTTTTATCGTTAGAAATTACTGCGATCAGGCCCTAAGGTGTCAACCAATGATTATAGTCTTCCGAAATAATCAACAGATGAGGACAACACTCTTCCATTCACAAAAATAGTGTAATAAAACCTTTTTACCCCTTGTCACTTGATTTGTGAGATGTCCTTGTCCAGTTAGAATCCTTACACCCCATTATTAGCACGTTATGAAATAATCAGAAACAACATATCAGCAGCGGGGCGACCCCCGACGATTTGCAGTTATTAACCCGTTTCTGAAATATGTCGCGACCCCGCTACAAGATTCCGGTGTTGTGACAACCCTCATGTCCAGGCTTCTATTTAATTCGTGGCATCGGTAAAAGGAAGGCATTCGGGGACGTCTCTATCGTGACGTCTTAAGGTTGCTTTTGTGTTTCGTAGACTGCACTAAGGGGTTTGCTGTCACCCCTTTGATAGTGAAATACGAGGCGGAGGGTAGCCGGGCGACGTTTTTATTATTTTTAAGCATCGGCGTGGGTCCCTCGGTAGCGCGTTTATAGGCCGTGTTTACATCTCTGCCGTAATAGGTGCCCTGATGGATGGCTCGTATTGTTTATTCAGCCGCCGACCTTTCCGTTCTAATTACCTATCGAGTTTCGATGATTTATCGAGAACTCAAATTAGCGAGTGCTAATTAACATGATTTATTAACTCGACTCTTACGCCACAGTTACAGTTTCTGTGGTATAATAAAAGTACGATAAAACATCGTTAAGTTAGTATCGATCAACGTCTTACTTTCGTTTAGAATATTCATTAACTGATGAAGACAGCAAACGTCTGGAAATAATTAATCATCACGAGATTGAGGTCTCTATCTCATGAGTGGGGATTTGTTAATACGGTTAAATATATTTATTTGACCTAACATACACATAATATTATAGTAATTAAAGGTAGATCATATAAATAAGTTTTTAAATTAGATATATTCCTATAATAAATGCCTATACTGTTAGTATACTTAACTTAGTTAAGTGATTCCAAGTGTAATAGGAAGTTTTTCTTACAGAAAGTTTTTTTTTCTGTCTTATTTATTTTTAAGTTACAAAACTACCTACTACTCAGTAAGAAAGCAGTCTCCACTGGCAAGTAGGTATGGGTTTTATATCAAAGAAATCGACCTAATAATTAAGAGGAAATTCATTATTTTATACATTAGGCCTTACAGGAGCCCTAAGTAAAAAGTAAACATTTAATAATAAAAATAATAAAAAATAAAATATTGAAGAATACTTCAATATTTTATTTTTTATCGATAATTTCAGGTTTAGTTTCACCCCCCTTTGGAGTTGCAATCAATCGAGAGACTCACTGTATTTGAAATCAAACTTATTTTTTTTCTACTTTGGAAGCGAAGCGTCTCTGCCTCTGCTTAGGCAAAAATGCTTTCGCTTGTCCTTCCGCGTTCCGGCTGTCCGTCTGTACGTGGCGGATCGCATTTCTTAACCAATTCTCATGAAATTTTGCATGATAATTATATAGATTTTTCTGACGAGCCAGTTTTTTGATATTTTTCGAAAAAACTAGTAAAAATAGCTGTAAGTGTAGAAAATACATGAATAAAATAATGATTACAAATACCCAAAACAAACGCGTATTACAACCCAATACAAAAGGGCCCGTTGTGTGGTAATCGAATGCGTAACCTTACCCTATGACGAGAACTTGAGACCACTCCACGCACGGGACTCCATATGAAATGAAACCACCCTAATTCTTACAAGTAGAGAAAAACAATAATTATTTAACTATCGATGTTTAAGTTGTAAATATTACATTTAACTACGCAAATGTTTTTATATCTAATAGCAAAACGATACCAGTTAAAACAGCGTAATTTTTTGTTAGTAGAAAATCTGAATACCATATGTGGAGTTGATCAGTATGTACAACTTTTTGTACGGAAAGAGCCCTGAAATCTAGAACAAAAGTTCAGCTGTTTCATATATTTTACCAGAGCTCAAATAAAACTTTGTAAATAGCTGTAACTTTGCGATTTCCATACAAAAACGTGTTTATAGTGATCAACTCTATATGGTTTTCAGATTTTGTGTTAACAAATTAATCCACTTGAAAAAAAGCAAACAACTTAATGTTATTTGATTTCTAAGGGTTAAGGGTAGGTTTCGTTTTATTTGAATTCGAAAACGCAAGTGCCGTAAGCATATCTAAATAAGACCTAGAAGGATATTTGATTAATTTTGATAACCCATCAATTATGGGAAAATAAGACACAATAGATATTTCATTATTGTCCGGCCCCATGTAGCCGCCTCGCGTTTGATGAATTTCATTGATAAAAAATAAATTTTCTTAAATTCACATGTGATGGTATGGACCTCATCACATACATTTTCCTTTTCCAAACGCATGCACAAAGAAGCTGTTGAGTTTTTCCCTAATCCTGCATTTTGTAATGGTATTTGGGAACATGACGGCGACATTCCCGGCGGAGGAGTGCCGCGACCCGGCGGACGTGCGCTGCATGCGACCGCTCCCGTTCGATCGACCGAACTGAACCCACGCAGCGGCCTACGAGAGAACAGAGATACGAGCTCTCAACCGACTCCAGTGGACAAAAAAATCGCGCTAAGTCTCAAATAATGCTCTGTATTTTGAAAATAAGCTTCAAACTTTCTTTATGTAATTTGTAATGTTGTAAAAAGCTCCATAATGAAAAATAAAAAAACGGACCAGTAGAAACAGACTAAAAAGTAAAAAAAGAAATTTTTTTCTGTAAATATTTATAACCCTATACCTACAGAAATTTTAAACCTAAAAAACGTGGAGCGCATGCTAAAGACAATATGAATGATAAATTTTACAAAATGCGCCCCTTTCTTTAGGTTGTAAATATTTACAGAAGAATTTATTTTTTACTTTTTAGTCTGTTTTTACTAGTCCGTTTTAATGTTTTTAGTCCGATTTTTTTTTTTGTAATAGTTTAGTCCGTTTTAAAAACGTTTTAAAAAAATATTTTTTTCAGTAAATTATTATTTTCTGCTTTAAGTTAGAGCTAAGACTAAACATAAGAAGCTAGTATAAAATCGTTCGCAAACTTTACGAACACAAACGAGAAAGCAACCTAATAAAAACGTATTACAAAAAACTAAGTGTGTGGCTCGTGGAAAATTATTGAGAAAATGTATTGGAGAAAATAACACATTTTGAAGAGCTATATCACAGGTCCTATTAAACTTCCAGAGCTACAGTTGTATTTCAATTGCTGTAGTATTTTTATACTTTAAAAATAATGCATTTTTATTAAGTTATAAGTTAAAAACTAAAAAATAATCTGCACCAGCATGTAGCATGCGGTATTGTAGGTATTGTTTTATTGAGTTGATTGAAATGATTATGGGTATTTTAAGTTTGAAATAAATTTATGTTTATTTTATTAACAAGTCTTGCGAAAAACTATAAAAACATTTTCTGCCAATAGTATCTATTCACAACTTTAAAAAAATTCGGTACATTTTTAGCGAAGATTAAAATCACTTTCCATGAAAACTAGTTTCCAAAAATATTTAAAACCATTTTAAAACAGGCAGAATTCTTCAGATGTTTAATCTGAATGAAAGTATTGTGTTTGGAATTTCAATGATTCAAGCAAGCTTCGTGATCTGTTTTATGCAGACAGACGTGAAAGCAACATTTTAATAGCTTTATATTTTTTTGTTTATTATTCCCTTTCAAGTTTAGTTTTAGTTTTCATATAAAAACGAGCATTGAAAATATTTTTTTTCATATAACAATGATTTTCTTGCTTTATACCATAACTAAGTGCTAAGAGGATAAGTTGGAAATGTGTAAGTTACTGTTAGTGAGTTACATACACAAGTGAAATGCCAAAAACTCACCTATCGTCATATTTTATGTCACCAAACTGTGTTAACCCCCATGAAAATGTTCTTATGACATTATTAAGGTGTTTCCCGTGAAACTCCTTTTCCTCTGTTCGGTTTCTCACCCCTGCTGTTAAAACTGAAACCTCTGTTCACCATCGGCGAGATGAATGTAAATAACTGCGTGCCGTTTTTAAATACGTCCGCTTTTTGCACGTGATCGTACATCGACGATACAATGAAATCATTCTTGCGAGTAGCGATGTTTTTGCTGGTGTCTCTTCCTAACTCCTGCTGTCGAGTACTGTACGTACACCATTCCCTTTTTCATTTTTAATTAATGTGTGTGATTCAACTTGTAAGAACTGTAATAATTTGAAATTTCATGTTTAGGTATTCCAAGTTGTCTTTCCATCTTTTGCGAATGTCTTTTTTTTATTTATTTATTTCAAATAGCAACACTAAACGTCTTTTGCCTGAAAAACAAAATTGATGTAAGAAATATTTTAGATTTATCAGAAGTCTACGACATTTCAGTCACTTTCCATAGCAATCAGTTCCATGTTGGCCATTTTTTTAAACATTAGTAATATTTTTTGAACAATTAATATTTAGAAATCAAATTAAGTTTGGTAAGTTCAATACATATTTCAATTGTTTCTTTGTTTTTCACCGATTTCTTCAAAGGCTGTTATCTTACATTGTGGCTTTACTAGAGAATACTTAATGGGCTATTTACATAAGTCGTTTTCAGTCACCTGTGACGGTCGACTTTAGTCACCTAGCAAGTCGCTTCCAAAATTGAATCGCAGGTGATGGCGTCGCTGTCGTCTATGTAGTTGATGTCGCAACCTAAGTGACAATAATGTAATAACGTAGTTCCAGTTTTGGCTACAGGGATCTGATAATTTTGTTCAGTTCAGCAGCCTTGATCGAATTGCCATTTATACGATCGATTTTCGACTTTAGTCAACTATGTAAATAGCAAGGGCCCATACACCCATAATGCTCTACAAGAGTCGCTGAATTAAGTGTGCGATGTGAACATAATTAACATCAGACTAATTTCTTTGTAATTTTTAAGGCAGAAATGTTACTGTAGATTTCTTTTAGAATTTTAGATTATAGGCATTAACAATGCTATTTTTATATTAAGCGAATAAATTGTGCGGGTTCGAGTCCCGTCTGAGCTGCTACGGGTGAGTCAATTTTTTCTAGTATTTTTCTTAATATAAAAATAGCATTGTGAATGCCTATAATCTAAAATTCTAAAAATATAGCTATTTTATCTTAATCGATTGTCTCGCATCTGTAAAGGTGTCGCATACGATAATGTTGAAGGTAATTCTTCACATTGATGAGATAACTTTGGCTTGCAGCGAAAACGTAAAAAGTAGTAGAAAATTTCGCCACTCCCACTAGCGACTCGGTAGCATAATTGGTTAGTGCATTGGGCCGGAATCCCAATGGTGCGGGTTCGAGTCCCGTCTGAGCTGCTACGGGTGAGTCAATTTTTTGTAGATTTCTTGTTTGTCCAAGGTTTTTATAACTTAATACAAAACCATCCAAGTGTGTTTATTTTATTACTTTCAGCGCACGATACGATAAAAGTGTATTCCCATTAAACGAACGCCGCATTGTTTGTATGAGTTTATGGTACTCGACCATTACATATGGAATGGTGGTTCATTTGTCTGGCATGGGACAAGCGGACTCAAGCAGTTTGCGTGCGTCGAGTGCGGCGGCAGAACAATGCGGTGTCACGTCAACGGCTCGTTAGCGGCGTGACGTGTGCGTGCGGGCGCGGGGCGGGCGCGGGCGTGGCGGCGGCGGGCGGGGGGGGCGTGTCGCGCGCCGCCATTGGCCGTCGCATGCAAATGCGCCGTGCCTGCGCCCGCGCAATCTGTGCGCCGACGCCGAGACGCCGCGACTCTCCATTGTTCCCGCGCAAAAACTCACCACCTCGTCCAAGCTCGTTTGTCGGGAACGTGTACGAGCAAAAACGGCGGAATGTACATAACAAGAAACGGCAAAAAACCGCCGGACGATGCGACGCGCCGCTTTTTACTCCGGATTTATGTCCCCGCGCCCCGCCGAACGCGCACGGCTACTTATCCTAACATCGCAAAGTCCTGTCGTCACTTCTCAGCATTTTTTCTGCACTGCAAAAACTAGCCGGTGCACCGGGTAGTGAACCCGCAGCCGCGCCGTGCAGCACCGAGTCAATTGCCGAGGAGGCCATTACTTCAAGCCGCATTTACATTGAATGCTCCTCCGACGAGGATCCGACGTCGAGATGCATGCTCAATTAAAATAAGGCAATAAATTAACAGATATAAGCGTCTCCTGGCGGCTCGGTGAAGACTGTCCGACGTACGAGGCGGCTCTCAATAGGCAATGAGCTGGAATGGCCTCGTAGACGCTCCATTATAAGGAGGGGTAGTGCCTATTTGTATGCAGGGAGGCTGCAAACGGGCTCGAGTGGCCGTTAGCCGGGGGCGGCATAAGCAAATTGGCCGACGGCGGCGGCGTCCGGCGGTAACTGGCTGTGACCGGCCGTAACTGGCCGTAAACGGCTGGCACCCGCCCAGCGCCGGCACCGCGCCAGACTCACCATGACATCGTCCTTTGGATGCAAATACTCATTTAGACTGTGTTATTATACAATATAGAAAGTAATAAAAAAAGATCCTTTTAAAATTCAAAACCAGAAAGAGCCTCAAATTAAATAGCTCTTAAAAGCATGAAATAATTTTATTTTTTTTAAACGTAAACTAATTAAGTCTGGTGGTGCTATTAGAATAAAAAAAAGAAAATGTCCGTATGTCTGTCTGTCAGTCACCAGGCTGTAGGTATCTCATGATCCGTGATAGCTAGACAGTTGAAATTTTTACAGATGATGTATTTTAGTTTCGGCTATAACAACAAATACAAAAAAACAGAATAAAATAAACATTTAAGTCCCATACAACAAATGTGATTATTTTGACGGAACTCTTCGTGCGCGAATCCGACTCGCATTTGGCCGTTTTCTTTTCCAACGACAAAGAATCATCAAAATCGGTTCATAAACAAAGAAGCTATGACCGAACAGCCATATCATCAATGTAATAGCAACCGAAACTATCGTATTTTCAGGATTACCTGAAAACTACTGAACCACTTTAAATAAAATAGAACCATCTCACAAGAAAACTCAGTCAAACAAAAAAGAAACATCAAAATCGGTCCATAGTGCGCGAACAACGAAAAAAATAGGTATACAATCAAATCGAGAACCTCCTTCTTTGAAGTCCGTTAAAAACATATCACATCGCACGAGGAAATCAAACTATACATCGTTATTTTGTAGTCGTTTGATACTAAACATTTTTGCCAAAGAAACATGGGTCGAAAAACGATAGAAAAATACTTTCCCATTTCAAGGTTTTAGCAGTCTAGTTAGTATGGGAGGACCGTAATTTTTTGACATTTTTCGACCTGTCTATGTTTCTTTGGATAAAATGTTTAGTTCATTGGTAAAACACTAGCTTAAGTGATAAAACGACTACAAAATAACATCTAATATATTATTTACCTTATTTAATCCAAGCCTCATGACGGAGCTTAACAGACTGATGTACTCGATCACGTTTGTTAAGCAATGTTCGGTCCGGCCAGGTGTCGGATGGGTGACCGTTAAGTGGCATTACAACTGAGCGCTTCCGCGCTTCGGAAGGCACGTTAAACCGCGTCGGTCCCGGCTGTTATCATCTGATAACAGCAGAGGTGGCCACTAATCCTCATACGATAAGATGAAGATCCAAGCCACAAAAAGAACAAATTAATTTAAACATGTATAGAGCTTCGGCACAGACAGGACGGCAAACATTTTACAGGATTGATAGGATTGACTTGACTTATGTATACTCATCAACTTTGTTTAGGGATACAGGTGTTATTTTCATACAAACGAGGTAACTTTGAAGCATTGGTTTTCTGCCAGGGATGTACCGTGCTGTGATCTGATGATGGCCATCCAGGGAGTGAATGGAGGAGATTCAGATCTCTATACCACCCAACTGATCTGATCATCATTCTAAAAGATTAATGGGTCAGAGTTCTCAGTTTTAGGATTTCCATACATTTTCATGATATATTCGCAGTTTTTTTAAACATGTCCTTTAATATTTTAGAATGCTGATCAGATCAGTTGGGTATGTTGGCGATCTGAATCTCCTCCACTCACTCCCTGGATAGCCATCATCAGATCACAGCACAGTACATCCCTGGCAGCAAACCACGGCTTCAAAATTACCTCGTTTGTATGAAAATAACACCTGTATCCCTAGACAAAGTTGATGTGTGTATTTCTGTCTTAAAGCAAATCTGTCCTCATCAGAATCTGTCGCAGACCTAATCTGTCCTAAACCGAACAAAAGATTACTTCTTAGAGTACAGGATTGACTTATCAATTCTTAGAAAATTTATAAAACCTTATACACTTTTCATTAAAATTTGCTTCTAATTGATTGAAACCATAGCTCCGCAGCATACCTAACCTACAAAAAACACAAGATACAGTACAAACCAGAGTAGTACCTACCTAGCTAGTAGACCAGTACTATAGCTACTGTACCTACAAAATACTTTTTCACTTCTCATGCTCGTAAAGTTCGTCTTTATGTTGGGTATTGGCTGCATAAAATCGCTTTTTATGCTCTAGTGCATAAAGTAAAATCTTCGTCTAAGTCTCAGACTTTAAGACAAAGGTCGTCAGGTAAACAGCCACACACGCAATTTAACTTCGTTAAATTAACTTGTTATTTCATTGTTTCTTCATTTTTTGTTGTGTTATACTTAATACTTTTTTATTTTTGAAAATGGGTATCAATTTTATTGAAAGACCTTGATAAAAAAAATATTTTTTTCTATTTTTGGATATGGGTATCAAATGAAAGGCCTTGATGAGCACATTCCAAAATTATATTTTTTTAATAAAAAAAATAGTTTTCTTTTCAATTTTTGAATATGGGTATCAAATGAATAGCCTTGATGAGCACATTCCAAAATTATATTTTTTTAAATAAAAAAATTAGTTTTTTATTTTTAATTTTTGAATATGGGTATCAAATGAAAGGCCTTGATGAGCACATTCCAAAATTATATTTTTTTAAATAAAAAAATTAGTTTTTTTTTCACTTTTTGAATATGGGTATCAAATGAAAGGCCTTGATGAGGACATTCCAAAAATATAGAGTTTGTCACTAAAATTTAAGTTTTTTTTTTTTAGATTTTTACATTATTGTTGTTTAATTTCCTCACAATCGAAGTGAAAAGCAGAGTGTATAACTCGTACATAAAACCCATTTTATGCACTTGTTGTACAATCTACTATATGGTACTTATCGTCCATTTTACAAATTCACAAAAAAAATATGTATGTACTTCGAATTTTTTGAGGTAAGTGGTGAAAATTTTTAGTTTTTGACGCATACTTTGCAGTACTGTATCTCAAGACTTTTTGATTTTACAGAACTGCAATTGTAATCAAATCAAAGAAAATTTAGTCTTTTTAATTCAAAAATATCGCATTGCTTTTCTTTTTGGATGCAGACTTTAGAAGTTATACGACAAAACAAAAAGTCCTAAAATTTAAAAAAAAAATCAAATTCCACGCACTGTTTTAAATTGGTTTTACGCTACTTATTGATTTGTTAAATATCCTAAAAACATTTGGAAAACAGTTTCTGATTTTTTTTACGTTCCTACACAATCTTTGGGTCCTCGGAGACTGCTGGTCTACGTAGACGAAAAACATTGTTCTTATAAAAATACCTATCAGAGATAAATGATTGCAGATGACTATAAATTTGCAGCAAAATTAGCGAAATCTAGAGATGGTACTAACAATGGGGTGACTGACGTATTAATTAAATTAATCGTAAAGAAACGTTTTAACCGCCTCTATGGTCTAGTGGTTCGCCCAACCGTGTAAGACGCAGGGTCCCGAGTTCGATTCCTAGGAGGGGGTACAATTTGTACATGGTTTGGTTGATGGTAGGGTTTATTTCAAGTCCATCATCTTACCTAAGTCTGACGCCATAACAATAATTAAAAAATTGTTGTGTTCCGGCAATTAAGAGGTAACCAGCCAGTTACTCAGTGATGAGGATACCGGGTGTAGTGCGCTTCCACCTCCGGCCTTATCATCACTTAACACCAGGTGTGGTGAAAGCCATGCACTATCCCGTTGTGCATAAAAAGTTTTTTTTCAACTACTTGTACAGTGTTGTTTCTCGTAACTTAATAAATAACATAATATTTTTCACATCAATGGATTTTTTTAAGTTCTCTATGACAGAAAGTAAATAAAAATTTAATAGGTAGGTAAATAGGAAGCCCTAATGAGCGGCTCTTGAAACTACAAACAAATCCTTTTTAATAATAAATAGGTCTCATAGGTATAACGGTGTAATTATTCTAAGGGTATAACATTGTAGAGCTGGCTAATAGATTTAGTACCTAGTTAACACTCTAGTACTCAATCTATTCTCTAGCTAATAACATAGTAATAACCTATTATTTGTTAAAAAATACTTAGGTAACGTCGTAAAACAGTTTCTTCAAGTCATACGGAAAATAATAGGTGCATTCACTTGATGGAAGTGGACATTTAAACCGATAATGAGCCATAATCCAAACGAGCTGAGAAAAAGTTAACCCTAGCAGGATTTTATCTGGATAATTAGAGGCGAGCAAGAACCGCCACAAAGTGGCCGTCGCACGTGACGACATCTGTCCGGGATAAGCAGCCTCCAGGCATTAGATTCGCTGCGAGCATACACATTCGCATTCAATTATGCGCGGCCGCAAAAACTAGTCTTGCATTAGAATGAGCGAGGTGCGCGCCGGCCGCGGCCGGGCCGCAGCCCAATCGCAAATAAACCGCGCGGAACGTCCGGCCGGGCAAAAACTGCCCGCGCTGCGCGTGCATATCAATGGACCGCTTTTTGCGAGCGCCGATAATATGTCGCTCGAATCACTGCTGCCGCCCGCGCCGCGCCGTGCCCGCACCCGCACTGCCTCCGCTATATAACGTGGGAAAGCTCTCGGTACAGTTGCTTCTTATCACGATAATCGGCGAGGCGAAATAGTAAGAGCAGCAATATAAGACCCTCATAAAACCAATCCATTTGACAAAAAACAACAGGCTACAGTTTCTGCTTAGCACATACGAAATAGAAGAAACATCTCCATAAATATTAACAAGTTACAAACCATGTGGAAGTCTGAATGTATCTGGAGGTAAAAATTCAAATAATAATAAACTAAAAACTTAGAGTGACATATCAGTGACGGAGAAAGAGACTCGCTGAGTTTTTCGTTACAGAAAGCCTTAAAATATTCTTTTAAAAAGGTTTTTAAAAGAATAGAATAGAATAGAATAGAATAGAATAGAATAGAATAGAATAGAAATAAATTTATTTCAACACAGATTCGAGACACAGTAATAAGCAAACAAGACAAATAAACAAACAAAACTTTAAATTACAGCAAAAAAATAATAAAATCAAAGTAGTAAGGATAAAGGTGTCTTACGGCTGTGCTAAAACAGGTTACCAATTCAGCATAAGTCAGATTTGCGAAATCTGACGCTGGTTTTCAATTGGCACCTTGATGTTGACAGATGGACGCCACCAAAGAGTCACTCTTTATATGCCCACGATCGGCCATTATTTTGATTAATAAGTATAATAATAGGAATATATTAGATGTATGCATTGTGTAAACTTACATAAATATGAGTAAAAGCTAAATAGTAAAAGTAAAACATGTTAATTTGATTATTATAAATAAAACAAAGATAATAATAATAAACAAAAAGCAAAAATAACCTACCTAAGTACCTACCTAAATATATGACATGTTGACATTCAAGGCCCCTAACTCACGCTGCGCATCTAAAAGGTATTTTTTAAGTTTAAGTTTAAAACCAGCAATCGAACCAAGTAGTCTTATAGGTGGAGGGATATTATTCCATACTTTAGAAGCAGCGTAACGAAAAGTGCCCCTGAATGATGCAGACGTATGCTTCGGAATCGACAATGGCTTCGAGCACTGTCGTCTGTCACCCTGTCTTCTACTGCCAATCCAGTTTAGCTTATTATACAGGTATGACGGTTCTTTGTACTTCAGCACTCCAAACAACAGGCAAGCTAGGTGTAACTTACGTCTCGACTTCATTTTGAGGATGGCGTTCTTGTTAAGGAAAAACTAAAAAAGGAAAACCTCCTTCAAAAACCTAAAAATAATAACAAAAACAGCTTCAAAATCAAATAGCTCTAAAAATCAAGAAATAATATTAAAATCACCAAAACGCAAATCAATTTTGATAAAAAAAACGTCTATTGAAGTCGGGAGGGGCTGGATGGAGGACAACTTTTTTTTTCTAAAATCACCTCCCTTGAAGTCGGTTAATAAAAAATAAAAACCAGATGCACAAACATTTACCGCCGAACACACTTTATAGCTAAAAATTTCATAAAAACTTTTAAAACAATTTTTGCTATACATATACTAACATAACGCTCATAGGATGTTCGAGCAAAAAGGTTGTCTACTACAAAGAGACAAGGCTGTGGTGAAAAAGCGTGAAAATATGGTAATGGCAGCAGCGGCGTTGGTTTAGCGGCGTGGCCATCTGGAGGTGTGGTAAAAAGCTTCCTGGTGAATGGGGGCGAGGGGGAACTCGTGACGAGTTGATAGATTCGCCAATTAGCGGTAATGACCGCCGACACACGGAACAGCGGCGAGGTGTTGAAAAACCATCAATAGCTATGTTTACAGGTGCCTCGTTACTTTAACCAAAGATGCTGATGAGATGGGTAAAATTTAAATCGAATTATTTTCAATCTTGCGTTTGTGTCTTGTTATTGTCACTTACGTTACGCTACTACGCTACTTACGTACTTAGGTTAACAGAATACTTAACTAAGTAAATTATTGAAGTGCAAACTTCTTTAGCGGCGCTTTTTTGTAATGGGGAAAATGTTGAACTCGCGTTAGTCAGTCAGGATCACGTGACCGTGATCGAAAATTCGTAAGAATATGTAAACACTTGTCACCATAGCAACACGCTAATTTTTAGAGTTCCGTACCCAAAGGGTAAAAACGGGACCCTATTACTAAGACTCCGCTGTCCGTCTGTCTGTCTGTCTGTCACCAGGCTGTATCTCATGAACCGTTATAGCTAGAAAGTTGAAATTTTCACAGATGATGTATTTCTGTTGCCGCTATAACAACAAATACCAAAAACAGAATAAAATTAATATTTAAGGGGGGCTCCCATACAACAAACGTAATATTTTTGCCGTTTTTTGGTACGGAACGGAACCCTTAGTTTTTTTTTTTTATACACAACGGGATAGTGCTTTGCCTTCATCTTCACCAGATGTTAAATGACGATAAGGCCGAAGGTGAAAGCGCACTACACCCGGAATACTGGCTATCTTACCTCTAACTGCCGGAACACAACAATTTTTTTTAAATTGTTATTATGGCGTCAGACTTAGGTAAGATGGTGGTAGCTAGCCAGGCAGACTTGAAATAAGCCCTACCACCAACCAAACCGAGTACAAATTGCACCCACTGGGAATCGAACCCGGGACCTCTGCGTCTTACACGGGTGGGCGAACCACTAGACCACAGAGGCGGTTTAGTGCGCGAGTCCGACTCGCACTTGGCCGGTTTTTAATTCAATGTCAAAACTCTAGATTTTCTGTCAAGCTATGGATAAGATAAGACTTTCGTACAATACTGTTCTGTATTCGTGAATTCAAATGCAGAGTAAATTTGTAAGACGGCAATTCGTGCAAAAAGTTTTCACTTCTGCCGGCACTCTCTGAGTGCAACCCAATTTTTTTTTTTTTTGAAGTGAAAACTTCTTTAGCGGCGTTGTGAGCTTTTTGTATGGGGGAAAATGCTTTTTTTTTTTTTATTGAAAATAAGTGAGCATTTGTCCACAATCACACTTGGTGTTAAGTGATGATGTGGACTACGATGGAGCATGCTCACTTAGATAAAGCCTATTTACTCCAGCCTTAAAAAGGCCCAAGTTATAACTATTAGGAAACACATCGGTAGGCAGGCTGTTCCACTCCTTAGCTGTTCGCATTATAAAAGTGTTAGCAAAATGCTTTGTGCGGATGGTTGGAATATCAACAACATAAGGGTGGTACGCTAATCTACGTCTAGTGCTTCGATGGTGGAATGGGGCTGGAGGAATTAATTCGTGTAATTCCTTCGCACACTCTCCGAAGTGCATCTTGTAAAATACCGACAAACAAGCTATTCTACGGCGGTGGTCGAGGCTACTTAGTTTGGCATTCGTGAGTTCGGGATCTCCAATAAGTCGCTTAGCCCGTTTTTCGACCGAGTCCAGAGCGGCAAGCTGGTATTTGGCTGATCCGTCCCAAAGGTGACTGCAATACTCCATGACCGGTCTGATTTGCGCTTTGTAAAGTTGAAGGAGCTGATGCGGGGTGAAGTAACGTGAAGTGCTAAATTCGCGTCAGTAATAATCACGTGGCTGATCGAAAATGCGTAAGACGGATGTGACGGATGGAGAGTAGACAGCTGGCGGCGGAAGTATCCCCCTCTCTTTCTACGGGGCGCGACGTAAACACTTGTGTCACCAGCAACGCGCTAATTTTGAAAATGGAACTAATAACAGCGATCTCTTCGGTGAAATCATACTTATTTATCTCTGTCACTATAAGTTTAAATCGTAGAATGCGTGCATGTAGAACATGTAGAAATTAAAAAGGCCACTGGCGCGAAATCTTTAGAATTTTTCTCTAATAATTACAAACTGATTGAATTGTGTGACTGTATAGTAATAGGAAAGAAATAATTTTAATCCTTTGCCGCTAATTTCTAAATATCAAAAATGCACAACGTTAATATTCAAGTTTTCACTTCTGCCGGCACTCCCGGAGTGCCAACCGATTTTTTTATTTATTATAAGAGGCCTTCACCAAAGATATCACACTCACTTCGTAGTTATTTACCCATATATCCGACCGAGTTTCTGAATTTGTTTCACTGCTAGTACTCAATACAAACAATAGTATATTAGAAATTTGAAAATTAGAAAATCTCAGCAATAGCTTAAGTTTTCTTCCAGACGTTACCTACTTCCACAGACAAACGTCCTGATTAAAACGGAAAATTCTCTAATGCTACATGAAAATCTTACCTCGTAGTTGTGTCATAGACAAAGCCATAGATGGTTCGCCGTTTGTGCCCTATCACTTATTTTAAAAAACAAGCTGCCAGTTTCTCTTACACGTGAATTTATTCACTTGAAGTTATAAAATAAACGTTTCATTTTAATGACCACACATTTTCTTAAAAAAAGACAAAATATGATCTTTTGGCAAAAACTATGATAATCAGAAAACTCATAAAACTCGATGCTCGTTATAAATAACATGTGCTTTGCAGACATATAAAATTAACCAACCCACTCATTGGGCAGTTATTCTGAATATTTATAAGTATCATGTCAGTTGTGGGAACATTACAAATCTATCGAGAGTTTCACCGCGGCCTGCCCGTTGCTGCCATATTTGGCAGGATTTTCTTAATAATCATAGGTACTTATTACTTCTTGCTGTGCCAGGAATTCATATTAATTTCACATCTACTATTGCTTCATTTTGGTTAGAAACGCAGTTATTGAGATAAATGAAATTTAATCTTTAATTTACTAATTGAAACAACCTGTTGCTGCTTTGCTAATGAAATCTTTAATACATATTAAGGCGAAATAGTTTGATGTTGAATTTATCACCTCCAACGTATACCTCACAAGCACCTACGACAAAAACACTCTCAACATAATAATTAGGTGCGGAAGTCATTACAACTATCAATTTTGGTAACAAGCCAAAAGTAACACTTGATAAACATAGACCGTAATCAATTAAATATATTTACTGACTACTTATTTTGTTTAATTACAGTTTCAGTCCAAATAAACTAACCGCTGGGATCGCGGAGTCAATCAAATTAATATAAATTATAGGCGCTTATCAGATTAATTGATTGCTAAGTAGAGCAGCGGCCCACTGCGCGCCCTGCATCCACAGATCCATGTATCTGGGAATGTACCTGTAACAAATAATAAAATAAGTTAGTATTACCGACAAACATTGTTACAAGTTGACAAGAGGTAGAGAAGCTAAAAAAGAATTAATAAGGTACCCTTTAAACGAGCCTCTACACATCCGTGTCACATTTTAGCTTTTGCCGTATTTAGTTGCCAAAGGAAGGAACCTTCCTGTTTTAACGTGAAAGTTTTTGTATTGTGCAAAAAAGCAAATGTTTCCTCCAGTGTAATATTTATTATTTTTATATACTCGTGTTCAATACATTGGCTGAAAGTAAGTCCATAAACGCTACTAAACCAGCAGCTTGTAGCTCAAGTACGAGTTGGTGGACTCATAAAAGGCTATGACCCTGTCCAACCATAGCAAAGGTTCGTGCATAAGCAGCTTGCAAATCACACCGGGTAATCGAAATTTTAATGAAATAATTTTTGCCGTACTATCGGGCGCACGTTGCGCGCTCGTGACCTGCGCGCGCGCCGATCATACAGCGATACACGCTGACTTATTGATTCCCGGCGCAATTAGGCCTCGGCGCGGGAGGCCGCCCTCCTCCTAGTGCAGCCTAAATATTGCACTTGTTTTACGACTTCGATAGCAATGTCAATAGCTTCAGTGAATGATGCAAACCAATAGATGGAACGTTGAATTGTACAAGCCAAGATAAAAAATAATTTGGACAATCCATCACTTTACGGATTAATACTTGTCTCAATAGTAAATTTGAAGTAAAAAGTTTAATTATTTAATTCAAATTCACATTTGCAATGCGCTCTTGAACGTCAGTCTATACCATTGTTTTGTAAGTCTACGTCGGGAATCCAGCAAGAAACTTGGCATGAACTAATTTTTTACCCAGTAGTTATTATTGTAAATTATAGAAGATCACAGTAAAAAAGTTCGTTTGTGGTTTTTTGCTTCTATTTCTTCGCAGTGTAGGAAAAACTTCCACTTTTTATAAGCAAAACATTCAAATTTTCCTTTGTCGAAAGGCATGACAAAACACAAAGCTATAAAAATCTATTAATTGAAAGTGAATGTTTACTACGGTTCATCGGTTTCCCGTTACTTAAGATGTCCTCAAACGAAATTAATAGCTTTAATCGGTGGCCAGCGGGCGATGCGCGGGCGCGGGTTAACACGGCCGTTCATTAATCAAGTTATCGCATCGCCATCGCGTCCCCGACGTCAAAACACTGACCATTAAACAATTGAACTACGTGTCACGACATTATAGACTCTGTAACTTTTGGATAGAGTCGTCTGGTGGAGTGGTGGACAGCTGCGCGGGCGCCTAAATGTCAGGAGCAGAGCGCAAAGGACACGACTCATAACGGGACCCCGACACGCTCTGCTTCGCTACAAGTATAACGCCCGAGGCATCGATACGCCGAATTGTTCAGCTACAGGTAGCGAAAATAAATTGATTTGTACAAACATAATGTAGTTACATATTTGATTTTGTTATTGGCCTTGTACGAGAATTTAATTAAACAATATTTAGGAATATAACATAATAACTATGTGTTGAACACGAAATTCTGCATATTATGAATTTGTTGTAAATAGTTTTAAATTAATGGTGCAAATTATACTCTGGTGTTTTATTCGTCTCAGTTTATTGCCATATTTCAATACGTGTTTGCTATAATTAATGATTAAACGAACTTACCTGTCAGTGAAGTTCTATCATAATTATACGAAGGATTCGTCCGAAGATATTAGTATATTAACACATGTAGTACCGCTTGCATGTATCACCACTTAGCACGTTATTTTAAAGCAATAACCTAAAAAACCTAAAAAGAGAAGGTTTTGGACCTAAAATTGACAGATATTTTGACATTTCCGGTCCAAGTTCGCCCTGTCACTGCTACACGCCAACCACTTCATTTAGTTTAAAGTCCAAATCCTATGATATTTCCTCATTTTCTTCAGTGGGTAAACAGTTATTGTAATTTACAATAATGAGTAGGGAGGGTGGGATTCTATACTAATATCTTCGGACGAATCCTTCGTATAATTATGATAGAACTTCACTTACAGGTAAGTTCGTTTAATCATTAATTATACTTCAGATTCGTCCTCGATATTAGTATATTAACACATGTAGATGTTAAAAGCATTATAATAAGAAAATGGAAATATCATTTCTTGCGTATTAGTCTTTTTAAAAAAGAAAATAATACCATTTAACATCATTCTGAACGTTTTACATGATTACATATACTAAAAACGTTACCTATAGATGGCTGGTACAATATATATAGGTATATATATACACGCACATATATACATATAAAATATACAGGTTTGGTTTGGAAAACTCAGTTTGATTATCGGTGATTGTTTTAATATTTTGCAACTATAGCGGAGTCATTGACCATTTCGCCGTGTTACCTGGAACACCTATAGTAACATTTTTTGTTAGGGCTATAAAGGTATCGGCATACGTCGAGTACTAAAACTGGTTGGACACAACACAAGTCTACTTCATTTCGTTAAATGTTTCATTTCAGCAATCTATTACTTACATTACATATAGAATTTAATTTCTTTCTAAATAAGAAGTGATTATGAACTGTTTATTTAATATAAATATGTATGATCCATTCTTGTTTTTTTTGTATTGTTTACATTATTTGTGCAATAGGCAAGGTAATCAAAGTTAAACTTTTAAGATAAAAATGATGAAAAAAGAACAAAATTGGAAAATATGTAATAAAATGTCTTAAGTAATCTAAGATATCCATTGTGTTTGTACAATGAAGTCTACGCAAAGGCGTACTTAGTTAAATTCTTTACCAAACCTTGAGATTAGCTCAATTTTGTCCATTCAATAATGAACGCAATATTATGTAATACTGATAATAGTATTATACACATCTGTAAAAAAAAATTGTTTATTATATCTATATTAGTATTTGTTATATAATCGAACCGTTTCTGTTACCAAACTCTGTACTTCCTGATAGTATTAACAGACAGCAGCTTCAATAATAACATAAATAATATACCTGTAAAATAATACCACCTTGATAATGTTATGAAAACCAATTTATTTGTGCGATTAATTTCCGTCCCTGAAATTAAAAGTTATAGAATGTTAATACTTTATATTAGAATAAAATATACGAAGAAGTACCTTACATGTGAATAAGAAGTGCCAAACCGAGGCTCAAGATTGTGACGATTATGAGGGCGCAATCGTTACACCTTCGTTTAAAAAACTGGTGGAAAAGAATTGAAATAATAGGTATCTTAGTGTCAGAATAGTCTTTGTACAATACTAAACCAAAATAGCATTGTGAATGCTATAATCTCAAATTAGAAAATATTTTTGAAATCAAATGCTAGAAATAGAGAAAAAGAAAATCTACTGCATTTTATCTCCACTGCTTAATTCGACTTGCATTGCATTTGAATTTACTCAATCTCAATCTGGAAAAAAAAAAAAAAACAAAACTGGTGATTAGTTTTTGAATTTATGAATTGAATAATTTCTATTTAGCATCAGAATAATAGTATAATAATAGTATTCTAGATATTATATCAGAATAATATAATATCTAGAATACTTAACACCCCGCACTAAATACAATAAGAAAAATTGCAATGAAAGCATATTGAACTACATGTTCTAGATAATTGATATGCAAATATTTTGCAATTTGTGATTCCTAATGTGACCACAAGTGTCTCCTAGTCCACCCCGTTGTTGAAAGGCCCAAAAGAAAATATGTCGTCTCTAATTAGACTTACGCGGAATTCTGTGTAAGTATCGATGACATTCAACTAAGTGATTTCTGCAGTTTTGTGAACGTTTGTCTTGTAAAGATCATAATTACTAATACATCTGTAATATAATGGAAAGTTGCGACGATAGCTGTATATAAAAAAAAAACATTGTATATAAAAAGATGAACTTCATTTCTTTAGAAAATGTTCTGAGACCCTTATAAATAGTAAATATTGTCCAATAACAGGGAAATCATGCTATTTAAAAAACTTTATAGCCGGCGGCGATAGTTTTGTAATAAAAACATGGGCACTAAAATGCCCAAAATTTATGATTTTAAATTCGTATATTACTATCACTTTCCTTATCAATATTAAAACCATAAAGGTGATGGGATGTCTAGACTGTGTTTTTAAAAACAATAAGTTACATTTTTAATCGTGATAAAATTATTTTTAAGTACTTAGAGCACGTAATTTTTTATAAGAGCTAAATTAAATTTTAAACAGTTCTTAACTAAATCGGATATGACAACCTGTTTTTTTTTTTTTTTTTTACTCATGTCACCTTCTGTTGAAGCTTCAACAAATTGTAACAAAACTATTATTTGCATGTATTATAACTGTTATGCATTCTGCTCGACTGGAAATGATATACTATAGTATATATTATATGTAATAGAAAAATATAATAATAATCTCGGTGACCTGTGTAGCGCGGCTAAATGGTATATTCACACAGACGATTACCGGCGCAAACGATTAAGTGGACCTTTGCGCCTGTAGTCAGTGACCACTGCCTGTACTCGCTGAATACAGACAGATGTCACACCAGCACGCACCCTCACGAATACATTATCTTAACGGGTGTCCTTACCTCACGTATGATGATTGAAGGCAAAAATTGATGATGCATCATCGACAACTATTTGGATGGGCCGTAATGCCCGTCTGCGAGTCTGCTGTGACTGACGAAACAAACAGCTGATGGGGCTTCCTCGCCGCGTCTCGCTGTTCGCTTGCCGTCGGAGATGAAGCATGTGACATACCTGCCTACGTCTTTTGTTGTCGTTTTTAAGGCAAATAAATATATAAATCAGTTTTAAAATTGTTTTATTGAGTACTGCGCCCGATTTACTTACAGTTTTTTTTTTGTTGATGGATATCGTTCACATCAGGCCTGTGGCCAATGCATCATTTATATTCGACTGGACTGTCGGTGGCCTTTTAAGTGAGCAGCCTCAGCTACACTAGAGTTGATCGTGTACGGTATAATGGAACGTCGTAATGCCTCACATTATGTAAAAAATTCGAAACACTGTCACAAAAAGGTGTATATAGTTTTGTATTGGAAAGCTGCCTAAAACTTCACAATACTGTAGCTAATAATTTTTCCACATCAGAAACAATATTTTGTACACACTCACACAAATTAAATTTGAAAAGTAATAGAGATAATTTGTACAAGGCAATAGCTTAGAAAGAAACATACTAAATAGTTAGTAATGAACAAGTTCAACATGTTAGATCTACCCGCCTGAAATACAAAGTTTCCTAGTTAAGGCAAATGATTAAATTTTTTACTGTATTCCAACAAACATAAATTGCATTTATGATTTACTAGCGGCCACCCGGGTTTTCACCCGTGTGGTTCCCGTTCCCGTGGGAATATCAGGATTAAAAGCATTCTATGTTTTAATCTAGGCTACTTACCATATGTGTGCCAAATTTCAACCAAATCCGTTCAGTAGTCTTGGTGTGATTGAGGAAAAAACATCCAAACCCACAAACTTTCACATTTATAATATTAGTAGGATAATTGCATTGCAATTATGATTCATTTATAGATTGTAAAATCTAAGGATTCTGTTATTCCATTTTTAGTTGAAATTTCTATCAGCATGCCAGCAGCTAGCTATTTCAGCAGCTAAGCTATTTCACATAATAGGTGTGTGAAGTATCAGGTATGAGCTATTTGCTGTATAACTCAATATCTGGTTCCATGAAGTTATTAAGTTTTAGCATTTATAGCTAACTCTGTCAGTTTTGTAAACTATAAATTTATCTTAGTACCGATGGTACACTCTAATACCGTTGAGATTAACTCAACACCAAGGATATCATGACGTCAAAATTCATACCTGATGAGCAACGCTGTTGTCAGGGCTGCTCTTGCAGCTCCAGCACAGCGGCCGCCTGCCTGGAAGGTGGATGGCTGCGATTCAGCGGACGACGGAGTGACCCGATTGGTGCTCGGCAGCGGTTCCAACAACGTGGCAACCTTTGAGGGTAGTCTGCTTTTTTACAATGTCGCGTCGTCAACGGCACTTTGAGTTGCTGCAGTAGCGTTGTTTAACGTATCTATGCGGTGAAATAGTCCAGTATGACTATCTCGAGTGCAATAGATATTTAATTGTGTCTTAAACACAATGCTTTGACAGAAAGTACCCAGTATGGTAAATTCGCATCAGACAAATAAATAAACTGACAGAAAGTACCCAGTATGGTAAGTTCGCATCAGACAAATAAATAAACTGACAGAAAGTACCCAGTATAGTAAGTTCGCATCAGGTAAATAAAAAACTGACAGAAAGTACCCAGTATGGTAAGTTCGCATCAGATAAATAGCAGACAATTATGCTGTTTAACCAAATAAACGGCATTTAAAAGTGTTCCTCCGTATTGACTTCTTCTTCTTGTCCTCTTCCGTCTTGAAAACTTTTTTCTTTCTTCACGAAGTAAATGCTTAACTATAATTTAATTTTCACTGTAAAAATATAATTCTAAAGAAGTCTCACTTTGAGACTGTGTATACGTGCGTCCGTGGCGAAGCACGAAAAGCGAAAAAGAAGTGGTTGGCGTGTAGCAGTGACAGGGCGAACTTGGACCGGAAATGTCAAAATATCTGTCAATTTTAGGTCCAAAACCTTCTCTTTTTAGGTTTTTTAGGTTATTGCTTTAAAATAACGTGCTAAGTGGTGATACATGCAAGCGGTACTACATGTGTTAATATACTAATATCGAGGACGAATCTGAAGTATAATAACAGGTTTATTTCATGTTACTAGCAAAACAAGAAAATTAATGACAAGGAACCGACAAATTTTTCGCGTTAATAGACTTCTTCGTAATTGTAAAAGTTAAGGTTTCATAAGAAAATAAAAATATTATGTGACAAGAAATCAGCAAATCTTCATGTTTAATAGCAATCATTCACTCGGATTCTACCTACCGTAATAAAAGTAGAATCTATAAACGCCTCATAATTTCCAGCCCCATGTTATTTACACGGTGGCGTTTAAGATCCGACGATAACTGTAATTCAATTAACTGTCCGTTTGTTTTATTTGCTTCGGATGGTTAATAAGTTGTCATATTGGTGCAGTTGTGGGCAGATGGGACAATTAGCGTAGATCGACGGGCGACGTCACGCTGGTAGCAGCGGCGCGCTGATAGCGATCTGTAGTGTAGCGGGCATGCGGGCGTGCTGCCTACAATGTAACCGGTGCCAGCCAAAAACGTGTGATGACCGTCACCGTGTGCACACTACCTAATGGTATGCTGTCAAATACTTTATTTTTTGTGGCCTCAATCTTGGGTACCACCAGATGGTCTCAGCGACACATCTGCAACAATATCCTTCCAACATTGTTATTTTCTGTAGCGTGTGTTAACTCACACTCTAACATGTAATAAAGGCGTTGTAAGTACCTAATCGTTATGGCATCATCGACGAAGCGTCTGATTAACACCAAATCAGTTTTGGGCACAATCAATTACAAAAGTGTAAGTGGTAGTGAAAACACTCTTGACACTTTTTACGGACTAAATATACTACACAAATGTGGAACAAACGAAGACATTTGACCGTATTGGAGGAGCGCGGCCGCGGCGAGGTAATGGCGCACGAGCTCGCCGGACACGACGCAAAAACTATCAAACTGCTGCCAATTACAGTAGCTACTAGTTTTTAAGTCGCGAGAACTTTCTTCTATCTCCATATTCATAACAAAGAAAGGGTGAAATTATACGCGCGCCATGAATATGCTAACAGCTGCGTGGTAAATGCTAAAGTTGAATAACATTGAGTGCGTGACGTGTGGCGAGCAGGCGAGCGGGGCGGTGAGCGGAGCGAGCGAGCGAGCAGAGCGGCAGCGAGAGCGATGTGCATTGCGCCCGTTCGTAGCCAGAAATTTGCATAAAGTAACACCGTCACGAGTTTTTAATTGATTTAAGACTTTTGCAAAGTTGTTAGTCCTAAATTAATGGGTCTGGAATTATAACTTTCTCTTTACCTTTTCGATTGAACTCGTTAAGTTTTTATAGTGGATAACTCTTTCCCACGTTATACGTTTATCATCAAAAGGGGTGACTAAAATAGCAATTCTATTTTTAGATAGTTATACTTTCCGTCGTCGCTTTAGTTCAAGTAGGTCTTAATATTAGCAAAATCTAGCGTGACTCGTGACTTAGAGACAATAAGTAGTGCTTAAAAGTTTGCAGTTTTTTTTTCAGATTTTAGATCTACATAATTCTAACGAGGTTACAAAGTGCCAGGGTAGCCCTGTGGGCCCGGACAGAGGCAGAGCGATCAATTTGGCAGGCGAGGAGTGCTCGCTTAACAAACTTCTATTGTAGCGCGGGAGGGGGGGGGGGGGGGGGGGAGGACGTAATGATACATTCGCGGCCCGGAGTGAGGTGCGAGGTAATAATGAGTTATGTACGTGATCCAATTATTTTGGCGCGCGCTCATTACGCGCTAAGTGTGAAATATGGCCGGCTTTATTACTGGCATCGCTGACTTCTCCACGCACCCCCCACCCGCTGGAGGGGGAGTCTGCAGCGCTGCAACTGTGTTCCAGTAAATCATAATAATGTAGGTGCCGAGGAAGTTGGTCAATTTTTACGTGATGTAGAAGCAGCCGGGAGTAATGGCGCGAGGTGGGTCGCTGCAGTTATTACCGCCCGTCGAGGAATAGAACTCGGAACTGACTTATTGAAATCGATTTTTCATAAGCGAACTATGTAATGGTCGTTGAAATGTATTTACGCGGAATCTTATCATATATTTTTCTTGCCTTTTAAGAGATAACTTCTTAAGACTAAGAAAACCGGCCAAGTGCGAGTCGGACTCGCGCACGAAGGGTTCCGTACTAAAAAACGGCCAAAAAAATACGTTTGTTGTATGGGAGCCCCCCTTAAATATTAATGTTATAGCGGCAACAGAAATACATCATCTGTGAAAATTTCAACTGTCTTCCTGTTGTCGTTATTAATATCGAGCAAAAAACGGCAAAAAAATCACGTTTGTTGTAAGGGAGCCCCCTTAAATATTTATTTTATTTTGTTTTTAGTGTTTGTTGTTATAGCGGCAACAGAAATACATCATCTATGAAAATTTCAACTTTCTAGCTATTATGGTTCATGAGATACAGCCTGGTGACAGACAGACAGACAGACGGACAGCGGAGTCTTAGTAATAGGGTCCCGTTTTTACCCTTTGGGTACGGAACCCTTAAAAACAGAGTACCTATAAAATTCTGCCAAATGATTTAAAATAACAATAACAATTATTGTACTCAATCACCACAATTATTATATTATTGTAATGGTGTGTCCTGATTACAAAAGTTATCAATATTCCCAAAAAATTTCTCACACTGTAATAAAAAAATCTTAGTTGTTGGAATTTATAAACTGTTGGATTCAAATTATTCAAGTCAGCTTATACATAGTTGCATTAGCAAAACTCAACTGTAAATCAATCAATATTTTTCCAGCAATGCCTAGTAAAGCATCGTGGCGTCGTATCATGCTTTAGCATTATTAGATCTATTACCTACCTGTCTTTCCAACACTTTAGTCACGGTTTTAACAAAGTAACATGTTTCACACTATGTCACTCCATTTCTATTACTTATTCCATTATCTGCACCATGTCACTCCATTACTATTACTTTTCATCACTGACTGTGAGTCGTGATCTGTGGAATGTGATCACCACCAAAAATATTTTTAACCTGTCACATTTACGAGTACGTCCTTTTCATCTACAAGTTTGTCAAGTACCTACCTCTTTGGTGTCGGTACCGAGTAGACGCCGGACGCCGATAGTCATGAGTGTTCCACGTAGCGGCAGATGAGACAATCGCGGGGTTGAGGTGAGGGCCAACTCCGCGAGAGTTATTCCATTAATTAAACCTCCCGCGCCCCCTACCCCCGCAAAAACAAAGCAAGCAATAAGAGCAGGGCTACCGGAACCGGAATGTCGATTTATGTGGACACTTGCGGAAACTTGACGGAACAACTATTTTTATAACCTCTAACTCGAATAAAGGTATTGGTATAATGAATAGTGCGGAAGTATCCAATTACTTTTGCGTTAAGTACCATGCTTTGTTATCAGACCCTGTCACATTTGCAACACCGTAGCTTTCGTAGTGAGCAGGTTTATTGACAAAAGCTAATTCAAAGAAATTTTTATCGGACATAAATCTTGAAACTCCTATTTTTTTCAGTGCACTTTGCACAACAGAGACACGCAAGCTTTTTATGTGAAACACATGACGCACATTTTCTAAATTGTTCAGAAATTCATTTTCCATATTATGTATACATTAAAGACATCTTAAAACCATCAATTAAAATGATAAATACAATAAACCAAATATTTATATTTTGCAGCAGTATTAGTATTTATGCATAAATTCGTCATAATTCTGACAAACGCGCAGCCCTGAACATTATTCTGAGGGGGTGGGTCGCGGGGGGAGCGCACGCTGTTAGAATAAAACATTATTCATAAATAGGATATTACGGCAGGTGGCGCCCCGCCCGCCCCGCGCGCCGCCCGCCCGCCGCGCGCCACCCGCCGCCCGCCCGGGCTGCAGCGACGCCTGCATACAGCTTACACTGTAAACTAACCGGTGGAAATCACATTTCGCAGAAAACGCTATTTTGTAACTGTAAATAGGAGCTTGCAGTCTGAAAATATCGGCAGTTCAAACATTATTGAAGATTTCTACACAAACTATTGAAATATCTACACGTAATAGGTATCTTTAATGCCTTTTTGTCTTCCTCGTTTTATTTTTATGTTTGTCAATTCATAAAATGAAATAGAGTTATTTTTGCGTTTATCTGTCCACGCTCCTCACAATCAAAATTTGTTGTTCAGGACTGAATTCTCTCTGGCAATAATGAGCGTCATTTTTTGTTATCATCTACGGCGTCATTTTTATTAAGCAACATTTAAATCACAATAGAAACGACGCTCATAAAGTTCGTACATTAAACTTACATAGGAACATATTAAAATAGGTATGTGGTATTTTGTCTTTGCTGTTTTAATTTATAACTATAGCGGCCGCCCGCGGTTTCACCCGCGTGGTTCCCGTTCCCGTGGGAATATCGGGATCAAAAGTATTCTATGTTCTATTTACTCTCTGTGTGCCAAATTCCAACCAAATCCGTTTAGTAGTTTTTGCGTGATTGAGGAACAAACATCTAAACATCCAAACATCCAAACCCACAAACTTTCACATTTATAATATTAGTAGGATAGTAGGAAGAAGGATAATAGATACCGCATAGGTAAGTCAAAAATCCTTTAAAAATGTTCCTAAGTTTAACGTACGAACATTACATAAGAACTTCAACATCGTAGAAATCAGATTAATTACTAACAGGAACTTTTAATTAATTGTCTCGAGTTTCATATGACAGATATGAAGTTGAACATAGAAACAAGATAGAACTGTCTGACCGACCAGTTCACAATAAAGGTCTGTTCACATCCGTCCGCGCGTGCTCTAAAGTCCATTCCACGAAACGAGTTTCCAAAGAAAATCGGTCCGTGTGCGCCCATTGATTAATGCGCGTGACCTTTGATAGCCTAGCTCTAGTCGCGTGCATTGACCAATGAGCTGCGAGTGTTTTGTTCCTTAGGAGTTTGATTCGTGGAACAGAGTATAGTGAAGGTGAAGTGATAGATATAATCTAAAAACAAAAATCATTGTTACTCACAAATTAATTGACCCTATGAATTCAGATGGGATTAAAAAGAGTAAGTAATTTTGAAGATTTGATAAAGAGTTACACCTTCCACTTTATATATTAACTGGAAGTCTTTAGTTTTTGTATCCGTTCTCCTCCAAAACAGCGCTAAGTGAAGCTAGGAAGATGAAAATGTCACTATTGGTGATTTTTTTCCACACATTCCTAACCTACATTTCAACAACCTCGTAGATCTCAGGTCGAACCACAGTTAGGGTTGACAAACTTAATCCTCTGTTATTTATTATACCTTGTTCATAACATAACTCTACACACAAATCGAAAGTCCCCGTAACTAAAGTGCAGGCCGTAGATCCGCCCGCCGCGCCGCGTCTGAATCCGCGTGCGCTTGCGCCGAGGCAGGTTTATGAATTCCTGTAAATCTGAATTATTCAGTTTTTGCGCGGATTTGCGGCCGCCGCCTTCATATTTATGACGTTTCTTCCAGTTATCTGCGGACGAAATCGCCTCGCTCGCATAATTACACTGGACGCGATGCCTAATGGGCTTCGTTTGGACGCCGCCCAGCCACTTGTCACTTATTATAATACGTCACATTAATCCGCTCCGATAACTGCTTTAGTGCATAAAAACGTTCGGTTACGTATTAATAAATATGTTTTCATAATAATAAAAAGGTATCTTATGTTACATTAACTTCCTTAACATTAGGTAAGGTTTAAAGTTACCTGTGGGTGTTGTAATTGCGACATAGGTTTATGATACCTACACATAAACACGAGTAGGTATTAATTCAAGTATTGGCTCCGTGGGCTGTAGACCTAGCGTTAAAAAGTAGCTCAAATTGTATGTTGTTTAAATACGCAGTTGTACGTTCTGTGACAACCTTATTATTTTCAAATATCGAAGACTGGCCAATTTAGAAATGTTTTGATTGATTTTGAACTATGAACTTTTGAGTCTTCTAAAAAAAAAAAAATTGCTTTGCACCGCTAACAAAAAACTTTTAATATATTTTAATCATTATTCGAAACGGCTAAAATATTTTTTATTTTTGAAGCTGTTTTTGTTAGATTATTTTCAGGTTTTTGAAGGAGGTTTTGTTTTTATTAAAAACTTTTTTATTTTAAACTTTTTTGTGGTAAGTATATTTGGTGATGATATTATCTAAGTTACAATAGCCTTATGTCAAAGGTTCATCACCTTTTACATACTACTGTTTTTCCCGACGCAGGGGCGTTTATTGTTGAGGAGTACTCCTGGTACTTCACTATCAGCTCCACTTCACTATATGAATTGTGATGAGCATAAAAAGCCTAGCAACCCTGTTAAAGTAATCGTATTGTACCAGTGAACTACTTAGTATTGAATAGTTCCGATGATCATCTATGCTGGTCTTCATCATCAGTCCCACTTCACCAAAATGGTACTTTTCAAAAGCAAATGCACAAGTTACTTAAGAAAATACTAAAATCGCTATTGATGTGCCTATAATATTTGAAGAGTTCCCTCGATTTCTCCAGGATCCCATCATCAGATCCTGATTTCATGACAATGGGACCAATTTGAAAGTATATACTTTAAAAAAAAAAAGAATTTTTCAAATCGGTCCAGCCGTCTTCGAGTAATCGAGTAACATACATAAATAAAAAAATTCCGATGAACTGAGAACCTCCTCCTTTTTTTGAAGTCGGTTAAAAATAGGGCCCCTGTAGAGGTAAACAAACGGACAGACATCTGGCGGACGGACATACGAAAGAATGTTTGTAGAAGCAGACGCTTCGCACTCTCTCGGTCAATTAGATTTAAATTCAATTTATAAGTATCAAAAGATTGAATTGAAGGTTGAAACTCATTATCTAGGTTCATGTTTTAAATTGTTATGATATACTCATAGTATAGTTTGCACATTTACGTGACTGTGGCATATTTACTTTACGAGGCGGATGCACAACAATAACTCTCTCCATCATTCACACCCGCAGTGCGCATGCGCCGCAGGTTTTGCATAAACCTGCAGTTCGGAGTCCGGAATCACGATTCCGTTAAATATTAATAGCAGAACAGAATAAATGACAGGTGAAAAACCAAACTTTACGTCCGCCTCACGTTGTTGCAGTAAGCCATGAAAAGTGGCGAACAGGATTCTAATCTACTTCTATACTAATAAAATGATAAAAATTAATGACTCAGTGACTGATTCATCATCGCAAAGAGCAAACCACTGGAAGAATCGAGCTGAGACTTGGCATAAAGATAGTTATTATGACGAAAGCATCCCATAACTAAGGTATAATTATTGAGTATGAAAAAACGGACAAGTGCGAGTCGGATTCGCCCACCGAGGGTCCCGTACAACCTCAATGATTGATTACGTACTTAATATAAAGACTATTTTTTATGATTTAATTACAAATGTTGTCAATTTTAGGCATTCACAATGCAACTTTCATATTAAAAATAAAAATACTAGAAAAAAAAACTTTTATCTAGTATTTTTTCTAATATATTAATCTAAATGTATAGTTTTCAGATTTTTCCCTGTACTTGTAGTATAAGACGATATTGCCTCATAGTTCTAGGTCAACGGAAAGTACCTACCCTATGAATTTTGATTCCCTTGAAACTGTCGAAATATGCGTTTTTGCGGCATAAACGCCCGTATCTTTTTTTACATTAACTTAAGAAGTTTGATTTTTTCACAGCTTCAAGGGACTGTATATGGTTTTAATTTCAACTTGATACCTCCACGCTTTCCCGAGATAAAGAGTCTTGACATACAGACGGACAACAAAGTGATCCTATAAGGATTCCGTTTTTCTTTTGAGGCACGGAACCTTAAAAATGGTCAAGGATTTTTTTATTACCACAGGCTAATGAATGCAATTGTTGATAGAGAAAAACTTTTGCGATTATCTTATGTAAAGATATTGTTATAATATACAGATCAACTTTGTCTAGGGATACAGGTGTTATTTTCATACAAACGAGGTAACTTTGAAGCCTTGGTTTTCTGCCAGGGATGTACCGTGCTGTAATCTGATGATGGCCATCCAGGGACTAAATGAAGTAGATTCAGATCTCTATACACACCCAACTGATCTGATCAGCATTCTAAAAGATTAATGGGTCAGAGTTCTCGGTTTGAGGATTTACATACATTTTCATGCTATATCCGCGGTTTTTTTAAACATGTCCATTACGTTTTTGGAATGCTGGTCAGATCAATTGGGTGTGTATAGCGATCTGAATCTCCTCCATTCACTCCCTGGATAGCCGTCATTAGATCACAGCACAGTACATCCCTGGCAGGAAACCAGGGCTTCAAAGTTACCTCGTTTGTATGAAAATAGCACCTGTTATCCCTAGACAAAGTTGATGTGTGTATTTAAAGATACAATTGCCTCGTTATATCTTGAACCACGGTCAAACGTAGGTACCTAACATAAGTAACGCAAATAACTGAAAGCCAGCACTTTAGCGTAATTAAACATAGTTAATGACCCGAGAAATATAAGACATCCATAGCAGCGAGCAGCGCGGGCGCAGGATTCTTGCACGGCAGCCCATGGTTTCAAACTCGGTGGAGTGTATGAGATAAATATCAAACAATATCTAATAATACACCGTTAATTGAATCACCACGTGGTTTCAAAATACATTTTCGTGATAGGTAATGAGAAAAACAATAAAAATAATGATAAAATTTAAAATGTATCTAATTAGATAGCCCACGTATATCTGTTATTAATCCAGTAAAATAAGACATGAAAAGGGGGTAATGGTTGCATCAAATCAGGTATTTTTGCTTTTTAGATATATTGTTGGTAATGTGGAGGCAATAATAAATCCAAGTTTTCGACCTAAGCAGACGACCGGCGGGCTGATTATCTAATTAGAAACCACCTAGCGACCGGTTGCAGTTCATAGATGATAGTGATCCATTGCTTCTTCTTTTTGGATTAAAAAAAAACATACCAAAGAAAAGTAGCAATGTATGTGGAATGAAACCGGTCGCTAAATATAGTTTCTTTTTAGATAATCAGGGTGCGGGTAATTCTCCGATAAATGACTAATTTAATTGGATCATAATGTGACCAGACTAAATCTGTACCAAAACACTTTTTTGTCTATACAAAAACAGCAGAGCAATTATACAACGTGTTACAAAATAACCTCTAATGCTTCAGAACGCGAGAAAAAATCTGCTGTTTCCTACATTTTGATATTTTCGTTATTAATTTTTGTATGAAACAGCAGATCATTTTCGCGATATCAGAGTTGGTCCCATAGTAAAAGTTGTTTAGTTTCATGGCCCCTATAGATCTACCATATTCAGCATTAGGGGTTATTTTGTAACACGTGTATAATGTTCTTGATGCAAAAACTCAACTACAATATTCTCACAATATCTTTTTAAAATTCCGAAGCATGTTCAGCATGCAAATTCCGGCGAGCGCAATAAATCAGAACCGATACCATTTGTCGATACGTGGAGCTCATTCGCGCATTAATTACTGGTGCGCGGGGCGGGCGGGGCGCATGCGTGCCGTGGGAACCGCGCGCGGCCCGCACCACGCCGCGCTGCGCCCGCGCCGACAATACACTACACAACATTACCTTACACAACCAACACCTCCTTTTTACTCCAACTCGTGCTTTCAACTCGAACAACCCCAGCAATGCACGAGACACATAGCGAAACTAAAATTATACCACAGAGTAAACATTTTTGGTTATACTATACATACATACACACATGGCAGCAATTAACAGCATGTCATTGTAGATTTTTAAGATTCATTTTGACGTGAGTGGCGTGATACGTAAGGGAGCTTTAATATTCATACGAATATGGAAGCCAAGTGAATGAGGAGCACAGCTGTTAGGTGATCGTTAAGTAATTAAATAAATTAGCATCTTATAGGCTTTTATAATAATCGGTTAAATATTTTATTTTCAAAACTTATAATAAATCCCATATAGCTAAAGAACCGATAATTATTCAAGAAATTAATTAGAGTTTATTTCGAAAAACGATAAACTCGGGTGAAAATTGTAATACATAAGAAAATTACAATTTCAATGACTAATGACTCGAAATTGTTTTTTATAAAAGCCTGGGTTATTTTTTTAACTTCCCCAAACGCACCATTAGATGGCCACCATCCAGTGGCCTACGGATCATGCACCGAGTGGATTTCTTCCCAGCGCGTCTATGTGAAAATGCGGAGACATTAATGACGTGACGGAGCTCATAAGTGCGTTTTTGCGGGGCGTGCGCAGGCGCCAGTTTCCCAGGAAGCAATACTCGGCATTTTTTAGATGGGGCTTAAGATTGGTCGCTGGTCACTGAAGCTTCATTCATTTTGTACTACTTACTGGGCATTTCATAAATGACTATTATAATATATCATGTTAAAGATATGATGATATTTCTGGAGTCCTGAAACACAGGCCTGTCCTAGTTTAGACTCCAGTCATTGTTTTACTGTAACTTAGAATTTTGATGTAATTTTGGTGGAAATAAATTATTTTTCAAATGAATTTTCAATGAAATTCGTGTCTTAGAACTAACTCCCCAACATTCTATGCGTATGAACGCTACACTTACTACTAAAGCTTTAAAATAATCGGTAATAATCGGCATCTTTTGTTATCCAATATGACTGTCCTAGGTTTTCCCCCCCGGCGGAGTTGTGCTTAAGTGGTGGGGGGTAAAAATGTACCCCAAATCCGATTTCAAATCTAACCCTACTGACCTATAGCGTTCAAACGTACCTATATAGAATGTTATCCATTTAAGTAGAGGGGTAGGAATAGTCATTCTGTCATTTCCAAAAAAGGTATTGAACTTTGAAAATATGATACACTTTACAATATACGTACGTAGTCCACAAAACATTATCAATGATCACATCAATCACAAATGAATAACAGTTTGAATATTTATGATATGGCCTATCAAGTCAAGACAAGTGATTAAGGCGAACGTTAGCAGTCAATATTACTTCGGTGTTATTTAGATGATCTGTAACAACTATGAATGTTATATTTTATAGTATAAGTAAGTAGTCTACTAACAAGCTAGCTTACACCATTAGTTTAACATAATTTGCCGCGATAGTTTGCCATAAAAAAATCGCAATAAATACTCCATGTCGCCACCACTTATCAACTTGTTGTTTTACATAACTGGCGCATTAAGCTAACGGCTGTCATAGCCATGTATCGGTGTCACCGCGGACATTATTGTCCATATAAGTGACGACATATGTTTGCCTGCGCCGACCGAGTCAATCAAACGACTTGTTGTAATAAGTATAATAATAAAATATTTGCAAACATAATTCTCATAATGGACTTTTAAAGGAGGTGTTAATTAGACGAGTACTACCCGGTCAAGTTAACTCGGCACCTGAGTCAAAATCGACGTTATCTTATAATCATTAACATATTGTGCTACAAGTGTTGATACCGTGTTTTATCATTCCACTATCATATTGCCTATTTAATCTGAGCCATTAATTACAGAGCCATTAAAGTATCAGACCATGGTTGTCTCGTGTGGGAAGAAATCATTCGCACCAGGTGCCGAGTTAACTGGACCGGGTAGTATATGGGGCATCCTGACCCCAGAGCATCATTCCCTGACTATAGTGGGTCTCAGTCACAGATACCTATTGCGTTCTTAAGTTTAGCTTTAATCACCTCTGTAGTCTAGTGGTTTCCCCCACACATGTAAGACGCAGGGGTCCCAGATTCAATTCCCAGGTGGGGTTACATTTATACACGGTTTGGTTGGTAGTAGGGGCTTATATCAAATCCACCTGGCTAGCTACCACCACCTTACCTAAGCCTGACGCCTTAATAACAATATAAAAATTGTTGTGTTCCGGTAGTTTAAGGTAAGACAGGCAGTTCCTTAGATTTAGATTATTCAATCAGCATTCAAGTTTTCTTGTCCAAAACATAACTGGGATTTTTACAATAATCCTAAAATTGATCGGACGATTGCGAAAATTTCAATTTATATTTTCCTGTCCTTTACAATTAACTTAGGATTTTTGCAAAGATCCGGTTTTTTCAATTATCCTAGTTTATGATCTTTTCAAGAGTCATATTCTGACCAATCAGACTGATAAGATGCTAATCGACTCTTAGATTATCCAATCAGCATTCAAGTTTTCTTGTCCGAAACATACTCAATACTGGGATTTTTACAATGATCCTAAAATTAATCGGACGATTGCGAAAATCTATCTTAAATTCCAATTCGCCTGTCCTTTACAATTGACCTAGGATTTTTGCAAAGATCCGGTTTGTTTGTTTATCCTACGACATATGTAATATTTCTTATGCGGGCTCCACATTCGCGCCGTGAACGCCCGTGAAAGGCGTGAAGCGCGAATGTGGATGGTTTTCGCGCCCGTTCACGGGCTTCGCGCCTGTTCACGCCTTGTTCCCCGTTCCGTGTCGGTATTTGCGCCCGCTTCAAAGGGTTCGCGGTCCGCGAACCTCCCGTGAACGCAAACGCATCCACACTCGCGCGTGAAAACAGTGCCGTGCCTTGAGGTTTTTTATTTATTTGCGGAGTACGGTGCGTCAAAATGACCGTCACTTGGACGAACGAGCAGGAACTGGTGTTGATTGAGTGTTATCATGCCAAACCCATTTTATGGGATGCTAAATTCAAAGATAGCAGTGCATAATTCGACGTCCATTCTCGACGAGCGCGCGAACTAAACTGTGAACGATAGCGAATGTGGAGGGTCATGCTTTTCATGCCGGTTTCACGGCAAATATACGGCGTGAATTCACGCCGTGAATCACGCAGGAGTCTGGAGCCCACATTAACATTAACAGCGAGATGTTTGAACAGGCTTAGATACAGTTGCGGCGGCGCCGTGGTTCCCACTGGGCAGAAATATGATTGACAGGTTGAAAAAATATTATTCATTACGACGACGAGAAGACACGAACAGGGAATGTCGCCTGGGCTCCAATGAGATCTCTCTTCGATAGAAAAACACTTAAGATAAATCGAATTGCATTAGTATTCAAACTTCTACATTTAATAATGCTATATTCATTTTCATTAATCGAAACGTATTGAAGAATATTGAGCTAAGTTAATTTTTCCATCACCAATGTTTTTATTATTGTGCGAAAATAGGAAAACTTAATCTTAGAATAGAATAGGAATGACGTGTATGAAAACTTTGGGGTCGTCTCTGGAATGATAATGTGTATAAATGATTATGATTGTAGTAGTTTAACAAAAATATACGTGCTACAACGTTTACAGTCAATACAAACTATAGATATATATTTTCATATCCCATGTTAAACATCATCTAAATAAAGTGGACGCCTCTTAAGATGTATGATCCTGTTGACATGATGACAATTACGCAAATATTCTCACATCATTGCTTACATTTATTCTTCATTAGAATTAATTAGGATAATAGTTTCCGCGTGATTCCAATTGTAAAATCATTTTTTATTTCCTTAAAGGGCATGAAAATGCTATTATAGAGCTTGAGTTATATTTATTCTATAAAAAGATTGCCTTTTAGCAAAAATGAGATCATTGCTTTGCGGAAAGTTTCCCATAGTTGTTTACTTTGTGATTATCACATCAAACGTGCACTAATCGAATGTTTTGGTGACCACAAAACTCTATGAAATTGCTTAAGTCACGATATGAAGGTCAATTATCCACTACCTTCCTAGATTATCTCCATTACAGAAGCCATAAGAAAGACCTTAATGGCGCACAAAAATGTCATTGAGAGGGAGCATGACGTCCCGGGCAGAGCTGCGCGGGCGCTGTTTTTCCGACGGTGGAAATCTAGCCGTCTAATGGCGTCCCGCGCCGCCCGGAATGCGCTAGACCTGGCGACATCACACGAGTAAAGAAAGGACCAGAGACAAAGCTTCTTAATAACGTGAAATTCAAACTTGCAACTAACAAAACAAGCAATGCCCTAAGATTGTCAACTGGCTGCAATAATGTCAAAACAGGTTTTATCCGATTTTTCCGCGTACTCGACAAGCGGCCAGTGGACACACACACATGCTCCGCGTGCTTAAGTAGTGCAACCGATTCGCGCGGTTGTATGAAGCTTTGTCTCTGGTCCTTTCTTTACTCAAGTGGCGACATGGCGCCGGCAACCCAGCTAGTTCATCACTTGTGATCTGAATCCATCACAATGCGTCCGGGCTATTAGTTGTCGCCTTACCGAGCTTTATCACTTTGCTGATGCTAGGAAATTTAATTAATGCTTTTCAATGGATGGAGAGAAATTTCAAACCCGCTATCATTATGACAACATTGTTAAGTGTCTTTACCATAGACAAAAACGTATTAAGTGTGCAATCAACAAGCGGACTACATTTTCCACGTTACCTAATTTAATACGCTGACATGGCAGACCAAATGGTGAGAATAAATAAATTTTATTTTTTTGTAGTTTTTGTAATGCGAACATGAAAACGAAAACTCAATTTTAACGTATGATTGAAACATTCTACAGTGCTTACCAACTAAATTAAAGCGGAGTTGTTTGTTATTTCGATTCTACACTTGCCTAAACATCAAAGTATCCACATTATAATTAAATAATGTGTACGAGTATGTTTGAATTCACAATCCAGAGGCAACGTCACCTGCAACAATCCCCTTTGCTGATTTTGAAATCAGTATGGGCAAGTATGATGGGATGACCTCATGCCAATCAATTAAGTACCATTGCCATCTGATGTTGACCATGTAGCTATGGATGTTTTTTAAAGATCAATAGAGTATTATATCAGTCCAGTTCCCACACGGCGTGTCCGCTGCGCTGCGCAGGCGCCGATAGTCCGGGGAATGGCAGGCGCGCTTCCTGCCCGCATGCCACATCACATACTCTGCATCGAGAAAAAGTTGGGAGTAATCTACCCTTTTACAACCACAGCACATTGATATTTTTATACTAAGCTGTTTCACATTATTTTGCACAGTTAAAAGGGTTTAACTTCTGATAACTTCTTCTACTAGAAAAAATAAATCTTGCTTCACTATGTAAACGGTCAGACTTTTCTTTTACCCAAAAGGGATCCATACTACACCAAGATTAAGAAAAAAAATACTTTTGTAAAAAAAAATTTAAGTATGGAATTAAGAGAGCTTTATTACTATACATATTCTACAAGTCTTTTCTTACACGCCTTCGTCAACCACATCAAAAATCTAGCATTATGGTTGTAAACCGAATTATGTGTGTTAATAGAGACATCGAAACCAATTCTAAATCATACTTAGAAAAGGTAAATTTTATTTAAATTGCCGGCAATTTCTAACTCAAACTACCTACGTTAAGTTTGGATCGTTTAGTAATAAAAGCCTTAATTTGCTTTGAACCTGGCTCTGGAAAATAAGCCCGGCGTTACTCTAATTTATTCATTGGAAACGTTTAATATGCTACCAGCGGCATTGTTCCCGAGGGTTTTATTTGTATCTTATGCAAATTATGTTCCCTTTTTTTATAAAAGAGTAAAAATCAACTTTATCGCATGTCATCTAACAGAATTTTGTGAGAGACAAGGCTCATTGTCCCGCTCTTGAGATGCAAAGACGACTTCAGGTAGGAAAATTAATGGTTACTCCACTAGGTATTCAGTAGCGGAACTACCGTCAAATTCTCTTTATCTTATACAGGTATCATACATAATAATATACGTAAGTCATGCTAAAGTCTGTCCATCCTTACTTGTCTTATATGGTAAACAATCTTCACCCAACTCTTTATTGAAATAATCATTTATAAAATACAACAAATTGTTTTCCACACATAGATTACGAAATAAATTGATAATAAATTAACAACAATTTCATAAAGTTACTAACATATTTTAAAATAACGATTTAAGTATAAAAGACGTATGACAACTGTCAAAAACTGTTTACTAAATAAGACAAGGATGGACAGACTTCATATGGTTTTTAAGACAGGTTATTGATTCATAGTGCTGTTCTTAATAAGTTTATCTTCACCCATGCTTTGAATCCTCTGTAAAGGGTTCTGAAACGATTAGCCTACTGTCTGTCAACATTACGATGTCCGAGCGAGAGGAAGTCGCGCTGCGCCGCGCCCACTCGCGAAGTGTTACATTATGAAATTCAGTACAACATTATAACACATTTTTGGAAGATATAATGACGAGGAGGGGGAGGAAACTTAAAGTCAAAGTCAAAACCCTTTAAAGAGGATCATATCATTGGTGTTTCTAATCCATTGTGTATTAAAATATTGTTTGCTTCCCAAATAAAAAAAGGGGTATATATAAAGTTTTGTATGCAACTGTACATAACGTCGGCGAAGAGTGAAAACCTCGTAAATCTCATTTTTGTCTAGTACATTTTTTTGCAGCTTTTGACAGAATACCTCTTATTTCACGACTCTATCTGACTCATATTCCATTCAAACGCGTACAACGCTATTTACTGCATTTTATGAAAACCTCGTCAATGACAGAAGCTGGTCACAAGTGACGAAAAACTCGGCAAAAGTGTTTTAGACAAGAAAGAGGACTTACGAGGTTTTCACTCTTCGCCGACGATAATTAGGTATTAAAACACTCATGTGATACTAATTTATAGTTGCATAAATAATTATAGTGACACAATAGTGGTCACCTAACTACTAATCACTCAATTGGGCAGGGAATGTTAAAACTTTCTCGAATTAAGATATCGTTCTCTATTCCGTGAGCGATTCAATGAGCGGACAGCGTTTACGAATAACGAATATTTTCGTAATCGCTGTTTATACTTAATAGATCTACCTAATGCGTTTTTAATAACGCCACCGCTGCGCTGAACTCCGCTACACAATAATCAGCCTTCAAATCTTCAACTAAAGTCGATATTTGTGTCGGGCTGATAAAAAATGCAGCGTATCGCTTAACGCGCTACTCTATTAATAAAGGTGTTCCCGAATTTAACTATTGTGTGTATGCGGCGATAATTGTTATAAATTAAGTGTAATGGTCCCCGCGGGCGGCCATTAGAGGCTCAGCTCTGGTCGGAGGCTTCCGAAACAAGCGCGCTATTAGAATACTCTAATAGGGAAATATCCGACCTGACTGTCTTTAATACGCGCGGTATTCGGGCCTGGAGCTGGGATATTCATTGCTTTTTAATTGCTCTTAGTATATAAGTACATTAATGAGAGTTTTTCATTCTAATTATTTAACTTTTTATAGGAATAGTAATGACTAGAAATAGAACTACTATGTGTCGTTCCCAACAACTAAACTAACAACTTCATTAGCCGTTGTCCCCTACTGGGGGTCAAAGCTACTAATAAAAATGCCACCGAAGATACGTCTCGATTGTTAATAGAAAGCAATTGTATCGACATTACCCCATAGTCAGTCATGTGTTCGATACCTGGTGATTGTTATATTAGAAAAAAAACCAGCCAAGTGCGAGTCGGACTCGCGCACAAAGGGTTCCGTACCAAAAAACGGCAAAAAAAAAAACACGTTTGTGGTATGGGAGCCTCCCTTAAATATTTATTTTATTGTGTTTTTAGTATTTGTTGTTATAGCGGCAACAGAAATACATCATAATATATGAAAATTTCAACTGTCTAGCTATCACGGTTCATGAGATATCTACAGCCTGGTGACAGACACAGACAGACAGCGGAGTCTTAGTAATAGGGTCCCGTTTTTACCCTTTCGGTACGGAACCCTAAAAAATGGTAAAATGGTTACGTTATTATATGATCCGCTCGAAATTTTCTATTGGACGTATGCAAATAAACACAAAATAATTTGTCCAAGGATCTTCACGAGACGATCGGCTGCGCAGCTGCCCGGATTCAACAGCTTCGAGCGCAGTTCTCGCGACCTTTCGGCATATGCATGACATTTGGTATACAAGTTGATCATTTGTCTGGCATATAATTATCACCTTTATCCTGTACATACGTAGTTTATTTATGACGGTATCTCTTTGCATTGAACTCAGACTTCTTTACAACGAAAAAGTATACAACATTTCATTGCAAATTTATAACAATCCCCATAATCTTGACCAATAGTTAGATAGCTTAAATTATACGTACAGTAAAGGAGAATAGAAAGTAATGAAGGTAATAGCTCCATTACAAATGTTGCAATAAAACAGCGCACATTTTGAAAGTGTACCGACAGCGGAGCCGCGGTCGGAGATTGCTCGCGCGTGATTGATGGCCGAATGTTTGGCCATCTCGGGTTCGCTTCCCGCTCCGGGCTGTTTACTTACAATACATTTAAGACGGATTGAGATCAAAAGTGAATTTATAACACACGCTTTTCTCTTCAATTTGTAGTGCATCTACTTTTTAGCATCACGTGAAATATAATATTAATACGTCCGTATGTGGTCTCCGTTTTCTGATTAGCTCCTAAAATATGAGTGTCATATTTCTCTGTGTAAATGAGTTTAATTTAAAGACCGGTTCATAAGCAATCCACTGGTACGATGTACGAATGGTCATAGCAACTCTAACGTGAGAGTATTCGGTACAGTCAGGTTCACAATAATTATTCGACTTAAAAACCTTGTTGGTACAACTTTTTACAACAAATAAAATAAATATCAAACAAAAGGCTAACGAGAGCGCGGCGCAGGAGCATCTCAAATATGAGTGGCGATGATATTTAAATGGGGCGCGTTTCTGCGCGGCTCACCGCCACCGGCACGCCGCCACGCCATGTGTTAGTTAATGAAGTTTTTGCTGCCGCCGCAGCAGGACAAAGCGCGCCGACCGCGGCCCAACCACACAGGCCATTCTATCACTCTCCTTTTTTTAAATTAGAATATTTTTTTTGACCCGACCAAGGCCAAATCAAAGAAAGATCGCCAGTAGCGCTGCATCGCTGTCTTAAACATGTAAACAGTAGTTAGTATATAAGTACTACCGTTAAAGTGATCATTTTCGCTAATAAAAAAGGAGTCACTTTCAAGGTATATTGAATGCTATGAAACAAAAATTAAAAGACTATAATTATGCTGATAGTTGACGGCTATGGTCATTATTTATTTTAATATCCAGTAACTGATAAATATTTTAAATCACAGAATCTCTCTGTGTGAGAAAAAAACACAAATTTAATAGGTAAGGACCCAATACTTACTGTATTTTTAGATTTTAGGCAATTACAAAGCTATTTTTATATTAAGATTATTAATATATTAGAAAAAAATATTAGAAAAAATCCACTCACTCGTAGCACCTCAGACAGGATAAGTCAATGCGGGTGAGTCGATTTTTTCTAGTATTTTTCTAATAAAATTAATTATCTTAACATAATACTTACTTATTTCATCTCTATCAATTTGTCATAAGGATGATATTTTCAAAATATCGAGGGTACTGTATTCGGTCGTATTAAGATTAATTGTGACAAAAATTTTGGCATATCAAGGAGTAAATCAACATGTAATCATCTCGAATGAATGAACAGCGGCGGCGTGCGGGTGCAGGCGCGGCAGGAACGCGCGTTTTTGCGCGCGCGTCGCGTCCGCAACACATGCGCGGTTTTTGGTCAGTTTCAATAAATGCAGCATTCATTATACCGACACAAGCATGTCGACGCTCCAATTATTTAGACTTGTTAGGGTTCCTTATATCTCTGTGGAGTTCCAATGAGGGATTTTCAAAATTACAAAGAACTGTAGGCCTTATAGATGTCGTTGATAAGCAGGCAAGTGTCAACTGTAGAAAATGTAGGAAAAAGAAAACACAATGCACATGAAAACACGGAAAACACCGCTAACAACCAACGAACGCTGAAAAATTAAAATTACTTTTTTTAAGCACAGGCCGTTTATTTTTCAAAGCCAATTTTGACAGTTCACTTGTCCATCAACTCCATCTAGTGAGGCAAATAGTTACTATTTGATACTACTCCAATGATAAGGAAAGTATTCCATTCGGCTCTTAGGGATAATAATATGATGCCTGGATCAGGGGGTCTATTACGAAAATAACGTACGCAATTGCGTAACGCAGTCACTTGGCCACGATAATCGTCCGCAGTTCGTTGGTTGCAGTTACAACAAACATTTTGAATTTGGCTTTCGTAGTTTATAGACTACTAAACGAACAATGTCGGATACGCTAGAGAGAAACTGTCAAACTTACGCAGTCTCTTCGCAATATCGCGTACGAAAGTGATTTGTAATAGGAAACAATCAAAACGAAGCACGGACGCAGCTGCGTGTATCGCATTAAACTTTTCGTAATAGACCCCCTGGATCAAAGTTGCTGATTTCCATAAATTGAAGTGGATAAGTCTAACATGATGATTGAATGCACATAGCAAGACGAAAACCTTACTTCATAACCACGACTCACACTTGGCGATTTTCATAAAGTACCTTATACGACGACTGGTTATTTGGAAACAAAACATCTCATTACGACGAGACTGTGCGAAGAAGTTTTAAATATTTTGACCGTCGATGGTTCAAATTGTATTTTGCACTGTTGTGTTGTTTGTGTGCAATACCTAGGACACACTGAAAGTTTTGCACTTCTGGCAACACACAAATATTTGAATATAGAATGTTATATTTTTTTACTCAAAAATGCTTGTAATATGATCATTATTTCGACAACCTTCTTTGAACAAAGTCGAGGTTGCCGCGCTCCTCCGATGGTGACGCAACAAAGTTGTATGGGATTTCATTATTGTCGAGTTTTAGCCACCAGCAATTTTCCTTGAGAATCCATTATTGTCGAGTTTTGTTTCAAACATAGTTAGTTGAAAAAAGTACATTGTACAACCCGCGCAGATAAAGAATGGGATTAAGAATGGCGTCGTTTATATTCACTTCTCGCTCACAAATTATACGCCACACCTATCGCTCTCTCAGTCACACTCGTTGTGGTAAGCGCCGTGAGCCGCTATTTTCAATCCTATTCTTTATTTGCGCGGTCGTTATATTGTTGAAAATGATGTTTTTGTACGTTTTTTTTACTTTTTTCGCTATTTTTCCTATTTGATATTTTTTACTTTTTGACTTTTTTTTACTTTTTTGACTTTTTACCCTTTTTTATTTTTGTCATTTTAATCATTTTTAACATTTTTGTAATTTTGGACCAAGTTTTGTATAGTGCTTTGCTCAAAAATGTCAAAAAATGTCAAAAATGTAAAAAATGTTAAAAATGTTAAAATGACAAGAATGTCAAAAATGACAAAAATGTTAAAAAATGTCAAAAATGTCAAAAATGTCAAAAATGTCAAAAATGTCAAAAATGTCAAAAATGTCAAAAATGCCAAAAATTTAAAAAAATACAAAAATATCAAAAATGTCAAAAAAGTAAATAATGATAATGACAAAAATGGTCATTTTGGTATTTTTGGTAATTTCCCAGCTAGCAAAAATGTGATAATAGGCCATATTTTATCACTAAGTAGTGATATTAATATCGTATATAAGTAACGCTAATCACTGCTAGTTGTATATCTGTGTTTGAAACACTTATTAGCTGTATAAGGATATACAGCTAAATTGTCGTATTAACCTATCACATAAACATTTACTCAGCTGCTTTATACAACATTTATAACACAGCTACAAATTGATACTCCTTAACTTGAATATGGAGCAACTATGTTGTATAGTAGCATTTATGATGCTATGAAAACACTTGTGCTAAATAAATGATAAGGGGATCCTAATAGCACTCATAAGTTGTAATGTAGCTTTTTGCGAGCTCATATATCACCCAAATATAATTTATCGTAATGGCCGCCCGATGTTGTATATCGTCTGAGTAGCAGCAACACTAACACTAATTAATCATATATTGGTATCTTCACAAATAATTTGATAAATTAAATCAATTTTATTAATTAAATACTACGAATTCGAGGGGGGCACTAAAAAAACAATAACATTATGCTACTAATTCAACAATAGAATTGCAAGCGCATGTGGAATTGCACTAACACTAATCTTTTTACACACATAAATTGGATAATAAAAATGGAGCACACGATGGTGACATAAAAATATTACTTAACGAAATATACCTATGAATATTTTTCTTTCTGATAAAAATAACCAGTAACGTGTTCAATTATTCACGTTATTCAAACAGTGTTATTATAGAATCACAATCACTAATATATCACTAGATTGTGTTGCAACTGATTCGAGGTCACTGATATGTATCTGATTAGTCCTAAGTGGAGCTACAATAGATGTACTGTATCACTTTAAAGTGATAAAAGTGGGGCCTTTTTCCAATGATAGAAACGTTTCTGTAACACATATGCGACTGTTTATATCACCGATATACAGCTAAATTCTGTGTCGTTTTGCTAGCTGGGTTTTGTCATTTTTGACATTTTTGTCATTTTTTACTTATTTGACATTTTTGAGTAAAGCACTATACAAGACTTGGTCCACAATGACTGCACTGCTGGCCACGCCATGATGGCCTCCAGCTGAGCTTAACTACGGTCTCGGCCTTCAAGCTTGGTCATCATTGCAGCCCTTGCTGTCCGCGCTATAAAGGCCTCGACCTCCGGCCTCGACCTCCGGTCTCGGCCTTTATTCCAGCTTGGCCATCAAGGGCTGCAATGCTGACCGCGCTGTGACGGCCTGGACCTGCGCTAAGCTACGCTATCGGCCATCATCATCGCGCTGCCAGCAATGCAGTCATTATTGACCGCGTCAGTAATGTACTATTAAACTTTAGAACTCATTCATGAAATTAAAATAAAAATTGACCGGAAGTTGCGAGTCATTTGTTTTTTATCACAATGCGAAGTTCGTCGCCCGTAGCAAAAATGAAATTAACGCAAAAAGATTTCAGGGTGTCATTTTTTTATGATTTTGAAACTTCGCTTTCTCTGCAAGTTTGCACTGCTTCACTTCTAAATGTTTTTAGAAAAAAAAGCACCTTATTTGAGTTTCGTAAAGCATTGGTATGCAGAATGTAATCGTATTCTTGTCTGTCCTATGATGAAATTGGTGAAGGTCGGCAATCACATGCGATCTCTGTGCAAAAGATGACTATTGTCACTTTATTAATTAAAGAAATCTGGCATATTACCTGTTGGGTAATTTGAGGTTACTTGGGGGATAATATGACATAAAATTAAAAAAAATATTCATCAGGATTCAAAAGTTAGGAAACTTTGTTGCCACTGGATTCTTAATGAACTCACCGTGTAAAAAACGGGATCGAATTGATTGATGTAAAAAATATGTTGTTAAAGTGCAAACACGGTCCTTCAAATGCTGTGTGTGATATTGTTATGGAAGATAAAATATGAATATATTGTTCCGGAATCAAAAAGATAGCAATATTCTTTTATATGGATGTTCGAAGTCGACAGTAAACCGATAAAATTAGACTGGCGAAAATCGTGGGCAAGGATTTGACTACATTATTTTTCTCCCAGACGGGTCCTATCTAAAATAACCTACTTGAGGAACAAAACACAGTTAATGGTAAGTAGATCACTACCATTTGTCGTTAAAAAAGGTAAGGAAAAACGACCAACAAGTGACATCCTATTGCACGATGTCATTTTTTCAGTGCATACCGCGATGAGGACAAAGTCATATTCGTTTCTGAAAAGTCGGAGTTCATGATCCATTCTGCATTAATTTTAGACCTTACATCTTGAAATTTCTTTAGTATCCTAGAATTTAAAGATACGATGAGAAATTTCATATTTAAGGGGCCAGAGGAAGCCGTGAAAGTGTATGAAAAACATACCCTCAGACAAATAATGCTTATGTTAAAAATAATGGTTTGAATTAATCAAAAACGTTTTAAAATATAATGGAGAATACTGTGACACGCAATAAATATATAAGTTTACATATATATTGTTTTCGTCATATACATCGTAGGTATTTTATGTCTCTACAATTACTATGAATAGCCAGCGTCACGACTGGTAGTCGGTTGGTGTGGCTGCTCGTGAATCGCGCGGAATATCGCAGATTTGGTTCTCGTGGTCTCTCCATTTATCAAAGCATATTTGTTGTGCGCATGCAGATCATTGATTATAATATAAGTAGTTTTATGTTGCTGTATGTTTTGCTTCACCGCAATTTAATTAGGCATAATGTTAGTTACTAAGTTATTAAAGTGACTGGATCACGATTAAGAAATGGTTTAAACATGGCGGTGTATGTCATTCAGGACAGGATGTCAGGAAGGCAACTGCGTGGAAAAATTCCTGCACTGACGAGACTGAATTTTATCGTCTGTCCAGCGAAGCTCTAGAAGTCAATGTGCTTATGATATTGAATGGGAGCCTGCATTCATTAGAAATGGCGACACGTAGCGAACGGTCGAGGAGCCGCGATTGGATATGTTCGATATTAACAAATCATATATTCGAGCAGCATCCGTGATTAGATCGCACTGTGAGCTCGCGGAGAGTGCAGCTCCCACGGCGCGGGAACGCGGCGGGCAAAAAGCGCAGCGTGTGTGCCGCCCCGCGCTCCGCCCCCGCCCCCTGCCCAGGGCTCCGCGCGCGTGCATACTGATGCTGCGGTAATTACCGTCCGCAAAAACTAAACGCATAACAATCGAGGAAATGCCACCTGGAACCGGACGCGAAAAACTCCACTCTAATTCGTCGATTGTCATCGACTCTCTACAGAATTAATTTTACCACTCGTTACTGAGTACGACCGACCATTGATTATTATTTAATAGCCTCTTCCTTGAATCGACCACAGCTTGTGATGATGGACTTAGTTTTCTATAAAAAAAAACTGGAACTAAACGATCACGACGACAACGAATCTTGTTATCAACCAAACGAGTCTAAAGTTGATGAGTTGGCAGAAACAATTACCTACCACCAGAAATTAATAATTCTAGATAGCTGCAATGCAACCTTTGATCGAGTGCTTATTTATGCAAATTGGAATAACGATACTGTCTGCATGTAAAACTAAGAGCCATACCGCACTGTCGACTGGTCGACGAGCGACTCGGTCTCCCGGCGACTGCAACTCAAAACGCACGGGCCGACAATTTAAGCTTTGTCCAGACTTGTATCATTTTGGATCATATCACCGTATCTTTACCATACATCGCTAGTTTGGTTGGGCGTGCATGGTTGATATTACTTCAACGCACGCCCAACCAAACTAGCGTTGTATGTTAAAGATACGGTGATCTGATACGCCAAAATGGACTAGTCTGGACAAAGCTTAAGCCAGCGACTCGATACGTGTAGTGTTTCTGGCACAGTCGTGCAGAATCAACTAACTTTGCAACAAATAATCAATTTTCAAATAATCCACATTTAAAATTATAAATAATCAAAAACTAAAACTTAAAACTAAAGATTTTTTGTCTTACTTGAAATATTAATTTTGTACGTCATTATAACAAGAAAAAATATAATTTATTAGCTATACTACAACGTCTTATTGTAAGTAAGTATGTGGCTTTAGCAAAATATATAGAATAGGTAACGTATATCAAGACTACGAACAATCAGCAGAACGCCATCACCTCCAACCTCTGAACATCCGCAGGGATTGTGTAGATGCACTTCTTCTTTTTAAAATTTTAAATAACTACCTTAACGCTCCTTCACTGCTTGGAAATATTAACATACGGGTGCCTCGCAGACGTGAACGACAATGTCGCCGTAAGAATTTGTTTTATATTTCTGGTAGTAAAACATGTTATGCAAGTAATACATTTATCAAGCGTGCATGTAAATTATATAATGAAAACGTAAATTTATCTGGTGTAGATGTATTTCATTGTTCTGTTCCCAAGTTAAAAAGTAGGTTTAGGACTTAAGTCGTAACAAAAGTTTTTGAGTTTATCCATTACAAAAAAAAAAACTTCTTTATAATATTAGTAATTATATTATATAAGAACACGTGATTCACGCGCGTATTGAAATAAAACACTTTTATAAATAAAATTAATAGTTAATAATAGGTGAGTAAATAAAAAAATAAATAAAAATAAAGTACCCTTATGGAACATCATATTAGTCTCAGATCAGATAATAATAGTGTTTTATTTCATTCCTATTTTATATTTTGCAGTAAGTTCGTTAAAATTCTAAATTATTTACATTAATTTTCTATTCAACAACTTGGCATTACATTTGTACACTGTTTCGTATCTTTTACTTGTTTTTTGGCAAATAGTGAAACTATTAGTCTGTAAGAAAAATCTTGTTAATTGGTCAATGTTCATGAATGACTGTTTGTTTTCCAAATAAAAAATAAATAAAATATCAGGACTTTTTAGTAAAAAACAGGCTTCTTGTCAGCATTTTTAGAAATAACATCTGGTAACCCTTACCTTATACGCGACGTGGTATATCGTACAGAGATATGTTTGCTGATTATTTTATGACTGAACTGAGAAGGGTCAATTGTCATGACAGATGGGTAGTTCATTAGTTAAGTAATAAAATAAATGACATTGTAATAAGTACCTATCTAAAGTTTTTTTTCTTTGTTGTTAATCCTTCACCTCCAAATAACTTTACAATTTCTTCCCACTGTTGTTTCTTTATATCCCGATTATTAGAATATTCGTTACTTGATAAATCCTAAATAGCTTTTCGCAATTCTAATTCCAAAATATTTTTTTCAGTATCGAAAGTCATTTGTGCGCGACGTCCAGTCGCCGCGACAGTCGCTCGCAGTGCGTACGCTTCCATTTGATTGAACCCGTATCTCTCGGTCGCCGAGCGACTGGGCGTGGCTAGTCGCCCGACGACTCTGGGTCGCCAAGCGACCGGGCGACCAAGTGCGTACGCGTCCATATAAACTAGTAGAAATTACAGTCGCCGACAGTCGCCCGGCGACTAGTCGACAGTGCGGTATGGCTCTAAAAGTCAGTGATCGATCTGTCTGAATGTCAAGCAGCAGCTGCATTTGATGGTCATTCGGCAGCGGTGCGGATCCCGCGGGCTAGTTCGCGAGCATTCCGCTCGTGTTGCGCTGATGACGTCTCGCCGTTGGGGACAATGCAACGCGCATATGTATGAGCAGCGATGCGCGCGCGCATTTTTAGCGGCAGCCCCGCCGCCTGCACATTTCTCCCCCCGCAATGCTTTAATTGCCGTAATCACCGGCTTGTCATTTGCCTCCGACTGATTTAACATCGACGCGCGCAGTTTTTGCCGCAGTTCGCGGCCGCGTCGAAGCCTTCTTCTTAACGACTGCTGCGACTCAGCTGTCGGTATTTTTACTTGCGGCCGAGGTTAGGAATGTTTAGGATGGAAAATTGGCTGGTCGTTAGTCGCGCTGCGCGGACTTCTCCGGTCCTCATTGATGCCGTCGATTCATTTTTATGGCCGTATACCACCGACCCGAAAGAATAATCGACGAGCGATCTTGCTTTAATGTTCACCTCTAAAGACTGCATCAGTGCAATTTGAATTCAATATAAATGAATAAAACTCAACACTGACGAGTGCACGTAATGTAACAACAGCAGATAATGTAATTTAAATGCCTCCGTCGTTGGTCGAGCACGCTACCATAAAGAAAGTAAATTCTATATGGTGTTCATAGAAACGGACATCGCGCATCTTTGCAGTTAGATAGCGAATTTATTTCTAGAAATAATATTTGTGTAAACGTTCAACAATTTAGCACTGTTCCTCGCAACGATACGCTTGCAGCCAAAGAGAGCTGTAATGCAAGGTACATTTAGGATGAGATTCTGTCGGCTGGACTGGTCGGGGCGCTGTGCGCGAGTCGCAATAAAGGAGCGGATCTTCTCACGCGCGGAGCGGTGGCGTGGCGGCGGCGCGGGCGCACTGTATTGGCAGTATTGTAATTGCATGTGCTCGCAGTGCCATAAAGCAAACGCTCGAGTTTGAATATTGCAGCGTCGCGCCACGGTACGTAGCCGAGGAAATATCCTTTTTGAAACTAGAAGATGTATTTTCTTTATATATTTATTTCAATATTACTACCACCTTTCAGGTGTCCATAAGAACGGGTACACTGTGGCTGTTATTTACTAAATAAGTAGGTAGTTACGTTTTGTGGTTGTTAATATTGACGTTTTATTTACATTTTCATTGTATTTTCCAATGAGAAATCTTCAGGGTCAGTTAACATTACAATTTTAATTTATTATCACTTATATTAGAGTTTTAATTATCTTGGTCCACAATGATTTTGATACTTAGGTATTTACAATTATTTTTATTAGTTTAGCAGAATATTATTATTAGTATTTATAAGTGGAGAGATTTCCTGATGTTCGCTTGTGGAAGGCGATAGCGTGGCGAGTGAATCCGGCCAGTAACTTACAGTGTGGTGCGCGCGCGCAGGCCGCGCTGATAATCTAGTTAAATTTATTTATTGGAGGCACGCCGAGCGGCCGCGGCCCCACGCCGCCCGCAAAAAGGCTCTGCGCCCAAACAAAACCCTGCCCTAATATAAAGCTCCGCTCCGACATGATTTATTCTCATACGATCCGCTCGATTAGAACTTAATGTACATTAAACATTAATTACTATCTGTGGCTCATTAATAGTTTAATTGCGTCGATATTTTAGTGCGTGTCTTATGAAATGCAACACGTATTGAACGGTCCTAATTAAGAATTTAAGAGGTGATTTATTCAGGTTGGCCGGTGCAGGTCGATTCGGTATGAAGTGTGTTACAGTTAGCGGTCGGTCGTCCTCGCCGCGGGCTGTGTGCCGCGGTATCTGATGGCGGGGTCACGCGCAACGAGGCGCGGGCGCACCGCTCATAACGCCTGTGATTTACCGCGGCTGCCCCACGCCCCGCGCCCGCACCTGCGCCCGCCACCTGCGCTCGTGCTTATCTCTTGTCAATACCGCTGTTCCTTGTGTGACGTTTTGTAGTTTGATAGTAATTAATCCATTTTATTGTTATGATTTCGAATCAAAATTGAAAGAATAATAGTAATATTTTAGTTTAATAGCTTGGCAACACCGACGCTTGGCTCCGCCGTTTCCCGCCATTTGCAGTGGAATGAGAAGGTAAGCGGTGGGGATAGGCGGCAGAACGGTCAACGAAAGTCAGTTGCGGGCTCAGTCACTTTCCAACCGTCAAGAAGAGAAGTATTGTTAGGGAAAACTGCTAACGTATTGTTGCTATAACCTAGTTAATAATATCATGGTGTGTTCCTGTGAAGAAAGTAAAAGTAGTTCACCGTTATTACTGTAGTTTTCATCACAAATCAGCAGTGGAAGAACCAAAGTATGTACGCTCACGAATTTCTTACTTTTCTAACGTTTTAAACCGAGCTAAAATTACGAAATTAAGTTGGGTAGTTTCAAGTTTTAATACACTCGAGAGATTTATGACTATTTTTCATTGCACGTGGCCGAGGCTACTCTTCGGCCGTGCATACACACCATTATTCACAAACATTGCACGTGGTCGAGGCAACTCTTCGATAGTGCATAAACACTTCACAGTCATTGCATGTGGCCGAGGCGACTCTTCGGCCGTGCATACACACCATTATTCACAAACATTGCACGTGGTCGAGGCAACTCTTCGACAGTGCATATACACTTCACAATCATTGCACGTGGCCGAGGCGACTCTTCGGCCGTGCGTACACACCATTATTCACAAACATTGCACGTGGTCGAGGCAACTCTTCGACAGTGCATAAACACTTCACAATCATTGCACGTGGCCGAGGCGACTCTTCAGCCGTGCATTCACACCATTATTCACAAACATTGCACGTGGTCGAGGCAACTCTTCGACAGTGCATAAACACTTCACAATCATTGCACGTGGCCGAGGCGACTCTTCGGCCGTGCATACACTGCACACAAAACTACACTCAGTCGTCACCATGATGGAAATAGTGCGTTGATATTGGAATTGTAATTTTCATGATTGTATAAAGAGAGGTCATGAAATGAATGTTTTTTTTATCTTTACTGCCCAACTGTAACTTTCGTGATTTAAACTCTGGAAATGCATTACATAATGAATTATGAAAATAGGAACTTTTATCTTGGACAATGTGTTCCGCAGAGGTTATTAAGTTTATTTTTTTTATATTTCATACCATTCTAAGTGCATTCTAATTGTCGTTAGTAGTCGACCTTGACACTGTACCCTGTGGATGTACGGATACGGAGAATAAGACGGATAACGTGATACTTACTGTAGAATTGGTACCAGGTTACGTTGGCCTTCAAAAGGGTTTTAGTAGTACCATGACGCTATAGTCGTAGCTTAAGGCTAGGTTTTACGAACACATTTGTCTGTCTTTTACTTTACGTGGAAAGAGTATGGAAAATAACCTCACTTCTGCACATTTTCGATGTTTTTCGGCGTTTTATCATTTTATTTATCACAATCCTCTTTCATGAAAAAACCTTATTGAAGCTACTTCACAGTACGTATTTTTGATATTATTATACGTTTCCGCTATTATTTATGCCAAAAATATTAACCTACCCAAGCCCTTATGATAATATTCTTATGTTTCTTGCAATCATCTGTGAGGTTTATATGCAATTTAATACTAGTAGCTACTAGAGAATCTCTTCAGCTTGTCGCATGTTTTTGTTTTGTGGTAACTTTACGTTTTTTATATAAAAATATGACCCCACAAACCATGTTTTCCTATTTTAGTTCAAGAAGTTAATTCTTATTCTATTAAGAGGCCGTTCATAAAGAATTGTCGATTTCATTAATTAACGTGATTTTACAGAAGTGATCTTACAGTTAAAAACTGTACATACTTATCTTATGAATAAAAAAAATACGAAAGATAATTATCTGGTGTACATGGTTTCGATATGTGGTATGTTTACGATTATAATTTTGATTTCATTTTTGTGTTCCTAAATGAATGAAGTAAGTTTACTTTGAAGTACACTTATTTGGCGTAATTTCTTAGTTTTGTAAGAAATATAACGCTTTTAAAATTAATCGTAGTTGGTAGAAAATATTTTGCTACTTTAAAATTTTATTTGAAGTGAGCCGGCTCTTAGGTATTTCTACTAATACTTTTTGAGACTAGGCTAGACGCGCTTTCGGTTTACAAGGCCTACGCCCTTAGGCGTCTACGGTTTACAAGGCTAAATGCGTCTTTGGCTTACAATTAGGGTTAACTTTTGGTTTTCTATGTACATAGGGATGATGCAGTGAAAATTACTAAAATGAAACTATTCTAAATATTTCACCCAACCCTAAGTAATTATACTAGATATTTATATTAATGAAAATTTATTATACCATTGACTTTCGAGGCTAGATGCACATTCAGTTTGTAAGGCTAGGACAAGGCTCAACGCGCCTTCGACCTAATTAAGGTACCTCTAACTTTTGTTTGTTTCTATACTAGAATGATGAAGAGGTTTGAGAATTTATACGGGGAAAGTTTTTTTTAAGGTTAGACGTGCCTTCATTTTATAAGGTTAGATGCGCCTTAATTTTATTAACTGTTGGTTTTTTATTATAGTAAATATAGATGAAAATTTCCAACTTTTACTTTCGAAGCTAGACACGTTCAGCTTGAAGGCTAAACGCGCCTTCTACTTATAAAGTGCAACTTTTGATACCAGATTGGTAAAGAGATTTGAGATTTATATGAATGAATATTTTAAGTTTTAATGTGCTTCATTTGATAGGGTTAGATTCACCTTCATTTTATAGTGTTAGATGCGCCTTCATTTTATAAGGTTAGATGCGCCTTCATTTTATAAAGTTAGATGCGCCTTCATTTTATAAGGTTAGATGTGCCTACATTTTATTATAAGTATAAATGCGCCTTCATTTTATAAGTTCAGATGCGCCGTCATTTTATAAGGTTAGATGCACCTTCATTTTATATGGTAAGATGAGCCTGCGGTTAGGCTAGATGCGCCTGCGGCTTATAAGGCTATATGCGCCTTGAGTATGGCAAGATGTGCCTTCAGTTTGGCTAGATGCGCCTACGGTTTGAGAAGATGTGCCTTCGGTTTGGCTAGATGCAATTAATATTTTATTACTGTAAATTAAATTAACATTGGCAGGCAATTATTATTATTAATGTCATTTTATCATATTTGACATTAAAGTTTGACATTTATTTTATTGGGATTTGAAATTATTTACTGAAATGATGGGTAATGAAAATTAGTTGTAATAATTGATGATTAATGTTAAGTATCGAATTTAAATTTTATAATCACCTAGCTACTGACAGATTTCCACACCTAACAAAGTCAGAATATGCAGATTTTGTTAAATTATAATGTCGTCAATGTATACTTCCATTTTCTGGGAAATAAATTATTGGTTTGTATTGTATTTAGATGCAAATCCAGTTTGGCTAGAAGCGCCATCAGTTTACAAGGCTAGATGCGCCTTTTATTTGGCTAGATGCGCCTTTTATTTGGCTAGATGCGCCTTTTATTTGGCTAGATGCGCCTTTTATTTGGCTAGATGCGCCTTTTATTTGGCTAGATGCGCCTTTTATTTGGCTAGATGTGCCTGAGATTTGGCTAGATGCGCCTGAGATTTGGCTAGATGCGCCTGAGATTTGGCTAGATGCGCCTGAGATTTGGCTAGATGCGCCTGAGATTCGGCTAGATGCGCCTGAGATTTGGCTAGATGCGCCTGAGATTTGGCTAGATGCGCCTGAGATTTGGCTAGATGCGCCTGAGATTTGGCTAGATGCGCCTGAGATTTGGGCTAGATGCGCCTGAGATTTGGCTAGATGCGCCTGCGGTTTGCAATACAATACAATACAATTTATTTATTCCATACATTCTACATTAGGTACATTAATGAATAATTACTTAATAAATTGCAATTCAATTCCAATTAAAAATAAATGTCAAACGAAAAAAAAAAAAGATAAACCAAGTACAATTTGGCTAGAAGCGCCAGCGGTTTACAAGGCTAGGTTGTCATATACTTATATTACTTGCTTATGTGACTACATTATGCAATTTTACTAATTTCATACTCGAATCGTCATCTGCAACGATTATTTAAGTTGTTGTTTAGATTAGTGCACAGGCCCTTAAGTAAATATATTGGGGTACACAAATAATCAGTACTCAATTACACATGTACGAAGATCTGTCAAACAATAAGTAGACTTTATGAAGTCTGCGTTCTTCTTTAAGACACAACTTCTTCTTCTTCTTTTACTTGGTTATCTCTTAGTTTATAATATTGCAATCCGATGCTAATGTAATTATGGTTAATTTGAATACATTATATTTGTTTGAGAAAATAAAGTCTTAAAAATGTTAGGTAAGAAGTGTGTAAGCTACTATTATATGAACCATTTGTCCTCAAGTGCAGTGTTTAGGCGACTAGGTATATTGCGTCTATGGGCCAAGTGTGTCCTTAAGTGTGGTACTCAGTAAGCGGCCAAGTGTGTCGCGTCTATGGGCCGTGTGTATCCTAAATATACTGGTTACGTGGCCAAGTGTGTCGTATTGTATGGGCCATGTGTGTCCTTGGTTGATAGCTTTGGCTTGAATATATGTTTTGGCAGGCCGTGTTCACACTGTGGCAAACGGTAGCCCTGAATATGTCTTGACAGGCCGTGTCCACATAGTGGCAAACGGTAGCCCTGCGAGTATCGACATTAACAATTACTGAGCACATTACATAATAAAATGCAAGAGAACCACAAATTGTGGAATAAAATAAATAAATTATCATGATAATATTTTAATAACAATGCAACTATATATTGTTTATTATAAATGTGAATTTGTATTTCACATAATAAGTTTTTCTCATCTCATAATGAAACAGTTTTCATGAGTAGATTATAATATTTTTCCTTTTGACCCTGATGTTTTATTTTGTAGACGTTTGTCCTATGATTTAAGCATGGTTACTGTCGATTGTTTTATATATTTCAGAAACATATTGCATCTGACAAGATGCCCATGCGGTATACTTAGCTAAGGTGATGGTGGCGCGGTGTGCGACGCGAGGCTGGATGGTAGAAACGACGGTTCCGTTATTGGTTGATCTTAGGTTTTTTTTGACACGATGACGACAGGCTGCGACGGCTAATAAGGTTTCAGCTGCAATTATCTGGTTGAACATAGATACTGACCAGAATTCCTATGCATTGATTTATCAAGTACTTATATTTAAATCTTATATAGAACCTGTTAAAGTTGGTAGTTCTAGTTAAGCTAAATTAAATATAATAAGTACCTAGCTCATGCTATGAATTGTGAAATAAATAAAAATAATACATATAATGATTGTTGCAACACAACTTTAATCATTATACGATTACCTTGCATTTTGCATACCTAGTAGGTCTAGCAAATTGAAATTGTATACCGTAAGAAACTGTAGGACTTATGTGAGTTTAATAAGTTGACATCATTGATAATTTCAGTTAGGTAGTCACAGTACGTGCGTCGGGTCTTCAGTCAATCATCTGTCAAAAGTTTACAATTTGTGATTAAATTTGTTTACCCTTTCGTGGTACTCCGGCGGCGTGACTTCGACTGTTATATTTACTTTTTGTACTTATCTCTTGTTAAATATTATAATAAAATTCATAATTTAGTAGAAATAACTAATGAGAAATGTTGTACTTGCATAAATTATTAGATTTTTTATTGTGGAAAAAATTGTAATATTTTTTGAAGATGTTTTAGTTAATATTTGTGTCACAATATTATTGGCTTTTAAAAATTTCAAAGCTTTTTGATCTGATGATCATACTAGATGCGATAAGATACAACAGTTAGTTCCTCTTGTAAATAAATTATCAAATATAAAAGACGGAGGTCGACAACCCTCTCCAAGTTTTCGTTCACCATTTCTTTCTTGGAGTGGCCTCCCATTTTGTGAAATGGTGGTAGATTCAGTAGATTCTCTCTTTTTAGCATTAATTAATCCGCAATTAAGTTATAACAAAAAGTTAAACCAATTAAATTTATTTAATAGAATGCGATATAAGTTTACATACAACCGGCCGAATGTGACGTCATTATTATAGTATTGAGTTGATCGTGCACGAGGACATGCACGAGGTCAGGATGGACGAATGTGACGTTTTGTAGTTTGATAGTAATTAATCCATTTTATTGTTATGATTTCGAATCAAAATTGAAAGAATAATAGTAATATTTTAGTTTAATAGCTTGGCAACACCGACGCTTGGCTCCGCCGTTTCCCGCCATTTGCAGTGGAATGAGAAGGTAAGCGGTGGGGATAGGCGGCAGAACGGTCAACGAAAGTCAGTTGCGGGCTCAGTCACTTTCCAACCGTCAAGAAGAGAAGTATTGTTAGGGAAAACTGCTAACGTATTGTTGCTATAACCTAGTTAATAATATCATGGTGTGTTCCTGTGAAGAAAGTAAAAGTAGTTCACCGTTATTACTGTAGTTTTCATCACACTTGGTTACTTACCGCTATGAGACTGACATTTTTTAAGAAGATAACAACTAGCTGATCCAATGAAGGTCCCCCGCATAATGATTAATGAAAATTGATCACGAATGTTTAGGACTATAAAAAAAAAGACACTTTTTAGTTAGTTCATACACTTGCAAATTATTTACTTTGACAAATACCGGGAATTACAAAATTAAGAAATTAAATAAAATAAGTTTTGATCTAAGAAATGAATTTGTCGTAAGTAGAAATAGAAAGTGTACCGACCAAAAATGACAATCATAAATGATGCTGCTTTGTTTACAAAAAAAACACTGTCGAAAACTTGATCGGCTGCCCTCTGTCGTGCACTGAACAGGTTTTGAGGAAGCAATACGTTCATTGACAACCTGCGCGGGCGCATCGGATACGAACGCGAAATTAATATTAAGATAAAGAGGAATGCTTTTGACAAGTCGTCATTTTGTAACAACGACGACTTGATGTCTACGATGGATGATACGGTAAAAGGCCTAAAATGGAATAAAGTTGACTTCAAGAATATTGTCACTACATTAAAACACTTTCATTGAGGATATAATTGAAGCACAGTTTAAAGTCAGTTAATATAGGGTAGAAGTTTCTCAAGCCAGTGAATAATCTGGGAGAGGAGCTTAATTGGCGCGGGTGCGCGGCCGCATCAATGGCGACCGCCGTTTTTATCCGCAGACCGGCAGACGGACGTTTTGTCACTCGATTCATTGCCGGCAATTGGTATTTACTTTAGATCGATTCATGTGACGCATTTAATAACAGATAATTGTGCACAGACACCTTGAACGTCGTTGAAATGTTGTTTTACAAATCTACCTAAGTAGGTATATAGGGTTTTCCTATTTGCCGCTTCGGCTATTATGCAATAGCATAGCATACAAAACCCAAACTTAAATAGGTATACTTAGTAGGAGATTAAGTTATAATAATAATCAGATAGGCGATTGCGTAAAGTGATCGTATTCATTTGAAAGTTCATATTGTATGTCATTCATTAGTGTCAAATTCCATACAAATTGCTGCCGATTGGATACGATATGAAGTTCATATCGTATCCGATCGGCAGCAATTTAATTCATTTGACAGTTTATATTATGAACTGTTAAATGAATAAGATTGATTTTACGCAATCGCACCCCAGATCAATATCAATTCTTAATAGAATTAATAGGCGTAATCGCCTATGGGTTATAATATCGATTTATTGCACACGGTTCGTCATCTACATACATCACAACGTCACCAATTTTTTTCATTCTTTTATTTATTTATTTATAATAAGGCAACAATGGCCCATAGATATATATATATATCTCTTAAAAACTAAACATGAAAAATGTAAAACAATGGTGTTAGTTAATAACGTAATAGTAATGTTAGTAAAGAATTAATTTAATTGACACTATTTTCTGTGTCGAATCGGGGTCACAGGGCAATGTTCCTCGGAAGCGCCTGTACACCACACCCTGCGGCCAGAAGTCCTCCTTCATGAAGAGGTCCAGCCTTGCTGTCGGAATGCGCACCACAAACGCCTTGAAATTGGTATTATGGCGCAACTCCAGAAGCTGAACTCTCAAACAAAATTTGCTTTTCTTCTTGATGTACTCTATCACGTCCTGCACCGTGGTGGTGTGGTGCAGGCGGGACAGGTACACGGCTGTGGTCGGAATGGCAGATCGCAGCAGGAAGTTGGGCCCTGTCGGTGTGGTGCCATGGTGATTCTGCCTCGTTCGCTGACGCTGTCGCTTTCTGTTCCAAACCTCGAGGAAACCGTCTTCATCTTGGCCCGGTCGGACGACATTCTTTGACGACCTAAGTGGTGCAGTGGTCAACATGCCGCCTACCACTCAAGAGGGCCCGGGTTCGATTCCCAGCTGGGCAGAAATTGAAATGATGAATTTTAATTTCTGTGACGGGTTTGGGTGTTACTATGTATAATAAATATATATTTAAAAAGTATCTAAGTAGTATATCAGTTGTCTACCACCCATATTACAAGCTTTGCTTACTTTGGGGCTAGATGGCGCTGTGTGAAATTGTCCAAGCATTTATTACATATTATTATTATTATATTCTGCGATTACGTGTCATATCAAATTTACCTACATATAAGTCACTTTCTTGCAAATAGGTGATGAATGTTTTTCATACTGATTCTTATCTAATTCTTGGGATACGTTGGGGAAGACCAGGGCTAAGTCATCGAATGAACAGTTTTGCATAAGGAGGATAACAGATAAGTAAATCAGACCATGGAGCCGGTCGCGTTACTCGCGTTGGCCGATACGCGCCGATAAACTTATCGTAGCAAACACTGAAATTAATACGGACACCAACAATGCAAACAGGTGCGGCGGCGGCGCGGACCAACAGCTGTGAGTAATGAGCTAATCGAACCTAATCAACTAAATAAGGAATAAACATCAACGATGTTGGTGTTAATGGAAAATTTACTGATTGTCCTAAAGATCTAACACTGGTAAAAATATAAATTATTACATTTATTTGCACATTTTGTATTGAATTCAAATTTTACGATAACGGGTGTACCTACCGTTTTTCTGGAAGTGTGTTGCTTTCTCTATATTAGGTACAGAGTTTGTTCTCTGTATAAACCACTTGTTAACGCACTATTTATCATTTCTACAAAGTAACCATCATGTACCATAAATCACAATTAGGAACATTAAACTATGTAACTATGTAATTACTGTTTTGCGGCTACAACTCAACATATAAGTAACGAATTTTTCCGATCCAATAATGTCGAAGGTATAATTTAATTCGTTAATCTTCCCGCGGAGACTCGGCCTTAATGCTTGCAATTAGCGGCGCGGACGCAACGTATGCAAATCGCTGGATCTCCATTATGGGCCTTTGTTCCCGGGTAATGCGCCCGCCTCGGACCGCACCTCATCAACATTGATAGTAGTCATTAAGTCTGTAGAAACAAAATTAGTTGCGTGAAATGAATTTGTATCAGGATTAAAAATAAGTGGATGAAGCGAAAGAAATGTGCGTAGCAAGTGAAGAGAAGTGATCTCTGCCTGTGATGGGAGAAAGGTGTGACCTTTATTTAGGTATAAGTAAAAACTGGCATGCATAGAAGAAATGTATTATCACCACTTTTTTAAGTCTTAGGTACTACCTTAATATACCTACAAAGTAATGTTGTTTACTTTTTTTATGCACCACGGGGTAGTGATGAAGGCCGAAGTTGGAGCCGCACTACACCCAGAATCCTTATCACTGAGGAACTGGCTATCTTACCTCTAACTGCCGGAACACAACAATTTTTAAATTGTTGTTAGGTAAAGTGGTGATAGCTAGCCAGAACTTGAAATAATCCCTACCACCAACCAAACCGAGTACAAATTGTACCCCTCCTGGGAATCGAACCCGGGACCTCTGCGTCTTACCCGGGTGGGCGAACCACTAGACCACAGAGGCGAGGCGTTTACCATGAACTTAGGAGTTCACAATGAAAACATTGTGAAATAGTGAAATATGATAAGTAGATATACAGGGTTGTTTGTAAAACATCAACAATCTCGCGGGAGTAGATAACTAACATCAAACACAACAACATTTGTTTTACGACTTTTCCGAAAACCGACAAAAAATCGACTCTCCATACAAATGTTCCGAACTGCTGATCGAGTTTTGTATGAAAAGTCGATATTTTTTTTCTGCTTTCGGAAAAGTCATAGAACACATTGTTGTTTATGATGTTAGTAATCTACTCCTGCAAGGTTGTTGGTGTTTTACAAATAACTGTATATTAACACACACTAACACACTCACATCCAAATATAGATTAAGAAAACAGCAGAATTTATCTATCTATAAATTATTATTTTTTATCTTTTTTCTTTTCCTGTTCTCTCATTGGATTTACATGCAAGATTGTACGTCATATTTGGGGAAGTCACTGCGGTCTGTAATACAGTTTTTACTGCAACAGACGCAGAGATTCATAAATTATGTGTATATGTTTGTTATCTAATAAATAAACTATTATTATTATTATTATTAACAGTAAACTAGTAATCGTAGAGAGTGAAACGTATTGAAATACCTTTTTCCCAGAAACATTTTTACTTGTACTCATAGTTTAAAACTATACGATTGATTAAATTGAAAACATTCAAGACGATCGACCCGAATACATGCTTTCTAAATTAGCGTAACCCGTTTATTAGATCATCATAAAAATCCACGTAGTGAGCAGCATATTGTATCGACGTGATTTGATCGTACATAATGACAGCGTACAGAAGACAATGTATCCCATAATGATCGGCACGGACTGTCCCTGCGCCGGCGCACTCTATCATTTGGCGGGCGAGTGCGCGGCTCTATTGCGCAACCCGTATTAAAGCCCATTCTGCGAGCTTATTTATACCGCCGATGTGAAAGCATTGATTAATATTGTAATGAGCACTACGAATAACCTCCATCGTACCACAAAACGGATGCATCTAAATATATCACGTCCACTGCTCCTCTGTACCTCGCATCTGGAGAGGTTATCGGAAGAGAAGCGGTTAGTGGTACGAATAACAAAGAAAATTTACTTGGTGAACGGTCTGCGTGTAGTGAAGTGGTAGAAGGGCGGTCAGTAATTGTGTATAGTTTGAGATGATGGCGGCGGTCGCGGGTGCAATTATTCCCCCGTGATTTGCGTACGCGCGTAGCGCACGCGGCTCGGCGCGGCGCGGTGCGGTGCGGGCGCGGGGTGGTAATCACACGGTGCGCGGTGTCTCACAAATTGTGGCGCGGCTAATAACGCGCCCGATCCGCTCCCAATATAAAACGAAAACAGCTCGCTCCGATAATGAGTATGCATCGCTGTGATTTCAGGTATCATCGCACAATATACCCCAAACTACCATAACCATGACGTAACCACACCAATTTGAATGTAAACTCGTCTGCGACCAAACGATTGATTACGATGGGTTCATTGTGCACTGTTCATGAACTTATTACATATTTGAATTTAGTAGTTAGTTCTCAGGAACTAAGAGGTTTAAGGAGGAGCTAGTACACACAAAAAATAAAAACAAAAACACATTCAAAAATAAAAAGCACAAAAAAGCAATAAATAATATTCAAATCACCAATACGCATATCAATTTTAATAAAAAACGTCTTTTGAAGTCGGGTGGGGCTGGAGGACAACTTTTTTAGGGTTCCGTAGCCTAAATGGCAAAAAACGGAACCCTTATAGATTCGTCATGTCTGTCTGTCTGTCTGTCTGTCCGTATGTCACAGCCACTTTATTCCGAAAGTATTAAGACTACACAGTTGAAACTTGGTAGGTAGATGTATTCTGTTAGCCGCTTAACGAATTTAATACAAAAATAAGAAAAATAAAAGATTAAAGGGGGGCTCCCCATACATGGAACTGAAACTGAAAAAAAAAATTTTCTTCAAACCAACACGTATTGGGTGTCTGTAGATAGGTCTTAAAAATGAAATTGAGGTTCCTAAGACAACTTTTTCTCAAAGTCAACCGTTTGAAAGATATACACCGCCAAAGTGGTAAAATGTGTCCCCCCCCCCCTTTTAGTTTTCGAGATATAGCACATTTTCCAAAACCGCAAATATAACTTTGTCATTCATACCAACACTGTGAAAAACAAAGTTATTTTTGCAGACGTAAATGATAGGTGGTATTAAATATGGTATGGTATAAGGTAACTAACTACGGAACCCTACGGCGCGTGGCCCGACACGCACTTGGCCGGTTTTTTTAATTCTAAAAGCCCCACCCGACTTCATTAGACGGTTTTAATTAAAATTGATATGCGTATTGGTGATTTGAATATTATTTATTGCTTTTTTGTGCTTTTTAATTTTGAATCTATTTTTGTTTTTATTTTTAGGTTTTTGAAGGCGGTTTTTCTTTTTTTTTAAAGCTTTTTTTTATTTTCAACTTTTTTGTGGTATGTAAGCGTGTAATATTCTTTAACTTTATGTTTTCAAAATGCCTATTACTCAATTTCCAAAGGAGTTCAGTGTGCCTTCTTAGTCCAAGTATAGTCCAGAACGTAGCATACAGACCATAGCTCGGTTTGTTTTGGATTTTCATAAGCCTACCAATATCTCAATCACAATTACATATCCTATTTGAGTTTGAGGAGTTCCCTTGGATATCTTCGAGGTCCAAGGTTTAATGTCAATGAAATCAAAAGAACTACACTTAAGGTATCCCTTTTCTAACAAAAAATCCGCTAATTCGGTTCATAAATAACAAAGGCGTCAAAGTAATTAATGCAAAATCATAGTATTTTCAAGATTACTTGAAAGCTACTGAACCGATCTGAAAAAAAATGGGACCATTTTGCAAGAAAATTTAATCAAACAAAGAAAGAATCGTCAAAATCGGTCCATAAATAACGAAGATATGCGCGAACAACGATAAAAAAGTCGTCAAGATAGTCAATGCAAAATCATAGTATTTTCAAGATTACTTGAAAACTACTGATCCGATCTGAAAAAAAATTAAATGGGACCATCTCGCAACAAAACTCAATCAAACAAAAAAATAATTTTCAAAATCTATCCATAAATGACGAAGATATGCGCGAACAACGATAAAAAAAAGAACATACAATCGCAATGAGAACAAACATACCTAGTTCATTGATTGAAAAATTTATATATGTAGGTAGGTAAGTAAAATTGAAATTATGAATAGCTTTTTAATGTTCATTTGCCGTATTTGTTGTTCTGATTGTTAATAGTTTGCCTGGTGCATGCGCTGCGCCCTGTGGCGCACAGTACGCCGCCGGCCTCTCTGTGCTAGGTTCGGCGTCCGGTGTCCGGTGCAGCGTCCACGCGCTAATTAATTTTACTACTTGTAATAATAATGTTAATTAAAACGTTTTGCATGATATATTTTCTACTATCTCTTTATATGGACAGCTAAAGATAGTTAACTAAAGTCTAGAGACAATCAGTAACAGGGGCCATCCATAAATTACGTGGGGGTGGACGAAGTGTGACATTGTGTGACAAGGGGGTGGAGGGGGTCCTAAATTTTGTGACGTCACATTTTAAAATCATTTAAATTGAAATAAAACAAATTTCGGAACTGATTTTTTAATACAATAATTATTTCTAGACGTAAAATTGTAAAATATGTGACGTCACACTAGGCAGGAGGATTTCACAAATGTGACAAGGACGGGGAGGGGTCAAAAGTCATGAAATTCGTGTGACGTAATTTATGGATGGCCCCCAAACGACTGAAATTTTAATGACCAATTGAAATAATTCTTATTTTAGAGATGTAGAGCTAAAATTATTTTTATTTGCTGCCAACTTCCAAAGGTCATCGTTTTCAGTATCATTCTGGTTACTTATTTTAATTAAACAGTTACTTCTGGCCCGTCAAATGTTTGCTGATCCTAGGTAGGACATGTGCATTGCAATGCTATTTAATACCTTTCTAACCCAGCAGTAAATAAAATGAAATCAAGTCAATACTTGGTCGAAGTCGGCGGGTGCTCTAGAAAGTCCAACAATGCTTGGAGAGCGGCTGACGATGCAATCATTACAAACCTATCAAGTACCAATTCAGACGCTTCGAATACCACACAACGTTTTACTTAAATAACTCTATAGTTATTTAAGTAAATGTTGTTCTCTCTACCTCTATAGGTAAAGGAAAAACTGCTTGGATCTCTACCTCTATTGTTTTATATGTTTAATACTAAGATCATTTTCTAGTTTTTTGTGTCCCTAATTTGCTTTACAATTAATAGTACCTACTCATTAAAATACGGCAAGATTTCTAGCGGAAGGATGGATCATTTGGTTCTGTCGATCGATGCCAGCGCGTTCCGATCAACAATTATTACACCGTTTTGTAATCAAATGGTGCAACAACTTTTGCAAGATAATTGAATACCCATTATGTTTAAAGAATATACACGATGTCATCACTATAAAGAAATAGTAGCAAGCTCTTATTGAAAATATCGATCATCAGTGTAACATCAATTACTTAGGTTTTTTTATTCATAAATTTTAATAAAAAGGTAGATTGTTTTTTATAAAACAAACTATGAATTTGTTTCATAAAATATTCAGGTTATTTGTAGAATACCAAGAACCTCGCAGGAGTAGATTACCAACTAATACTAACATCACAAACAACAGCATTTGTTCTATGACTTATCCGAAAACAGACAAAAAAAACTACTTTTGGTACAAAACTCGATTAGCTGTTCAGACATTTGCATGGAAAGTCGATGTTTTGTATGTTTTCGGTAAAGTCGTAGAACAAAATAATGTTTTAGTTTATAATGTTAGTAGGTAATTTACTCCTACGAGGATGGTCGCGTTTTACAAATAACCCTGTGTAGACAATAATAATATTCTTTTTGACCGAGCGAGCACAAAGTGCGAGCGAAGCGTCTCTGCTTCAGCTTGGGCAAAAATTCTTTCGTATGTATATGTTTATGTTTTCCTCCGTCCGGCTGTATATGTTTTCCTCTACAGTGGTCCTACCATGAGTTGTTGCAAACTGTTTACGTTACAGTAAACTATCGTTTTCTCTCTTTCACTCGTATTGACTGTGAGCAGTATATCCGACAGTTTACTGTAACGTAAACAGTTTGCATCAACTCATGGTAGGGCCTTAGGTTGATTTTTTTTTGTCTATTTTCGGAAATGTCGTAGAACAAAATGTTGTTTATGATAGTTGTTTTATTATGATTACTAACATCATAAATATACTAACATAAACATACAGGGTCATTTTGAACTTCTTCTTCTTATCGAATGAGGATTAGTGGCCACCTCTGGTATTAGAGTTTATCAAGCCGCCTGTAAGGCCTCTGACTTGGCTTAACGACTGTTATCAGTTGACAACAGCCGGGACCGACGGTTTAACGTGACCTCCGAAGCACGGAAGCGCTTTGTTGTGATGCCACTTTATCGGTCACCCATTCGACACCTGACCGGACCGAGCGTTGCTTAACAAACCTGATCGAGTACGATCAGTCTGTCAAGTTCCGCCATGAGCGTTTATTTTGAACTTACCATCCATATTTTCAGGATGTGTCCAGTCCATGAAACTAACCAACTTTCTTTATGAAACATGTTTTAAATTTCGCCAAAAAATTTTGGTCATCCCATACTAAATTGATCACGTGATCTCTTTGATTTGTATAGAAAGTCGATTTTTATTTTACATATTTGACCATGTGTTCCTTAGAGAAAGTTGTTCAGTTTCATGGACTGAACACATCCTCATTTGGATGGTAAGTTCAAAATGACCCGATATAACTAAGATAACCTTCCTTTACTTTATCTCCTTTTGTATCATTGATTGCGATATCGAAAAAATCATTTCTAAAGTCAATTCCACAAATATTTTCTGTTTCCACGAACATAGAAGGTAGTCATAAAATATCCCAGGACGATAAAGCAACCAAAATGAAAGCAAATTTTTATCCGATAAATAGCCACTTACAAGTAGTTTTATTCGGATGACATTCGTGAATAAGCAAATAAGCCCAATTAGCACACGAGGAATCCGAAACTGTTGGAAAGGAGAGTGGGCAAAAAGTGGCGCATCTGCATTCTGGCGGGACGTGACAATCGAGCTAATGGCTCCGGTCCTGGCTGACAACAACGGACTCGTTGCCAACATTGATTGCTCTCTGAAACCTTTGAGTAAGGTGCTGGGTCTAAAAAGGTTAATACTTATATTGAAGATGAAACAGTTACTTATTGTGTATCATCTCACAAATGCGCGTCGGCTATGAATGTTGTTAGGGTCTGTACTAGGGAATGCAAACCGGTTTCACCGAAACCGAAAAAACCGGTCTTTCGGTTGATTTCACAAGCAAAATAAAACCGGTTTTTTAAACGAAAAGCCGGTTTTAACCGGTTTTTTTTTAATTAAAATTTCATGCTCTGCAATACATTACAAAGGGAGTTTTTGGCGCCATTTAGTCGAGATCGGTTCGGTAACTATTTAATTATTTGCAAATTGATTCATAGTGAATTTGTGTCTTAAAATTGGTTTAGTTTTGTGGTACAAGTGTCTACGAAATAGGCGCGATCTTGGTTGCTGAGACTCTTATTGTGGTGGTGGCTACCTCGGCAGAACTTACCGGGTAAAGTGTCCTGATATATTTGGTGCCAATTGCTCCAAGCAGCATTGGAATGCAATGCACTCGCATTTTAATGTAAACTGGAACAATACCTACTACTGAACTATTCACTTGACACTAGCAAAAATTACTCCCTAAGGAAATGAGTAGATTGCCAAGCCAAAAATAAGAAGAAGAAGAATACGTACAAATCAAAAATGCACCGCCACATTTTGATTGAATGCTTTAAATAGTTCAGTTCAGTGACCTACTTTTGAGCGGCTGAACGGGTCGAATGTTTTTTTTGTTTTTATAGCGAGAAAGTAAGTAAAATATGGATATTGTAATGTTATTACTTTTAGGAGGTCCTTTGCAAACGTTCCCAGGAACGTAAACTGAAGGAAACTATAAAACCATATGTATAAATAAGATAAATAGGTAATCTAGTGTAAATAAAGCTAAGAAACGGTGTGAGGAAGAATATGTACCTTAAAGGGCTTGTATCATAGGAACGGCCCATTATAGGGCCGTGAGATTTTTCCCATGCATTTTGTATTTTGCATTTTGTATTCTTATGTCGGTTGGAATCGTATTTAACACAATTTTTATTCTTTGCTGAGAAAATTATTTATTTGTAAACATATGTCTGTCACTATAATTGCCATAGCAACGCGCTAATTTTTTAATTCAATGTCAAAGCCATAGATTTCCAGCTTGTCTTCAGCCTAGCTATAGATAAGAACCTTTGTACAATATTGTTCTGTGTTCTCATATTTGAATGTAGAGTAGAATTTTAAAAAAATAAATACCGACGGTATAAAAGCGCGGTCGGCAGCTCAGGTGAGTCAGTCTTTCCACGAGCTTGTCCAGTTATTTTTATTATAGCTGCCGTGCTATAACTGTAAAAAAAATATACGTCCTATTATTCTATAATTGTAAATAGCGGCTTCTTCGGGGCACGGTCCTCGACCTTCGACCTTCGGCACGAACAGCGTCAATAAATCCCGGACGTGTCCTCGACCCACCTGGACGTCGTGCACCTTTCCGCCTGACCTGCAGAGGGAGCTCTCCCCTGGGCCCTTGCACTATCCGCGCCACCATCGACGTCGGTCTACACGGACACGCGCCCGGGCCCATCAGCGCGTCCCGCTGGGACTACGCTACGGTGCTACGTCGGGGGGTCTGACTGCGTGCCACCCCTGCGCCGTCACGCTGAACCACGTCCGTGCTGAACCACGTGCCCTCCTGTGTTCCGCCGGGACTCCATATCTGCCTGCCTGCTTCGTGCCTGCTTCCTGCTACCCCTGCTACCTGGATCCACGTCTCTGCGTGCCTGTCCTGTTCCCGTCTACGTCCCACCCTAGTCATACTTTGTTAGTCCTACCTAGTTTTTAACCGCCTTAGTTGTTATCCAAATTTCTTCGTTGCTAGGTATTCTTCTGTGCAGGGACGTGTCATTATAAAATAAATTCTTGAACTTCAACTTTATTTTTTTATTTAGCTTTCTTCCAAATTCTGCTCCGTTACCTTCCGTAACGCGACAATATTATTATAAACAAAGCAAAAAAGTTCTTATTTTATATTTATAGATAGATATTTGTTAAATACAATTTTATAATACGTAAATAAAAGAAAAACATTTTTTGATTTAAATAACTAACTAAACAAACAAAAAAACATAATAATATTTCAGATAGGTACAGTCTCTCAAGAAACTCATGAAATTAATTAGGAGCCACTTTATTCTGCACTTGGCGTTATTTATTAGATAGTATAGGTATTTTGAAGGTTTTTTTAATATTCATATAAAATGGAGTATATATCGAGTTACTTATATAGTTAAAAAGATTTCTTTTACAGTTTACCCTGGAATATACTAAAAATATTAAGTATTTTCAAAATAAATCAAGCGTATGGTGTCAATTTTTAAGATACCTATTAATGGTGATTACTCTTAGAGACCTCCTTGGCCAAATGTTTATTTTCAAATAAGAAGTTTAATTTTTGTTAGATTTTGATAACAGTTTTAATAGATACTTCAGATAGCGAATTGTTCAGTTATAAAAGATACGTTTTGTTATTGTTTTACTTCTAAGAAAATAATGAGATTTAATATAAAACGTTAAGACTTGCTAGCTAGAAGCTATTAGCTAGCTATTACGTCTACGTGATCATTTATCTTTTATTTTATTTTTTGTATTTCAGTTTCACAAATTCTTTTCTCAGAGCTAAGACCTGCAATGATTTTCTATGAAATGTATCGGAAAAGGTTTTTTTGACCATTTTCTTGTTGATTGTACATTTTTTTGATAAATTGTGCATGGGGATGCTCTTGAAATTGAAAAAATGTTCACCAAATCAATAAAAATGTATTATTACCCATGTTCCAATACTTTTCTTCAAAACCGGTTTAAAACCGGTTTTAACCGGTTTTGGATTGAAAACCGAAAATAAAACCGGTTTTCATTTCACTCCGGTTTTGCATTCCCTAGTCTGTACGCTCTCGTATTAACTACACTAAAACAATGTTCATATGCACGCCTAACAACATACATAGCCGACAGGCATTCGTGAGATGAAACAACTGTACAGAAATCTGTTCAAAACTCTAAAATGGTTAAATTGCTTAATTTATGAAATATTTTCAGGTATAGATATTTACAAAGGGCCTAAAAAGGCCAGATTGTATGTTACATTCATAGTACGAGATTCATATTTTACATGTATTGAGATTGCAGGGGACCTTTATAGAAAAATAAAATCATTTCAGAATTTTCTACCTTCCCTTTCATATATCCATACCGAGAATACTTTGAACTACTCTCGTATGTTTCATTCTCCAAACCTTTAAAGATTTTAGGTATATCTAAGAATTTTTAAGCCAAATCAGACATTTAAAGAATATATGTAACATTTGATCAGATTGTCGTAATAAAGTCATCTAAACAAGATTGCAGATAAACTAAGGATTAAGGTATATTTCAATATCAAGAGAGAGAGTAATTACAACAATATTACTAAATAATGATAATTATCCAGATTTAACAATATTCAGTTCAGTATATCATAAAGAAGTGATATTCGATATTCGGTTACTATGTGGGTACCTAGGTACTACTAGGTAGATTGATTGATTAAAAAATACTTACCTGACCATAGAGTCAGATTGTCAATATTATATGCAACGTGTTACAAAAAAACCCTAAAACCCTAAAACCGAATAAATATGCTAGATAGGGACTATAAAACTAATTAACTTTTACTATGGGACCAGGGCCCTATATAATAAACGTGACAATTTGTCACCTGTCATGACATTTTTATATCTATTGCGTCAATTGATTTGAAAATAGAATAAACGACTCATAGCTACACCGCAATGTAAACCAAATTGTCGCGACAATTTACAAATTGTCACGTTATTAAATAGGGCCCAGCTCTAAAATCACGAAAAAAAACCAGCTGCTTCATACGCATGTGAATCTCTGTAACTTGAATTCAATAAATAATAATAATGATACAAAAATTAATAACGAAAATAAAATATTTTCTTCCCGCGATTTCAAAGTTAGTCCCATAGTAAAATTTGTTTAGTTTGATGGTCTCTATCTACCATATTCGTCTTTTGGGGTTTTGTAACACGTTGTATATGTCGTGGGCTAATCGTTGAACTGGGCCGATCGAGATCTGCCTGGCCAGATCACGATGTGCCGGCATTTCATAATCTGGCCAATAATTTCATGATGTGCCCAATCAAAAATTAGGCAGATCGATAAAAGCAACCTATTCGTCGATTTGCCCTACTAGTACTTAGCCACATCGAGATATGGCTGGGCGCATCGTAATATACTTCCGTTTCGCGACGCTTGTGGCGCTGTAACGCTGTTTGCGCTCTGTCAGCTGTGTGTTTACGTGCGAGCAAGATGGCGGCGTCACAAGAAATCGAAAATTGTGATAATAAAAACAATACGCTTTGGAGCGACATTTGTATAACGAACCACGTGTTAAGATGATAATATTGAGAATGTTAAGATGAGAATGATGACTTATTATAAACAAAATTAAAAAATAATTAAGGTACCTACATTCTTTTCATTTTACTTATACTTTGGTCACTCTACAGACTATTTATCCCAGCGTGGTTGGTTTTATCTTTATTATCTAGTAAAATAATTATTTTCTAAACTTCATTTTATTTGCTTGTACTTTGGCCACCCCACAGAATCGATTTGCCCAAGCATGGCCGGGCAAATCGTCAAACGTTATGCTTTGAACGATATGGCGGGTTTTGAAAAGGCAAATCAAGAAATGCCGGCGTATCGTGATCTGCCCAGGCAGATCTCGATCGGCCCAATTCAACGATTGGCCCACGACATATACAAAAGGAATTAATGCAAACGGACGCTGGCTACTAAGAATTGGGAAAACGTTTCCAAATAGTTTGCATCGGTCACTTAAAACAGTCATCCTAAATTGGGTTGGGATTATACCACGGTGGCCACGTAGGTGGCAGCTGGCCTCCCGGGGCCTCCGGGAACCCGCCGCAAAAACCAGAATGCGCCCAAATGCGGCCAGCAAGGGAACACACACTGCGCCCACCACCACACATTCAAACATTCGGACTTTCCCATTCATTTGATATATTCTTCTCAGTACGTGTGACCTTTTCTGCAAGTCATTCATTAAAACGCTATCTTTTACGCAAAATAAAGAAACAATAAGTCAATGAAATTATCATGCGCGATAGATAACAAATTTCAGGATTGTATGTATAATTGTTACCTATCTACAGTGTTTTAAGTAATGCCTCATTTAGATTATCGGCGAACATACTCGCCGAGTAATCGGGCACGAATACAGACTACCCGAATATGGTGTTTACATACTCGTCTTCGTGTCTATTCGTCTGTTCTCGGCGAATATCTAAACTAGGCATTAGAGCATGCATTAAAAAAAAAACAAGAGTGCCCTACCAAAAACAAACTAAAAAGTTAAATAACGAGTGTCTATTGCAGAACAGTCCTGTTATGTCCTGCAATGACACTTGTTATTTAACTTTTTAGTTCATTTTTGGCAGGGCAGTCGTGTTTTAATATATATATTTTTTTAATGCATGCTCTAACTTATGTATATTTTTTATTAGGTATTATTTTTTATTTCATAAATTTTAGTGACAAATTTTTATTATATTGGGAGTTTTGGAATGTGCTCATCGACTTTTATTTAATACTTATGGGACCCCTTCACTTGTATGTCAGCCCCCTTCTAAAATATTTTTTAACCTATTTTATCTAGCTTTGGGTCCACAAGGCAAGACACACCTTTGGTGCAAATATGAAGACTGTAGCTTCAGGTGTGACAGACGACGGTGGACGGACAGACGGACACATGAGTGATAGCAATAGGGCTACATTTAGCCCCTTACGACAGATTTTCTGGCTACTGTGACAGTGCTATTACAAGGATTGTTTGTAAAAACTAATGAGACATAACATTATAACTTCTAATAACTCAAATTGTATAGAGCGAAGATAATTATATACTTGTAGAGAGATATTCTATACGACATGACTATACTTATATTTCTGTAGCAAGTCAGGTGATCAATGGCGCGACTAAGTCCACCTGATAAGATAATTTTGTTATATATAGAACTTAATCGAAGCATAGGTAATGAACTAGATACCGAATATAATATGCAAATTACGTCAACAATGATAAACACATCCGGTTTAATGTTATATTGGCCTTTTTAGGGTTCCGTAGCCAAAATGGCAAAAAACGGAACCCTTATAGATTCGTCATGTCTGTCTGTCTGTCTGTCTGTCTGTCTGTCTGTCTGTCTGTCTGTCTGTCTGTCTGTCTGTCTGTCTGTCCGTCCGTATGTCACAGCCACTTTATTCCAAAAGTATTAGGACTACATAGTTGAAACTTAGTAGGCAGGTGTATTCTGTGAACCGCTTTACGATTTTTATACAAAAATAAAAAAAATAAAAGATTAAGGGGGGGCTCCCCATACATGGAACTGAAACTGAAAATATTTTTTTTCATCAAACCAATACTTGTGGGGTGTCTATAGATAGGTCTTTAAAAATGACGTTGAGGTTTCTAAGACTATTTTTTTTTAAAGTCAACCGTTTGAAAAATATATGCCGCCAAAGTGGTAAAATGTGTGTCCCCCCCCCTTTAACTTTTAAAGTAAGAGGGTGAAAAATCTAAAAAAAATATAAACTATAGATCTTAATAAACACTTTCAACGAAAATTATTTTGAACGAGATACAGTAATTAGTTTTCGAGATATAGTACATTTTCCAAAACCGCAAATATAACTTTGTCATTCATACAAACACTGTGAAAAACAAAGTTATTTTTTCAGACGAAAAATGATAGCGGTATTAAAATATGGTATGGTATAATGTACCTACGGAACCCTACTGCGCGTGGCCCGACACGCACTTGGCCGGTTTTTTATGGATAGATACATACAATAATAGATAGTGCTAATCAATCTCCAAAAACGTTATGATATTTAATCAGAGTTTCAGACTCTGAAACTCTGAATAATATAATCCGCGGAACTTCGCTTTTCCATAATCTATGTCTGAATTTATGGAAAAGCGTAGTTCACTGGATGTCACAAGCGCAATGCAGCTGAAAACTTAATTAATATTATTTCAGTCACTTTCTGAAAACTTTGTAAAACGTTGGTACCAGCAAATGAAAGATTAGATACTCCAAGGGACCGTAGTAGTTCGTATTTACCAAGCGCTTTGCCAATTTTCAACATTTCTTTTGCGAACTGCTAAAGAATGGAATGCGCTGCTGGCTCATGTGTTCCCCGATAATTACAACCTTGGTAGAGATGAGTCTTGAAGAGTGAACACGCATTTCTTGGGCAAGCACCTTAGACCATATCCTGTTTATGAAGAAAGATGGTGGTCAAATGTCTGACCAGTTACTATTGAAAAAACCATCTGACCATTAGAATATTCTGAAAAAAAGTTATATTTGGTAGTTCCTATGTACTATAAGTACACCCAGTTAATATTCGACTACGTTCTCTTGTAAGGTAGAGTTATATTTTGTAGAAGTATACAGGGTTGACTAAGTCTTACGTGTCTTATTCCTTACTTCACTTTTTTTAAAGTAAATCATATTTTTTTCCAATAAAATTAAAATGCTGAAATTCATTCATACAGAGTTAAGTAAAATACTACATTCTATTCATTATACATTCATTGATTACCTACAAAAACCCATTATCGGTATTAAAAATAATAAAGATCTCGATTAGGTATGGTAACGATCGAGATACTACGATTATTGATTAAGGATCAAAACGCAATTTGCATTAAGGATCGATATTATTAAATTATTATTACTAAATAATCTATTATTTGTATAGTAAAATTAGGTGATTTTTTTAATAAAGATTGGAAGAACCGCTCTTCCATAGCAAAAGGTGTACATATGTATGCAATTACACGAATTACTTCTAATCTTTTTGCTAATTCGACTACACCACTACGCCTCGATAAACCCAAGTAAGTACTCATTTTAGGATCAGTCAAGGGACCTACGACTCCTACGAGCCATATTTTTAACCGACTTCTTAAAAGGAGGAGGTTCTATGTTCGGCTGTATGTATGTTTTTTTTATGTATGTCCACCGATTACTCGAAGACGGCTGAACCGATTGAAATAATTCAAACGTTATTAGATTAGGTTCATTCATAAGTTGGTCCCATTTTTTGAAATTTTATTTTTCAAGAAAACCTGAAAATACTTTCGTTTTAGTTACCATTTTATGAACTTATACGGATGATCGACCATAATTCTTCTTTGTTTATGTACCGATTTAGATGATTCTTTTTTTGTTTGTAAGAGGATACTTTAGTGATAATATTATTTTGATTTCATTGTTATTGGACCTTGAATTTTAAAGATAAACAAGGGATTTTCTCAAAATCAAATAATAATTGTATAGTGATTGAAATATTGTTAGGATTATGACAATCTTAAACAAATTAGGTATCTAATTATGGTCAAGGACGTTTTGGAATAGACTTGAATTGCGAAAGAACAACGGAACTCCTTAACAACAAACAGCACGAACAGTGGAAATTGAATTATTATTGGTATTATACCATGGGAAAGTGTGAAATATTATAAAAAATACATAACATCATCGCTTACATTTACATAATATAAATACCCATAACAGTTAAAACTACCTAATACAGAAGGTACAAACAGTAAAAATTAAAAAATAAAAATTTGTTTTAAAACAAAAAAAACGACTTCAGAAAACCTGAAAATAAAAACAAAAACGGCTTCATAATTAAATAAGTAGGTACCTGTAAAAAGCAAGAAATATTTTTCAAATCACTGGATAGAGTCTGTCTAAAAAGTCAGTTTACATGAGAAATTATTAAATTATTTATAAAAACCACAGATATATATCGAGAATAAAAACTTATATTGGTAAACCTGGGGGCTATTGCATAACAAATTACAAGCTAATATTATTAGCGATTTTCCATAGAAATTCACCAATAATATTAGCTTGTAATTTGTTATGCAATAGGCTCCTGTTGGTGCTGTCAAAATTCTAATTGTAAACATAGCTTTACTCAATTTTATTTAGATGGGTATTGGTGGGGTGGTTGGCGATTTAGGTGGGTTTTAAAATTATTTTTGAAATTACCCATGTAAACTGACTTTTTAGACAGACTCTACGCATATCATTGTAATAAATAAAACACGTCTAATGAAGTCGGGTGGGGTCTCTTAGAATAAAAAAAAGAAGTCGTCTTCCAGCCCCACCCGACTTCATTAGACGTGTTTTATTTATTACAATGATATGCGTATCTAGTGATTTGAAAATTATTTCTTGTTTTTTAGAAGTACCTATTTAATTTTGAAGCTGTTTTTGTTTTTATTTTCAGGTTTTCTGAAGTCGGTTTTTTTGTTTTTATACCAATCAAGGTACTTACTTATATTTCTTTCCGAAAAATAAATTAATGTATAAAAGCATAGATATATAGGGTGCTGTCCGTTTTACAAATTAAAACAGCTGAAGATGAAAAGATATCGCATTTAACGATGTCAGCGATAGTCGCCTGTCGCCGAGTGGGACATTATCGGGTTGTTTGTTAAGTGATTCAATTAGCCATCGATGTGACGCTTCGAGTTAAAAAGCATGGGGGCGACGTAAATCAAGAGGATACTTAATGGAATTAAAAAGCCATAATGTCGCTGGCCATGGCCAGGTGGGGCGCGAGGGCGGGCGGGGGAGGGGGGCCTCAATTGGAATGATAATTTACCAATAAACGGTACCCACGCGCGGTGCATACCATATGGCGGCGATCCATTGTGACCTATACAAATGCAATTGAAAGTCGTTAACTAAAGGAGAGTTAATGGACACAGTTTGCTTAACCCTGATGCTTGTTGTCCACACAATTTCAATTAATCATGGAATAGTCCACCGCTTTCGTATTAACATGTGATAAGGGACGACACGACGGTAAGTAAAAAATCCCTAGATTTAAAACATAACATTGGCTTGATGACTATCAAGTTCTAAACAATTTTAATACTGGCATAAACTGAGTACCAGTTAAGTATGCCTTGAGCATCTGTATGGACTGCGGGAACTCTAGCCGTAGGTAATCCTTATTACCTATTCTATAGAATGCATTCTATAGAATGCATGGTATACCATGCATGATAGCCCTAATTTGATTACGTAAATCACTATTAGGCAATAGGCACCCATAACTTGAGTGAATTCATATACATCAGCCATATTTAATGTCCTTATTGCTGGGACACCAGGCTTTCCTTATGGGGAGCTAACAACGATGAGCCATAACCCACGCCCCAATATACGGAGGAGTTCAACATAATAAATGTAAGGCCGCGAATACACCTGCAAGAACTTCTGCGAGAACTTACACTGACAGCCTGTCAGACAGTAGTTTACAAGTGTTAACTAATAGCAAATGTACTGGCGACAGTTTGTCACGCGTTCACAAGCTACTGTGTGACAGGTTGTCAGTGTAAGTTCTCGTAGAAGTTCTTGCAGGTGAAAACCCAGCTTAGAAATAAAACACTTTTTACGGATTGCAGCGCGTCACGGGATGAGGCATCCCGTGATTACGGCTCCTGGAAAAGTGACAAAACATCAGGAAACCAAAAAACCAATAAATCCTAACTCAATAATTCTAAAATAAGATCTGAATTAATAATGTTAAAGTCACACAATTTATTGTTTTGTTGAATTTGATGAATAGACGCATTATGACTTTACCATCAGTTTACGATCTATAAGACACTATCAACATTTCTCGCTCTTTCATGATAATTAATATTAAACGAAGATTATTATCCTTGTTAATATTGAAATATGGTGGCTACGCTAATAAAGCCGTTGTTGCCCATTGAAATAGACGGGTCGGCCGGTAATTAAGCATGCAATTAAACTTTTCTATCGATGTAGCTTGGATTTACTAGTGAACGGTTGCGTCTAGACTCAGGCGCAGCCAATGAGAAGTGGACGGCTGGTCTAGGAATCTGAGCGAGCAAATGGCAGGTGAGGAGCGCCGGCGCAGGCCCCGCCCCGCCCCGCCCCGCGCCGCAGCGCCCCTCCCACGCCCGCCGGCGACGTCTGCGCAGAACCTGTCTCAGCCTATCGCTATTAAAATTTCGAAACGAGATTGCCGCATCTACTACCGCCGTGCATTCATTACCGTCTGTCGACAGGACATCGTGATCGGAATCTTCTGCAGTGAAATGTCATCCTCGTTAACAATTTTAATCAGCTTGTAAAGTTAACTTGAAGTCCCGGACAGATTTCAAATTGTTGCAAGAGATAAAAGAATTGAATGCTAAAAGTTATTCAACGTACGCAACCATTTATATGTTACGTTACGGCTAATACCCGAAATGCGGCTAAACTTAACTAGGTGTAACCGATCTGCTTTACTCCTGTAGGTCCCGAATATAGATTAGAAATTGGTTATTTTTATTACATACAATAACTTTCTTAATAACCCATAAATTACTCCCCCTAAGTAGAAGCACAAAGAAGGAAAGACCTATAGTTTTAACCGGCTACACCTAGTATTAGCCGCGAGCAAATCGGCTACACCAAGTTTTAACACGTGCAGCCTGTGGATGAATTACACCCAAGGAGCATACAGGGCCCTACGCACCCAATATAACAACGCATTTAGGGGGTTGATGGGGCTGCCTCGCTATTGCAGTGCATCAGGGATGTTAGCTACGGCGGAGGTAGATAGTTTCGCAGCCATCATAAGAAAGCGAATTGCGTCCCTGATCCATCGGGTGCGGGGCAGCTCCAACAGTCTCCTACAAACGGTTGCGGCGAGGCTGGACGTGGATAGTGCAGTTATGCAGCACTGGACGCGTGTCCACCTCTCGAAGGACACTAAGCCGTCCTATAATCATAATAATTTAAATAATGTAGTGTAAGTAATATGGACTCACGTCTGAAATAAATGATTTTTATTTTATTTTTATTTTATTTAACCAACAGCTATCGGCTACACCTAGTTAAAGCCGGCTAAAACTAGGTTTAGGCGCAATACGGCTAATAAGCTGTAACATATAACGAAGGTTGTATTGCTACCAAAACCGAAAACTTAAGTTTAGTTAGACAATTAAGACATAATGGAGCTTTAAATAAATGCAAATGCTAATTTCCTTAGTCGATAAAAAGCCCCCTCGGTGTCAAGCGCAGTGAAACAATTAGTCAGATAGGACCGCGCTGGCTGTCAGATCCCGCTCGTGATCAGGACATGCGCTAATTGTTTTATCGTGATTAAAAATAATGCCCGCATTTCACCTGCTCGCCGGCGCCCCTCGCGCGCATGCAAATTCCCCGTAAATTGTTAGTTCGTCGACACGTGCCTCATAATTATTGATGACGGACGGATAAGTGTCCACTGTGGCTGCACACGGGCTATTTGCAAACAAAGAGTGGCTGGCGAAGGGCCATGTCGCGCATTTTTTCTCGACGCGACAGTGACCGCAGCACTAATTAATAAATAGGATGCAATACATTACTTGTATGTAGGGTTACCTACTCTACTAGATGATAAAAAAATTCCTGATATGTCAGATATTTAAGCCATCTGTCAGGAAAACAGGTTAAAACTGTAGTTGTCAGGGATTTTTGAAATCTCAAAACGTGCAAGTTAAGTAATGAAAACACAAAAGTTAATAATTTTAGTGAGGAAAAATAATCAAATGTCAACTACCTAAATAAGAAGAAATATCAGGAAATATACTGAAAAGTCAGAGAAAAAGTCAGGAAATCTCATTATTGGATCTGGGGCCCTATTTTTGTATTGATAATATATATAGGTACCTACGCGCTGTAATCCGTAAAGTGTTTTACGTATTTCTAATAAAGCATTAAACAATACTAAGTAATTTTTTTCCTACAAGCTTTGCAGTCCTCAAACATGTAAGTGTACGTAAATAAACGATAATAGTACATTATGAGACAAGTTGGCTTAGGTTGCTCATTGCACACAAGGCTGTGGGTTGCAGCCCGAGCCGCAGGCGAGGGCGTAACTCAGCCGAGTGTGCAATGAGCAAAGGCTCACGAGTTTCATACGACGTTTTCCAACACATTTGCGAGGAAAATACAAAATAATTTACCACACAGCAACAAATACGACATAAACAAAATATGACAATTACAGGAAAAGGCGCGTAGGTTCCTTTTTTGTTTTTTTTTCACACGCCCAATGCAAGAATATTTTGCGAACAAAGGGGTGAATGAGCATACAGCCTACTTCAAAATTATAATTTTAAGTGATAAAATGCAAACATTTTAATATTTGTAACAAAATAATATGAACTATGAATAATTTGATTATAATAAATATTTGTTTGACTTAATTACGGACTTACACATTTATCTATTACAAAATAAATATGAATTTTCAACGGCATAAAGCCTCTTTGTTGTTACTAAAAAAATATTTTTATTACCCTGTTAAATTGGGAATGCTGTTTACTTGCATTGAACTTGCAGTAAGGTACTAATTTAACTTTGTAGGGATAATTTTATAACAACCTAGTGTTTTATATGTTATTGCACGCGTTTGTTATAGCTCGGTTTATGGCCCTAAAAGCGATGTATTAGGGCTCACTTTACGAGCAAGTGTGTTGAAAAATTATTAACAGTTTCTCCGAATATATTATCAAACAGCAATTGAAATGCGATATAATATAAAAACAATATTGCTGTTATCTCTCTATTTGAATCTGTTCAATTCAATAGAACTTGCCACGTGTTTTTATCAATGCCTTTTATATCTCTAATTAATTTGGTTATTACTATAAATCAAGATACAGAAATTTAATTAAGTGTTGCGTGTAAAAGCAAAACAATAAATTGCATTGACGCATAATCAGATTGCATTCAAATTACAAATGAAACTTCGTATTTGCACTACTTTTTTCTAAACAGAAGTTATCTAGTTGTGAGTGGTTTTTTCAGGAGTTTTCAAACTTTGAAATATAAAATAGTAAATAAATATAAAACAATCAACGACCGGTATCGCACGATAAACCGTCAACCAGCACTAAGCAGCGACGACGAGACTCAGGAAGAAGGCAACTTGATAATTCTCAAAATCACTAATGTCATAGTAATTATGATGAATTTGTATTTTTCTGACACAACTAAAATTATTATAGACAGGTCTGGACATAAGTTTTGTATGGAAAGTTATAGTAGTTTGTTACACAAGGGATGTAAGTGAGCTATTACAGAACAAGATCCAATTTGGTGCCCGTGCGAGCGCAGCTCGCAAAGGGCGCTAATGGATCGAGTGCACCCGAGATATTTAGACGCACGAGCGAGCGAAGCGAGCGAGGGCGAATATAGTTCGAGGGTGTAATAGCTACTTACAACCGAGGTAAGCATACTATTTTACATCATTCATGCGAGGTAAATTTAATAAAAAAATAAAAAATAAAAAAATAAAAAAAAATCTAAATAAAAATAAAAACAAAAACATTAAAACAAAAATAAAAATAAAACGTCAAAGGGTTATTTCATTTGAAAACTCGTAGGGTTGATCGTACCATTAAACTGAACAACTTTCATTATGAGACCAACCTCGAAATCACGAAAATAAATCAGCTGTTTTTGCATTGCAGAATTTTGCATACCTAGCTTCAACTGAAATATAATGCCGCCATTTTCATTGTTTTTTTTTCAGCCAAAAGTTTCGTCAGTTTATAATAAAAGAAATGAGATTGGTTCACTAAGGAGTTTTAAATGCTTGAATTGTAAAGTAACTTTACAGTTAAAGCATTCACCATCCTTGAATTGTAAAGTGATTTGAAAATGGAACGTTCTATCTAAACAATGCACTGTGTTGCACATGCCAACTTACACAGCCTCATACTATATTAGTAAATCCTAGTTACCGAGCAAGTATGATGTAATAGTAGTTTGTTACACAAGGGATGTAAGTGAGCTATTACATAACAAGATCCAATTTGGCGCCCGTGCGAGCGCAGCTCGCAAAGGGCGCTAATGGATCGAGTGCACCCGAGATATTTAGACGCCCGAGCGAGCGTAGCGAGCGAGGGCGAATATAGTTCGAGGGTGTAATAGCTACTTACAACCGAGGTAAGCATACTATTTTACATCATTCATGCGAGGTAATAAAAATAAAAACAAAAATATTAAAACAAAAATAAAAATAAAACGTTAAAGGGTTATTTCATTGAAAACTCGTGGGGTTGATCAGACCATTAAACTGAACAACTTTCATTATGGGACCAACCTCGAAATCACGAAAAAAAATCAGCTGTTTTTGCATTGCAGAATTTTGCATACCTAGCTTGAACTGAAATTAAATGCCGCCATTATCATTGTTTTTTTTTCAGCCAAAAGTTTCGTCAGTTTATAATAAAAGAAAAGAGATTGGCTCACTAAGGAGTTTTAAATGCTTGAATTGTAAAGTAACTTTACAGTTAAAGCATTCACCATCCTTGAATTGTAAAGTGATTTGAAAATGGAACGTTCTATCTAAACAATGCACTGTGTTGCACATGCCAACTTACACAGCCTCATACTATATAAGTAAATCCTAGTTACCGAGCAAGTATGATGTAATAGTACATTATGATATAAGTGCGGTACGTTGAAAATTACAGCCGAGGCGATATTGCTAGCCCGAGCCGTAGGCGAGGGCTACAAGAAAGCAGAGGCTGTAATTATCAAAGCGCACGTATGTCATACGACGTTTTATAACATATTTGCGAGGAAATAAATAAAACTTGGACTTTGCACCTTTGCTTGTTTTCCATATGATTAAATTTTGATACGCTTGTAAGTATCTTATCGGTCAATTTTTCGGGCAAGAGGCTTAGAGTAGCCCTTTTCGCTGCCTCTGAGACTTCTGGCGGTGTTGAATTAATAAATTCATCAGTACTTGACGACATTTTCAAATAAAAACAATACAGCAAAATAAAATTAAATTAGCAATGCGCGCGCATCAGCGCTTTTTTTAAGGCAAAGGCACAAAAACAGCCAGTATTACTAATAAAGTAAATTAATATTTTTGTGTTTTTGTTATAGATAAATGGTTGTAATTTATTGTCAACATTAATTAAATTGAATAATTAAATGTTTATTTATTATATTTTATCTCCCAAAGTTAATTTTATCCATAAAATGTTGACCTCTTTTCTGACATAAAAACTCTTTGCTACGATTTAAAAAAGTACCGTTCGTTTTAGACGAAGTATGATAAACCGTGCGGTAATGTAAAGTAAAACGCACGGTTTATCAAGGAAACCGTGCGTTTTACTTTACATTACCGCACAAGTTCGTAATGAGATACAATACGATATTGAAATTGGTGTAATAAGAGACCCTTTACGAGCAAATATGTTATAAAATATATTACACAATTAGTAACGCACTACAACCATTTATACCTAGGGCATTCTGAAAGTTTTGCGTATCTAGCAACTCACAAATATTTGACAATGCGAAGATCGTCGCCCGAAATTAAAGCGAAAAGATTTCAGGGTGTCATTTTTCATGATTTTGAAACTTCGCTTTCTCCGCATGTTTGCACTGCTTCACTTCCAAATGGTTTTAGAAAAGGAAGCACCTTATTTAAGTTTCGTAAAACATTGGTATGCAGAATGTAATCGTTTTCCTGTCTCTCCTATGATGAAATTGGTGAAGGTATTCAAGGCATTCAAATACGATCACTGTAGAAAAGATGAGTATTACCACATAATTAATTGAATAAAATCAGCATATTACCGATTGGAGGATTTGAGGATACTTGGAGATCGGTATGAATCAAACTTAAAAAAAAAACAAGCCTTCAAAAGTTACTAGACTTTGTTGCCGCTGCATGGTTTCTTCGTGAAGTCACAGTGGAAAAAACGGACTCCAATTGATTAGTGTAAAAAATATGTTGTTAAGATGCGAACACAAACATTCAAATGCTGTGTTTGACATTGTGATAGAAGATAAAACTTGGATATATTGTTTCGGAATCAGAAAGATAGCAAAAGTTTTTATATGGAACTGGCGAGAATCGTGCGCAAGGATTTGACTGCATTCTTTTTCTCCCAGACGGGTCCTTAAAACACATTTAGTGGTGAGTAGATCACGACCATTTAGTTCTCAACTGCCGTTAAAAAAGGTACCTAAGGGAAAACGACCAAGAAGGGACATCCTATTGGATGATGACAATTTTTCAGTGCATACCGCGATGAGGACAAAGTCATTTTCGGCTCTGAAAAGTTAGAGTTCATGATCCACTCCGCATTAACCTTTGACCTTACACTTGTGATTTCTTGATTATCCTTGTAATTAAAGATACGATGAGAAATTTCACATTTAAGGGGCCAGAGGAAGCCGTGATAGCGTATAAAAAACATGCCCTCAGACAAATGATGCTTATGTTAAAAATAGCAGTTTGAACGAATAAAAAACGTTTTAAAATGTAATAGAGAATACTGTGACGCAATAAATATATAGGTATGAGTTATTTAGGTATATTGTTTTATTTATGAGTTGCGCAAAACTTTTAGAGTGCCCCACGTAGGTATAATCGATTTCAGAATTCTAAAATTGATTTACGTAATTTAATGATAATTTCTCATTGAAAGCTAATAATACAAAAATACCTACAAACAAATACATTAAAAACATTACTTTTATGTAACACAGTTAATAAAAACAGATTACAGACCACACCTGTTCCTTAACAATGTGACCCAAATATTAATCTAGAAGACTGAATAATAATATCATGTACGCTATCAGAGCAAACATTTTCACTTTCAAAGAAATCGCATCGCTAAAATTTCGATTCAATATTCTGGTATTAAAATGTTATCGTGGATGGTTGATAACGCGCGGATTTGGGTCAGAGGCGCACCTGCCGCGCGGCGCCGTCACAGGACCGCGGCGCCGGCGCGCCATCTCGGGCCAAACTTATGACTGGTGAGGTCTACTTGTGTTTAAAAAAAAACTTGCAGTCGACTGCAAATTTTTGTTGTAGAGTTTAGGTAGAGTTTGTCTTTAAGTTGATTAATATCAAATGTTATTTTTTCATATTTTTCTCAATGATATTAATATCATTGATTTTTCTATTCAGTTTATTTAACTCTCGCGGGCTGCCTAAATCGCCTTCGTTGTCGACCGTCAGACTGCGGTCGACCTCTTGGCCATCCCTGCTATACACGATAAAATAAAGTTTTCTCAAAGTATGCCAGCAACAGAAAAATCCAACTTTCGAAATAGGTCTAAGCTACTCTAATTAGAATACGGATGCTTCGCACAAGGGCACCACAAAAATGCGTTCAGGTTCATAATGCACCTTTATAACATATTTGCTCGTAAAGGGTCTCTTATTACACCAATTTCAATATCGTATTGTATCTCATTACGAACTTGTGCGGTAATGTAAAGTAAAACGCACGGTTTCCTTGATAAGCCGTGCGTTTTACTTTACATTACCGCACGGTTTATCAAGATACTTCGTCTAAAACGAACGGTACTTTTTTAAATCTTAGCAAAGAGTTTTTATGTCAGAAAAGAGGTCAACATTTTATGGATAAAATTGACTTTGGGAGATAAAATGTAATAAATAAACATTTAATTATTCAATTTAATTAATATTGACAATAAATTACAACCATTTATCTGTAACAAAAACACAAAAATATTAATTTACTTTATTAGTAATACTGGCTGTTTTTATGCCTTTGCCTTAAAAAAAACGCTGATGCGCGCGCATTGCTAATTTAATTTTTTTTTGCTGTATTGTTTTTATTTGAAAATGTCGTCAAGTACTGATGAATTTATTAATTCAACACCGCCAGAAGTCTCAGAGGCAGCGAAAAAGGCTACTCTAAGCCTCTTGCCCGAAAAATTGACCGATAAGATACTTACAAGCGTATCAAAATTTAATCATATGGAAAACAAGCAAAGGTGCAAAGTCCGAGTTTTATTTATTTCCTCGCAAATATGTTATAAAACGTCGTATGACATACGTGCGCTTTGATAATTACAGCCTCTGCTTTCTTGTAGCCCTCTCCTACGGCTCGGGCTAGCAATATCGCCTCGGCTGTAATTTTCAACGTACCGCACTTATACCGTTACATAAATTATATTTCAACACACTTGCTCGTAAAGTGAGCCCTAATACATCGCTTTTAGGGCCATAAATCGAGCTATAACAAACGCGTGCAATCCTTACTAATATTATAAATGCGAAAGTCCGTTTGTTTGTTTGTTTGTTTGTTTGTTACGCCTTCACGTCCTTACTTCTGAACCGATCATTATGAAATTTTGCATACACGTTGTCAGGGGTACAGAGAAGGACATAGGGTACCTTTCATCCAGAAAAAAAGTAATGTTCCCGAGGGATAGCAAAAAAACTTTCGACGCAGACGAAGTCGCGGGCGGAAGCTAGTAATGTATAAAACACTAGGTTGTTATAGAATTATCCCTACAAAGTTAAATTAGTACCCTACTGCAAGTTCTATGCGAATAAACAGAGCATTCCGAATTTAACCGGGTAATACAGTTATCTTTTTAATAACAACGAAGAGGTTTTATACCGCGAAAATTCATATTCATTTTTGAAATAAATAAATGTGTAAGTCCTTAATTAAGTCAAACGAATATTTATTAATATCAAATTATTCATAATTCACAATATTTTGCTATAAAATGCTAAAATATTTGCATTTTAAAAATTAATATTATAATTTTGAAGTAGGCTGTATGCTCCTTCACCCCTTTGTTCGCAAAATATTCTTGTATTGTGCGTGTGAAAAAAACAAAAAAAAATCTACGCGCCTTTTCCCATAATTGTCATATTTTGTTTTTGTCGTATTTGTTGCTGTGTGGTCAATGACTTTGTATTTTCCTCGCAAATGTGTTGAAAAACGTCGTATGAAACTCATGAGCTTTTGCTCATTGCACACTCGGCTGAGTTACGCCCTCGCCTGCGGCTCGGGCTGCAACCCGCAGCCTTGTGTGCAATAAGCAACCTAAGCTAACTTGTCTCATAATGTACTATAATTATATAATGTTTTAATTAAATATTTATTTTGGATTAAACATCGCACCAAATTGTATAAGTAAATTAGGTGAATTAGGTGACATAGCATTTTGAAATTGGACCGTGAATGATGTATGGTCTTGTTCATATACAACACGTTAATGAATTAACGCAAAATGAGAAAACCGTGGGACCAACTCTGAAATCGCGACAAAAAAATCTGCTGTTTCATACAAAAATAAATAACGAAAATATAAAAATGTATGAAGCAGCAAAATATATGATTTTTTTTCGCGGTCCCATAGTAAAAGTTGTTCAGTTTGATGGTCCGAATAAATAGTTTTCTCAGTTTGCACGTTGTATAAAATCTTGTAGAAAAACGTTCAGCTTTTCCATGATTTGAAGAATGTCCGAGAAATATTTTATTAAATCCCATTTCAGATTATTACTTGGTACAGCTGTTTGCAACTGACGCGCTAATACTAACCAAAGTCTGGCATTCCAGGAGTGACACTTGCTTACGTCACTATACACGCTGAAATTTTAATCATTTGGTTCCCGCCGTGGGTGGTTCCACTCATGATTACAATCAACTTTTACTATGGGGCCAACTCTCCTGCTCGCAAAAAAAAATCAGCTGTTCCATACATTAAGGTCGAGTAGGTACTGCACTTTAGTATGGAACAGCTGATTTTTTTTGCGAGCAGGAGAGTTGGCCCCATAGTAAAAGTTGCTTGTGAGCGGAACCACCCCACGGCGGGAACCAAATAATTAAAATTTCAGCGTGTATAGTTGCACGACTTTAAAGCAAAGAATGAAGAATTTTTTTTCTGTCCCAATGATTACAAAATTATGATAGTGCATTTTAATTGTGATTCTCTTATTTGCTAAGAACAGAACAGAAACAGTTCAATTTAAAGATGAATGATTTTTTTCAATACCGATAGCGGAGATGACGTAAGCAAGACTCGTGTACCTTCCTCTGTTTCGGAATGCACACCTGGCACAGAATATTATTGTAGGTACTAGGATACTAACAGGCAGCATTTCTCATTTTTGTGTAGGTGCACTTGATGGCGGAAAGACTCTCTTTTTAGCCGACTTAAAAAAAGGAGGTTGTATTTTTTAAATGTTTGTTGGAAAAATATTTTTTAATTCAAAGTATATATTCGTCTCATCATTCTTGTTCTGTGGGTCTCATCATTTAAAATTTTGTAATTGGTTTTGTAGTTTTCAGGAAATCCTGAAATTACTGTAATTTTCGTTGCATTTTTTACGGATGTTCGAGCATAACTTCTTTGTTTATGAATTGATTTAGATGATTTTTTGTTTGAAAGAGGATACTTCAAGGATTTTACGATTTAATTTTTTATCAAGCGAGTTAAGCTTATTCGCTACTCTCGTGACCTGACAAAATTGTAAACCAGCATTCTGTGATTCTAAAGCTGCTTCTTTATTATCACTTTTTAGGAAATTTCCAATGCACAAATACGTATTATTACTTGCACGCATCGGCAATGATAAATATTCCGAAAGTCACTATGATTCAACAAATCAACATCTATAATATTTTTTTTATTTTAATATTATCTTTGATTTACTTATCATCAACATTATTCATTTATGCATATTATACCAATGTGAATGTGGCTTATGTGAATCTTAATAATTTTCATTTATTACCTACGTGGATAAAGATATTTTTGTTATTTAAAAAAAAACATCTAGGTGAAAATATGGAATTTCACACGTAAGATATGCATTTATCGTAGATAATTCTCCATGGGGATCAGCCTACCTTCTTCGAATTATTTATCTTATGGGAAAATATAAAGTTATTTGAAAATTAAAGCATATCCTGACCTGACTGAGGTCCATAACAGCCTCCATGTTGGCCGCAGTTGTGTCCAAGGTCCAAATATTCACTCGCGTCGCGGTTGTCGCGAAATAGACGTTGCGTTCACACTGACAAGATCCGGTCGGCTAGCGGAAGCTTGCGCGCGCGCAGCTCGGTTCGGATTTACGATTACTACGTCACGGGATACTTCATAAACTACTATTTATGTTATTGATACAATTAAAATAAACGTTACAAGGATTACATTTGAAAAAAATGTTTTGTTAATTCCAAATATAAAAAGTATTTACTTAATAAATATATATTTTATTATTGATTAACCAACTTTAAATTACTAGCTGAAAATAGATATGACGTAATGAAGATATCCTGTAGTTTAACTTAGGTGGTTCGATCGAGCAACTGGCCGGCTGAAGGCGCGCGGTTCAGGCCAAGATACGCGCTGTTTGCTCTCCGATAAGTGCCGATATCTAGAAAGTTATCGTAAGCAAATAACTTGAAAGCATCGGCTCGCTATCGAACTGTGTCGCCAATCATTATCATACAAGTGCCGCGAACTGAACACATCACTATTTACATACACAAATTCTTCAAACATGATTTATTATTGACTACAATAAAATATTTATGGATGTTAGGTATATGATTCATACATTAAAACCACAACCTATTCCCTGAAAATTGTTAAGTAATCAACTTTGCACAAGCTTCTTTTAATTTTTCATAATTTGTATAAATATTGTGATACATTTCGCGTAGGGCACAGAATAGATATCGTAGGGTTAAATGCTATTCCGACAATTCCTTACTACCTTTGTACTATGAAGATGACAAATTAATTAACACATTTTTCATAGAAATGTCACTTGCAGCAAATTGTTGTTCCAGTAATTAAAAGCAAGGAGGGTGCTTCGACAAATGCAACTCTTAACTAGTTTTCATCAACATTTGATGTCTTTATTTACAAGAACAGAAATTAGGTTTGTAATTTAATTGGCTTTGGTTTTTGGTTAAAAATAAAAGGTATTTTTTTTATTTATTTCTTTATTACAGATTAGGCCATTTTAAGAAACTAATTTGAATATTTTAACATCTGGTTGCGTATTTATTTTTTTATAAATATATTTGAATTATATTAATATTATAGATGATCAAACGAACTTCCAAGTGAAGTTCGATCACTATTATATGAAGACACTTCATTCTTCAGATATAAGCACACATGTAGTACTTTTATCCTACAGGCAACACTACGCACATTTTTAGAGAAGGTACTTCGATTTTATTTTGTTTTCTAACTACCTTACCGAGCCTACACAGGTGATGCGGGTCGGTCGAATTTCATTTTTTAGAGGAGGAGCTTACAAAATTTCTGCTGGGCTTGGGAAGGGGGGGAACTTATATCTTCGAATGAAGTGTCTTCATATAATAGTGATCGAACTTCACTTGGAAGTTCGTTTGATCATCTATTATATTTCATTCACTTCATTCTTCAGATATAAGCACACATGTAGATGTTTAGAGCAAGAAATTTTGCAGCAGAGATCAAGATTATAGAATAGTGATTTTATTTCAAGAAATTTAAATGAAATGCCTTTAATGATTCCTTACATTGTTTTTATTTCATAATCAAACAGGTCATATAACAATCAAACATGTTAAATTATAGAAACTGCAAGTTTTAATCGTCTTATTTCACCTTTTCATATCTTATTATATACTTAATTCTTAAATTAACCTAGGGGATTACATCAAATAATTACTTAGAATAAGTGATCAATTAGGCTTATTTTTAAGGCATACTGAGCTTGCGAATTGACTTTGGTTTATTATTGGACGGTTATAAAATGCTGCAAATGTTTGCGAGTTTTCCGTCCAACCTGCTGTTTTCCGTATAAGGTCGAGTGAAACACCCTGCGAGCGCGCCGTGGAGGTAGCGGCATGACGCGTGCTGTGCGCGCTGAAAGTCGCCACGTCCACGCCGCTTTCTGCCAGCACCTGTTTAATCCATCGGCTGATGGTTTGCGCGGTAGCTGCCTTGTGTGGGAGTTTCGTAGATAACAGCAAATTTTGTGATGTATTAGGCCTAATATCTTTTGTTATTGCTAAATAGTCTTTTAATACGGAAGCAGGACAAATGTTTCTATTTTGTTTAAAATATGGTAAAAACAAGACAGGTTGGTCTCGTCCTGTACCAGAAGTTTTAATAATATCATCAATACTTATTTGTATGCCGTTTTTATCTATTTTAATATTACAAATTTTTATAAGGCTCAAAGTTTGCACTCTATGAGCGGTACATAATGCGAGTAACATTGCAAGCTTTTTGGTTATTTTAATTAATGTCAGCTCTTTATTAGGAATCCAATTTGAAATATGATCCAAAACTATTTGTGGATCCCAAGTAAACGAGTATTTAGGCATAGACGGCCTTAACTTGAAAACACCTTTTAACAAACGTCTTATCTGTTCTTCGGAACCAAGATCATTTCCAAAAAGTAAACTTAGGGCCGATCGGTGGTTATTTAAGGTTCCGTATGCGGCACCCTTATGAAACTGCTCGGTTAAAAATATCAGAACTGAGGGTATGGAACTAACATATGGGTCTGTATTAACATTGTTGCAAAAGTGCCACCATAATTTGTATGTAACACTGTATTGGGACAAAGTATTTTTCGCTAAAGAGGCCATCATCAAGTCTAAGGAGGTGTGCGGGACCCCGCGCCTACAGAATGCGATCCGGAGAGCGTCGCTACTCCCAGGGTAAGGTGAGACAGATGCTGTTCCCTGAAAGGAGAAGTAAATACGTTCTTATTGGCGTCTAGAAACGATATGTCTGACGTGATCAAAGTTTTCAGCAGTGGGAACCATGGCTGCGATGGCCAATAGGGAAAAACTAAAATACCGTCAGCTTTCTCATTTGATATTTTTTGCAGACATTTTAATATTAACGAAAAAGGTGGGAATGCATAAAAGAATGAGTTCCATGGCACTGTAAAGGCATCTATAGTGAGAGCATCCGGGTCTGGTTTCCACGAAATGAACTTACGACATTTAGCGTTAGTGCGAGATGCGAACAAATCTATATCAGGAGTACCAAATTTGTTAACTATCATTTCGAACGCGTCATCACCCAAGGACCATTCAATATCAGAGTTGACTTTCCTGGATTCTTCATCTGCTTCCTTGTTATCTTTTGTATTGATATAGGAAGCCAACAACCAAATATTTCGGATCTCACACCACTGCCAAATGTCGCGCGTCAAATTGTTTAAATGAGGGTATTGTATACCACCCATGCGGTTTACATAACTTAAAGCAGTTGTGTTATCAACGCGTAAAAGAATTGTACAGTTCGAGTGATTTTTTGCGAAACATTTAAGTGCAAAAAATACTGCTTTTAATTCTAAATAATTAATATGATGTTTCATTTCGTTTACGGTCCATTTTCCGTTTACCCGTTTACCACTGCAATAGGCACCCCATCCAGACCTTGATGCGTCACTGAATATTTCCATATCATATGTTAAAGGTATAATCGGATTAAACGAGGTTAAAGCGTTTGTAGCCCACCATTGTAGATCAGGTAAAATTTCAGCAGAAGGCCTAAATTTAGCGTCATAGTTATGTAATTTTTTTAACACAAGGAATTTTTGAAGTTCTAAGCGCTTGGTGTACAACCAACCGTATCTTACGGCTGGGCAAGCTGCGGTTAAAGTACCAATAAAGTGTGCAAACTCCCTTATTGTACACAGAGGTAGGCGTGCATACTTCTTAACAAGGAACGTAATCTTCTTACGTTTCTCGTCGGGTAAAGACATGGTCATTTCGATAGAATTATATATAAAACCTAGGAATTTACATTCCCTATTAGGTACCAATACACTTTTTTCAAAGTTTATAATAAATCCAAGGCACTCTAATAATTTTATGGTTTCTTTGACATTTAATAAGCAATCTTCATATGTAGAACCAAAGCACAAAATGTCATCCAAGTAAATTACAGATATAAAACCGCGACTTCTAAGGTAAGACATTATTTCTTTCATAATTTTGGTGAAAGTTCTGGGTGCGGAAGACAAGCCATAGGGCATTGCATTAAATTCATACAAAATTTGACCGCACTCGTCATCCTCAAATTGAAACCTTAATAGTTTTCTTTGCGAGTAATGAATTGGAATTAACAGGTAAGCTTCTTTTAGATCTAGGGTAGCCATAAAACAATTTTGTTTGATAATTTTGGATACTGTCCTAAAATCCTCCATTTTAAAATGATTTTTTACAACGAACTTATTCAACGGTTTCAAATTGAGTATGAATCTCTTACTACCGTTAGATTTTGGGGTCAAAAATATAGAAGAAATAAATTGGTCTTTATGAGGTTTACATTCTGAGATTGCTCCTAAACTTAAAAGATCTTGAATGGCTAACTTCATATCTTGTTTTTCACTTAATGAAAAATTATTAAAAAGTATTCTCTTTTGAGTAACCTTTCGTGAAAGCTGAATGGTATAACCATTACGAATCCATTCTAATATATGTTTATTTTTAGTAATAGCCTGCCAACAATTATAAAAGTGCTGCAGTCTGCCAGCATGTACCTGAGTTATTGTTTGGTCGCACGAGGGCGGCCCCTTGGAGTTGCATTGCGCGCGGGAGTCGTGAACGGAGGCCGGCGGTAGAATGGCGCTGGCGCTGGCATCGTCGCTGCTGCAAAGCCCGTCGCTGTCCGCCCCCCCCTGCTCGACGACGCGTAGCGAGGAGGGCCCATCCAGTTTCCCTGGTACTGGGGTCTGGATGTAGATGGAGTGGGTTTTGTTGTAGCTGGCTTGAAGGATGCAGTTGGTTTCTTTATTTGATGTCCTTGTTTCTCAATGGCCTTGGAGGCCTTAATCTTTTCGGGTAAATTATTTCCGAAAAGGGTATCGTCCCTTTCTTGATTTTGAATAAGTGTTAAAAACGACTTTTCCAGACGTGGTGTAATAAGCTTGGTTCGAACTTGAGTCTCAACGAAATGTAAATCCGTTAGAATTCTGCATCCGTCTGTATTTGTCTGTGTTGTATTTTGTCATCTCCTAAGAGTAGTAAGGTAAGAGCTTTACTTAGCTGCGATGCCCTGGCCAAGTTGATCTTGTTTCATCAATATGTTCTTGTCTCGATTTCGAATGATATCTACGATAGCCGCTGAAATCTCAGGGTTTAAAGTCGGGGCTTTGAGAAGGCTGCAATTTTCCGGAATTAAATATTCCTTGAGAAGTTTTTCTTTAACTTCCTTCGCTAATCCTTTTTTCAAAATGGGAAGCCATCGCTGAGCAAGCGACTGATGAATTTTTTCTCCAAAGCCAGGTTGATCGTCAACAGCATCTCCTAGAGCGAGAAGGAGGTCCGGATCTAGTTCTGGAACGTCCGCCGGCTTATCAGAGGCAAGCACCTCGGTCGGTTGCTGTTGCTCTTCGGCATGCTCCTGGGAGTTTTCGCCGGTTACTGTATCGGTGATATTCACCACTTCATTTCGTGACATTCCAACATCTACGAACAATTAAAAAAATTAGCTTGTGTTTTTGCATAAAATCCTTTAATAGTTACCTATTATTTAAGTACCTACATCACGTTAGACGTTAGTCTAACTTATGGATGTCTAATCTATACAAAGATCTTTTTTTTTTCTCAGTCAAATAATCTAGGTACTATCAGTAAAGAACAAGTGATTAAGTAAACTACGAACAAATTACTTATTTTCACATTTTTTATATAACATATTTTTATGTTACCTCGCGATGAAATGTTTTCAACTTATGAGGCATAAAAACACCACGCTTTGCCTTCGTGATAATGTATACGAGGCAAGCTTATTGGGTAATAAATTAAGCAAATTCATTGTCATAAATTCAGGACATATATTTTAACTGTGATGTACGTATATGATTTTATCATAAATTCTTTCACATCGTTTGTCGTAATTGTTTACGACAAACTTATGATCTTGTAGTTTTACGTTTTGAGCACTGCACTTTCACTTTATTATAAACTGCCATTATTGTGCTTACCTTGATTTTCTTCGGAGTCCGACGAAGAAGAAGATGAATACACAAACACACGGCGTCTACTTTTATAATCATTTTGTAATTTTCTGAATTTGCTTTTATAATAGTCTATTCTATCAGCTTTACGCTTAGGCATAATAAACTTAAATAGGTTTGAAAGTTAAAAATAGAAACTATTTTCTTGAATTGAAATATTGGAGTGTGTGCAAGTTGCCACGCACGATAAAAGAATGAAATTCGACCGACCCGCATCACCTGTGTAGGCTCGGTAAGGTAGTTAGAAAACAAAATAAAATCGAAGTACCTTCTCTAAAAATGTGCGTAGTGTTGCCTGTAGGATAAAAGTACTACATGTGTGCTTATATCTGAAGAATGAAGTGAATGAAATATAATTATTGAATATCTTTAAAAATATAGATTTATTTTAAAATCTAATTAGTAGACATTGTGTACAGAAAGTTTATTTCTCGAAATGGTTTTGAGATTTCCGGTCATGTTCAAAAAGTTAGCAAAGCCAATTGCATTTATACAAAGGTTGAGCTTATTTTAGACTAGCTTTTGCCAGCGACATCGTCCGCGTGGATATTCGGAAAATCGCTATGGAACATTTGACTGAGATACAAAGTATCCATGTTTTACCACAGGCTATAATTTGTGTGCTATTCCAAATCCGTTCAGTCGATTTTACGTGATTGAGTAAGAAACATCCAAATATTAAACTTTCACATTTATAATATTATTAGTTCCCGTATTATTTTTCCATTAAAAATTTGAACCCCCGTTTCAGTCCTTTAGGTGTTAAATAATGTCCACCGTGTCGTTTTGGACCCTAAAATAAATGCCATTTTCGCAATAAACATCAAAAATGTTTGCATGCTATTGTTAATGGTTGAATAAACAGATCTTTTAAAGACCTCCAGTGAACCCTAATCAAATGTAAATAAATGGTATCCCACCAAAATCATTTTCATGAATAATGTTGCCAAGACCTCGCACTGTCAAAAAGTTATCAGACCTCATGTAGTGCCAAGCTTCTAACTCTACGCGCCCTAACTCTGCAAGCCCTAACTTCAAAAACACTACACCTTAGTCAAAATATATTATGGCTTGGCCATTTCGCTACATGGAAACCTTTCTAATAAACAATAGTTCTTGTGGTAACGAAACGGCCAAGCCACATCTTTTAAACTAATAATCTAACCGCGATATTGATAACTTTGGGACAATAAATTACATTAGTGTTATTGAAAGTACTTTGATAATTATTTGAAATTTGGTTTGTCAAACCAAATACCAAATAATTACTAACGTACTTTCAATAAAACCGCGCTAGTATCCGTTAAAAAGTGTTTTATTTCACAACAATTTTTGTGTGCATCATCAAATAAAGCGAGTGAAACAAAGTGCATGAAATGAAAATGATTATCAATGTTCGTGCTATAAGTAGTTTAGTTTTCCTTTTTCCTTATCATTGTATATGCTGTGTTGCTCCCATTGGTAACTGTATATTATCTTATAACGAGGAAAACTGGACGCGGTTAATTTTATTTTAACGTAGTTAATATTGATAGCGAACTACATATTATCAATATCAAGGAATAGTTAACTGTACGCAATATCGGCCGATTACACCGTGGAAAATTATTGTAAATGACAAACAATCAAGAATAATATTTTACATTTTTTTATGGAGAGTGAAAATCTCGATAATATATATATTTTTTAATAAGTAAGTTTACACAGGTCAACTTGGCAGGCGACTTGCTGTGCCCTGTTTATCAAACCTTACAAGTCCTGTACTTTTTAAAAACAAGCATTTTCCTTATGAAAATAATTATTCCAGAAATCCGTTTATCAAAACACGTTAAATTAAACGCTACAAATGTTCCCTTATATTAGTCATTTCGTTAATCAACAAAATCAAAACTTGTAAAACTAGTGGCTCCGTGAGCTGTACTGTAGAACTCGTGTAGCTCAAATTGTATGTTGATTAAAAATAATCTAAGAGATGTCGCCACCCCTTTTCCCACTCTGCTCACGAGATTTACAAAGCACATAATAGGTAGGCCGCTATTACATTATCATATATTTATCATTTATATATGATTTCATATCTGTCAAATTCTATGATCATAGTTAAATGATGCTGTCCTTCATTTTTACATATTACACTTATGATCCACCTATGATCATATAAACAATGTCATAAATCAAGATGGATAACGATTTAGCTGTGTTTTCCGTTGCTATGAGTGCAATGTTTATTAATAGCATTAAAAAAGAAGAAAACTGTTACGAACAAAGCAAAAAATAAAAGACGTATTTGAGTTTTGTAAAAACATATTTCGTTATCCGGAACAAGATTATTATATAAACACTCACTTTCGTCGTAAAGAGTAATTAATATTTTTGTTATTTCAATATTCCAGTCAAAATTCTTGCACTTGAAGACGCCATTTTTTGAAGTTAGGCGAATAGAGGAAAGAATCGCTACTGGGGCGACGAATATGATCCTACTTGTACGCTCGCTGTCAAATAGGATCCCATAACTATGATCAAAGACAATATGAATCACATGTAGTTATTAGACCGTCCTATTTTCTTCATATAAAAATGACTCATACATATATGATCATATTTATATGATAGTCTAATAGCACTCGTACGTGCAATTTAGTATATTATTTGGTATGTATATTCGCAGCTAGATGGAGCTTTTAATTTTGAAAATTTTTCGAAATGGGTTATTTTTTTAAAAATTTGTCGAAAACTAGCTCGATTAAAAATTATATACATTGCCTTTGGTCTTGAACTAGCGATAATTTAAAGGCGTGAAATACACCTAATTTATCGACAAAACACCCACATGTTGGGGTCTATGCCCACTCCTGTTGCAATGGCCGCCATTTTAAATTTGACTTTTTATTTTAGATGACCCTGCAGAAAAATATTAATTTATCCGGATTTAGAAGTCCTACAGTTATAACAAAAATATTGTTTGAAAGCTAATAATATCACCTAGTAATGTAAAAATAAAATGTTTAAATTTTTGATTTAAATACGTCATAAAAAATTACTGAAATAAAATTTTATACGAAATTTTTTTGAGTTTTTATTACATTTCTCAAAAACTAGGACATTAATGTCCATTTTTTTGCACTATTCAAATACACAGGAATATTATCTACAAAACGGTTCTAAAATTTATTGCTCTATGTTGCATATTTTGAGAGTTATTTTTGTTTGAACTATGACCCTTACGTCACCAAAAAATGATTATTTTCGAAAATGGACATAATTACAAGCATTTTGAACATATTTTAAATTAGGTTGAAATTATTATCTGAATATTAATTTCGTCAAATGATAAAATCTAGTTTTTAGGAATATTTATTTTTTTTATTTTCGAAAATAACCATTTAGTACTTGTAAGGGTCATATTCAAACATCAATAGCTCTCGAAATATGCAACATAGAGCAATAAATTTTTAAGTCGTTCTGTAGATAATATCCCTGTGTATTTGAATAATGCAAAAAAAGTGAACATTAATGTCCTAGTTTTTGAGAAATGTAATAAAAAGTCAAAAAAACCGGCCAAGTGCGTGTCGGGCCACGCGCCATAGGGTTCCGTAGTTACCTTATACCATACCATATTTAATACCACCTATCATTTTTCGTTTGCAAAAATAACTTTGTTTTTCACAGTGTTGGTATGAATGACAAAGTTATATTTGCGGTTTTGGAAAATGTGCTATATCTCAAAAACTTATTACTATATCTCGTTCAAACCAATTTTGGTTGAAAGTGTTTATTAAGATCTATAGCATATATTTTTTTTAGATTTTTCACTCTCTTATTTCAAAAGTTAAAGGGGGGGGGACACACATTTTACCACTTTGGCGGTGAATATCTTTCAAACGGTTGACTTTGAGAAAAAGTTATCTTAGGAACCTCAATGTCATTTTTAAAGACCTATGTATAAACACCCAACACGTGTTAGTTTGAAGAAAAAATTTTTTTTCAATTTCAGTTCCATGTATGGGGAGCCACCCTTAATCTTTTATTTTTCTTATTTTTGTATTAAATTCGTTAAGCGGTTATCAGAATACATCTACCTACCAAGTTTCAACTGTGTAGTCTTAATACTTTCGGAATAAAGTGGCTGTGACATACGGACAGACAGACAGACAGACAGACAGACAGACAGACATGACGAATCTATAAGGGTTCCGTTTTTTGCCATTTAGGCTACGGAACCCTAAAAATCGCACAAATTTCGTATAAAATTTTATTTCAGTAATTTTTTATGACGTATTTAAACCAAAAATTTAAACATTTTATTTTTTAAATTTATAGATGATATTATGACCTTTTGAACAGTATTTTTGTTATAACTGTAAGACTTCTAAATCCGGAGAAATTAATATTTTTCTGCAGGGTCATCTAAAATAAAAAGTCAAATTTAAAATGGCGGCCATTCCAACAGGAGTGGGGATAGACCCCAACATGTGGGTGTTTTTATCGATAAAATTAGGTGTATTACACGCCTTTAATTTATCGCTAGTTCAAGATCAAAGGCACTGTATAATTATCGGACCTGCGCACAAAATTTCACGAGAATAGGTTGAAAAATACGACCTGTAGAGAAAAACAGACAGCTGGAAAGTCGGACTGAAATATGTTATTTTAAATATCTCCGCCATTTTGAAAAATTTCAAAAAACTGGTTCGACAAAAAATTCTATATTTTTTTCGAACCTGTGGGGCTACCGCCCAAGTAGCGTCGACTTCGCCGTCGGCTTCATTTGACATATGGTTGTAATACATTGCTACTTTTCTTTGGTATGTTTTTATTATATTATTTTATTATTAAAAAGAAGTAGCAATGTATCTCATCCTTCTGTCAAATGAAGCCGACGGCGAAGTCGACGCCACTTGGGCGGTAGGGCCCCTGCTCACAAAATTTCACGAATGCGACCTGTAGAGGAGAACATCTAGCGCCAGAAAGCCGGAATGAAATATATTTTTTTTACATATCTCCGCCATTTCGAAAACTTTCGAAAAACTAGTTCAACTTAAATAATCTATATAATTTTGGAAACTGCTTACAAAATTTCACGAGTATCGGTTGAGAAATGCGACAGATAGAAAAGAATAGACAGCGCGGGTTAGCCGGACTGAAATACGTTTTTTTTACATATCTCCGCCATTTTGAAAAATTTCTAAAAACTGACGTGCCAAAAAATAACGTGTAAAAAAAACTCAATGGAAAATCCTGAGTATTTTTGTGGGTATCCGGTGACTCTCCATTTCGTCTGACAATTTTTACGAGTATCTTGCATAAATTATTTGACAAAGCAGATAATTTATATGAACTTGTAAAATTTTTCATGTAAATTTTACTTGTGACTTGTAAGTTTTAATTTTAGTCAACTAGCGCTTTTTATCGGCAGTTGCTTGTAAAATCGAATCGCTACCTCATTGAAATTTGGTTTGCGTTGACTACTATCGACCGGCGAGTCGCCTGCCAAGTCGACCCGTGTAAAACCACATAAACAACCATGAACATAAAGCTCATATATGTGTAGAGTGGCTGATTCTCCAGTTTTCATGGTGTCCATCTTTGAGTTCCGGGTTCAATCCCCGGCTAGGTCAATTTATAAATGACTAGCTTTTGCCCGCGACTTCGTCCGCGTGGACGTTCAGAAAATCGCTATGGAACCTTTGACCGAGATAAAAAGTATCCATGTTTTACCACAGGCTATAACTATCTGTATGCTATTCCAAATTCGTTCAACCGGTTTAACGTGATTGAGTTACAAACATCTAAACATTAAAGTTCACATTTATAATATTATTAGTTCCTGTTCCCGTATCGTTCTCATTACTGTTCCCGTTCCCGTATTATTTTTCCATAAAAAAATGAACCCCCGTATCAATCCTTTAGGTATTAAATAATGTCCGTATCATCTTGGACCCTTAAATAAATGCCATTTTCGCAATAAACATCCCATAAAACCTTAATATCGACATCCATATCGATTTTATTGCTTATTTGTTTTTTAGAAGTACTCATACGAAGTTTCAAGTCGAAATGTCTATTGAATATTATTTTTCCATAAAAAATATGAATCCCATTTCACCCCTTTAGGAGTTGAATCATGGCACTGTGATGGACTTCAAAATAAATGCCATTTTCGCAATCAACATCCCATAAAACCTATTAACGATATCCATATCGATTTTTAGATTTATTTACCCACCAACCTCCAAGGGGTTGGATGTTAGTGGGTAATTAAACCTAAACATTTTCGGAAAATTACGAAATCCGTATTTTGCTTAGTTTTAGGGTTCCGTAACAAAATGGGAAAAAAGGAACCCTTATGGTGTGACTCAGTCTGTCTGTCTGTCTGTCACAGCTGGATATCTCGAGAACTACTAATGGTATCAACTTGAAATTTGGAATAATTTAAGATGACATTTGCCCAACTATTTTGCAAATAAGAAAGAAATAATAAAATTAATATTTTTTTTACAACAGGGACTGAAAAGGGGTCTTAAAAATTTTAAGTGAGGTGACTAGGGCATGTGGGGTATCATATGAAAGAGCGCTGTTTGCACATTTTAAAACAATTTTTTTTTCTTACGCCGCATAGTTTTCGACTTATGATGAAAAATGTAAAAAAAAATACCGTTCCCCCCCCTTATCTCCGAAGTTTGCAAAGAGAAAAATCTGAAATAAATAAAATAAATAAAATAAAATTTATTTCTCCTCACAAAACAACAATTTGGTACAATTTAAAGACATTTGAGCAAATTTGTATGTGAGGAGCTGGTGTCTGAAATGGGAATAACCTGTATTACAGATCACCAGGTCCCCACCCCACGAATACAATCATATAACATAATATCTTTTATCTATCTAACATAGATATTGTGAGCTGGAAAACTAGAAGGTGTTTGGTTGTGTGTGTATGTGTGTGTGTGTGTGTGTGTATGTCAATGTGAGGTGTGTGTGTGAGACTTTTTAGGGTTCCGTAGCCTAAATGGCAAAAAACGGAACCCTTATAGATTCGTCATGTCTGTCTGTCTGTCTGTCTGTCTGTCTGTCTGTCTGTCTGTCTGTCTGTCTGTCTGTCTGTCTGTCTGTCCGTATGTCACAGCCACTTTATTCCGAAAGTATTAAGACTACACAGTTGAAACTTGGTAGGTAGATGTATTCTGTTAACCGCTTAACGAATTTAATACAAAAATAAGAAAAATAAAAGAATAAGGGGCGGCTCCCCATACATGGAACTGAAACTAAAAAAAAATTATTTCTTCGAACCAACACGTGTTGGGTGTCTATAGATAGGTCTTTAAAAATGACATTAAGGTTTCTAAGACAACTTTTTCTCAAAGTCAACCGTTTGAAAGATATTCACCGCCAAAGTGGTAAAATGTGTGTCCCCCCCCCCCCTTTAACTTTTGAAATAAGAGAGTGAAAAATCTAAAAAAAATATATGCTATAGATCTTAATAAACACTTTCAACCAAAATTGGTTTGAACGAGATATAGTAATTAATTTTTGAGATATAGCACATTTGCCAAAACCGAAAATATAACTTTGTCATTCATACCAACACTGTGAAAAACAAAGTTATTTTTACAGACGAAAAATTATAGGTGGAATAAAATATGGTATGGTATAAGGTAACTACGGAACCCTATGGCGCGTGGCCCGACACGCACTTGGCCGGTTTTTTTTTTTAATCAATCATAAGAATCGTTTGTAAATAGTTACATTTTAATACAAAAAAAAAAAAAAAAATTCAGGCAGGAAGCCCTTTAACATTCAGAGTAAGTCTTCTGTTACTGTGTAGGTCAATTTTTGCAGCCAATATTTTATTAAGGACTTACATTGACTTTTAGGCAACGAGTAGATTGACAGAATTCTGTTGACTTTGTCGTATAGACTGGCACCCTGATAGCAGAAAAAACGATGTGAGAATTTGGTATTAAACTTATTCCTGACACAAACTAAGTCCTTTCGTCTTTTATTATTAATCTTGTGTGGTTCGTACTCCATGACAGAATGTTGTTTTAGCAGAATTTGCAAAACAAATAGTTGCCGTACTGTCAAGACCCCACTTCTGTCATACAAGTCAGAGGTCGGGTGTCGGAATGGCAAAAACATACTAATTTTTAGAATTGCTCTTTGAGCCCTTTCGAGTTTTAAGAGAGTTGATTTTCCTGCACCACCCCATGCTATTATGCAATAAGAAAGGACAGACTGACAGAGCGCATAATAGACAGACCTTATCAAATTCACATCTGCAACATGCCTAAGGTTCTTAAATATAACCATTAATTTACGAACCCTAGATGTGACCATATCGACATGCAACTGGAAATTAAGTCTGTCATCTACCATAACTCCCAGGTACTTGACACTCGAGGATTTCTTTAATTTTGGACAAGAACATGCTGTATCATTGACATTTTTGCAGCTGTGAGATACGATGCAATAGTTAGGGTTGTCAGGACATTTGTCTCTCAAAGAAAAGGTTACAAAGTTAGTCTTATCTACGTTAAGATTCAGGATATTTGCTCTCAACCATTGCGTCACTTGATTGAAACCCCTTTGTGCATGTGAAAAAACTTCCTCCCATGAGTTCCCACCAAAGAGTAGAGCTGTGTCATCGGCAAAGGTTACAATTTTAGCGTTGGGGATAGTTTGTTGACACAGGTCATTAATATAAACTAGAAAGAGCGTTGGCCCTAATATGCTGCCTTGTGGTACTCCGAAAGAAATAGGAAGCTCTTCACTGATGTGGCTGTCAATTTGGACACACTGTGTGCGATCAGAGAGATAATCTCTGAAAAGTTTCAACTGGAGGTCCCGAACACCAATACATTCGAGTTTATCAATTAAGTTATCTGCAGAGACTGTGTCGAAAGCTTTTGCTATATCAAGAAATATTGCTATAGTTTTCTTTTTATTATCTAAGTGATTGACAATAAAGTCAGTAACTTCATGCACGGCATCAGCTGTTGATTTTCTAGATCTAAAACCAAATTGAGCCCGAGCTAACAGCTTTCTATCGGGGCGCTGGATGTTGGCCTCCCCGCGGCGCGCCCTGGAAACGGACTAGTACACGGTAACGCAGTGTCTAGTACCGGCTAACAACATCCCTTGCGATCAACTGCCCCCATTGCGCAAGCAGCTACCAAGATGTCTGACTACGATGAAGAATTTGTAAACCAATTCATGCCTGGCGGGGCTTACTGCCCCGTTTCGGATTATGAAGATGATGATGGAGACCCCGTGGCCACTGGGCCATTTGCGAAAATCAAGACGAACGCTGAAGAAGTGATTGACTTAATCCAGGCAAGTCCGAAGGGCTTGACGAAGGCTCAGAAGGCTCGAGTTATCCAACTTTGTCAAATGACAATTACCACCTGCTTTGCTAGCTCCACGAAAACACCTACCACGGAGACCCAACCAACTAGCAAGACGGAAACAAACACCACTTCTGTGACTTCGCCATCCCTCACTGTGGAAAACATCTCGGAAATTGTACGCACCTCAATTAAGGAAGAATTAAAGAATTACCCAATGTTGAATCAGAAACCTATTGATCCTAGACCCATGTCATATGCGGCAATCGCTTCCAAATCTAGTGACAAAAACGCAAGACCATCCGCGAAAACCAATCTCAGCTCGGCTTCTAAGCCAGCAATTATTGTGTCCCACACTAAAGAAACCGCCACTCGTGAAGAAACTATCCGAAGTTTTCGTTCTGCTGCGAACTTCAAATCACTCAACTTTGCCCCTTCTAAGGTTCAGTCGCTTTCCAAGCAAAAGTTTCGCATTGAGTTCGACACTGAAGAACAGAAGTCCGAAACTCTAAAGCGGCTGTCCAAGGACTCAAACCTTAGCGCAGTAACTGCACGAAAACTAAGACCCATGGTGGTTCTTAAGGGAATTGCCAAGGATACACCCAAAGATGAACTAACCTCCTTGATTCTCCAGCAAAATCCCAATGTGAAAGCTGCAACAAAAGAAGACGATGATATTTCTTTCAAATTTGAACGCAAGAACCGGAATGATAAACTCTACAATGCCGTCTATATTGTGACTCCAGCAGTATTCCATGCGATGCTCCAACAACAAAAAATCAACGTGGACTACCAGAGGGTACACGTTGAGGAATTCAGTCCTTTCCTGCAATGTTTTAAGTGCCTGCAATTCGGGCACACGAAGAGCAAATGTTCTGTACAGGTCGAGACGTGTTCTCATTGTGCAGGATCGCATGACGTGGAGCAATGTCCGACCAAAGAAGACCCAAAGAAAACCGTGTGCACGAATTGCAAAACACACAATGAGAGATTTAAGGGAAAGGACAATACCCAACATCGAGCAACATCTACTAAATGTCCTCGCGTGAAGGCAATGCTAATTAAAGTTCAGCAGCGCATTGATTACGGCACCGAAAACATTTTGTAAACAACTTATAATCGCCTTCTGATATTTTCTGTAAAAAATAATACCCTTCATAAATAAATATTATTCATTTTGTAACCGATACCATTTTGTCAAACAACTAACATAAATATTATTGTAACAATCGCCTTTTTAATATAAATAACTCAATAACTATTATATAATTAAAACTCAATTTTGTAACCGAGGGTGGCAAAGTTGGAACAATCGTATCAAATAGCGATGTCCGGCTTTGTCAGCCACCAGGAATGAAACAACTGAACTAGTGTTGATTTGAGCAAACCCATTTTGTAAACAAAATAAGATTAATAAAAAAAAAAAAAAAAAACAGCTTTCTATCTTCAAGATATTTAACCAACCTACTATTGATAATTCGCTCTAGGATTTTGAATAACGTTGGAAGAATGGAAATAGGTCTGTAGTTATTGACACAGTCTCTGGAGCCACTTTTGTGTATCGGAATTATTCTTGATCTCTTTAAAGCTGTTGGGAAGACTCCAGTTGAAAGGGCTAAATTACAGATGTAAGTAATAGGGGACGTTAAAATGTCATTAAAAGTCCTGAAGATGTCAGCTGAGATTAGGTCCAATCCCACAGCACAGTCGATTTTAAGATTATTAATAAGACAATTGACCTCATCACAATCAGTAGGTAACAATACAAAAGAGTTAGAGCTACGACTACAGCGGGTTGGCATGGTTGTACCAGAGTTATTAATAATTTTTTCAGCTAATTTTTTGCCTACATTAGCGAAGAAAGAATTCACATTATTAACTGACTGCAATGGATCATTTTTACAAAGTAACTCAGAGGAACTTTCTTTAGGTTTTTTTGTATAAGTAATCTCTTTTATGATATTCCAAATTTTTTCCATTCCAAATAATTCTATGTGATAGTAGTTTATGTAAAGATTACAGGAAAAATAAAACTATGTCTCACACTTTTTTAGAAATTCAAAAAACAAACAAAAATTTTTTAGTTTCACTACCAGTCAACAGATGGCGCTGTCCTAAGCATGCTAACCTAAGGGAAAAAAATAGTTCCACTATCGGTCAAGAGATGGCGCAACCTAACACTACAATAATAAATTGGTGGCTGGTTCTAATATAATTACCTACTATTTGCCGTACGAATAAACGAAGAAGAAGTTCCTACTTAGTAATATAGTAATATAATAATAACGAGGAGCTCGGTGGCGCAGTGGTTTAGCGCCTGGACCAGCGATTGCGGAGGTTAAGCAACGTTCGCAAGGTTCGGTCATGGGATGGGTGACCAAAAATTTATTATCTCGAGCTCCTCCGTGCTTCGGAAGGCGCGTTAAGCCGTTGGTCCCGGCTGCATTTGCAGTCGTTAACACCCACCAATCCGCATTGGGCCCGCATGGCGGGTTAATGGCCCGTCCTCCTTATCCACCCATAAGGCCTGTGCCCTAGCAGTGGGGACATTAAAATGGCTGATGGACTAGTAATATAAACATTTTGCAATGTGGAGTGGCTGAAACGTTTTTCAGTCACCATAAGCAGCATTTGTAAATTAAATGTCCGTCTGTTCGCCCTTCCACCTGTCTGCCGTTTATCCTACTTTTTTAAAGACTGTCCTAAAATAACATATCCAAATATATTTATGATTGTACGGAACCCTCGGTGCGCGAATCCGACTCGCTCTTGACCGGTTTTTTAAAAGTACTCTTACGAAGTTTCAAGTCAAAATGTCTTTTAATAAAAAAATCCATACAAAATAAGCCTTAATTTACCCCTTTAGGAATTGAATCATGGCTACCATGTTGGACTTCAAAATAAATACCGTTTTCGTAATCAACATCCCATGAAATCTCAATAACGACCATCCATATCGATTTATGAAAAAAAAATTTGAAGTACTTGTTAATTTTTATTTAAAATAATCTTTGTAATTTGCATGCTATTGTTAATGGTTGAATGGGCAGATCTTTCTCAATGGTTAAATAGGGACCTCCAATGTACCCTAATCAAATGCAAATAAATGATATTCTATTCTATTCTATGGGTTTATTTTTCCCTTCTATTCCTAAGGGGTTAATTATAGGAAAATCTTAAAATACGTGTTTGCTTTTAAAAGTTGTTAGTTTTTAAAAGTACTCCTACGAAGTTTCACGTCAAAATGTCTATTTAATATATTTTTTCATACATGAACACAAACATGAACCCTATTTTACCCATTTAGGGGTTGAAATATAGCCACTATGTAGGGCTTAAAAATAAATGCCATTTTCGCAATCAACATCCCATAAATCTTCTTCTTCTTCTTCGTTTGAAGGCAAATCAAATTTTATATTGCCAGTACTCTGACACAGCCACTCCTCGGGGAGTAGCCCTCCGCAAGTCGTCGAGAGTGCAGGGGGTGGGGCAACGTGGGCACTGCCTCAGGTGTTGCATGGTATGTGGTTGCCCGCATAGGCAGGCGACACTAGCATCCTCCGGCAGGATACTCCACTTCCGCATGTTCTCCCTAGAGCGACCGACGCCACATCGCAGCCGGTTCAGAGATTTCCAGTTCGACCACTTCAGCCGCGAGCCAGCAGGCAGTTTTTCGGCGGGCTCCACCACGGTGTCGTCTTCGGCGAGTTGCTCCTTCCACTTTCGCATGCGCGCTTCATGGGTTGTTACGTCTTTCTCCAAGGCTGTGGTTCTGCAGAAGCTTATCCAGGACTTCAGACGGCTAACTACTGCCTCGTGCATGTGCATTGTGTGTCGGGGGTCGCCCTCCTGTTTCCGCTTTTCCATCGCCGTAGTCACCTCACGTCTCACAGCGGGGGGGGGGGGGGGGCGATGCCAGCTAGCTGGTATAGGTAGGTGACAGGCGTCGGTTTGAGGCAGCCAGTAATAAGGCGACATGTCTCGTTCACCGCCACATATACTTCGCGCGTGTGGGCCGAGGCACTCCACACGGGGCACGCGTACTCTGCCGCTGATATGCAGAGCGCGAGGCGTGGTGCGCAGGGTGTGCGGGGTGGCTCCCCGCGTGCTTCCCGTCATACGCCGCAGCAGGTTATTTCTGGATGAGACTTTCTGCTTGGTGTTTTTGCAGTGTTCCTTATAAGTAAGAGACCGGTCCAATGTCACCCCCAGGTATCTAGTAGAGTGTGTGTGGTCCAGTAATTTCCCCTCCCATGTGACGTTTAGTTTCCTTGTAGCGTCGTTGTTCCTGAGGTGGAATGCCGAAACTTGAGTTTTGTCCGGGTTAGGTTTGAGCTGGTTTTCCAAATAGTATTGGGACAGTCCCCATAGTGCCTCCGATAGTCTTTGCTCGACTTTTTCAAAGGATTTTTCTTCCCATAAATTTTCAAAGAATTTTCCCATAAATCCTCAATAACGACATCCATATCGAGTTTGGGCTTTTTACTCCATTAACCCCTTAAGGGGTTGATTTTCAGAAATTTACGAAATACGTATTTGATCATTTGTTTATAGAAGTACTCCTACGAAGTTTCGAGTCGTAATGTTTATTTTATATTTTTTCCATACAAAGTTTGACCCCTTTAGAAGTTGAATAATGTCTACCACTTAAAAATGAAGTCCAATTTTGCAATCAACATCCCATAAAACTTTGATAACGACACCCATATCGATGTTGGGCTTTTTTTTATCCCATTTACAGGGGGTAAATGGGGTAAAAAAGCCCAACATTGATATGGGTGTCGTTTAAAGGGTCGAGTTTCGGAAAACCACGAAACACGTGTTTGCTTCATTGTTTTTAGAAGTACTCCTACGAAGTTTCAAGTTGAAAATTCTATTTCATATTTTTTTTCCCTACAAACTTTGTACCCCCATTTCAACCCTTTAAAGGTGGAATTTCCAAAAATCCCTTCTTAGTGGGTGTTTATACTGTATAAAATATCTATGTACAAAATTTCAAGTCTCTAGGTTCATTGGTTTGGGCTGGGCAATAGTCTGTCAGTCACCCCTTCACTTTCATATAAGAGATAACGATCAATTGCGATTGTCAACTTTTTCGTCAATGCCATTGTTAGAGCAATTGACAATCGCTTCAATTGCATATTAACGATCATTTTCGCGTTAATGAGCATCAATAACGCAAAAATTTACTCGCAAATGATCGTTACCGGGCGCTTTATTTTCTGTCTCAGTCATAATCATATTATTTTCTGCAGTCTTTCTCTTTTTAACACTTTTTTATTATCCATCAACGTTCATGTCAATCAATATTCTAGCAAACATGCGTTTCTTCCATACATATCCATATTGTGTCCATATTAAAGCCAAATCATTTATTTTATTTTATTCAAGTACAGTACCTAAATTCCTATTTCTCTTCGTTTTAAAATAAAACAATTTCTTGTCTTCCTTGATTACCTATAGCAGTAGTGCCCTATTATAAAGCAATTTGGATAATCATTTTCATTACTATTTCTTCAGCAAGTTCTCTTTGTTTTATTATTGAACATAGAAAATGAGCTAGTATTTGCAATCGTTGATATTGGTTTTAATAAGAGTCTGTGCGGGAAAGGGACAACTTGGAATTCGTGCTTCATCACATTTTTTTGTCATATTAGCGGCACTGTTATAATAAGTACTACGTAATTATAGTGCGACTATCTTGACTTGATAGATACGAGTAGGTATTAACGTAACATTGCCGTCATGACAAAAGCGGTAATCAAGCACAAGTAAATTCTGAGTCGGTTCTCTTTCCAAACAGACTCTAAAAACAAGTTTTCGCAAATAGTCTACAACATGTTACAAAATAATAACCCCTAATACCGAATATGGTGGGTGGGTATGGGTATCAAACTTAATAACTTTTACTATGAGACCAACTCTGAAATCGCGAAAAAAAATCAGTTGTTTTATACATTTTCATATTTTGGTTATTAATTTTTGTATGAAACAGTTGTTTTTTTTTTCGCGATTTTAGAGTTGGTCCCATAGTAAAAGTTGTTCAGTTTGATTGTCTCTATCGAAAATTTTCGGCATTAGGGGTATTTTTGTAGTACGTTGTAAGTATAACAGTAATTTGTATGCAGTCACCGAGGCCAAGCGCGGACCAACACCCGATAGCGGACGCCAATGTTGACTCACAGATACGATAATTGCAGTTAAATTCCCGCCACTTAATTAGTATTGTGATTCAATCGGCCGATGACCGATATCCACTACCTATAATATTGACTCAGCGAGGATATTATTCAATTCCAAGCCCAGATTAACTGAAAAGCGATTGTTGCTGTCAATCATAGCTATCATGTTTCGTTGTTGGATTAATTCTGCGTAATGATAAACGTTACTTAAACCTCGTCGACAGCGCTTTGAATAACTATTTAGCACGTTTGTTGTAACTCATTATGTTTCCTAGTTTTAGTTATATTATGTCTACACAGTAAATAAATATTACCAAAGATTTACAATTATTTCCTTTTGTAGACTGTAAAGCCAAGTGCTTAACTATTATTAACTGTCCAGGATTTACCCTGAGTAGGATGTAGCTACAGTACTTACTGTAGGTAAGTCGGTTCTATTCCCTACACTTGGAATATAGTTTTAAATTGCTGCCTTTGTTAGCTGCCTAGTAAACAATATAGTTACTGGAAACGGAACTGTAGATATTAACAAACTGGAATCCTCGCATGCCATAAAATATTGGTTCTCATGGATACTAATTATTAGTGTTAAAACGATCAGTTGATTCTAGACGACACGATTGAAGGAACGTTCAAAGTGAGTGATGTTCTCACACGACGCAAATCGGACGCAAAAACTAGTGGATTTAAACTGTTCGCACTCGACACAGTTCAGCGACCCGCACGGCGCTCTACTATTTGATACTTTTTGTTGAAAATAAACAACACCAATTTGTTGATTCAAAAGAGTTTTCGTCCAATTAAACTGCCGTCTTGTTGCAAAAGCAGATGTTTAATCAATAAAAATTTCATACAAACTCGTCTATTTCATCACTACCCTGAGTGTCTACTACGAAAACAGCTATAATGGGACGATATTAGTCATTCCTATTATTTCTTTAAGAACTTATTCGTGATCGTGAGCTTATATTGACCCGAAGCGGAACAGACGACGTCCAATTATCGTAGTTCGGTTTTCGTAGTGGCCCTCTGCAACCAAATTTAAAAATTACACTAAACGATAGAGTGAGTGTCGACCGGCGACTTACCGCTAATTACAATGAAATAGTGACGAAACAAGGCTATAATGATGGTTGTCGCGGCGGCGCGGCGACGGCGGCGGCTGCGGCGGCGGGCGGCGACACAGCCTGCAACACGGGGAAGGAGTTGTGTGAATCGCTGCGTCATCACCAATGATCGGCGGCGCGGCGTGGGAACCGCGCGGCCAATCACGGAGGCGGGGCCGGTCAGGGCCTCGTTACCACTAAACAGGCATTTCGCGACGCCCCGCCGAATCTGGGGGCCTATTCTCACGCGGAAGCCAGCATTCTTAACATTTTTGTTGGTCAACGTCATTGTGAACTCCATGTCTACAGTGTACACATACAATTATCTCCCGGCAGACGACTTGTTTTAAGATTGTTGAGTAGGGTCAACACTGCGACAACTTAGTGGCCAACATTAGGCAGCAGTAGGTCGATGTAGTGGTAGTATAAACTAAGCAAATATGCATCGGCTCGTCCTCTTGTAGGAGGTAGAAATCTTTTAACTTTAGCAATAGCAGTCGCTAACACCTTGCCAGATAGCGTGTCGCTTTCTCCTATATATGCTAACTTATTTCTTTAACAACCGATAATGATACATTTAATAGGTTCAATAAATCATTTAATCTTAAGAGGCATATTACGTTTCAACTGTGATTTTTGCGTAAAATGGCCAATTTTGGGGTTCTCGATCTCAGAAACAAAAATAGATTAATAGTTTTGACTGAATAGTGTAGAATAGCTATTGGAATAGTTAATAGCGGCCTCGTTTTTTTGAAAATTTGCTTAACTTTATAATTAATAATTAAACCCGAAATTGCACAGAAAGATTTTCATAAAATGCGCGAAGGCATTTTTTGGGGTCATGGATTGAACTACAATGCTAAACAAATGAAATAAAAAAAACCGGCCAAGTGCGAGTCGGACTCGCGCACAATGGGTTCCGTACCAAAAAACGGCAAAAAAATTACGTTTGTTGTATGGGAGCCCCCCTTAAATATTAATTTTATTCTGTTTTCAGTATTTGTTGTTATAGCGGCAATAAAAATACATCATCTGTGAAAATTTCAACTGTCTACCTGTTGTCGTTATTAATATCGAGCAAAAAACGGCAAAAAAATCACGTTTGTTGTATGGGAGCCCCCCTTAAATAATAATTTTATCCTGTTTTTAGTATTTGTTGTTATAGCGGCAACAGAAATACATCATCTGTGAAAATTTCAACTTTCTAGCTATCACGGATCATGAGATACAGCCTGGTGACAGACAGACAGACAGACAGACAGACAGACGGACAGCGGAGTCTTAGTAATAGGGTCCCGTTTTTACCCTTTGGGTACGGAACCCTAAAAATTGAATATTATCTCTTATATAGTCGAATAGTTCATAGCGGCCTCGGAATTTTTAAATTATGTATGGAATATGTGAAAAAAAATCCGCATCAAAAACCATAAAACTACTAAAAACGCTCAGAATTAACTGTGAATTTGTCCTAGATACATAATTATTATTACGAAAAAAATTATATCAGAATAATCTTTACTTCATAAGAAAATCCAATTTCATACTTTTATTTGTTGTTTGTACTTGTTTTTCTTTCTGTGTATGTTCAAAGTTGACTCTAAGAAATCGTTCACTAACTTTAATTTTCTTTTCTAACCCTTTAACTTTCCAGTGTAAAGCTCAGCTAAAGTGGCAGTGGGCTGGACACATAGCGAGAAGAACCGATGGCCGTTGGGGCGGAAAGGTTCTGGAATGGCGACCGCGCACCGGACGACGCTCCGTGGGTAGGCCCCCGACAAGGTGGACTGACGATCTGGTGAAGATTGCCGGAAGCCACTGGATGTGGGAAGCGCAGGACCGATCGTCGTGGAAATCCTTGGGGGAGGCCTATACCCAGCAGTGGGTGTCGTGCGGCTGATATGATGAACTTTCCAGTGTATCATCATATTACTTTCTGTCGCGAACACATGTAAATGTATTTAGTAGACCCAAAGGTTTCTCTAAGTTGTCGCGCTAAAATCCGTCAAAATCGAAATTTCGACGAAAAAATGTGATTAAGTAACAAAAAACCGGCCAAGTGCGAGTCGGACTCGCGCACGAAGGGTTGCGTACCGAAAAGGGCAAAAAAAAACACGTTTGTTGTATGGGAGCCCCCTTTAAATATTTATTTTATTTTCTTTTTAGTATTTGTTGTTATAGCGGCAATAGAAATACATCATCTGTGAAAATTTCAACTGTCTACCTGTTGTCGTTATTAATATAAAGCATAAAACCGCAAAAAAAAAAAAACACGTTTGTTGTATGGAAGCCCCCCTTAAATATTAATTTTATTCTGTTTTTAGTATTTGTCGTTATAGCGGCAGCAGAAATACATCATCTGTGAAAATTTCAACTTTCTAGCTATCACGGTTCATGAAGCCTGGTGACAGTCAGACAGACAGACAGACGGACAGCGGAGTCTTAGTAATAGGGTCCCGTTTTTACCCTTTGGGTACGGAACCCTAAAAAATCATGACATGAGCCAAATAGCATTCCATTCGTATGTTTAGTTAATGCAGGCTGGACCGAAGCGCGTTAACGACCGATTAGATTTAATTTTTACACCATTAGCTATCTAATTACATTGATTTGTGTCAGTTTTCAATTGTTCTTTCATATAAATGTTGCGTGTGAAGTTAGTACGAGTAATATACTTTTTCTGCAGATATTAGGCAATTATTAGCAATAATTATTATAAGCAATATGTAATTATGTCCAAAGTCACGTCATTGTCGTCGTCTGCAGTTTAGACATTGAATTGTATCAACAATAAAAAACTCCGGCCATTTTTAATCTTAGATTATTTTCCTACATTGTTTATTGCGGTTTTAAAAGATGCTGTAAGTATGAATTTTCACAAAAATTGGGTTAGTAGATACTTAAAGGATTTAAGTAGAAAAGGAAGAAAGATTAGAGTAAGTATTATTATTCACTTCAAAATAGGCGTAATAAAACAATGCCTTTTGGTTGTAACATTATTATGGCTAAGTGATAGAGGTTAAAGTATGAAATTGCTGATTTTTTTCTATACACAGAGGCTCTAATATTTTCTGCGATATAAAAGATGCTTCAGTTCCTTGTTATTATTTCGAAATATGATCATGACGGCCCATTCTGGCTTACAAAATTAGGTATTTTAAGTGTATGATAAATGAGTGCACCTATGCCATTCATTTAGTGCAAAATAAAGTGATGACATAAAAAGTTCTGCCATAAAGGGTAGACTCTACAAAGACATTGTAAAAAAATATTAAATTTAGGCATACTTTAATTCAATGCCTTTGCACGCCCTCAAATTGTCAAAATCCAGTTTTACATCATACTTTAAACTCTACTCTGACATAGTTGTTATTTACTATCAACAATAAAAATATTTCTGTTTTTCTTTCCACAACGTTAAGAAAATTATCCAAGTGACTCCATTTTTCGTTAGCAGAAATGAACTTGCTTCGTTGTAACTTAGCAGATACTACTTTTTAGGGTTCCGTAGCCAAAATGGCAAAAAACGGAACCCTTATAGATTCGTCATGTCTATCTGTCTGTCTGTCTGTCTGTCCGTCCGTATGTCACAGCCACTTTATTCCAAAAGTATTAGGACTATATAGTTGAAACATGGTAGGTAGGTGTATTTTGTGAACCGCTTTACGATTTTTACACAAAAATAAAAAAAAATAAAAGATTAAGGGGGGGCTCCCCATACATGGAACTGAAACTGAAAATATTTTTTTTCATCAAACTAATACTTGTGGGATGTCTATAGATAGGTCTTTAAAAATGACATTGAGGTTTCTAAGACTATTTTTTTTCAAAGTCAACCGTTTGAAAGATATATGCCGCCAAAGTGGTAAAATGTGTGTCCCCCCCCCCCCCCCTTTAACTTTTAAAGTAAGAGGGTGAAAAATCTGAAAAAAATATAAGCTATAGATCTTAATAAACACTTTCGACGAAAATTAGTTTGAACGTGATACAGTAATTAATTTTCGAGATATAGTATATTTTTCAAAACCGCAAATATAACTTTGTCATTCATGCAAACACTGTGAAAAACAAAGTTATTTTTTCAGACGAAAAATGATAGCGGTATTAAAATATGGTATGGTATAATGTACCTACGGAACCCTACTGCGCGTGGCCCGACACGCACTTGGCCGGTTTTTTCACTTAACACCTGTGGCAATAGTTAGCTGACTGTTTAAACATTTGTGTATAAAAGTTTTAAAACATCAGCGTTCATGGTTGTTAAATTAATTAAGACGTTTAGTATGGAAAATGCAAATTCTTTCAGATTCTCCAAACAAAACGGCAATTTCATACTTTAACCCCTAATATTTAAAGGACATCATCCATTTTGGTCCAAAATATGAAAGTGTCGGCCAAAAAGTAAAAGTGCTTTATTCTGATAGATTTTGTCCAACTTTATTAGCATTTCTTATTATAGCACCGAAGCTGTAGCACCGCTACACTTGATTTTAAATAAGTTCAAAATGTCTGACTTTTCATACGTTTTGGCACAAATGTAAAAAATTTGGCCAAAAAGCAAATTCTGATAGATTTTGTCTGCCTAAGCATTTCTTATTATGGCACCGAAGCTGTAGCCCCGCTGTACTTGACTTTAATTGAGTTCAAAAAGTCTGTCTTTTCATACATTTTAACACAAATGTGAAGCGGTGCTACATCTTCGGTGCCATAATAAAAAATGCTTAGGTGGAAATCTATCAGAATAAAGCACTTTTGTCCTTTGGCCGGCACTTTCATATTTGGACCATAAATGTATGAAACATGGATGATGTCCTTTCTTCATTATGTAGGTACATAAGAAATAACGACAATCTAGCGATGTTACTTGGCAGAACCGAGTTTTTTGTGTTGGTATTTTGCGACTTTTTTTATAAGATCGCTCCCTTAATTGTACATAGGAAAAGTGCCTAAAAACGCACAGGGTTTTGATTAGCTTTTAGGTCAAATTCGCTTTGTCAATTTCTACAATCTTACTTTGAATTCACTTACATCTGCTGCATGTATTAATACAAAAATATCACGAGATCAGCTAGATGATTAATTATAATACACTTTTTCCGTTTGTCTGTATTAACTTTCCCAACATTTTTCCATATTACAAAACCATTGTAAAAATATTAAATTCAGCCATACTTTAATTTAATGCCTTTGCAAGCCCTCAAATTGTCAAAATCCAGTTTTACATCATACTTTAAACTCTCCCCTATGACAGAGTTTTTATTCATGAATATCTGGTTCACGCGAATCGCGCCGTAGGGCCGCGGTGCAGGCGACCCGCCGATGACAAATTTATAGCGCACCGACAATAAAAAGTGCTCGTAAAAATATTACTACATCCCCTCCCCCCTGCCCCCGCTTGCCACCCCCGCCCTCCACCGACGACGGTCCCGCGAGAAATAACACACTTTGTCTTAGAGCGAATCGCGTTCAATCGCGCTACACGGACTGATAGATGATTTGATGTGGCATATATAAATTTTACGCGTATACATAGGTAGAGATGCAAGTGTAGGTACGGAAAAGAAACAGGAGAAGTATAGCATAAAGTGTGAGCAACAAATTGAGAAGCGCTGATCAATACAGCACTGAAGCTTTTGACATTGACAGAAAAAGCACAATATAGAGAGAGTACAGTAGTTGTGCTTAGCACTTGCGCCCTCGAGCAACGCACACATAGACATCTCTCACCGACACTGTACAACTGCAATCTCAAACCACTCTCAAAACAGTTCGAGTACGTGACGCAGCGGCGAGAGCCGTCTTTGTGTGTGTGCGATGCTCGAGCGCCCGTAGTACTAAGCTAAACTTCTGTTAGTCTCTCTATTTTGTGGAAAAAGGATGCACAAAATGGAAACGGCCATACCCGATTAAAGGTACAGTTAAAGCTGCGGTATTAACTAAAAGATTTAGAATTAGTATCCTGACGTGTATATATATAGAATCTGCTCAGTAATCAGCACGATTACATTAACGGCAGCTGAAAATCATAAGGTGAGAAGAAGTGGAAGGATTTTCTTTTTTTAAATGAAGTGGTGATGAAAAGAACAAGTGTGATTCGTAGCTAAATGCGTCTGTAGGTAGGAGTTGCGTTACTATACCGTTAGCTAAATAGGGGATTTGCGCGCGTTACGATAGGAGCGAGCGACGACGGCGGGCGGCTGCGACACTGCGACGGGCGGCATGGCCTGGGGCACTATTTCTGAATCATTCGTTTGAAATTGTTCGTGTGACTTATGTCGCATGCAGCGCAATGTCATAGTTGACAACTAAATGTCACTCTAAAACCGTTGAACAAAACATAACTGACAAATGACTGACCAACGAGCGATTCATAAAGATTTTACCTATGTCGAATAAAAATAGAGTAAAGACCGCTCGACACCAGCCGAAGGATTCAAAAATAGGGCCCCTGAACGATCGCCGCATCCGTCTTGTTTAGTGTGATTACGGCTCGGTGCGGATCACGCCGCCGATACACTACGTATTTACCCGAAATTAAGATGGCTTCTCCGGAATTGACGGCCGACTCTAAAGCCCCGCTCGACACCTCCAAACGTCGCCATCTGCCAAAAAATATTACAACATGTCATAAAACCAGCTCCATTTAACTACCATCAATCGTATTTGCTTCTTATAGGACAAAACAAAAAATCATACTTACGCAAAAACACTCAAAGCGTAAATCAGTAGGTACTTGCAACACAAAACGATCAATGCACTCTGAAAACACATCACGTAATAAACAAAATGCAAGCGTGCAAAACGGTAAATGAACTCGTAAAATAAGCAGATAGTTACAAAGTAAATCAAAACCGCCCCCGGCTCGGGGCGTAGGAGCCAGCTAATTCCGGCTGAGCATGCAAAACGCACCCTCCGAGGAGCCCGGCCGCCGCGGGACGCCGCGCGCCGCCTGTAAACTTGCAACGGCAGTTTTGAAGCACCACCGAGCGACGCAAACAATGTCATAATTTGTGCGTGCTCCCGAACAATACTTGCACCCCGCGGCCGGCCGGCCCTTTACGGCCGTATTTATAGCTCACTCGCTGGACACTTCTCCATTTTTTACGATATACATAAAAGCTGCCGTGAAAGATTTACGCGAAATATATTCCGGCTAATGCTGATTGCCCCCGCGTTTCATTGTACTAATGTTATTGGTGACTGCGCGACTCGCGCGTTATGGCCGTACCGGCTTTATGTTTATGTAGATTAAATTGTTTGCCATTATTTTGTTTCGACTCTGTTCCTAAAAATAGTTTTCTCATAAAAGACATTGATACTCGTGTATCAGATTTTACACGGGACGAAACCGTAGGACTGTCGTAACTAGCTCGGAAGATCAATTTTTTGATAATGTCAGCGGCGGTGACACGTCATTTCTTACGACAACATTTGATTTGAAGCCCACAAATTCAATTTGTAGCACAATGCCGATGAAAGAGATCCGGCTCGCTGCCGCATCGCACCCGCACATCGCCGCCGCGCGATGGAAAGCAAACCGAACACCCGAATAAATATTCGCTTTAGCAACAATCGAGCTCGAAACTCACACAATTACGAAGGAATGGAAAACCTTAGATAAATAAAATCGGAAGCGGCGGGGCCGACGGGGTGGGGGCGGTCGGTTTTTTCGCAAGAACAGAAAAAGCGAAGGCAGCAAACACAAACATCGGGCGAATGTAGCGAATTTCCAAAGTCCATTCGGTTTATTGACACGCGAGGGGCTGAATTCAAATCCCCCGCCCGTCGCGATTTACAATAAATTTCGAGCGAAGAATATGTTTGCAATATGTCGCATGGGGTGCACTCTCGAGACCGATCGCTTTGCCCTCTCGCCCTCCGGCGCCCCGCCGCGCCCCGCCCGGCTCCCCGCGGGCCCCGAGGACCCAATTTTAAACACTCGCTACGGAATGTCGCGACTTGTTTACAACGTAATCGAAGGCACCGCGAGGGACCTCCGCCGCCGCGCGCCGCTTCCCTCGCAGCTTTGAATAAACTTCAAACGGTGTTAACACAACACCGGCCCCGCGGGCGACGCAAAATATTGTTATGACAAATTGCTCACAAGAATTGCATTTGCGGATTGAAAATACAAATCCAATTGTTGACAAAATGTAGTATTAAATGATGTTTGGTGTTTAGCGTCGAAAAAGTTGTACTTTCGAATGTTTGTGCATTTAGAAGTATTACTTATGAATTTGAAATAGTTTAAAAATGAAGAATAAATGCAGTCAGACATGTGCAGTATGGGAGGCTTAAAATTACTGATTTATATAGTTAACTAAAGATGCTGACAGATTTCGTAGAGTTTAAGTTTCTAACTCCGTGTTACGGACTGAACTATACAAAGTTTTCTCAGAAGTTCTATCTAACGAGAAAAAGATTAACTTTTTTTACCTCATTTATTACAAAATGTTAGAAAATTTGAACTTTAATAAATGAACGAAACTGTAAATTTAAAATTATTGATTTAGTGAAACTATATACTGCCTTGAAATCTTGTAGTTATGAGCAAAAAAACATCATGATTTTACAATGTTTTTTATAGGCACTTTTTATTATTTTTATAGTACACTGTGTTTGGCGGATGTTTTAAGTCTCTTTGTCTTGATATATTTTAGGCTACCAAAAAGCTTTTAGTTAACCGTAAAGAAAAGAAAATATCAGTATAGTTATATAGGGTTGGCAGCACTGCTCCTACACAGCGGCAGCGTAGTTATGTGGCGTCCCTCATTACGCGACGGGCGGAATTCCACTCTTTATTTATGAAATAAAAATGAAAACATTTCTCGGAGAGCTGACGAATGGCCGCCCCACCCTCACCCCCACCCCACCACCGCGACACACAGCCGCACACCTCCACGGACCGCTGCACCACACTGACATCTCTAAACCAGGACGTATGAACTTTACATTGCTATTTAACACCGTAGTTTCTAAAATTTAGTGTTAACCACAAGTGAAAAGCACGAAAAATTTTGAATATTACACCCCTTCGTAAATTGTAAATTGAACAAATGATTTCACCTTTTTATGTATTTTCTTGACAAAAACTATCACATGTAGCCAACGTAAGCAAGAAACTAAAATTATATAATGGAGTGTGTAGATTTTAGGCACAAATAATTATTTATTTTCATAGTTTCCATCCTGCTACGAGGTAGCAGAAGGATATCCAAACAAGTCATTTTTAAATCCAAAATAAGTTAGATTGAGACGATGGACAATAATAATTTTAAATTGTCTGTCACACACAGTAATTTTAAATAAAGTTTATTATAAAGTTAACTCCAATAGTATATGATTCATTTGTACCGTGTTTCGACCGAGTAAAATTTGGGAGCACGGTAGTGCTCCCGCCAAGACGAGGAAGCGAAGCGCAAAGGGCACTACCTACCTTTTCTCGAAGCGCTTCGTCGTTCTTTTGAATCCTCATATGGTTTGGAGTATACTAGATAAACAAAATTCTCGGAATGTGATGTCAGTAGTAAACTTATTAAATATATAAAGTTTCAATTGTATAGCTTTTATGATATAGATTTTATTGATATTTAAAAAACCCCGATTTCGTCACTGACTCACTCATGATCATCAAAACTCATAGGGTACTTACTGAAGTCCTAGAAAGCTGAAATTTGGTATGTAAGCTAGTATTAGGAAACACACAACAAAAAAAATATATAAAATTTGACTTTAACCCTCCAACCGCTTAACCCTCATAACTTGGGTTTGGATTACACCAGAAAAATAAAATTTCGGAATATGATGTCAGTAGTAGACTTATTAAACACTAGCGGCCGCCCGCGACTTCGTCTGCGTGGAAAGTTTTTTTGCTATCTCTCGGGAACAATACTTTTTCACGGGATGAAAGGTACATGTCCTTCTCTGTAACCCTGACAACGTGTATGCAAAATTTCATGATGATCGGTTTAGTAGTTAAGACGTGAAGGCGTAACAAACAAACAAACAGACGGACTTTCACATTTATAATATTAGTAAGGATAAAAAGTTTCAATTGCATAGCTCTTAGACTTTGGATTTTATTGAGATCTAAAAAACCACTTGAAGAGTTAGGGCGCGTAGAGTTAGAAGGTTGGCTCTACATGAGGTCTGATAACTTTTTGACAGTGCAAGCCATATGGAGTCTTGGCAACACTATACATGAAAATGTTTTTGGTGGGTCTCTATTTCTATTTTTACAATTTAATAAATTGGACTGATGGAAAGACATGTTAAAAATATTGAGCACTATTTATTTAACTAAAATATCAATTGTTTCATTTGTGACTATAGGTCCGAACTCGAATTTTTTTTTAAACCAACACAGCACAAATTGAAACATTCGGGGACAAAGCTTGCTCTGGCGTTTGTTTCTCGGTCGAGCTAGCTGGGTCCCCGGAATTCAATTTGAAGCAGCGTTTAGCGGGCGTATAATCGCCGCCGCACTGGTAGTCTACTATTGTATACAGGGTGTCCCAAAACTTTGCCACATGGAGGGAAAGTACCTTAAATATTGAAGATAGGAATTTTTTTATCGCATTACAAATTGATACAATACGTAATAATCAAAATTTAAATGTTAAATTTCATGGTCTTCCTTTTGTTTAAAAGATGCTGTGTTACTTTACAAAAACAATCGTATCGTAAAAATAATGCTTTTTGCTAATTTGGTGGGTTCGATTCCTGGTTAAGGTATGCGATTTTTCTAAAATCTTTAAATGCAGTTCCATTTATTTTAAAAATCAAAATTAAGTCTTCTTTTTAGTAAAATTTCCTATCTTCAATATTTAAGGTACTTTCCCTCCGTGTGGCAAAGTTTTGAGTTTTGGTTCAGACGCGCGACCCAATCTTTTCAGCTAGTTTTCATCGTTTTCATACGTCAACGACTATCATCAATAAGCTTGAAAATTAATAAACATAATCAACAAACATTGCAAACTTTCAAAGCATTGTGTGTGCTACGAATAAGCTACGAGAAGAGAAAAGTGAATTAATTTTCGCTAAGTTATAAAAACCGTAGTCTTTTTAAGATAATTTAATTCTTCGTCCACTTTTATTAAGATTTATTTGCCTATAATAATGTTAGGAGTAAAATTTTAAATTAGAAGGCATGTGTTAGTAGTAGTGAAACAAAAAGACTTAGTTCAAATTTAAATGAGATGCTGTCACTTTGAAACAATATTCAAACAACAGTGTCTAAGAAACAGATGTTTAAAAATTTTTTGTAACACCGAATATGTATGAGCCGTAGCGAGTAGAAATAAAATATCGTCTCTGCCTACTATGGAAAATGCGTGACCTTTATTTAAGTACTAGCTTTCGCCCGCGACTTCGTCCGCGTGGACATTTAGAAAATGATTCCATATAGTTTGATGGTCCCTCATATTCGTAAGGCCTTTGTAAGGCATTAGGGAACCTTTGACCAGGATAAAAAGTAAAACTATCTGTGTGCTATTCCAAATCCGTTCAGCCGTCTCCAGACAGAATGCGCACTTAGCGCGCGCTAGAGCGCTAACCTGACGTTGCGCTATAGCGCCGAATTGTGTTGTAGGCGCTAGTAGTACGCAGCGCTGGCGCTGTGTTTGATATTAAATATGCACGTCCTACAACACAATTCAGCGCTGTAGCGCGACGTCAGGATAGCGCTCTAGCGCGCGCTAAGTACGCGTTCTGTTTGACAAAGCCGTCTTTGACATTTATAATACAACGTGTTCCAAAAATTAAACGATTTCAGAGTTGGTCCTATAGTAAAAGTTGTTCAGTTTAATGGTCCCTATCTACCATATTCGGGATTAGGGGTATTTTTGTAACACGTTGTATAAGTAGGATATAAATGTTCCGTTACTTTCACATTATTATAATATTAGTACGATATCCATAACCCATTCATGCCCCGTTCCCGTACCCGTTCTCGTTCCTGTTCCCGTTACCGTATTATTTCAGCCCTTTAGGAGTTTTAAGCATTTCCACCCTGTTGAACTTCAAAACATATGCCATTTTCGCAATCAACTCCCATAAAACCTTATTAAGGATTTCTATATCGATATTAGGCTTTTTATACCCCATTTACCCTCCAAGGGGTTGTTTTTCAGAAATCACGAAATATTATGCGTTAATTGCTTATTTGCTTACAGAAGTACTCCTATACCTAGTTTCAAGTTGGATTGTCTATTTTATATTTTTTCCATACAATTTTTTTTACCCGTTTTCATCCCCTGAGGGATTGAATAATGTCTACCATGTTGGATTTTAAAATAAATGGCATTATCGCAATCAACATCCCATAAAACCTCAATAACGACACCCATATCAATTTTGGGCTTTTTTTACCCATTTAGCACCTAAGGACTTGAATTTCGTGGTCAGAAAACCACGAAACACGTATTAAAAACGAAATAAGCATTTGGGTTTAGAAGTACTCCCACCACGAAGTTTCAAGTTGAAATGTGTATTTTTTTTATTCCATACAAATTTTGAATCCCCATTTCACCCCTTTAGGAATGGAACTTCCGAAAAACCTTTCTTAGTGGATGTTTACATTGTATAAAGTATCTATGTAGGTATGTAAAAAAATTACAAAATTTCAAGTCTCTACGTCCAGTGGCTTGAGCTGGGCCTGACGCCCAGCTCAGTCTTCTGTCAGTCACCCCTTCATTTTTAGGGTTCCGTACCCAAAGGGTAAAAACTGGACCCTATTACTAAGACTCCGCTGTCCGTCTGTCTGTCACCAGGCTGTACCTCATGAACCGTGATAGCTAGAAAGTTGAAATTTTCACAGATGATGTATTTCTATTGCCGCTTTAACAACAAATACTAAAAACAGAATAAAATTAATATTTAAGGGGGGCTCCCATACAACAAACGTAATTTTTTTGCCGTTTTTTGCTCGATATTAATAACGACAGCAGGTAGACAGTTGAAATTTTCACAGATGATGTATTTTTGTTGCCGCTATAACAAAAAAAAACTATAAATAGAATAAAATTAATGTCCCATACAACAAACGTAATTTTTTTTGCCGTTTTTTGGTACGGAACCATTCGTGCGTGAGTCCAACTCGCACTTGGCCGGGTTTTATATTAAAGAAAATGACGCTCGGGGTCAGTAATTTATTTTTTAATAATTTATTTAGAAATGTAGCTTTATCAAGATATTAAGTACCGGCGCTCCCGGTTAGAGTCTATAACAATAATAATTTTATATTCACTCAAGCAAGATCGAAGGCATTATTCATTTTTGTTGATGATTTTTTCCTCTTTGTATTGCTACTTATACGAATAAAAAATTATTTCATTGTTTTGTATTTTTTGTAAGTTTGATTATATCAATATGTAACGCGCCCATAACCTGTGAACGCGTCTATACTATTTTACAGCTTTTTGGTCACCCATCCCATGACCGACCCTTGCGAATTTGCTTCTATTCGCTGAAAAGTAGTCCTTCCTAGCCGGATTAAATACTTTGAGCTTAATTATACAAATTAATAGTTTGATGAAATAAAAGAGCAATATTCTCTAGCCTGAGCACAAACTAGGGCTTGTATCTTCTAAGCCAATGAGTTTTATTTTGCGAAACTTGTCGTGTGGAAGGTACTATTTAGGTAGCTTTTATTGGGATATCACTTTCTTGAAAATGTATCACACTTAGTTATTGACCTGCTGCAGAGAATGCTCTCCAGCCGGACCACAAATTATGGCTAGTAACTTCTAAGCCAATGAGTTTTATTTTACGAAACTTGTCGTGTGGAAGGTACTATTTAGGTAGCTTTTATTGGGATATCACTTTCTTGAAAATGTATCACACTTAGATATTGACCTGCTGCAGAGAATGCTTCCCAGCCGGACCACGAACTACGGCTTGTATCTTCTAAGCCAATGAGTTTTATTTTACGAAACTTGTCGTGTGGAAGGTACTATTTAGGTAGCTTTTATTGGGATATCACTTTCTTGAAAATGTATCACAGTTACGATATTGACCTGCTGCAGAGAATGCTTCCCAGCCGGACCACAAACTACGGCTTGTAACTTCTAAGCCAATGAGTTTTATTTTACGAAACTTGTCGTGTGGAAGGTACTATTTAGGTAGGTTTTACTGCGATATAAATTTCTTGAAAATGTATCACACTTTCTAAATATGGAGTTGGTGCGGCCAGAGAGCATTGCTCTGCGGCCGGACCACTTTATTTGTTAAATATTTCCTTATCTGTTGAGGTACTATTAATTATGATATATTCCTGTGAAGGTAGACTTCAGGTAGCAACTATGTGGAACTAAACCATCTGAGTACTAAAATGTGGTCCGGCCACTGAGGAACACGCAGATCGAAGTACTCAAGACACAATTTAATTTTATATCAGAAGCGCCATCTAGCTTCAAATAGATATATTAAAAGAACACCAAAGCAGCAGATACCTACAGATAGTGCGGTTTTTGAAAACTTCGTGGTCAAGCTCAAACTGTATGTTGTTTAAAAATTCTCATAATAGATCTCTATGCTGAGATTTTTTAAACATAATACAATTTGGACTACTTATTTACCTATTTATTTTATTTACTTCTACAAAACCGACGACCTTGAAATATTTACGCGACAATCTTAAAAGTATCTCCAATCTAACATAAACAATTGAATGAAATCGGACTACGCGTTAATACCATACCATACGCGTGAATAACAACCAAGTACACATTTTGACTTTCATGCCCTCTCCCAAGGGAACGGTGCTGAATTTCGGGATAAAAAGTATACGTTGACCTTCCTCGTAATATGAACTCTAATCATGCCAAGTTTCATTTGAATTCATTTAGTAGTTTCGGAGTCCATAGAGGACGTGAAACAGATGGAAAGACAGACAGACAGACAGAAAGACAAAAATTAAAAAAAATACAGTTTTGGCTTCAGTATCGATTCTAGAGAGCCCTCCAAACATTTTTTTCAAAATATCTTCAATGTACAGAATTGGACCTGTTACAGTTTTATTATAAGTATAGATGTAAAAGTTAAATTCCGATATTTAAAAGCCATAATAAAGGCAAAGCAGTTCGGGTGTGCACACTCCTCGTTGTCCGGGCGCCGCGTCCGGACCTCCAGACCTCCAGACCTGGGGGGGAGGCATTCCTCCCACCAGCCAATATTATACGGCCATAGTTAGCGCGCACTGATATTAAGAATTCCACAGTGCACAGACTAACGTTGCACAGAAGCTGGAAATATCACATCGCTACGGTATCAAAAGATGTTGAGGACAATCGCAATAATTAGAAATACTTGATATGTCCTAGGATACCAAGACGAGTGACATTAGGGATGTTGCAGTATGATCACGAATTAGGTACCTTGCATTTAAACAAAACGCTATTTAGTATTCGGATATCTATTTAAACTCTCAAACTTACAAAATGAAAGAAGGTAACTTTTTCAAACAAAGTAAAATCATCAGCCAATTTTAATGCAGCCGCAACAGTGGGGCACAGTTCTACTTAATGGGTGGATAAGGATAATTAACACAAAGTTGGTCGTAATTACTAGTTTTTAATTAGCAACTGTCTCTGAGTGATTTGATTCGTCTGCGTCCCGAGATTGGAGCGAACGGCACAAAGTTGGTAATTGAAAAATCTTTCCGGTCTCCAGCACCGCCCCCCTGCCGCCCCCGCCCATGCCCCCGCCCCGCTCAGCCACTCTGCCACTGAAATTAAACTATCTGGACTAGCGTGTATGTAATTAACGCTAAGTAAAACTATAATGTGCTTTAAGTTTCCTTAATTTTCATTTATCCTGGGTAATAAACTTTTTCTTCTTGAATCCTTAAATTGTAGTTTTGTTTGGGAATTTTAAAGAATTCGCATTTTCCATACTAACATTATCTTCATTAATTTAACAACCATGAAGGTTAACGTTTTAAAACTTTTATGCACAAATTCTTAAATACTCAGCTAACTAGTGCTACATGTGTTGAGTGAAAAAAAAGTATCAACAAACAAATTAAGCAACGAATTAAGTGGTAATTTCTGCTAATTAAAGTGGAGTCACTTTAAGGAAAGTATCCTTAAAGTGTCCTTAGTCTTTTTAACATTAAGAAAAAAAAATCAGAAATATTTTTATTGCTGATAGTGGGCTGTCCTTGGGGAAGCCTATATCCAGCAGTGGGTGTCGTGGAGCTGATATGATGATGATGATGATGAGTGGGCCGTCATGATCATAATTCGAAATGATAACAAGTAACTGAAGCATCTTTACCATCATAGAAGATATGAGAGCTTTTTGTATGTAAGAAAAAATCGGCAATTTCATACTTTAACTACAGAATAACTAATTCTTTAACCCTTATTATTTTATTTTTAATGGGGAAACATACTTACCTACTTTATTTGACCGAGCGAGCGCGAAGCGTCTCTGCTTCAGCTTGGGCAAAAAATGCTTTCGTATATCTGTTCCGCTGTCCGGCTGTCCGTTTGTTCTCCTGTATAGGTCGCATTTCTCAACCGATTCTCGTGAAATTTTGTGAGCAGATTCTATAATTAGACATATTATATATATATTTTTATCGATTCAGTTTTTCAAAATTTGATATGGGAAAAAATCCAATTTCAGCCATTTCGAAAAGTGTTCAAAAATGTCACAAACGTGATGTAATATGTGAATAATTTATATGAATTAACATTATCACTACTAATGAGAATTAGACTACTACTGAAAAAGTCAACAAAAATGTTATTGTGAAATTTGAAGTAAAAATAATTGAAATATAAAAGGAATCCCTTGTTTTTTTTTTTATTTATAGCTCATCTCCTTACTGATTGAATGGTTGAAAGGAAAAACAAACAAGTCTGTCTAATGAAAACTATTGATCTTTAATATTTCAGTAATCGAAGTGAAACGTCAGATTAAGCCATCGCATCGGCGTAATGTGCCATTAAGGGGGTGCACTGCACTTTAATCATCACTGCACTTTATGAAACCATTTTATGTTGCAGCTCTTCGTTACCGCACTCTCATAACCTAGGTCCTAGATCATAACTGCTATGAAAATGACTCATTCATTTATTAATTAGGTACTTATTATTTTTCATTATTTATTTATTCCTTACTATGATGTAGAGTTACAACAGCGTCCAAAATTAAAGGCTTTTTACCTATATAGCATAAAAAATCAATTTAGACATAGTTTTAACGTTAATGATTTTTTAGTTATGAATAAACATGATAACAATCATGGGAGCTTGATAAAAGTAAAATAAAATTCACTTTTAAAACAAGCTCTTTGTTGCAAATAGATTGTTTCAATTTTATATGACGTTTACCGAAACCGATAACCGATTCGTTTGGTGTCCGCAAAATCATCGAAATAGCTTGGAATATTGAAGCGTCCAGCACAATGCTCGTCACGAAGGGAGGCTGGGGTGCACGTGACGGGACACTAGCTCCGCACGCGGGTTTGCTTCGCCAGTTTTAATAAAAGATAGCATTGGATAAAATATACAGCTAAAACTTTACCAAAGTCAAAGTCAACCGGAAGTTCAAATAGTTTTAGCTTTCCTAGCAAAAGTATGCTATAAGCGTAACTTAAGGCGGTTGTATGACCGAAAGTGGCGCCCTCAGAGGTTTTTTTTTAATAAGTTATTAATAGAAAAAGATGGTATTAATGTTTATTCTTTATTGTTTAGAAGGTATCACTACATGCTCTCGTAGTCATTCGTAGAAGTAGATAACAAATGTGTCAAAAATGGCCACTAAAAAGCAGTTTTTCTATCTACTTCTAGCAGTGACTACTAGGGAATGTAACGATACCGTTTAAAAATACTAGACTGTAGGCCCTAAAATCTCCACGATAAACATTATTGAAATTGTGTAAGTATTAGAATGATAATATTAAATAAAATTAACCGCGGCGCCACTTTCGCTCAGGGTACCACCTATAAGATTAGATAAGATGCTCTTATTTCACTTGGTACATTTTTAGGGTTTCGTACCCAAAGGGTGAAAACGGGACCCTATCACTAAGACTCCGCCGTCCGTCCGTCTGTCTGTCCGTCTGTCTGTCTGTCACCAGGATATAGCTCAAGAACCGTGATATCTAGACAGTTGAAATTTTCAGAGATGATGTATTTCTGTTACTGCTATATCAACAAATACTGAAAACAGAATAAAATTCATATTTAAGGGGGGCTCCCATACAACAAACGTGAATATTTTGCCTTTTTTTCTTGATATTAATAACGACAACAGGTAGACAGTTGAAATTTTCACAAATGATGTATTTCTGTTGCTGCTTTATCAACAAATACTAAAAACAGTATAAAATAAATATTTAAGTGGAACTCCCATACAACAAACGTGTTTTTTTTTGCCGTTTTTTTGGTACGGAACCGTTCGTGTGCGACTCCGATTCGAGCTTGGCTGGTTTTTTTACCTTTTTATAGTAAAAGAAATGATTTGTTTTCGTATCAATCAAAATTTGAATAAACGTGATCTACAATTTAAAAATATGATATAGTTGCCAAATATGGAAAATAAAATACCTACCTGAATAAATAAAACATGAAGCAAGGGTACCTACACAAGGACAGACAGACCGTTTACCCGTATACATGTAGCACGTAGGTGCTGCCCCCCTCACACGCGTCGCATACATTAGGCCGGTATTTGCATAAGCTGATGAGAGACCTCATTACGAGGGGACGCACGCCGGAGGGACACGACTAGGGGACGTGATTAAAACTTCTTATTTATCTTACTACAGACGCTATACAAGGATGAATATTTTTTGGTTTTTGTTATGATCGAAAACAAAATGGCGTAAGAAAAAAGGTATTATTTGTTTTATTTTTAATATAAGTAAAATAAGATGCCGATGAATCAGCAATGTTATGATCTCCTTGATTTTATTAACTTTTTAGTGATATTTATAATCATAAAGTGAAATACATATTTTTTTTAGGATGACGGCCTGAATGGTTTGACGGCCTGAGTGGTGCAGTGATCAACATGCCGCCTACCACTCAAGATGTCCCGGGTTCGATTCCCAGCTGGGCAGAAATTGAAATGATGAATTTTAATTTCTGTGGCGGGTCTGGGTGTTAACTATGTATAATAAGTGTATATTTAAAAAGTATATAAGTAGTATATCAGTTGTCTAGCACCCATATTACAAGCTTTGCTTAGTTTGGGGCTAGATGGTGCTGTATGAAATTGTACAAGCATTTATTTATTATTATTATTTATTATGGGTTATATCACCGACCCTCGGTTCTTTGGTAAAAAATTATGTCAAATCTGAAATCTGAATACATATTTAAAAGTTATAACTATTTTCCTATCTTGCACTGATACATATTACATTTATAATTATTTGGAAAACAAATTCTCTATCACACAAGAAGGTAGACGTGTGCTTGCAGCGTCCAGCGCCCGACATGCGTGTCATTATTGGCATTCGTCGATTGTTTCCGTGCAAGCGTGCAAGTCGGCGTCCCCCAGCCCCCTCGCCGTCCCCGACCATCTCCGGGGTCCTTTAACGATCGCCAACACTAGGCTTGTGTCGTAGGTCAATTATTATTAATACCGTGAACTTGTATTTTGATTTACAAGTGACTTAGGAAAAGTCAAATCTGTGAGTATCTACTTTTTGACAATCCTTGGTAGTACACTTGTACCACACGACAGAGTAAAAAATATTCCTATGCTTGTACTTACTATTATTTTTCTATGCTAGTAGATAGCGTTACATTTGAACGATTCATTGTACACTTATTGAAAATTATAGCGATGCACTGCATAGTTTTCCCTTAAGAATGTTTAAAACTCTACATGATAAAACGACGAGACGAATCAAAAGAATTCGCAAAATTATATGAATACAAAGATAACTTTTAACGTTTCACTTCACATTCATTTCACCGTGTTTGGAAACAAAAAAGTAATAAAACTATTGTTTCGAAAAACTTCAGGCTAGGATTCGATCTAGTCTAGCACAATAGTACGTTATGGTCTCAACGTAACAGACTAATGTCAGTTAATCAAGAGATCATACTGAAAAATAAGCTTAAATTAACTAAAATTTAGTAAAGTTGCATTGTTCTGCTCATGGTGTTTTGATTGATATGATTTGGTCACCGTCAATCCTGAACGGTAAACATCCTGCTTATCGTTTTGCAGATTGAGAGTATTATTTTTTCATTTTAAACAGTAGGTAACTTAAGTGACAAACATAAAAGTTTTGTTACATTTTTGATCATTTTTCGAAATGACTGGAATGTGTTCGAAAAACTGGTTCGACTATTTCTATATAATTATCGAACCTGCTCTCAAAATTTCACGAGAATTGGTTGAGAAATGCGACCTGTAGAGGAGAACAAACGGACAGCTGGAAGAATAGCCGGAAGGAAGGACATACGAAAGAATTTTTGTCCAATAAAACTATTGTTTCGAAAATCTTCAGGCTTAGATTCTAGAACAATAGTAGTGTCAATATTAACCGTAACCTTTTACGGTCCTTTAACAGACTAATTCAGATCAAGAGACCATACTGAAAAAGAAGCTTATAAACATAAAATTGGTAAAGTGGCATTGCTCGTAGTGTTTTGATTGACATGATTTGCTTCACGGTCAATTCTGGAACGAAACATCCTGCTTACCATTTTGCAGATTGCGATTTTTTTAAACAGTAGTTAACTTAAGTAGCAATCATCATACTAAAACCCAATTGGGAACATTTTTAAAAACCATTTGTGTTGCAGGCAGTGTGCACATAGGCAGCATTCAAGACGCGGCTAACCCCCGCCCGCCCGGGACGGGGCCGGGCGGGCGCGCCGCGATAAGGCGGTAATTAACGGGCGACACTTTACGGCTCGTTACCCAACTACCCGCTACCTCTACCACCTCAGAATGGTCGATGCTCGATGTATTCAATTCAAATGATTATTTGATGACTTCTACACGCGCCTTGACAATGTACCGAACTACAGATGCTATTCTAAATGACACCAATTTATTCAAAATAGCATTTGTTGTTATGTATATTTTATAAACCCGATTCCCATACTGTAACACTCAACAGGCGGGTAGTGTTATGTATGACTTATGATGTTATGACTAATAAATTTTGCCTACATTAGAATGCCATTTTTGCAAACGGAACCAATGGTTTGTCTTATGATCGGGATGTTTGACATTATAAAACTGTAACTATTGCTATAAAACTGCATGCAAAGGACATTATTTATCATAATTATTGACACTACCTACCTACATGCTTACAATATTTGGAGACACTAACATGTTAGTGTTATAACAATATCTGCACGTTCACATATTAACACACTAGCGGCCGCCCGCGGTTTCACCCGCGTGTTTCCCGTTCCCGTGGGAATATCGGTATAAAAAGTATCCTATGTTTTAAACCAGGCTATCTACTATCTGTATGCCAAATTTCAATCAAATCCGTTCAGTAGTTTTTGCGTGATTGAGGAACAAACATCCAAACCCACAAACTTTCACATTTATAATATTAGTAGGATGAGAAATCCCTTTTTTATTTTTCTTCTCAATCCATTTTTTTTTCAACGCACGTTAGATTTTAATTTTGGAGTTTGATCCCAAAAACTATATTTATAAACTTACCTCCTTACTAACCATAACTTTAATTTTAATACAACCTTGTCATAATAATTACGACTATATTAATTGTTATTTTTACTTAGTAGGTACTGACCGTCATTAGGCTATATTTTTTGTATGTACATTCAATTGCCTTATTAAATACTTGTTATTATTTTACAGGTATTATTATTATTATTTATGTAAAATAATAACAGGTATTTAATAAGGCCAGGAAGCTTATTAAAGGTAAGTAAGCTTACCTTTAATAAGCTTACATGCTTATTAAAGGTAAGGCCAATACCTACAAAATAATTATTGTAACACTGTTGGTTTCTTTAATAAATAAACAATTATTCCACAAGTCCGTTTAACAAAACACGTTAAAAAAATCAAAAGTTGTGAAAAAACTTAAAACTAGTGGCTCCGTGAGCTGTAGACCTCGCGATAAAATAAAATAAAATGTCGCCATGAAGTTTTTAAAACACACAGTAGGTACGTGAGTATTCACAGCTAGATGGTGCTTCTAATTTTGATAATTATTTTTCTAAATGGGTATTTTTTTTATTTGGAAAAAAGTACCTATTTCTGAGGGTGTCTGGCGACTTTCCATTCCGTCTGACAATTTTTACAAGTGTCTTGCATACATTTTTTGGAAAAAGACATAATTTACATAAAATTGTAATTTTTTTCTTGTTAAGTACTTGTAGGTTTGTAATAAGTTTTGATAAACAGGGCACTGGTATATGGCAGTAGGTAGTTAGCAGTGGGGCTGCAGTAATTAGGCTGCGGCTTAAGCCACGGGTAATAAACTCAATCCAGCGCCTCCAGTTTAGAGACAATCGCGCCGCCACCACCGCGCCGCCGCGCGCCACGATGAAAATTAACCGAAATTGCCGTGTGGCACAATTGCCTCTAAGAGGCACGGATGTTGCCGTCTAATTAATACGACGTTAAATGTGCCTGGTTATAAATCCCAGTAATTAGAGGAAAATAATTAAACCTCTTCGAAGAATTAACTCGCTTTGTTATTGACACAATTCTAAGAATGCGCACGACTAATTTATTCTTTGTCACGTATAGATTCTCACATCTGCTATTTCCGAGTGATTTAAAAATACCATTGAACATTTCCACTTATTTGGTATGAAAACGACCGTCATCGAGGGACGTTAAAAACCTCTTAAGTCACTCCCCAATCTACAGAGAAATCGAAAGGTAAATTATTCATAAGTGTAGTGGCAGTGTGAGTGCGAGCGTCTAGTTCGCAACAAAGTAGTGCCGCGGGGCGGGGGGCGAGCTGCAGCCCGTCGCCAAGGCAACCGCCCCCGCCTAATCAATTGCAGAAATATGTACGAGCTATTACCAGCCTCGGCTGAGCCGCACTCCCCCGAGCGGGCGCCCAGATCCTCGTCTCCTCTCGGCTGGAGAATGTACCACCAGGGGCCTTCTTATAATGGTCGCTTGCACTGTAGAACGCGCGGCGACATTACACACATTTAGGAAGCGAAGAAAAGACGTATAGAGCTAACTATTGACGTCGTTACCTATATTACGGTTTATGCGAACTTTAAATATGATATCGTGCACTCGACCGAATATCAACGTTGCTGCATAGTAAAACAAACAGTAAACAAGCTAAACATAAATCACTGCTTGCATAAAACATGCAAAATTTAAAGGAAAGAGACAGAAAAATAACAACCTACCTTACGATCATCGTAGCTCGTAGCACGCTACGGCTCGTAGCAGAGCGCTCGTAGCATTTGACTTCTTTGCACTGAAAAAAGTTTAAGGTGGTTTAAATTCATTTTTTTATTTTATGGTGTTAGTTATTTTGGCTAAGTTTATCACTTCTAAGGTAAATGGCTATTTCAATAAATTATATTTTTAAAGTCATATCGGCAATGCATGTCGCACTTAAAAGTGAATGTTGGTAAATATTACCTTTTCCATATTTTCTCTAATTTCAGATTCATTTTCTCATTCGTGGAGGTGGATGCTGCTTTGCCACCGCTGGTACGCCTGGAACGTTAAGATTACAATATAAAATACTTACACAGAAGTCTTCAGACAGTTTAAAACTATGCTTACCTGTCGTAAGTATAATTTCCAGCATTATTGAACTTGGTGTATCAGCTGCAACATTTTTTTGTATTCTTTTCAAATTGACGAACATGGCGTGTATCAGCTGCAACAAATATTAAAATTTATTATTTTATTTTTTTCAAATTGACTTAATACCAACCAATGTTACAATCTTGTTACCTTCGTGGCATGGAGGCTGTTTTTGAGTCCAGTTTGTCATCTTTTCATTCGTACCCCTTTTGTATTCATCTGCGAACAAAATTACATACAGATTACTATCAAAGCCAAGAAAATAAACATACTTTACGTTTTGTCGAAAAATTGTAACATATATTTTTAAATGCACAACGGGATAGTGCATGGCCTTCACCTCAGCTGATATTAAGTAGCGATAAGGCCGAAGGTGGAAGCGTACTACACCTGGAATCCCCATCACTGAGGATTTTGGGGATTATCATATTTTTATTAACATTCTATGACATTGTTTGTGTGAAGCAGTGATTATTATACAAAGGTACAACAGTTAAGTTGTACGCTATACTTTAAATATGAGTGCATACGACAGGAGGAGGGGTGATGGAAAGCAGAGCAGCCTCCACAATGGGGGGCAGCAGGGAGCACACCCCGCGCCCACCGCCCGGACGGCTGCACTCCGATGATATTTCTCATATTACCCGCAATTAATTGATAATGCGCCCCACGGTCGCGACCAATATCGCCGCTACACCTGCTACTGAAGGCTAAGATTAACATCCCTTATTGCTCCACTATTAATCGTTTATTTAATTCGTGCGCAGCCGTCCGCGAAATTAATTATACCCACTAATTGCGTAGCGCCCGCTCCGGCGGATACCTACCGAGGCCCCACGCGCCATTTGCGGCGGACCCTCTAAAACAACTCTAAAAGACGCCCACACTCCATTACTCGATTTAAAAATCATATTCAAAATCGCCGCTAGGGCCCGACGAGCCCATTCTTCGACCCTTGCACGAATAAATTCCATCGAAGCGCAATAATAATAAAAAAATGTCGAGAGCTTGTCGCGTGCAAAAGACGTGCGGTCACGCGCCCCCCGCCCCGCGCCGCCCGCCACCCTCGACCCTCGCACGAATATAATATGCATTATGCGAAATCCGTAACTCTTATGCCTAGTCTGGAGAATACCTCCATCGGGTGGTGGCTGCGAGTGGGGCTGGACTCTAATAGTATGGAGATAGAGTCGGGAATAGAGCGCGGGGCGGGAGGGAGTCGGCGGAGGCACGTAGCCGCGCGGCTCTCCGAGGGCTGCACTCTCGAGATAACGCCGGGTATTAATCATAGAATTATCGGCCGGTGGCGGCGTCTTTGTTATGACACCGCGTTATTGCAGTTTTTTCTCCATCTACCCTCGCGCGATAAACGACGAGAGTGAATTTTCCGGGACAGATGTTTTAGTAATCTCGCAGATATCCCGCCCCAATAAAACATTCAATGTTATCGTGATGTGACGACTGGAGGAGCACGATAAAGACATAAAACTTCCAAATGTATATCAATGTATTGAACGACCCTCATCACACGAGCCTTGATCAGCGGAGATGTTATCACTGGAGTATTTACATGATCCACCTATATATAATAAGCTTAGGCAGACTTAGAAAACCTTGTAGATAAACGCTATTACATAGGGATATGCCAGCGAGTTTATAAAAGGGCATACACGAAATACCTCAACAGGAGGAACCAGGGTCGTTTATCAGGTGACGAGCAGTTTACTGTGAGCCATTCAAAGTGGCAGCGGCTGGAGTCATGTGAATGGCGGCTCGGGAGTCGGGATGACTGGCGCGCCAGCGGAGCATGCCTATCGGGCGACAAGCCACCCGACAATTTGTGTATGATTAATGGGGAATCTGGCCGCCCTCGGGACCGCTTCAAACTATGAAACTCCGCACACGCCATTCAACTTTCTCGCCACTGGGAAACCGAAATATGGAAAGTTTTATTCCCTAGCTAGTATAAAAATGAAAATCATGGCGTGAATAAATGGGAAATGGGTTACTGAAACAGTAACCCTGCAAACCAATCGTGGAACGATGAGGCAACGATATTATCCACCGGTGATACTGTTGGAACTGAGCCAATTTGCTATTATGAATCACTTTCAGATATAGTCTACCTCACTCTCTTTTTCTTGCTGTTAACCTGACTGATGTAAAATAAGGAGTTCTAAAATAAGGTACCTATTATTTTATTTTAATCTTACATCCACCGTCATCATACTCATCATAGTTCAAATTGTGTTGTATACGTTTTTCAACTTTTATGGAAAAATATTTTTCTATCACGTTCCACCGACTAAACATACAACAAATTTTAACAATTGCATGATTTATCTTTACAACATACTAAATTAACTGCAAAAATGTCTTTTCATATTAGGGATTCGTAAAGTATTCGGTGGTGGTTTAAACGCAGGTCCCCCACGTCGTCGGATCATTTTTCACGTTTCATGAAGCGGGGCGCGGCGCCGGCCGACTGGATTAAAATACATTTTGGTGCCGGTGATGGATGGCGCGCGAGGGAAAGGGTTGCTCGCCCTCCCACTACCTTCCCCTCCAACCCTCCGCAGCATCCCACTCTCCCACACAAATGAACGAGCAGACAATGGAGGTAACTTTGTACTTATATGATATGAATGGGAAATTTTCTTCATTTCTTATTAAGCGTTTTAAAGCGAAAAGGGTTGACTTTTGGGCTACTTCCCAACAAGCAAAAAGATCGTTTAAGCAATTACTCTCACGACTATGGATCGTAAAACACTCGTATGAAAGATCCTATCATTTCAAAAAGCAGTATAACAGCAGCTTTCTAGATCTTTCAGCATTCAATGCTTTTTGGCTCTATAAATATGTCTAGTAAACGTGGACTCGACGAATTCATATCGCATTTACTCAACAATTGTATAAAGATATCTCTCAATCGCATTCAGACAACCTTTAGTCTTATGACAGGTCTTTAAAAGCAACCAAATTGCTAATTTGTCGTAAAACTAGCTTTTATAGCACCGTCTTTCGTCACCTAATTTTTACAGCAATATTGTGGAGTAAAAGCTGTTCATTCAACAAAATAGCTTCTCAGTTACTATTACAGCATCTAATGTCATATCACAGCTTTTGGCAAGGCTTTAATTCGACTTTACTATTAAAGTTGAGAAAACGCTATCAAATGATCTACTACAGGTCCAAAGGTGCACAAAGATAATTTTGGAAGCCATCACGCAGCATAATAGTGGTATGAAAGTTAAATAAAATCTTTTACAGCATTGTGGAAAATGGACAATAATCGGTGGAAAAAAAACTTAAAAGAAGTGAGGGTTCCGACGGAAAGTTAATAAGATGTTGAAACAATTGAAACAATCAACATCAACCAACGGATGAAGAACAAATACTTAATATTAGTGCGGATTCAGTAGGAAATATTACGCTACTACAGATTGTTTGTAAACCGTATGATAGATTGACGATTTAACATTGCGCTAAGGAACCCTAAACTAACTGCAATGGCGCTCTTAGAAGTCGTAAAATGGAAACCTCATGTCTATTTTTCGGCTAAGAGCTGAGTGAATGCTTTGTGATGATAATTGAAATGCTATTAATGGCGAATTTATTTTATCTATTATATTAATATTATTTGCGGTCCATTATTTACTAGGAATCTTGTGGCCCACGAAAATATTAAATACAAATGTAAGGATTGTAGACGAAAAAATTAATTCCGCATATGAAAGTAAGACTTATGAGCTAACTTTAATAGCTTACCTTTATTGACATTATGGCTGTAAAATCGTAAAGGTATACTTAGCATGGCCATAATATTGCAACATACATTTATTTTTATTTCCTTCGTTTACGCGAACACAACAGTGACAACACGCACTGTCTATGAGTGCTGCTTGGTTGCATTCACACGATCAAAGTGTCGAGTGATTGTAACCGCACTCCTATTATTACCACTAATAAGTCGAATGAAAGAGGTTCTACTGACTATTATAGCACCAGTAGCACTTTTGTTGCGATTACTCTACATTCTTTCAATTAAAACGCAATTCAGATGATAATCTTACGATATTTACAGCATTTAAAGCAGAGAGAAGTGCGCCCAAATCGCGTTGAGAGAACGTTCACAGATCGTTTACTCAACATTTTGTAAATCCATCTCACTACTAATAGCTGAAATAGAAACGTGCTGCTGATTTTTTTACGACATATTTTGCTAGTTGGGTTGTTTTCTACTAAACCAACATTCTGATAAGTAATCATATTAAAGTTATGATGGATAAAACTATAATCATTATAAGAACAGAACAGCAAAAAAATTTTTTCAGGCATGTTTTAAGCGTGCCCGCAGACTACAGACTTTCTATCGGCCGACAGTTTAGTCTGGCTCTCAATCAGTATGAAGGTGCAAGTGCGCACACTAGAACGATTCGGTATCGGCCGATTCTTCATACAAAACCAAAGTAATATAATAAGTCTATGTACAAAACCAACTATTGGCCAACTATCGGCCGACAGTTTGGTCTGTAGTCTGCGGGCACGCTAAAAGAGATTATTAACCTCCAGTAGAAATCCATATAATTATTAGGTATCTAAGTACCTATAACTATAGTAATATATATTATAGTAATGAAGTATAGCGAGTCGATGGTAAATACACTTTTCGTTGCGACGACACATTATAACTTTGTTATCCAACAAAACATAACTGAAATCCTACTCCGCAACCTAAAACATGCCTGAAAAAATACTTCAGACAAACACGGCGTAAGTGAAAGCAAATACGGCAGGCATCAGTCGACCTCCATATTTGACTTGTATAGTTTGCCAAAAAACAGACCGCACCTATTTGCCGCCCACGCCGCGCCGATGGGCGGACAAAGAAGACGCTACTTTATTTTTTTTACGACCGATATAATGGAAATAATATTTGAATTTTGTATAAATATGAGTATTTAGTGACTGCATATAAAAATCGTATCATCTTTTGTTTGTGCTTAGTAAAAGTATAAAAAAACCCCTATATTCATAAAAAAACAAATGTTTAGCTAAGAGTCTGTTGTGTCTTTTACGTTAAAACTCAATACGTAGTTTAGAAAGAAAGTGACAGAACACACTAGAAATATTCTTTATGAAAAGTTGAAGTCATTCTGTTACGAAAAAAATAATAATGCATACGTCAAAAAAGTGACAGAAAATAAAATGAAAGAATTTACTAGCTGATGATTTACTTACAATAAAGAGCGTTTTTGAAATCGTAATTTTTATTTGGAATATTTAAGTAATAAACGCGACTGTTAATATGGATGGGATACTACTAGGAATTGGGAAAATACTAAACACGGCAACGGTTTATTTTGTTGGCGACAAAATAACTTAACGGACGACAAACAGTGGATTACAAAAAAATATATAAAAGGAGCAACTACATGTGGGAGATAAATAATTTAAGTTAACAGTGAAAATTCTAAATAAGTGACAAAAATACTGAGTGGGCAACTATTATACCAAGTAAGTAACTATACAAGGTGTTTGATAATAGCCTTATAAAGCCGACTATGGTAGATATTGGGACCATACTGAAAAAAAATCTGCTGTTTCATACAAAAATTAATACCGAAAATATCAAAATGTATGAAACAGCAAATTTTTTTTTGCGATTTCAGAGTTGGTCCCATAGTAAGAGTTGTTCAGTTTGATGGTCCCTATCTACCATATTTGGCTTTATAAGGCTAATAGCCTTATTAGCACACAAAACATTTAAAATTTGGCATAGTTAGGTAATAACCTAACTATGCCAAATTTTAAATGTTTTGTGTGCCCTTAGGATGTCGCCCAAATAGATATTTGGTCGCCCGTTCTGAATAACTAGTTACTCAATTTATATTAAGTTACCCATTTTCAATAAATTTGTAGTTGCCTTAAGTCGCTCGTCCACTTAGTATTTCAGTACGCTATATACAGTTGGTACAGATGCCGGTATATATATTGGCAAGAGAAAGAAAGAGACAAAAGATGCGCAGTAGCCATAAACACTAAGTTTATGGCTACTGCGCATCTTTTGTCTCTTTCATTCTCTTGCCAATATATATGCCGGGCAGTATATTATTGATACCCAAAATGGGAATTTATTGTTCCCCTATTAAATACTTTTAATTTGTATTTTTTTTATGCTACCGTTGGACTATGAGAAGTAATCAAGTAGGTACATGTTCTACGTAACGTCCAAGTAGGTACTACGCTATTAACTACGCAATATTTTCGCTTTTTAGCGACATTTAATTGAACCATGGAATATCGTTTGTCGGCGTCGCACAGCTGATTATATTTGCCAGAATGTCATAAAGCGGCAAACAGACGAGCGTGTCAAACCAACCGGATATTTAATTTCCTCCATTAGTGCGCCGTTACACGATGACAAACTTCGCGAACGACACTTTTGCACTGATTTACAGTGTCTAATATAATATCCATTATGTTCTTATACAGAAAAAATATCAAAAAAACTGTTGCGGCACGAATTTTTTAAAGTGTTTCCGATTCGAAGAACCGTGGGTTAACTTTATCGGCCTTTATAAGACATCAAACAAAAAATGTTCTTAGTATAAATTCAAAAAAATATAATGGAATTCGATTTATTACATAAATCAACGAAATGTCTTATATCATGTGTCGATGAGAGTGTCACGTGATCCGTTGCATTAGCTGATTGCGTGTTTGCCGGCGCGCCTCGCGTCGCACGTCGCCGTCGCACGTCGCTGCCGCAGTCGCCACGCCTCGCACACGACACGACTATGTCACGCTAATGTATTGACACTTGTTTTCACATGTACTGACATTAATTTGAACGAGACATTACGATGCGGAAAAATCAATCGGTAAAATATTGAAAATATAAACATTGCTGAATTTTCCATGGAAATCGCCGAAAGGGCCGAGGACGAATCCAAGATTTTTAAGGATCGAATTTATATTCTCTTCATTTTATTTTCCCTTCGTTCATAAATACCTAATCCAAAAATGAAATGAAAGGTCTTCCTTTAAATACGATGTCCCTAAAAACAGACAAGACCTTTCTATCTACACTCACGCGAAAAATAACAAACACGCCGCATGCAACCGTAATACTTAAGCCAATAAGTGCTTAATTTTAAATTTCACTCTCCTTTTTAAAAATACAATTAAATGGCACACGGCAACTTGCCATTGTCAACACTACTTTTTATATGTTGTTCTTTATTGAGATCGTCAACGTGTACCTACCTATTAATGCAGTTTCAATAGTTGATAGTCCCTCACTAACCGAACTACTTTCTCCACAGACAACCTTTACAAAAAACAACTTGTTGAAAAAAGCTTAAAACACCAGGTGTTACTTTTTTTAAAGTTAAATAATAATAAAAATACACAACTCGCGACTTAACTTTAAAATTGACAAAGTATGCCAGTGCAAAAAATACGTCATAATGTCACGTCGCGTGTCGGAAACTAAACTAAAAAACAGCTGCAGATAAAAAAGGGTTGCGGAAGGGTTACCTACCCTTCGAAGAGCGCAGCCCTCGACACAGACCCACGTGCGCATCAAATCGCGACTCTATAAACAACCCTTTGTATGCAAAGCGCCAATAAAAAGCGTCGGCACGTGCATGCGCGTTCTGATTTTAAACTGATTTGAATATAGAACATTTACATACGGCGCGGAGGCCCGCTATTGGTCGACGATTTGCGTACGGTCTTGCGCAAAGCGACCGCTGAGTTTTTTAAAGTGTCATATTCGCAGAGCAGTGTTTGATTCGTTGACACAGTAAACTGGTTTGCTATATGCCGGTTTCCGATGTCACCGTCATGAATATAATTGTCCATACATTTACATATACGATGAGCAAACTCGATATTTTAAACTTGTTGATTTTTTGTGTAATTCTAGATTATTATTTATCTTTTACTAGCTGACCTGACAGACGGTTGTCCTATCTTACTTATGAATATTGAATTCGAATTGGTATAATTAATGAAAAGTTGGATTCACAGATATTAGTAGGTACCGTTCCCGTTCCCGTTTACTTTATAACCCAACAGCTTTATAACCAAGTATATTATTATGTCAATTGTTTTGTTAGTAACGTGTATGATATTCTATCCCAACTTACCAATTTAATATTAGGCGTGATGACTCTGAACTCGTGATGAGCATTAAGAAATTCGGTTTTTTTAGATCCTTTTTGTAAAAAATAATAATTTAATTATTTTACATGTATTTCATCAATAAAATAACTCCGACCGAAGCATCTGTTTTTAAACGACATTCAGTTTTTTACATCCTCTTTGACGATATTTGCAGCACGCATCCTTTCAATTCTATGTCAAACGTCATAAGGTCATTAAAAAAGTTTTTATGTCCAAAATAATTGTGTATGGTGGTTAAGCATTCTTAAATTTTCTAATTTTCCGCGCAATTTTCTTAATTTTTCTTTCGTAAGAACCATCTCCTGATAATAACAAACACAACAAAAAAGGAATTAGCGAAATCGGTCTAGCCGTTCACGCTTGATGGCGTGTGTCGTCATTTATACTTACCTGTAATAAAAATATAACATCCTACTTAGGAGAAGATGAAAGATTTCGAAGGCCCTTAAAAACGCAGACTTCTAAATACTTTTCTTCAATGTTCTATAGTGGATTTCTTTAGTCGCAATAAAATAAATCTGGCCAAGTTGTAGGCATTTTTTGATTTCATTTTCCTTTTCTTGTGTTTTGAACTAACGATCTATTAGGAAGAAGAGGCCGCAAATATTTGATTTTACATCCAACTACAAGCATGTTAACTATTTCATTAGGGCTAAACAAACCCGGCCTCAGGCAAACATTGCTTGAAAGTTCCTTTATTTCAGCGAATGGAAAGCTCATTAGGGGATCGGTCCTTTGTAGTACAATCAGTGTGGGAGAGACGGGAGGGTGGGGGCGTCATTATCGAATTGTTTAAAATAACGAGGGACGTCGTTTGTATTGCCAGTTAGCCCGCCAGACGGTGCTCGTACACACCTCGTCTACTTTCACAATTTTATTACAGCCCAGCTATCCTAAAAGCATTTTCGAAACTATGTAATTAAGTTGACCTCTTTATGTCCAGATTGATTGAACACATTCGTAATGAAATCTTCAATAGTGCTAGTTTCATTATGATTAGTAGCATTGATGCATAGCCAAACAGTTACGACACGATATTTAAGCATCGAAACGATTAACGATTCTAATCCGTCAGGTTACAATAACGGAACGATTAAACCGTAAAAAGTAACAGAGTGGAGGGCTCCCGTGCGCACGCAGCGCGGCGAGGACGCAGCTCCGCCGTGTTTACACGCTCCGCGGCCCGCAAAAAACGCTCCATTTGGTAATTAAATTGTGCCTCGGGCAGGGGGGAGGGGGACTGCAAACTTGAAGAGCAAACATTGACCACCGACAAACCGTCGCAATTTTGATACCCCTGAATCCACTGAAATTGGATAACGTCGCTTCAATCGCTATAATGGATGATGAGCGCTTGACTCATACTGGGAGTCCAATATTACTGTATATTGTTCGATAATACAGACAAAAAGACTTGATAGCAAGGTCAGGCAAGTATTACAAAAACTACTTGCACAATGTAACAGATGCATACATTTGAAAATGACTTATTTGTTAGAGTATGACTGTTAATGAATTTTAATTCAAAGAAATATTTTTTATTTGATCTGTTAATATATCAAACCGATATAAAGGTCGATTTATAAAGCACCGAATGCATATGAGTAAATAGCTAGTAGAGATGCATTTGTTTAGCTACAAGATTGTGGCAAACACATTATAATGGAAGCATAATTTATTAAAATGCTAAAAACATTAGAGCGAAAGCTCAAGCTTATAATTGATAGGAGAATGCTAGGAACATAATTTGAAATCATTTTCTCCTGACGATGGAGTCTAGATGGAGGACTAGGAGTTGTCAATAAAGCACAATAGATCGTCAGGAGTCCGAACACAGTAAAATCAACCCGGAGTAGCGCAGCAATTAATATATTTTGCGCGGATTCCCTCGCAAATTGTTTCCGTCGCGCGCCGAGGGTCGCGGCGGAGGGTGCTGCCCCAGCGCGCATTGCTATGGCGATCACGGAGCCCTGCGCGAATATCTCTGTTTAATTATACACGTTTTTACGCATACACCAATACTTTTGACATTATACCCGATGCGTTATCATTGTTATTATTTTTAATATATCACACGCAGTAGTCGCGCAAATCTCTTACGTTCCACAAAACCCTTCCAAATTCAATCACCAATGTAAAAAGTTGTTTTGCTCTACAATCTCTGTCTCAATAGATACAATAATAATTGTGTTATTGTAAGTTTATAATTTTGTAAGTATCATCATAAGGACGTTCGAAACTTTTCTTGATTCATTCAATTTTAGTATAGGTATTCCAATATGACTTGGGTACGTATTTCAATACGAAACGTCGTAGTACCTACTTAAATAATTAATAACTATAAAGATTCTATTTGCAATATGTAGTCTCACTATTAAAAATCTGAAGCTTAAGTTTAAAATTAGAGAAACATAATTTATTGTGATAAATGTAATGGTCGAAGCATTTGAATATACTTAATTTGAAATTACAAACCCAATATTCCTTGCTACTTTTACATTTTGAATACCCATTTCAACTTATTCCCTTTTTTATTGTTTCATGTTTTTTGTAACTAGGTATGATGTTTTATTTTATTTTTCATCTTCTGTCTTGTTGTTCCAAAATACAGAGCAAACTGTGTTTGAAAGAAAATGTGAGAGAAAAGCAATCTTTATCTTTCGCAAGATTCGGGTTACCGTTTGGTAGCAAAGATATTAATAATTTTAAATATTTTCGCTCAAATTCTCTTTTATGCAAAGCAGTGAACGCAAACACGTGACTGTGTGTGAAATTTGTGATATAAGCTGCAACAGCAAGTTTGTAGTGATAGCTGACATTTTAGCAGTCGTATTACTAATTACATTTCACACCATGTCTTTAGGGGCTAATGAATACTTGGAGAAAGTAGCCCTTAGCTCCATCCTTACCAATGCAACGTTACAAATTACCCAGCTAAATTAAAGTGCACTGTTCTTTTGTTCCCAGGTACCGTTAAAGGTTGAGGTTCAAATACGCAATTATCCAGCATTTCAATAATCAGCCGTGTGTCATCGTGACTCTTGTGGCCCACATAATACGGGCTAGTTTCGAGCCAGCTAGGTATTAGCATTAATGAGGAGAAAGTGGAGCGCAATGGAGTGGGCGACGCAAAAACAGCGCAAGTAAAAAGTACAGCGTTACACGTAAAGGTCACGAGAACACAGACCGACAATATCATCATTTTATTAATAATATGACGTAAGGATTGTTCAAAAACACCTTTTCTTAATTAATTAAAAGCAGGTCACTAAGCGATTACTTTTACTTGTTGTGGTATGAACAAGTATTTTTAATGAAAAAAAGAACGTGTTTGTATGTAAAGGAGAATTACCACTAATGATAGTTTTTTTACCACCTTTTTAGGCCCTGTGCTACGGGCGGATAGACGACTATATTTTTTGATTGAATTACAAATGTATAGTTTTCAGATTTTTCCCTGTATTTGTAGTATTAGACGATATCACTTGCAAAATTTCATAGTTCTAGGTCAACGGGAAGTAACCTATGAATTTTAATTCCCTTGAGAGTGTCGAAATAGGCATTTTTTGCGCCATAAACGGCCGTATCTTTTTTACGTACACTTAAAAGTTCAATTTCGTTACAGCTTCAAGGGGCCGTAGACCTATATGGAATTAAAACCATATAGGTTTTAATTTCAACTCGATACCTCCACGCGTTCTTGAAATAAAGGGAATTGACAGACGGACAAACGGGCAGACAGACAGACCGCCAGACAGACAGACGGACAACAAAGTGATCCTACTTATAAGGGTTCCGTTTTTTCTTTTGAGGTACGGAACCCTAAACAGTATGTGCAAAAATAAAGAATCGACATAAGGTAATAATAACTTTTGAAGTAATTTAATTAAGATTGATTAAATCTCCAAAATTATGTAGTTTTGGACCACATGTTCTAGGAGTTTTTTTTTTGTTATTTTGACCTATAGAATATAACTTCAGAGTTATGAGATATCAAAAAATACAGGTTGTATATAACGAAAATAGAATTTATACATCGAGCAAACGTACCTAGATAGATAATCGAGAGAACAACTTGTTAATACGATACATGGATTAGAGTTGGCCGCTAACTCCACCGTTCCTGTTAATTGCCAACATAAAACTTGGAGGAGACGATGCCGGCACAATGGCAAATGGCGTCTTAATTAAGTGACGGATGTACGACTCTAGGCAATTCCGCAAAATTGTCCGCAACCCGCAATGAGACGGTTACAATATAAATACAAAACCCACCCACAAATGAGCTACATCATTACGTGACACGTGGCTGATAATAGACCTATATCCTTTTGTAAATCAATCAGATTTTAACTGCCTCTGCGGTTTAGTGGTTCGTCCACCCGCGTACAACGCAGAGGTCCCGGGTTCGATTTAGGGCTTATTTCAATTCCGCCTGGCTAGCTACCACCATCTTAAGTCTGACGCCATAACAAAATAATTGTTGTATTCCGGCAATTAGAGGTCCAGTTCCTCAGTGAAGAGGGTTCCGGGAGTAGTGCGCTATCACCTTCGGCCTTATCGTCACGTCTAGCATGTTCCAAGCCAGGTCAGCAAGCCAGGACAGTTTAGTAGAGAACTAGCTTGCTATTCTAGCTTGAAAAACTAGCCTTGTGTAACCCGGGCATTAACATCAAGTGATATGAAGGCCATGCACTATCCCGTTGTGCAATAAAAAAAGATTTTATGAAAAACCAAAGTTATAAGCAATATTTTGTTCATTAGAAAAAGACAACTGTTTTAATAGCGCTGTTGTAGCATTCTCTAAGTTTGTATTACGGATTTTCCGAGGATTATGTACCTACTCTAATTTCTTCAAAGAGCTTAGACACACATTATCTTTAAATAGATACTTACTTAAATAATTTAACAAATAACTCTATGATAATTGGCCAGTTTGATAAGCAACGTTCGACCCTCTTTACTCCGTCCCGCATAATGACTTGTAAAAAATTTGCCTCGCAATCAATTTGCTTCCATTAAAAGGGGTCAAAGTGCGACCACTAGCGATCCTAATGTCTACACTTACGCGAAAAACCATGCAATGGTTTTTAAACCCTGTAACCCTTACAAATAAGAGTTAAATTCCGCTATTTAATATTTGTTAGCAATAAAGACAAATTGGCGAAATTTAAACGTTGACAGACAGACGGTAAAGTCGAAAGTAGCTTAGTGAGCGGCATTCCTTTGATGGTTGCGATACAAGGCGAATTCGGCGGCTAAGTATGCTAATGCCGTCAATTGGGAGCGGCGTACGCGCATACTGATGTCCAGGATAAGAGACAGGAACGCACGCGACCGCTATTCGTGACCACATCGTTTCAATTCATTCATACTTACATCTAAATGAGACAATGATCCGCTTAATTTACATCCAAGGCAAGTAACAAGCACTAACAAGACTATGAAGAAATCAAACCAGGAAGTATTATGCTTCTAGCTAAACCATAAAAATAACTAGTAGCTAAGGAAACTCTGTTTATCAAAGTTTAAATTGAGACCCAAGACTACAAAGGCGTCAAAAGGTGCTACTCTTGCAACTCGTAGAATGATACTATTCGCAGCTCATAAACAGGTTATAGGTAAGTAGTAAGTAGATTCGAACAAAAGTTATCAAATCAAATCATTTTATTAAAACAAAACAGAGTGCATTATGTACGATGCAAATAAACCGGCCCACGTCTCGGAGCGCTAAAGAAAAATGTTAATGCAAAGGAAAACGAGTTAATTTATTAATTAATTCATTTACACAATATCGGTGGAGATAGGAAAACCGTGAAGCTTTTTAGTAGACAATCGAAATTGCGACAATGCAAATGATCCAATGATTATGGACGAAAGGTCAAGAGTCAAGATAATCATGTGAATGTTTGTTGTGTAGCAGTCTGGTGCAAAAACACTAAACTTAAGAATCGCCTAAGTCTTTTCTTATCTACAACTCGACCAAAATAACTAGGCGAATGACAGCTACATGACGGCTAAGTTTATGACACCGTTTTAATTTGGTCGTGTTATAGCTAGTCGTTAGGATACGAGACCGCTTATAGCTTTTCCCTACCCAACACGCCAGCACAGATTGAGTAATACTGGTTCAACGACCATTTATATGTCATGTCATGAGTGATACGTGATACTATACTAGCTGTCACGCTTTATATGGTTTACAAGCATATGCTTTGAATTGTCATATGCCATACATATTTTGTCATTATTTCCTTAGTCAAACAAAATTTACTTTAAATTATTTTGAAACAAAATCATAAAGAAATATCAGTTAGGTTAGGTTAGGTTAGCTTATTAGAATTTTTCAGGCTTTTCAGTTATTAAGTATTAACTTATTGACCGACTGACTTACGACTATTTCAGAACTTTGAAATTAGTTACTACTTTGAAGAGGCTTTAAGTCAAATTACAAATCTTTTAAAGATAGGTGCACACTTAGAATACTAACAACATAGCTAGAACGATAATTAACAATGCGCATTGTCAAAATTGAGGCAAATAAAACTGAGCCAAAATAGCTTAGTTTTCAGATTGTTATCCTTCATACGTTACCTAATCATACCTATTTAGGTAGGTACTTCGAGTTTCAATTTCCATACTTCTAGGGGATTAGTTACTACCAACTATTTTATTGGATTTTAACTAAGATTAGGTAACGTACGACATATCCTATGTCTGAAAACTGAGCCATCTTGGCTTAGTTTTTTTTTGGCTCACTTTAACATACAAGGACTTAGGACAAAGTTTCTAGGTGTTATCATTCTAAAAGGTGCACAACAATTTACGTAGAGTACGACAAGCATGCAACAGTCGACGATCCAACAGAAAAATGTATTCGCAAATTACGAAACCGTATCGTATAATAAGCTGGCCATTATCAGAGACATGCCATTCAAAGTAATCCATCCCTTTTTTGTCACCGTCCGTCCGTCCGTCGTTGGAACTAGTCTAACCCGATCCAAATGGGAATGCAAAAGTCCTGGGCTTTGTTGCATTCCAGTGAGATTGTACCGTTAAATTTGAATGCGGCGGCGGTGTGCGCGCGGGCGCGTGTGTGCGCGCTGGTGGTATGCGCGCATGCGCGTTGTCGCAGACTGATGGATGACAGGTGACGTCGGCGCCGCAAAGCCAGGGCCGCGCCGAATATAAACTATCTACAACTAACCGAGGAATCCAACATTGCCTTTAATTACAGAGCGGCAGGGCCTAATGCGACAGTAACGACTGATCTAAAAGTGCCTGCTATAAGAGTTTATGTGAAAAATTAAGTAGAAAGGAACATCGTTAACCTGAACCTACCAACATTGAGAAAAAACAGCATTTATAAGTACTTTAATACAGCATTGCGAATATGGACGAGGTACACTGTTAGGTTATAAAAATATTATGTTTGTTACTTTTCAATATGTTAGTGAGCTCTTCACTCGCAGATAAACCATGGAAATGGTTTTGCGGAGAAAAATATGTACTTGCTAGAGAATAAGCAAATTACATAATAAATGATTAACAAAAAAAATTATAACACTGCTAAGTAGATACGTTATTGCCGTAGAATAGCAATCGGGATGTTTTCGTGACATATGAGTCCACATTCAGTTACATTTCATTGAACCTATGCAACCCATGGCATCTGCAAGATAGATTAATGACAAGATGTCTAGCACGAATTACGTGCACTTAAATACGCTCTGACATGAAGGACAACTCCTCATGGGAAACGACTTGGGGAAAATTATTCATTAATCAAGATCATCAAGATAATCAGATAGACTGACAATTTTTATTAGATAACAAATTTAACCCACGAGCAATTCAAGATTAAAACTGCGGAAAATTATTTTAATATAAAATTAAGAATTTTGGTTTAAATTTGCCAGAAAAAATGTTGTGAAAGCCCTGAGGAAGCTGCGACTGCGCTCATTAGGCATTCGCAGATCGAAGAAGACGCGGGGCGTGGGAGTGGGGCTGGGGGGGTCTGCGGTGGCTCAAAGCAGAGCCGCAGCCGCATCACAAGTGCCCGCGCATTACCGTAATGTTTAGCGCGAATACGAAACCAAACTTAATAAAGTGTAATCGATGCGTAATCTAGGTGCGGGCACTCTTACTACCCATATGTTTCGTATGTTTCAAAGTGTGGGCCGCAACAATAAGTGACCATCAGCCATCTTTTATGTCCCCGCTGCTGGAGCACAGGCCTTCCTTATGGGTGGATAAGGAGGATGGACCCACCACGCGGGCCCGATACGGATTGATAAGTGTTAACGACTGCAAATGCAGCCGGGACCAACGGTTTAACGTGCTCTATTCCTTTGTCACACATCCATTTTACATCATTCATCCTTTTTATTCTGCTTCTTTTTTACTTGGCGAGGAAAACTGCAGCAACGACAGTTCTTATGTAAATAAGTAAGTTTTGATGCTTTAAACTACCTAAATTATTTTTCGTATTTTTTCTTATTTTAAAAGACCATAAGTTATAAGGTTCCCAATTCATTTTATTTAGTAACAGTAAAGAAATAATTTGATACCAACATTGATTTAAGTTAGGTACCTATTCTTCTTTTGTTTTTCTTATATTCTTATATTTTTACAACTAAAATTTTCTTCTTTTATTTATAATCATTTTCAATCTGCTCACTCTGTTTCGTACTTTCGTTTCTTAGCTCGGCCAGAGAATATTTTTATTGACAAGTTAATGTTATTATTTACACTTGAATTCATGGCTATCTGTATTACATCTGCTATTCAAAGGTAGATAAGGTAAAAGTTCCCCTTTGGAATAAAAAAAATCTGTCAATTAGGTAATTTATATTTAATTTTTATTACTATCGCGAATCAAGTACTAGCTCAAATCCCACGCATAAGGCTCGGCTGATACTAAGTAATAATCATTGCAAAGCTATCGTCATCATCACTGGATGATAAATAATCATGACTATGAAATTCTTAGCCAATCAAATAACATCACGTACTTCGAAAAGGTACCTATCTCAAAAGCAATTGAATCACAATTAAATCTCTGTTTTATTTTAAGTGCTACAATCGGTTGACTATTAAACGTTCAACTCAAGCATGTTATGAGGCTACGCTAAAACAAAATTCATCAGAATTCAAGTTTTAATGATCGTAAAACAAAGCTGCGTGAAGACATTAGTCACACGGACGGCGGACGGCGCGGCTAGGGGATGCGCGAGGGCATGCCTTCCGAGAAACAGCGCGTGCGCATCATACAGATAATAAATTGTAATCAACAATTTGGTTACACGCAACTGCAAAACGTTACTTTGCTGGCATTGAGTTATTTATTAGTTGAATTTTTTGCCATTCCGAATACAATATAACCTGCTTACCTACTTTCGAGTCTAGTCATGCAGATGGGACTTCCATATACAAAACAAATATTTTAGGTAACCCGTAATAAAAATAAAGATATAGTTAGCTTGGTGTTGAATCAACTAATCTAATCTTTAATCTTAAACTTCTGTGAGTAAAGTTAATTAAAAATACTAACAATGACACTGATTCATTTAATTCTAGTAGTAGTCAAGATCTCAATGTCAAAACTGATAGTACCATGAAAACTTTCCACGATGTGTTTTTTTTGTGTACCTACTTATCTGTAGTTTTGTGAAACTGGTCAAGTGTTTTAGCTAATTAGAATCAACCAGCCTCTAATTTATTTTTATTTATTTTATTTTGGACGACAGACGGTCATTTACAAAACATGTTCATTATACAGTAATCTAAAGGAAGCCCTAGAGCATAGTAGATTGGTTCTACTATGCCTAGAGTGCCAACAAATATATGTATAGTGCCAACAAATTTAATTAATTAAAAGTGAACCACATTAATACTTGCAGTCAAGTAAATTGAATTACTTTTTAATTGGATGATACCTATATTACCCATAATATACCATTTCTGTAGGCATCTACTTACTCAAAGTAAAGTAGAATCGCATCGGCACCATTTATGCCATATTGAGTATAATTGTTCTTATACTAATGAGTGCCATAGTTTATAAGCGCGGAGTTACGCGCACGCGCACGCGCACGCACGCTTCTTTGCACTGGCGGCAGCGGCGGCGGCGTCTACTTTGTGGTCGCAGAGAATTTGAAGAATATTTCTATAAACTCGGTAATAAACCAGTGTAGATCGCTCGTTATTTGTTGTTAGCAATTCTACGCTACTGATTAAATTACAATTAAAACAATATCCTTGTTAAAATTAACTCTACCTTGAATTTTCTACATTTTCACATAAATGTACATGACCAGCAACTTATTTCAAGGTAGTTATAATAATCATCTTTTGTCTTAAATTATAACCGCATTGTAAGTGCCAACGGCAAAAGATCAACCAAAGTGAGTCCCCCGAATATTTGCGGTGTACTGCTGGCGGTGTTCCGGCGCGTCTGGTGACGCCAGCAACATGTATATCTAGCAGCAGGGTGCCGTCGCCCGCAGCGCTGCCTCTAATGGAAATATGCTAATAATTACCCTCCCACAATGCTGAATTTCTAGTGCGCATGATCTAAGCTCCGCAAATAAGAAGAAAATAAACCTTCTGTAAATCAAAATCAGAACATTCCATATATTACTAGCTGTTACAACTTCAACCTTTAAAGACTAGACGTATAGTGTGAAGAAGATTAGACCATGCTTGTTACTCAAATTAGCTCACCATATAATTTCAATTAGGTAATTAAAAACAGCATTAAATTAAAAAGTGTAGAGTTAAAGTAGATTGCCCGATACGTTGTTCCGCCAGAACAGTGCACATAAAACTGCAGGGAGCACATAAAAGCGCCATCCGTTATACGTAAACGACGCCGGAGGCCATTAAAACTATTCCGGGACTGTTCCCGAACACCTAGGCACCTTGATAGGACGCTCCCATATATTACGGTTATGAAGCAAGATTCTAAGAAATAAGAATGAGCACCAGGAGACCCCTTCGGTCGCGTTGCGGACAGTGACGTAAGTGCACCCCAGGAAATGCGGGGAATGTCTCTTCGAATGCGTAATAAGCAGGCTATGTCGTGAATGTCAAGTCGCCCGCTGAAGAATGGCGCGGCGCGGGTCAGAGGTGGAGGGGACGCCGACATCACTGTCAGAATAAATTTGACACTGCACTGTCCGAACTAATTTTGCTGGATGCAATCCAATTTTTTGCAGAACATTGGTTCATTGGTTGGAACATTGGTTTATTCATTGACAACTTATGTAAAGCAATCTCTTATCACATTTATGAGAGCTTATACTCAATAGGTAAGGCTTTTCTATTTCTAAAAATCGATAGTTGTAAATGTTGTAAATGGTGGGAAAAGTTTCAACATTATTAAAGTAGAATTACACTTCAACGATTTTATAAAAGTTGGAGGTAAAAAAATAAGTACATTGCATACATCAATATTTTATACGTTCCTGGTAGTTAAGAGCCCGTGTCAGTGTAAGGTGTCCATAAAACATTCGGTAGACAAAAACTCGCGCGCGAGATAAGCCGCATCAATTTTTTCTGCCGCCCAAGTCCCCCGACGACGCGCCTAAAATATTCCCCGCTTATGCGTCGAATAATAAGCGACGGGAGCTGACCGCCGATAAATGTATCTTTCTCACGAGATATTAGTCATACAATCATACATTATTTTATACTACTGATCTAGAGCCATAGTAGATTATCTTTACAGCTTACTGAATTTTGAGCTATCAATATGAAAATTATGTTTTAAAAAGGCACGGTTTACGATTATGGTCAGCAAAAACATGTAATATAAGAAACTCGAGTAAAAAACTTCGAGGCCACATTTCCGAGGCAAAAAGGCGAAAGGCCGGTGCGATGTTTATTGTATGAGTCGCTGAATTTCAAGTGTTTTTCAGCTTTAATGGAGTGTCCACCCCCGGCTCAACGCAAAAACCCTCGCGGAATACTCGTGGACATAAGAATTGCTGATGTTGAAGAAATACTGCCGGTGGAACTTTCTCAGGAATATTGTATTATGTCGGCTAGCCGCTTTATTCTGTTATTTTTCTTAAACATAATATATTTTTTTGAAATATGAATAAGCAGTACAAATGTTGAAGCACCCTAATCAAGTTTATTGATTGTTAAAGGATGAATTAGAGAATGTTAAATATATATTAATAAAATAGTCGTGTATATTTATTTATTCATAGCAACTTGAGTAGAGTACCTACCTAAAGCAGTTACTTCGCTCGCTTTTTCATAAAATTATTAAGAATTTACAAGTGAACATTTTCCATTGAGAAAATCCTGTATAGAATTGAAGCAGGCATCGGCAATAGGCAAGCGTTAGATAAGCAATAGTCGACGCGGCGATACACCCGCGCCAGTCACGCTGGCTGTATTAATCATGGCGCCTTTCAGCGAAATTTCATAAAGCCACTATATGTTAATGGACCGTGGAGATTGACTGACTGCGTCGTCATTCGGTCTAATATGAAGATTTATTACACCGAGATGCCATGGCCAAACTACAAAACATTGGAAAAACTTTTTTAAATATATAATTTGCATTTATACATAGATGAAATGGTTGTTTCAATAATTGCCCTGAAATGTTACGTTATTATGTTAGTATCTGAATTTGTAGAACTTTGCATAAATGTTTGCGCGAGCCAAAATCTACCTTCAAAATGTGCACATTGTCTTGTCTTTGTTATAGAACTTCTCATTCCAGTAAAAAGTAGTTGCGCAGGATCCTGCGACACGCGCGTTGTCACACCAGCGCCATCCATCACTTACCGATAATGCGCCGTCACACAACAACCCTTTTACCCTTTGTTTACCGAGTGTCGATTCATCTTGATCACTCATTCATCATTACTTCGGCTGAGTTCATGTTGTCTTTCAAATTACCGCTAATGAAGAGCCGATAACTTCTATAACACAATAACTTGAGACGCACTTTCGGGAAATGATTTATTACACCTCTTTCTGATTCATTCTGTGTTAGACATTTACCAACATTGGCCAAATCATCTTATTACCAAAGCTTTTTCTTGTTGCCCTAAATATAATGAGAAGACTATCATGCTATAATACTTAGTAACAATTTCATTACAATTGTATATGAAGATAAGACTATAATAATAATTATACCACAGTTTTACTTTGATGTGAAAATATTTACTTTTCCCTGTGTCAAAGCTCTTAAGAGATCGTGAAAGCGTAAACATCAACCTTAAAGACACGAGTAGAAGAAATGAAACATTATAATGATAGTAATTTTGATGTGCCTTTTAAAAGTAATATTCGCAATAAGCGATGTTATTACCGGGCCGTCACAGGTACCCGTGAAGCGGCGGTAATGCAGACGGCGCGGCGCGGACAATAAAATGTTTACGCGCTGCGTTAATGCCGCACCGCCCGCGCCGCACTTACGATACATCATTTTTATTACCATAACGTCCAACGCCGGCCCAACCTGCGATGCGACGTATAGGTACTCATGCCTTTCATCGGGATTACTTAGATAAGCATTGAACAAAGAACAATTTATAGGGGCCAATCAAAGACGACCTTCGTAGTCGAGTGGTTTGTACACCGGTTTTCATTGAATCGCCATCTTTGATGTCCCGGGATCGATCCCCGGCTAGGTCAATTTTAGAAAACGAACATTTCTATATTGGCACAAATCTGGGTGTTTGTAGTTCGACCGTTGTTGAACTCGCCTTCATTCTAGCGAAAACTTTGCATTTAATACGTAAAAATCCCTGAAGTTGGTCAGAATTTGTATGCAAAATAGATACATTAAGGGTAATAATGCTAGTAATTGAATCAATAAAGTTAAACAAATTAGGAAATGAGACCGAAAACATGCAACAGATAACCAGAATTATAGCGTTGATTTTCAGTGTCGTCTAATACTTAAATAACTCTAGAAATCGCCTACAAACTTTATATTACGTAAAAGCACCTTTATTTCGTCATAACGACTACTCTTCGCAATTATACTGGAACCTTTAGGAATAATATGAGCAATGTGTTACGGCTTTATGTGCCCGCGGGATGTGGTAATAGTAAAATGATCATAATACCGCATAAGCCGACGCTTTTGTGTCTCATCCGGCTGTAACCGGCCGCCGACATCAAATTGCACTACTACTAAACCTGACACCGCCGTTTCCGTAAAACCCGCCCACTTTTATGACAATCAACTTATTGGTTAATAACTGGCGAGTTGCCACAATAAACCACTTAGATTTGAAAGCGTCATCACAATGAGAGTGACCACCTGTCAAGCCGCGTGGACCAAATGGGACATACAGGACTAGAGTGTGAAACTCAATTACTGAGGGCGGTTGCAGTTTAAAGCCCGCGTCCCCTGTAGAGGAGAGGCCAGGCCTTCAAAATTGAAATCCCGTCGGACAAGCGAGTGCTCTACCGACAACTGGTATCATTGTCTTCAGCATGATCTCCTGAACAATAATATAGCGGTTGTCGCATTATAAAGTGGTGGAGGGGGGAAGGGGGGGAAGGAAAAGGTGCAAAACTTGGTTATCACAGTTTGGCTAATTTCTCAATAACCACTTGTTTGATTTAAACAAATAAACTGTCATATGGTAGGTAGGTGATTAAATTCTAATGAAAATGAAATGGACTGTATAAGAATTAGCGCTCGTGATACGCAAGTACCTAGGTAGTTACTTTTTAAGGCTTGCAAACACGACGTATAGGGCGGAGAAAGTTGAGCCGTAATAAATGGATGGGAGACAAAGGACACAATCACAGCTCCTGCAGGAAAGAGGATGTGCACACTTACTTGCTTGCTGCCGAAGGTGACGTCTCCAGGTCCTGATTTCGCCCAACGGTCTTTTGGCGGCTTGGTGGCGCGTTGGGGAGGTAGAAATTCACAGCTCAAGTCACACACCTAGGAATCTTTATTTGTCCACACAGTGGTACCACTTTAACACACTTTTTACACAATTATTAGGGGCAATTAGCGTTTTAAATACTTATAATTTTAAAGGTTTTGATTAGCACATGTAACCGTGGCGCGCGTCGATGATAGAAGGTTCAAGATGTCTTCCCATCCGACAGTTTGTGATTCGCTACTGACGTCTCACTCTCTCGCGTAGGTGGGCGAGCAGGACAGCAATATTGCGTGCACACATCAAGGAAAGTGGAATAATTAAAAGGAGAGGAATGACGTACATGTTTGCAAGTACTAAAAAACAATAAAAGTCCTTTTTAAATCCACCATTCCCCCGGCCTTGAAGGAATCCATTCCTTCGAAATAAGAGAGAGAAAGAGAGTCGCGATTTGAATTCAAAAAATAATATTAATGCGATGCGTGTTAATACTTAAATATATATATAAAAAAAAAAACGTGTGGTGCGGTATATACTTAAATATATAAAATACTAAAAGCTAAGAGTGTGAGATAAAACTAATTATACATAGGCAACGGGCATAACCGCACAACAGGTCGGTCATAGAGTCCAGACTTGGTTTTTACTTGAGCGACTCGAATCACGCCATCTCTACCAGGATACAGACGCGTAATGCTGCCCATTGGCCATTGCAGTGGCGGAATATTTTCAGTATTTATTAGAACAATAGTTCCTACTTTTACAGGATTGGAGCTCGTATTCCATTTTTCTCTACTTTGAAGATTATGCAGATATTCAGATCTAAAACGTTTCCAGTCTACGCCGGTGTGCGTGTATGCGTTACATTGTTCTAAGCGAAATTGCGGTAGATCTGACATTAATGGAAATGTTGGTTTTGGATTTAAGCGGAAACAATTTAAACATTTATGAATGCGTTGTTTAATAACCCGGCGAGCGGACAAAATCCAAAATTTATTTCTTAGAATTGAAATCAAGAGTTGCGGACCTGCGTGACAATGTTTGCGATGATAATAATCTATTAAAAGTTCAATAACTCTACCCCTTTTCGGTAATAATGCGGGGTGTTTTTGTTCATAATTGAGAGAGGAATAACCTAAGCGACCACCGACTCTCAATATGTTATCACCATCTATAAACGGAGAGAGTTTTCGTAGAGCCGAAGAAAGCAATTTATTATTCTTTATATTTGTGATGTCCGAGTAAAAATATTTATTTTGAATAATATGAATGAGATATTTTTCAGCCTGTGCTAATTCTTCAGTTGTAATGTTACTGTGCGAGTTAAATTTTTTAGCAAATCTGAAAACATAAACCATAGAGCGGAGCAAAATATTATAATTTGAAACTCTAGCAGCAAGTAACATTATAGGATGCTCATTAAAATTTTTGTTATTATTAACTAGATGAGTGACAGTTTTTTCTTCGGGTAACGTAGTAGATTTACTTGGTTCAAATTTCTTAATAGGCCATTCACTATGCGGTAGAAAAAGCCAAGCGGGACCATGAAACCAAAGTTTATGAGTAATGAGTTGAGCGGGTGAGAGAGAACGAGATATACAATCAGCGGGGTTTTCTGAACCGGCAATATGATAAAAGTCTTCAGCGGGAAGAAGCGATTGAATTTGTGATATCCTATTGGCTATATAAGTTTGAAATCTGTGCGGAGAAGCATGAACCCAACATAAAGCAACTTCTGAATCGGAAAATGCGAATATTTTATCTATTGTGTGTCTTTCAGAGAGCTGGTCACGAACATTACTAACCATTTTTGATAGAAGGACTAAAGCGTTTAATTCCAATCTAGCTATAGTTGTAGTTGACTTTGGTGAAGCTACACGTGATTTTGAACACAGTAATGAAACTTTAGGCAGATCGTTATCGTTCTGAACGTATAAATATATGACACAACCAAATGCCTTTTCACTAGCATCTGCGAATGCGACCAAATAAACGCGAGGTGAATTTCTTTCTATATTAAGAAAGCGAGGGAAACGTAGCTGTGAAAGGAGCGGTAACTCTGAAATATACTTTTTCCATGCCTCTATTATGTTGGAGGGAGGAGTTTCATCCCAATCGATGTGGAGAAGCCAGAGCTCTTTAATGAGCAGTTTAGCGAACAAAATTACTGGACCTACTAATCCTAAAACGTCATAAAGACGAGCGGTTGCTGACAAAATAGCACGTTTAGTGCATGTTGGAGGTGGTTGAATAACAATAAAAATGAATTCATCTGTACTAGGAAGCCAGCGGAGCCCTAGTATTTTAAAGCCATTACCATCATCAAACGAAACTGACTCGGATTGGCGGTGCGTTACAGGTATATGATCAAGCAATTCGCGGGAGTTACTTGACCATTTCACAAGATCAAAACCTCCTGATTTAAATAACTCAATCAGTTGGTTAGCGGTTGCGGATGCCTCATCAACGGACGGTGCTGAACTGGCTAGGTCATCCATATAAATATCCCTTTCAACCACGGAGGCTGCCAGAGGGTACTTTTCTCTCTCGTCAGATGCAAGCTGGCGAAGAGTGCGGAGTGCCAAAAAAGGAGACGAACGAAGTCCGAATGTGACTCGTGTAAATTCCAAGACAATAATTGGTTCATCAGCGGAAAAACGATATAAAATGCGTTGATATTTGCGGTGCGGTTCGTTGACATGTATACATAAATACATCTGTCTTACATCAGCGAAGAAAGCAATGCGGAACATGCGAACATTAAGTAAAATATTAAAAATTTCAGATTGTAAATTACAACCGGTATGTAAAATATCGTTAAGTGAAATACCTGTATCAGTGGCTGCACTGCCATCTAATACGATGCGGATCTTGGTAGTTGTCTTATCATTACGAATTACTGGATGATGAGGTAGGAAAAAACCAGTTGAATTAATATCTTGTTGCGGAACTTTATGGAGAATGCCCTTACTTAAATAGTCTAAAATTATTTCATTGTATTTGTCGCGTAAATCTGGAACCCTATTAAATTTATTTTCTAATGAGAAAAATCTCTTTTGCGCGGAAGTATACGAATCACCGAGTTTAACAGGGTCGTCCTTGAACGGAAGATCGACAGAATAACTCCCATCTGGATTACGGACAGTTGTGGTAGCAAATATATTTTCACATTTGCTATCATCGGGACTTAAATATTTGTGCGTGGGCGGTTCCTCAACTAACCAAAATTTTTCTAAAAGCGAGTTTAAAGGGTCTGACGAAACAGTTAAGAAAGAGTGCGAGTTTCTTTGCGGTTGCGATAAAATAGGTGCGTTGCCCAACAATAAGTAGCCTAACGTAGTCTCTAACGCGATAGGTGACTCGTTATTATCGCCTTTAATTTTATTAAAAAGTAAAATTTCGCAATAGAAATTAACGCCCAATAACATATCAATATGTCCGGGCTTAAAATAGTCATCGTCGGCTAAAGGTAGGTTTGCTATATGCTCAATCGCACTGGTATCTATAAAAGAGTCAGGTAATAATGACGTGATGCGTTCCACGACCATAGGTTTAATAGAATAACTACTAGAATTAAATCGCGAAGTAATATCTAAACACGTAATTCCGTTAATTTTTTGCGGACTTCCACCAATACCTTGCACTTGGGTATATGGGGTTTTATCGCTAATTGGAAGCGATAGACGATTACAACATTCGACAGTTATATAATCACTTTGAGATCCCGGGTCAATAAGGCATCTCAATAAATGAGAGCGGCCGTGCGAATCTATGTATTTTATTTTTGCGGTTCCTAATAATGCGGATGTCCCGGTGCGCTTATTATATTCACAAGAATGATTACAAATCGTGTTGTTATTATAACTGGCGGCTAGTGGCTGCGACGGCGGGTCGCGAGCGCACGGAGCAGGCTCGATGACGTCACGCGGCGGTCGTGAGTCCCGAGCGACAGCGGGTGCGGTAGCGGGCGGCGATTGAATGTTATTATTCTGCGTGCGGTTATAATGATTATTATTAGATTTATTTTTATTGTTTTGCGTATCAAAATGTAATAAAGAGTGATGCTTGGCCGAACAATACGAACAAGTACCATGCGATGTACAATTAAATAATTTATGTTTAGTACTTAAACAGTTAGTACATGATGCGTTTTGTTTAACAAAATTAAATCTTTCATGCGGGTTGAGTTTCATAAAAGCAGAACATTGATATAAATGTAAGTGACAATAATTTTTACATAAAGTGCATTTCGTATTAGAATTATTAGAACTTGTACCAGAACCCAAATCAGTAACAAACGATTTGGTCGGAGCGAACTTCTTTGAATTAACATTAGTATTGCGTTTATTAAAATTAGCGGTAGGAGTATGAGTTGACTGAATTAACGCCTTTGATTGGTCTCTTATAAACTCAATTAAGGTAACATAAGACGGCATACCTAACTGTTTTTGCTGACTATACATTTCGAATAATTTGACTGTTTCGGAGTCTAATTTTTGCAATGCGATATATAGAAAAATAAAATCAGTCAAATCTTTTATATTCAACTGTTTCAGGGCTTCAACAGGTGAGTTAAAATTATACAAAAATGAATCTAAAGCCGCGGTATTATTATTATTCAAGGGTTTAAATTCTAACAGCTGATTGAGGTACGAAGAAGCGAGCGAACGCGGGTTTTCATATTTATGCACAAGAGCTTCCCAAATAATATTATAGTTCTCAGCGGTAGGTGGCAGCCCTGCACACACAGAAGTAGCCTTGTCGGTTAATTTTCCGACTAAATAAAACACCTTTTCACTATCACTTAAAAACTGATTGTCATGTACAACACTTTTAAACTGTTGATAAAAAAGGGGCCAGGTGCGAACTTCGCCATTAAACGATAAAAGTTCAATAGGGGGTAAGTGCGGTTTGATAGGTTTCAAAGAATGAGACTGTGATTCTACAACAGAAGAAACTGAGGGTTGTGCAGGTTGTTGAAATAATGCAATTATGCGTTTTACATAACAAAACATTTCTTCAAATGCGGTCCAAGGTTGGTAATTAACTTCAGCGGAAGGATTATTTATAGCGAAAGCCATATTAAAGGCATCTAAAGCCTTAACAAAATCATCGCGAAAATTATCTAAGTTAGTGACGTTGCATAATAATGCGCCAGGCTCAGTCCTTTTTGCCTCCACGTGCTTAGCGATATTATAAATACTTTGCATACGCTCAAAAAGTATATTACGTTTAGCGTTTAACACTGACAAGTTCGGATCCATGACAGTGTCCTCAGCTTCACTTTTATTATCTTTGGTCATTTGTTACGAGAAACAATTTATGAACAGAAACAATAAACTCAAATGTTCTATAAAATAGTTAAAATGTGCGGTATTATGTTGCGCGTAAGCAAAACGTAAGTAAACAGACAGGAACAAATCAGCTGGTCTGTTTATGACCTTGGTTGACCTATAATGCAAGCGGGCGGGCTCGAACGGTACGATGCACGAACGAACGAATTTGCGGAATAGCGAGTAAGTACCTACTAGATAAACAAATGAATGATAAACGTTAGCGGGCGAGTGCGCGGGCACTTTGCTAAACACAGCGGAAAGAAAAAATACAAATGGCGGAAAGAAATGGAATGCGAGATGCAATCCTAATAAGGAAACAAAATGGCGGGCGAAATAATTACAATAATATGCGTAATTTATTGTAATAAATGGCGGAAATAGTATGATGCGATGGTGTGATTTAAGAACAAATCATTAAAGTATTTAGTAGGTGTAGGTAAATTCTAAGGTAGGTAATTACCTATTTGTGCGGTTAAGTATATGATTAAAAGATAAAAATAGCTTTCCAATGCGAGATGCGGTGCGGTAAAATAAAAAAATTTTGACAAACTATCAATCTCGTAATCGATGCGGTGAGTAGGTATAATACAAAATGCGTATTAATGCAGATAAATAGCGATAATTGTGTAAGTGTGTTAAATATTATGGCGAACAATAATAATGATAATTATCAATAGAAATGCGAGTTTGCGGGTAGGTAGGTAGGTACACCTAGGTGCAATATTGTTTTAAGTTTTAAACTAGTTAATGCGGCTCGATAGTGACCAACAAATATGGTGATTAAATTCTAATGAAAATGAAATGGACTGTATAAGAATTAGCGCTCGTGATACGCAAGTACCTAGGTAGTTACTTTTTAAGGCTTGCAAACACGACGTATAGGGCGGAGAAAGTTGAGCCGTAATAAATGGATGGGAGACAAAGGACACAATCACAGCTCCTGCAGGAAAGAGGATGTGCACACTTACTTGCTTGCTGCCGAAGGTGACGTCTCCAGGTCCTGATTTCGCCCAACGGTCTTTTGGCGGCTTGGTGGCGCGTTGGGGAGGTAGAAATTCACAGCTCAAGTCACACACCTAGGAATCTTTATTTGTCCACACAGTGGTACCACTTTAACACACTTTTTACACAATTATTAGGGGCAATTAGCGTTTTAAATACTTATAATTTTAAAGGTTTTGATTAGCACATGTAACCGTGGCGCGCGTCGATGATAGAAGGTTCAAGATGTCTTCCCATCCGACAGTTTGTGATTCGCTACTGACGTCTCACTCTCTCGCGTAGGTGGGCGAGCAGGACAGCAATATTGCGTGCACACATCAAGGAAAGTGGAATAATTAAAAGGAGAGGAATGACGTACATGTTTGCAAGTACTAAAAAACAATAAAAGTCCTTTTTAAATCCACCACTTAACAACAGATTTTATCAAACAATAGTTTTTGTAGATACTATAGTTTATGAAATAATTAGATAAAATACGAATTTCAAATAAATATTTTTTTGTTTTGTAGAATTGAAGCAATAAATTGAAATAAACTACTATGTAATTAAAACTATGAAGATTTGCTCCAGAAAAAAAATATCGGTGAATAGTCCAATCATTTCCCTATATAGAATAATAAACTTGTTAAACATTTTTGTCTAGTAACTAGTTAAAAAAAAATTTTTGTGTCACGTAGAGAAAATTTTTTCTTCCATTTTTTTTTCTTAAATCCTCTACAGAATTAAAAGTATGAAGATTTGCCTCAGAAAAAAATAACGGTAAATAGCTCAGTTATCCTATTATATAGAATAATAAACTTATGTTTGATATAACATAAAGGAGCTTCAAATGAAACTCGGAGATCTTCTCAAAAACTTATAATTTTGATAAAAAAGCTTAATTTAAGCGCAGATGATCTGATCGTTACAATGCAGAAAAATGAAGTAAAAAAAAATACAATTTCATACAAACTACCTACAGTTACAAACTCCTACCACAGATGATAAATATTAAATTACTTTGCCTTGATTGCTAAAAGCAAACATTCAGGCGCATACGCGTAAACATCTTCCCCCCCGTTGAAAGGGAGCCTTTCAAGCACCAAATTCTTCTGCTGACGGCAAAGGACACAGACGAACAAGGGCTCTACGAATACATCCCCTTGTAGTCATGATTTCAGCAACTCGGGGTATGCCGTCTGCTCCAGGAAATAATCGAGATACTCTTCCAAGACGCCAGTTCAATGGAGGAACGTAGTCTTCTTGAAGAACAACCATGTCACCGACGTTCAGCGTGGCCTTGTTGGATTTCCATTTCACTCGTTGTTGCAGTTCAGAGATGTATTCCCGTTGCCATCTCTGCCAGAAATGCTGTCGAATTTGTTCTAGGCGGGCGTACCGTTGCAGTCTATTTTCGTTGCAGTTTTCCAGAGCGGGTCCAGGTAATGCAGTCAGAGGTCTTCCGATGATAAAGTGTCCCGGTGTAAGGGAAAGGTAATCATTGGGAGAGGATGACAGGGGACAGATAGGACGGCTATTCAAAATAGCTTCCACCTGAGCGAATAGCGTAGAAATTTCTTCGAACGTTAGGTGACTATTCCCTAGAACCCGTTTTATATGATATTTGGCGGACTTAACTCCCGCTTCCCATATTCCACCAAAGTGTGGAGCGTAAGCCGGGGTGAAAATAAATTTAATGCCATTCTGAGTAGCAAAGTCAGATAGGGGTTCGTCGTTTTGCTTTAAAAAATCTCCTATTTCCCTGGCAGCAGCGACAAAGTTTCGGCCATTGTCGCAAAATATTTCGCCAGGTTTGCCTCTGCGAGCGATAAATCTTTTCAGAGTGAGAACAAAAGCATCTTTCGACAAATCACTCACAGCCTCCAAATGGACGCATTTATAGCGCATACAAATAAATAAACAAAGATAGCATTTTACCAATTTACTACCGCGCCCCTTCCGATTCAAAATATTAAAAGGCCCAGCAAAATCCAAGCCAGTTGACAAGAACGGAAAGTTAGGCGTGATCCTTTGCGTTGGTAAAATACCCATTTTAGGACACAATGTTTTGCCGCGGATGCGGCGACAGCGTACACAATTATTGACAGTCCGTCTAGCGAGATGTCGGCCATTAACAGCCCATACAGTCTCTCTGACTGTGGACAATAATAATTGAGGTCCAGCGTGCATATTATTTACATGTTCCCTTTGAAAAATGAGCTTCGTCAAATGATGAGAAGCATGCAATAAAATGGGATGTCTTTTATCGTAGCTGTAATTTGAAGCATCAATACGACCACCAACCCTGATTAGTTTATGATTATCCATAAAAGGAGACAAGGACAATAATCTTGATTTTGAGCTTAAATTCTTATTTTTACATAATAATTCGTATTCAATAGGATATATTTCCCTTTGAGCAATAGTACAAAGAAAGTAGAACGATTCGTTTAATTCGTCGATGCTTATTTGACCTTTACGTTTATTTGTTTTATTCTTAAGATTAAAAATAAATCTAAATACGTATGCATAAGTTCTTTGGAGCCGACTTAATTTAGAATAGTTTTTAAAGTTCACTGTTGTATCTGAGCTAGCAGTTGCGAGATTAGATTTTATTTCAGTCAAGGAGCCGTTGTCGTTAGTGTTTGATTTTAACGTTGGCCATTTAGATTCATCTTCCTGCAGAAAACTAGGGCCAGACCACCACTGACTTAGACAAACTATTTGACTGAAATCTACACCTCGAGATATCAAGTCTGCCGGATTATCAGACGTGGGAACATAACGCCAATCGGAAGGCCTTGTTCTTTCGTTAATTTCTATTATTCGGTTGGCTACAAAGGATTTTAATTTTTTGACATCATGATTAACCCATGCCAACACTGTGGTTGAATCACACCAATGAATTAATTTATCAGGAACTAGTCTTAAAGATTCAGTAACAGAATTGCATAGCCTGGAGGCAAGGACAGCGGCAGCCAATTCTAGCCGTGGAATTGTAGTGGGTTTCAAAGGCGATACCTTTGATTTTGCACACAATAGCTTTACAGAGACAGCGTTGCTGGCGTTTACCGACCGCACATATATGCAAGCTCCATAAGCATACTGCGATGCGTCACTGAAAGAATGCAGTTCGACATATATGGGTGAGTCACAAACAACCCATCTTGGTATTTTTAAGTTTGACAAACAATTGAGAGTTTGAACAAAGTCTTTCCATTCCCCTTTGATTTCGTTGGAGACAGGTTGGTCCCAACCAACCTTTTCCTGCCATAATTTCTGTAATATTATTTTAGGACGAATTATACACGGACTCAGTATACCTAGTGGATCGAATAGCTTGAAAGCATTTGACATTATGAATCTTTTTGTAATATGTTCAGTTTCAGGAATAGGTTTAATTGGGAAATGTAAGCAATCGCTTGAGGGATCCCACCCTAGCCCCAGAGTACTTGAGGATTCACTAATCGTTAAATTCTTTAGAGTATCAATATTTGAATTTTGAAATAAATTTTGTAAATTACTTCTTATTTGGTTACACAAAAAAGCTTATACAGCGCGTCCAGAATGCCTGTGCCCGATTCTGTTTTTGCATTCCCCGTAGAGCTCACGTTACCCCATACTTAAATAAAGGTAATCTTATGAATATGGCATCAAGACGATCTTTTCATTTTGCGTGTCTATTGTTTGGCATTGTTAAAACACATAGCCCAGGTTACTTGTATAATAAACTTTCATTTTCCCATCGTAAGGTCCGAATCGCTTCACGTTTGTTATGTCCCACTCATTGCACAGCTGCATTTCGTGGCAGTTTTCGATACGCTGCCACGAAATGCTGGAATAATATACCTCCTCCATTAAGAAACTGCTGTAGTATTGCGGCTTTTAAACGTAACTTTAAAAAATATTTACTTGAATTACAAAAACGATAAATGTAGTTATAAGTAAAACAATCACTGTGCTAGTGTGGGATGTGTGTGTTCTGTTCTATTGTATATATTTGTCCCAGTGTGCGGTCGATGGCCCATCATTGAAATTGAAAAAGAGGATCATTTATTCAAATAAACTTAGCAATTGGGTGCTTTTGAATTGTCTATATTTTCCTACCACCTATTTGAGACTTTTTTTAGCAGTCAAGAAGATAAATCATCAATCAAGTTATACAATCTGTTAACCTTATAAAATAATATTTAGGCAATCACGGAAGATCAGCGTCGGAATGTCTGCGACACCCGACACATGCTGAGTAGGTTGCCTTTTTAGTGTCACCTGTATTTTATTTAAGCATGTGTTGTAACTTGTTTTGTGCACTAAATAAATCACGTTCTTCTTCTAAACTTTCTCAAGTTAAAACAACCTGTAAGCAAAGCTTCTGAGACGGCCTTTTGTATGTGTCGTAACTCAACTTCGCTGTTAGAACCAGTCACAAGGTCATCAATATACATATCCTTTTGGATGATTGTTTTGATCAGCTCGTCCTCTTGCTCCTCTCCGATTTGCTTGATACATCTTGTACTTAAGTAGCTCGCACTTGCAGTACCGTAAGTGAGAGTATTAAGTTTTAAAGTTTTGATGGGCTGGGACTCCTTTTCCCTCCACAAGATGAGCTGCAGATTTGCATCGTCACTACTTACTTGGACTTGGCGATACATTTTTTCAATATCGCCAGTCAGTAGGTATTTATACTGCCGAGCACGCACCAAGATAGAGAAGAGGGAGTCCTGGACATTTGGCCCCACCATCAAAATGTCATTTAAGGAAAAACCGGACGAGGAGGGAGCCGAGCCGTCAAACACAACACGAAGCTTGGTCGATTCACTACTACTCTTGAACACGGCATGGTGGCAAAGGAAATATGACGGGTTTGGTTTTGCGACATCAGACTCCGAAAGATGCCCCAAATCCGCATATTCCCTTATAAAATTTGTGTAATCCATCTTTAGCTGAGGATTCTTACTTAGCCTTTTTTCCAAATTTAAAAACCGCCTTTTCGCTAAACCGTAGGAATCACCCAGGCAGTCGGCAGTATCAATCAAAGGCAACTTAACACAAAACCTACCAGTATTTAACCGGACAGTATGAGATAAAAAATGATTTTCGCATTCCTGATCAAATTTACTTATGATATTTGTAGTGGGAAGCTCTTCCAACTCCCAAAATTTAGTAAGCATATTTTCAATTTGTGTGCCTTCACTTATTAGGCTATGGTTACATTTTATTGATGATGATTTGTTAGGAACTAGGGACCCCACTATCAACCATCCCAATTTAGAATGTCTTAATTTTGTGTTTTGAGAGCCTAAAGAGAGCTCCTTATTTCCTAAAATTTCCCAAAAAATATCTGCACCAATCAGCATGTCTATTGGGCTTGGTTGGTAGAAACTAGGGTCAGCTAATTTAATATTGTTTGGCAAATTCAAATTATTAAAATCGATTGGTGTCTTTGGCAAATCACCAGTTAATTCATTCAGTACAAAACATGATATATTACTTGTGAAATTACTATTTAGAGATTTTATTTGAGTAATGCAACTTTCCTTTACTAGATTAGTACAATTGTTGCCAATACCAATTACCTTTAATGTTTCAATTTCAATAGGATCCAAGCCTAGTTTGTTCTTTAGTCTTTGGGTCATGAATGATGACTGACTACCACAGTCCAACAAAGCCCTTACCTGGAGTTTTTCCCCAGTTTTCGGGTTGCACACTTCAACTAAGGCAGTACTTAAAACGACTTGGTTGTTGCTGACAGCTATCTGACCAGACTGGCAAACAACTTCAGATTCCTTTTTTGTTTCAGAGGTTGGGTTATGGAGAAGACTATTATGCTTCTTTTTGCATTCTTTACAAGGGCCCATCCGACACTCACTAGTAGGATGTCCTTGCCTAAGACAGTTATGACACAGTTTATATTTAGCTACATCGGCTAGTCTTTCTTTCACGGACTTAGCCTTGAATGTAGGACAGTCATATATTTTATGATTTTCATTGCAAATTACACATGAAAATACATTTTGTTTTAACTGGCTATTAGCGCTAGCAAATGATTTAGTATATGAAGATCGATCGTGTTTATTAGTAGAAACATTATTATTATTAGTCACTGAAGGAGCCGATTTTGCATTATTAGAAATATACTTTGATGAACTATTTTCGTATTTATTGCGGTTTAATGATTCCAACACGTCTGCGCGATCTATCAAAAATTTGTGAAACTGTTCTAAATTAGGTACGTCTAAAAGCGTGTTGCGATATTCCTCCCACTTCATTAATGTGCGACTATCAAGCTTAGAGGACAACATAAAAATTATTAGAGTGTCCCATTTGTCTGTGGGCTGGCCTAAATTGGCTAGAGCACGTAGATTTTTTGTAACGTGGTCTACCAGAAAACGCAAGGACCGCTCCGACTCACGACTAATAGAATGTATATTAAGTAATGAGCTCAAGTGATGATTTATCAAAAGTCTCTTGTTATCGTATCGCTCGCAGAGTAACTTCCAAGCCTCAGTGTAGTTGGCCGACGACACCTCGAGATTCGACACAATCCTAGCGGCATCGCCTTCTAAATAAGATATCAAGTAATGGAATTTGTGAATTGGCTTAATGTGGCTATTGTTATGTATCAAATTCTCGAAGGTGTCCCGAAACTCCAACCAGCGGAAATAAGTGCCATCAAATTTAGAAATCTGTATTTGAGGTAATTTAAAGCTAACTTCTTGGTGATCGAGAGTACAGTGAGCTTCGTGAGCGATTGACGCACGCCTTATGTCTGTTTCAGCTTGGGTGTATTTTTCGACTAAAGTTTTAGCAGCAGCAATATTACTAATAATATCAGTTTCAACGTACTCTCGCTCATCAATTTCCGAATGAATATTTTGAGAATTTAAAACCTCTATTTCACTCTGCAACTCATCGAATTTTACCGATAACGCCTCAAACTTACTAAGTTTTAAATTCAATTCAACTAATGCAATCTTTGAAATTTCTTCTACACTAGCAAAATCTTTTAAGTATTTTTTAAATTTAGTTATTTGCCCCTTTATCGAGCTACGTTTTATAATTAATTGACTTAAAATTTCATTAGGAACATTTACTGAGGCCTTTTCGGTAGGATTCGTGTTTGGCATTATAGCTTTAAGTCGTTAGCGTTAATAAAAAAGCAAAGTAATGAAAAGTTATTCTCACGCTCCTCAACTTGGTTGAACAGGAAACCGGTTTGTTGTAACTCCGCTGATAACGCGCTGCGCCGTACAGAACACAAACAGCTGATTTCTTGCCACCGATTTCTGTAATAGTCAGCGAGATATTTAAATAAAAACAATAATGATTACTTTAGGTTTTAGGGAAAGTGCACTATTGAACAAAGTTATTTACTTATTTGAATGAAATTAGACTTAACCTTTGAATTTAAGTAACTGAAAGTAATAAAAATCTGAAAATAATTATGACTTTGATACATAGATTTGTTATATTACTAGCTTTGATAGAATGAAATATTACTTATACCAATTAAACTATAAAACAAATAACGACTTTACTCCCTTTTTTAACAAAGTAGTTGGTACTTTGGTTGGTACTTTACTACACCATCATAGTAGGTAATTAAGTTGGACAATGAAACGTTTTTATAGTTATGTTGGAAAATGAAATGTTTTTATGGTTATGTTATATCTGTTGGTTGTTATAAATGTTAAAACTATTTAGTTTTAACAACAAATTAATGCGAAACCAGACAGGAAAATATAACACATAAGTAGATAGCTATTGGAAATCACCTTTTTTAATACCTACTTTCTGCCTTTTTAGAAATAAATTAATTAATTAAAGTATACTTAAACTTTGACAAGTGGAGATTATCTTGATAGTAGTAATTATGTGTTTTGGATATTTAGGAATATAAGATAGGGATATTTAGGTATGCAATTTGGGGACGGACAAAGGTCAATGGAAAGACACTTATCTTTTCTTTGGTCTTCACACTCCGGTGGTGAAACTTTTGCTATTCCACTGCTCCGTATGCGTTTGGTATCCAGGATTTAGTGATTTAATACGTTGATTTCCAACTTTATCCAGTCCGGGTCTTCGATTGTCTACTTATTGCATCATCTTCAGTGGCAATGACGTAGCAGAATTCAATCTTTTCTTTTCCCCTCATGGGCCACCAATTTATGTTTGATATAACATAAAGGAGCTTCAAATGAAACTCGGAGATCTTCTCAAAAACTTATAATTTTGATAAAAAAGCTTAATTTAAGCGCAGATGATCTGATCGTTACAATGCAGAAAAATGAAGTAAAAAAAAATACAATTTCATACAAACTACCTACAGTTACAAACTCCTACCACAGATGATAAATATTAAATTACTTTGCCTTGATTGCTAAAAGCAAACATTCAGGCGCATACGCGTAAACAACTTATCAAACATCTTTGTCTAGTAATTATGTTAATTTTTTCTTTATCTTTTTTTTTCGAAAATCCTTTACAGAATTAAAACTATCAAAATTTGCCCCTTAAAAAAATAATTATGAATAGTCCAGTTATTTTTCTATATAGAATAATAAATTTGTTAAATATTTTTGTCTAGTAACTGTGTTACAAAATGTTTTGTGTTGCGTGGCGAAATTTTCTTTACAACTTTTTTTTTCGAAAATCCTCTACAGAATTTAAACTATGATGATTTGCCCTAGGAAAAAATGCTGGTGAACAGCTTAGTTATTGCACTATATAGAAAAATTAACTTGTTAAACATTTTTGTCTAGAAATTATGTTAAAAAAATGATTTCTATCGCGCAGTGAAATTTTCTCTAACATATCATTTTTCCATAAATCTTCTACAGAATTAAAACTATAAGAATTTTCTCCAGAAAAAAAATACAGAAAATAGACTAGTTATTCCACTATATAGATTAATAAACTTATCAAACATTTTGGTCTAGTAACTGTGTTAAAAAATGTTTTGTGTCACATAACACGGTGGACCTGCAAAGTTTTGTTTAAACGAGTTTGCACGGAACAAAATATTTTTAACACAGTTACTAGACAAAAATATTTGACAAATTTATTATTCTATATAATGAAATAACTGGGCTATTCACTATTATTTTTTTTCTGGGGCAAATCCTCATAGTTTTAATTCTGTAGAGGATTTTAGAACAAATGGTAGAAAAAATTTCACCTCATGAAAAAATAATATTTTTTTTAACATAGTTACTACTAGACAAAAATGTTTAACATGTTTATTATTTTATATATATTAGAATAACTGGGCTATTAACCAGTATTTTTTTCCGAGGATAATCTTTATAATTTTAATTCTGTGGAGGATTTTCGAAAAAAATGGTAGAAAACATTTCGCCACGCGACCCAAAACATTTTTTTTGCATAGTTACTAGATAAAAATGTTTAACAAGTTTATTACTTCATATAGTGGAATAACTGTGCTATGTATAAATATTTTTTTTCTTGGGCAAATCCTCATAGTTTTAATTTCATAGTACTTTCTTTTAATTTACTGCTTCAATTCTACAAAACTAAAAAAGCCTTTGTTTGAAATTCATCTTTTTTCTATTTTTGTAATAAACTTTAGTATTTACAAAAAACATTGTTAGATAAAATATGTTGTTACAGGTATTATCTACCATATGAAACATTATTTGTTTTAATCGGACAAGCGGTTACTGAGAAATTATCCAAACCCTGATACCCGATTTCCGCATCTTTTCCCTCCCCTCCCTCCCCACTCAACCACTTTATGATGCGACGACCGCTATATTCTTGTTCAAGAGATCATGCTGAAGACAATGATACCAGTTGTCGGTAGAGAACTCTTTGGTCCGACGGGAATCGACATTAGACGACTTTCGTTAAAGCGGTTTCCATATTATTCGGACAGTGACCTCCCGCACTATATCGATGATAATTTTGTTGTCTTCCAGGCAAATTTCAAAACTAAAAAACAGACAGCAAGCCAATGATTATGACAATTTTACGTAGTACTTTATACTACATGTACTTCTGTACTTTATTTTAATTTACTGCTTCAAATCTACAAAACTAAAAATGATTTTGTTTGAAATTCGACTTTTTTCTAATTATTTAATAAACTATAGTATTTACAAAAAACATTGTTAATAAAAATATGTTGTCAAAGATATTACCTACTCTAAGACACATTATTTGTTTAAATCGGTCAACGATACCTCTGGGTTCAAAGGTCGTAAAGGACATTTTGGCGAAAATTAGTTTTTTACACAGTTTTACTCAGAATTAAATTCTCTATTGATCTGTGTTATTCGTTTCTCGAAATTCGCAAAAAAAATGCCTTTACGACCTATGATATCCGGCATTCTAAACAGAATTTATTGTGAAAAGATGGATGTAAATGACATTTTAACTACCAAAACGTAGCACCTTGGTAGTAAAGCAAAACTTACCAATAGCTTTTAGGGCGTAAATTGTATATACATTTCCAATTGTCCTATACGACCTAAGGTTGCAAATGTTAATAAATCAAAATATGCGAGTAAAGGCCATCGTCGGTAAGAACTGTCCTATACACCATTATAATATAAAGACTAAATTGGCAGTTGTCCTTTACTACCTAATTTAGTTTAAGTTAAAACTAAGAAAACATTTCAGAAAACAACAAACTTGTCTTTTAAAACCCAAAATAATAATTTAGGATTTTTTTTCTCCGTCCTACACGCCCTTCAAGAGTAACATATTAAAATAAAATGTCCCTTAAACTAATTCCAATAATTCAAAAGAAAACGAACTTGTCCTTTACTCCCAAAACAATCTAAAACTCAACTAATTCTACGTCCTATACGCCCCTTAAAGGTATCTAATTTTACCAAATAAAAGTTAGTAGACCATAGTAGTTAAAGCGAGCGAGAGTTATTAACGTAAAGATCACAATACCTCAGACGGTTTTTACTTTAAATTTATTTTATTACTTTGCCGATCTGTTTTGAAAAATGCAGTGCATGTAAGGGAGGGCATGCAACATGCATCATAGTGTGACCAGATTCAGTATTTTAATAGTTTTTTCGGTATATTTTATCGACTTTTAATAACATCAGTATTTTTGTACGTATATTGGCGGAAGTAGATACTTTCGGTATATTTTCGTTATAAAGTTATGGTATATATGGTGGTCCATCCCCGGTAGTCCGTCCCCGCTTAAAACTTTAAATTTAAAACTTTTAAAATTATTTTGTTCATCTTCTTCACTAGTTTTTTTTTCCTTTAAGAAATTAATTAAGAATAGAGCGGTTGAAGAGAAAGTACAAATTAATTATTATTAATCTGCTCTCTTCTTCTTCTTCCTTATTTTCCTTTAAGTTTTAAATTTAATTTGTTTGTTCAACATACTTTTAATTAGGTAGTTTTTTTATTAAATACAATAATAACGTTACACATTTTTGTATTTGAACATTAAGTTTGTTTGGAAATTATGTAATTCTTATGTAATTACATTATTTTTTTGGTAATTTGAATTGATTTAATTATTCGAACCAGAATCATAGAAATCGTAGTAACAAGTTGGGGAAAAAGTTTCCTCGCATTTTATATGAAAATTCAAAACATTTTTTAATAAAGTTCATTTTTCGAACTAAAGTATGTAGGTGCCATTTTGTCCGATAACTTTTTGCCATCTTGTAGGTAGGGAGGGACATGATCCCATTGCTATAGAAATTTTATGGCTTTTGATCAAAAAACCGCGCCAAGCCCACCTAAAGAATTCTGAAGAGACCGAAACAGGTGGAAATCTGAAAATGCAAGGTTAGGACTATACGGCGGATGCATGAACACCTCCCAGCCAAACTATCTTAATTTTTGCTGTGTGGCTAAAGTTATGCGAGGTCTAGCATTATCATGATGAAAAGTCACATCCCTTCTCTTTTTTTACCATTAATGGGTTTGCTCTTGACCCCATTCTAGCCTAAAAGCAAAGACAGGGTCTACGATGGAGCGAGCTTGCCCAGAAGGTGCCTATTCACTCTGGCCTTGAAAAGAGTCAAATCGTATGCACTCGTAAACTCAGACGCCGGCAGGGAATTCCTTTCCTTATCTGTAAATGCAAGGTTAGGACTATACGGCGGATACATGAACACCTCCCAGCCAAACTATCTTAATTTTTGCTGTGTGGCTAAAGATATGCGAGGTCTAGCATTATCATGATGAAAAGTCACATCCCTTCTCTTTTTTTACCATTAATGGGTTTGCTCTTGACCCCATTCTAGCCTAAAAGCAAAGACAGGGTCTACGATGGAGCGAGCTTGCCCAGAAGGTGCCTATTCACTCTGGCCTTGAAAAGAGTCAAATTGTATGCGCTCGGAAACTCAGACGCCGGCAGGGAATTCCATTCCTTGTGCGCATTACAAACGATGTTAAGTAGCGTTTTGAGCGCACTCGCTGAAGTACAATCTATAAAAGACCGATAGGCAAGCAACATTTCAGCGGTGAGCCAAACTACCAGCTACTAGTTTTCCACCGCCAATTAATCTCTTGGCTCTGCGTTCTACCCAGTCTAGTGCAGAGTGCAGTAGTGATTTTTCGCCGAGCCGTCTCAAAGGTGGCAGCAGTACTCTATGCAAGATCGGACTTGAGCTTTATAAAGGATTAAAAGCTGCCCAGGCGTAAATTACCGCTTGACTTTATCTAGGACGCTCAGCTTCCTAGCTGCCGTTTGAGCCTTGGACTCAATGGAGGTGCCGAAGTTAAGGTCAGAAGACAACTCCATGCCAAGAAGCTGAAGAGTATCAGTTACTTGGATAGATGTGGCTCGGGAAGTAGGAGTTAAGATGATGATGATGAACTCCTTTTTGCGGTGAACAGACACGCTTGCTAACTTCTATTGATTAATTCCGGCCGCTTTGTCTCAACTTCTTCCTTTAATCTCATCAGTTGTTCGCAGTAGGGTTCAGAATCGATGGTCCTGCCTAGCGGTAACGGCTCATAATGAATAATGCCCTTCCAATCGCACTACCTATATACAAACAGCATCACTTTGTTGGGAGTTAACCCGGGTTTCGCCACAATCTGTGAAGCCTGACCGGCTTTTGACCACGTCCTTTTTCGCACGGTCTCATCGTACGTGATCTACTTTTCATCACCAGTAATCAGCTTCTTCAGAAGTGGTTCGGTTTCGTAATGACGTTGTAATAAAGAATCACAAATGAGTACACGGTTCATTAGGTTTCTTTCAGTGAGCTCGTGAGGCACCCAAATATTGAGCTTTTTTGCGTACCCAGCTTTATTCAAATGTGCTAAAACTGTTTTGTGGTCAATTTCCAGTTCTTCAGCTACGATCGTGGCTACTGATATGACGATCTAGCTCTACTTTTTCAAAAATGGTATCCATTTTATCCCTAACAGAGCGACCTGCATCTTTGACATCAAAATTTCCGGATTGAAAACACTTTAAATCAAATTTGTACTACTCTCACAGACACTGCACAACGTCCATAAACGTAACAATTTTTTTTCGCTGCTTGCGTTGCATTTTTACCTTTATGTATATATTTTTACCTGACGCAAAAGTGAGGGGGGTGTTATAAGTTTAACGTGTCTGTGTATCTGTCTGTGGTACTGTAGTTCCTAATCGGATGCACCAATTTTAGTTTAGTTTTTTGTGTCATAGATAGTTTTATCACGAGTGTTTTTAGCCATGTTTCATGAAAATCTGTACAGCCGTTTGAAGATCATCAGCTTTTTTCTAATTGATAAGGGGATCTTACTCAATGATATTATATTTTGTAGAAAAAATAAACAGTAAACAAAAAATTACCAACAATATTACAATATACTTTTAGTAATTAAGCTTAATTACTATTTTAATCTTATTAAAAACCTCAGATGGCGATCTTTTAAGACCAAATAAATACACTTTTGCGCAGTAAAATAGACTTACGCTCTTAAGGTCTTGCATAGGATAAAAATTTGTATGGTACAAAGGACACATTATCGTAATTTTGTGGTCGTAAAGGACATCCTATCTTCGTTAATACAGCTCTGGGACATTTTTTCAATACTGTTGTAGGAAATACCCAAAATTCTAAGCAATTTCTTCCTAGGTTCCATTAAAATAGCTCAAAAACTAAAAAAGATAGACACATTTTTTAATTTTTTTTTTCGTTTTTTGCTTCTTCTGTAAAGTTGCATTTTGTCCTTTACGACCTTTGAACCCAGAGGTATCGAAGTGGTTGTTGAGAAAATCAACCAAGTTCCGATACTCGACTTCCGCATCTCTTCCCTCCACCCCTCCCCCCTCCACCACTTTATAATGCGACAACCGCTGTATTCTTGTTCAGGAAATCATGCTGAAGACAATGATACCGGTTGTCGGTGGAGCACTCTCTTGTCCAGCGGGAATCGTAAATAGACGACTTTCGTAAATGTGGCATCCCCTCTACTGGTAGTTACAAGAAAAATGTTTTTATTTAATACACTCCCTAAATATGCTGGCTTAAAATAGTCCCAGAGATTGAGGATAAGATTTCACAAAACAAAACTCTAGAAATAAAGGTGTGTTACTGAAATAAGAGACAAAATTAAATTGAGAATGGAAACATAAAATTCGTGCAATAAATCATTCATGGAGTTGTGACCTAAATCAAACCAAAATTTGTCAATTTTTAAGAAACTTACATACAAGCATAATTATCGCAGTTACCATACTTGAGTCAAGTATCTTGACAAAAAAACCATAGAAATTATTTTCCATTATTTTAATTAAGCCGGTACCTATGAAACAGATAGAGGTAGTAACTTAGTAACACAAACAAGATTGATGAAACTTTTGGTCTCATTGAGGAGATTGTCCCTAGGCCTATAGGAATCACGATCAAATTGCGTAAAGCTCAGAGCCACCCAACAATAAGGGAGGGCGATGTGGAAATTTAAACTAAATCCCCGTTGCAAACTGCCATAGCAAGGGATAATCGCATGCATTCACATCACAATACTTTGCGTTACTTTCCAATTGACACAACAAGAGAATCCGAGCTCTATAACGAGCACAAAAAGGTTCAATAAAAAGTAAATGGAATAGTTGGGTCACTTTTTTTACAATTATTTCTTTTTAGATCATGGGTTCCGAGTTTTGTGCGTACGTCGGCTTTGCAGGCACGTGTAATGGTCACCGATGTATTAGCACCATTATGGAGTTCTTTATAATAAAAATAAAACATTTTAAATTCTTTTTTTGGTGCGTGGGAATAAGAATGATTGTGGAGAAGTGTTTCAACCTTTTACAATGGGCGTAGTTGAAGCGTCACGAATTAATCAAAAAGATTTTTAACACGAAATAAAATACGACTATGTTATTTATGCTTTTGTTTCTTCTATTTGCATGGTCGTTGAAAGTTGTCTAATATTAAATGCTATTATCGTGTTATAAACTTAATATTGCGTACAATTACCATAATTTGAGTAATAAGACGTGTAGGAGTAAACATAGTGACCACGAAGTAACACCGCAGTATAAATTTTTATTTTGTGATATTATGGTATTAATTAAAGAGAAGTAAATCAATAAATTGATTCCTAATCTAATCCACGAAATCGATAGCAGCAGCAGGTAAAGTTAGCCATAGTACCTATTCAATTGAACGTATTTAATAATATTCAATAATCATCGGAATATTGGTAAATAAAACTTCATTTGTTATCGATTTAGTCTACTAATCTCCAATTTGTGCACCCTCCAAGCCCAATTTTAAGGATGTAAAAGATACAATGCTCAAAACATGATCCATTATTTCCAATAGCGTCGCGACGCACCTCCGCAAATCGTAATCCTCTTAGAAAACATTCCCAATTTAAAAAGAATTCCACCTCTTATCCCTCCGAAGAGGGCACGCGTAAAAAATAAAAGGAAAAACTGTGTGACACGCACGGAGCGTGGGCGAGGCGCGGGCGCGGGCGGCCCGCGAGAGGTGGCTATATAACATGGTTTTTCACTGGCCCCTCGATTCTTTACAGGTCGCTTCTTCCGCCGAGAAAGCATCTATTGAAACTCCACTCAGGCCGTGTTAGCTATCTATTTAGTATAAAAAGGGTCGAGAATTTCTCGGGATCCTTTTTTATCCGGTGGAGGAGCCACCCCGCCCGTCCCTACGCTACGATGTGCGATGCTACATCACTCCACAATATACGTGTAAGTATACAAATTACATTAAATATTTAACAGCGCACTCTTTCAAGCAAAATTCATAATTGCTTCATTGAAAATAGGCGAAGGAGCAAACATTGAAAGATACAAGCTGAGCAGTTTTAAATTGTCGGGATCAAAGGAACGCTTATAAGAAGTGCTTCTTGGAAATATAAGTAAGTGTGAGAGGGATATATTTTGAAATTGTATTTGGCCGCCCTGTGGAGCACCCGCGCGGCCTGCGCCAGCCAGTTCAAATATTTAAAGGGCGCCTGAATTTGATTCGGGTTGTGCGGCCGCAATTGGATCACACGAGCGGTTGCTGAGCACTCCCCGTTCTTCATCCATTATTGCAGTAAAACTGAGTTATCCTACTAAACTAGATTACCTTAGCCCTAAGTAAACCGAAATTCGTATCAATTCAACTCCATAGGACGGTCGAATTTGTTTTAAGTGCCTACTTGATTTATTGACATCAGTGTTTCAAATACTTATAGTTTTTTTACTGTTATACTTTAGGTGTTGATTGTTGTCTCGCACAACTACACCAGATGTTCAACAACAACTACCAAGTAATCACAAAGTAATCTGAAGTGTGAGAAACTAAACAAATATTTTTTGTCAGTTATACCTACAGTACAACTTTCTAGTTGTACTGTAGGTATAACTGACTGAATTCTTCCAATATTATGGAATGGCCTACTTTATTGGAGTTTCGAGTTATAGGTATTTCGTAAAAAAAACCTCTCCTCGTCAATTCCGTACCACGAAAATGGGAATTATAGGTAGAATCCACATAAGACGGAGGCGGCGCGCCTGGGGATCGGTTAACCCACGTTACACGACGCGCCAATCCCGCAGGAGAATTCCGACTTTCTACAAAGAAAATAGCAATCAAAATTTGATTTACCGCCACCCGCGGCCATACATCAGACCGTTCTAATCCGCGGAAGAGAGAGCCTAAAATCTGGGGATCGCCGACGCTGTCGAATTGAAAATCCTGCGGGCGAGAGCCGTCTTTAATATTTATGACCAGTAAAAAGATGCGGCCTGCCCTATGAATATATACGGCTCGTGGCTGACGTCAACGTCCCATTGGAATAAAGTTGCGGTTGCTGAACAAACATTCAGAGCAACATTTTGAATAATATAGTGAGTTTTCAACAAAGTTGAAACATAGAGAATGGAGAAAGTTAACTAGTTAGTACAAGATCCTTCTATTAGACACAACAATGTAGAATTTTAGAGAAATTTCGAATGAAACGATATTGACTACACAGAGACTAGAACTTTGTAGTAGGAAATATCGTAAGAGCGATACTAATGTTATCAAAACAACATATTTTATAAAGACCTTCACATAATTCCACGGATCCCGGGTTCGATTTCCTTCAACCCGCCACCCCGCCCCACCCCACAGCATCGCGTGTATCTCATTGCAAAATATGTATGTATTAGGTGTACGGCGATCCGTCGTTCAATATTCAGTGGCATATACTACCGAATTGGACTTTTGATCAGGTAATCATTATTTGATCCTCGATGAAGGTGTCGACGTACGCCAACAACATAATCTGACAGCTCTATTAATTCTAATCACGGACTAGGTATTCCCTATAATTCTTCAAAAACTAAAATCGAAAAATGTTCAGCTTTTGATTTTCTTCTTTGGATATTTTATAAGTAGAGCATCTACAATACAACACGCGTTTTGTACGTACAACTCGCGCTGATACAAAAACGAAAAACCAACAATTAATTAGGTATGTTTAGAATTTTAGATTATTAATTTAAAACGTGAGAAACAGTATAATTCCACTCAGTAAATAAACTCAATGACAATAATATCTGTGAAACTTCTCATGTATCCGCCTAATGGCTCGTTATTACGTCTAAACAGGAAAAGAGATATTGCAATAAAAAAATTACGATCAGAAACAAAACTAGTATTGTGTGTCGAGAGCAGGAATTTTGCATCGAGATCGATCCGGAGGGTTAGGCCGTGTCGCGAGCGAGGGAGCGTGGGGTCACCGTAAGCCGTTTCCGATAAGGCCCCCGGCGACGACCGGCAAGTTCCACCGTCCGTCCGGCTCGATACAAGCTTATCTGCGTAGCGCACTCGCCTGCACTGTGCGTGCCCTGAATAATGCATGTCACATAGCAAAATTGAAATCCCAGTTATTACTTCGAAGTTGGATGCATTTCTTGTCAACCATAAGTACATTCCCCATTCTACACAAATAAAGTTTTGTTTGAGTTTGGTGGCAAAATATAGGGCGATATCAAGACTTTCATGGTTGAAATACAGAAATAGATCCCATCCAAACAGGAAAAGTCATGACATAAGACTTAGCAAGTTTTTACATAAAAATGCTTTTTGATCTCATTTCTTTTTGTTAGGAATTTTACTTTTTGTCTCTGATTTTTGTAAGTGAACAAAATATATTTTCTCATATATACAAACTTTCATTCCTTCACACCCTAGGAGAGTGAATTAAAAAAACTGATATATTATATATTTTTAAGGTAGAGTATCCTTACTAATATTATAAATGCGAAAGTCCGTTTGTTTGTTTGTTTGTTTGTTTGTTACGCCTTCACGCCTAAACTACTGAACCGATCATCATGAAATTTTGCATACACGTTATTAGGGGTACAGAGAAGGACATAGGGTACCTTTCATCCCGAAAAAATGTATTATTCCCGAGGGAACGCAAAAAAACTTTCCACGCAGACGTAGTCGCGGGCGGCCGCTAGTTTGTGCATAATTTCAAATCGATTGAATAAAAAAAAACTCCATACAACTTTTCATCCCCTATTTCACCCCCTTATGGTGGATATTTGCCGTTTTTTATATGCCTTTATATATTCTCAATTACCTATCTCATTGCCTTATCTCAACTTTCTAGTCACCTGGAAGTATTCTATCTTTTTAATTATCAGTAGGTAAATCAGTAAGTGAGTGACGAAATATCAAAACTTTTCCAAAAGATATTTTAATATCCGCTAAAGGCAGAAACTTGTAATTTGGAATATACGCTGTCTACAATACGAAGACAATGCAATTTAATAAAATTCACAAATAACTTCAATATCTAACTTTTTACACGACTGCCTAAAAAGGAGTGTATATGTGTTTAGGGTTCATGTATGTTTGTGGGTATGTGAGTTTCTTTATTCCACCACAACTTCAAGATGCCTGAACTGATTTGGATGTATGGTGTATCGTTAGAATTCTTACATCATCCCAAGTGACACTGGCTATATTTTTTTTTTTAAATTCAATATGGCGACTGTACGACGCCACTTTCAAATCTGAAATATTTTTTCTTCTATCAATACAATATGGGCATCAAATGAAAGGCCTTGATGAGCACATTCCAAAACTACCTAAGTATATATAATTTGTCACTAAAATGTGTGAAATAAAAATAAATAAATTAAAAAAATATTAAAAACACGACTGCCCTGCCAAAAACGAACTAAAAACTTAAATAACAAGTGTCATTGCAGTCGGGGTACCTCTTTGATCAAAAACTGTTGCATAAAATGGTCCCCCGACTGCAATGACACTTGTTATTTAAGTTTTTAGTTCGTTTTTGGCAGGGCAGTCGTGTTTTTAATATTTTTTTAATTTATTTATTTTTAAAAGTATTTTTACACTAATTGTGTATTTGTTTATTTTAAACAGTAAGTATTCATAAAATGATAGCAGTAATACAAGCTTGATATACTTGTACTGATTTGTATAGATACTTGTACTTCAATAAATTCTTAATTCAATCAATATGATAAGATTATTACAAACTGCTAGTCCATTGAACCACAGTTTTAATGAATTGTTTAACTGTGATTAAACTGATGAAAAACAGTCTTTCGGTAATTGTAACAAAAATATACCGGGACCCGACTCCAACACTCGAGGAAAGTTTGCTAAGGAAGGTTTTATTTTAATTTTTAAAAGTTATTATTTGGAGACTCTGATTCTAAATTATGCTACTTACTTCCTATTATAAAAAGCAATCTAGATATGCAACATGAAGGAATTTTGTAGCATCATGTGGAGCGCCAGACACCATGATAACGCTACATTTATTTTTAACGGACTATTGAAAAAGCAAATTGATTTCGCAAAGATCTAACGGATTCAGGCCCCGAATAAAAGAACATTATTTTCTCCCATTTACAGAGCTGAAGTGTCGTTGTCATAAGAAGCGGTGCACATCGACAATCGATTACGGCGCGTAAAAAGCGTCTTGAGTGTCGGCTCACGCGTAAGATTGAGATCTCGCTCTCCGGCGTCCGTCGCCGGCACCCGGCAGCTCTCCGCATGATAAATAACCGCTTCCCCGCTTTTTACTGCCCACCATGCGGGGGTGTCGCGCAAAAAAATGAATAAGGAAATTTACCTAATGGCTGCGATTCTTTATTTTCTATCTCCATTGTCGCCGAACAATGCTGTAATGGAGGGATGACGTGAGTGGACCGGGTGCGCTACCCAAACGCTTTTATTTTATTCTTTTCTTTTCAAACTGTGTAACTACTCACCCTCACTAGTATACTAGTATAGTAGGTACCTATGCCTTCTGGAAAGGGAATTATAAGAAAATACGCTAAGATAATACGCTAAAGTCATAATGGTTCGTGCGTTCGTGAATAAAAGGTTTAAAATATTTTGATACCTAGGCTTGTACTTGGCTTGCTTGTGTGTCTCTGAATAAAGTGTAAACCCGAAAGGGGGCGAAACTTGACTATTAATGAGTACTAAAAAAAAATACAAATAAAAATCTTCAATCAAATAGTTTTTTTTTTTTTGCAGAATTAAGAGAATGTAATTTTTGTGAATTATTTACGATCTATCTGAACTAACAAGTATCTGGCATCACGTTATATTTTATTTGAACAAAATCCATTCACTATGTACTTCTGAAGGAGTATTATTTTTTGTACATAGAGTCCACTGTAAAATTACAAATATTAATTCTGCAAAAAAAATGTGAAATTAGATTGAATATTTTTTGTGTTTTTTTTATTACTCATTTACAGTCTAGTTTCGCTCCCTTTCGGGATTGCACTTTATCCAGGGACACACTGTATATTCTGTGACCTGGGTACAAAGATAAAGATAATTTATTTGCATAAAATATGGTACCTACATTGAGATCTTAATATCCTAAATATAGTTTCACATATTTTGCCAAATCTAATGGCGTGCAAATGTAGGTTCATTAGATTATTTCGTATAAAATTTTCTAGCAAAGACGGTAAGTAAGGTAAGGGAAGTACAGTCAGTGTCAAATTGATAAAGCGTCTAGAGTAGACAAAATGATATGAATAATGTTCTACGCAGTTAGAATAGAATAACACTTGTTATTATGGCACCTAACTTTATGGCAAATGAAAATTGATTATGTCACACGTTGTAAAGTTGAATGACAATATATTATTACAAATTATATTATGACCGAGGATCATTATGGCAAATGAAATTATTACAAATAGGTAATATGATGATAAACGAAAGAATACCATTAAGATTTGAGTAGCCTATCTTTTAATAGAATAAATAGAACGAGAACTAAAAATGGTATTTTAAAAGCCTATACTTTCTAAGTTTTTTTTTTCTAAATTATTAGTTTTGATAACAATAGGAGATAATAGGGATGTTGACTTATGAATAAAATAACGAAATACTAATAAAAATCGTAAACATATCAAACTTTTGGAGTAGCTTGTATACCTCTTGGTTTTATATATTGCGTATTATTTGTTTTATGACCCTTCAGAGTTGGGTGGACAAGTCCATTTAAAAAGTATAAAATTTGTTAAAATATATACTAATACATTTAATTAGTCCGTTAAATTTATAGCAAATTTGTCAAAGAAACCATTTTGATAAACATAATATTTAATATAGCTGCCGAACAAATTTCCTACGCGTTGCATACAATGTAGGAAGGCGTGAAGTCATAACTTGGTAGCCGTTAGTATGGAGCGTTTTCGGGTGAGTCTAATTTTGTGCATTTCAAACTGTGATATCTCGGGCAGTTTTCATGCTAGCGTAATAATTCTTATACAAATGTTTCTTTTTTTTAGGGGTAATTTATGTAACATAAAATAAAAAAATAGTCAACATGCCTATTAAGTGCATAAGAAAATAGAAAGGTCCTACTTATTCTCACTTTTTATTTCATTAGATGCCTATTTACTATTATCTCTCCTAATTAGTTTTATCTAACTTATTAGAAAAAAATTTTTTTTTTTTACTTTTAGGTAAATACTTTAGGTACAAGTCAGCAAAAAGTTAAAATTATATTTTATAAATTAATTATTATGCTCAAGTTTACAAAATAATTTAAAATGGAATCTAATCATTTTAAAATTGATAGAAAATAAAGACTGTGGTGCCAGTTTTTAATATATTTATTTAGGTACCTACCTACTTACCTAAGATGTAAACGTTAATTATACCAACTCTTATATTTCATTATGGTTACTGACATGAGACTAGGTAAGTGTAAGATTAATTATACTTAGGCAAAGGCTGAGTTAATTATTATATTTTACAAAAATATTGTCATTATTAATTTAATTCAAGAAAGAGTTTAAGATTATTGCATAGGTACTAATGTATCAGAATTTATATTATTAGTTAAAGGTACCTAACACAATTTATAAAAACATTTTATGTTAAGTATATAATATAACTTACCAGCAGTCAATCCATAAACAAAGAATGCTACAAACTTTCACCGCATTCAAAATTCCGATAATATTTTAAACCGTCACCAGTATGATTCAATTTCAAACAGAACTTATCATTGCAACATAAAAGAACATTACTTTACAATCTATTAAATGCAAAATAGCTTTAACAATATGCAAGACAGGCTGATCTCAATAAATCCAAAAGGGGACTGCTCGGACGTAGAATGGTGCCTGAACGTCAAGTCCTCCGACTATTCTCCGGGCTACCAAATTCAAAAAATTTCAAATACCACCTTCCTATTGGATAAAAAACCCTACACCCCTTGCGCCTGTGCTAAAAAAGGAAAGGGTTAAACAACTTACCCCTTTTGTACATCACCCCTCATATTGCATCTCTTTCTGCTGTGTATAGCTCACACAATACACTTGTTTGTTCATAAATAGTAGCAAAACCATTTACTTTATTGTGGAATCATTTATTACATATGAAGCAAATTCTATAAAAAAAAGGCTATTTATAATATAATAAAGCATCAATAAAGCAATAAGCTTATTTTAACTCTTCTTAATTTAAAGTGCATTGAAACTTACTTGTGTGACAAATAAATTAAAAATACCTTGCAGTAAGTATTATTGTTTTTCGTACAAATAGTTGAATTTCTTTATTATTATTGAAATAGCATACAAAATAAGTAACAAAAAAGAAATCAAATTTGTACCTACATACTTGAAATGAAAATAATATCACCCGCGCGCGTACAAACAACTGTCAAAAAGTTTTTCTTCTTCTTCTTATTTTTGTTTTGGCAATCTACTTTCTTCTTGGAAGTAATTTTTGCCAGTGTCAAGTGTTGAATATTTCAGTGATAGATTGTTTCAGTTTACATTAAAATGCGGGTGCATCGCATTCCAATGCTGCTTGGAGCATTTGGCACCAAGTATATCAAGACATTTTACTTGGTAAGTTCTGCCGAGGTAGCCACCACTACAGTAAAAGTCTCGGCTTCACACAACCAAGATCGCGCCTATTTCAATTATCCCCCATATTGTTCAGTTGCGTAGACACTTGTACCACAAAACTGCACCAATTTTAAGACACAATATCCACTATGAATCAATTTGAAAATAATTAAAATAGACACCGAACCGAACTTGACAAATGGCGCCAAAAAATTCCAAAAAAAAAAAAGTTTTTCTTCTTCTTCTTATTTTTGTTTTGCCAATCTACATTCTTCTTGGAAGTAATTTTTGCTAGTGTCAAGTGTTGAATAGGTAGTTCAGTGGTTGGTTTATTGTTTTAGTTTACATTAGAATGCGGGTGCATCGCAAATAAAATTAAATGTCGCTGTGTACGTAACGGGAAAAACTCCAGACGGGACGGGAACGGGACGGGAATGGGACGGAAACGGGACGGGAACGGGATGGGAACGGGACGGGAATGGGATGGGGACGGGGAGGGGACGGAACATAGTCCTGACGGGGAGATTAAGGGTCGTTATATTCGTAACGGGAAAAACCCCGGACGGGACGGGAACGGGATGGGAATAGGGCGGCGGGGTCGGAACGTGGTCCTGACGGGAGTTTAATACGCAACGTGTTACTCGCGACAGTTAACGTAGTAGTAACGCGCTAGTTTTGTATTGTAGATGAATTTTTTATGATCGTCATCTCGTATGTGCCTTACTCCTTCTGGCTTGTGGTGAGCTATAAAATCCTTCAGTGACGGCTAAACAATTTCTTATTTTGGTATTCAGAACCTTAGAGCAGTTCTGTATGCTCTAAGTTCAGAACAAACGTAACGCAAGAGTTTATGAATGATTGACGTCTGAACGTGGCGCTCACGAGATGACACTGAAGATTATGGATGCTGGAAATAACAAAAACTAGCTAACGAAAGTCCAGTTTTACTCCTTAGATGCTCAGTGACGCAAAAATAAATAAGATTTAACACTCGAACATCATACAAAACAGAACAGATCTCATAAAATCGTTGTTTAAACGTGGCACACGCGGAACCGTGTGTACCAGTTTTCATTTGTCAAAATATCGTCAACTAAACCGTTTGGAGGCAAATGAAGCAGTCTAGCAGCGTTACGTTTGATAAGTGACAGCATATAACACTTCAAATCAGTTCGCGTAACAACACATCAATAGAAAATGCAAAAACAATATTTCGACCCATCAGACTGTGTGGCCCACAATTAATACTGTCACGTTACGTGAATTTTGCGTTACTTAAGTTGTAAAGCAGTTAATATGGGCATATTAGGTGATCCGAAACCACCTTAACGCGATATGATATAGCGATCCATTGTCTTTTGATGTTTAACTGTCAAAAGACAATGGATTTTGACAGTTGAGTTCGTTAATTTCTTATCGGTTAACGTCGTGGTTACTTAGGTTACACAGCAGGTTTAGATTACAAATCAACACCCACCTTTAGATTACAAAATTAGTCTTTCTTCTTCTTCTTATTTTTGTTTTGGCAATCTACTTTCCTCTTGGAAGTAATTTTTGCCAATGTCAAGTGTTGAATATTTCAGTGATAGATTGTTTCAGTTACATTAAAATGCGGGTGCATCGCATTCCAATGCTGCTTGGAGCATTTGGCACCAAGTATATCAAGACAGTTTACTTGGTAAGTAAGTTCTGCCGAGGTAGCCACCACTACAGTAAAAGTCTCGGCTTCACACAACCAAGATCGCGCCTATTTCAATTATCCTACATATTGTTCAGTTGCGTAGACACTTGTACCACAAAACTGCACCAATTTTAAGACACAATATCCACTATGAATCAATTTGCAAATAATTAAAATAGACACCGAAACGAACTTGACAAATGGCGCCAAAAAACTCCCCAAATTAGTCCTTGCTTTGCTGTCAGTCCTATCCTAAAAAGATATACTCTTTGAGTAATTGTGTTCTGTGGTCATGTCCTGTTCTGTCATGTCAGTGTCACTGTCACAAAAAGTTAGGTTATGTTTTAAATGTAATAAGTCCTATTAATTTAATTTAAATATATTTGTTTAAAAAAATAAATCGGTATTAATGATATTGTAACATTTGAAATCATCTTCAACATGACATTATACCATTTTGGGAACTGCTTAGCTTTAGTATATGCACCGTATCATATGGCATATAAGTTTTCTGGAGTGTAAGTCTAACTTTTTACGACCTACTTATATTTTATATTGGAGTCCTATTAAAAAACATATATTACGTTTTCAGGTCGGAATATGCTTCGTTCTCCAAATGTGTTTATGCTGGAGGACTGTACATTTTTACTCAATTGTGTAAGATGTTACTCCTAGCCACATTCTTTCCTGATTCAGATACTGCTCAAACACCTGGAGAATATAATGTTTTCTTGGTAAGTAAACGTTTTTTATTGTTAACTTTCCTAATTTTAATGCAGAAGTGTAAAAAATACGGCCCGCGGGCCACATCCGGCCCGCAAGCCATCTCAATACGGCCCGTGACCAGAATCCATCCAGTGTAGATTTTAGATGGCATTTCATGAAACTACGTATTGTTAAAAAATGAGCTAGCCAGGGCCCTTGGAACTTTTTGGAAGAGTTTGTCTGGCCCTTTTTGATGTGTGGACAGCATAGTTAATTTAAATATGTTTTAATGGGATGATTGAGGTCAGGCTTCCCCAGCGGAGAGTGTTGTACGGCTCATAATGGTTAATTCCTTGACGCCGACACAGCCGCATAAGGCTGGCTAAAAATAGCTTAATCCATTCCGTCAACGCCGAGCCGGCCGCATGATGATTTACGTTTTCTTCTTTTGTTCTCTTATCTTCTCTGGTGCTAATTATTTTTAGGGGGTATACGGCCGGCGCAGATGGGTTAAATACCTCAACAAAATCAAAATATTTTTTATTCATATATGCTCGCATATTTACACTTACCCTACCACCCATTATAACATCTTTTAGCTGATAACAAAAAACTTCTCAGCTCCATCAAATGTCCTTAACCACTGAGAAACTATTTTCAATTCCAACTTTACTGTTTTCTAGCTCATAATATTTTGTAACAGTCAGTAAATAAACCTTTTACAATTCCAGGAAATCCTGAAAGCAACAGTAGATTTTGCAGATCTGCTAGGGATTTACTTTGCTCTGAATGCTGTGCCTGGCAAGGGTCATGCGAAAATCCTTACTGTTGCTATTGGCTGGGCGAGTGCAGAGGTGAGACTACTTTATTACCTGATTTATTGTACAAGCGAGCGTGAAGCACCTCCGTTTCAGCTTAGGCAAAAATGCTTTTGTATGTCTGTCCATCCATCTGTTCTCCTCTGCAGCTCCCGTATTACAATCTCTTAAAACTTCCCAGTTTTCGAATAGAATGAATGAATGAGTGAAAAATTTTGCTATACAGCAAGAAAGAGATGTAACTATTGCAATTTATAAACTTGGCAAGTTTCAAGAGGTTATAAATACTCCCCAAGTGGCATTTCTCAACCGATTCTCGTAAAATTTTGTGAGCAGGTTCTATAACTATACAGGGTCATTTTGTATTCACCATCCAATTTTTAAGGATGTGTTCAGTCCATGAAACTGAACAACTTTCTCTAAGGAACACATCGCCAAATATGAAAAAAAAAATATCGACTATCCATACAAATCAAAGAGATAACGTAATCAATTTAGTATGGGATGACCAAAATTTTGTGGCGAAATTCGACACATGTTTCTTAGAGAAAGTTGTTTAGTTTCATGGACTGAACACATCCTTGAAATTTGGATGGTAAGTTCAGAATGACCCGATATATATTTTTTCTGTCGATTCAGTTTTTTGCAATATTATTATAAATCATTTTTCTGCTGTTTTGAAAAATAACACAAATGCAAGGTCTACAGCTCTACCGAGTCACTATGGTTCGTTTCAAATAGCATTTGAAACGAACCATAGTAGTACCCTTTGCTATGCACACTATGCATGTGATACTGCTGCAAAAACAACTTTTCACTACAACAATGTTTTTGCCACCGCATCACATTCACACAGAATAGCGAGAGGTATTACTGAGGCGCAAATGAAGTTTGTGGTCGTGTCTGATGTTAGTTGAAATGAACCTTAGCACGGTAATAAGATACTACCAGTATTCTAACTCGAGCCTGTCCTTGAAATACGTAACTTCAGCCGCGCGGTAAGTCACCATACGATAGGGCTGCCTGCATCTATGTACAAAACTAGAAACAAACTCAAGTAGGTAGATGAAATAAAGTTAACAGTAGGGGAAAGTGGGTACACTTGATCCCCCCTTTTAATTTTGGTCTACAAAAACAGTATTATGTCCTCGATTGGGAATGTGTATGAGCCAAAATATTCGGAAGTAACTTGTCCACGTTTCCAAAACAGTTAAACGGCGTAAGTTAATAAATGTAAATAATAAAGGACTAAAACGAAAAATAGAGATTTATACCAAGTGTAAGTGTCCCCGTGTATGGGAGACTTGATTACACCCCAAGGGAGACTTGATCCGAGGGATCAAATCTCCCATATTCGTATATATATTACCGGCACTGTATGAAATGCAGGCATTGTATACAATGCCTAGGCATTGTATACAAAGCCTGGCCCTTTTAGGCAATGTATGAAATAGAATGAATATTGATATCTATTTCACACATTACCTAGGCAGTGTATACAATGACTAGGCATTGTATAGAATGCCAGTTGGTCCACCGGAAATGTGTAAAATAAAAAGATTTTCGAGAATAGGTTCGAGGGAGGCTCGAGGGGGGTTCGGGGAAAGCTCGAGGGGGGCTCAGGAGGAGGGCTTGAGGGGGGCTCGAGGGGCTCATTGAGTTTGGACCGGCTATACTCCTGTAGGTCCCGCGTATAGGTTAGGGTTAAATTTCGAGGTTATTTTTTTATAATAGAACAGAAATATACTTATTTTTTACATTGCCGGTGGACCAGCAATCATTCTATACAATACCTAGGCAATGTACTTAGTCTAGCCATAAGTACTGTTACATAGGTAAAATTTCGAATTTAGAATGCAAGCTGAAAAAAATATTATGAGCATTCGAAATATGAACATTTAAAGAAAATAAAAACAAATACTTTCTGGATTTTTTTTCATTTTCTAAAATGGAGTGGACGCGCAAAGAAGACGAAGTCGCAGTAATTGCATTGCATCGTTGCGGTCTTGAGCCAACTGAGATTTTCAAACTGCTGAAAAATTTGAAAATTTCACTGAGATTTATTTATCGTACTATCAAACGATTCAGGGAAGCTTCAAGATTAGAAGATAAACAGAGGAGCGGTCGACCTCGTACTGTTCGGACTCCAGCGGTCATCAAAGCAGTGAAGGCGCGAATCCAACGAAATCCTGTCCGCAAGCAAAAAATGTTGGCTCTGCAGATGGGACTAAGCAAGATCACTGTTAAAAGGGTGTTGAATGAAGACCTAGGACTGCATGCTTATAGAAAAAATCAGCACATCTTCTTAACGCACGGCTGAAGAAAATCATATTCGAAAGACGCCGGGTTTTGTTAAGGTGGTACGCGGATAAAAAAAACGCGAAATTCTTTTTTAGGACGAAAAAATTTTTAATGTTGAGGAGAGTTTCAACCAAAAAAAAATGATAAAGTGTATTCACACTCTAGTGAAGAAGCGACCAGACGCAAGCCACGTGTTCAGAGTAATCATCACCCTGCAGCATTCATGGTTTGGCTTAGGGTCTCCTATTTGGGTTCAAAGGAGGTGTTTTTTTGTGAAAAAGGAGTGAAAACCAGTGCCCTCGTATACCAAAATACAGTCCTAACAAACATTGTGGAACCTCTTTCACAAACAAGGTTCGAAAACAGGCACTGGGTTTTCCAGTAGGATTCTGCGCCGACTCATAAGGCGAAAAGTACCCAAAACTGGCTCAGGATCCATGGAATCGACTTTATCAGGCATGAGGATTGGCCCTCCTCCAGTCCAGACTCGAATCCCTTGGATTACAAAATATGGCAGTATTTAGAGGAGAAGGTCTGCTCTAAACCCCGTCGCAACTTGGCGTCACTTAAAGCATCCCTGATTAAAGCAGTCGCCGATATTTCCATGAAACTTCGTACGTGATTCGATTGATGACTGGCCTCGCAGTTTGAAGGGTCCAATTCAAGCAAAAGGAGATAATTTTAATATGGTTTAAATCTGCATTTTATACCCTTTCCTTTGATATATAAATGGTTGTAGTGCGTAACTCATTGTGTCATTTATTTCACTTTCCATATGTAACAAAACTTATGACTAGACTAGGTATAAAATGAATAGTATTTCATACATTGCCTGATCGTTTCAGGCATTGTATACAATGCCTATACAATACCGGATTATACACATTGCCGGTAACATATATACGCGATAGAAAGAGAGGCAACTACTAAGTGCATGTTTTGGAGCGTAGGGAGCGCTGTGCGACCTGAATTGCACTTTATTGTGTCGGAGCAAGAGTCGAAATTTATTTAAACGATTTTGCGGAGTGCAACTTCTGTACGCTAGTACTATTATGTATTCTGTGGATAAAGTAAAATAAGTGTGGTGTGCAGGTGTTGGTGACGCGCAGCGTGCCGCTGTGGGTGGGCGCGCGCGGGTCGGAGTTCGACTGGCGGTACGTGCGCGGCTGCGCCGAGGCCAACGTGGCGCTGGTGGGGTGGTGCGCCGCCGCCGCCGCCGTGTGGCTGCGCGCGCGCCGCGACCTGCCGCCGAGCCTGGCGCCCGCCGCCACGGCGCTGCTGCTGCTCGCGCCCTACCGCGCGCTGCTCGAGGACGCGGCCGGCGCGGCGCTGGCGCTCGACGCGTGGCCGCTGCTGGCGCTGCGCGCGGCCACCCAGGCGCTCCTCGCCCTCACCGCACTCGCCATGTACGCCGTGCTCGCCCACCAGACCGCCGTTTAATATACTTACTTACCTAATTTAATTATAACTATTATTTATGAAGAATGTGAGAGTGGTTTCTAAATCGTGGTGATTAAATGTGTCGTTTATTTTTCGGATTTTTAATTTAAATAAATATTTAGCCCCTATAGAATTCGATCGCGCTTTTCGGGGCCGTACCGGCAGAAGGATGGGACACATTGCTACTTCTATTTGGCATTAATAAAAACTTACCATAGAAAAGTAGCAATGTATCACATCCATCTGTCAAATGAAAGCGATGACGATAGCCATGTGAGTTAGCCAGTACGTTGTAAGGATGGGAGCCGGGAGTGTGAAGTAAACAAGTGTATTGTTTCAGCTATGATTTATTACTGCTCTAAAATACAAGAGGATCAATAATATATTTGGTTGCATGAGTACATACTTACTACCTATACTATACCATACACTACATGCCCATCGGCTAAAAAGAAAAAAAAATAAAAGTCAATATTTTTTTTTTTAATAAACTGGTTAAGTATATATGTAATTGAATGTAAGAGTAATATATGTATGATGACGTCATCTCTTATAATATAATTCCTTACGATTAGAAATTACATAACTCTGTAATATATTTATATATCTATCTTATAAGGTCTAGTTCTATTCTTATGTACTAACATTTCCTTTCCTTTATAATTTACTAGCGGCCCGCCCCGGCTTCGCACGGGTGCAGTGCAATGTAGTTACTAATGTAAAACTGTGCTAATGTGGTGTCAGTGTGAAGTTATTTGATTATACTACAGGATATCTACATATATACGATGTACGCAAGGGGTGTTAAAATATAATTGAAGTGTGTGTGTGTCTGTCTGAGGCCACCAGCTCCCAAACTTAAAGATCTATTTTATTGCGATTTTTATGTATAGTTTAAGAGAAGCGTACAGACGGCGGGAAGCGACTTTGTTTTATACTATGTTTAGCTTTTGCCCGTGGCTCCGCCCGCGTGGGAGTCGGTAATCGTTGTAAGTCTTCCCTTGGAAACCAATGATCGGCATGAAAAGAAGCCTGTGTTAAGTATTCCAGACTATAATCTATCCCTGTGCCAAATTTCGTCTAAATCCGTTCACCCGTTCAGACGTGATTGAGTAACAAAATGAACAACATCCAAACATCAAAAATTTCACATTTTTACAATTTTGTGATATGTAGGTAATAGCTGCACCCCGCGGTTTTACCTGCGCAATCTGTTGATTCTGTAACCAAACTCGCATCTCACTTCGAACCTCACTTCACTTCGCGTGAATTGTTATTAGAAATTAGCTAATTTTACCGATTACAATAAATTTAGGTAGCTATGTAAAGTATTTTGTGATGGAAAAAAAATCTTATCATTATCTTATTTATGATTTAAAGTTCCCGTCCCGTGCAGTGAAGTGAGATTCGAAGTGGGGTTCGAGTTTGGTTACAGAACCGACGCCCTACTGTTCACGATTTTGTATTAGGTAGGTAGGTAGGTACTTAATAAAATTTCTTAGCAGTAATATAACAAAATAAGTATAATAATATTATGTAACATTTAATACTCATACTTAATAGTTTAGTAGGTATCTTCTTTTTAAATAAAAAACTATGTATGTTTATTTGTTCCTGGTTCCTGGCTAAAATAATGTGACATTGCAAATTATGTCGGGTGCAACTTATGTTGTGCATTATTATCTGGCTCTCAATTTCAACACTTTACACCACATTCCTTTTCACGTTAGATATCTGATATTTGCTAGATTTTGCCACGTTTTATAAGTAGACTAATATTTCGTTAAATAGGTAGTGAAAATCAGGATAACATCTTATACAACATGAAATGTCAGCTCGTGCGGTGACATAATTACAATCTCAGGGGAGGTGACAACCTGACAACTGACATTTATTTTTCTTAATCGTACAAATGCACTAAGAAGTTTTGATTCCGATATCGAAGTCAACCACCATAAAAATAGCTTTCTACCCCTTTTCAACCCTGTTAGGGCATACATTTCAAGAAAATACGAAACACGTATTCAATTAATTTTGTTAAAAAATGTCTATGCCAAATTTCAAGTCAATCGGGCCAAGGAATCGCTTTCTCCCATACAAACTTTGCCACCCTGTTTTACCCCCTTAGGGGTTGAATTTCGCAAAATCCCGTCTTAGTGAGCACTTTTACCCTAAAAGGGACCCCCATGCAAAATTTGAGACTCCTAGCACTTGTAGTTTCTGAGATTTCGTGATGAGTCAGTGAGTGATTTACGCTTTTATATATATAGATTTTGAGATTAGGTTGACAATCTTCAATAACTTTGAAAGGTCCAATGTACAGAGGATCGAGTTTGTTTACACTTTGTTCGTTTCTAAGAAGTATCAGATCACCAACATTATATGTGATTGGATTTGTATAGCTATCATAACAAACTTTTCTTAACTCTTTGCTTTTAATTAAATTTTGCCTTGCGTCATTTTGCGATTTTTGTAGTCTGTATTTTAGCTGTTTTGGATAGTCGTAATGATTATATAACGGATCAATTTGGAATGATAAATTACTAGGTAAGTTACAGGGTTTGCCAAAAACGAGCTCATACGGTGTATATTTAGTTTCAGTGTGTACGGTCGTATTGTAACCAAAACACCAATAAGGTAACCAATTACTCCAATTTTGGGGTTCGTTATCTGTTTGAATTCGAAGGTATGAAATTAAATTTTTGTGACTGTTTTCTAAGCTACCTATAGACTGGTGGTGATATGCAGTGGATGTAATTTGCTTAATTTTCAGAATATCGCATACTTCCTTCATAACGGTAGAAACAAACTCTGTGCCTCGATCAGATATTATTTGACGAGGTATCCCGTATCTTAATATAAAATTGTTAACAAATGTTGATGCTACTGAAATAGTATCCTTATTCTTAATAGCGTAAGCTTCAACATACTTACTTAAGTCACACTGTAGTGTGAGTATATATGAATTATTATCACTATCCTTACTTAAGGGCCCTACTAAATCTAAATAAATTCTATCGAAGGAGGAATATCCGGTATCCGTAAGAACCATTGGTTCTTTTATAGGCTTAAAGTGTTTTTGTCGTAAACACTTGTCGCAGCGATTTACGAAATCGTAAACGTCTTTTTCGAGTCCTGGCCAGAAAAATCGTCGTTTTATATTGTTTATCATGCGTCTAATGCCGGCATGCCCGCTAGTGGGCAAAATATGATAATCATTTAATATCACGCGTTGTGTATCTTTATCGCTTATTCGTAAGACACCATTTAAAATATATAATAGTGGTCCGGACCAATTTTGGGTGTCATTTATCATTTGAGTTAACTCTTTTATTTCTTCATAATTATTTTCATTCTTTATTATACACACGCTATTTATATTTAATTGTTTACACATTTGGCCCAGTTTCCTCACAACGGCATCTCGTGCGCAATATGATCGGAAAGAGGGATTAATATAAATAATAAGTTTCTTTGAATTATAAGCGAATAAATTAGATTTTTCGGGTGTATTACTCTCTATATTTTTCCATTCCTCGTCACTCACAAATCTTAGCTCCACGCAACCTTCTGGTTTTTTAAGTGCGCCCAATACCTTTGGTTGATCAGACCAAGTGTCTAAGGTACATTTATCGACCATAGGGTTGTCACTCTCATTTCCAATATTTTGTTCATTCAATCGTTTTCTCTGTGCCCGGGTTAACACACAAATCACTCTTTCATTCATCTCTTTCAGTTCTTCACTCGAAATTCGGATGCGAGACAAAGCATCTGCAGCTGCATTGTCCGCCCCTTTTACGTACTCAATAGTATAATTATATTCTTCTAATAATAATCTAAATTTTGTTAAGCAACTGGAAGGATTCGTCATGTTAAATAAATAGATTAAAGGTTTGTGGTCGGTTCTTATTATAAATTTACGGCCATACAAGTACGGCCTAAAATATTTAACAGACCATACTATAGACAATAGCTCCTTCTCGATAGTTGGGTATCTAATTTCAGCTATATTTAAGTTGCGACTTGCGAATGCTACGGGTTTATTATCGCTATTACTCAATACTGATCCTATTGCAAAACCCGTAGCATTGGTTTGCAAAATAAATGTATTTTTGCTGTCGAAGTTTGGATATTGAAGTAACGGTGGAGTAATTAATGCCTTTTTAAGGGAAGAAAAAGATTTTTGACATTCTGAGTCCCAATTAAATTCTACATTTTTGCGGCATAGCCTATTGAGAGGTAAAGCTTTCTCTGCAAAGTTAGGAATAAATTTCCTGTAAAAATTAGTAAACGCTACAAATCTTTTAGTTTCATCAGCATTTTTAGGGACTGGGTAATTTTGAACTACATTAATTTTTTCTGGATCGGGTTTTATACCTTCGGTGGAAATAACATGACCCAAAAATTGCATTTCTTTCCTTAAAAAGTCGCATTTATTCGGATTTAACTTTAGGTTAGTTTTTCGAAGTCTAGTTAAAATATCAATTAAATTTTTATTATGTATATCCAAATTTCGGCCAAAACATATTAAATTGTCTAAATAAATAAAATATTTGTCGTATGTGAGACCAGACATAGCCACTGTCATAAGTCGTGAAAAAGAACTTGGACTGATTTTTAGTCCCATAGGGAGACGTGTCATTTGATATTGGCCTGACGGGGTTGTGAACGCTGTGTACTTTCGGCTCTCGGGACTTAAATTTGCTTGGTAGTATGCTTGAGATAAATCTAATTGAGAAAAATACATTGCGCCCGATAGTGAGTCTAAAATGTCAGTTATGTTCGGCAACGGGAATTTATCGTCTAATATTCTGTCGTTAAGTTTACGGAAATCAATTACCAGCCTCCATTTCTTAGAATTATCGTCAGATTTTTTAGGTACTAATAGAATAGGGCTAGACCATTCACTTCTCGCCGGTTCAATTATATTATCCGAAATCATTTTTTGAATTTGTTTTTCAACTTCAGAACGCTGTGAGTATGGTAAGCGATATTGTTTTACATATACAGGTTCCGCATTCGGTTTTAACTGTATTGTTTGGTCATACAAATTAGAGGTAGTTAATTTATCTTTAGGTAAATGAAATACGTCGGAAAATTTCGCACAGATATTTTCTATTGATACACGTTCTTCGTTATTCAAATGATTTAAATTTAGATGAGAAAATAAATTACGAACCCTATCTCCACTAATATCACTATTTTCAAAATTACATAAATCATATTCCGTTAGCTTGTGTACCTCTCCGGTCGGAAGTAATTAAGGTTCACTTCCGTTTCACGAGTATTTAATATTTGAATACTAATTTTACCATTTTTTGGCTTGTTTATACTACCAGCCATGAAAACACCTTGACATAATTCTCCTGGTAAAACAACACACTCTTCATTGATGGTACTATCGACAACAAACATTTTTTCGCATCTCGGTGGAATAGTTAGGAATCCCTTTTGACCTAAGGATCCGCTAAGCATAGGAATTACTATACGATTACTATTATTATAATTAAGTGACAAAGTATTATTTTCGAAGTCTAAAATAGCTTTATACTTGTGCAAAAAATCTCTACCTATTATTCCCTCTTGCCTACATGGTAGGTAATCGATCACATAAAACTTGTGTTCGAATACCTGCCCATTTATGTTAAGCGTAAGATAAACATAACCGATTGATTGTACTTTGCCCCCTATACCATTAATGTAGATGCATTCCTGATGCAATGGAACGTTCCATCTATGCACAGTTTCATATTTCAGTGCAGACATCGATGCTCCAGAATCAACTAGAAAACTATATTTGGAATCTTCAACTAACAATTCCACTGAGCTACTGTAATCACATGCTAATATACAGGGTCACTGGAAATATGACGTATTCCTGCTAAGGGGTTATAGATGAGGTCAAAACAAATATTTTTTGTCATATAACTTTTTCTCAAAAAAATAATAGTTATTGAGATAATTGAAATTAAGTATTTTTTTACCAAAAGTACGTTTTTAAACACAAAAATTTAAAATAAAAGATAACTACTCATTCGATTCCGGTTTTTTCATTATTTTGAGATAGAAAACAATCTAAGTGTTGATAATAAATAAAAAAATTACAAAAAAGTACAGATGTTTATAAAAAAACAATCCTTGAATGCGTTTATTTTTTTATCTTTTTTCAGATTTTTTAGAAATAGCATCAAATATCTTTAAAAAAATTCTAGTAACTAAGCGTGCATAATATTTTAAAAACATCACCATCTATTCAGCTTTCAGTTGAGGTATAAAACTTAATAATAATTTAAATAAAAAATGAGAAATTAAGACTTAACTAAATAGCAGTCCCATTTTATGTAGCAAAAATTTCCTACTTGAAGCGCTTCGAAGGTTGCCGTATTATCCTACTTATATCATAAATGTGAAAGTTTGCTTGTTTGGATGATTGTTAATCAATCACGCAAAACGACTGAACGGATTTGGATGAAATTTGGCACACAGACAGTTTATAAACGGGATTTAAACATAGGAGGATACTATTATCTTGGTTAAAGGTTCCCTGGGGATTTTCTCGAATGTAATTGCGGACAAGGTCGCGGGCGGAAGCTAGTTTGCCATAAATGATCGTGCTTACTAAAAATACTTTCGTCCGAGTGAGTTTGAAACAGAATTATTTTCTGCCAATGAGTCAGAATTTTATACAGACAGCATCAAAAATAACCATGCATATCAGCCATTTTTAATGACCCTCTGCTGGGGAACAGGCCTTCCTTTCCTTTTGGGATAAAGCGGACGGGCCATAACCCACCACGTGGGCCCAATGCGGATTGGTCGGTGTTAACTCAATGTACCTTACATTGAGCGCTTGGTTCTGGCTGCATTTACAGTCGTTAACACTGACCAATCCACATTGGGTCCACGTGGTGGGAATGGCCCGTTCGCTTTATCCATCCACAAGCCAAAAGGTAGGCCAGTTCCCCAGCAACAGGGCATTAAAAATAGCTGATATGCATGGTTATTTGTGACACGGTTTGTATAAAATTTTGACTCATCGGCGGAAAATAATCCTGTCTCAAACTCACTCGGACGAAAGTATTTTTAGTAAGTACGACCATTTATGGCAAACTAGTTTCCGCCCGCGACTGTATTTGCATTTACATTCGAGAAAATCCCTAGGGAACCCTTAACCAAGATAATAGTATCCTCATATGTTTTAATCCGGCTTATAAACTATCTGTGTGCCAAATTTCATCCAAATCCGTTCAGCCGTTTTGCGTGATTGATTAACAATCATACAAACAAGCAAACTTTCACATTTATGGAATAAGTAGGATAATACGGCCACCTCCGAAGCGCTTGAAGTAGGAAATTTTTGCTACATGAAATGGGACTGCTATTTAGTTAAGTCTTAATTTCTCATTTTTTATTTAAGTTATTATTAAGTTTTATACCTCAACTGAAAGCTAAATAGATGGTGATGTTTTTAAAATATTATGCACGCTTAGTTACTAGGATTTTTTTAAAGATATTTGATGCTATTTCTAAAAAATCTGAAAAAAAAATTAAAAGTAAATGCATTTAAGGATTGATTTCTTTATAAACGCTTATATTTTATAAATTTTTTTTTTATTCATTATCAACACTCAGATTTTCAGACTCCTAAAATAGTAAAAAGTCCGGAATCGAATGAGTAGTTATCTTTTATTTTAAATTTTTGTGTCTGAAAACGTACTTTTGGTAAAAATGTACCTAATTTCAATTAACTCAAAAACTATAAATTTTTTGAGAAAAAGTTATATGACAAAAAATATTTGTTTTGACCTCATCTATAACCCCTTAGCAGGAATACGTCATATTTCCAGTGACCCTGTATAATTGTTATCGAAAAAACTGCATCGGTTCCTTATTTGGCATCTCTTGATTATGAACCGAGTTTTCGGTGGATGTATGGCCCGATTCTAATTCATTATCCATGTAATGCATATTATAACCGCGATTAAAAGTACGACTTCTGCCGCCGTGATAAGTTCGTAACTGCCTATAACTGTTGCCTCCGCGTGGTTGACTCGGAGTTCGGCCTCTCGTTCTATTTATAGAAAATTTAGCGCGTGTGTTATTGCCTTGCGAAAATTGCGTACTAGAGTACCCCACTCGCCTAGAAAAATTACCTCTGTTGGTACCTCGGAAATGGAAATTTGACCTTCCGCGACTTCCAAAGTATACTGCAGGCTCCAAGTTTTGGTGACTGCATGACGCTTCCTCGTCCTTGGCCGCTCGTATTGTGTCCTTCAGTGATGAATAATTGCGCGCCGATAATATTGTGCTAAGTTGCCGATTTCGCAAACCGTCGGTGAAGCTTTTGATGGCGAGCTTCTCATTCAAAGGTCTTAATATTTTGTATGCGTCTTGATTACCGTCAGCTTGCGATATCGTTAAATTAACGAACAACTCTTCGATTTTCCTACCATAGTTTTCTAGAGAATTACCGTTTTGTCTTATCATAACTAATTCGTTATGAATGGAAGTACTCGATTTCTTAGTAAGCAAATGTACTCGCATGTCCTGAATTAATGAATCACAATTATCATACGAGGTTGATAATCGTAATTTGGCACTTTCATTTAATCGTGTTTTTAAAACAAATTGTATGAGCATATTCTTACCTTCATTACTGAGAGTAGAGCTATACAGCTCTATTGCATCAATAAGGTTTTTGGTGACGCTCTCATCACCTGTCATCACCGGGACCAGCGACACAGCAGTTTTAAAATCAAAAGCTGCCATGGTGGTTTGACTTTCAACACCGACTGTACACTCAGAAACGTAGCTTTTTGAACAAAAACTTTCTATTTGCTCGTATGTTTCTTTTATTAAATCGCAAAATGACTGCAACTCTTTTAAAATTTTACTCTCTAATTGTTTCTTTTCTATTTGCTCTAAAATTAATAATATACATTCCTCAAAACGCTTACGTAATATAACAGCCTCATTTAATTTCTGTTCTAAAATACTTTTAGTTCTTTTATTGTAACTTAGCTTAACTAAATTATCTTTTATATACTTAAGTTTGGTACAAATATCTTTTATTTCATCAGCCATCAATTGTAACCTTTTAAGTACTTAATTACAAAATATTATGTATTTTTAGTATATTTATTTCATTACAAAAAAAAATTGCAAATACTTTTCTTTATTATTCTAAAAAAATAGTAGTAGGTAAAATTAAAAAAGTTCTTATTAAGGATACTAATAGGTTCTAATTAAAGTTTATGCTGCGATTCACAGAGTCCGATGTAGAATATAGTTAAGTGCACTTTTGAACGCATTAAACAGCTTCACTAAATCACTATTCACTCACTTGTACCTGGCAGTCCTGGAACTGGGCGGGGTTGACACTCGTAACAGCCACGATCTTCCCTGGTCGGTCGTCGAAATGAGCGCCTCAGATTCTGTGCCCATACCTCATTCCGGATCCATTCCTGGTGGCACCTTTTATACAGCATATACAGCCCAAAAAGTCCCGCAATAGTTATCATAGTACAGATGAGCACTAGAACAATGCTAATATTCGACAGGTGATATTCCTGGCTGTTGGAACCAAGGGAATTTTGGTTTAAGAAAACTTCGTCCTTTTCTATATTAGACCGGCACATTTTTAGTTTTATTTTAAACGATAATCCGTAAGTCGCGCGGCCGAGCTCCGGCAACCCGCCTCGGATGGCAGGGTCGCCATGTAAGGATGGGAGCCGGGAGTGTGAAGCAAACAAGTGTATTGTTTCAGCTATGATTTATTACTGCTCTAAAATACAAGAGGATCAATAATATATTTGGTTGCATGAGTACATACTTACTACCTATACTATACCATACACTACAACGTACACCCCAGGTGGGATGGCCAGGTGGGATAGGTGTGGAATAGGGGGCCTAGTTTAATGGTCGCCGGACTCGCCGGCACGGCCGAAGGATAGTGGCCGGTAGTGTAGAAGGGGCTCGAGGACGCGGCCGGCGCGGCGCTGACGCTCGATGCGTGGCCGCTGCTGGCGCTGCGCGCGGCCACCCAGGCAGTGCTCGCCCTCACCGCGCTCGCAATGTACCTACGCCGTGCTCGCGCACCAGCCCGCAGTTTAATATAATTACTTACCTAATTTAATCGTTACTATTATTTACTAAGAATGTGAGAGTGGTTTCTAAATCGTAGTGATTAAACGTGTCGTTTATTTTTCGTGTTTTTAAGGTTCCGTACCAAAATGGTAAAAAAGGAACCCTTATGGTGTGACTCAGTCTGTCTGTCTGTCTGTCTGTCACAGCTGGATATCTCGAGAACTACTAATGGTATCAACTTGAAATTTGGAATAGTTTAAGATGACATTTACCCAACTATTTTGGAAATAAGAAATAAATAAAAAAATAAATACCTTTTTTATAGCAGGGCCTGAAAAGGGGTCTTAAAAATTTGAAGTAGGGCTACTAGGGCATGTGGGGTATCATATGATAGAGCTCCGTTTGCACGTTTTTAATATTTTTTTCTTTTTTTTCTAGACCGCATAGTTTTCGACTTATGATGAAAGTTGTAAAAAATACCGTTCCCCCCCCTTATCTCCGAAGTTTGCAAAGAGAAAAATCTGAAATAATTCTATGTGATAGCAGTTTATATAAAGATTACAGGAAAAATAAAACGATGTCTCAATATAACACACTTTTTTAGAAATGATCAAATTTCTAAAAAAGTTAACATTAGTTCCACTATTGGTCAAGAGATGGCGCTGACCTAAAAGTGCAATACTAATTTTATTATTCTACTATGCAGTGTGGTTTAATGGTGCAAATATGATGGTACGGAACTCTCGGTGCGCGAGTCCGACTCGCTCTTGACCGGTTTTTTTAAATAAATATTTAGCCCCTATTGAATTCGGTCGCCTAATTTAATGGTCGCCGGACTCGCCGGCGCACAGCATAGCGCGGGATACTCTGGGCCGGTAGTGTAGAAGCATAAGAATAAATAAAACTGGGTAGAACGGACACTCCCGCTCCGGACGGGCTCAGTCACGATATTAGCCTACTTCGTTAAACAGAAAACTCAGTCGGGCTGCCACGGCCGGCTAATATTGCTTTCTCGGTGCGGCCGGCGTCGCTGCACGCGCGTTTGCCTATTTGTGCGTCCGTAGGATCTTGGAAACAAATTACAATGGCGTTAAGTTATTGTGGTGTGACTGGTGTGTTTGTTTGTACAAACAATTTAAAAACGATGATGTCCCACTTAATTTTTTTTTAGTTTGCCCCAAGATGATGAGAGTTAAGGAGGTAAGTAATATTTTCTAAATATTATTTCGTTGCCAATCGTTTCACCCTTAGAGTAAGACGCGCTTCTCGAAGCCGCGATGCTCTAAGGTTTCACCCAATAGTAAAATTTAGTTAAAGTAGGTACTTACCTAACGTATTTTTAGGGTTCCGTACCAAAATGGAAAAAAGGAACCCTTATGGTGTGACTCAGTCTGTCTGTCTGTCTGTCACAGCTGGATATCTCGAGAACTACTAATGGTATCAACTTTAAATTTGGAATACTTTAAGGTGACATTTGCCCAACTATTTTGCAAATAAGAAAGAAATAATAAAATTAATATTTTTTTTTACAACAGGGACTGAAAAGGGGTCTTAAAAATTTTAAGTGAGGTGACATGTGGGGTATCATATGAAAGAGCACATTACTATTTGCACATTTTAAAACAATTTTTTCTTTTTTTTTAGGCCGCATAGTTTTCGACTTATGATGAAAAATGTAAAAAAAAATATCGTTCCCCCCCTTATCTCCGAAGTTTGCAAAGAGAAAAATCTGAAATAATTCTATGTGATAGTAGTTTATGTAAAAATTACAGGAAAAATAAAACGATGTCTTAATATAACATACTTTTTTAGAAATTCAAAAAACAAACAAAATTTTTTAGTGTCACTACCAGTCAACAGATGGCGCTGTCCTAAGCATGCTAACTTAAGGGACAAAAATAGTTCCACTATCGGTCAAGAGATGGCGCAACCTAACACTACAATAATAAATTGGTGGCTGGTTCTAATATAATTACCTACTATTTGCCGTACGAATAAACGAAGAATAAGTTCCTACTTAGTAATATAGTAATATAATAATAACGAGGAGCTCGGTGGCGTAGTGGTTTAGCGCCTGGACCAGCGATTGCGGAGGTTAAGCAACGTTCGCAAGGTTCGGTCATGGGATGGGTGACCAAAAATTTATTATCTCGAGCTCCTCCGTGCTTCGGAAGGCACGTTAAGCCGTTGGTCCCGGCTGCATTTGCAGTCGTTAACACCCACCAATCCGCATTAGGCCCGCGTGGTGGGTTATGGCCCGTCCTCCTTATCCACCCATAAGGAAGGCCTGTGCCCCAGCAGTGGGGACATTAAAATGGCTGATGGACTAATAATATAAACATTTTGCAATGTGGAGTGGCTGAAACGTTTTTCAGTCACCATAAGCAGCATTTGTAAATTAACTGTCCGCCTGTTCGCCCTTCCACCTGTCTGCCGTTTATCCTACTTTTTTAAAGACTGTCCTAAAATAACATATCCAAATATATTTATGATTGTACGGCGGGCTGATTATCTAATTAGAAACCACCTAGCGACCGGTTGCAGTTCATAGATGATAGTGATCCATTGCTACTTCTTTTTGGATTAAAAAAAAAAACATACCAAAGAAAAGTAGCAATGTATGTGGAATGAAACTGGTCGCTAAATAGTTTCTTTTTAGATAATCAGGGTGCTGAACCCTCGGTGCGCGAGTCCGACTCGCTCTTGACCGGTTTTTTATTTTACTTGTCGTCAAATCTTTTCAATAACCCTGCCATCGGTCGTTGATCTCATATTTTGTAAAACTAGAATAAAATAATGATTTCTAAGCAAAGAAGAACATAATATTTAAGCAATATTATCATTAGATGTAAGCAATATTCAACAGTAAGCAACCTTGGCAAACACGCCTGGGGGTCAATTGACAGATGGATGAGATACATTGCTACTTCTTTTTGGTACCAATAAAAACTTACCAAAGAAACGTAGCAATGTATTACAACCATCTGTCAAATGAAGCCGACGGCGAAGTCGACGACACTTGGGCAATAGACCCCCAGGACGACATCTGCGGACTGATTATCTATTTAGAAACCACCTAGCGACCGGTCTCATTTGACAGATGAATGTGATACATTGCTACTTCTTTTTGGGGTAAAAAATAAACATACCAAAGAAAAGTAGCAATGTATATCAAATGAAACCGGTCGCTAAATACTTTCTATTTAGATAATCAGCCTGCGGGGCGTAGCGACCGGCTGCGGAGGCACTACCTACCTCAGACCAAATAAAAAAGGGAAGACGTAGTCCTCTGAACAAAGCAGTGAAGCCAATAAAACTACGCCTTGGCGTGTACACACACAGTTACACGCACACACATGTAACGAAACTACGCCTTTTCTTAACAGCCAGCGTGCGAAGCGGACGTACCAGGACGTACTAATAAATTATAAATTTCACCAAAGAAAATGCCGAATTGTGTAGTAAAAAGGTGTAAAAACCAATTTTCGACACATAAAAAGCAGGATGGAGTCACATTTCACACGAAAGTAAAATTGGAAACTAATATTTTCACTAATTCAAAATAAACATTAAGGTACTACTTGAAACACAAAACCTCAACACAAGTGTTGCCATGCCAAACGTTCTTTTTTAAACCTGTTATTGGGTAACATGGAAAGTAACGTAACGTTATTTGTTTCTTGTTAAAAATAACGCGTTAATTCTTTCTGTTACTGGACTGTTTTTATCCACGACGGACGGAACGGAATGGAGGTGGTATATGCGTTTGGGGTTAGAATACTGTGATCCATCAGTATTTAATCAGGGGCCTATTTCATAAAAGATTAGTAAATTTACTATAACAATTTACCATTGTTGTTATTGGGGTAAAACTGTTCCTAATAATTATAAAACATAATCTCTACCCCAATAAACTACTACAATGGTAAATTACTGCACTTTTTCATACTTTTATGAAATAGACCTCTGATTAAATACTGATGATCTCAGTATTTACCACGCGTGTAGCCGTCGCCTCAGAGGTTGTTTGTTTGTCTATGTCTGTTACCATTTTCTTCGGAAACTACCTACTGGTCCGATTTCAATGCAGTTTTTGTCGTTTTTCAAAAATTACTAAACCGATTTCGCTACGGCTTTCTGTAATGGTTTTTGGCGATGCTTCTTAGATAAGTGTTATAGTACTTAGCCGCTAGGGAGTGCTGCAGCATCAGGTTCTCCTTTATCTCCATAACGGTTTGACCGATTTAGATGCTGTTTTTACCCGACTGCAAGAGGGTTATGTTTTTCGCGCGTATCTTCTATCTTGTATATACATATAATAATAAATATATATAATATAGTAATAAAGAATATTACATACGTAATATTCTTTATTACCTCATATCTTTTAAACGGCTGAACGGATTTCTATGATTAAGATATCGTTAGATTCGTCTTGTTCTAAAAAACCAACATGGCGGCTGTACGGTGCTATTATACGCAGTGGAAAAAAATATTTTTTTTAGAATACTGCTATATGGGTATCAAATTAAAGGGCTTATTATGAAGATTTCGAAAAGGTATATCATGACCGTAATATATGATAACTAAAAAGATATAAATAAAAAAATAAATTGTATAATTAAAAAACCCCTGCCTGCCGCAGAAAAGACAATAAAAAGACAAGTCAACTGAAAAAATGGAAACAAGACTAAATATTAAAGGCAACATTATAACATGCAGTCGGAGGTATATAATTCAAATAATTCATAATGTCACTTTCTTTATGCATGCCTCTGACAGCATGTTATTATGTTGCCTTTAATATTTATCTTGTTTCCATCTTTTCAGTTGACTTGTCTTTTTATGCAGGCGGGTTTTTTTTTAAACTAGATAAAGTATGAATTCTTTAAAAAAAAATGAAAAGTAAATTTTAAAACTTTGAAAAACCTACGTCACTTAAAATAGTTATTTTTAATCCTGCAATCCCTGATGGAAATGGAATATTGTGTCTCATTTTCCGGGCTTAAAGGATTAAGTGAAAAAAATAGGTATTCTTAACAAAGGTAAAATAAGTAGTTTTACGAAAATATCTCCCAATTTAAATTAATTTAGGTAGGGTACTATACATATTGAAGGAAGGATGTTATGAGTTTGACTGATTGACTGATGGAAAGAACAAATCACATCATGCAACCATTAGTCACTACATTACACGGTAAGTTAATCATCAGTCACAGCCCGTGACTGTGGTTAAACTGACAGCAAAACCTACCGTGTAATGGATGCCTAACATGTCAGAACAAACATCTTGCCTTAAATACATGAAACTTTAGTATTCGTTAGTTTTATTTTTTACATTTTTCCTATTTCCTTCCTACTTCCGCCACTACTTTTAAAGCGAGCTACTCACAGCCCTGCATGCAGAGCTTTGAGAAGCTCACTTTTTCTATCTATCATTAGGCGACGGCTACACGTGTGGTAAATACTGTGATTCATCAGTATTATTTATCAGGGATCTATTTAATAAAAGAATGAAAAAGTACAGTAATTTACCATAGTAATAGTTTATTGGGATAGAATTATGTTTTATAATTAATAAGAAACATAATTCTACCCCAATAATAACTGTGGTAAATTATTATAGTAAATTCACTAATCTTTTATGAAATAGGCCCCTGATTAAATACTGATGGATCACAGTACCAGGCGTGTAGCCGTCGCCTCACACCCGAGTCAGAATGGCTGAATGCCTATCATAGTCTGCGTCTCTTTCATCAGTAATAAATAAAAGAGACGCTTTGATAGCCATTCAGAAAACTGATAAGTTTTAAGAGCTTGTAATACCCCCCTTGGGACCGTATTATGATCTCTTGAATCCAGGCAGTTTTTTGTTTTGATTCTGATATGTGATAAATAACGTTATTATTTCATAACGCGTTATTTTTTATAACATTGGGGTAATATGAATTACTATGGCAACACCGGCTCACACACTAATGCATGAAAAAATTGGCTTCAGTCCCTTGCTTGGAAGACTCCGTCTTCCCTTTTTTATTTGGTCTGAGCTACCTACCTAATTGCTAAGTTATTTTATTTGAATAAAGCTATTTTTGACTTTGAATACGATTACCGTGTTCAAAGTTTCAAGTCTCTAGCTCATCGGGAAGTTAGTATAAAATCGTTTGCAAAATTTGTGCTCAAACAAACACACAAACAAACAAGCAAGCAACCTAATAAAAACGTGGTAAAAAGGGTTCATTATAAATAGAACTACCTAGGTAGGTATTTAAGTTTATATTAAACTGTTTAAAGTATTATGTGTGTCTCCGACCAACTATACGGTTTGGTCACCCTAATGAAGAAAAGGATACATTCATCTACTTGACCTCTCTGTCGGCTCGTTTTTGGGGCGAAGCGCACCATCCGGTTTATACCGAAGGGATGTACTACATTTATACATACATCTATGCCCAAATGGAAGAAAAAAGTAGCGTCATCTCTAAATTTTAACCATCAACTTTTACACAAAGTCTTCAAGTTTGCCAAAAGATGTCTCTGCAGTCGTACTTATATTATAAAATATTCAAAATAAAATTTAGGTCAATTAAAAAGACATTTTGAAAAAGAAATATATGTGGCTTACTTCCGCAAACAACTTACTTATTTGCGGAAATAAGCTACATATATTTCTTTTTCAAAATGGTTTGGGAATTCCGCTAAGTGACGCCTGATTCAATCAAATAATTAAAAAGACAGTAAGTACAATAAAAGACGCCTTCTTAACTGGGTATAAAGTGACTTAAAACAAAATTATTTTTAAAAGTTGAAATGGAAAATATTTTCTTTGAGTACGGTCATTGAGCGAATTACAATATAACGATAAAATTCGACACTCGAAGTAATTTCCCTGTAGCGTAGCGGATTACCACATCTTCACCGTATACATAGCACTACTATCGTTTGACGAAACGCCGAGTTCAAACCTAGCGAAGGTAGCATTTTTATTTTTAATGTTTTTTATTGAGATTTATTCTTTATTATTATTATTTTTTGTGCTTAATAAAGAATATTACATAAAAGTCAATAAAAATATATAATAAGAAATAAAAAACCCCTTTTACAGCTATTAAAATTTCACGTCAGTAGATCCACACTAATTTCCAGAGGCGCTAATGGCCTTTCAGATTGGTGTTTCAAAAAATTGCCACGAGTGGGCGCTCTTTTCCCAATATATTATTTTACTTTGTCTGTGTTTTTGTTTCTTTATTTTATTTCAAGGGGGGCACTCTTAGAACAACCCAAATAGAAGAAAAAAGTAGCGTCATCTCTAAATCTTAACCATCAACTTTTACAACAAAGTCTTCAAGTTTGCCTAAAGATGTCTCTGCAGTCGTACTTATAATATAAAATATTCAAAATAAAATTTAGATCAATTAAAAAGACATTTTGAAAAAGAAATATATGTGGCTTACTTCCGCAAACAACTTACTTGTTTGCGGAAGTAAGCTACATATATTTACTTTTCAAAATGGTTTGGAAATTCTACCAAGTGACGCCTGATTCAATCAAATAATTAAAAAGACAGTACAATAAAAGCGGATATCTACAAAACCAACGTATACAAGACACTACCGTCGTTCGTCAAATACCGAGTTTGAACCTAGCATAGATCACATTTTTGCTTTTTGTGTTTTTTGTTTCGATTTACTCTTTTTTTATTAATACTTTTGTTTTGTGGCGACTCTGCAAAGAGGCCACCACTCCTTTATGGTAGGCAGCAGCAAAAGAAGAAAGTTTGTTCTGACATTCTTGTTCTGTCACGGTTTTTCTTGTCATGTAATTTTTCACTACTTGGAAATTAATTTAGTTATTTATATTATGTGACCTATGTGTGTTCACCATGTGAAGTAAACATGTATTTACAATGCAAGCTGAGTTTGAATTGTGATCCCATAGCTGCAAGGGCATTCCTAATAGTGAGCGCCTGATCCTACACAACACAACAAACGCAAGTATAGTGCGGGCGGTCCCAAGCCCGCACATTTGGTGACCCCGACGTGATTTGAACCGCATATTCGGTGACCCCTATACTGCGCAGCTACGCAGCACGCGTCACGTCACCGTACATTGGTGACACCTACTACGGAGCTCGTGTACCCCTACTACGGAGCTCGTGTATCTCTACTACAGAGTTCGTGTAACCCTACTACGGAGCTCGCGTACCCCTACTACGGGGCTGAGCAGTGCAGTCACGCGTCATCGGTGTCGTGCCAGCGGCAGGAGCCTGGCGTGGTGAAACATTTCGTCGTTTCGTCGAAGTTCGAAGCCGTCGTCGTCGGTCTTCCGGATTGTCGTTTGGACGCCAGCGTTCCAAACAGGACGTGTAAATATTATTAGTTATGAACTATAAGTTTTATTTACCGTTTTTAATTTGAAATTATTATTTGTGCGTTGTTTTTTTTGTGTTGTGTTAATTTTGCATGTGGTTGCACTTTTGTTTATATGTTTTTTTAAGTGTTGCATGTTGCATGTTTGCATATTATTTACTGTTTATGCCTTTGTTATTTATTGCTGTAATTTGTGTAAATAGTTTGTAAATATAGGTATTACATTATTGCACGATGGCTGAGGCAGATTTTAAGGGGCAGTTGAGGCAGCTTCAGGAGCTAGTGACTAACCTGCCTGCTGCGGGCGCAATTGTTGAGGCATCTCCTCCGCCTCCTGCAGCGGTCCATGCGGTAAACGCCTCCGATTTAACTACTCGGATTATGGAACGTATTGAAGAACTTTCACGCAAAGTCGAGGCTCTTAGTACTGAGCGGTCTCGTCGATCTCGTTCAGTCTCTCGTTCTCCATCAACCAGTTCGGCAAGTAAGTCAGCTGATCGCTGTTGCTGGTATCACAGGAGGTTTGGTGGTAAGGCTGCTAAGTGCATTTCACCTTGCTCCTGGAAACCCGAAAACCAGGGAAATCATCCCAGCAATCAGTAGAGGCGGCAGCTGATTGCTCCAATCCTGGCCGCCGGTTATTTGTGACGGACTCCAAGTCAGGCCATCGGTTCCTTGTTGATACCGGGTCAGACTTTAGCTGTTTTCCTCGTCATTTACTTAAAGGTCAGTACCACGCATCCACGTTTGATGTCCGCGCTGCCAACGGGAGTACCATTAACACTTATTTACCATTAACATTATACACGTCACCCCTTTCCTTAACTCGGCTAGCATGTTGAAAATGGAAGCACGCAGGCGTGTCCATCTGGCATCCCTTTTATTTGGCATTATTCACACAGGCAAACCAAGTTACCTCCTTTCAAAGCTGGAGCAGGCATTTTTACACAGTAAACACTTAAAAAGGACATGTACACATGTTTTCTCCACACCAAAACACCACTCTTCAGCCTTCCGTGGTTCTTTCAGATTTGCTGCTTCTAAGTGCTGGAACGACATTCCTCCCCCCATTCGAGATCTAAGGACAAAACAGATGTTAAAGCACAACCTTAAACGACACCTAATGAAAATACAACTAGACACCTCATAACATACATAAATCACTTACCAACAGTTTGTTCTCCAAAGACAAAAGATGACTAACAGCAATAGCATCCATAACAGCTCTCAGTATTTTATATTTCTTCTTCTATACACCCAACACACACCTTATTACCTGTTTCTTTTCACAAGTTCCCTTTCATTAATAATATATCAATATTTTATTTATTAATATCAATATCATGGTGTGACTTACTTGATGTACCCATAGATGATTACGCTAAGATAGGATTACGATAAGTTTGTTTTCATAAAAGTTAAGTATTATTTTTTCTTTTTGCTTTTGTTCTTAATTTTTATTAATTTTAATGTAGGTATTCCGCACGACCACGCACCAAACAGGCCCTGCCAGAATACCAGCGTCGATACGACATTACCTGGCGTATCGACACGAGCTGAGGCAGGGTCCTGATTGACCTTAAATAAGGTATGTTTTACGTGTTTTCCATTTATTTTTATTAACGTGTTTTGTTACATTTTAACATAAGCCATGTTTTAATCATTGTACGTATTATTGTTAAGGTCAATAAATAGATTCTCTCTCTCTTCTCTCTCTTATGGCCCCATTTTATTGCGGTTGAATTTAGGTCTTCGCCGGGAATTTCAGTGGAATTTTGTTGTCGCTGACGTTGGTGTACCTATCATTGGTTCAGATTTTTTGGCTGAATACCACCTAATGCCGGACTGTCGTAACCAACGTCTGCTTGATGGTATTACCAGTCTCTTTGTTGCTGCAACTGCTGCTGACACTACCCAGACTACCGTAAAGACTGTTGTTGCTGAGTCTCCTGCTGCGCAAGTGTTATTGGAATTTCCAGATATTTTGCGTCCACCTGGGTTGCCACGTATTGTAAAGCACACGACTAAGCACTATATTATTACAACCGATGGTCCACCAGTTTCGTGCCGTCCACGCAGACTCGCCCCTCAGAAACTTCTGGCTGCAAAGAAGGAGTTTGAGCAGATGGTCAGCTGTGGAACAGCTCGACCCTCCAGTAGTTCTTGGGCATCTCCGCTGCACATGGCTCGCAAGGGTGAAAATGGATGGCGTCCTTGTGGTGATTTTCGAGCGCTCAATGCGAGAACTGTTCCTGACCGTTATCCGGTTGCCACATTGCTGACTTTGCCCACAGTCTGGCTGGTGCTACGGTTTTCAGCACCCTGGACCTTGTTAAAGCATATCAACAGATTCCGGTCAATGAGGCGGATTTTGCAAGACAGCCATCACTACACCATTCGGATTGTTCGAGTTCCCTTTCATGACGTTTGGTCTGCGAAATGCTGGGCAAACTTTCCAGCGTTTTATTGACGAAGTGGTCAGGGGACTTGACTTTTGCTACCCATATATCGACGACATTTTGGTGTTCTCGCAATCGCTGGAAGAGCATATCCAGCATCTTCGGATATTGTTCCAACGGTTGCGAGAGTATGGTGTAGTGGTCAATCCTGGTAAGTGCGTGCTCGCGGCTGACGAGGTGCAGTTTCTTGGTTACCGGGTTGGTAAGGACGGGACCAGACCTCCTCCGGAGAGGATCGAAGCCTTGCGGAATTTTCCTCTACCGAAAACGGTTGAAGGACTCCGCAGGTTTCTTGGCATGGTGAATTTTTACCGCCGATTCCTACCGGGGGCAGCAGAACTTCAGGCTCCTCTCATTGACGCTTTAGCTTCGTCCAAGCTGAAAGGCTCAAAGCCCGTGCCATGGACGCCTGATTTGGAGTGTGCGTTCCAGCGGTGTAAAGACCATCTTGCTGCTGCTACACTCCTGGCTCACCCTGTCGCTAACGCTCAATTAGGGTTATTCACTGACGCTTCTTCCAGTCATGTTGGAGCTTGCTTGCAACAAAACGTTGGAGGCCATTGGCAACCGCTGGCATTCTTCAGTAAGAAGTTGTCAGTGAAGCACTCTACCTGGCCAGCTTATTACCGGGAGCTACTTGCTATTTATGAAGCAGTTCATCACTTCCGCCATGTTCTGGAGGCGCAGCATGTCACTGTGTTTACGGACCATAAACCGCTGATATACGCGTTTTCTCAGCGGCGTGAAAAGTTGCCTCCAGTACAACTCAATCATCTATCATTCATTTCACAATTCACGTCAGACATAGTCCATATCAGTGGCAAAGACAACGTTGTGGCTGATGCCCTGTCTCGAGTTAAGGCTCTTTCTTTTGAAAGCGATTTCGCCGCTCTTGCTCAAGATCAGGCATCGGACGAGGAACTACAGCAGGTGTTAGCTGGTTCTTCCTTAAAATTGGAGAAGGTTGTTTTGCCTGGGATGGACATCGCCATTTTCTGCGATACGTCTACGGGCAAGCATCGACTGTATCTAACCCCTCCCTTCCGTCGCCCACACTTTAATAAATTACACATGCTAAGTCACCCTGGCGCACGAGCATCGGCACGCTTGGTGGCTGAGCGTTTTGTGTGGCCTGGAATGCAGAAAGACTGCCACAATTGGGCTCGAACCTGCTTGAGCTGCCAACGCAGCAAGGTGTCTAGGCATACCATTACGCCTCTTGGACATTTTCCTACACCAACCAGGCGTTTCCGTCATGTCCATATTGATATCATCGGTGCTCTGCGACATAGTGGTGGTTTTCAGTATTGTCTCATAGCAGTGGACAGGTATACCAGATGGCCTGAGGCTTGGCCGATGAAAAGCATGACGGCGGAAGAATGTGCAGAGACCTTTTTCAGAGAGTGGGTGTCTCGCTTCGGTGTTCCTTCTGTTGTGACAACGGACCAGGGACGTGTTCGCACGATAATCAGGGTGCGGGTTCGCACGACTAGTTACCATCCTTGTGCTAATGGTCTTGTCGAACGCATGCACAGGCAACTGAAAGCTGCCCTCATGTGTCATAACGACACGTGGCATAGGGCGCTGCCAGTTGTTCTGTTGGGAATGCGCTCTTTTTATAGGGAAGATTTACAGGCATCCTCGGCTGAGCTCGTATACGGGGAGCCTTTGTTTTTGCCGGGCGAGTTCTTTTGTCCTTCGGCCGTTCCGGACCGTGTTGGAGAGTTGGATTTCACCGAGCAGCTCCGAAGGAATATGGTTTTACTTAGACCGGTTTCACCAACTCGCCACGGAGAAAAGCGCACCTTCGTGAGCAAGGACCTTTTGTCGGCGACGCACGTTTTTCTGAGAGATGACTCCGTGCGAAGATCATTGACTCCTCCGTATTCGGGTCCTCATAAGGTGGTTTCTCGCGCCCAAGATGGCAAGACTATCACCATATTGGTGGGTGACAGAAATGTCACAGTAAGCCTGGATCGAGTGAAGCCTGTTTATATCGACCAAGAACCGTTTTTGTCCGCGAACTTCACCGTTCCTGAAACTCCCTCAACTGCGCCCATTCCAAAGCCAATTACGGACAGTCCAGACCAATCCCTCCAGTCTCTGGAATATAGAACCCGGGCGGGAAAGAGGGTTAGATTTAAGGTCCCTTACGATGTTTAGTTTTGTTTTTTAAAGCTAGTTTTTTTTTTGTGAGTAGGTACCCTTTTTTTGTTAAGTTTTTTTTAAATGTTATTTTTATTTTCTCCATAGGGGGGAGGTGTGGTATGGCGACTCTGCAAAGAGGCCACCACTCCTTTATGTTGAGGCCGTTGAGGGAGGTTCCTAACCTATATGCTCTGCTCTATGGCACATTCGGAATTCAAGTGAGTTTGATTATGTCAATCTGCCTGCACATGTAGTTTGACGTAGTCATTGTAAAGCCGTGGTATCGAAAGGCTGTCTTAGAGTTATATTGGGAAAGCTATCTGTTGAAGTGTAACAATGTTGTTATAAAGTGTAAGAGTGTGAGCAACTGCTCAATAAACGTGTATACAAAAGTCTCCTGGTCTCATTGCCACAACCCTTCAAGTTTTGCATTTGAGATGATTAGTTTGAGATAACAGATAACTGACAGAATTGCATAGAAACCTTAGCAACGGAGTTTGTTGACAAAATAGTGTTGCTATGGGCGTTGAAATGAAAGTTTAAAATACAGATAAATAGTGACGATTAGAAATAAAATAAAATGAGGAATGAAGCTAGACTTAAATTATGATAAGATAAAGCTGGTGAAAATCTTTGGCTGGTGAATTTTATCTGAATTTTAAAAGTGAATTTGAAATTACACTTTTGGCCGTGGAAAGTATGATGAAGAGATAAACAAACAGAAGGAGGAAACAAGTCGTAATTCAACAGATAGCAATGAAGAATTTCGAGGAGATGGAGAAAGGAGAAATAGAAGTTTTAGAGAAACAAGAGATGGTAGAACAAATGACAATCAAACAAACGAAGGTAGAACAAGTGACGGTGAAACAAATGAAGGTGAAGAAAGTTATGGAAAATTTTATTATTTTGTGAAGAACAGTTTTTTGGGAATAAGTTTATTTTTTGAAGGTGATTGTATGAGGAGATCGAGCAGGAGTTATTATGATGATTGATGATGAAGTTGAGAAGAAGAACTTTTTATAATCAAATGTAATGATGATGAAGAAGGAAGAAGTTATTTTTTTTTAAGGATGATGAATCGAGTGGGAGAAAAATAGAAGAAGTTTTTTAAGGATGATGAATCGAGTGGGAGAAAAATAGAAGAAGTTTTTTATGATGATGAGTCGAGTGGGAGAAATATAGAAAAAGTTTTATAATAATGATGAGTAGAGTGGGAGAAAAGTAGAATAATGAAGATGATGTTGAGTTGTTGGGAGTAAAGGTTTATAAAGAAGATGTCGAGTAGGAGAGGTTTTATAAAGAAGATGTCGAGTAGGAGAATTTAATGAAGATGTTGAGAAGGAGAGGTTTTATACAGAAGATGTCGAGAAGGAGAGGTTTTTAAATAGAAGATGTCGAGAAGGAGTTTTAATATAGAAGAGGTAGAGGAGAAGTAATTTTATAATATTGAAGAAGTTGAGTAGGAGCGAGATAGTTTTGAGAAGAATAATTTTATGAGAAGAAGATATAGATATTTATGAAGAAGTTTAGTAGAAGTTAGAATATAGAATTAAGGGGGTGCTTGTGTTCGTTAAGGGGGTGCGTTAAATAATGATTCATTTAAGGGTGTGTGGGATTAGAAAGTAAATGAATCATCATTTAAAATGAAATGTTTTTGATATCCAAGTGTATTTTGATAATTCTTTGGTTGAGTTTGAGGTTTAGTTAGTTAGGTCTTTGGTTTGGATTATTGTATGTTTAGAAATTTTGTCGTCTGGGTTAGGTAAAGTTAGGTTCCTTGGTTGGGTTAAAGGTTAATGTAACTTGGTAGGATTTAAGACGTTCATAAGTTTGGCAGGTGATTAGAAATTTATCATGATGTTGCACTGGTAGGTAGAAAACTGTTTTAGTCAGTATGGTCAGCATGTGCAGCAGATTGAAGCTTCGTACAGACTGAGGCGAGCGAATCGCGCGCGTCGTTCATTTTGACAGATTTTGATCGCGTAACTCAAAGCAATAGCCATAGCCATAGCCATTGTGCGCTTTTATAATTCTCAACGGCCCGGCACGGCACCGCCCGGCGGCCGTCCAACGGCACAACAGGGAAGTGAAATGTATGGAATCATATGGAGACGCTTTTATATTTCCTCAACGGCACCGGCAAACCGTGCCGGGCCGCATATAAGCAAAATCTAACTCTCGAGTTTTGATGGTGATCTCTGATTGGTCAAGAAACTCAGTAGTTAGGTTTTGCGCGCAAACTCTAACTCCCCAGTTTCGCGCTAGTTCGATAGTGATCTCTGATTGGTCAAAAAACTCAGTAGTTAGGTTTTGCCCGCAAACTCTACCTACTGAGTTCCCATCCACCAATGAGCGGGCTTCAAAATTCAGTTGTCAACTGTCTGAACACGACTGTGGTAGCGTATTTCTTCTTCTACTCTTCCAAGTGTTTACGAATATAATCCAGTAAACCCAGATCTGTACGCAAAAGTTCATTTTTCTGCTAAACTAAATAGTTCGGAGGACTGTGGTGTGTAGATACAAACTTATAGATATTCATCTCTAATTGGACAGACAAAAAAATTATTTTATACAAAACTTGATCAGGTGCTTGCAGTGTTCGCACATTTGTATGACAAAACTTTTTTTCTGTTTTCGGAAAAGTTGTAAAACAAAATGTTGTTATTTATGATGTTAGTTATCTAATCTTTCGAGGTTGTCGTCAACAATTTTTTATTTAACAGGTCGGCGAACAATAAACTTCCTTTACAAACATAATACCAAAATTATTTGCAATTTTAACATAACTAACTCTTGTGATGTTATTCGAATTATGACAGTAGGTCTTTGTAGAGGGTTCTATTTAATAAAAAATCCAATACCTTTACAAACCAAATAAAAATTAACGCGATTTACAGTTTTGTCTGAAGAAAATGTAGTTGGCATTTATTTTGAACTAGCGACCGCCCGCGACTTCGTCTGCGTGGAAAGTTTTTTTTTGCTATCCCTCGTGAACAATTATTTTTTTCGGGATGAAAGGTACCCTATGTCCTTCTCTGTACCCCTGACAACGTGTATGCAAAATTTCATGATAATCGGTTCAGTAGTTAAGACGTGAAGGCGTAACAAACAAACAAACAAACAAATAAACAAACAAACGGACTTTCGCATTTATAATATTAGTAAGGATTGAGTAAGTAAGTATTTTGGATTTAAAGTTCATAAATTATGGAGTTCTACGGTAACAGATATAATAAAAATACGTTTTTACCTACCCACAAGCCACAATCAAGAATCGTTATTTGATATTACTCCACTTTTATGGCTTTCTGCTTTCCAACGGACAAATATTCTTAACCGTTTTCAAAAAGGGAGAGGTTTTCATTTTGGTTGTATGTTTGTTACCGGAAGTAGAACTGGGTCATTTTTATGAACCGATTTGGAAAACTTTTTTGCATTGGATTCGGAATAGTTTTCGTGTCGTGTGGTCCTATAGATATTAATTTCATATTTTTTGACGTTTATTTGTAATAATAAAATAAATAAATAAATATAAAACTGGATTATATTCGCAAAATCTTGTAAGATTAGAAGTCATTTTAAAAAATAAAACATTCTACAATAAAACACCACGGCCGTGTTCAAAGACGATTGACAACTGAATTTTGAAGCGCGCTCATTGGTAGATGCGCACTCAGTAGTTAGAGTTTGCGGGCAAAACCTAACTACTGAGTTTTTTTAACAATCAGAGATCACTATCGAACTAGCGCGAAACTGGGGAGTTAGAGTTAGCGCGCAAAACCTAACTACTGAGTTTCTTGACCAATCAGAGATCAACATCAAAACTTGAGAGTTAGATTTAGCTTATATGCGGCCGGGACGAGACGAGGCCGACACGGGGCCGTGACGGGGACGAGACGATGCCGACACGGGGCCGGGACGGGGACGAGACGAGGCCGACACGGGGCCGGGACGAGGACGAGACGAGGCCGACACGGGGCCGTGACGGGGCCGGGACGGGGAGACACGGGGCCGGGACGGGGACGAGACGAGGCCGACACGGGGCCGGCCCCGTGAAATCCCCCCCTCTCGTCGCGCCCCGACACGGGGCCGGGACGGGGAGACACGGGGCCGGGACGGGGACGAGACGAGGCCGACACGGGGCCGGGACGGGGCCGAGACGGGGACGAGACGAGGCCGACACGGGGCCGTGACGGGGACGAGACGTAGCCGACACGGGGCCGGGACGGGGACGAGACGAGACCGACACGGGGCCGGGACGAGGACGAGACGAGGCCGACACGGGGCCGTGACGGGGCCGGGACGGGGAGACACGGGGCCGGGACGGGGACGAGACGAGGCCGACACGGGGCCGGCCCCGTGAAATCCCCCCCTCTCGTCGCGCCCCGACACGGGGCCGGGACGGGGAGACACGGGGCCGGGACGGGGACGAGACGAGGCCGACACGGGGCCGGGACGGGGCCGAGACGGGGACGAGACGAGGCCGACACGGGGCCGTGACGGGGACGAGACGTAGCCGACACGGGGCCGGGATGGGGACGAGACGAGACCGACACGGGGCCGTGACGGGGACGAGACGATGCCGACACGGGGCCGGGACGGGGACGAGACGAGGCCGACACGGGGCCGGCCCCGTGAAATCCCCCCCTCTCGTCCCCTGACGAGACGGGGCCGGGACGGGGACGAGACGAGGCCGACACGGGGCCGGGACGAGGACGAGACGAGGCCGACACGGAGCCGGGACGAGGACGAGACGAGGCCGACACGGGGCCGGGACGAGGACGAGACGAGGCCGACACGGGGCCGGGACGGGGACGAGACGAGGCCGACACGGGACCGGGACGGGGACGAGACGAGGCCGACACGGGGCCGGGACGGGAACGAGACGATGCCGACACGGGGCCGCGACGAGGACGAGACGAGGCCGACACGGGACCGGGACGGGGACGAGACGAGGCCGACACGGGGCCGGCCCCGTGAAATCCCCCCCTCTCGTCCCTTGACGAGACGGGGCCGGGACGAGGCCGACACGGGGCCGGGACGAGGACGAGACGAGGCCGACACGGGGCCGGGACGAGGACGAGACGAGGCCGACACGGGGCCGGGACGGGAACAAGACGATGCCGACACGGGGCCGGGACGGGGACGAGACGAGGCCGACACGGGGCCGGCCCCGTGAAATCCCCCCTCTCGTCCCCTGACGAGACGGGGCCGGGACGGGGACGAGACGAGGCCGACACGGGGCCGGGACGATGCCGACACGGGGCCGGCCCCGTGAAATCCCCCCCTCTCGTCCCCTGACGAGACGGGGCCGGGACGGGGACGAGACGAGGCCGACACGGGGCCGGGACGAGGACGAGACGAGGCCGACACGGGGCCGGGACGGGGACGAGACGAGGCCGACACGGGGACGAGACGAGGCTGACACGGGGCCGGGACGGGGAGACACGGGGCCGGGACGGGGACGAGACGAGGCCGACACGGGGACGAGACGAGGCCGACACGGGGCCGGGACGGGGACGGGACGAGGCCGACACGGGGCCGGCCCCGTGAAATCCCCCCCCTCTCGTCCCCTGACGAGACGGGGCCGGGACGGGGACGAGACGAGGCCGACATGGGGCCGGGACGAGGACGAGACGAGGCCGACACGGGGCCGGGACGGGGACGAGACGAGGCCGACACGGGGCCGTGACGAGGACGAGACGAGGCCGACACGGGGCCGGGACGGGGACGGGACGAGGCCGGGACGGGGACGAGACGAGGCTGACACGGAACCGGGACGGGGACGAGACGGGGCCGGGACGGGGACGAGACGAGGCCGACACGGGGCCGGGACGGGGACGAGACGAGGCCGACACGGGGACGAGACGAGGCCGACACGGGGCCGGGACGGGGACGAGACGAGGCCGAGAAGAGGCCGACACGGGGTCGGCCCCGTGAAATCCCCCCCCTCTCGTCCCCTGACGAGACGGGGCCGGGACGGGGACGAGACGATGCCGACACGGGGCAAAGTCATCTTTTTAGATAGTGAAAGTGACTTCTTTTTTTTGGCAAAAATAACCACTTAATCTGTTGTAATTGTAACTTAGCCTAAACTTATTTTTTTCGAGTAAGTTATGTTGTAGGCAACATAACTAAATTATCTTAATGTTCAAACATTTGTACTCACAGAAAAGTTTTGTTGCAATAGCGTTCACAGATGTTAAAAATAAATTGTGAAAAATGTTAAAATAGAAAATGCAACTTGTTAAAAATTCTCCATAAAAAAGGTAAATTTCATAGGCAAGGAATATTTAGTTTAGCAGAAAAAAAAGCTTTTGCGTTCAGATCTGGGTATACTGGATTATATTCGCAAAAACTTGGAAGATTAGAAATCATTTTTAAAAAATAAAATATTTTACCACAGTTGTGTTCAAAGACAATTGACAACTGAATTTTGAAGCTCGCTCATTGGAGGATGCGCACTCAGTAGTTAGAGTTTGCGGGCAAAACCTAACTACTGAGTTTGTTGACCAATCAGAGATCACTATCGAACTAGCGCGAAACTGGGGAGTTAGAGTTTGCGCGCAAAACCTAACTACTGAGTTTCTTGACCAATCAGAGATCACCATCAAAACTCGAGAGTTAGATTTTGCTTATATGCTGCCGGGCCGGGCCGTGCCGGCCAAATCCTACGCTGCCGTCGAACTTTTACGATGTAGTGCGTAGCTACAAGGATTCATATGTGTGAGTGTGAGTCCAGAGCAAAGAATATACAGCGTGTATAAAGGGCACAACCAGTATATTAGCGTAATATCGTTAATGTGTTGTTGTTGGTATGCCATGTACCTATGTTGATTGTGGAAACAAACAACATCAAAATCAACAAATAGGTAATATTCCGACAAACAGTTATTTCGATACTGATCGGAAAGATATCTAGGTACTTACAGCGGTGGGAACACCGTTAATAGGGGACTTACCAAAGTTAAATATTGTTACCTATCTCAACAAATAATTACCTAGATATTACTTAAGTAGGTAGTTACCTACTTAATTAAATAATGTGTTGTGTAGATACCTACCTATCTTGGTAAGTAGGTACGTAATGAAAACCAGCTACATATAATATATTCTTTGATTTTTAAAAGATTTATTTATCATTTAAGTAAGTACCTACTACCTACCTACATTGTAATATAATCATTAAACAACGTGTAACAAAAAGGGGGTATCAACCCGAGAGAAGGTCAATGTACTCGTGAAACTTCCAACAGAAAAAAAATTTTTTGAATATATAAAATAATACCCTATATAAAATGTTGGCGGCAAATTCAAATTTTTTATGGAGAGGCCAAAATTGTATTTTCGATTTGAAATCTTTTTCTGTTGGAAGTGTTCAGATTCACGAGTACATTGACTTCCTTTCGAGTTGATACCTCCTTTCTGTTACACGTTGTATAATTGGTAAACTATTATTTTATGAAATAATTATAAAGATAATAAATATCTAGACAGAGAAGGTCAACTTTTATTCTTTATATTATTCTAAAGTAAAAAGTAGGTACCACGACACTACTGTACAATGTACAAATAGTAACTTCTTCGCTATGAGTGTTCTGTGTTGAACATCCAACGGCCGGCAACGGCAGCAATTATAAAAGCGTCTTTCGGCGTCGCCGCTGCCGTGCCGAGCCGTGCCGTGCCGGGCCGTGCCGTGACGGGCCGTCGAGAATTATAAAAGCGCACATTGCCATAGCAATTTCTTTGACAATGGCTATGGCTATGGCTATCGCTTTGAGTTACGTGGTCGCACTCGCGAATTTCGCGCGGAATTCGCCTCAGTCTGTACGAAGCTTGAGAGGGTGTGTTGAGGCCGTTGAGGGAGGTTCCTAACCTATATGCTCTGCTCTATGGCACATTCGGAATTCAAGTGCGTTTGATTATGTCAATCTGCATGCACATGTAGTTTGACGTAGTCATTGTAAAGCCGTGGTATCGAAAGGCTGTCTTAGAGTTATATTAGGAAAGCTATCTGTTGAAGTGTAACAATGTTGTTATAAAGTGTAAGAGTGTGAGCTACTGCTCAATAAACGTGTATACAAAAGTCTCCTGGTCTCATTGCCACAACCCTACACTTTATGGTAGGCAGCAGCAAAAGAAGAAAGTTTGTTCTGACATTCTTGTTCTGTCACGGTTTTTCTTGTCATGTAATTTTTCACTACTTGGAAATTAATTTAGTTATTTATATTGTGACCTATGTGTGTTCACCATGTGAAGTAAACATGTATTTACAATGCAAGCTGAGTTTGAATTGTGATCCCATAGCTGCAAGGGCATTCCTCATAGTGAGCGCCTGATCCTACACAACACAACAAACGCAAATATAGTGCGGGCGGTCCCAAGCCCGCACAGTTTTATACAAAGAATATTACAAAAATGACAAAATATATATACGTAAAAACACATTTTCAACAATTATAATTTTACGCATTTCTTTTCATTAGTTCCGCTCAAACCTCCAGAGGCGAGGCGCTGCTGATGGCCTTTCAAATCAGTGTTTCAAAAAATTGCCACGAGTGGGCGCTCGTTTCCCAATATATTATTTTACTCTTTGTTTTCTTCTTGCCTTTGGCCAGTGGTCTCGCACCTACCGATTTTTCGGTATTTCTACCGATATGGAGCCTCTCCTACCGAAATGTAAAGAAATTTTCACAATTTCTGAGAAGTTCTGAGAATATAAGGAAATTCTCCAGATTTTATTACCGAATCGAACTAGCAACCCACAGGCTGATTATCTAATTAAAAACCACCTAGCGACTGGTTGCAATTCATAGATGATAGTGATCCATTGCTACTTCTCTTTGGATTAAAATTAAAACATACCAAAGAAAAGTAGCAATGTATGTGGAATGAAACCGGTCGCTAAATAGTTTCTTTTTACCGACTTCAAAAGGAGGGAGGTACTCAATTCGACCCGTTTTTTTTTTTTTTTTTTTTTTTTTTTTTTTTTGTTTTTTGTATGTACACCGATTACTCGAAGACGGCTGAACCGATTGAAATGATTCAAACGTTATTACATTAGGTAAACTTCCAAGTTGGTCCCATTTTTTAAAATTTTGAAATCGGTTCAGTACTTTTCAAGTAATCTTGAAAAAAGCACGAAAATAGTATGATTTTTGTGTGAACTACCTCGATGATCAGTCGTATAACTTCTTTGTTTATGAACTGAATAAGATAATTATTTTTTTGTTTGAAAAGGGATTTCTTAAGTGTAGTTCTTAAACCGACTTAAAAAAGGAGGTTCGTAGTTTGACCCGCATGTATGTATGTTTCTCCGCGATTAACTCACGTTTGGCTGAGCCGATTTTTCTACCTAAATAATATACCTACACTACTTAATACAAAAGGTACCTACACTAAAAATTAAAAAATAAAAAATTGTTTAAAAAAACAAAAAACCGACTTCAAAAAACCGACTTCAAAAAACCTACCTCTAAAAAGCAAGAAATAATATTCGTAATAATAAAAACACGTCTATTGAAGTCGGGTGGGGCTTTTAGAATAAAAAAAAAGGAATTTGTACTCCAGCTCCACCCGACTTCAATAGACGTGTTTTTATTATTACGAATATTATTTCTTGCTTTTTAGAGGTAGGTTTTTTGAAGTCGGTTTTTTGAAGTCGGTTTTTTGTTTTTAGATAATCAGGGTGCCATTTCTATTCCTTAGTTTACAGGGGAATCGTCTACGACTCTGCAAAGCGATAATTCAGACTGTACTTTTCATTTGTTTTCGACTTGTACTTTTACAAGTACACTTGTACACTTTTCTTCATTTAGGAACATTAAAGTGCTTACTTGAATTTGATACTGTTTGAAAGCTGTAATAGTCAATTTGTGATGATCGTCACCTCGTATGTGCCTTACTCCTTCTGGCTTGGGAGCTATAAAAATCTTCAGTGACGGATAAACAATTTCTTATTTTGGTATTCAGAACAAACGTGACGCAAGGGTTTATGAATGATTGACGTTTGAACATGGCACAGACGAGATGACGCTGAAGGTTATGTATGCTGGAAATAACAAAAACTAGCAAACGAAAGTCAAATTTTACTTCGTAGATGCTCAGTGACGCAAAAATAAATAAGATCTAACACTCGAACATCATACAAAACAGAACAGATCTCCTAAAATTGTTGTTCAAACAAGGCACATACAGAACCGTCTGTACCAGTTTTCATTTGTCAAAATATCGACAACTAAACCGTTTGGAGCCAAATGAAGCAGTCTAGCAGCGTCACGTTTGATAAGTAGTAAGTTTGCGAACGGAGCGAGGGGCAACAAGTAATGCACAAGACGGCTGTCAACGCACTGATGTTTATTTCAAAGATGGACGCGGGCGCAGCCGCGTTTATACCTATAGCTAAGTACATACATAACATTCCTCCCCCAACAAGATAGAATTAACTTTTTTATATTATTAAAAGAACGGTTTGTAGTTAACAGGGGGACGGGCTCGTTTTGACCTTTCTTCCTTCAGAGGTTCGCTTGCATTTCCGGTGGCTTCCGTATCTTCGACATCGTAAAAATCATCATCGTCATCTTCTGATGGAAATGGCCGACGGACTCCTCTCGACATTGTCACTCTGCATGGCGATAAATCTGGTGAAACACTCGTCGTCGGCGGGGGAGACATCTCCTCTTGCGGCGAAGGTGAAGGAGACACCACCTGTTCGGTATCTTCTCCGTCCCCTCTCGGTGAGTGTGACGATGTCAATGTTGGCTCGGATGGCGGCGGCGGCGCCACAATGCCAGAACCGGTTTCATACTCGTTATGAGCACTAACGGCACTATCCCCCGGTAATTGTTTAATTACATTTGACCCTGATCCTTTATTATAAAATATGAGTTGGTTTTGATGTTTTCTAATACAATGCAATGTAACTAAATCTTTAATTAAATATAACATTTTTCCCAGTCTTTACTTATTATTATTTACATGTTTTTTATAATAAACATATTGTCCAACCAGGAATGTTCTTACTTTACCACCGTGTTGATCAGTTTGCAAACACTGTTGAGAACGCACATGCTTAGCGAGCGATGTGTCGGAGGGCGACGACGACGAGGGACACGGCATCATAAGATCGAGCCGTGACCTTGGGTTGCGACCGAACACTAATTGAGCCGGTGATTTACCCGTCGTTGAATGAATTGAATTACGATAATCAAATATGTACTTTAACAATTTTAAGCGGCTTTCTCTAACGTTACTATTAGTGTGCAAAATTGATTTTATTCCCCGTTTAACTATTTTAACGAATGACTCTGCCTGTCCATTACTTGCCGGGTGGTACGGCGGTGACGTCATGTGGGAAATTCCGTTTAGGTTACAAAAATTAGCAAACTCTTGAGCAGTAAAGGGTGTACCGTTATCTGTTACTATTGTCTGGGGCAAACCAAACCTTGACATTAAATCGTACAATTTGTCTATTACGGCTGGTGTATTACAGGTGCCCATCTCATAAACCTCTAACCATTTCGTATAGGCGTCAACTATAACGAGATACATACGTCCGTTTATTGGGCCCAAAAAATCTAAATGAATTCTGTAAAAGGGATGCGGGGGATAAGGCCACGACACAATAGGTGCTCGAGGGGGCGATGCCCTCAGTTGCACGCAAACTTCACACTGGCCTATCATGCGTTCCAAAGCCCCATCAATACCTGGGAACCAGAACCGGGAGCGGGCTTGGGCTTTCGTTTTCACAATACCTAAATGTGACGTATGGAGTTCTGATATGACGCGCTTGCGCAACGACTCTGGTATCACCACTTTGTGACCGCGCATGAGACACCCGTTTTCATATGACAACTCCAACCTACACAAATGATATGGTTTTAAATTAAAATCTTTAATCGATCGCGGCCAGCCATTAAGCACGTACTCGATTACTTTTTTTAATATTTTATCCATGTTTGTGGCGTTGCGTAGTTCTTCAGTCGTTACCGGGGACGAACCATCTACCACAAAACAAACGTAAGCAGCCCTATCACAAAAATCATAGTCGCCATCACCATCGGTCCTCGTATTTGTAGCCAATAAGCTTGCTCGCGACAAATAATCTGCGCTATTGTCTGCACTTTTAATATACTCTATAGAGTAATTGTAGCCCCCCAGAAATAAAGCGTAACGTTGCAAACGATTTGCCGAGACTTCCGGTACGCCTTTTTGTGGACCAAATATAGAAAGAAGGGGCTTGTGGTCGGTTCGTAAGATGAACGGCACTGACCTCCCATATAAATATTGGTGAAACCGCCTCACACCGAATATTATTGCAGTAGCCTCCTTCTGTATCTGAGAATAGCGACGTTCAGCATTATTAAGCGTACGCGATGCAAAAGCAATTGGTTTTTCGTAACCATCTTCCCCGATTTGAGACAATATTGCCCCTAACCCGGTAGGCGACGCGTCTACTGTAAGAATAATCTTTGCATCCGGATTAAAGTGCGCTAAAACTTGCTCAGACGCTAATTTTTTTTTTATTTCATCAAATGCTTTCTCTTCTCCACTAGACCAGACCCATTTACAACCTTTTTTTAAAAGCTCGTATAGTGGACTTAAAACACTAGATGCATTCGGAACGAAACACCTGTAATAATTTACTAGCCCTAAAAACGACTGCAATTGACTCACATTTTTAGGTACTGGTGCATTTACTATGGCTTTTACTTTTTCTGGTGATTTTTTTAACCCTTCCTTATTAATAACATAGCCCAAATAACTTATTTCGTCGCAAAAGAAAACACATTTCTCTTTCTGTAAAGTCAATCCGGCACCCTGTAATCTTTCCAGCACTTGATTAAGTCTGTTTAGATGTTCGTCTCGATTAGAACCGGTGATTAAAACATCGTCTAAAAGTACAAGGACGCCGCTAATGCCCGCGAGCAGATTTTCCATAGCGCGCTGGAAGATAGCCGGCGCGCTTGCGAGGCCGAACACGAGCCGCGTATACGCAAATAAGCCACGATGCGTATTGATACAAGTAAGTTTTTGTGACTCTTCACTTAAACAAAATTGGTTATAAGCCATAGATAAATCTAATTTAGTAAATTGGTTCCCTCCATATAATTTAGAAAATAACTCGTTAACTGTAGGTAACGGATACTGATCAATTACTAACTGCTTATTAATACTCACTGAGAAATCTGCACAAATTCGTATAGAACCGTTTCGCTTTAATACCGGCACGATGGGCGAAGCATAATCGGAATGTTCAACTGGACGAAGCACCCCTAACTCAACTAATCGATCAATCTCATTTTCGACTTTATCTTTTAAGGCGAAAGCCACAGGTCGCGCTTTACAGAATACGGGTTTCGAGCCCTCCTTCAAAGTTAATTTCACTTCATATTTAGTGAATTTTCCTAATTTTCCTGAGAACAAATCGGGGTAACGAATTTGCAAAGATTTTATTAAATCATTTTCTTCGCAATAGTGGACCCGGCTTAACTGTAACTCGAACTGAGCAATAAAATCGCGACCCAGCAATGACGGTCCGTTACCGCGTACCACATAAACACTAAGTTAGCGGGTACGGTCTGCCCACTGCAACGATAGCCGCACACAACCCACACAACCTAACACTTCACCAGTGTAGCTCACAAGTCTTTTGTTAGTTGTTGTTAACGGCATGTTTTTAAAGTGTGTCCTAAATGTTCTTTCCGACATGACAGTAACCGCCGACCCGCTATCAATTTCAAAACGAAAATTTTGTCCGTTAATTATCACCGTCTCAACCAATGGCTCACCCTTAATTGTACGAATATTAAACAACTCACCGTCGTCGTCTTCGCCCTCGTTCACCTCCTCGACGTAATTCACTTTTTTATTACACATGCGGCGCAAATGGCCTTTTGTATTACACTTTCTACATATATAATTAGCAAAACGACACGTGTTAGATGTTGCAATTGCTTTGAGGACGCTAAACCACGATGGTATGAGGGGATGTTTGGATTTATAAAGTATCGCCCACCTTACGTCGCTTTTTCAGCAAGGGTCGATGACACAACTTTTAAAACCAAAGGATAGGTACTCACTGGGAAGCTGGCTGCCTGATTTTCACTGAATTTAGATTTTTTGATAAACACAGCGGCGCGCGCGCACGTTACAGCTCGGTTTTTTTTACATTCGACTCACACAAGTCCATGTGATAGCCACGTGACGTGACAGCCGACGTCAGAGGTACATCGGAAATTGGTAGTGGGAGGACAAAAGGATGAGGTATTGATTTTAGGCTGCAACATTTCCCCCCACTTGAAATAGCTCGGATTTCACAGGATAAGCTATACATACATAAACCAAAATCCCCAAACAGTTGCCTTTGAATATGCCTGCTAGAGGATAAGATTGAATAAAAATAAAATAAAACCTATAGATGTGCATACAATGTACACTAAGCTTAAGTTTAACTTATAACTAGGCAAGTTTGATTATGAGTTAAAATAAAAAAAAAATTTTTTTTTTTGCTTTAAGTTAGTTATCGTTTGGATTAGGATAAGATCGTTTAAATTTAAGATAAGATTGTTTTGTTTGTTGTGTTAATGAGATAAGATGTGATTTTAAGATTAATTTTCAAGGGGCAAGGGACAAAGTTTGACTACGGGTCGAACTAGTGTCCCTCTGTTAGTTTTTACTGTTACAACCCGGACAGTTTCGTCTTGGCCTGGATGAACTTGTATTACTCTTCCAAGCCGCCATTCATTTGGTGCTAAGTTGGGTTCCATGATTGTAACAATATCACCCACAGAGATTTCACGACCTTTGTTTTGCGACCATTTAGTTCTTTGTTGAAGGGTATGAAGATAATCTCTTTGCCACCTACGCCAAAAGCTCTGAGATAACTTTTGTAGCAACTGCCAACGGGATCGTGGGTGCATTTCATCGTTAAGAGGTGGCTCTGGTACAGCAACCAAAGGACGTCCGATAAGAAAGTGCCCAGCCGTAAGGACATCGACTTCGTTAGGATCTGAAGATATTGCGCAAAGAGGCCGGGAATTTAGCATCGCTTCGACCTTTGTCAATATTGTGTAAAACTCCTCAAAGGTAAGGAGTTGCGATCCTACAACACGCTTGAGAAGATATTTAGTGGATTTGATGCCACTCTCAAAGATACCTCCAAAATGAGGTGCTGATGGAGGGTTTAATTTCCAATTGATATTACGAGAAGCTAGTTTGTCTGAAATATTTAAATGTTCTTCGGATAACATTTTACTAACTTCACAAAGATAACGTTTGGCACCTACAAAATTCGTACCGCAATCGGTTACGATTTGCTCACACAAACCGCGACGAGCGACAAATCGATCGAGTGCTGCTATAAAGGCTTCTGTCGGCAACTCTGTTACGAGTTCTAGATGAACCGCTTTTACCGAGAAGCATACAAAAAGGCAAATATAAACCTTATATCCTTTTGCGTTACGACGTCTACTTTCTTTAACGAAAAAAGGTCCACCGAGATCAATTCCGACATTTCGAAAACTTTGACCTTCAGTTAATCGACTTTTAGGTAAATCACCCATATGAGGTTGACTTCTAGAAGGATTAAATTTGAAACATGTTATGCATTTAGATAAACGTGAACGAATTAAGTTACGACTTCCCAAGATCCAAAATCTACGCTGTATTAGAGAGTGTAAGGTGCGAGGTCCGCAATGAAGATATTTTATGTGAAAGTTATCAATAATTAATTTTGATAAAAATGAATTTTTTGGTAATAACAACGGATGTTTTACCTCATTTGGTAAATCAGCATTTTGAAGGCGTCCCCCCACTCGCAATAAACCAGTTGAATCTAAAAAGGGACTTAATTTTTGTAAATGTTTTGGTAAAGGTTTGTTATGTTTTAGATTACTAATATCGCATTCAAAATGAATTAACTGTTCGTACCGTATGAGATAATAAAGAGAATTTTCAAGATCTTCTGAAGTTAAAAAACCTTGCTTTCTTTTGTTTTGAGGTAGTTTTATGTTAAAGATAAAACGAAAACACCAAGCTAAGATTCGTTGGAGTTTTGTCAAAGATGAGGTACGTTTGGCGAGGGCCGGTATAGGATGGTTTATGTCGACCTCTTGGACGACATGAGATGATGAGATAGGTTTAAGTTCTGGCAAGGGTTCCGAAGGAGGCTGAGGAACGCTATCTGGCCACTCAGACACACCTTGACGAAGCCACTGAGGCCCAGTCCACCAGGTTTCACATGCTGCTAGTTGTGAGCATGTGAGACCACGGCTACAAAGATCCGCGGGATTATCCTGAGTAGATACGTGCCGCCACTGAGATGGAGGTAAAGATTCGGTTATTTGTACTACACGATGAGCTACAAATGTTTTTAAGTTGTGCGGTGCCGTATTTAACCATGACAATACCGTAGAGCTATCGGTAAAAGATAGGATTTGATTTATGTTGAGTTGTCTACTGAGTAGTGCCTGCATGTGTGACATAAGACGTGCTAATAACACTGCACCGCATAATTCGATTCTATTCACGGTCAAGGGCTTCAGAGGTGCTACCTTGGATTTCGCGATTAGAAGAGATACATGGATTTGACCACTGCAAGTTACCGTTCGGATGTAAATACAACAACCGTAGGCTTTTGTTGAACCATCACAAAACCCGATTAGTTGAGTTTGGACAGTGTCTAAAGGAATTATTAGACGTGGAATGTTTATGGAGTTAAGATTTGAAAGTTCGGAGGTAAAGTCCTTCCAGTCCTTTTCGATTGATTCAGGAACTATTTCGTCCCAAGATAACTGTTGTCGCCAAAGATTTTGAAGGATCAGCTTTGCTAAGAGGATAAAAGGGGCTAACCACCCAACGGGGTCAAAGATACGAGCGACGTTGCTTAAGATACAACGTTTAGTGCAATTTGATTCAATTTGAGATACGTTATAAGTGAAATAATCACCATTTGGATCCCACTGAACTCCTAAAATCTTTAACATAAGTTTATTGTTTTCAGTTGAGAATACTTTAGGTTTTTGACAATGGTCAGAAGGTAAGTTTTCTAAAAATGTGACGCTATTACTACTCCATTTGCGAAGTTGAAATTGACCGAAACTCAAAAGTTGGATAAGTTCATTTTTCAGTTCAAGCGCCTCTTCTACAGAAGACGCCCCACCGTTAATATCATCCATAAAAGTTCTATTTAAAAGTAAATCTGTCGCGCGCGGGCACTGTGCACCGTGGTCGCGAGCTAGCTGATGCAAGGTTCTGATGGCGAGATAAGGCGAGCTACTTACTCCATAGGTGACCGTTTGGAGTTCATAGACGTCCACCTCTTTAGATGGTGATTCACGCCAGAGAATGTGCTGATAGACTCGTTCCTCAGGTAAGATATTGATTTGCCTGTACATTTTCGATATGTCACAGGTAAAAACAATTGTGTGTAAACGAAAGTTAGTAATGATGTCGATTACGTCAGCTTGAAGCTTAGGCCCGGGATACACTAGATCATTTAAAGATAAACCGTTTGATGACTTACTGCTCGCATCAAATACGACGCGAAGCTTTGTGGTATCGCTCTCAGGACGGATAACACAGTGATGTGGAATAATATACTTGCTATTTTGTTGTGAAGTATTGACTAAGTTCATATGACCGAGGTCATGATATTCCGTCATAAAGTTAGAATATTCAGCCGAAAGTTGTGCGTCCCGGTTCAACTTACGCTCAATGTTAAATAATCGAGATAATGATTTGTTAAAAGAATCACCTAAAACACCGTGAGGTTCTTTTAAAAGCAAAAGAACAACATATCGGCCGTTGTCCTCTCTGTACATGCGAGTACTGTAAATACGCTCACATTCAAGGTCATTAGGATTTACGATAGGGGTGCGAGGTGGCTCCTCGACTTCCCAAAATTGCTTGACCACTTCATCAAGGGTATGAGTGGAAGCGATGAGACTGGAGATAACATTCGGAGGTGTGCAACTGGGCATATCAACAGCGCCAGTAATCACCCATCCGAAAACACTATGCAAGGCAGCAGGTAAATTAGGACGTGGCTGAAGGCGCTGACCGTCATATATTTTATGAAATAACTCTGCTCCGAGCAACAAGTCAATATTTGAAAGTTTATCGAAATCGCAATCTGCGAGTACTAAATGCTTAAACTGTTCGCGAACCGAGTTAGGTATTATTGCAGTAGGCATTTTAGAGGTAATACTATCTAAGATAATCGGTGAGATATGAAAAGTTGGCTCATCACATTCGCGAGGTTGTATAGTACATTGTGTGGTGCCTTGTACTTGTTGTACCGTGTTTTCGCCGAGTCCGGCTACCGTAAGATTGCAACGACGGAAAGGCAAGCCGAGTTTTTTAAAACTGGCCGAAGTGATAAAACATTCCTGCGAGCCACTATCAATTAAAGCGCGCAAGTAATGTTTACTACCAAATGCATCGCACACGCACACAGTTGCCGTGCCTAATAACACAACCGAATTCTCGCGACTATGACCGACATGAGCGCTCGTATTGTTATGACTGCCGCCGGCGCCGGCGCCTTCATTACGCGGCGGGCTTGAGCCAGCGGGAGCAGTTTCACTCGCATGAAGCAATGTATGATGGCGCGAGCCACAAGTTTGACAACTCATTTTAGAGAAACAGTTGGTTATAGAATGATTTGAACGTAAACAATTCAAGCACAGATTTTTATTTTTAACAAATTCAATACGTTTCGAAATATTATAAGATAAAAAAGTAGGACATTTATAAATATTATGTTCTAAGTTACATAATAAACAATTAATTGCTTTAGGGTTAGAATTAACTGCTTGAGATGTTACAAAAGACCGTTGTTGATTAGGGTTAAACGTATTTTGTTTTCGTGGATAATTATTTTTATTGTTTTGATAAGATTGCGATCGATTTTGTGGTGTATTGTTTTGATAAGAGTGTGATCGTGTCTGAGGTAGATTCGCGTTCGCCGTCCGTGGAGGGTTAAGATGAGATAAATTACTAGACTCCAAAACTTTGACATAATTTGTAGAAATTCGATGAGGTCTTGTAATACCGGTATTTTATTTTGGTTTTGTATTTCAAAACGCTTTCTAGTGTCCGCGTCTAAGGCACGGGAAGCTAAATGGAATAATATAAATTCGCTTAAATGTTCAATGTTTAATGTATTTAGGGCGTTAAAAGATTCGTATAACACATTTGTAAAATATTGTAAATCGTTATAATTGTTAGCTTTAATAGGCGGATAATTGCAGATTTTCTCAAGATAAGTTACCGCTAAAATACGTTTATTATGATATCTTTCTAATAAAGCATCAAACACTGTTTGATAATTATCAGAAGTAAGTGGTACTCCCTTGGCGATAGCCAAAGCAGACCCGCTCAAACATGAAATAAGATAATGAAATTTTTCGATGGTACTAATTGAATTGTTTTCATGAATTAAGGTAACAAATGTGTCATAAAACGTTTGCCAATTTTCGATATGGTTGTCGAATTTCGGTAAATCTAACTTCGGTAATCGAGCATGAATCTGATCGGAATGAGATGCACCAACGAAAGCGGCACCTGACGACGGTTCGCCGCCCGGCGACTGCAGGGTTAACTTTGTCGTAGTAGGTTGCAAAGAATCATCGACTCGCAAAACTTCGTAATAAAGTTGATCAAAGGCTTCTAATTTCGCCGTACTTATTTGACTATCGGGCTTTAGAGCTAATTCTAATGTACTTATTTCTTTGTCGATTTCATAAAATTCCGATTTTACATTTTCTATGCGCGAAAATCTCGAGCGAAAAGAGGGTATCTTGCTACGATCATGGACAAGTTCTAGCGAGATATCGTACAATATTTGCATTGAACGATATAAATATTCGCGACGTGAAATAAGTATCTTTATTTTTGCTTCACTCATTGTTAATTTTATTGAACGACCACTTTATTTTAAAGTATTTTCTACGAAATTGAAATAGGTAATTTTACAAAGTTGAAATTTAAATATTTATTTTATGATAAATGTATGTTTAAACTGTGTAGATTACGATTTGTTTTTTAAGATAATGTTTTGTAAGTAAATTATATGCACATCGCAGGTTTAACTAAGTAGGTATAAAATATCGAACAGGCATGAATTCAAAAGACAAAATGGCGGTCCAAAGCAATTGCAAAGGTAATGATTTAAAGATTTGAAAAGGTGAAATATCAGAGTTTAACTATGAAATTGAACCTGATATTTGCTATTTTGTGATTCCACGGGTTGGAATCCGGCTCGAAGGACCAGAATTTATGTTAGATGTTGCAATTGCTTTGAGGACGCTAAACCACGATGGTATGAGGGGATGTTTGGATTTATAAAGTATCGCCCACCTTACGTCGCTTTTTCAGCAAGGGTCGATGACACAACTTTTAAAACCAAAGGATAGGTACTCACTGGGAAGCTGGCTGCCTGATTTTCACTGAATTTAGATTTTTTGATAAACACAGCGGCGCGCGCGCACGTTACAGCTCGGTTTTTTTTACATTCGACTCACACAAGTCCATGTGATAGCCACGTGACGTGACAGCCGACGTCAGAGGTACATCGGAAATTGGTAGTGGGAGGACAAAAGGATGAGGTATTGATTTTAGGCTGCAACAACACGATTCCGCTTTATGGTTTGAATAGCCGCAAACCGTACACTTCACTTTTGGACTTCGTCGGTTTCCAGTGCTAGGTTGATTAATCTTGAACAGCTGTTCGTGTGACGCTGTCGACGCAGGCGCTCCCGTCGCGCTAATAGCGGCCGCGCGAGCGCTTCGCAGACTTTCCGCTAAATCGACGGCCTTGGCCAGCGTGAGCCCGGCTAAATCCTGCACGTACATCTTCTCCTTTTCAGCTCCCGGCAGCATGCCCATAATAAAACGATCCCGTAATGCTTCTTCCACGTTGCTGAAGTTGCATTGTGCAGTTAGACCGCGTAATCTGGCCGCCCACTGTGAAGGTGACTCCGTTTCCAGTTGAAATAGCGGCATAAAACTGGTGGCGCTCACTAAATCCAACCTGCTTCGGAGTGAAATGGGAATCTAGAATTCCTACGATTTCTTCAAAGGGTACATCCTGCAGATCCTTGGGCAACGCGAGATCCGATGCGAGCTTATACGTGGCCTCGCTGAGTGCGCTGAGGAGGATGGCACGTTTCTTCACCCCTTTAGAACCTGCCGCTTGCTCCACGTCGTTCGCAATGAAATATTGCGTTAATCTACACTTGAAAGTTTTCCAGTTATGCAAACTGTGATCGAAATTACACAAATTTCCTATATTTAAAATCGACATTTTTACAAACGCGGGTAGGTATCGTCGCCACTAGTAAGTTTGCGAACGGAGCGAGGGGCAACAAGTAATGCACAAGACGGCTGTCAACGCACTGATGTTTATTTCAAAGATGGACGCGGGCGCAGCCGCGTTTATACCTATAGCTAAGTACATACATAACAATAAGTGACAGTATATAACACTTCAAATCCGTTCGCGTAACGACACATCAATAGAAAAAGCGAAAACATAATTTCGACCCGTCACACTGTCTGGCCCATACTTAAAACTGTCACGTTACGTGAATTTTGCCTCACGCATATTGTAAAGCAATTAATATTAAAAAGAATTTCCGTCACTGAGGATCTAGCTTTATCTGAAACCAATCACTGCAGTATTTACGATGCAATTCGAGGTTAAAATTTGTATGTAAATAAACTAGAGTGACCATGAAGTATTATTTTTGCGGACATCGTATTGAAGTTTACTGAGATTGTTTGTAGCGTATCGTAGCACATTACTTTTAGGTTTTTACACGACTGCTCAAAAAAGGAGTGTATATGTGTTCAGGGTTCATGTATGTTTGTAGGTATGTAAGTTTCTTTATTCCACCATAACTTCTAAAGGGCTTAACGGATTTAGATGTATGGGGTATCGTTAGAATCCTTACATCATTCCGAGTAACACTGGCTATATTTTTTAAAGTCAATATGGCAACTGTACGACGCCACTTTTAAATGAGAAAAAAAATTTTTTTTCTTCATTTATTACAATATGGGCATCAAATGAAAGGAGCACATTCCAAAACTATATCATTTGTCCCTAAAATGTGTAAAATAAATTAAATAAATTTAAAAAAATATTAAAAATACGACTGCCCTGCCAAAAACGAACTAAAAAGTTAACTAAATAACAAGTGTCATTGCAGTCGGGGACCTCTTTCATTAAAAATTGTTTCACAAAACGGTCCCCTGATTGCAATGACACTTGTTTTTTTTAATTAACTTTTTAGTTCGTTTTTGGCAGGGCAATAATGTTTTTAATATTTTTATTTTTTTTAATCAAATAAAACTTCAAGAAATCAATTCAACAAGTTGTGATTTATTAACGGTTAAGGTGTGACACTAAAAAGTTATTTTGATAACAATAATAATATCAAATATCACAGTTCAATCACATTAATGTACATATTAATGACTTGTTGAAAAACAGACTAGCACCATAGATAATAATATAATACTATACTAATATAAATAATTCTACTTACTAGGTATTCTAAAATATTATAGTGTTAAACATCACAGGTTAATTCTTTTATCCATACATATAAGTAATAAAACTGTAAAAAAAAACCGGTCAAGAGCGAGTCGGACTTGCGCACCGAGGGTTCCGTACTATCATAATAAATACACAGCAGAGTAGAATAATAAAATTATTCTTGCAGTTTTAGGTCAGCGCCATCTCTTGACCTATAGTGGAACTAATGTTAACTTTTTAGAAATTTGATAATTTCAAAAAAAGTATACTATATTGAGAAATCGTTTTATTTTTCCTGTAATCTTTATAAAAACTGCTATTACATAGAATTATTTCATATTTTTCTCTTTGCAAACTTTGGAGATAAGGGGGGGAATGGTCATTTTTTTACTTTTTTCATCATAAGTCGAAAACTATGCGGCCTAAAAAAATGATTAAAAACGTGCAAACGGCGCTCTTTCATATGATACCCCACATGCCCTAGTCACCTCACTTCTAATTTTTGAGACCCCTTTTCAGTCCCCGTTGTAAAAAAGATATTTATTTTTTATTTCTTTCTTATTTGCAAAATAGTTGGGCAAATGTCATTTTAAACTGTTCCAAATTTGTAGTGATATCATTAGTAGTTCTCGAGATAGCCAGCTGTGACAGACAGACAGACAGACTGAGTCACACCATAAGGGTTCCTTTTTTACCATTTTGGTACGGAACCCTAAAAAGTGTCTGTACATTGAATATATTTGAAAAAAAAATTTTTGGGGCGATGGAGACATAGTAATAGAGTAAGAATTAAAAAAAAGTGTATCTGTTTGTTTGTCAGTTTGAACACGCTATCTCTGGAAATACTGTACGGATTCGAATGAAACTTTTTTTGTTATATAGCTGTTAAGCCTGGGCATAGTTTAGGGCAGCGGTTCCCGAATATTGTTCAGTGGAACCATGGGGTTCCATAAGAGGCTCTCAGGGGTTGCGAAAAATTCAAGAGTTAAGTAAATTTATATCTTTTTGTTCTAACTAAATAAATATTAATATCTTAAAAAGTTTTTCTTTTAAAGTCAAATTAGACTTACAAGAAACATCTAACTATAAGACCGGTAGCAGACAAAGATGGGAAGCTTCTTAGTGCGCAGAATGATCAACTGCGTAGATGGCACGAGCATTCGATTCTCCAGATAAGGCTGAAATCGGTGCCGCCATAAAAAGCCTAAAGAACAGCAAAGCACCAGGCAACGATGGCATTCCTATTGATGCGCTTAAGGCCAATGCCGATGCCACAGCTGATATGCTGCTGCCGCTAATGACATTTATTTGGAAAACAGAACAGGCACCCGAAAGCTGGAAAGAAGGCATCATCATTAAGCTACCGAAGAAAGGAGACTTGACTCAGTGTTCCAATTGGCGAGGGATCAACTTGCTACCTGTTTGCTCAAAGGTTCTGTGCAAAATTTTGTTGAACCGGTTAACAAGGGCGGCGATTGCACCCGTTCGTTAAACTAGGGCCAAAGTTAACATGGCGTTAGACTGCGGACTAACGCCATTTTAGCGCAAATCGTATTCAGAGTGACAGTTTAACGTTTAGTCCCACCGTTAAGGATTAAAAGGTGCATTGTGACTGGTTTAAAAGCATTAAACCAGGTTTTGTTAGAACAGTCTTGCACCCCAGTTTTGTGAAACATCTCTGAATAACACGCACAGTAAGAGAAGAACAGAGTGGTTTTAGAGCGGGTCGATATTGCACAGACCAGATCAACGTTTTGCGTATGATTTTGGAGCAATATAACGAAATGCAGCAACACTTTGTTCGTTGACTTCGAAAAAGCGTTTGATAGGGTAAAGTGGTCCAGTATATGGCGCATACTTGAAGAGGTATACCAGACAAGGTCACAAAAGTAATTAGATGCCTTTATTTGGGTTCCTCTTGCCGAGTGATGCACAACGGGCAACTTTTAGAGCCGATACCAGTGACTGCCGGAGTAAAATAAGAATGCCTACTATCACCGTTGTTGTTCGTAATAGCACAGTTTAACTCCATACAGTTGAAAAATGAATGTACTTGCGCAGAGCAACGGAGGGGGTCGCGAGGGGGTCGGGCGGCGCGGCTCGGAGTACCCAAACTCGCCGAGTTTGGGCACTCGAACGCGGAAGGCCGGCGCGAGTGACGCGACCGAATAAATCACGCATTGCGAGCGATCATTTAAAAAAACTTTTATGTCGCTATCGTTTATTAGGTACAATTTTACTATCGTACATAATTGACCGAGCGAGCACGAAGTGCAAGCGAAGCGTCTCTGCTTCAGCTTGGGCAAAAATTCTTTCGTATGTCCGGCTGTCTGTTCCAGCCTACAGGTCGCATTTCTCAACCGATTCTTGTGAAATTTTGTAAGCAGGTTTGAAAATTATACAGAATTTTTTTGTTGAGCCAGTTTTTTGAAATTTTTCAAAATGGCGGAGTTATGTTAAAAAACAGATTTCAGTCCGTTTTCCAGCTCTGCCTGTTTTCCTCTACAGGTCGCATTTTTCAACCGATTCTAGTAAAATTTTGTAAGCAGCTTTAAAAATTATGTAGAATTTTTTTTGTCAAACCAGTTTTTTTGAAATTTTTCAAAATAGCGGAGATATGTTAAAAAAAACCTATTTCAGTCCGGATTTCCGGCGCTGTCTGTTCTCCTCTACAGGTCGCATTTCTCAACCGATTCTCGTGAAATTTTGTGAGCAGGTTCGAAAATAATATAGAATTTTTTTGTCACGCCAGTTTTTGAAATTTTAAAAAATGACGGAGAAATGTTAAAAATACATATTTCAGTCGGGCTTTCCAGTTCTGTCTGTTTTCTTCTACAGGTCGCGATTCTCCACCGATTCTCGTGAAATTTTGTAAGCAGGTTTGAAAATTGTATAATTTTTTTTTTGTTAAGCCAGTTTTTAATTTTTTCTTTAAATGGCGGAGATAATGTTAAAAAATCGTATTTCAGTCCGGATTTCCGGTGCTGTGTGTTCTCCTCTACAGGTCGCATTTCTCAACCGATCCCGGTGAAATTTTTTGAGCAGATTTGATAAATATATAGAATTTTTTGTAGAGGCAATTTTTCGAAATTTATTAAAATGACGGAGATATGTAAAAAAACATATTTCAGTCCAGCTTTCCGGCTGTTTGATCTCCTCTACAGGTCGCATTTCTCAACCGATTCTGATGAAATTTTGTGGGCAGGTTCGATAATATTGTATAATTTTTTAAACTATCCATTTTTTCGAAATTTACCAAAAATCACTTATTTCGAAAAATTATTAAAATTAGAAGCGCCATCTAGCAGTGAATATACCTACCAAATAATATACCAAACAGCACGTACATACCTACTATGTGCTTTGAAAAGCTCGTGGTGTGTGGGGAAAAAGGGGTGGCGACATCTTTTAGATTATTTTTTAAACAACATACAATTTGAGCTACTTTTTAACGCGAGGTCTACAGCTCACGGAGCCACTAGTTATAATGGTGCACACTTGTTCCGTATACGGATGTGCCTCGACGGCGACATACAACAAGGACTTAAAATTTCATAGATTTCCCCGTGATGCGAGGTAAGTTTATTTATTCCTATAAGTAATTTCGTATTACTTACCTACTTAACCAATCATCATCTCGTGCTATTAGGTAGGTACTTATTTTGTATAATAATACCTGTGGTGTGCTGTGCAGTTTTATAGTAAAATTTAATTGTAGCTAAAGAATAACTTCAAGTAGATTTGTGAAATAAATAATGATTATATATTTGGAAGGTATGTAGGAACTAGGTACATAAGCATATCGTGCGTGTTGCTATGATCACAAAATAGTTGGGTACCTACGACCTTGTGTGAACCAGAGATTTACGTATTACACTGGTGGTAATACCTACATAGGTATCTTGATTCGTCCAAGATAGGTCCCTACTAATTTATTTTCTGTGCTACTAAATACTCGAACACTATTCATTAGTTAATGACACCGCGGCTATTCTGTTAAAGTAAGTACTTAAAAGCAAGCTAGGTACCACTTTTTAAGTTTATTTGATATAGGTACCTACCGACTTACCTACATACCTACGCTTTGCGCACGGGCTATAGGCACTTGAACACTGATCGCGTAATGTTAGATTATTTATATCCTTGTTCTACTAATCACTAATCCTATTTTCTACTAATACCTACCATTATAAATGCGAAAATTCGTGTGTATGTGTGTTGTTAATAAATAATTACTTATTAATCACATTTATTTTCTATTTTGACAACCCTTGCACATCTGCGGCTGATTGCGTAAGTACCTACACGGGCGGCGGCACGCGGCGGCGTCGTCCAACATCGAAGGCGTTTAACAACTGTATGGAGTTAAACTGTGGTAATAGTCTTGGATGACGTGATGCGCCGAGTAACTGACAAGGCAAAGCGAGGATTACCTTGGGTTGATGGGAATACCCTTGAGGATATCGATTTCGCGGATGACCTGTGTTTACTAGCAACATCACGAGATCATCTTCAGTCCAAGACCGACGACCTCGCTCACGCTGCTGCTAAAGAGGGCCTGCGCATAAACCGCAAGAAAACAAAAGGCATGCGCCTAATCACCTCAGATGTAACGCCCATACACGTTAATAGCGAGGCCGTCGAACAAGTAGAGCGTTTCAGGTATTTCGGAAACGTGATGGACCGCCTGGGAGGCGCAGAATCGGATGCAGATGTAGAAGCTCGCATAAACAAGGCCCGAGCCGCCTACGTGCAGCTTAAACTAGGGGCCGTACCAGCTAACGCATCGAACTTCGATAAGTCTGCCGAGCTTCAACTTAAAATCGAAAATCGAAATAAGGAATTTCGTATTGTACTATTTGCCGAAGTTATTTAGAAGATATCGATGTTCTTGTGGCATCATGAATTGGGTTTCACCATTTTAGCCTGATTGAGGCTTGATTTATCTGTTTTAATTTGAAGCCGTGCAGACTTATCGAAGTTCGATGCGTTAGCCGGTACGGACCTTGTGTGGACGTCCTCAATAATAACACGCCGCACGAAAATAAAAATATTTAACTCCAACGTCAAATCGGTTCTTCTTTATGGATGCGATACCTGGCTTGTCAAAAATGAAGTCACCGCTAGGCTACAGGTATTGGTCAACAAATGTCTTAGGCGGATACTGGGAATCTGGTGGCCACGAACCATCTCCAATGCAAGGCTGTGGGAGTTAACTGACCAGCGGGGCTACCGGCTAAAAACAATGAAGATCATTTTAACTGTAATTTGACAGATGGATGTAATACATTGCTGCTTTTCTTTGGTAGGTTTTTATTTGTCCCAAAACGAAGCAGCAATGTATCACATACATCTGTCAAATTACAGTTAACATTAACTTCATTGTTTTTAGCCGGTAGCCCCGCAGATGCCGATCGACAAGGCGGTTCTTTTAAGGAAGTGGCGTTGGATTGGTCATGTGTTACGGAGGCCTGACAACCACATCCCGAAACAGGGTCTAAAGTGGCAAGCGCATGGCAGGAGAAAACCCGGCCACCCTCGTACCACCTGGAGGCGCTCAGTTGAAAAAAGGCTGCTTCAATCAGTCAAGGCTGGACAGATCTTGAGGTGGCCGCACAAGACCAGAAGAAGTGGAGGTCCCTTCTGAGAGCCCTATGTAGGGATAAGAGGACATCATAATCATGATACTTACAAGATGCAAACACCAAGCCAAAAAGCCTCAGTTTGGTGTGATTTTACTTTTTTTTTATTTAGTTATTTATATTCAGGAAACGATGGCCCATAGATATATACCTTAAAACTAAAGATATATAATTTATAAAACAATGTTGTTAGTACATAACTTAAAAATATGTTGATAAAAAATTTATCAATTTGACACTTTGTTTGTCGAATCCGTGGCACAAGGCAGCGTTCCTCTGAAGCGCCTGTATACCATACCCTGCGGCCAGAAGTGCTCCTTTATGAAAAGCCTCGCTGTCGGGATGCGCACCACAAACTGGTATTATGGCGTGACTCCAGTGGCTGAACTCTCAAACATAAGTTGGATTTCTTCTTTATGTACTCGATCACGTCCTACGCTGTGGTGGTATGGTGCAGGCGGGACAAGTACACGGCCGTGGTCGGTAAAGCAGCTCGCAGAGGAAGTTGGGCCCTGTCGGTGCGGTGCCAAGGTGGTTCTTGCTCTCTCACTGACGACGTCGCTTTTTGTTCCAAACCTCAGGGAAACCGTCTTCAACTTGGCCCTCTACGACAGTAAAAAGCTACAGTTAGTTTACTTATTCTTACTTGAGATAGGGTTCCGCCTAAAAACAGTGAACCAAAAAGGGTTCCGTAGCCAAAAGAATTCGGGAATCGCTGGTTTAGGGAATAATTTATTTTGGAAAATTGAACACCTGACTGATGCAGATGCGGAATCATAAGGATCCAACTAAACTATAAGGAATATAAAAATGATACTTCGACAAAAGCTGTTCAGCTTGATGAGCATTTTCTGTTGATGTATAAAAATTGAAGATCTGGAACACCTGATGCAGAACCATAATGGTTCAGGTAAACTATAAGAAATATAAAAATGACACCTTAGCTAAAGTTGTTCAACCTGATGAGCATTTTTTGTTGAGGTATACAAATTGAAGATCTGGAACACATGATGCGGAATATATGAATACGCCGGAGTCATTTTTATTTTTATTTCAATCCACGCATACGAAGTCGCGGGCATCAGCTAGTGTACAAATAAACCAAAAAAAAAAAATTTAACAATAAGATTGTCATAAATATATCGCAGTTTAATCACAATATGTACAATAATTATTAATTTTGAGATTATTAATACAATTGAAAAATTTTAGAAAAAATCGACTTACCCATAGCAGCTCAGACGGGACTCGAACCCGCACCCTTAGGATTCCGGCCCAATGCACTAACCAATTATGCTACCGAGTCGCTAGCAGGATTGACGAAATTTTCTAATACTTTCCACGTCTCCGCTGTAGGCCAGCGCCATCTCATCAATGTGAAGTGAATTACTTCGACATTTGAAAGCAACACCCTTGCAAGTGCTAGACAAATCAATTAAGATGAAATAGCCATATAATTTTTAAACTAAAATTATTAATTTGTTAAAAACAGACTAGTACCACAACCTATACTGGCTTATTCAGTGTGCGTTCGTTAAACTAGGGCCAAAGTTAACATGGCGTTAAACAGCGGACTAACGCCATTTTAGCGCAAATCTTATTCAGAGTGACAGTTTAACGTTTAGTCCCACCGTTTAAGGATTAAAAGGTGCATTGTGATTGGTTTACAAACATTAAACCAGGTTTTGTTAGAACTGTCTTGCACCCCAGTTTTGTGAAACATCTCTGAATAACGTAGAAAGAGTTTTAGTTATTATTATAGGAGTATTTAGTTTATACATTCAGCCATCACCTGTTGTATTGGCGAAAAAGCCGCCGCGCGACGTTCGTCTAGAATCTAGATAGATAGTTGGCGCAACGACTAAAAGTGTAAGGGCTGTCACTGAAGGGATGCTGACCTCTTTTGTCAATTCAATTACAAAATTCAGGTCTTGGTAAGATATTTATTTTAGGTGACAGAAGTCAAATTTAAATTTGTCAAACTTAAATTTGACAGTTGTCATCTAAAATGAAGATCTCATCAAGACCTTTAATTTCTAAGATAACATAGTTGAAACTTGGTAGTTAGATGTATTCTGTTAACCGCTTAACGAATTTAACACAAAAAAAATATATTTTAGGAGGGGCTCCCCATACATGGAACTAAAACTGAAAAAAAATTTTTTCTTCAAACCAATACGTGTGGGGTGTCTGTAGATAGGTCTTTAAAAATGACATTGTGATTCTTAACTCATTTTTTTCTCAAAGTCAACCGTTTGAAAGATATACACCGCCAAAGTGGTAAAATGTGTGTCCACCCCCCCCTTTAACTTTTGAAATAAGATAGTGAAAACTCAAAAAAAAAATTATGCTGTGGATTTTAATAAAAGCTTTCAACGAAAATTAGGATGAGCGAGATATAGTCATTAGTTTTTGAAATATAGTACATTTTCCAAAACCGCAAATATAGCTTTGTCATTCATACCAACACTGTGAAAAACAAAGTTATTTTAACAGACGAAAATTATGGTATTAAATATGGTCTGGTATAAGGTAACTACGGAACCCTACGGCGCGTGGCCCGACACGCACTTGGCCGATTTTTTTGTATGTTCTATCTGGAAACGATGTTTAAGCTTGCTGCCAAAATATCGATATATCAATATGTTTAATTCGATATATCTATATTTTTAGCCAATAAAATATTTTCATCCGATATATCTATACAAAATTATATCCAATATAAAAAATCGTGTAAAACGGTACGACTTTCCATTAGTTGACGTGGAATTTAAGGGTGGGAGGGGTGGTAGGGGGGAGGGGGGGTCCTCCCTAATCCCCCCTTAAAATTTGGGAGTGCGGAAATGCATACTTTTTTTAAATGAATTTTTAATGTTGCAAAAAAAGGAATGATAACAGCCAAATAACTGTTATTTTTCAGCAATTAAAGGAGGGGAGGGGGAGGAGAAAGGAAACAAGTTGAAACAACTCCCTCCTCCAATCCCCACCTGCCGGCGACGCGTAGTTTTCGAGAAATAAATTTTTGTGTAAACATAACCTCAAAACAAAAAATATGGAAATTAAGCAGGGGAGGCTAAAAAGAGATGAGGAGAGGGGAGGGGACGTACGTACAAAATTTCGCACGTAAAAAAAGTCGTTTCTGGCGCTTCGCCGGCCGCTGCCGCGGCACGCTCGCTTCGCTCGCTCGGCTTGCGCGCTGGGTTCATGTACACCTAACATGCTCGTCGCTACGCTCCTCGCACCTATCACGTGACCTGCGGTCTTTGGTCACCATCGCAACAATTTAGCAGTGCTACCAACATAGTGCGCCGCCATTAAACGTCAAAAATGACGACACTGGCCTAAAATTAGACATTTTAACCTAGAAAATCTAAATTTTTAAAATTTTTTTTCTCGCGTCCTATTTGTTTCCGCACCTTAATATTTCGTATTCGTGTTCTAAATTATGAGTTCTTTACACAAAAAAAATATGAACTCTAAACTCCACGTCAACTAAAGGAAAGACGAGCCGTAAAACTAACTAACAGCACAAAATAGATAATAGTGCTAACAGTACAATTTCATTATATTATTAGCCTTTCTGTCCATCAACTAAGTACATTGTTGTCACCCTATCTTAAAAATCTCATACAAATTTTAACCTCGAATTGCATCGTAAGTACTGCAGTGATTGGTTTCAGATAAAGCTAGATCCTCAGTGACGGAAATTCTTTTTAATATTAATTGCTTTACAACATGCGTGAGGCAAAATTCACGTAACGTGACAGTTTTAAGTATGGGCCAGACAGTGTGACGGGTCGAAATATTGTTTTCGCTTTTCCTATTGATGTGTTGTTCCGCGAACGGATTTGAAGTGTTATATACTGTCACTTATCAAACGTGACGCTGCTAGACTGCTTCATTTGGCTCCAAACGGTTTAGTTGTCGATATTTTGACAAATGAAAACTGGTACAGACGGTTCTGTATGTGCCTTGTTTGAACAACAATTTTAGGAGATCTGTTCTGTTTTGTATGATGTTCGAGTGTTAGATCTTATTTATTTTTGCGTCACTGAGCATCTACGAAGTAAAATTTGACTTTCGTTTGCTAGTTTTTGTTATTTCCAGCATACATAACCTTCAGCGTCATCTCGTCTGTGCCATGTTCAGACGTCAATCATTCATAAACCCTTGCGTCACGTTTGTTCTGAATACCAAAATAAGAAATTGTTCATCCGTCACTGAAGGTTTTTATAGCTCACAAGCCAGAAGGAGTAAGGCACATACGAGGTGACGATCATAATTTGTGGACTTTACTGTCGAATTTAGTGTATAATTTCTCCTATTCGCCGTGTGTCAGTTGGAATAAAAAAGAATTGGATTTTCATACAAAAACATGCGAAATTTATCATTTCCTATTTCGGAACTTAGCTCGTTTAGATGGAAGACCATTTTGAAGCCCTTATTTTTTTAGTAGCAGATATAATGGTCTTTTTCACAATATACCGATTTTGGGTATGAATCTACCGATTTTTTTGGCAAACCTACAGATTTCGCAGTTTGACGTTCGAGACCACTGTCTTTGGCTGGCTGGCTGTGGCTAGCACTGTAGCACTAGTATATTTATCTGTGGCTGGCTCTCTCGCTCCGCTAGATGTGAACAGGGGGGTGTAACTTAGTGTCAGCGTAGACAAAATTTCCAATGTATGAAAGGTGGTGCTATCTTGACTTTACAACATGCAACCTACTGGTGATTAGTTCTCAATATCATGGTAGATGACGCTAGTGCGATAGTGTTCTACTTTTCCAAAATTTCCCCTTTTTTGGGGTGATTACTTAGTGACGTGATGGTTAACGACCTCCACGGTAGAGTCATCGAGTAGATTTTTTGTACAGTCTACGGCACGCTGGGCTATTACGCCATATTACATTACTGTCAAAAAATTCTGCAACGTAGGTAGATCATAAAAATAATTACTAATACCAGCCCCCCCCCCCCCCCCCCCCAAAGGATTTTTAAACTTTTGAATCTCTGTTGGTGCCGCGATTGCTGTCTTAAAAATATTGTTGATACAGGTTTAGGTAGGTTGATTATTCTTTATTACGCAAAAAATACCTTGTTTTACGTAGTCACGAAACACATTTTTCAATTACGCACTCAGATTTAAGAAATCTTGAGAAAACATGAAATGTGCGAGCGAGAGAGGTGCAGTCAGCGGCAAAATCGCTACGGGTTCTTAACGTACAAAGCGGCCACTTTTGCCTAGAATAGATTATAAACCTTATAGAAAGAATGAAAACTGTTGAAGAGTTATTCAAAAAATTTAATAAAAGTTAAATATTGACTTGGTCTACGAATAATAAAATTGGTCAATCCAAGAAAAGTCAAGTCATATTTCGCAAGATTTGACAAAAAAAAGGTCGGTCGCCACTTTATAGAAAGTTTGCATAGGCAAACACGTCAAAATCGCACTGACTAAATTTTGTACTGAAAAATGTTCTACAACGTTTGAAATAATTATCGAAACTATTTAGGGTAAAACTAAAGCTTGGTTGTGGAAACACTGACTGAGTTATAATCTCTATGATTTTTGACATTTCTTTATGGAGTTTGTTTTTGTCAGTTTATCAATTTTAAAACACTATGTTTATCTGATATTGTTGATATTTTTGAGTTTTATGCAGTTTTTATTTTCTGCAGTGATATTTTGCTCAATTATTTATTTTCGAACGGATAGGGTATATAATATACTGAGGCACTAAATACATATTGTTATTGAAGTAAGTGTTGTGAATTGTGACTATTTGACATATGGTAGGTAATAAATCAGTGAAATAAATCATTGTCTGTTTTTTTCTTTATGATGTTATTTATTATTACTTGTATGTAGAAGATTTTTGCCAAACTAGCATAATAATAAAAGTGAGGTAGTATGTAGAAGATTTTTGCCAAACTAGCATAATAATAAAAGTGAGGTAGGTCAAAAAGATAGGTAAGTAGGTAGGTATTTTACAACCTATTCTATTATGTTTTGATTTACGAGCGGTGCCTATAAAACATTATTAGGCATCGATTCATAATAAAAAGTGTTTTGAACGCTTATTTATAATCGGTGCTTAATTACTGTTTTTAAAGGCGCCGCTCGTAATTCAAAACATAATAGTTTTATTTTCAATTTTACGTATTAAAACGCGATGCAGAAAAACGAGCCAAAGGTCAGCGCCATCTAGATTTCCGAGCAAGAAACTAATTATCTTTATATATTTTTTTAATTTTAAAGTTGCCTATCTATTTGAATTATATAGTGTATTATCTATGGATGTGAATGGTTGATTGCGTTGCGATGCGAATAAATTATTTGATAAAATATTTTAATCAACAATAACATGTGATGTGACAATTGTGTTATAATAATATTATACAAGGGAGGGACCAGTGATTTACCTACCAACATGGGTTATCTCACGGATCGGCTGCTGTCTCTACTGGCGTTGTGCTTGTTGTTTTTGTGTTGCTTCTGCGAAGCTAAATACAGTGTGAGATGCAGTCAAAACATGGACCCCGAGACCTCCATGAAACCCTCTGTAGATGGAATTAGAGGTCGTTACACTGTGGAATGGTGCACTAACATAACTAAAAGTGTTGAAGCTTGGGATCTACAAGTTTTTTACAATCGCAAGGACCCTAGAATTTGTTCTCATAGAGACACTCACTCGATGGTGGTCGAGTACTTGGATGCTATTGATGAAAATTGTAGTTCAGTAAGTCGATTAATCTTATATCAGTATACAATAACCTTTCTTCTGTCTCATTAGAACAACTTTGTTGCAAAGCCGTTGTTATAAAGCTGTAAAAAACACGTAGCTGATTAAAACAAGGCAGGGTTTCTTAAGGTGGGGTCCGTAGCATGTGTATCAGGGGTCTGCAGTAGCTTAGTTAACCCTTAACCAGGGGGTCTAACTGCACTTAAACTTTTATATTAGCCTATTGCTTCCAAAAAAGAAGCACTTTGGAGGTGCTTATAATAATAGGCATAGAGCTCTGTGCAATTTGAAATCGAACTTTATTGCGGTGCAGCAAGAGTAGCTTATTATTTGATTGTCCTCGTGCGGATGGGCTTCTGTTTAGTATATTCTGTGCCTTGACCTGTAATGAAACTACCATTAAAAGTGATATTTTAATATAAGGCATGTTTACTTTTCCTAAAATATACTTCCACTTAAAAAAATTCTGAATGTAGTCTGTTTCTAAATTATTCTAAAGGTTTTGTTAAATTTCCTGTTAAGTTTTTATGAAATTGAAAAATATGTGTGTTTGTCCGTAGGTATGTTTATCAACAGACTTAGATGTGATATTCAGTGCATGCTACAGACTTGAGAACGTATTGAGGTCACAAGGTTCCGTCAGGACAATCACTACTCATAACATATCCAATGAATTTACAATGAATACATTTGCGGGTCCAGAAATTACTGGCACGGAAGTAGATCATGGGTGAGTCTTTAAGAGCTGCAACTGCAAGCATGAAAGTGCAAAAAAATATAGTGACAAAAACATATACCTAGGGGAGCGTTTAAGTATTATGTAATGCAATTTTTGGTGATTTTTGACTCCCCCTCATGTAACACACCATAACCTTTTTCTGTAACCCCCCCTCCCCCTAATTAAGCATTACGTACCCACCAAGTGACTATTTTTTACCTAAAAATCACAATTATGTGGCATAAGGTACCGGAAAGCTGTGACTTTTCTGTTCAAAGTTCAAACCCCCCCCCCCACCCCCAAATTCGTTACGTAAGACTTGAACACTCCCTAGTATATTATTACATTTTATGGTTTGATCATTTTATTGTTTGATTGCCTGTAAAAAACTGAAAAATCACCTATAGCCCAATTTTTTACCTGAGATTGTCTATTTCTGTGTTACTAACTTTTATTTCCTTGTAGTCTTAACATTGCAAGTGTTGCTGTTGTATCATCGATGCATAATGTATTCTTAATCCACCTTAAATTGTAATTGATCTTGGATGATTTGATTATACTACATTACATCCGTACTACCCTTACTTTTTACATCTTAACTACTGAACTGATCATCATAAAATTTTACATACTCATTGTCAGGGGCACAGAAAATGTAATAGGGTACCTTTCATCCAGAAAGTAAGTATTGTTCCCGAGGGATAGCAAAAAAACTTTCCACGCAGACGAAGTCACGGGCGGCCGCTAGTAGTAAAATATTTCTTAATAAACATTGTTGAATTGCATAGAAATCTCATGATTATAATAATGGCAAATTTAAATGTTTGTTTGAAGTTGTTGTAGCTGAGCAAATATTATATTGGTAAAGCCAACATTGCCAACATTAGTGTAGTACAAAATTACTACCAGTAAATTATGTTTAAGTGTGTACATTCATAATTTCATTAATTTTCGTAGTAGAAAAGTATTTACAATGCTATGATATTTCCAGTGACTACATATCGGCTACTTTCTTCTTGGGGACTATTCCTGCCACTAAGTATGATGTAGAGCTGTGCAACAAGACAAAGCCTGCATGTGATGAGGTGAGGCTTACTCAAGCTAATGCTAGTAATTTACTTGCCATAATTATAGTTACATAACGGGTGTAACAAGGCCCTCAATGAAGCCGAAGTGCACGCATTGCGCCCATCATCAGCATCATTTTTGTCTTTTAGACCTGGGAAACCAATAGCTACGAAGTTATTGAAGGTCAAAGTCAATTTTTTTATGAAATCTTATTTTATTCGTTATTTCCAAATTTTTGTCCAAAGAAACATTATCAAATTTTTTTGTATTTCGTAAAACAATGGCTTGGAAACGACATCACTCAATGTATCTCATGAGCACGCACATAAACGTTGCCTCTCAACTCGGCCGCACGCAGCTGTGCAGTGTTGCCAGATCTTTCAACCAGTGTTCCCGTATTTTTCATAGCCAAATTCCGTATGAAATCCGTATGGGAAGTTTTTAATCAATTCCGTATGAAATCCGTATAAAAATTTAAACTTACCTTTGATTGGGTGATGGCTGAAAATCAGCGTTTTTTGCTTTCAGCGAATACTACGCTGAGCCTTGGCCCGTTGCTGCTGCACACATAATATTTATGTTCATGTTTTGTTTTTATTTGTATTTTTAAATTATACTGTAAATTATGTTTTATGTGTGTTAAAAAGCAGCAATAAACGATGCATCTATCTATCTATCATTGATATAATTTAGAGCACTTTTATGAATAATATTGACAATTTTGAGAGCAATTTGTCAACAAAAGAAAAAAATATAGAAAAAAAGACTGAAGTGCTAGAAACGACGTTTTTGTACGTTAAACTTTCCCTGCTATCGTTTTTTACACACATTTCCGGCTGCGTATCTAGTATGTATTTCAATACCTAGGTAAAGTATAAAATTAATAATATTTCATTCATTACCTGAAGGTTTCAGGTATTGCATACAATACCTAGATACTCTTTCTGTCATTGTCTTTAACGACCAACCAAAATATCTCAAGAGGATTGCTCAAAGCTATAATCTGTACTAAGCATACCAGTATGCCACCTCAGTTTTGCGAAATTCGCTGAAAAAATCCAAATCGCTAATATATGCAAAAACAAATAATATTTACCGTTCCATTTTATTTAAAATAATTTTATTAGGAATATTAAGACACTATATTAATAGGCTCTTTTTCATTTTTCTGAAAATTCCATATAAAAATCCGTATTATCCCGTCTGGACGTTAAAATTCCGTATGGATACGGACAAATCCGTATATATGGCAACACTGCAGCTGTATAGCATTCACTCACAGACGCGGTCTTTTGTACGCGTTACATTGCGTGGTAATGTATGCAATGCTTTTTTAACACCAAAAATCCTTTCCCAGCAATAATTTTGAACAGAAATGGTCCTGATGATGGGCAGAATACGTAGACCTCGGCTTCGTTGAGGGTCTTGTTACACCCGGTATTAGAATCACAAATACTAATTTGTGATATCTCTAACTAAATAATATTATATATTAAGTAAACTTTTCTTCTGTACTCCAGCCACCTTATGGAAAGAATGTTTGTAAACAAAACTGCGCATTTTTTGTCTACCCCCTTTTATGTGATTACAAGTCCCCCTGAGCCCCCTACTTTAGTGTCTGCCCCCTAACCAACTAAGACTTCTAGTCTACTTATTATTTTTCTCATTTCCGGTGAACCAGCAGGTATTCTATACAATCCCTAGGGATTATACTACATTACCTAGGTAAAGTATGAAATAGACAATAATATTCATACAATACAATACCTGAATTTTACACGTTGCCTAAATAAAACATATACAATTTAAACAATGTTTCCAAAGCTTAGAACAATCTGTTTATATGCTTTGTTTGAGTTTTGCTGTATTATTGTAAGATAAAAACCATGTTTGCTTGCATTTATCACACAATACATGTTTATATTATTAGTTAGCAGCTGCCGAAATCTCCGACCGCTATATTTGGTTGGCCGCCGCCGCCGCGACATTATTTTTGTTTACGTGCAAATTAAATTCATGAATTATTCATACTTTTTATATGACAAGAGAGTATTTTGAATGCTACATTCAAAGGCATATTAGGCATTTGACTTGTTTGTGTAGGTATTTATGAATTTCTTAAAAATTGTGCCAGTTAAACTTAAAAAATACTGTGCGTCCAATCAAAAGCTTTGGTTGAATGCAGCAAGTCTAATGGTTTGTAATTAATAATTATTTTAAAAGTTGGTTTAAGAATATACTAGAATAGAATAAACACTTAAATGGCTTTTCTCAAATTTTCCTTTTCTTAGTTGAACAATATTGTCGCAGTTGGAAAAGCCAATTTAATTTAATTCTCACATTCGTTATTAGCATCAATGCTTACTGTGATATGATTAAAGTTTAACAACCAAAACAACATTTTATTACGAAAAGATATCTCAGACTTATTAGTGAACCCGACGAGGCCACGACACCCTGCTCTGGCGTGGGTGTTTTCTGTGGGCATATACGCACGAATAAATAAAACATCCATACCTACATCTACATCCATCGAACATTTTATTTGTATGTTTACTACAGAATATCGACGCGGTAGTGTTCGAGTTCAATGACGATATTCTTCGTTCGTGCGTAAGCCTGCTTTGTCCATAACCGTCCGTCATTCACCCTCCTGGGATATCTAAATCTGTTAATTTACGAATGCATCAAAAGAATCTGAATTGGGTCTGGATGGAATAGTTTATTCTAATGATTTTCATGGAACTATCTTTCAATCGCCATTGAACTTTTTGGTATTCTGCCCTTCAATAAGGATCAGTAACAGGTTTGAATCCTATAGTTTTATTGATACAATATAAACACATATTGATAGCTATGAAACCTAGTGAAAGAATTTTTGAAATCCATTTAGAAATGGTTGAGTTAAAAGGGTTTGACTTTGAAGGGAATGCCAAGCTCAATGCAATATGTGCTTTGTCACGTACGACATGAAGTTCGCGTACGTCGCGATGACGTCATGTGGACCCCCAAAAACAGTATTTTAGCTCTTATAATTTCTCAGGTTTAAGTGATATCGTAAAAAAAAAATTCACAGTTAATCATGTGGTGGCATAAGCTTTCTAATTAGCCACTAAACAAAAATCGTTACTGATCCTCATTGTGTACAATAGTTTCTCGTTACAATAATGATTGATATTCTGGTCTTGTGTAGGGGGTGCGTAATTGCTCGGACGTTAGTGAGAGTTGTTCACTGGCGTCGCCGTACGAGGTGCGGTGCGTGGTGCGGCGCGTGCCGGCCGGCAGCTACGACCTCGCGCTGCGGCACAGCGCGCCCTGGACCATCAACTACCTGCTCCGGAACCGCGTGGTCAAGAGGCTGCTCTTCAGTTAGTATACTTTCATTATTAGCTCAGGTTCCTCTGGAACCTATTTCGGGACCAATCTCTTCCTTTAAGTTATAAAACTTTATCCTAAGCCACTTATTGTAAAAAGAGAAAAAAAATGCTTTTTATTATTATGTATCTCGGCTTAGGTTTCTCGGGTGCAAAGCCCGGTCCTTTTGCCAGGCTTGCGTGGAGACATGGGTCCAACACGTAGAGACCCTTTGAGACGGATTTGATATTTGTGAACTGTGTGATGCACATACTCCCCACTACACGCATAGTGCGCAGACGGAAGCGGACCCCGGCAAGTACATAGACTATTGTGAGTGTGAGAATATATATATAAAAATAAAGAATTGGGCTATTGTGTGAACGGATAATGGATTGGGATATTGGGCTATGGGGTGAGATAACGGACTTCCGCCTTTTCCTACATCTCACAAACTCGAACCGTCGGCGGAAGGTGGCTCGCCGCCCGCTAGATGGGCACCCCAAACTGGCCAGCAACTGCCGACCTGGGCGCAACACTGGCGCGGGCGACTAAGGGTGTAAAGAGGTGAGTCTGCGGGGCGCCAGTTCCCGGTGCTGAGCGCACCAGTCAGCAGGCCCCCGGCGTTATGACATTTTACACTTCCACCCTTCGAGCAATAGCTCTAACGACTCCACCCTGGACGGCCGGCGAAGGCGAGCCAGGGGTGGGTGTCCGCAGGCTCCCTTGGGTCCCACCCCTGCTGCGGGGACGAGGGCCTTATTATTATTATTATGGCGTCGCTCTACGAGATACGTTATGTGTTGCGAACTCCATCACACCGAACATTAATTATAAAAAACGTGGGGCGCATGCTATAGACAATATGGATGATAAATTTTACAAAACGCGCCCTACGGTTTTAGGTTTAAAATTTCTGTAGGTATAAGTTATTAAGGTTATAAATATTTACAGAAGAATTTATTTTTTACTTTTTTTGTTTTAAATTTTTAGTCCGATTTATTTTTGAATAATTTAGTCCGTTTGAAAAACGTGTAATTAGAAATATTTTTGTTATGTAAATAATTATTTTCTGCTTTTTAGTTAACGAGCTAAGACTAAATATATACCATCTCCTATCGGAGCACTCGTCAAGACGGTTCAAACGAGCCCAAACTCGATGGGGTTGCATAGTTTTATTACAGAGTCCCAGTCCCCTTCTTCCAGCTCCATCATCAGACCCTGGAAACTATTTCCTAACAAAGAACTCGTCAACATGATTCAAACGAGCCCAAACTCGATGGGGTTGCATGGTTTTATTATAGAGCTCCTATGGCCTTCTTACGACTCTATCATCAGATCCTCGGACACTATTTCCCAACAAAGTACTCGTCAAGACGATTCAAACGAGCCTAAACTCGATGGGGTTGCATGGTTTTATTATAGAGTTCCTATGGCCTTCTTCCGGCTCCATCACCAGACCCTGGACACTATTTCCCAACAAAGAACTCGTCAAGACGATTCAGCCGAGCCCAAACTAGATGGGGTAGCGTGGTTTTATTATAGAGTTCCTATGGCCTTCTTCCGGCTCCATCATCAGATCCTCGGACACTATTTCCCAACAAAGTACTCGTCAAGATGATTCAAATGAGCCCAAACTCGATGGGATTGCACGGTTTCAATATTGAGTTCCTTTGGCATGGCCCTCCAGCTTCATCATCAGACCCGGGACCTTATCTCCCATTAGTGTACTCGTCAAGACGATTCTAACAAGCCTGATCACAATAGGGTTGTATGGTTTCATCATTAAGTTCCTGTGGCCTTCTTCCAGTTCCATTATCAGACCAGCTCAATGACACCATAATATTGCATTGGCTTCCAGTTCTGACCTATGTTCAAAGTTTATCTAGCTCATCGGGAAGCTAGTTTAAAATCGTTCGCAAACTTTGTGGACAAACTACAAACAAACAAACGAGTAAGCAACCTAATAAAAACGTGTTAAAAAATAGACAAAAAGCACTCCTCATGGATATTATGCATATAGTGTAGCAGCGCCTGGCGGAATAAAACAAATGGAAGAAAAAAACTGACGCTTCCGTTTCGAATATGTCTGTCGCAGGCATATTGTATATTTAGCCGTATTACATAGCAACTAGCTGTTTTAGAAAACGGCGCCGTATTGTAATGCGGCGAGTCAACGATACGCCAAATTGACAACGTGATACGTTGTTCAATACGGCGGAGCACGTTTGGCCGTTTTGTTTCAAAGTTCTATTGTAGAGTGACCACACTAAAAAAAATGAAACAGTGCTTTATTGAAAATAAATGTTATTATATTAATTATGAAAAAAGGTAGGTTTAAATAACTTCTATAAGGCACCTAGTAAGTAATTACATAATAGGAAACATGTGTTCTTTTTATTAGTTTTAAGGAATGTACGGATTATTCTCAAAGCTCCATGAATGTATGTGTAAGTACTATTTCTATAAAATAAGTAGGTACGGTACAAAACGGTTTGGTTCTTGTTTGTAAAATTGTAATAATTAGTTAGACTTACTAGAACATTTAGCAATTTTTTTTGGTTCAAATAATTTTAAATCCTTTTAAAAGGAAACTTTTTTTGTATATGTAATGTATCAAAATATTGTTCTTTGGGCACTAGCCAAAAAGGAAGGTTCTTCTGAAATATGTTTCTTTAATCTTCACTGACTACACTCATTATGTTGTATTTTTTACACCAATAATATTGCGTAGGATTCCCTACAACACCAGAAACCATTGCCACCTTAGCAGTTTTAATCTCGTTCTTTGATCCACGGCTTTTTTACACTTCCGCATTGAGCTGCATAGAAACTATTTAAATGCACATTAAAAATTGTCCTTAACACAATTATCTGTACATATTTGGCACGTTTTCTTCGTTTAATTCATCCATATTCTTACTTATTTTCGATGCAATATCCGCACTTGACGCCATTTTTATTGTTATGGTAGGCAGCGCCGCGAGTGTTGATAATTAGTACTAAAAACTTACGGAAAGGCGGCTTATGAACCGCCCAATTACATTACAGCTAGCTGTATTGAAAATCGCAAAGCGCTCTATTCAATGCGGCGTACTTTTGATCAGCCGTTTTGAATACGGCGTATCTTTAATCCGCTGCATTACAATACGGCGCCGTTTTCTAAAACAGCTAGTTGCTATGTAATACGGCTAAATATACAATACGCCTGCGACATGTCCACTGCGACGCTTCTATCTAGAACTCACAGAGTAACTAATAGTACAAGTGCAGAAGCAGCACTCCGCAAAGTCATTTAAATAAATAGCGACTTTTGCTCCGACACAATAAAGTGCAATTCAGGTCGCGCAGTGCTAATGGCCTACAGTTATATTCACATAGTAGTTGCCTCTCTTTCTATCGCGTGCTCTTAGCTTTTCTGACGACGCAACGTTAGGGTTGTCTTCTTTCAAATGAACTGTGTAGCATATATATCATAAATGTGAAAAACTACATTTTTTTGTTTTTAACCGACTTCAACAAAAGGAGGAGGTTCTCAATTCGATTGTATGTTTTTTTTTTTATCGTTGTTCGCGCGTATCTTCGACATTTATGGACCGATTTTGATGATTCTTTTTTTGTTCGATTGAGTTTGCTTGCGAGATGGTCCCATTTAATTTTTTTCAACTCGGGCGAGTAGTTTTCAAGTAATCCTGAAAGTACTATGATTTTGCATCAACTACCTTGACGACTTTGTTATTTATGAACCGAATCAGATGAAGTTTTTTGTGTTGAAAAGGGGATACCTTTAGTGTAGTCATTTTAACCATCTACAAAAAAAATAAGGTTCTCAGTTTGACCTGTATATAGTATGTTTCTCCGCAATTATCTCACGTTTGGCTGAGCCGATTTTTCTACCTAAATAATATACTTACCTACACTACCTAATACAGAAGGTACTGACACTAAAAATAAAGAAATAAAAAATTGTTTAAAAACAAAAAAACCGACTTCAAAAAAAACTGCCTCTGAAAAGCAAGAAATAATATTCAAATCATTAGATACGCATTATAACGTCTATTGAAGTCGGGTGGGGATTTTAGAATAAAAAAAGGAAGTTGTACTTCACGTACGTATACGTACGGTAAGTTTGTACCCCCACCCGACTTCAATAGACGTTATAATGCGTATCTAATGATTTGAATATTATTTCTTGCTTTTCAGAGGCAGTTTTTTTTGAAGTCGGTTTTTTTGTTTTTAAACAATTTTTGATTTTGACATCCGTAAACGGCACAGTCATATCGATTCGACATTGTTACTATTATAAATGCTTGGACAATTTCACACAGCGCCATCTAGCCCCAAACTAAGCAAAGCTTGTATAATGGGTGCTAGACAACTAATATACTACATATATACTTTTTAAATATATAGTTATTATACATAGTAACACCCAGACCCGTCACAGAAATTAAAATACATCATTTCAATTTCCGTCCGGCCGGGAATCGAACCAGGGACCTCTCGCGTGGTAGGCGGCATGTCGACCACTGCACCACTCAGGTCGATAAAGAGACAATACCTACGCAGGCAGCAAAATGCGGGCGTGAGGCGGCCCTGTGCTCACTTGTGCCTTCGAAGGCACGGCTAGCGGTAGATGCTTATCGCTTGACCTCGAGCAAGTGAAGGAGGCCTGGGTCTGGCGTGTAAGCATATGCAATGTGTAATGCGGTAATGATTCCCTGGCAGACGTGACTACGTCGGCGACGGCTTCAGCGGAGGCGAGCGGCGGCGGCTGGCAGCGGCGCGCGCTGGTGGGCGCGGGCGCGGCGCTGGGCGCGCTGTGCGCGTGCGGCGCGCTGCTGCTGGCGGCCGCGCGCCTCGCGCCCGCGCCGCGCCGGCTTCAGCATCTTCGCAAGCGGGTGCTCGCCGACTGGCTCAGGAGGTAAACTAACACCACACCCCGCGGGCTGATTATCTAATTAGAAACCACCTAGCGACCGGTCGCAGTTCATAGATGATAGTGATCCATTGCTACTTCTTTTTGGATTAAAAAAAACATACCAAAGAAAAGTAGCAATGTATGTGGAATGAAACCGGTCGCTAAATAGTTTCTTTTTAGATAATCAGGCAGCCGGGCACTCCACACGAGCGACGCGTTTCAACTACCTATTAGAACGAGGCCCCATTAGTGCGTTGCGCTGCGTTCCGTCGCGTCGGCGCAACGGAACGACGCATGGTATGCCACGCCTGCGTTGCGTTGACGCTGCGAAAACGCAACGCGAGAGGATACGCTCGTCTAGCTTCCTCCTGTAGCAGTGGATCACCCTCCCTCCCGCTTCGTCTCTTGTCCCTCGATCCGTTGAAACGTCGCGTGCGACGACGCAACGGTCTAATGGGGCATATCATAAAAAATATATGGAAAACGTCTATTGAATGAGCACACGAATCGACACACGAACTCGCGCGGTGGGCGCCCGCCGGTGGGGTGAAGTAAATGATTGTGGGGCGGGGCGGAGAGTTTCCTTTCTGTACGGTAGTACTTATATCTATTCTGTGCTACCACACTTCCATTCCAACCAGCCCACCGTACTCACCACGACTAGCGTTGCCATCTCTTAACTCTTTGAGTCACACTTTCACGTAGATGAGTTTATAAATGAAATAATGAGATATTCGATTTAATTTCGGTTTATAATACAAGAAAAAAAAATAAATAAAAAAATTACAACTTAAGGCTTTCGAGGAACAAGGTGGTTAGTTTGCTAACCACTGTGACTTTTGGCATAAAAATAATCAAGATAATATTATTAGATAAAACCAAATTGACAGGAAGAATATATGAAAATATTTTTTTTTATGGAAATCTGGAAAACATGTTTTGCCTTATCGGATGCACGGAGGTACTTCACTGTCTTCCATTTCATGCTGAATTTATTTTCACTACTGTATTTTGCGCGTCTTCGCGCTGTAGTTCGCTCTGGCTGGTCATATCGCTTTCCATTTGTAATTTTATTGAGCCTGATAGTTTATGAAGGTTATCAGAACAGGTTACAGTGAAGTTGGGCCAGAATTTTTATGCCCATCACCAAATAACAAGCAAGAAACACTATCTATTTAGGTATTGTAGGTATATAAGGTGTTTCTTTTTGCGTGGCGTGTAGATTTCCGAAGGTATACCAGTCTTCCAGATGAATATCTTCCATATTACTTTCACTGAGTACTCGTGGTTTCATGAAAATTTAACAGTAATATAATAATAATCACTCTGTGATACAAACAAAATAGTCACAGTGGTTAGTATTAGAACCACCATATTGATTCAGTTGATTATAAAAAAGTATACAAGATAATGCATATTTTTCATAATAAAATAACGAAACAAACCCTTGATCACAAATAAACACTGAAATCGTAACATAATTGACACGCTTATCTGCAATATAGAATTTTAAAACGTACCTTATAAAAAATATCGCTATACAGCTCTTTCAACCCAATGCCTGAACCTGATAGTCACACCTTGGCACCAAATTTTATCGAAACACGATTAACGGTGATTTAAAGAAACGCAATAGTTAAGAAAATTACCAATAGGAAGCGTTCAAAAAATATAAAAAAATCTTAAAAAGGTGGTTTCCTTTCTAACCACTAAAACTGAAAGAGTTAAGATCATAAAGCCGGACTCACCTGTTAAAAAATCCGGACTTTAGGGTCCCAAGGCGAAGCTAAATAAAAAAGGCTTTATCCGGACGGATGACAACGATAACCACGACTATTTTGTCGACACCCGTCTCGCGAAATCCAGAAAAGTGTTAGCAAATGACGTGCCATAGTGTGCACACACTCACACACGCTATACAATATTTACCAGAGCAGATTCCATGCGAAAATGATTGACTTTGACAGACAGAAGTATTTTTTTATTTTGTTTCATTTGTTTTTACTACACAGTGTTTAGATATAAATATAACCGTCCCGCTTTGTCGTCTGTCATAAAACCTCAATAACGACATCCACATCGATTTTTAGGTTTATTTATCCCATTTAACCTTAAAGGGGCGGATTTTCGAAAAATTACGAAATATGTGTTTACCTATTTGTTTTACTTTCCAACTATAAGCCTATATAATAGTATACAGTGTGTCCCTGGATAAAGTGCAATCCCGAAAAGGGTCGAAACTAGACTATAAATGAGTAATAAAAAAAAATACAAAAAAAATATTCAATCTAATTTAATTTTTTTTTGCAGTATTAAGATTTGAAATTTTTACAATGGACGCTATGTACAAAAAATAATATTTCTTTAAAAGTAGTGAATGGATTTTGTTCAAATAAAAAATAACGTAATGCCAGATACTTGTTAGTTCACAAAGATTGCAAATAACTCATAAAAAAGTGATAATCATGACTTAAAATTAAGATTTTTGTAAAAAAAAAAACCATTTCTTTTAACCCTTTTTTTCATTTATCTCTAAATTTATTAAAATTTCGCCCCCAATACCACAAAGTTTTATCATTTATTCATATATTTTATCATATTAGCTTCCAAACAACAACAAAAAATGCACTCACTAAAAATAACACGCTGGCTATACCGGGTGTAACAAAACCTTCAACGAAGCCGAAGACTACGTATTCTGCCCATCATCAGGACCATTTCTGTTGAAAATTATTGCTGGGAAACGATTTTGATTTTTGGTGTTAAAAAAGCATTGCATACTTTACCACGCAATATTACGCGTACAACAGACCGCACCTGCGAGTGTATGCTACACAGCTGCGTGCGGCCGAGTTAAAAGGCCGCGTTTATATGTGTGCTCATGAGATACATCGAGTGACGACGTTTTGAAGCCATTTTTGTTACGAAACTTAAATTTTTGATAATGTTTCATTATACAAAAAATACGAAATTACGAATAAGATTTCATAAAAAATTGAAAAAAAAATTTGGCTTTGACCTTCAATAACTTCGTAGCTGTTGGTTTCCCAGGTATAGTCTAAAAGACAAAAATGATCCTGATGATGGGCGGAATACGTGGACCACATGAGTAGAAAAACGTAAACTGAACAGAGTCCAACCTGCCTACAAACGGTCCGCTGTCGCACCACTCATACGTAGCGCGGCAATGTGTGCGTGACCTCTCACCGATGAGTGTAAAAGTAGTCAGCCGGGGTAAAAACTGGTTTGCACCGGCTCAGTCATGGTATAACCGACAGGGCCGCCAAGAGATAGACCTCAATTTCTAAAAATTTTTCTTCGAGTCAGTAATTTGACAATATCAGTGTAGTTGTTTTTTGTCATTCATTTTGTCAGTCATATCAACTGAGATTTAAATTGTGATTTTATATTTTTAAATAAGATTGATAGAAAGATTTTATTAGTAATAATACTTAGAATTTATTAGTAATAATACTTAGATTTTATTAGTAATAATACTTAGAATTTTATTAGTAATATTACTTGAACGCAGAGCCAGAAAACTCATAGGGGATAGTGCGCTATTAAAAACCAAGCTTCACAGTCTTTCCCACCGCCGTGAAGTAGCTTGTCTGGCGGTGTTCTACAGACTATATTTCGGAGAGTGTGCTCTTGAGCTGCATGAGCTCATTCCGCCATCCCCGTTCTACCATCGGACATCCAGACGCACGGCGGGGTTTCACCCCTATTTGGTTGACATTCCATGTATGCGCACGAAGCGTTTTTCATCTTCCTTCTTAATGCGCACAGCCAAGGAGTGGAATTCCCTGCCTGCGTCTGTATTCCCGAAAGAATATAACCCAGCGATATTTAAGGCACGAGTGAATAGGCTTCTTCTGGGCAAGCTCGCTTCATCTTCGGCCTCTTCTTAGCCTTATGGTTCTCGAATGTGGCCAAGAGTAAGCCCATTTAATGTAAAAAAAAAAAAAAAAAAAAAAAAACTTAATTAAAGAATAAATACACAAAACAATAAACAAAAAGATTACATATACTAATATGACAGTGACAGCCGTTTGCACTAAACTCAAGTTAGGCGTGTCCTAGTTAAGTTATTTCTTAGCTTAGGAACAGCCTAAAAATGCCGAGCTGAAATTTTTGTTTGCACTAACAGACTACGTCGTAACTTGAGCATCGCCATGCTAAGAGAAAGAATGAACGAATGTAAATATTAATTGTTTATGGATTTTTAAGCCGGCGAAGTAATATAGGTCATAGAGTACTTTTTTGGTTATAACATCACATTGATTCATTCGTGAGTTAAAAGGAGACGAAAGATAAGGCGTTAGTTTATTTTATTTGGTAGGGTGATCGAAAAAGTTATGTCATCAACTGTCAATTTAGAAAATGGAAATCAAATCGCGGTAGTGTTGCCAATGGTACGGTAATTGCCGTATTATACGGTAATTAGGGTCAAAAATTAACCTTGAAACGGCAGCTTAATGCAGAAGTTTACATACAAGTGCAGTTATTTTATACGTTCTTATTATTTTGTAAGTGCAGTAATTGTATTGAAATACTGCAATTTTTGCGATTTTCCACCGAGTCGTTTAATAATTCAATTATTTAAACGAATGTTCCATGAATCTTCCATTTTTCAGCAAATATTTCTGTTTTTGTCACAATTGACGGCCACAGGCTATAACCACAGATTTACAATTCATAACATAGGAATTTCTTAAGCCTTGGGCGCTCGATATTGGGCGCGTAAGTTAAGAATAGCCTAAAGTGCATTTAGGAACGTCCTAAGGTTAGTGCAAACCAATTTTTTGCTAAAAATGTCTTAAGTTAGTTAGGAAAAGACTTAGGCGATTCTTAAGTTTAGTGCAAATGGGTGTGACAGTTCTAAGCGTTAAATTACTGACTTGAAGAAAAAATCCAAGTAAGTCGCGTGCATTCGACGAGATACTGAGTTTTTCGAATGATTTTGTTGACGAATTAGGGATTCCATTCTACCATTTCAGTGTGTAAAATAAAAGAATATAAAATCGATTAAGGTACATCACTGTTTAATAATTAAATATGCCAAACTCTTGCACCGTATATGTATGAACAATTCTCTAAAAAATAAGGTTTTTTTCGTACCTACCTAAGAAATCATGTAGTAAGATAATTTCAAATACACGTTTTAGTATTCACTTGCCTTATTTTATTTTCTCTAATTTTCAACCTGCAACAGGTGTCAACACTTGAAGAATTGGTATAAGTTTTGATAGCTTGTACTCTGTTCCTATTTACTCATGTGACGTGGACTTCGGCTTCGTTGAAGGTCTTGTTACACCTGTTATACTATGAGCTTTTAAGTTAACCACTGATTCAAAATTTCAATGTTAATCAACTAGCGTGTTATTTTTAGTGAGTGCATTTTTTGTTGTATGAAAGCTAATATGATAAAAAATGATAAAACTTTGTGGTATTGGGGGCGAAATATTGAAAAAATTAGAGATTAACGAAAAGAAAGGGTTAAGAGAAATGCATTTTTGAAGTTAAAACTTCTTTAGCGGCGTTGTACGCTGTTTTGTAATGGGGAAAAAATGTTAAACTCGCGTCAGTCAGGATCACGTGACCCTGATCGAAAATTCGTAAGACGGATGTGACGGATGGAGAGTAGACAGCCGGCGGTGGAAGTATCCCCCTCTCTTTCTTCGGGGCGCGGTGAAAATGGCGGAGCGTCATTTCAAGACGTAATCACCATAGCAACGCTAATTTTTTAATTCAATGTCAAAACTCTAGAATTTTCTGTCAAGATAAGGATAAGACTTTCGTACAATACTGTTCTGTATTCGTAAATTCAAATGCAAAGTAAATTCGTAAGACCGCAATTCGTGCAAAATTATTCCCTAACCATTCCAAAATATCAAAAATGCACAACGTTAATATTCAAGTTTTCACTTCTGCCGGCACTCCCGGAGTGCAACCCGATTTTTTTTGTATTTTTTTTTATTACTCATTTATGGTCTGGTTTCGCCCCCTTTCGGGATTGCACTTTATCCAGGGGCACACCACTGTATAGATTTTGTTTGGTAGTTATGTAATGTAAGTAAGTAGCTTTAGGAAGCGGAAGGGGCCTCACCTGTCATTGATTTTAGTACAATATTTCTATAAATGGCTATGAACAACTTTCACCAGGTATATAATTTCACCATTCAAAGAAATTCACCATTTCTAAAGTCGCGGTGATTATTTGCTGATCTATACATTTTCAATAAGTAAAAAAAACAATAGTTTCTTCTTCGCGCGAGCGAAGCGTCTCTGCTTCGACTTGGGTAAAAATTCGTATGTCGTTCCGGCTGTCCGTTTGTTCTGATCTGTCGCATTTCTCAACCGATTCTCGTGAAATTTTGTGAGCAGGTTTGATAAATATTTGGATTTTTTGTCGAGCCAGTTTTTCGTTTACTCATAGAAAAAAATCATCCATTTCGAAAAATTATTAAAATTAAAAGCGCCACTAGCTTCAATTATACAAATAATATGACCAAACAGCACATAGTACTACCACAGTATTATAATAAAACTGTGCTACTGCTTTGAAAACCTCGTATTAGATTAAATTTTATACAACACTAGCTACCCGCCCTCGCTTCGCTTCAGTTTCATCCTTTTTTTTGCCAAATGTGACCTTCCAAGAACACCCAAAAAGGAAACAAATACCTTACAGTCGTCACCTCCAATCTCCAAAAGTCTGTTCCATCCCGTTCGAGTCCCGTCCCGCCATCAGTGTAAGAATCACGCTTGAATTTATTTTCGCATGCGTTAATTTTTTGCGATAACTCCTAAGACATTCATTTTTTCACTATCTTTTAATAATAACTTACTATAACCATTATATCTTCTAAATATTTGGTCACATACAAGGCGGTAAATTGGAAAGCTATTTAGAAGGATACAGTATTAATCCTTATTAACTTAAATACGTTAATTACAAAACTAAATAATATACTAGAAAAAATACGACTCGCACTAGATCAGTTCTCGGACGGGAATCGAACCCGCGACCTTTGGATATCCGGTCCAATGCTCTGACCACTGAGCTGCCGAGTCACTAGTGACATCGTCACTAGTGACATCGTCAAATTTCTCCTGGTATATCCAACTCTTACGCTGTAAGCCAGCGTTATTTCACCAATTTGAGGAATTACCTCGACATTCCGATTATGTTTACTTACCTCCTTAGGGGTTGATTTTCAAAATAACAAAACATATGTTTTATTTTTCTATTTATTTTTAGACGTGCCCCTACGAAATTTGAAGTTGTAATCTTATATTCTTTTTCCATACAAAATGTGAACCCCATTTTCACCCCTTTAGGGGTTGAATCATGTGCACCGTGTTGGACTCCAAAATAGATAAATGTCATTTTCACAATCGTCATCCCAGAAAACCCAATGACGACGTCCAAATCTATTTTTAGGTTTATTTACCCCATTTCATTCCCATAGGGATTAAAATACTAATAATAACAATATACGTTGCGTTAGATTTCCATCCAGAAGCTTAAATTATAAATTTAGCGATTTTTACTTCGAAAATGAAGGATTTTCATCTATACACAACTTCATCCCCCTTTTCACCCCATCGGGGGTAGGATTTTGAAAAACGTTGAGACATATTTATTAATTTAAATCGTCAGTCTAAACACCAAATTTGGAGATCCTAGCTTCAAAACTGAGAGACTTTCAAACAAAATTTAATTCCTTATTTCATCCCCTTAGGGATGAAATTTACAAAAATCCTTCCTTAGTGGATGCCTACACTGTATAAGGTATCTGTGTACAAAATTTCAAGTCTCTAGGTCCAGTAGTCTGGGCTGTGCGTTGATTTGACCCTAAAGGGTCGATTTTCGGAAAACCACGAAACACGTGTTTGCTTATATGTTTTAAGAGGTACTCCTACGAAATGTCTTATTTATTTTTCATACAAACTTTGAACCCCCATTTCACCCATTTAGGGGTGGAATTTCCAAAAATCCCTTCTTCGTGGATGCCTCTGTATAAAGTATCTATGTACACAATTTCAAGTCTCTAGGTCCAGTGGTTTGGGCTGGGCGTTGATATGTCAGTCACCCCTTCACTTTTATACTTATTTACAGATACGTTAGTTACCTTAAGCATTTTGCCCAAATTATTTAAACCTTTACACCATTGCATTTAATGGTGAACTTTTTGGTATATCTCTAAAAGTGGAACAATTCCATCATAATTTTGTTATACTCGTAGCTCAAGTACCTTCCTCAAGTATCACTCTATCTACTGGTGAAAACCGCATGAAAATCCGTTCAGTAGTTTTTGAGTTTATCGCGAACAGACAGACAGACGCGGCGAAGAGCTTTGTTACATAAGATACATTTTCAGCTACTTTTTAAAGCACAAACTTGAGGTCGACAACTCACGAAACGACTAGTTATAACTTGGGTATAGCACTTCCATATACTATCCTTACTAATATTATAAATGCGAAAGTCCGTTTGTTTGTTTGTTTGTTTGTTACGCCTTCACGTCTTAACTACTGAACCGATCATCATGAAATTTTGCATACACGTTGTCAGGGGTACGGAGAAGGACATAGGGTACCTTTCATCCCGAAAAAAAGTATTGTTCCCGAGGGATAGCAAAAAAAACCTTTCCACGCAGACGAAGTCGCGGGCGGCCGCTAGTACCAAATAAAACAATCAACTTTACCCCCCTTATTTTTAATTTTATTCTCGTTCTTCTTGCGTAGGGACACCCGAGCAAGATTTTATGTTAAGACCCATAAAAGTAATTTGGTTTCTAAATATAAATAAACAAACCAGTATAATGTTGCTGACATTATGTAGCGGCGCAGACGCAGCCCGCGACCCGCTTTCGAGCCATCGAACTAATGTGGAAATCCTTGATCGGATTAGCATCGCACCAGTTTTTGCTACGAGTACGTATCTCGCTCAGTTAGAAACTTGTTTCTAAGGAAAGTCACATTATCAGTTCTGATTCTGAATACATATTATAGTGGATGCCACATAATTAAGAACGCCAGTCGATTTTCATACAAGAGGTAACTTTGAAGCCTTGGGTCTCCGCCAGGGATTGACCGAGCCGTGATCTGGTAATGGCCATCCAGGGAGTGAATGGATGAGATCCAGATCGCCATACAGACCCAACTGATCTGATCAACATTCTAGGAGATGTAAGGATTAGATTTTCAGTTTCAGGATTTCCATACATTTTAAAGCTATTTATTTTCGCAGTTTTTAAAACATAACCTTTACATCTCTTATCCGTATCATCCCGAATATAGTAAATTATGGTAGTATATTAGTAATGGTAGTTAATCCAACCAAACCCCTTGTACCTACAAAAATCAAAATCCAAAAGCCTTATAAAATCACTCGTATTATATTATTATGCCCATTGGCATTTGATTTTGGACAGTGATACTTAGGTACTTCACAGTCGTAAATCGTAAATTGAGCATGAACTAGCTGATTTGAAAGTTCAACATTTTTTACCGGCTCCCATCCAGCTAACTGTCAGGTCGTAGCCGTTATGCTGTTTATTGCTTTAACTATATTTAGCTTTCACTTTCACTAAAGGCATACATTGTAGCTTTTGCTACTGAATTACAGTATTTTTTTAGAACTTTCAATTTTAATTTTTAATTTTATGTACAAGTTACTGTTAATTATTATTCAATTAGAGAAGGGGACGAGATAATTAAGTGCATACGGGCTTTATCGACGCCACGAGTTCGCTATACTGTATAACATTAGCTATTCAATGTTATAGTTTTCGCTATTTCAGAACAGCTGCCAATAGATAAGAGGCCAAACATCGATATATGTTATTTGCGCATCCGCAGATCTCTATTAATGTGTCACATTATCCTCCTTAATAAATTATTCATTCGGGAAACAGTATCATCTAAATAACAACGCACAGGTCAGAATGTGACGTCACGTCAGTAGTTGTTCGATAGCGGCTACTTCGCTCGCTAATAAAATGTAATTGTTTAGATATCGTTGTTTGCGTGCAGCGGGCGTGGTGTCAGCCGTAATCTATAGGTCGAGACCTCCGAGATCATCGGACACGAGGGGTTCCCCTATTTTTTTTTACTTTGTATGCAAGTACATCAATTTGTATAGAAAACCGCTTGGTCCAACACACTAAGGCCGCGCCGAGGTGCGGGAGCGCGCACCGCCGCGTGCAGCCGGCGGTACGCGCCAGGAGGCGCGAAAACCGCGGGGTACAACACACTGCGCTCCATAGTATCATGCCGGTTTTTGTACGTAAGCGCGGAGCCGTCGTAGGACGCCGATCGGCGCGGAGGCGCGTCGAAAACCGCCCGAATAGGCGGTGCGCTGCGCCGTCGCCGCGCGCGTGAAACGCCAAACTGCGCCCCGCGACGACGCGCGGCGGCAGTGTGAGAATCGCCTAAATAAAATATCACAAAGAAATTTGCAAAAACTAATACGTAGTATTTTGATGTTTATACCTTTAAAAGTTGCTTGTTTACATGATGGTTAGTAAAAGAGATAAATATAGATAATTTATTCCACTACGACGCCGGAGACGGCATATGACCTTCATCTTACTCGTCTCAAGTGATGAAAGGTGGGAACGATCTTCACAAGGAATCTTTGACCTCTGATGAATTGATTATCTTTCCTCAAACTACTGTACCCAAATTGTATCGTGCGACTAAACTACTATAGTAATTATATTTAAACATATCCATAATTGACCGAGCAAGCGCGAAGCGTCTCCGTTTCAGCTTGGGCAAAAAAAATATTTTGTATGTCCGGCTGTCCGTCTATTCTCCTCTAATATAGGTCGAATTTCTCAACCGATTCTCGTTAAATTTTGAGAGCAGGTTCGATGATTATATAGATTTCCTAAATAATAACCACATTGTTCAAAAATGACAAAATTGCGAGGTCTACAGCTCACAGTAAATAACTGTAAGTAATTAGAGCACAATATAAAAAGATAAATTAAAAAAAAAATAGTACAGTGAAATACTAAATTTATTCTTGGTCCAAGGTTATTTAGAGATCTCCCACATGCTTATTATTTCGACAACTCTGTACTGTTTATTGTTGCCTGTAAAACATGTTTGTGATTACACGATAAACCGGGCGCCTATAAAAACTTGCAAATTAAAAAAGTAACGCTTACTATCGCAACATCAATCAAGTGTCGACATAACCAACGTTACAGAAGAAGATTTTTTATTATTTCAGTACTACTTATAGGAGATTGACGTAATGTACTTTAAGGCGATTCCCTGACCGAAAGTGTCGCCCTCAGAGGTTTTTATTGAATAAGTTGATAATAGAAAAGAATTTTATTAAAACTTTTCGTGGAATTTTAGGGCTTATAGTCTAGTTTTTAAGAAGGTGTCACTACATTCTTGCAGTCATTCGTAGAAGTAGATAGCAAATGTTGTAAAAACGGCCATTTTTAGCAGTTTTGCTATCTACTTCTAGCAGTGACTACGAGGGAATGTAATAATACTGTCTAAAAATACTAGACTATAGGCCTTAAAAAATCCAAAAGAAATGTTATTAAAATTGTGTATTATATTTACAATATTAATTAAAATTCACCGCGCCACTTTCGGTCAGGAAAGCGCCTTAAGTTTATACTTAATAGCAATAAGGTTAAAAAAATACAGTATCTATTTAAAATGTATGTAAGACGACATCACGTGTATGATCAGTTTGATTATGTATTGGTGCCGCTGCGTATACAAATGGTGGTTTCAAATGCAGTATGATCACCATATAGATATACTAAAACCGGTTTGATTGGACAACATTCCCAACAAATATATATATTTGTAGCTTCTTTATGTCTCAGTTAGCACGTAAAATAGCTACTTACTGTTTCTGGCGACGGACGTCGATATATTTTTACCCGACTGCAAGAGGGTTATGTTTTTCGCGCGTATCTTGTATGTAAGTTTGTATGTAATATTCTTTATTACCTCATATCTTTCAAACGGCTGAACAGATTTCCATGATTAAACTATCGTTAGATTTGTCTCGTCAGCCCAAGTGTTCTTAAGAAGGTGGCGTTACAAAAAAAACCAACATGGCGGCTGTACGGTGCTTATTATACGTAGTGGAAAAAAAAATTTTTTAGAATACTGCAATATGGGTGTCAAATTAAAGGGCTTATTATAAGGATTTCAAAAAGGTATATCATATAAATAATAACTAAAAATAAATAAATAAAAAAATAAATTTAAAAAATTAAAAACCCGCCTGCCTAAAAAGACAAGTCAACTGAAAAGATGGAAACAAGTTTAAATATTAAGGGCAACATTATAACATGCAGTCGGAGGCATATAACTCAAATCATTCATAATGTCACTTTCTTTATGCATGCCTCCGACTGCATGTTATAATGTTGCCTTTAATATTTAAACTTGTTTCCATCTTTTCAGTTGACTTGTCTTTTTAGGCAGGCGGGTTTTTTAACACGTTTTTATTAGGTTGTTTTCTCGTTTGTGTGTTCGGTCATTAGTTTCTCCACAATGTTTGCGAACGATTTAATACTAGCTTCCCGGTGAGCTAGAGACTTGAAACTTTGAACATAGGTCAGAACTAGAAGACAATGCAATATTATGGTGTTATTGAGCTGATCTGATGATGAAGCCGGAAGAAGGCCACAGACCATACAATCTCATCGTGTTTAGGCTCGTTAGAATCGTCTTGATGAGTACTCTAATGGGAGATGAGGTCCAGGGTCTGATGATGAAGCTGAAAGGCCATGCCATAGGAACTCAATATTGAAACCGTGCAACCCCATTAAATATGGGCTCGTTTGAATCGTCTTGACGAGTTCTTTGTTGGGAAATAGTTTCCAGGGTCTAATGATGGAGCTAGAAGAAGGACACAGGAATTCTTTAATAAAACCCCGCTACCCCATCGAGATTGGGCTCGTTTGAATCGTCTTGACGAGTACTTTGTTGGAAAATAGTGTCCAGGGTCTGATGATGGAGCCGGAAGAAGGTCACTGGGACTCTTTAATAAAACCATGCTACCCCATCGAGTTTGAATCGTCTTGACGAGTGCTCCGATAGGAGATGCTATATGTTTTTAGTCTTAGCTCGTCAACTAAAAAGCAGAAAATAATAATTTACTTACTGTAAAAAAAACTTTTTTAAAAACACATTTTTAAAACGGACTAAATTATTACAAAAAATTCGGACTAAATACATTAAAACGGACTAGTAAAAAACAGACTAAATAGTAAAAACTAAATTCTTCTTTAAATATTTATAACCCTATACCTACAGAAATTTTAAACCTAAAAACGTGGGGCGTATGCTAAAGACAAAATGGATGATAAATTTTACAAAATGCGCCCCATGTTTATAGGTTTCAAATTTCTGTAGGTATCCTTACTAATATTATAAATGCGAAAGTCCGTTTGTTTGTTTGTTTGTTACGCCTTCACGTCTTAACTACTCAACCGATCATCATGAAATTTTGCATACACGTTGTCAGGGGTACAGAGAAGGACATAGGGTACCTTTCATCCCGAAAAAAAGTATTGTTCCCGAGGGAAAGCAAAAAACTTTTCCACGCAGACGAAGTCGCGGGCGGCCGCTAGTAGGGGTTATAAACATTTCGAGAAGAATTTAGTTTTTACTTTTTAGTTTTATTTGTGATAGGCAAACTTCAACCAAAATTTGAAAAAAAATAATGTTAAAATGTGATTTCTGTCGATAAAGTTATTATTATGATGAATAGTTTATACAAATACAAAACTTTGTTAAGTTTTACAATATTGAGTAGGTACATAGAATCTATTCTTTGTTTTCTGAAGGTTTATCCTTATCCTTACATATAATAAAACAGTAAAAAAAGTGTGTCTGTACCATAGAAATAGAATGTCAAAGAACAACAATGTCAATAAACTGGTGATCCGAAAACGAATGCATACATTTTATATGAGATACGTAAAATATGACTTAGATTCATAAAATATGACTATATACGACAAAGGAAATTAATAAACTATGTTCCATACTGTTTTCTTCGTCGATAAACGAATAAATGTAGAGAAATTTGGTTTTAGAGAAATGTGTGGCAATATCTTATTTACCTGTGAAAAGTGTGATTACTTAGATTATTTCTTTTTGTTACATCACAATTACTTAGAGCACAAGACACCATGGCTCCAGGATACCTTTATTTTAAATTATAATTAAGATTAACAAATATTTTAAACAAACTGTGATTACTCATTTGCTAGGCGGGACGCTAGGGGCTCTTACTGTAAAAAATGTTGGCACATGTCACTTGATCTTTTGTCTCTTTTTTACATAGACCGTGTGCGTATGATGTTAATTTCTCTTTTCCACGCTTTGTTTGTCTTCTTGAGCGCAGCGAAAATTTTTCTATGTCTATGGTCTGTACATTACATATATTAAAAAAAAAGTTTATAAAAAAATATTTAACCTATGTTTACATTACATGTTTACAATATTAAATATAAAAAAATATTTATTAACTTTTGACATTACAACACTGCTACGGAGTCATAAAGTCCACGCGTACGAAGTCGCGGGCATCAGCTAGTATGTATAATACATGGTGTCAAATTCCATACTACACCGAAGCGAAGCGAGGGCTACTCAATAAAATCGATAAAAACAGTTATAATCTTTATGCACATTGGTGCAATTGAGCACTACATTAAGGTGGTTGTACCAGCAAAACGTGGTTATTAGTAGGTTTTCATTCTCTATCTCCTCTTTATTTAATGAATATTAAAACAAAGTAAATATACCATAAGAATCTTCAACATTTTGCCTATCGATTCCACGATTAACATTTGTTATAAATATTTTAATTAATGCCAAAAATATCATAAATAAAATCGACTAACACTTTTGTTTCTGTGCATCTCCTCCGTAACTACGAGTCCTATGGAAATCCCGTTACCACCAATCGATAGAGGAGAGAAAATGCTACAAATTCCACGAAAGACTTTTTCGAAAAGACCATTTATGGGATTTTCGCGACAATTTTTCAAAAATTCAGATACATTTTTGACAGAGGGTGCCCACGAGGGGAGCGGGCGGCAGACCGCCACCGGCGCTCGGACGGGGAACACGTATCGCTCATGCTCCCACTGACAGCTACACAGTTCTCTATGTCCCGCTCATTTGTTTTAGCCTTGCTTTAGCACTGTCAGAATGTTACAATTATGTTTTGAAAATTCATTTCGAACTGAAGGACTATTACAAAAAATCATCGTGATAAGCGTACGATATTCGTCCAACACCGTGGCACTATTACCTCACCAATAAGGTTCAATATCAAGTAAATTGAACGACGAATTGCGTCCGACTATCGGTTTCTTTTTTGTTTTGTAATAGGCCCTCTGATGCATTATTTTGCCATAGATATAAAAAATACGCGTAAGGACGGTTAGTATAAAATACCTACCTATAAATTTTGAATACTATATATGAGTCTTCAAATCAAACATTTGTAGGTAATAAATCACACGACTGTGAGTTAATTTATTCCACTATAACTTTTTAAATGCCTGAACTGAACAGATTTGGATGCATGCAGGTAGGGTATAGGTAAGAATATTTATACCATCCTGCCCCCCCTAGCATGACCAGTGACCACTGAAACGCCATAATAATATCGATTTATTACTTTTAAGGACAAGTGTTTTGACAGTCAAGTGTCGATAAAACGCATCACGCGATCTATAGGCTGTCCCAATACTTTGATTTATCCAGGAATCGAACCCACCAAATATATTTTTACGATACCAATCGATAGGGTTTCTCATCAGACCCCCTAATCAAAGTAATATTTGCAAATCGTTACCGCTTTTGAAACTGTATGGGATTGACATAGGGTACGTTCAGATGACAAGCGCTGAACGCGCGTTAATTTTTTCAGATTCGATAATTTGGTATTAACAGCTTCCGTTTCCATTTCGTTAACAATCGAATTTTAAAATCATTTATGTTAATGTAAGTAAGTATTCGAATTTAAGAATCAAACGAAAAATGTTTGGATTATAGTCTTAATTCATAAATTTTTCGGAGCGAAGTGATAGCGAAAATTTTAATTTGACATTTGGCTACAGGCTCTGGATTATTAGCAGGTTTTTAGGGTTCCGTAGCCTTAAGGCAAAAAACGGAACCCTTATTGATTCGTCTTGTCTGTCTGTCTGTCCGTCCGTCCGTATGTCACAGCCACTTTATTCCGAAACTATTAGGATTACACAGTTAAAACTTGGTAGGTACATGTATTCTGTGAACCGCATTACGATGTTTACACAAAAATAAAAGATAAAAGGATTTATATTTTTAATATTATTATCTTAAATATATAAATCCCTTTATTTTATTAAGATTATTATCCCCATACATGGAACTGAAACTGAAAATTTTTTTTTCATCATATCTATGCGTGCGGGGTGTCTACTGTCTATAGATAGGTCTTTAAAAATGACATTGAGGTTTCTAAGACTATTTTTCTCAAAGTCAACCGTTTGAAAGATATACACTGCCAAAGTGGTAAAATTTGTGTTTACCCATTTAACTTTTAAAATAAGAGAGTGGAAAATCTTAAAAAAATGTATGCTGTAGATCTTAATAAACACTTTCAACTAAAATTGGTTTGAATGAGATATAACATATTTTCCAAAACCGCAAATATAACTTTGTCATTTATACAAACTCTATGAAAAACAAAGTTATTTTTGCAGATGAAAAATGACGGTATTAAATGAGGCATGGAATATGGTAACTACGGAGCCCTACCGCGTGTGGCCCGACACGCACTTGGCCGGTTTTGTATGAGGCCCAATCAATTTGAAATGATGGTAAATTGTAAATTGGCGGACACAAAAGCCGGGGGGGGGAGGGCACTCTCTAATTTTTATTTTATTACTATTTAGACGCAGTGAACGCACACTAACCTAAAAAAAGTTGGCCTGTTTTGTTTAGTACCTACTTACGTCAAAAGCGTTTTCATATTACTGTTGTTTATCCAACTTCATAATTTATAAAAAAATATTTTATATTATTGAAATCTTTTAAACGGTCGTGATTTCAGGCCTCAAACTTCGTCAATCGATATAGGTTTTAGATTCTATGATATTTTTTTCGTAGTGGTTAGATTATAAAGTACCTATACTTACAGAAATATTAATCTCTGGTGATAATGTTTATTATTGCGTATTGCTGTTTTACCAAATACCAATATATTACACCATCAATAAACAAAATGTAGTTGTCAACAAAATTTGTAAATCATTTCAGTAAAATCTCTGTTGTCTGAATAAATGCATTTGAATTGAATTGAAAAAACACGAAAAATTAGTAAGTAGATAATCAAAATACTTCCTTTCCGAAAACAAACGATCTTGTAAAATTATTTGGAAAAGGAACTAACATCATTATTTCAATGATGCTATACAATAGTCTGCGTGCGACGCGATCACTATAAAAAAAACCTTTGAAATAAATTCAAAAAATTCAATATTCAAAAATCATTTATTCAGTCTAGGCTGTTACAAGCACTTGTGAATGTCATAGAAGCTACGCCATCGGTTCGCAAACCCTAAGCGGGAGACCTTGTAACGAGAAGAACCGGCAAGAAACTCGTCAAGGGCTGCTTTTTTCTCCCTGTATAAATTTCATACAGAGTCGTCAACATTGAAAAATGACCTCCACATTTAAAGTGAGGTTACACGCAATAGGTAGGTTAAAGTTAATTACCTACTATATAATGGATAGGTAATTGTGAGAGTAAATAACTTTCAACTAGTTGAGAAATCACTTTGTCTGCTACTCCTAAGTAGGCAATATTTACCAAAAAACACTTGATACTAGATATAAAAAATAATAAAGAAGAAACGCAATTCTTACAATTCAATTTGCGTTAAGATAGGTACTCAGAAGCAGACCCATTCCCACTGGCAGCACCCGTTCACGAGCATAACGTATGAACCAGCCATCGTTTCGCTCAACCATATTTGAGGGAACGTAACGACCCGCCTCACACGACACCACCGCAGAAATGTTTAAAGTGAGCATGACATAAGACGTACCTAGTTACGAGTATAAGTACTATGCAAAATGTAAAAAATCGGTTGGCACTCCGGGAGTGCCGGCAGAAGTGAAAACTTGAATATTAACGTTGTGCATTTTTGATATTTTGAAATTAGCGGCAAAGGATTAAAATTATTTATTTCCTGTTACTATACAGTCACACAATTCAATCAGTTTGTAATTAGAGAAAAATTCTAAAGATTTCGCGCCAGTGACCTTTTTAATTTCTACATGCACGCATTCTACGACTTAAACTTATAGTTACAGAGTACAAATAAGTCTATGATTTCACCAAAGAGATCGCTGCTATTAGTTCCATTTTCAAAATTATCGCGTTGCTGGTGACACAAGTGTTTACGTCTTAAAATGACGCGCCGCCATTTTCAACGTGCCCCATAGAAAGAGATTACACTTGAAAGTAGGGGATACTTCCGCCGCCAGCTGTCTACTCTCCATCCGTCACATCCGTCTTACGCATTTTCTATCAGCCACGTGATTCTTACTGACGCGAGTTTAGCATTTTTCCCCATTACAAAAAGCGTACAACGCTGTTAAAGAAGTTTTCACTTCAAAAAAAAAACAGTAAAATAACTAAAACACGAAACAAACTTGACTTCATACATAATTTAATTTTAATATAAATTGCGGCTGATTGATTTAACATTGCTGATTTCTTGTTTTTATAAAACACTTTTTTCAATTACCTACATAAAATTAAAATTTAATATTTTAACAATGCCATGCTGCCGTGTCTCCAACTTTCTATGGTCCGTGAATTTTGGCCAAGCATTGTGTAGGTTACACATTGGTTTTCAAAAATTTTAATAGATGTCGGTAATAAATTACATCTTAGTTTTTCAAATTTTTTAATAGATGTCGCTAATAAATGACTCGCGAAGTAATGTAGAGGGTGGCAGGGTGAGGGGAGTCAAATCCTTAGCTGTCACTTCACCAAGAGCCGCCTTAAGTATTATGAAGTATAATTGTTTATTATTTTATATAGCAGTATATCTACTGCTTTATTTTTTCATCCATCTTTTATCATCATTTATATCAATAATCCAATCAATCTTAACGGATTATCATCCGTTAAGATTGATTGGATTATTGATCGTTTTCCTTGATTTTGCCAAATCTGCCGCCTTTCTCATTGTCTTGCAATGCCCGAGTGTTGCGAAAAAGTATAGTTTTTTCAGTCGACTAAGCAATTGCAAACTGAAACGTCCTGTCTGAAAAAATAAATCGATTAAAGCTCTGTTATGTAAAATAAAAAATAGTTATCATCGATTTAAAGTCTCGTAACACCTAGATTACTAGACTTATTATTAAGTCTACGCTACTAAATGAAACTTACGTAACTTCGCCGCGCACTTAAGGGTTTTGAACTAGCTAAGCGCTGATTTCTAAGGTAGTTGATATTGATACTAACAACGCAGCGGTTTGAGTATTAAAGAAATGATAAGATATTTTTCTTAGATGTTATAATAACATTATAATGTTATGTTATAAATGCGAAAGTAACTTTGTCGGTTTGTTACGTTTAGAAGTCACGCTGAACCAATTTGGCGTAGAGATAGACTGATCCTCGGATATACAAAGTCGCGGGCAAAAGCTAGTTTTTTATTTAATCGTGTAAGTTAAGGATTCGTTGTCTCTGCTGTCATACTTTCATCATGTGAATTATTGGTATCTGTGACGCAAATATGGTTTGACGTCAAAGATAAGCGCGAGAGTACAATTAATCGCATGTTGTTTTGCCATTTTTTTTTACCAGTACTTTCCTCCACTTATCTTATGATGGATTCCTATTTACATTCACGCTGACCTGGGGGCTAATTGTCTAATTTAAAAATCTATCGCAATCGCTTTCGTTTGACAGATGGATGTGACACATTGCTGCATTTCTTTGGTAAGTTTTTATTTGTCCCAAAAAGACGCTTCAATGTGTTACATCCTGAAAGCGATTGCGATAGGTTTTTAAATTAGACAATAGAAAGGCAGGGCCTACTCAAATGGCCATTCTACTATAATTAACGCCAGTAGAATAAAATTACAAGTATAGGATTGACAAAAGCTAATAATTAGCCAGCGACCTAAAATCTATGGAAGTGTAATTGCAAACAAATATTGCTTAAAAAACCGGCCAAGTGCGTGTCGGGCCACGCGCCATAGGGTTCCGTAGTTACCTTATACTATACCATATTTAATACCATCTATAATTTTTCGTCTGTAAAAATAACTTTGTTTTTCAGTGTTGGTATGAATGACAAAGTTATATTTGCGGTTTTGGAAAATGTGCTATATCTCAAAAACTAATTACTATATCTCGTTCAAACCAATTTTGGTTGAAAGTGTTTATTAAGATCTACAGCATATATTTTTCTTAGATTTTTCACTCTCTTATTTCAAAAGTTAAAGGGGGGGGGGGACACACATTTTACCACTTTGGCGGTGAATATCTTTCAAACGGTTGACTTTAAGAAAAAGTTGTCTTAGAAACCTTAATGTCATTTTTAAAGACCTATCTATAAACACCCAACACGTGTTGGTTTAGAGAAAATTTTTTTTTCAGTTTCAGTTCCATGTATGGGGAGCCCCCCCTTAATCTTTTATTTTTCTTATTTTTGTTTTAAATTCGTTAAGCGGTTAACAGAATACATCTACCTACCAAGTTTCAACTGTTGCCATTTAGGCTACGGAACCCTAAAAATGGCACCATGGGGCTAAAAAAATACAACCCGCTCAGCTTTGGTCCGGCCAGCCACGCACCCGGTGATTGACGTTAACGTTCTTTACAATAATTGCAGTTTGTATAGTAGAGAAAAGAGAGAAAGAGAAAGTTTATTAGAAATGACGTCCTGTGTAGTCAAATGGTGTAAAAGACGCAAAGAAGGCAGTAAAAATATGCAGAAATAACGTATGATATTTTTTGTTTAAGTATAGAAAATATCTATGAGTATACAAATTATGGTCGCTAATAAGCAACCAGTGCTCAGGCGCTTTGTGCTGAAAATTAAATGTCAGCATTTTTAGCTCCATCCACTTAGTTGTACTTTTCGTATGGTGCCATTTTTTGAGCGCAATGCTTGTTTCATAGATTTTAGTTCGCTGTAATTAGCTCATGTCAATCCCATCCATACATTCGTCATTCTATTTACTAGCGTTAATTTTAGTAGAATGGCCATTTGAGTAGGCTCTCTGGGTATGAAGGGAAAGTGTTTAATAATGCAGCTGCATATCGATTCATGCAATTCGCGAAGTGGACTGAAGTATTAGTATTCTGGTGTCCTTGTCTTGTTGCCGTACGATTCTTGTTGTGGAATCATGGTGTTGACCAAGGATGATAATACCCCAATACAATGTGCAATATTTAAACACGTTAACTGCCGCAGACACCAGACACAAAAGTAATTCTATTGTCTGGGGGACACTTGGCAGCTAATGCGTTTGGACCAATTTGATTTCAAGACTACCTTATGAATTGTTAACTGTTTAATATGAATTAGGTATTACATTTCCACATATCTCATCACGACCTCTAAGAATTGTATCAGATTCCCATTCCCACACGCAGGCAGCGCGTGTCGACCCTTTCGTGAAAGCCAAAGCTTAAAAATAACATAGATAAAAACAGGAAAAACAATTCAATAATTTTATATTAGGTATCAATCAACACAGTAGTCACAAATAGCAAAGCGTATTTAATGCCAATTTATTGATTAGGCATACTGATTGACTTATAAGTGGATAATGCCCCGATTTTAGTTAATACGTAAACGACGCTAGCGCAGCGGGGCCGTAACGACGAGGTTGAAATCGATTACGAGACAATGGCCCAGACAATACAGTGGGCCACTGTCTCCTTGCTTATAGTTTTTGTCTAATTTATCGGTAAAGGTTTTCGATTTTCTTTTCATTTTTAGTTTTTTGAGTGGCTTTCTTTGAAAAGTTACTTTTAAATTCAATATATTATTATTACGTGGAATCGTAATCATAACATATTGTATTCACGTGGTATGAAAGGCACGTTAAGCCGTTGGTCCCGGCTGCATTTGCAGTTGTTAACACCCACCAATCCGCATTGGGCCCGAGTGGTGGGTTATGGCCCATCCTCCTAACTCCTTATCCACCCATAAGGAAGGCCTGTGCCCCAGCAGTGGGGACATTAAAAATGGCTGATTGTCAACGTAGAATCTAACTTTTTTGCTGATATAGGATGTTAATAAAACCCTAATATGTGCGTATGGTATTAAATTAACTGTGTTATGTGTATGTTGTACAATGCGATTAATTTAACAATGTACAACTGAAGTGGCTAACTTTAGGGAGCTTGCGGTACAAAACGATGTATTACTCAAAATCTGTAAAATTTACTCTTTGCCATACATTCTCGAGTGAAGTTGCAGAGAAAGGATCACTGTCTATTGACAATTCAATCATAATTACATTGCCTCGAGTATGTACTGAATAAAATAATGTTTAAACATCTGAAAGTAATATTATTTTCACACCACATGCTCGACAATGCCGAATTATATGTCATGTAAACCTTACCGAAAGCAAGACATTATATCTCTTGGCTTTAGCCGGGTTATAATGTAATATTATAACCCGCTGGTCAATAATGTGATTTTAATATTTCTAATTTCACTAAACAGAATGTGTCCTCAGCGGGCGCGGCCAACTCGATTTTCGAAGACCGAGGCCGTGGCCCACTAGATTCGCTCTGAGACGAACTTCATTTGTTTGTCAAATCGAGTAGGCCACGCCAGCTGAAAGAAGTTGCTATAGCCGTAGCCAGTAGTACTACTAGCTTTAGAAGATTCTAACTATCTACTAAGCCTGGTTTTTTATTGTCTCGCATAAAGTGAGAAAAGTAGAGTATACACCACCGGGATAAAGCTGTTTTATTCTTGGGCGCTTGAATCCCTCACTGCACTCAGGACTCAATCTTAATTCCCTCGCTTTGCTCGGGAATTAACTTATAACACCCTCGCTGCGCTCGGGAGTTAAATTTGGAGTCCTTCGTTACGTTCAGGATTCAATGTAGCGCCCGTGACATAAAACAGTGCTTTATCCCCTTGGTGTATAATCTACTATTACTGACAACTGTATTGTCATGTATGTACTGGTTAGTTTTAATACTAAGGCGCCGCCACCTCGTTGTTATATGATTTTAGATGATGTTAGATATTAAACACGGTTAATTTTTAACTCTAAAAACCGGCCAAGTGCGTGTCGGGCCACGCGCCATAGGGTTCCGTAGTTACCTTATACTATACCATATTTAATACCACCTATAATTTTTCGTCTGCATTTTTTTTACAGTGTTGGTATGAATGACAAAGTTATATTTGCGGTTTTGGAAAATGTGCTATATCTCAAAAACTAAATACTATATCTCGTTCAAACCAATTTTGGTTGAAAGTGTTTATTAAGATCTACAGCATTTAAAGACCTATCTATAGACATCCAACACGTGTTGGTTTAGAGAAAAATTTTTTTTTTCAGTTTCAGTTCCATGTATGGGGAGCCCCTCCTTAATCTTTTATTTTTCTTATTTTTGTATTAAATTCGTTAAGCGGTTAACAGAATACATCTACCTACCAAGTTTCAACTGTGTAGTCTTAATACTTTCGGAATAAAGTGGCTGTGACATACGGACAGACAGACATGACGAATCTATAAGGGTTCCGTTTTTTGCCATTTAGGCTACGGAACCCTAAAAAATGAAATGGGGATTTCAGACCACGTAAATGAACAACTTTTACTATGGGGCCAACCACGAAATCGCGAAAAAATAATCAGCTGTTCCATAGAAAAGTACAACATCGACTCGACTATAATGTATGGAACAGCTGATTTTAGATCGCGATTTTGTGGTTGGCAAAGTTGAAAGATGGTGCGCATGACATACCGATTATATTTTATGTTAAAGGGAGGACAGCAAGCCCCCCGCGGAGTCGTCCCCCGCGGCGGGCCCCATCCTGCTGCTGTACGCGCGTGAGGGCCCCGCGCTGGCGCCCGTCGTGGACGCGCTCACGAGGCTGCTGGAGACGGTGGCGCCCGGCCAGGTGAGTGCCGACGGTTGTAGGTACTAGATATATGTCTCCCGGCGTTGCTGTTTTTAGAACGGGTTTTATACAACGTGTTACAAAATACCCCCTAATGCTAAATATGGTAGATAGGGACCATCAAATTGAAAAACTTTTACTATGGGACCAACTCTGCAATCGCAAAAAAAATCAGCTGTTTTATACAAAAATTAAAAACGAAAATTTCAAAATGTATGAAACAGCTGGTCTTTTTGGCGATTTCAGAGTCGGTGCCTATCTACCATATTCGGCATTAGGGGTTATTTTGTAACACGTTGTATAATGTGTGGTTGCAGGTGTACGACCTGTACGGCGCGCGCACGGTGGCGGCGGCGGCGGCGTGCGGCGGCGCGTGGCTGCGCGCGCTGCTGGCGCGGCCGCGCGCGCGCCTGCTGCTGCTGCAGACGCCCGCCTTGAGGGCGCTGCACGTGTCGCCGGACGGTGAGCCACTGTCATCTAACATTTTTTAAGCCCCTATGTGCTGAACGCACAGGGGTATTACTTGGGTTTCGATTCTGAGTTCCCGTTTCCGAGAATGAGGATCAATAACGATTTTTGTTTAGTAGCTTATCAGAAAACTTATGCCACCACGTGATTAACTATGAATTTTTTTTTACAATATCTCTTAAACTTGAGAAAAATATACGAGGTAAACCATTGGTTTTTTGGGGTCCTCATGACGTCATCGCGACGTACGCGAACCTTATGTCGTACGTAATAAAGCACATATTGCATTGAGCTTGGTATTTCCTTCAAACCCTATTAACTCAACCATTTCTAAACGGATTTAAATATCCGTCACTAAGTTTCATAGCTAGGAATATACTAATAAAACTATAGGATTCAAACCTGTTACTGATCCTCATAGTCGGAAATGACGGGAATTTAAATGACGAACCGACGACGATTATTATTCAAATACAGATAAAAAAGCCGTGAAACTTTTGAATTGTTTTAAAAAAATCACCAAATGCAAAATTGAAGTGAAACAGTAAAATGAAGGGTTTTAACAAATTTCAATAAAAATTGATTGACACCTATCGGCAATAATTTGTACGAATTTAAAAGATTTTCACGTTTCATTGAAAATTTCTTAAAATTTGTTGCCATCTGTGTTGGCATGCTGTAACGATAGCGACGCCATCTAGCATTCCATAAGAAAAACATTTTAAGGCCATTTCTCTAGTATGGGATGAGGTATCTGTATAGTCAGCGCCAAAATGATCTGAGCGTTCAAACCTACCAAAACATCTGAGCATTTGACATAGATCAACCTTATTTCAAGACGTTAAGGTGCATTTTCTTTTGTACTCAGACAGCAAAAGAAAGTGCTCCTTAATGTCTTGAGATAAGGTTGATCTATGTCAAATGCTCAGATGTTTTGGTAGGTTGGAACGCACAGATCATTTTGATACTATTAGTATTATGTACAGTACGAGGCATATATCTTGAAATCAGGTGGGGATTGCGCGGAACACGTATTTTGGGTATGCGTAGCGGTGAGGGGCGCGAGAGGGGAGCGCGTTATTGGTCGCTCACAAGAGTACAGTACTAGGCACGTATCTTGAAATTTTTTCGACGGAGTGGGGATAAGTTCGCGCATGTGCACTTGTGAGCGACCACGCTCTCCCTCTCCCGCCGCCCGCGCCCCTCACCGCTACGCATACCCAAAATACACGTTTCGCGCAATCCCCACCCGATTTCAAGTTTTATGCCTCGTACTGTACACGAGTTTATCCTTACTCCGTCGAAAAAATTTCAAGATATAAGTGTGGTATAACATAGATATGTGTGGTTGCAGCGTCCGAGCCGCTGCTGGGTGGGCGCAGCATATACCGCGCGCCCCTCGCGGGCGACCAGCTGTTGCCGCTGGCGCTGCGCCTGGCGCAGCAAGACCCCAGCCCCTCCTACCACAAGTACTACCTCGCCACGTGAGTATCGATACTGTAACATCTGTCAATAGATTTTTCTGTCGCGCAGCTTCATCTCAACCGTCACCTGACATCCCTCGTGCGCTGGTTCGACCAGCCCCTAGATTACGTAAGTCTGTTGCTGATAATTCTCGATTGAAATCGTAGTTACATTGCTGCTTTAAGTAAGATAGTTGTCACATTGGTTCCTACTAATGCAGCAATGTGATTGCGATTTCTGTTAGAGTTGATTGCAACAAAGTTAGATAATTACCCCTAGTAGGACAGCTGCGAGCAATAGATAAATATAAAAAAATAAGTGTGGAATGTAACCACTTCTGCCCATAGGACAACGAATTAAAGCTACGTTGTAGGAGGTCCGCTTAGTTGACCACGGACTTCTTACAGGATGATGTTAAAAGTAGTTGTCAAGTTAGTTGCTGGCTTGAAGTTAAGTTGTTTCCGATGTGATAAGATAAAGGAAAGAAATCCGTCACTTTACACTTTTATTACGTTAAAGTTAGTTAGTTGCTAGTTAAGTTGTAGTTTAAAGTTAGATGGGTCTTATCTCGACCGTAGCCGATAATAATCTCATAAAGTTAAATAATTACAACAAAAAGGTAAATTTAATGTGCTGACGCGCGACCTAAATTAGACGTACCGATGCTCACTCGGTCAGTAAGGTCGGTGGTAAAAATGTGCGGCGTAAGCCCGTACATACTCCCAACCCCAAAGATAAACGAATCGAGAGAAGAGCCCATCATCACAAACAAATTGTAAAAAGAAAGTTATAAGTAAAATAAGTTAGGTTAGTAAAATGTAAATAATATAAAGACTTAATTAAGAGAGTTTAAATTAGTTGAAATTAAAAGTTGTTTTTTCTTGGGGATGCGTGGGGGCCGCCTCCGCCTTGGCTGCAGGCAGCATCTCCTGCATCTCGATGTCTTCAGTTGGTTCGTTGCTCGGTGAAGCACGCTTCATGAAGGAGCAGCGCAGCTTCCTCGCCACCCACACGAACAGGACAACCAATGCCGAGCCCAGCAATATATAAGATATTGAGTAATGATGTATATCGTGCACGTTCATCGTGAGATCTCGATTTTCTTGCTGTTTTTGTGCAGCTAACTTCTCCTCTATTTTCTCGTACTCAGCATAGTTGGAACTGTAGAGTTGTGGCATCTTCTCGATTGCTAACTTAGCAACCTTGTTGATGGTAGAGTTAACAGTAGGTATGGCTATGCCGGTTTCCATCTTGACTTTGCTGTTGAACTGGTTGTGAGAGTAAATCATCAAATCTTCAGCTTGCAGCATGCATCCTTGAGATAAAGTAACTATGCTGGATGTAGTTATGGTGTCGATAGTTATGTCACTGTCGCATATCATTCGTACGTCACATTTATCGCAACATATGATTAGCCACATGTTCGGTGTATGTAATTTGATCCAGTTATCACGACAACGCGCGCTTCCGATTTCACAGGGCATGGTCGTTCGTTGATCGAGCATTTTTGCTTCGCACGGCGCTTTCTTGTTATGTAAATTATATATAGGTAACTTTGCATTACAAATGTAATTATCCGTGCTTCTTTGAGTGCAATGTTTTATATCTTCTTGTGACATAGTTATGTAGGTATTTTTTCTTAAGTTCACGGCTATGAAGTCTGATGATATCTGTACCCATTTTGCAGTTTCGTTATTCACCATAATCGGTAAGGGGATCGCTTGGTAAATGGTAAAGTCTTCATCACTAATTAATGGAATATGAACTTCGAAAAGAAAGTAGCGGTCGGTGATTCTGCCTCTTACATATAGAAGTCGGTAAATGTCTTTGATATCTTCTCTTATGTTGTCGACTGGAAGAAACAATGTTCTAGACAGGTGTCCCGATATCTCGGTTAGTTGTTGTATCAGGGTGACCGGCGTGATTAGGTGGATATCCACGTGACCTTGATAGATATCTGTTAAAGTACCCAGGAACATTTCTTGCATTCTTCTCAGATTTCCGAGCAATAAAGTGGCTGTTACTGATGACGAAGTAAAGTAGTTTGTTATCATAAAGCCATCCAATCCATTTTCGATCTTTATGAAGGTCATGTTTGCTTGATGTAAAAATGCGTTAATGCTGTCGAATTGTCGCTTAATATTGGCTTCGTTTTTCTTTAGTGCTTTATTCTGTAATTCCACGATTGAAGTTTGATTTTTGATTAAGTTTAAAAGATATTTCTCATTATTCTGAATTCCTTGAATATCTTTGTTATATTTTTCTACAAATCGTTCGTCCAAGATGCCAAATAAATCGTTCGCTAAGTAGCCGACTCCATTGATAAGTCCTCGTTTTTTTCTTGTTGACAATTGCTGATGGGGTGATAGTAACATAGTGTTGTAGTAGTCCAGTAGGTTCATTTCGTGGTATAATTGATCTACTGTATTCTGGCAGTATTGGCGGTCTATTCTTTCGCATGCGGCTTTCAGGTGATTAAGATAAATCTGCATACTTCGAGTGCCTTCCCAATAGGTTGTCATATTATAATACATCATTAATATCCATTCGTCGTGTATAAGTTGAATCTTCCCATTTGAATCGTAATATATGGGTCGTTTTTCAAGGCTTGTAATATGAGTGTTCGAGTCCATGGCGGCGCGGGCGTTGGCTTGTGATTGTGACCCAGTTATGAATGTAAACAATAATAATATTGTCGTGAATAATGTCGAAAAACATCGCTTTCCTTTTTTCGTGGTCTCAGGCTTGCTTTTCTCTAAGTTTTCGGACTTTTCTTCTCGTTTGAGTTGCAGATGGAGTGTTTTTCTATCTTCATCTTGAACCGGCAGCGGCGAAAGTTTGACAATTGGACGTTTTATTATCCCAGTTTTAGTTTTCAGAGTGGTGACCCGGACGCGGCCGTCGCTACCCGGATGAAGTTCTGTGACGCGACCGAGAGCCCATTTTCCAGGTGGTAGATTTTCTTCCTTTATGAGGACGACGTCACCTTCCTTGATGTTAGGAGTAGCAGTTTGCCATTTACTTCGAACTTGTAGTTGATGTAAATAATCACTCGACCATGTTTTCCAGAAGCGGTGATACATATGCGTAGTTTGCCAGCGTTTTCTTATGTCTATGCTCGTGACGTCACAGCGGTCGGCTTGTGGTAGAGACAAAATTGGACCCCCAGTAAGAAAGTGTCCCGGGGTCAAAGTATTGTAAAATTCCTCCGGGTCTTCGGTGAGTGGGCAAAGGGGTCTTGAGTTTAGACAACCTTCGATTTCAGTTAAGATAGTTAGTAGCTCTTCATAAGTTAGTTTTTGTTCGCCGATAGTACGCCGTAAGTGATGTTTCATAGACTTAACGGCCGCTTCCCATAAGCCGCCGGCGTTTGGCCAAGCCGGGGCGTTAAAGTGCCATTTAACTTCTAGTTTGCTGATTTCCTTAAAAAATTCAGGCGTTAAAAGTTGCTTGAAGTACTCAAATTCCTGTTTAAGGACCCTCGAAGCGCCGACAAAATTCGTTCCATTGTCCGAGTACACATGTGCTGGCGTCCCGCGTCTTGCGCACATTCTTTTAAAAGCAGCGATAAACGTTTCAGTGCTTAGGTCCGATGTCAACTCAATATGCACGGCCTTCGTAGCCATACATACGAATATGACTATGTACCCTTTCGACGTTTTTACCCCCCGCCCCTTGTTGATCTTGAGGTCAATTGACCCCGTGAAATCGGTTCCAGTGAACGCAAAGGGTTTCGATGGTGTAATTCGTGGCTTTGGTAGGTCGCTCATTTTCTGGTGGTTGCTGTTCGATCTGTGACGTACGCACGTTACGCACTTGCGAAGTTGTTTTTTCACGGCGCTGTTTCCCCCAATGATCCAGTACCGCTGTCTGATGTAAGCCAGGGTAAGGCGAGCTCCCCCGTGCAGAGTGAGTGCGTGCGCCTGATCTATCACCATTTCTGTAAATCTTCCGTTGTGAGGCAGGATAGCCGGGTATTTCATATTGTTTGGCAGCTCTGAATGTTTCAAACGACCTCCAACTCTTAAAATTCCATTTTCGTCCAGGAACGGGTTCAGTTTAAAAATTTTGCTATTTTTCGGGACAATGTTGACTTGTTTCAGTTTTCTAATTTCTTCTGAAAATTCCAAGTTTTGTATGTATCTGATAACGTGCTCAGCTGATTTATTTATTTCCTCGGCAGTTAGGTAGTTAGTGTAGGTTTCAGTTTGCTTCCGACGGCGCATTGTTGTTATGACACGTGACACCCATGCAATCACGCGATACACAAGTGTCAGTGAACTGTATTTGTTAAGTAATAAGTAAATAAAATTGTTGCTTATTTCTGTGTCCAAAGTGACTAAAGATTTGATTTGATTTTCTCTCCCGATTTCTGTAGCAAATAGACAGTACTTTTTCTCATTTTCCGATTCATTAAAGGTCAATAAAAATGGGGGCCCATGCCACCATAGTTTAAAGTTCATAAGTTTGGCTGGAGATAGTCCTCTTGAGGCGCAGTCCGCAGGGTTGACACTCGTGTGTACATAATTCCATTTGTTAGCTGGAATAATTTTCGTTATTTTTTCCACTCTGTTCGATACGTATTTTTCCCATCTTTGATTTTTTCCTTGGATCCAGGCTAACACGACTTTGGAGTCTGACCAAGCATAAGCTTTCACTGTGCTTTCTTGCAAGGCATTTAATACTTTTTCCATCAGTTGGCTTAGAACCAGGGCGCCGCACAATTCCAGTTTTGGCACCGAAAGTTTTTGAGATAGTGGTGACACCCTTGTTTTTGCAGCGAGTAAAGTTACGATCGGATTCCCGCTCTCGTCAATCACTCGGCAGTACACAACGCAAGCGTAAGCTTTTTCGCTTGCGTCGCAAAACCCATGAAGCTCTATGTTTTGATGTTGTTTACTGCCAATCCATCGGTTTATTTTTACGTTTTTTATGTTAGGTAGTTCTTTTCGAAGTTTCAGCCATTGCTTGTCTATGTCTTCAGGTAATTTTTCATCCCATCTGATCTTACTTGTCCATACTTGTTGAAAAAGTAATTTTGCTGCGATAGTGATTGGTGCGAGCCAGCCCAGCGGATCATAAAGTGTCGAAATCTCTGATAAAAGTTGTCTTTTAGTTTGTTGATTTTTGGACTCGCTCGTTTTCCATTCAAACATAAATGTGTCAGTTTGCGGATTCCATGCTAGGCCCAAAGTTTTTTGAGAAATTTCGTCCTTGAAGTCAAATGTTGTTGTAGTTGCGACTTGATCTTTTCTCAGGTTTTCTAGTAGCACAGGTTTATTACTCGCCCACTTGCGTAAGTTCATTTTTCCTCCATTTAATAGTTGAATTAATGACGTTTGCAATTCTTTTGCTTTTTCCACTGAGTGATGGCCACTGATGACGTCATCAACGTAACACTCGGTCAATAAGATTTTGGCAGCTTCTGGATATTTGTGACCATCGTCCTGTGCGATTTGTTTAAGCGTTCTCATAGCTAGCCATGGCGCGCATTTCACGCCGTAGGTGATCGTACAGAGATCCATCTCCTTAAGATTATCGTTAGGGTTGTCACGCCATAATATTTTCTGCAGAGGCTGTTGTGTGGGGTCCAAGTTAATGCAGCGGTACATCTTCTCGATGTCGGCTGTAAACACGATTTCATAGCTTCGCCATTTCAATATCAGTTTCTGGATGTCTATTTGTAGATTAGGCCCCTTTTCCATAACATCGTTTAAGCTGTAACCAGAGCTTGTTTTCTGAGATGCGTTGAATACGACGCGTAGTTTTGTAGTTGTAGAGCTTTCGCGTAGCACGCCGTGATGAGGAAGGAAGTTTTGGACCTCAGATTTTGAAAGTGATGGCTTCATGTGTCCCAGCCTGATGTATTCGCTGATGAAGTCTCTATACATCTCGTCTAACGTTGGGTTTCGTGACAATCGCCTTTCTAACTGTAGAAATTGAGCCGTTGCAGCCGCTTTAGATTTTCCTAGTTTTTCTTCAAAATTATTGCAGAGTGGCATTTTCACGGTGTAGCTGCCATCCGTATTCCGAGTCGTAGTTTCTTGATAATATTTTTCGCAATAGTCATCAGCAGGGATGTCGTTGTTGGTCTGGATAATGTCCTCGGTTTCCCAGAATTTTGTAAGTTCGTTTAAGTTCGTAAGCGTGACGTAACAGTTCAGAGTTTTTATGCTGCCGCAGAGAATCCAGCCGAGGTGTGTTTGCTGCGCAGTTGGCGTATGATGATCAGGTCTCAGGACCCCATCCATCAGGATTGTGGAGTAGATAGCTGCGCCCAGCAGTATGTCCACACGTCGCGACACGTTGAAGTGTGGGTCAGCAAGTTTCAGGTTCTGTATGTGCTCCCAGTTTGGCGGTTGGAATGTTTCGTTAGGCAAGTTGTTAATCAGTTTTTTCATAATTAAAGTTTTGGCTCGGAAAGTATAGTTGGAATGAATAGATTTGCATTCAAGGTTAACATAACCCGTGCAATCGCCAGATACCGAGCCCACTCCAGATATGGATGCGTTCATGTTCTTTCTTGGTAAGTTCAATAGCTGGGCGGCGTTTTCACTTATCAGGTTAACTTGTGAACCCTGGTCAAGCAGCGCTCGCAAAGTTACGTAGCTTCCGTTTGACGTCTTTACTTCGAGCAAAGTGGTCGTGAGTAAAATCTCGGTACCATCATTGGATAAGTGGTTAGTTTGTTGACTTGAAGTAGAGGGCCGGGGTTCGATGTTATTTTTTCCATAATAAGTTATAGATTTTTTCATGTTATTGTTGTGCAATAGAGTATGGTGCGGCAAATTGCATTCTTTACAAGTTTTCGCTGATTTGCATCGTTCCTGGCCGTGGCTGTATAAACAATTTCTGCAAACTTGTAATTTTGTTACAGTCACGTTTTTCTGTTCGGTGCTCATGTCGTTGAACTTTGCACACTGCATCAATACATGCATTCCATTGCAAAGTGGGCATTTCATTGAACTCGTATGATATGTTTTTGGTAATTCTCGTTTGAATGGATAAAAAGGTTTCTTTGCCGGCTGGTACATCTTAGAATTGTTAGGGTTGCCTCTTAGCGTGTTGGAGACATCTCTGTTTGGGTTTCGCATAGTTTCGAATGCCATGAATTTGTTTTCCAGGAAAGTTGTAAATTCGTTCAAAGCTGGTACGTCGCGGGGATCATGTAGAGCTTTTGTATACTCGTTGTACGTAATTGTATCGAGTTTCTGCGACATAATATGCACGATCATCGGTTCCCAGGTGTAAGTATCTATTCCCATGTTTCCAAGGCCATTCAGCGTTTCAATAATAATGTCGTGAATTTTCTTCAAGTTATATGCGTTCGGTTGTTGTATGACAGGTAAGTTGAGTAGGTTATTCATATAGGACGTAAACAGCAAGCGGCGATTATCGTATCTCTGATTAAGTATTTCCCAACATGATTTGTAATTTTCAGCGCTTATATGCAGATGCTGGATGAGTCTCTCTGGTTCACCTTTCAATTTTGACTTCAAGTGTTGCATTTTTTGTGCATTTGCAATAGTGGGGTTCTTATGCACAGACTCCAAAAATAAATCTTTAAATGTGATCCATTGGCTGTAGCTGCCGGTAAACTCGGGAATGATAATAGTTGGCGTTGCTTGATTATAGTGAGCGTTAGACCAGATCTTCGCATTCAACTTCTTTTTCAGATGGTCATATTGTTGTTCAATTTCGTTAAATATGGTGACGTAGTATTGATCTTCTGTTTGATGAAGGGTTTCGAGCTCCCAGTGTTGTTTGTCGATGGTTTCCCATTTTGATCTCAAAATACTAAGATGATCTTCAGCATCCCATTTATTAGTAATTTCTTCCAAATTAATTTTCTGCATGGCTCTCTTGATCGCTTTGAAGTTGCTTTCTTGACGTAGTAATAGTTCTTTAGTTTTTTCATTCAGTTTCGGCTCCGCCCCGGGTTGGATGAGGCTAGGTACCGTAGTTTCCGTGGGAGTGGGGGTGGTAGTAATAGTAAGCATCCTCTTCAAAATGTCAGACCTCGTTGTCTCGTAAAGTTCTTTAGTTTTTTCGTAAATGTTTTCGTTGAAGTAGTCAAAGTTCTTGTCCTGTAAGGATAGAAGTTGGCGATGACGTTTGTCGAAATCATCCCACAGGCTGGTCAGGGAAACTAAACGTTTAGTAAGATATTCTTGAGTTTTCCTGGCCGTGTTGTCCTTTTTATAGTTCACACATAGTTGCTTGATCCTTTCGAATACTTCAGCTTGAAGTTTTCGCTCCGCAGCCATGATGAAAGTTGCCTTAGTTCCTTGTTATCGCTTCAGGTGCAGTTATGTACTAATCCACAGGCTTCCAAGACTTGCAGCTCAGCGTAGTTGACGGCGGAGTGATGCAGTATCCTGGAGTGGTCGCTAGTTCGATACGCCAAATTCTCTCTCTCCTCACACGATATGTGCGCTCTCGTCTCAATTCACCTGGTGAGACCCGCTGGTGGGAGGCCAGGCAAACCGATTCGCTACCGTGCAAAGATAAAGAAAAATCAAACGTACCTTGTGTTTGTCGAAGGACCAAAAACTGTAGGAGGTCCGCTTAGTTGACCACGGACTTCTTACAGGATGATGTTAAAAGTAGTTGTCAAGTTAGTTGCTGGCTTGAAGTTAAGTTGTTTCCGATGTGATAAGATAAAGGAAAGAAATCCGTCACTTTACACTTTTATTACGTTAAAGTTAGTTAGTTGCTAGTTAAGTTGTAGTTTAAAGTTAGATGGGTCTTATCTCGACCGTAGCCGATAATAATCTCATAAAGTTAAATAATTACAACAAAAAGGTAAATTTAATGTGCTGACGCGCGACCTAAATTAGACGTACCGATGCTCACTCGGTCAGTAAGGTCGGTGGTAAAAATGTGCGGCGTAAGCCCGTACATACGTAATAAGTATTCTGTTCAAAAAAATGGCACTACACGAAAAGTACAACTAAGTGGAGAGAACTAAAAACGTTGGCATTTAATTATGCAGCATAAAGCGTCTGAACATTGGTTTCTTATTAGCAACCATAATTTCTATACGGTAAATTTTTAAGTATATCTAAAAATGAAAAGGGGGTTTCAGACCACGTAAATGAACAACTTTTCCTATGGTGCCAACCACAAAATTGCCAAAATAAAATCAGTTGTTCTATACATCATAGTCGAGTTGATCTTGTACTTTTCTATGGAACAGCTGATTTTTTTTTCGCGATTTCATGGTTGGCCCCATAGTAAAAGTTGTTCATTTACGTGGTCCGAAATCCCCTTTTCATTTTTAGATATACTTTAAAATTAACTGTGTATATTTATAGATCTTTTCTGTACTTTAACGAAAAAATAAGATACGTTATTTCTGCATCATTTGACTGCTTTCTTTGTATCTTATTATTTGATTATAAGGGAAGTCATTTTTAATAAATTCTCCTTTTCCATCTCTTCTCTTCAATATAAACTGCAACTTACCGTAAAGAACACTAACGTCAGTCCCCGGGTGCGGGGCTGGCTCGACTAAAGTTGGGCAAGTTGTAGTTTTTCGGTCCCGTGGTGGAATTTTTCAAGCAATATATGTTTGCAATTACATTACCATAGATTTTAGTTCGCTGCCATAGAACTAGCTTCGTTTAGTTTGAGAGTAAATAACACTCATCAACAGTGGTCATGCCACACGAACTCTAGTAGGTAATTGTGTTATGACTACCAACCTTCATTACGAAAGTGCACTTATTATTTTTCAATCACCCTCAGTTTTCTTGTGATAAGGTCATTTTCATTCATGGTATTATAGTGGAAAGCACATGTCAATAACCGTAAAAAACAGTGATTTTGTATATTAGTTATCATACTCTTTTAAATTTTGTTAGTTTTAGACTAGTATAATGCTTGTGCGAATATGTCGAGGAAACAAACCTTACTCTTTTTGTTATATTTGATTGTGAACTGACTTTTAAAAAACAAAGGCGAAATTTTCCTATATTGAAGTGTTACCACGAGTATTTTTCTTTTCCGGTTGCTTATCATCTTGGACAGAAAAATGTGAAGCATTTAGCACTTGTAATGCCTACTGATGTATTTTTTTCTTCCACTACATATCAAATTAGGACTAATGAAAAAATTTGTAAAGACCATTAATTGCAATAGAAATGGATTTTTGTGTTTAAAAGAGAAGTTTCCCAGAATATGTGATACTAAAATTAAAGTGGGTATTTTCGTAGGACCTTAAATCAGAGATTTGATAAAAGTTCAGTGATTCGAGGAAAAATTGAACGTTTATGAAAAATCAGCATGGCAATGCTTCAAGAACGTAGTTGCAAATTTTTTGAGGATTCATAGAAGTGACAACCACAAAGAGTTGATTGATGAGCTTCTATTGGCATTTTGTAATATGTTATTTAAAATTAATTCTTTGTATTCACATTTAGATTTTTCCCTGAGAATTCGGGGGCTGTAAATAACGAGTATAGGGAAAGGTTTCATTAGGACATTTCAAAGATGTAAAAGTGATGCCAAAGTTAATGGAGTCCAAGGATAATGGTCGATTACTGTTGGACGATTAAAAGGGACCAACGGGAAGCCAAATATTCAAGAAAATTCTAACGTCTTTTATTTGTTTTATTTTTATTTTATTTTTCTAGACAACTATCTCTCTTTTTCTGAAGAATTTAGATTTAAAAAAAAAAAATCATATGTGATAACAAATTTTAAAGTACACTATTTTATTGACAACACCTTATATTATAAAATACACCAAAATAGTTCATGTGGCATGACTATAGTTGTAAAACAGCGGTTGTTATCGGATAGTTATCTAAAGCTGCCGATAATATCGTATAGACAGCGGCTGACAACCGGCTGCTTATCCGACTCAGTACCAAAAGGTCTTACAATTTTTACAATTCCTGAGTCGAAATTGTTATAATATACGAGTCGTTAAATGCAAATAGGTATTTTTAGTAAATTAAATACCTACTCTGTCATGATGAATTCGTGGGCGATGAATTTGTAGAACATCAAACTGGAAATTCTGGTGTTCTTGTGAATTTCTCTGCACCACAAAACTGTTTACTGGTTACTACAACGTTTATAGTAAGTAGGTAGTATGTAGATAGACAAAAATAATCACTTAGGACATAAAACGGCTTTAATAAAACATAGACATGTTTCAACTGTAGCCAGCCGCGGTTTATGGGTGATCACCGTAGTCAGCGAAAAAAGCGGCTGGTCACCGGCTAAGCGACTAAGATAACAACCGCCTTCACATCTATAGGCATGACTAATTTGAAATTTTGTAGACTAGTGTAATAGGTGTGAGTTATCCCCAATTTATTTGTCTACTCTTCAGCATCTCGGGGCTAGAGACGGAGGCGCTGCCGTACACGGTGCCGTTCCGGCGCTACCTGCTGCCCGCACACACACTCGCGCTGCTGCAGCAGCTGCAGCCGAGCCCCCCCGCCCCCGCCGCTGCGGGCGCGCTCCGCCGTCAGCTGGCCGATGAGCTCGCGCTCGCTGCCACGGACTTCGTGGACCACGCCCGAGCCAACCCCGAATACCTCATGGATGAACTTATTATTATATAACTGATGCTTTGTCCGACAGATAGGGCCCGTTGTGTGAGCTTTGTTGGTGTTTTTCTCGTTGTAGCCGCATTTGAGGCTTAGTAGCAAAAGGACCTATTCGCAAAATGCCCTGCAGTCGCATATTGCCTTATTCGCGATATGCCTCATTCTCAAAATGCCCTATTCGTGGAATGCCCTATTCTCCTTTGGACTCATTCGCAGAAAAACTTATTCTCAGAATGACCTATTCTCAAAATGCCTCATTTTTCTCTAAGTGTTTGTTAGTGAAACTATGCCTGTATACAATGTGTCCCTCGATAAAATGCAACCTGAAACGGGGTTAAAGTAAATTGGACACACTGTATTGTTTTTAAAACCAGAAATTAAGTATTTCAGAAAGGTAAAATAATTCATATACATATAAATATGAAAAAAATACTAACTTATAAATCGTCATTTCTTATCATTTTATTAAAAATCAACAAGAGTATACCAGATTACTATACTTAAAGGAAAGGTATGACTTTTTCTTTTTTTAATAATTATTATTTGTAATATCAATAATTATTAGGTAAGAAGTAGATGTATTATAAAAAATTGTATTGCAATTTTACATAAAAAGTTGCAAATAAATATTTGTTTGAAGAATTGTTCCACAGTATTTTCCTGTGTCTCTATAATTTAGTCAATATTTTTTTAAATTTCTTATCAAATATTATATCTATAGCGGATCTGACGGATTAAAATGTAATAAAAATGTATTTTACTTATTAATACATGACAATTACCAATCATTTGCTGTTAACGTTAAAGATGGCAAGTATTTAAAAAAATGTGTCCTTTTGAGAATAGGTCATTACGCGAATAAGGCATTATGCGAATGTGTCTTTTTGAGAATGAGGTATTATGCGAATAGGTCCTTTCGAGAACAAGTCATTCCGAGAACGTGGCCTTTTTTTGGCCGTGTGGCATTTTGCGAATAGGTCCTTTTGCTACTAAGCCGCATTTGAACTGTACCTTCGATGGAGACCGATCTGTACCCTTAAGCGTGCCCGCAGACTGCAGACTTTCTATCGGCCGACAGTTTAGTCGGGCTCTCGATCAGTATGAAGGTGGTGCAAAAACGCACACTAGAACGATTCAGTATCGACCGATTCTTCATACGAAACCGACTGTCGGCCGACAGTTCGGTCTGTAGTCTGCGGACACGCTAACACGAACAGCTATTAAAGAAAAAGAACGTAAAAGTACTCGATGGAGAATTATTTATGGAAAGATTAATTTCGCTTTACGGCGATAGTTGGCGCTATACAAATTTCCCATACAAAATTACTCTATCGAATGTTTTAACGCCTGTTATTGTTTTCAATAACTGTTCGTGTCAAGAGTACTAAACGATTCCAATAGTATCCGATTAAGCAGCGCCAGTGTGTCTGGAGAGCTATCAAACGTAGGACCTACTAGTTTCAAAAGTATCCGATCGAGTAGCACCCCTATGTTTGGAAAACTGTCAAAGATTATCTTTGTTCTCCGATGCCCGAGCGGTCGCATGCGGCCGGACGACAGTAGAAAATCTATTGTATCTCATTTTCCGGGCCTCGAAGTGTTAATACGAAATAGGATAGAATAGGAATCGAATATTTCAAAACAATCCGATTCCGATTCGATTCGATTTCGTGTTTTAGTTTTTCAATGCCCTAAGTGTAAAGCCACACTTGAAATAAATACAGCACCAAACTTTGAGCCGTAGTTGGTAATCAGTGATTTTAACTAAAATTTTACTTAGATTAACTTAGATTTATTCAACCACCCTGCGAACGTATTCAGCCGAACGTTTTTAACATTAAAGAAACTGAAAATATACTTTCGGCGAGTGTGACATATACTTAGGAAATTTAAGTAATCTGAAAAACTTTATTATCTCGAAAATGTATTTTTTCTTCGCAAAACAATTCTCTTTCAATTTGTTGTTTAACGACCACTTGAACTGTACCAGCGTTTTATTCCCTATAGGAGCATAAAGAAATGCCGGCCGTAGAATTTCAGCTGCATCGGTATCTGCCGAAGAAACGTCTCGGAAGTGATGTCGCTCGCTTCTGGAATATTTAGTTATGATCGGTATGTTACCTTTTGTCTATTTGGTACTTTAGGTACACGACAAACAAAATATAGATGATCTGACTCCCACTCTCTTGAAAAATTTATAAATACACACATCAACTTTGTCTAGGGATACAGGTGTTATTTTCATACAAACGAGGTAACTTTGAAGCCTTGGTTTCCTGCCAGGGATGTACTGTGCTGTGATCTAATGACGGCTATCCAGGGAGTGAATGGAGGAGATTCAGATTGCTATACACACTCAACTGATCTGACCATCATTCTCGAAACATATAGGACATGTTTTTAAAAAACCGCGAAAATAGCATGAAAATCTTTGGAAATCCTCAAACTTTGAACTCTGACCCATTAATCTTTTAGAATGCTGATCAGATCAGTTGGGTGTGTATTACGATCTGAATCTCCTCCATTCACTCCCTGAATGGCCATCATCAGATCACAGCACGGTACATCCCTGGCAGAAAACCAAGGCTTCAAAGTTACCTCGTTTGTACGAAAATAACAACTGTATACCTAGACAAAGTCTATGTGTATATTATATAACAGACACTTTACCTGAGGGTTTCCCAAAGTGGTCAATAGACCCTAGCTTAGGATCGATATCGGTTTCCCAGGGAGCGACGAGCGCGATAGGGGTCAGAGGTATCGAGACCCTTTTTCCAAAATGAACTGATACGATTATCAGTTCATTTTGGAAAAAGGGTCTCGTGCCCAAAATAGTTTGGGAATCCCTGCTTTTCATTGTCTCATCGCTGTATATGCTACTATAATTTAAATATAAATAATAACAAAATCTTCTACTTAGGTTTATTTTTTATTAAATTCTTGTTTTATTTCGTTATTGCCTAACAAGTCAATAGGCAATATTAAAATAAAATAAACCAATTATATTTAAACGCCCAGTGACCATAAACTTTATGTTAAAAAATTACTTCGTTAAGTTGTTATCATCACGAAAATATGCCCATTTTTTACAGACGTGTCAAATCTGTTATTAAAATTTCAGCCGTTTGCACTAAACATAAAAATCGCCTTAATCTTTTCCTAACTACAACTCGACCAAATATTAAAACGGTGTAATGATCATGATTATCATGAACTTAGCTGTCATGCGCCTAATTGTCTTTGTTGAGTTATACTTAGGAAAAGACTTGGACGATTCTTAAGTTAAGTGCAAACGTCCGTAAATCAAAATATAGTGTCAAATCCGTATCTAAAAAATAATAGCCTTTAGAGTGAAAATAAATATTAAACAAAAAAAACAGCAAGCCATCACAATTATTTGGTAGTCGTTCGGAACTCGAATTGCGTCCGACTGGATCCTTAACTTTAAAACTTATCACGCTACCTCTCATTGTAAATATGCTATTGTTAAAATCTAAAACATCAACAATAATTATCATCACAACAATGTACTATCTTATTCACATTCAAAACGTTTGTGTACTTTGAAACCTATTGTTTTAAATTTCCATGGCTATTGACGGTATTAGAATAAACTATGTCGGGATTTACACCATGTATGTACTTGTTTATTTTTACACACTACAGTTCTTCCGTGATCATGGCGCATGAAACTGCGCCGAAATATCGGAGTCTCAAAAATAAACAGGAAGATACATGATTTATGTAAATCCCGACATAGTTTATTCTAATAACTTTGAAACCTATTGACATCACAACAATGTTTTTAATGAATTATAAATTACGGATTTAAACTCAGTTATAACTATATTAGTATGTTTAGCTAATCGGTAGGTAGCTTTCTTGTCATTAAATCAACATTACGTCACAAAAAGGACTTAAAACAATATAACTGTAGGGTTTCAACGTTTTGACATATTAAGGTCGACCTTCGTACGAGCAGTACCTAATAGTAGGTATGAACCTCTATACTAAAAAAAGTTGGGAGTTACAAGTCGTGATAAAGTTTGGCCACATGATAGAAACTGATCTGTAGGCTGTTTCTAACTAATATTGAGCTGGGCCAAACTATCCTTACATACAGTTCCATACGGCGGCGGGATGAATAGCGCACTTTTCCCGGCTTCATTCTAAAAACTATAACAATTCAGGTTTAGCTAATAGGTCAAATGTGGTATCATTTTCGGATAAATCAATAACGTAGAACTTATTTCTGATAGAAAAAAATGCAATTTATTAAGCAATTTCTGAAAAATTACACAATAACCAACATTTTTAAACTTCATTTTTTTAGTTTAGGTATTGGCACTTGTTTCAGTATTTTCAAAAAAACTACTTTAAAGAAGCGTTTTTCAGGTTAATTTGTTATATGCTTTTGTTATGCTAACTATATTTTATACAATTTAAGCCTAACCTAAGGGGAGCTCGGTGGCGCAGTGGTTTAGCGCCTGGCCCAGCGATTGCGGAGGTTAAGCAACGTTCGCAAGGGTCAGTCATGGGATGGGTGACCAAAAATTTATTATCTCGAGCTCCTCCGTGCTTCGGAAGGCACGTTAAGCCGTTGGTCCCGGCTGTATTTGCAGTCGTTAACACCCACCAATCCGCATTGGGCCCGCGTGGTGGGTTATGGCCCGTCCTCCTTATCCACCCATAAGGAAGGCCTGTGCCCCAGCAGTGGGGACATTAAAATGGCTGATGATGATGATGATGAAGCCTAACCCAAGAAGTTTAAGTCCATTGTTTGCGGACATACAGCTAGTCAAAAATATGCATTTTTTCACGAAATAAAAAAAGCTTCCGTTTCGTTCAGAAACATTTTTCAGGTTTTTTGTTTATATTTCTGTAAAGTTAATTAAATTTTCTACAATTTGAGCTTAATTTGAGTAGTCTAAGTCTATTGGTTGCAGAGGCATAGCTGGTTAAAAATGGGTTTTTTATTGAAATTAATTGAGAAAATCTTATCTTTGACTAGCTGTGTCTTTGCAACTAGTAAACCTAGACTACTCAAGTTAGGCTGAAATTGTAGAAAATTTAATTAACTTTACAGAAATATAAACAAAAAAACTGAGAAATGCTTCCGATCGAAACTGAAACCCTTTTTATTTCGTGAAAAAATGCATATTTTTGACTAGCTGTGTCTCCGTAAACAATGGACCTCAACTACTTGGGTTAGGCGCAAATTGTATAAAATATAGTTAGCATAACAAAAGCATATAACAAATTTACCTGAAAAGCTTCTTTAAAGTAGTTTTTTTGAAAATACTGAAACAAGTGCCAATACCTAAACTAAAAAAATGAAGTTTAAAAATGTTGGTTATTGTGTAATTTTTCAGAAATTGCTTAATAAATTGCATTTTTTTCTATCAGAAATGAGTTCTACGTTATTGATTTATCCGAAAATGATACCACATTTGACCTATTAGCTAAACCTGAATTGTTATAGTTTTTAGAATGAAGCCGGGAAAAGTGCGCTATTCAACCCGCCGCCGTATGGAACTGTATGTAAGGATAGTTTGGCCCAGCTCAATATTAGTTAGAAACAGCCTACAGATCAGTTTCTATTATGTGGCCAAACTTTATCACGACTTGTAACTCCCAACTTTTTTTTGTATAGAGGTTCATACCTACTATAAGTGCTCGCACTTAGTTTCAGCGCTCGCTATTTCATTCGCATCGCATTTACTACGTTTCAGAACGTTTTAAGTCTCATTCACATCAAAACCGTGAGCACGGACGTGGACACTCGTACGTACGTACATAGTCACAGTGACACACATTGGTTTAATATAAATTATAGTAACTTAAAGAAAAGAGTCGCAACGTAACAGAATACCTGAGATGCTGTTCATAAGAAGAGCATCTCAAGTATTATCTAAACGTTGAGAGTGGTTAATAAATACGGGTTATGTTTTATTAGTTGAGGAGCATGAAGTTGCAAGTCGCATCACACACCACACACACACACACAACACACATGGCACCGTGTGAGAATCGCATAAAGTGATTTGCTAGAGTAGTCTGTAATTTTAAAATTCCAACATTAAAGCTTCGTACAGACTGAGGCGAGCGAATCGCGCGCGTCGCTCATTTTGACAGATTTTGATCACGTAACTCAAAGCAATTGCCATAGCCATAGCCATTGCCATAGCAATTTCTTTGACAATGGCTATTGCTATGGCTATCGCTTTGAGTTACGTGATCGCACTCGCGAATTTCGCGCGGAATTCGCCTCAGTCTGTACGAAGCTGAAAGGTTATCGGGCATTTTGTTCGGACATTTGAACGTACACAAGAAGCGTACACAATAGGGACAGGTATATAGGTAAATGTATCTGCTACTCAGTGGTATGGGACCCATTCATTCATTTCATTTCATTTTTTATCATTTTAACATAGCATTTCAATAATAAATAAAATAAATAAAGACAATACAAACGTTTATTATGCTTGTACCACACATTTTCACAATGCTGAAGCTAAAAACTTCTATTTTATTAACAAAAGTTTAATAACATTAAACAATAGTCACACTCATACTGTAAAATAACTTTTTTGCCGGTCGGTAAGTACATAAAAAATGATACAAATTTTGAAAAGTGGGATTAAATTCTTCAATTTAAAACTGGTTTTGTTTCTGTACGCGAACTTTCATCGAGCAGTTAAAATATGCCCAATGACCTTTTTTCTTGTGTGTTGCAAAAGTTACGATGTTAAACAAGCGGGCAACAAAATGGGCGTTATGTACGCATTTTCGATTTTTGGAGGAATGTGAAACTTATGGTGTTTAATATCCATGTTAATCGATTTAAAAATCGAAACTGGGGCCGTACCGGCTAACGAATCGAGCTTCGAAAAATTTGCCGAGTTTCAAATTAAAAAAGATAAATTGAAGTAATGAATTTCGTATTGTACTATTTGTTGAAGTTATTTGGAAGATATGGATGTTTGTGTGACCTCATGAATTAGGGTTCGCCATTTTGGCCCAATTGGAGCTCGATTTATCTGTTTTAATTTGAAACCCGACAGACTTTTCGAAGCTCGATTCGTTAGCCGGTACGGCCCCTGATTGAATGAATATTCATGTTGATTGTTGATTTTATATTGTTGCTTTTTTGGTAAATGTGTTAGCTGTAAATATATGCATTAAACGTAATTAGGATAGTTAGTTTGTAGTTTTGTACTATTTACACAATAAAAATGTACACAGTGTACAAAATAACATAATCTTTGTGTGGATAAAAAAAATACATGATGACAAAGTAAATGAAATAAGTAACAGATTTGGACAACTAGCACCAAAATAAAATTATCAGGTACACATATCTACCGTATTTAGTGCTTATCGGATTATAAGAATTTTTAATTATATTCATTCAAATAAACAAAATTTTTGATAGAAAAGTTACGGCCCACTAAGATTTTTTTATAGAAAGAATCTTTTTATACTTACTATTACTTAAATTGACAATAATTAAAGCTTATAAGTGTTAAAGGTGTAACGATAAACAATAGGTGTAAAATAATACATTAAATGGCCTTGCTATTTATAGGTAGCTCTTATGAGTTTTACAATTGTTTTAATAATAATATTAATTAAATAGATTCGAAAATTAATCGCAGCAAAACCATCTCAGGCCGGATTCGAACCTGCGCCGTTAGTGTAAACAAGACTTAAATAAAGTTTACTTATAAAAATTAAGCTAGTGTGTCCGGGATTATAATTTAATTGCTATTGGTTGAATGAAGCTAATTTAATAAGATATAATTTTATTTCTTCATAGATCTTACAAATTTTTATTTATCATATAAAAAATCTCGAACTTGCTGTCGTTCAGGGGCCCTAATTTTTTATATCATTATGATAAATTATGATGAAAATGATTAGGAAAGAGCGCTCGACGCCAGCGGAATGATCGTCAAATGATTCCTAAAATACCTAGGGCCCCAATAGTCATGATCATGACAGGGACATAGGTACGACACATATTACTAAATAGTTATGGTTACGAGAACTATAGGCATACAGTGGCCCTACCATGAGTTGTTGCAAACTGTTTACGTTACAGTGAACTATCGTTTTCTCTCTTTCACTCGTATTGACTGTGAGCAGTATATCCGACAGTTTACTGTAACGTAAACAGTTTGCATCAACTCATGGTAGGGCCACAGGATTACACCAACCAACTCGTTGGTTTATAGTTTTAATCGGCTTTCTAGCGAAACCTTTTAGTTTATATCGGCCGATTAGATACTTCTAATTAAAAAGATGCAAATAAGTAAACAAAAGTAGGTGCGTAATAAATGTGACCGATTGCACTTCGGGTAATACAATAATTAGAGTTTTTAACGTGCTTTACAGTTTTAAACAACATTTTGTTGTCTGGCATATAACAATATTTTCTGTGGTATGAAATTTCCTAAATAAAATTCGATAACTTTTCAATTAGGTATGTAGGTAATATATTGTTCTACTTTCAATTAAAAAAAAATGTATTTAGTTTCATTCAACTTAATTGCTAGAAATATATATAAATACTTGATACTAGTTTAATCATGTTTTCGATTATTTTTGATTTATGCATTTCTTGTACATTTTTATTGAGATGTTGGTTCGTAAATAAGTTTTTTTTACCCAACGCCTAGTTCTAAGAAAACTGTAGGCACTTTATTTAAATAAATTATACAGCTCGTGTAAGAATCATGTTATGTTGGGTTTATCCAACTTTTGATCTAAAGATTTATTAGTAAAAAAATAATGTTGTACATTGAACATTTTACAAATGTCGGATAATTTAAAGTACAGTACAACTTTATTCCTGTATGATATTATAATGTAAGTATTTTGTAATTAAAGATTATTTAAATAATTATGTTTATGTTATACTACACTTGGTCATAGTACTTTCACATTTTAGACGAACACGTAAAAAATCTACTTTGTTATTTTATCTGACTTATCAGTTTGTAGTATTATTAAGTAATTAGTATTGACATAACTATTATTATCACCTAGTTTTATCATAATATGTATAATATGTCTTTTACACCCACTTACATTATTACTTAATAAATATTATTTGATATTGCCAGAATAACTATAATTTAGATCATCAAATATTTTGTAATTATTAATAAGACTATATATACAATCTTATCTATACTTAATAATTTGTGTCAAATCACAAAAAAATATAAAAATATTAATTACTTACAATTTTATTATTAAAAAAACTTGTGTAAAGTTACTCTCCGAAATATATCTTATTAAAAAAAAGGAAGGCAGCAACATCATATTTATTTATAACTAGCGACCCGCCTTTAAGTTGATAAGGATTAATACTGTATCCTCCTAAATAGCTTTCCAATTACCACATTGTACGTGACCAATTTTTTAGAAGATATAAAGGGATCATCGCGGATTTTTTTGTAGATTTATAAAGTTCAGAGCGGGTAATTTCATAAAAATATGAGCAGCTTTTTACTTCAGTCAGTCCCGTGACCACGGCCCCTGGAAAGGTGTCGAAACGTCGGGAAACCCAAAAAACCAACAAATCAAAACTAAATAATTCTAAAATAACATCTGAATTAACCAATATACGCGCTGTAATCTGTAAAAAGTGTTTTATTTCTAAAGATCTATAAAAGATGAACAATTCCATTATACATTATTTTATTACAGCTCAAAAAGTTTATGCAATAAAATAAATAAATATCGTCACATTTCTCTCAATTTACATAAAACCGCAACTTATTATATACCTAAACCTTCCTCAGGAATCACTATCATTTGGTGAAAACTGTATGAAAATCCGTACAGTAGTTTTTGGGTTTATCGCGAACAGACAGACAGACGCGGGGAGGGACTTTGTTTTATAATATGTAGTGATAACTTTGAGCAGTCTGCTAGTGTGAAATCAGCTTCATTGTTTGACTTGATAAGTTTGCACTAAAAACAGCAACAACTCATATAAAATCACCGTTAAAGATAAAGATTTGCAGCAAAACAGCAATGTCCCTTCGAAAGCAAAAATATTATATTCCGCCATATTGGAAAAAATGGTGTTGCTGCCTTTGCTTATTTATTATTATATGACTTGTATTCCTTAATATATATTTAAAATATAACGTTTAATGTTAACGTATTGCTTGACATTGTCCTAAAATCCATTGTTATTTACCTATGAATAAGTACTGTACTTAAAATTACAAGACTTCATTTTCTTATGTTTTTACTTAGAATAATAACACCTAGAACGACAATTCCCTACAAAGCGCGCTGTCATAAGTGAGGCAACTAAAACAGCCAAAATGGCGCCGTTTTCAGATTTTTATTGTCCATAAGAGATTATTACATAATCATACCTAATAAGTACAAAACAGTTTCAATTTCCCTACCTTTAGGAGATTAGTTATTATATTATTGGATTTGAGTTACGATTAGGTGACGTACGAAGGATATAAATCTGAAAATTAAGCCATTTTGGCTCAGTTTTAGTTGCCTCACTTTGCATACAAGGACGCGGCTTCTAGGTGTTATTATTCTAAGGGTCCCCCCAGACCGTTCTACCTTGCTGTTTGGACCGCCGGCCAACCAGGGTCATTTTCAATCTATCGCATATTTAGACCAGACCAAATTGGCAAGATAGCCATTAGCTTGGTGTATCAAATATCATCGTCTGGGTTGCGAAGTAGGAAGCTTCTGGGAGATATGCCACCCTGAACAGGGTTGTGAATGTCATCATTACCTATCTGAACTATTTTTTTGTGTTTTCATAACGATCGTTTAAGGAACAAAGCTCACAAGAACATTCTTATATGTGAAATGTACTTAGATTGAAAATATGCGACAGATTGAAAATGAGCCTCTTAGCCGGCGGTCCATTGCCGAACAGCAAAGCAAAGAACGGAAACCGGTAGGTCTGGGGGGACCCTAAATATTTTTACTATAGTTTGTATATGAAAACGCATACCTACGCGTTAGTGTGCCTTATTCTAATGTCGAGCTTCCGAGGTGAGCCTATCATGTACAACACGTATTTTCTGGCATTTGCCATTAGATTTAGAATAGTAAAACTTTTACCCTGATATGTTGCAAAAAACATTCTTCTACCTACTTTGTTTCTAGAAATTAGGTAGGTACTTAAAAATAAGACGATGTAAATTCTGAGTAACAATGTTAATGTGCCTCATTGTAATAACTTTATAATCGAGCCTCTCTATTTTTAAACGACTTCAAAAATTTTGTAAAGTGTTCTCTACATTAGTTTATATGTGAATGTTATATATTTTTTGTTAAAATACAATCGAAAATGAAATTAAATCGTTATTGGTTAATGATTTCCCAAATCCCTGTTCCTTGTTTGAATTTGGCGGGCGTGCGAGCGAGAGAGCGCGCGCGAGAGAGAAGTCGCGCGGCTCGCACCGCGCAGGTAACAGACATGGCGTCGCTGTTCATTACGAGCCCGTGTAAACACGCCGCTGGCTTACTGTGGATACGACCATCACACTTCATTGATTAATGCGACCTAACTATGCTTTGTTGAAGCCAGGGGGGGGTATTACAACCTCTTAAAACTTGCCAGGTTTATGAATTGCTATAGTTACATCTCTTTCTCGCTGTATAGCAAATAAAAGAGATAGATTGATAACCAGTCAGAATACTGCCAGGAAATAAGAGGTCATAATACGGCCCCTGGTTTACAAATCTAAATTAACTCAACTTGATAGTTAATTATGATAATAAAGCCTATATTAGATATAAATCTACATAGGTATCGTAAATTCTCGAAACGTGTGTATTTAGTAATGTAATCGATTACGAACAAGATAATCGTGCTTGCAAATAAAGGCAGAAACCATTCGGTTTCTGTGGTTAGCAGTCGATAACATTCTCTACAAGAGATTTTTCTTGATGCAATGTGGAAAAAATATGATAATGGAATATCCATGCTATTCTTTCGTGCGCAACTTTTTATCAGCAATTTATTATCTATCACTTTATCAGTCCAATATTATATAATATGAACCTGTGTCGCTATCGGCGTCCCGCTCGCACGCGGTACGCGCCGCGCGCCGGCTCCGGGCGGCGAGCCCGCTCACGAGCGTGCGAGAGGGAGACACAACATATTGCATTAAATTTCGATCCTATTCTGTAATGTTTTGTCCAATCGCGGCGGATCTCTGCGTGTTCCGGTTCTTTGTCATCAATGGGTCGCCGGGCGAGTCCATTTCGAGTGCCACTTGAGAACGTTTTACGCGATATTTGAGTCCGATTTCGATAAAAGACCCACGCTAAACGGTTTCCATAAGAATCTTCTCCGAGCCGAGTAAAAAATTCCGTCAGGAATCATCGTATTTAGCGTGATAGCACATAGGCCCTTTCGGTCGCGAGTGGCGTCGGCCACTTCAGCTGACTGCGTCGTACGCAAGGCTACTCCAACTAAACTAGTAGTAGCCCGGCGTTCGGCGGAGGCGGTCGGTCGCGTGTGCGCCGTGCGAGAAATATGCGAATATGTCACTGAGGGTTAAAATGTTTTTGGAACGTTTCCCATAGGCGCGAGGGCGACAGATCGCGATCGGTGCGCGTCAGTACCGCGGAGAGAGGCGACATTCGCGATACGCGACGGCGGAGCGACAGCGGACACGGCCGAGCCGAACGCTCAATAATGCTCAAATTTCTGACTCACAAGCTGCGGACGCATTCGTTGAACGAAGACAACGTCTCCGAGAAGGTGGGTGTCGATCCCGGCGAGCCGGCGGCCGAAGGTCACTCGCCACCAGAAAATGGCCGCCTCGCTCGCGCGAGAACAAAGAAGCGGAACGGGCGGAGTGCGGCCGCCCGCTCGCGGCCCGCCGGAGTGTATCTAGTGCCGAGCACCGGCCCAGTGACGCTGTTCTCTTGTTGCAGGTGGAGGAGCGCGACTCCGGCACCGAGTCTGACGACGAGGCGGACCGCGCCGACCCCGGTGAGTCCTCGCACATATCCACCCTCGACGGGCCCGACCCTCGCGGACGAAACCCCGACATACACTTTCTTTGTGTCGACTCGACGTCGAAGGAAGAGACGCTCCTAGCTCTGCCGAATCACTTCTCTATTATCATCATTCGATCCGAAGGTAGAGTCGATACCGGCGACGTAAAATTGGCGACCGAATCGCCAACCATCCACCTCTGAGCCGTGTCGATGGCGTTCTTATGATTCGAGATCGACGTTTAGGACGTCGTCCGACGTGATGCCTCGATATAAATAGCCGAGATCTAAAATATTCCATGTTTGATTCTAATTAGAATAGTTACGAACGAAAGCCGGTTCTCCCACTCGTCGCAGTAAATATAGGTTGTATGTACGTGCCCGACGGCTCCACCTATGTGTGCATCGAGTACACTTGAATAGTGAACCGATCCCGAGATCCGGCTCCTGATCACCGCTTCATCTAGGAGTGACCTTGATGCTTGACCTTGACGGTCATCTACATAATCAAACATAGATGTATTAATTGAATTGAACCTACTCCGACAATTTCATACTTGCAGATAATTTACATAACGCAACTATGGGGACTTGCAAACGACCTTCAATTATTTCATGAGTAGGTATTCCTCGAAATAAATGATTTATTGTTGTGACGATGAAAATCTTTTAATATATTTTGTCACCACTGTAGCAAATTTCATTTAATGACTAAACAGTATTTTGCGATACGATATGTGCTAGAAATTTTAAGTTCAGTCATGGAACTACCTACGCTTTGTAAAAATGAATTGCAGAATTGCAGTGCTCAAGCTCACATAACAATCGACATTGATGGTATCAAACACCGTTATTTACATTCAAATACTACTTACATTTAATTTCAACGCTTAGAATTATGGTGCGTCTTGAGTGTAAACTCTTTGTGATACCACTTCTCTGTAGACCGTAGGCACTACCTCTTACCTCATTATTTAATGTAAAATCTTCGAAGTGTACTTACTAACCAAATTAATCTTTTAGCACCTAGAGAAGTGACTTAAAAAATAGGTTTCCTTTTCTAACAGTGAAATGGCGCAGCCCTCTCTGTGGTTTGCGCAGGAAGAGAATGGACATTCATTTCATTCATCTGGAATCGAACAATGGGTTTCTGTATGTGCTTTTAGCCAATAACATGAACATGGATTCACAATTTTATTTTGATATTAAGCCATTGACCCTCTTCGCTCGTGGCCCAATAGCAGTCCACCCATCCCAACTTCCTCACTTTGGCATAAAGAGATAACTGTTATATAGCGTTTCGCTGAAGAGTAAAGTAAGGCATATATCGTCACTAAGCGTATTGTTCTCAGATTTGATGTTAAACCACAAAGCAGAAACATAGACTTAAATAGACGCCTACAAGCTAAGCGCTTATCCAGAAATGGGCGTGTTTCTTGATACGACAAACAAGAAGTACAATTTGATAATTTTATTATTTTCCCTTGCACGCCATTCAAATTGTGTTATTTTTCTTTTTAGAGATAAGGTCGTATAATGGACCTATATTTGATGTTTTATTATTTTCTAAAGGATTATTCATTTTGAAGCCACATCTTGTCAACTGGCTTAGTAAATAGTGTCCGATAGAGTCGTTCGTTTCATTAGGGGCGTCGAGACTGGCGGCTTTCCACGGCGCATAACGGCCGCCGATTATATTACTTATCTCCAGTCAAACTGGCCTTAATCCTGGATTAATCAGTTCATTTTCTGAAAGTTCTCGCGATTTGTCAGATGCCCCACTTTCAATTACCAACGCCGTTTCTGTGTAGGTACTGTGTTGTGTTTATCTACTTTGAATTTGCCACCACTTACCACCCGCTGTTCTTAAGATTTACCTACAGTAATTCTGCCTTTATGACTAGAAATACGTACTTTCCGAGCAAAATTATAGCCACTGTTTTTGTTGTTATGATTGGTTCGTTCGTTTCATTCATTTCATACTATCAAATTTATTAAGATTGTAAAAAATCTCTTCCTTGCTAAATATCCCACATGGTCACAGTTTTCATTGTAAAACTGTGCACATGGTGGAGGGGTCAGTTTTCCTTAGGTACCTATGTAAATTTAGATACTCTGCTTCTCCAGTTTGCTCTATCCTCAAACATTCTTAGTCACTTTGTTTTGCCTCTTGGTCTTCAGCACTACACTACCTACTATCTTATTTATTCTGTTCTAAGAATGATCATTTCAATTATGGGATGTTTTTTTATTTATTTCTAAATAGATGAATTGAACATTTAGACTTTCATCGGCGGCACAGGTGAATCCCGCGGCTTTGCTTGACTTGAGTAGGTCGTCATCGCTCGATCGATATGGGTCAGCGGCGGACCAAGCTACAAATGCTAAATAAAATCACCCCCTCTAGCAGCCGACGCTTTCACTTTGGTTCGGACTTTTGTTACATGACCATTTACTGGTAATCTTCAAAGTGGTTTAATTTGTTTGTTGGACCTTTAATAACGATTTTTTTTATTTAAGATCTTTTTAATCGATACTTTCTTTGTAAATTGACATCGAATATTATTGTCTTTGCTTAAACTTTCGTTCTTTACTTACTATATCCGGAAAAAGACCGACTTTGGTCAATATTTGCAGCTAAGAGCTTTACAGCTGTTGCAAGTTTTATCAAACTGTTGATCTCTTTATAAAACGACTGTTAAATAAAAAATAATTGTGTACAGCTCTTATCAGTGTCACAGATGTTTTATTTGTTATAATATTATCGTGCGTATCGTTTCTAAATAAATAAAAATAAAATAAAAAATAATATTATTGTGCTTTGTTTTGATAAGCGATTTGCGCGCGATACTGTTTATATCGATACTAATAGTAATAATGTATACCTAACCAATATCAATTTGCATAAAATATACTATGAGCCATGATGTTATTTAGTTATCTTAGTAATTTGTTTTATTACCAGTGCTCAAAACAATTGCTATTTATTTTTGTTTTTCCATTCAACATAATCATATTTTTCATAAAGTATTCAACAGTTTCGTTCGATTCTGATGAAATAGTAAAAGTATGTCCATCAGCCATTTTTGATGTCCCCACTGCTGGGGCACAGGCCTTCCTTATGGGTGGATAAGGAGGACGGGCCATAACCCACCACGCGGGCCCAATGCGGATTGGTGGGTATTAACGACTGCAAATGCAGCCGGGACCAACGGCTTAACGTGCCTTCTGAAGCACGGAGGAGGTCGCGATAATACATTTTTGGTCACCCATCCCATGACCGACCCTTGCGAACGTTGCTTAACTTGCGCAATCGCTGGGCCAGGCGCTAAACTACTGCGCCACCGAGCTCCTAAAGTAAAAGTATAACAGAATATAATTACATAATTCTTATTTCATATTATCTTATATGTGGTAACTAACGACAAGACGAATGAATCACAAGTTCTTAGCACAACATACGATGGAACACATGAAAAAAGACATAAAGGAAATTCAAACGATCATTAAGTCTATTGAATCTATTACACAAAACTTATTTTAATTGCAAAGCAAATACGCCGATTAAAAATACAAAATATACATATGTATAGATTGAATGTTAGAGTTTAAGGTCACAAAGTACACATACGCACTCTTCACTTCACTCGTATAAAGGTCTACTTGACCGCATAGTGTCAAAAACGCTGACATCTTCTTGTTCTTTCGAATATTGTTAACGATATCGTTTTTGACATTGCTATCCGGAACTGGCCCATTGTTGTTTGCGAGTGTACCTTCAGTGGAGGCCATCTCTGCATAATTTTTATGCGGGCATTCTGGCTGGTGTCGCGCGGGGCGGACGTTTTAGCGTAATGGGCGCAGGGAATCGCGCACTATTTAATGTTAAAGTGCCCCCGTCCGCCCTTCCCCCGCCGCCCGGTGGCGGACAGGCTTAATTCCTCAGTATCTTCCTGCATTTCGGTTTACGATACTGGCCTTCATTACGGCTCTGATCGTCTACACTACAGCAAGCCATTAAATGCCATAGCTCTTCATACTCATATATAGTTTGTCATTTATAAATTTCTCATACATTCTACGTTTTCTGATGGATAAAAATTATAAATCTATTTTAGATTATTATTATCGCTAGTGAGACCAACAACGTACTTATAGATATATAAAATAAGATAGTACCTACTTAAAAGTAATGCAGTGGCAATGTGCCTGAAGTATTGATGGACAAAGATACGTTTAGTACTATATTACCTAGGTATATACGTTTACTAAAGGTATCTGTGCTAAGATCTTAATTTTTATTGGTTGGATTGTATGGAGCTACAGAAAATCGCTAAATAATATTGTTTTTGACGATACACACGTCCATATTAAGTAAGTCCATGATCATGACATGGCAGCTATCGGTCTCTAATCTCTATGTCATCTATCAACCTCAGCATTTCTATATGCATTTGTTCCACGTTATCATTTCTATGATTCTTTTGTTCGACGTTAAGTACTAAGTAAATACTAATAAGTACCTTGATATATTTTCTTCGTCATTCTCAATTTAACAGACATTTACTCTGTCGTTCGCAATGATGGCGTAGTATTTGTCTTATCTATACATATGCTGAATTTGCTTATAAACAATTTATAGTTAGTCGGATGTGTAAGGGATATACACTCCTAACATAAGATGCTAGCATCTTCAACGATAGCTTCCTTCTAGAAGTTTCTCTAGGTCTAGTCTAGCTTACAGCTTACTTGATTTGATTCCTGGTCGTTTATTTTGCGATCGGTTTCATTCTCTTCATTCCTTCCATCGTAGTGTTATTGTGATCTATTATTTCATGAGCATTGTAGCAGTATCTTTGCACATTGCATGCTATGATAACCCATACTGGGTGGATTTTTGTGACGGTACATTAAGGTCAGATATTATAACCGTTATAGTTACAGGAAAACGTTCCTGCCTGGGAGACTTTCCATAACTTTTTAAGACATTCTGAACTGCATTCACAGATTTTGGAAAAAAGTTACCGTTAGCAAAAGAAATCCTAAAATACCAAAGAGAAATGTTTATGCCAATAGATTCTATTTTATGTCCCATACATTTTGTACGGAATATTTCGAGTTGATTTATCGTTTTTTCCGAAATCTACGAGAAAAGTTTTTTGCGATTTCTGTCGTTTCTAGTACTCATACCTTAACTGGTCCTATAAAGTCTTTTGATCCCCACATGAAATAGAATCGATTGGCATAAAACATTTTTTTTTGTTATTTTAGCATTTCTTTTGCTAACGGTAACTTGTTTTTAAAACTGTGAATGCAGTTCAGAATATCTTAAAAATGTATGGAAGGTCTCCTAGGAACGTTTTCCTGTAACTATAACGGTTAAGGTACCTGCCCATGTACCGTCTCAAAAATCCACCCTGTATGTGGTGGTCTGCGGTCCCGCGTGTGGTGCGGGCACAGTTTAACGAGTGAGGGGAAGGCAGCGGCAGCGGCGCGTGTCGCGCAGCGCCGACACCCAGTCTGGCAGCCCCGCACCCGCAAGCTCGAGCCTGCCGGTGCGCATGCTATCACGCTGCTTATTAATGGCTGCTCGCGATAACGGATAACGATAGGATTATCACAAATTGAAGACAGTCCACTTATTTGTGTCTCTTCTATTGGCTTGGCTCATCCTTATCACAGATTTCTTGTTTCTTGGTTTGCTTCTGCACTTTTCTTTAAATATATTTTTTTGTACTTTTGGAAGTAGAAAGTCTGATTATGCGCCACTATCGAGGTGATTTAGATCAATTCAGTTATTTCTGTAATAGGGAACATGCATCAATTTTTTTTTGTACTTGTACTTTATTTTACCTTCAATCCAAACAGTGGGTATGATCCATGGCAAGACAGAAATTTTGTCAAATGGTCATCACTAAAAGATTATGTAATGTTTTTCTATTCTATTCTATTAAGAACCACTTTCACAGCTCTTGATGATGCTTCATGTAGGGGCGAAACGCGTGTAATTTAAGAGTAGTTGGTATCAGGGCAAGCTGTGTTGCTGTCGGTGTGTCATGTCAGGTAGGTATGTGCATTTGCATTTATTTGTGGGCGGGCGGGCGGTGCACAGATTTTTTGCATATTTTGCCATTATTTTGTGGAAGTTATTGCTAAACATTGTTTTTACATCCATTACTTAACACTTTCAACTGGTTTTTGTAGTGATAGTATTATTAAAAACCTACATAAAAAATAAAACTAAAAAAATACCGTCGATCCTTTAGACGCATAATACCACAAACGCAAAATACCTACTCGAGATTTTGTGGTGTTTTGCGGATTTGTAGAAAAAAATACGTAAAATACCAATTACGTATAATCCCATAAACGCAAAACACCGACTGGGACTTAGAATTATTTTGTCACTGAAGTGGAGTGGCCGAATAAATTATTTCGCTAAGGTTCCTCAGCCCTTTAGACGCATAATAAGCTAGGTTATATATTCTGTGACTATGCTTAAAACTAAAAGTACCAGGCTATCAGGAATGTAAAGGAGCTGATCAAAGTACCTTTTCATCAGATCCGGTCAGCATTTTCCCCACAGCTCTCAACGCACACGCAGGGGTGCTAACTGCTGGAGAGTTGGTCTAACAGGGCAATCAATCTATTGAAAAGTACCAGGCTAGCATGAATGTAAAGGAGGTCTTATCATACCTGTTCATCAGATTCGGTCAGCATATTCCCCACAGCCGTCAACGGGAGTCCTTACTACTGGAGACTTCGACTTTACTGGTAGCAAGTCAAAGTACAGAAAGTATTTTTTTTCAATCAGTCAATTACGAAAAAGTTGGTGTTATGCGTATAGTTGGTATTTTGCGTAAATCAAAGTTGGTGTTTTACTAAGTTGGTATTTTGCGTAAGTGGTATTTTGCGTTTTTATGGTGTAATTATTGCGTAAAGGTGGTATTTTGCGTATGTGGTATTATGCGTCTACAGGCATGAAAAAGCTAGATTAGTATGGAAAGTCGATTTTTTTACTGTTTTCAAAAAAGTCGTCGAACAAAATATGTTGTTTATGATGTAGGTAGGTAATCTACTCCTGCGAGGTTGTTGGTATTTTACAAATAACTCTATAAATATAATTATGTATAATTTGATACTGGTATCTAAATAGTTTAGTCTCATCCAGGTGATAACCTTTTGCCACGCAGAAAACGGTAAACAGTTCGCTAGAACGTCCGGCGCAGACCAGTCGCTACCGGCAGCGGCGGGTCTATCGGCTAAAAACATTAAAGTTCATGTTAACTGTACTTTGACAGATGGATGTGATACATTGCTACTTCATTTTGGCACAAATAAAAAATTACCAAAGAAAAGTAGCAATATATCACATCAGCTGTCAAATTACAGTTAACATGAACTTCAATGTTTTTAGCCGATAGATCCGCTGGACCGAGAGCCGAGAGGAACATACCAACATTGATGAGAACATGTTGCTATTCGATCTCGTTCCGTTCCCGTACAAAATTGTACATTTTACGACCCCGACATTGGTTTAAAATATCGACAACAAAATATCGACACATGATGGTTTAAAATATCGAATGAAAACGTAACAAAATCTACATTTCAGTTAATACATAAGTACATCTCTTATTAAGCTCAGCACTCATCCCATTATACTTATCTATCATTGTCGCTTCGTCTTACTTTAAGCGTGCCCGCAGACTACAGACTTTCTATCGCTCGATAGTTGGCCCGATAGTTGGTTTTGTATGAAGAATCGGCGGATACCAAATCGTTGTAGAGTGCGCACTTGCATACATCTTCATACTGATTCCAACTATTGGCCGACAGTTTGGTCTATAGTTTGCGGGGACTCTAAGCGTGCCCGCAGACTACAGACTTTCTATCGGCCGATAGTTGGCCCGATAGCTGGTTTTGTATGAAAAATCGGCCGATACCAAATCGTTGTAGTGTGCGTACTTGCATATATGCCGGGCAGTATATGCCGGCTTCTATCTGTACTTCTTCATACTGATTCCAACTATCGCCCGACAGCTTGGTCTGTAGTTTGCGGGGACTCTAAGCCGCCAACACGGATTACTTTGAACAAGGTGACATCTCTTTCATGACTTCATATACCCCTACTATTCTAATAAATGTAATAAGTACAACGGCACTAACATTATTCAGTATTTGACTTATATAATATAATTCAGTATTCGAGTAAATAATACAGTTTTACATGATGAAAAACCGAGTCCAACATTTGCATGCTTACACTATTCCATATTTCATCGTGAAAGGTGGCGTGTGTGCAACTGTGTATTAATTAATCAGTACAGTACCCATCGCGCATTCTCACGTCAGCCCGTTTTTGTAGACATTTGCTTTTCATCAGCAGTTGAACGGAATATGGATCCTTATCAACTGCTTGATCGAACGCCCGTCTTCATATTAAATATTGTTAACTGGCCAGGCTTGTTTGATACAGACACACCTTTCGATATTACAATTGGTTCGATTGATTCGCGTCCTTGGTCGAAGTTTCGTGGAATCATGTGGTTCTGTAGAGTTTGTTTGCTCAGGTGTATGGCTAGTTTCACGCACGGCGCAGTGCTTCCTGTACTTGATGTACCTAGGTAGTTGGTGCAGGGTACTATTATAAATTCTGTGGTGCAAGCATAAAATACTGGTAACAAACATGGCATGACGTTGTCTAGTTGATCTTGTAAACTTGACATTATTGTTGTATTTGGATCTTATGATCTTATAACGTTATAACTGTCTTGTAAGTCGTAGCAGATCTCTGCATTTTCACTACTCATTTAAAATAATTCGGCACTGTAAGGTACTGCAATTCTCCAAACGCCGATATTATATCGATAGTGAGTTAAGAATGTAGTATTTTCAAGTGTTCAGTGTTGTTTACCGTTTACTCAGATGGACGCCAACTGGTTGGATATTTTTCTTTAACAATTTTTTTTCTTATAATTTCTATGTATTTTTTTCCTTTAGTTCCGCTTTAAGTCGTTTGATGCCTATTACGAATCTTTCTGCAATAATATCCAGATAAATAGTTATTACATAGAATAATAAAATCTTGTAATTCTGTGTCCAACAACCAATATTCGAAATTAAAATGTTTAGGGATTTCACGGCCGCAGCTTGAACCCAATTCAAAAATAGCTGGATTATTGAAGTCTATGTTGAAGCTACCTAGTTTGGGACGATTCATTGTAGTAGGTGTGTCATAGCTCGCGTACGTAGGTGCCTACTCCTATTGTTTATTCCTGATTTCATACATAGGTACATAACATTTTTAAGTTTAAAATACAGTTGTTATGGTGCCTCTCCAAAACATTAATATTAGCAGTTAAATAATTTAATGGAATATAACTTTCTAGTGATTCTGTTGTGTGTGAGTTTGTGAACTCGAACAATTTCGTCAGCCCTACCTCTCGTGAATTGCATTTTGCACCGTCAATTGGCCATTGCAGAGTGAATGGGCCCCTGCGCTCACGCAGCGCAACATGGCGGACGGTAAAAAAGCAATGCTTTGCGGGTGCCGTGATGGCAGAGCGAGAGCACGATATGTCGCCAGCTCGTATGCCCCATGCAGCAATCATGCAATCACGGCACGGCCGAACCGTGTTCACTTCACTTCCCAGAATCGTTTTTCTGGTCGTGTCTAATCAAACATATCCTTTTCTGCAAACTTGTCGCGCCCCTATCGGGGAGTCTACGCTACAAGGGCAGCTGAAAATAATGAAGTGTCCGGATTGGTGGATCGATCACCAGGCCTATATTGTAAATCTGATAGCTTCGGGCAACTGAGTTTGTCAATGTGACAGACAACTCTCCCAAAAACAAAACAATGTAAGTACTTAAGTACTTACATCATATCAAGAGGAGATTATGCCACCCTTGGTTGTCCAGCGTAGCTGTCAGAGTAACAAAATAGGTCTGCTATTATCAAAGTCAACAGCAGTTACCTGCATGTGCAGAGTATGAGAGTCGCTGTTCTTCTAGCTAGAACAAATGCGCGTGAATCGATATTGATTGCATCTGTTCACAAAGCAAACTGCAATGCCTAGTACGCTGGCGACAAGTGGTGTTTAGTTTAAAATTGGATACACATTCCATAAGATTACCAGTTTTATGACCAAACCGGACACGTATCGGTTTCGCAACGAGTAAAATGCTAATTTTTGCATTGCATTTACAATATCAGTACCTACAGTAGATTCGTCCAGTTTTCGACGCGTTGATTACGTATTCCGAGCTGATTATTTCGAAGTCGGAGGTCGAGACAATAGAGCGTCAATAACTAATTCTAACAAACAATGCAATGACCCAATGCGTGCGAGTTGATGTTTCGCACCATTGTGACCAGCGGTCATTACAAAATATTTATGGAGCATGTTTATTTATTTACAAATGTTGTTTCCATACAATGTTACATGTTCAATGCTTTGTCTCGTCTGCTAGGTCGCCTTCTTCTCTTTAAACTATCAAGGTATTATCAGATCCTCTGATTGCCCTTTCTTTAAACTGATTGTGTTTCCTTCCTCTCTCTTTGTAAATCACCCTACCTGCCCTATAACCTTGTTCGCGTGTAGCAGAGTAAAATAGATAGATTTTCAACTATAAAAGTAAAATAAGTAATAAAGACCGAGCCGCGTGCGCAATGGCAGTTCGGTCGTGCCAGATTACGAGGCGGCCAGCCAATCAGCAGCGTCGCCCCGTACCCCGGCCCCCGCCAATCAGCTGGCTGGTAATCGACGCATAATCAAAAACCACACCACTGATAAGTACATATAACCAACCATACGTATACGCCACACGTCCACGCCGCCGACCGGAGACAGCTTTTATATCTTCACCTTTAGCTCTGCGCAATCCACCATTCGAATCGGTAATTTGTATATTTTAAATAACATCTTCTAAGCATTATTTTGTTTTTAAGGCACCTACAGCTTGGCAAAAAAGTGAAGAAACGGAACTAAGATATCTATCAACACCTGGTTTTTGCATTTGCACTCGTGGTGTTTCCGTACTAACGACAAACAAAATGGATCCCCCATTATTTTCAATAGTTTTTTGCCAGACTGTAAGTATCTACCAGATTATTCATTTGCCCAACTTCCTCCCAGTAATCGTAACGATTACGTGTTACGTTGAGATGAGTCTTTCTTTACGTAACAAGACACTGGTTTTTGTTAAATCGTTATATCATATCGTCGATACCTACCATTCTTCAGACATCGTGTTTCATTGTTAGCAATTCGTAGAAAGCATCAGTGAGACACTCATGTCATGTGGTAGATAGAGATAATGAGTGTAAAGTTGTTTGATAAGTGTTATGCTATAAATATTGTTGAACGTTATCAAGCGGGCGTAGTGCGGTGTTGAGGTGGTAGCACTATATAGTTGAGGTAGGTTCGTTGCCTTGACCTTTGGATGGAGTCCGTGCGCAAACGACATAATTTTATTGTTCGCGCACAATGCTTAGATGTGTAGCTCTTATTGTTAATTTGCCACTCCCATCATTTTTTAGGGTTCCGTACCAAAATGGTAAAAAGGAACCCTTATGTTGTGACTCAGTCTGTCTGTCTGTCATATCTCGAGAACTACTAATGGTATCAATTTGGAATTTGCCCAACTAATTTGCAGATAAGAAAGAAATAAAAAAATAAATATTTTTTACAACAGGGACTGAAAAGGGATCATAAAAATTTGAAGTGGGCTACTAGGGCATGTGGGGTATATGAAAGAGCGCTGTTTGCACATTTCCAAACAAGGCCGCATAGTTTTTGACTTGTATGATGAAAAATGTAAAAAAATACCGTTCCCCTCCTTATCTCCGAAGTTTGCAAAGAGAAAAATCTGAAATAATTCTATGTGATAGTGATTTATGTAAAGATTATAGGAAAAATAAAACGATGCCTCAATATAGCACACGTTTTTTAGAAATTATCAACAAAAAATGCATTTGTTTAGTGAAACAACCGGTAGTGACCGGTCAACAGATGGCGCTGCCTTAAGAAAATATATATTAGATCCACTATCGGTCAAGAGATGGCGCTGACCTAAGAAAAAAAATTAGTTCCACTATCGGTCAAGAGATGGTGCTGACCTAAAACTGCAATATAATTTTATTATACATCTCTGCAGTGTATTTATTATGATCGTATGGAAACCCTCGGTGCGTGAGTCCTTCTCGCTCTTGACCGGTTTTTTCATTTAACGACATGATCGACTACTCTTTGTTAATGTAAGTACGTACAATTGTATCATCTGAATCATCATGAATGTATAATCTGACTAGCTTAATTATATGTTGAAGTCAGATTACAATCGATTACAATTTTCATTTCGTGATGTGGTTCACTGCATCTCTTTGTATTTCTTTAAAATAATGTGGGAAGAGTAGTGTCTCTAAATTCATTGTTTGATTTAACCGAAAGGTCTATATTTCCGTCAACAAGTCCGACATTTTGGTTGTGTGTGTTTGTGGATGTAAGTTATGTCACGAAGATGGACGCGCACACGGGCCGCGGACCGGTCGGGGCGGTTTGTGATTTTTTACAGCGGGTCGCTAGCTTGCGATAATAACGTGACCCGCTCTGTCGACGTTCCCAAATTGCTTATGTCTAAAACTTTTCAGTTTGTTCCTCATTTACGTCTCCTACTATAATTTTGATGACATTATTTACTCAAGGAAGACAATTGAAATCCAAAAATCAACTAATTTTCGTTGTAGATTCGTTACCAGAAATATTTGTGCCAAGGGCGTCGCCAAGGGTGGGCAAGGGGGGCAGTAGAGGTTAAAAAAACGTAGCCAGCCAACTTGCGCATGTTATTGTTAATGAAAAATATTATTTATGGCTACCCCTACGTTTAAACTTGGATTCAGAACTCTTCGATAAGTAATTAATTTAAAAACATAAAATATAAAAAAGTATTGAAATGCAGGAAAATAGTTGATAATTCTAAAGTACATTGATACTTACTATCTTGTTGGTCTATTTGAAATAAAGATTTTTAATTATTATTATGTATGACCGTTCGTTCCATATGTGTGTTTGTGTTATAGAACACAAACATATCCATAGGGATGTGCATAATATTTAACTACATCCAGGCATCAATGAAGTTGAATCCTAATTGGTTACTGACGTTACTGTAGTCACAGAATAACAAATAGTACAAGTCTGTAGTGTTCAATTATTCCCTTGTGAAAATAAAATGTGTCCAATCTAGGCTTTGTTATCTTTAAAGCCTCTTGAAATCGATACAATAATCTACAGCCATTGGTTAGGGTCGTGTCTCCATTGTCAGTATGTTTCGACCTTGATCTACCTGACCGGTGACGCAGCCCTAGCCTTTATCCCATTCGTTTCTCGAGGGCTTGTCTTGTCATATCATATTGTGCTTGTCAGCTGTTTGCAGTTACTTATTTAAACACGTTTTTATTAGGTCGCTTTTTTGTTTATTTGTTTGTTTGTTTCTTTGTTTGTCCACAAATTTAGCAAACGATTTTATACTAGCTTCCCGATAAGCTAGAGACTTGAAACTATGAACATAGGTTCAGAACTGGAAGACTGCAATATTATGGTAGCTGCAGAAAGGCCCAAGGCACTTTGCAATAAAACCATACAACTTCCTCAAGTTTGGGCTCGTTTAATTTATCTTGACAAGTGGAGCCGGAAGATGGCCATAGGAACTCTGTGTTAAAACCATACAACCCCATCTAGTTTGGGCTCGATTGACACTTCTTGACGAGTCCGATTTTTATTCTAGTCCTTTTTCATGTTTTTATTCCGATTTTTATAGGTACTTTTTGTTAACGTGTTTTTTAATTAGTATTTTTTTACGTATTTTAACGCCTCGCAACGAATAGTATTGGTTCTAAGTTTCTAAGATTACAGTAGGTAAGTTCTTAAAATTAGTTTTTGTTTTATTATCAATTTTATCACAAATGTTCATTTCGTTGTTGTTTTTTTTTTGTCTGACAGTTTTTACTTTGAAAATTTACTTATCAATTTCTTGTTACTCGATATCATCTATGTATTGTATTTTTTTGTGTATCGTCACATTCGTCACACTTTCTCAACTCTTCTAATTTATCGCCTTATTAAAATGTTTCTTTGATATTTTATTTTACTACAGGACTACAACTGTTACACTATTACATATTCACAGTGTCATCGCTTGCATGTTTTTCTTAACTGGGATACTGTTTTCTTTCAATATTTCCAATTCCACGTTGTTCAACATGTTTGTGCTATATTTTCCTGTTGGTACGTTGCGTGGTCGAGGCTTGAAGCGCTGTGCTCAATCGGTGGTGCCAACAGTCAGCTGTTGTGCGATACCGCGGGGTTGCCGACCTACACAGGGCCCTTATCGCCCACCGCGATAACGACCCTCCCGCCACTATCTACTGAAAAATACTCACCAGATTACGAGCCTTATTTTAAAACATAAACACGATACCGATTAATCAGTGATGGATGATGTTTATCAACGATATTGTATTGTATTGTATTGTGTTCACCCATATTTTTCCAATTTACTAGGTATTATGAAATTTTGGAAGATGTGATATACTTAATCTAGCATCATCGACGTTGATTACTAATATATTAAAATTTACTGAAAATAAACTGTTTTTATTTAAAAAAAAAACACGTTTTTAAAACGGACTAAAAAGTATAAAATATTTTCTCCCGTAAAGATTTATAACCCTACTAGCGGCCGCCCGCGACTTCGTCTGCGTGGAAAGTTTTTTTGCTATTCCTCGGGAACAATACTTTTTTTCGGGATGAATGGTATCCTATGTCCTTCTCTGTACCCCTGACAACGTGTATGCAAAATTTCATGACGATCGGTTCAGTAGTTGAGACGTGAAGGCGTAACAAACAAACAAACAAACGGACTTTCACATTTATAATATTAGTAAGGATACAGAAGTTTTAAACTTAAAAAAACGTGGGGCGCATTTTGTAAGATTTAGGTACTTATTTATCATCTATTGTCTTTTGCAAGCCTGGACCTCGTCTCTCATCAGAGTACCTACCTACTTGTCAAGACGAATCTATAATGAGCCCAAATTTCATTGGGTTGTATGGTTTTATTACAGAGTTCCTGTTGCCTTCTTCCGACTCCATCATCAGATGAGCTCAAAGACACCATAATATTGCATTATACACTTTTAAACTTTCGCGTTGTCTTTTAGTTCTGACCTGTTCAAAGTTTCAAGTCTCTAGCTCATCGGGAGGCTAGTATAAAATTGTTTGAATTTGTGGACAAAAAACGAGAAAACAACCTAATACAAACATTATGATTATACAAATACCCCTGGTTTTTATATAGTTAGAGGAAAGCGGATTCGGTATTATTTTGTGCCCTTTGGCATCCACCAGATTTTTCCGTAAAACTTTTCGTCGTCACAGCGATTTACTTCTTCGGCAGAACTCTGTCTAGAACTTAGTAATTTCCAAATAGCTCATACTCAGCAAAACTCGTCTTGGATGGTAATGGACTTTCCATTAAAGTACAGCTTTTTTATCAGCATTCAGTTTTGAATCAACCTTATAGACGAAGATGTTCACTTTAGGTGTGTTGATTAGCGAACTAAAACATATGGATGTGTAATTGAAAACAAATATTGCTTAAAAATAGGCACCATGGCACCGAAAAAGTACAACTCGCTAGCTTTAGTCGGGCCAGCCACAGTCCCGGTGACTGACGTTAGCGCTCTTTATAGTAATTGCAGTTTGTATTGTAGAGAAAAGAGAGAAAGAGAAAGTTTGTAAGAAATGATGTCCTGTGTAGTCAAATGGTGTAAAAGACGCAAAGAAGGCAGTAAAAATATGCAGAAATAACGTATGATATTTTTCGTTTAAGTATAGAAAATATCTGAGTATACAAATTATGGTCGCTAATAATCAACCAGTGCTCAGACGCATTGTGCTGCATAATTAAATGCCAGCATTTTTAGTTAGCTCCATCCACTTAGTTGTACTTTACGTGTGGTGCCATTTTTTGAACGCTATGCTTGTTCCATTGATTTAAGTTCGCTGGTGTTGATAAATTTCGCTAGAAGCTAGCTAGAACGTTCGGATGATTGAGAAGATGCGGCGGGAGTGCAGGCGGCGGCGAGTGCGTGCGCGGTGTCGGCCGTTCACCTCTGAACCGAAACCAGGTCGAGAGGCAACGCCGCCGCCTGTACACCCGCGCTGTCACACTACTTCTACTATATTACTAGGCCCTACTTTTTACCCTTTTACAGTACAGGCTATCCATACCTAGTCTACGCAATTGAACCGTAATCTAATTTGACTTTAAGACGAAAAAATTCTGCGATGTAAAGGAAATAAATTATTCAACCAACTGACTTATTTTGCAGCTTGCTTGATATAGGAAGAACTATTTTTCTTTGCTTTTTTGACCTTGCTAATGTCATCCTTGTGTGCAGAACTTTTTCATCTCCTGTTTTATCTTTTGTGTTCGTCCAGTAGGTCTATCAAAAATTTGATTTCGTCAAGGACGTAGTAAGTAGTGTGATACACTCTTAGTTGCATAAATTTGATATATTATATCGTATAGCGTTATTGGAGTCAGTGTTTAGAGATTATACATTTTACAGTTTTTGGTTCGTCTCGAAGTCTTATACCCCAAGCACCATGCTAAACGTTCTTGGATTCTATTAAAATGTAAAAACGATAATTATCCTGTTTTATCTTGTGACAAGCAACCTCCACATTTTCTCGATTGACTTTGACTAAGATTGGCGCTGCGAGCATTCCCAGTTTTCGAATCCATAGAAATTGTAGCGAATAATTAGAAGCGATTACATTGCTTTCCTATTTGGTTAGTAGGTGATTAACCAACCAGCAAATTAAGTAATTGGTGCGCTGGAGGCGGCGGCGCGGCCGCTCACGCGTGCTCCCGATGTTATTGCTCGGCAAATTGAATCTCTACCGGAGGGGGGCGGGGGTATTCGCAAAATATACAAATTAAACGTTGCCGCGTTCATTTGAGCCGAATTAGCGAACTGAATCCTATCCGAGAGGTCGTCGGCCGAACTATTACAATAATTCGTTCAGCCGAATCTAGGCCGCTTGCGTCGCCTGCCTACCAAACACAACCTTATTCCACGAACGATAAGGTCCAAAATAAAGGTCAGATTGTCGCGAATAGATTTTCTAGTCTCTCAGAGTTACACTTTGAGGTTTAAGCGTTTCTGACGGTGAGTTTGTTTCTAAGTTTATTAAAATTCTTCGCAGAGTCGGATAAACTAATTAGTGGAAGGTAATGCACTTATGCAGGTCGGTTTCGTTGCCGACGACGCGACCACACTGACGGACACGGATGTAAAGTCGTGGTCGGAGTTGAGTCGGCCATCACTCTTGTCTGCGTCACGCCATCGCCACGCAAAATGCATTCATTTATGGCTATTTTAAGTTAAGAAGAAGATTGCTCTATCTGTTCAGGCTGCCTCTAGATACTATAGTCGTAAATCGTAGTCAATAGGTTGTCGAGAATATCAAGATATCCATAACCTGCAAATTCACATACTCAAAATACTGACTAATCTATCTATTAAAGATGAGGCTAAAAATTAATCTTTAGTATCGTTCCTAGAGTACCTAGGAACTTTGCAGGCACCATACTATGATGGTAAAAATAACCAACTATGCCATACTTAATATCCTACTCGAATCAGTGATTCTGACAATTTATATTCAGAATTCTACTATGTCATTAAACGAAACAATCGTTGCGTGCGCGCGCGCACAGTTAGCGGAGACCACCGTTCATTGTATGCCTTATAACACTTTTTTTCAGACAATCTTCGCTATTATGTTCTATTTTAATTAAAGGAGCGTTTGCAAGTTCCCACTCTCACAGCCGTAAAAAATAATATTATGTGCTAATTTTTGTAATGCAATATTCAATATTGAAGTAACGTTGTAATAAACCAAGCTTTAATCGTCATCTAAGTAGTCTAGATCTAATAAATATAAATAGATTTTCGTAAGATCATTTAGGGCCTAAATGATCTTACGAAAATCTATTTATATTATATTATATTTGCATTCTTAGATAACTACCTAAATTTTAGGTAGTTATCTAAGAATGCAAATTCAAATAAAACATGTTTTTGTGATCGTCATCTTAACGAAGCGGAAAAAATAATCATCTAATCGCATATTTTGTTTTGCAGGTGATTTTTGTACGGACGTCATCATGAAGTGGAACGACGTCACTGATATTAGTAAGTGGTCATTACCTTTTGCCTTAACCCCCTAATTGTGTTATGTAGGATTTTGAGTGTCATTTGCTAAGCTAACGTTAAATTTATATTCACTTGTGAAGTTATTCTGAGTAATCCTGTAGATAGACAGTAGGGCAGCACCGACTTCCAGCAGAGCAATTTGGTAGTAGATGAAAAGTAGACTGTTCCCGCAGAAGTTTAGATATCACAAACGCATATACACAGTAAATTTTTAAGTATATCTAAAAATGAAATGGGTATTTCAGACCGCGTAAATGAACAACTTTTACTATGGGGCCAACCACGGAAACGCGAAAAAATAATCATCTGTTCCATACATTATAGTCCAGTTGATGTTGTACTTTTCTATGGAACAGCTGTTTTTTTTTCGAGTTTCCATGGTTGGCCCCATAGTAAAAGTTTTCATTTACGTGGTCTGAAACCCCATTTAATTTTTAGATATACTTAAAAATTAACGGTGTAGATTCATTTCATACAAAAAGCAGCCCGATTGCTACAGTCTGCAATGCTACCGAGCAAATTAATGATAATAGCACAAAAACATCCAAACGTACTTCTAAGTAGGTATATCAGGAAAATATGCGAAGGTGTTTTCCTTGTTTGTAAATAAGGGAACAGATAAGTAATTGTTCTAATATTGAATGGAGCCGCAGCCAAGTTTGTAAACTGCCATCGGTCATTTATTTCTGTACAAGTGTGTAATGCTGCATCGGGTGTTGGCACGGGTGGCTGCCGGCCGGTAGTACGCGTGCGCTCGTACTCCCGCGCCGCCGTACGGCTGCGGAGCGTGGGCGGCATCAACACCTCGCTGTGTGTACTATGCTCATTATGATAGGAACGCTAAATATCCTCCGTTTTTGCTTACAAACTTTGGAAGAGCACATAATCAACTTATAATTTACCTAGTAATTTATATTTTAATATCGAGGAATAACGTCATACTACCTTACCTAGATAAAGTTTGCTCCTTCATCTCGATATCCAGCAAAAAGTCCTAACCCATGTACTTAATTCACAAGCTAGATTACGCTATCAATTTTTTTCAATCCAATCTAGTACCTACATCGATTCCATGTTGTGTGTACCGATTTGATAACAGTATACTTAATTATGACCACTTAAATATAATATGGGAATTAGAACAACGTTCCAAATGTTTCGATCAATCATCAGCACTTCGTCAAACAAACGGTGTTGATAAATTACATCAAATGGCTGAAGCCGTGGTGACTGTGTTTAAAAATCAAATCACCCTGGACTACAATACTGTTACCTCTGATTTCTTGTCAGAGTGGAGGCAAACATTTGACTTTGTTCGTAACAGGAAATGAAATATCTACCAAACGACTTTGTTTCCTTCTAGTCAAGACTAAGCTATTGCTTGGCACAATCGATCGTGTTATCAATTAAAAGAAAGGAAATAATAGTGACACTTTGTACCAAGGTTTGAGAATCAGCTTGGCTGACCTGCGCGATGATTTGGCATCGATTACAGGAAGATGCGTGTGATACCGAGCATGTAGTAGCATTTATTGTGGTGGCCATTCATACAGAAATAGTGCAGAGATTGAAGTCGGCCGGGTGACTCCGTGACGAATTGCAGCAGAATGTATGCTGACACCCTCCGCCTCACATGAACACGCACGGGATTACGTCGAACGTACATACATCCCTCGTTCAAAACGGAGAGTTGATTATGCCTTATTTGCACTCACGGCGTTTTTATGGATTTGCGCTTTAAAGATGAAAGAGGAAAATTTGTGTCTTACAAAGCTGGTCTTTCTATTATCACAAATCACAGACGTAGTGTGTTGGTCTGCCATTAGTCTGCGTATGCAATCGATACGATCGCGGACAGGCCGCAATCGATACCATGCGCGCGAGCAACATCGCCGTCGCCCGCTCCAGATGCTGCGACGGCGTTCCGACTTAATTGTTTGTGTAATGAGCGTTTACTTAGGAGCTCGCCTCTTGTGGTTTCTCCGCCTGCGGTCGAGCCTCCTCGCCCCGCGTTAGATTCACCCTAGCCACAGATGCGAAGCCTCGGACTCGGAATATGTTTATACAACGTGTTAATGATTTAACGGAGAATGAGAAAACCGTTTCTTCAGTTCAGACCATCAAACTGAACAACTTTTACTATGGGAACAACTCTGAAATAGCGAAAAAAAAACAGCTGTTTCGTTTGAAAATGTTTAAAATGTTTAAAAATTAATAACGAAAATATAAAAATGTATGCAGCTGATTTTTTTTTCGCGATTTCAGAGTTGGTCCCATAGTAAAAGTTGTTCAGTTTGATGGTCCGAAGAAACGGTTTTCTCATTTTGCGTTAATTCATTAACATGTTGTAGATGCTATTAGTATTTCACTACCATTACGACGTTTACACCTAATGGAGATCTTCGATTTGTTTTGCAATACCTACATAAAATAGATGTTAGAATGGACTGAAATTAAAGCTTTATGAAGTTGTCAAATAATTGGGAATAGAATCTACATTACACTAAAGTTTAAATCATATTTATTAGCAGTACTTATTACTGTTTAATATGTATCTAATTCAAAAATACACGGGCATGGCGCTGGCGTAGCTTGGAGCACGATCGTGGTACAACGAACTTAAATTCGTAAATTGCGGCACCACTCCATGAAGAAAGTTCCAGGAATCTGAAATCTCGATGTACAATGGAAGTAGATGATATGCTTTTCAGACAAAATCAGAATGTGAATTGTATGATGTTGTTTATTCATGAAACGGAAACCAATAGAGATGTTTGTACAACGTAATAAATCAACCGTAGCAGTATGATTTAACTATGAAAGTGTTTTCCCAGGTTTGTGAGAATAACTATCGACAGTTGCTGTCATAATTATTACTACTACACACGAAAACATGTTCCGTTCCATTGCCTGATTTTGGTTAGCTGTCAGAATTAGAAAGATGTTGTGATCATCGGAGTGTGACGAGGCGGCCATGTTGCGCGCGCGCCGAATTGCAGATTACATCACTGCAAAAAACGTGCGCGTGCAGTACGAGGCACGGGGGGAGGGGGGCGCGGGGAGGCGGATCGCTTTAGCGACCTTGGCCTTGCTCGAGCCGCGGCCAAGGTGAGCGTTCAACGATACACCGCAATTATACATGCGCCCACCAGTCTACCGGCACACATTATGTAGCTTCGTACGAGAATAATCACGAGCATTACGATCGATCGAGCACGCCCAGCCAGCTCGCCGGACTCATCCGTGGAATAATAGGAAACGTTCCAAGCCGCCGCGACCGCTCCAAGTGGAAGAGCTAACAACATCACAGATTTAACACCTTTCAAACACCCACTATGCTAACAAAAACGGGAAACAAAATTTGAATAACGAAGTGCTCTGTAGCTAGCTGTACCTGCCCTCGATTGTAAACACTTTTTATTCCAAACGTAGATACGTATTTTGCTATCAGATTCAATTAAAGGAACGTAGGTGAGTTATTTAACACGCACAACTCTATCAGTAACTCTAGTTTAACACAAAAACTAAGTTTTCCGTAAGTTTTATTCTAATTTGCTTTAGAACCGATTATTGTTTTTAAATTCATCATTGGTCAACGGCAAATACAGTGTGTGCTTTTTGTGGCTTGATGTCATCAAACATTTGCACTTCTAAGTAGTTTTGAGGAAAAATAAGGCATTTTGAGAATAAGTCTTTCTGCGAATGAGTCCAAAGTAGAATAGAGCATTTCACGAATAGGGCATTTCCAGAATGAGGCATATCGCGAATAAGGCAATATACCTACGACTGCAGGGCATTTTGCGAATAGGTCCTTTTGCTACTAAGCCTTTCTGACTTCTATAGGCAGGTGCCGTGATATTATTTACTCTTGGTATGTTCTTGTCCAAAAAAGATCGATATCTAACGTTTCTTTTTCACTTCCCATATCTAGGTAAGCACTAAAAACCAGGGACTCTTTCGATTTTGATCTACGATACTTACCTCGTTTCTCATGATGCTATGAATATTATGTTTGCATATCGAATTGGGTTTTCCTATCGAAGAAGCTTTTTTTTTTATTCTGTAAATATTAAAAACTCTAACAAACGGAGGGGTTTTAAAGCGCTTAATCCGGTCCCTGCTAAAAACTGAACGTGGTAGTAGGTACCCAGAACTTTGGCAGTCGTTTTGCAGCAACTGCATTGCAGTACAAACATTATTGGTTGGTGCAGAACTAAATCGGCCGCGTCCGTCGTGTCAATCTAAATCGGGACCGTTGTCACCCCAGTCAAGGCCTTAATGGGCATGATACTTAAACAGACCTCCTCATTTGCCATCAGGACTCCGGTACATCAATTTTAATATTATCTTGCTATTGCATACTTAAATTCTCGAAATATACCAATTAGGTACTCGCATGATACTTGAACCGACCTCCTCATTTGCCATCAGGACTCGTTACATCAATTTTAATAATATTTTGCTATTGCATACTTAAATTCTCGAAATATACCAATTAGGTTAGGTACTCTTCTTTTTCATCATCCTCCTTATCCCTTATCCCAATTTATTTGGGCATTCTTTTTTTCATAGGTCATCTCCTCAAATTCAAATTCAATACTTGCCGATCTGAGTCTCTTTCAGTGGACTTGTAACAGTAAAAATATTCAAGTGCAGGAGGGTGATCAAAGAAATCAATCAAAGCTTGGAAAGTAAAAAAGTTCAGTTCTTTAACGGTAAAGGTTACTCCCAAAAACTAGAGGTTAATACTTAATCTGTAATACTCATTTGGGAAAATATTTTATTTCTCTCTATAACATTAGTTGAAAAATAACTTCTTGTTTCTCGTATCTACATCATCATCATCATCATATCAGCCGCTCGACACCCACTGCTGGGCATTGCCCTCCCCCAAGGATCTTCACGACGATCGGACCTGTGCTGCCCGCATCCAGCGTCTCGTCTCTACACTTCATCATTATTTTTCATCTTCTTTTGCTGCTTGTATAGGCAAAAATTGTATTGATTTGTGAAACAAAAGTCTACCTACTGAAGCTAGTCAGTAAGATCTGAGAATCTGATGATAATAACAATCACATACTTTTAACTTATCTTCTAAAAACAAATCTATTTTGTTTGAAGTAACAAAGTCGCCCACCGTACCAACTGTCGGTAGTCGTGCTGTGTATAGTTGATTGATACACACGAAGTCCTACATTTCCTTAAGCGAGTTGACACACCCACATCTCACATGCGCGCGGTGGCCCTAATGAAGTCTATTATTATAATCCGGTTATTTTAATAGAGTCTTACGCAACCTACCTACTACACTACAATAATGGACTGCTGATGAAGCGAACGCTGAGCTGAGACCGATGTGATGTTTACTTGGACCGTTTGTCTTTTGATCGACACTTAAATAAGTTATATTTATTTAATAAACTTGTAGCCCAATCGGATGGAATGAGCATTGGGCCGGACTCCCAAAAAGGTTGCGGGTTCTAGTCCCGCTTGAGAAGCATCTGGTGGCAAGTCGATTTTACAAAACATTCAAATAAATTAAAATATCTAAATAGCATGTGTAGCCGGTCCGTACTTCATGTATGAACAAGCAGAGGAGTGCGGCATCGCGGGCGCATATGAACGCCGATCACGTGCGGCCGGCGGCGCGCGGGCGCAGCTCACGGGCCTTTCGGGCCTGACGGTACTATAACCGCAGCCCAAGGTTACCTGCGGCATTAGGATCGTATGAGCACTGTATGTGGCCACTAGAAATCATAAAGAAAGACATGGGCGTACCGATGGGGGGGGGGGGGGGTAAGGAGGGGCAGCGGCCCCCCTAGATTTTGTTTACCTCCAACTAACTATCAATAAAAGTTCTTATTTGCCATACAATATATTTGATTTATAATAAATTTGCTCCCCCTCACTGGGGGCGATACAATAGATTTGCCCCACCCCCCTGGGTACGCCCATGAAGAAAGATTTAAATTAAATTGGTAAATGAAAAAATATAACCTCCAGCGATGGATGCAGAGACCAAACCAAACCATAGTTCATCCATTTGTCAATTCAATAATAATTATCCAATCCCGAAGTCTGATCTACACCTCGGCGAGGAATGGTATGAAAAAAAGCGAAGGCTCAACCATAAATAATACAGTAAAAGGGAGTAGAAGGGGCTCGGGTCAGAGCGAGCAGCGCACGCGCAGGCCGCGTCACGGCCGCCGCGGGCCATTTGCATCCACTGCCACTGCTTGGACCATCAACAACTACGCTGATGGGATATTCCGAGCCTCGTATTTCGTATCACTACTCTTTAGTCTTTCGATTTTTCCCTACATTAGTAATTGATTCGCAAAGAACAATTTTGTTTTCTAATATTTTCCCTAATCTCCAGGAAACGAACCCATTGATTTTGTAACAAATCTCTAACTCTGCAAAAATGAATCAAATAAACATTAAAGTATAGTAAGTACCTAGCCTATCTACCAAATTATTACTTATTAGGTTCATATTGGTTTAATTCTGGACTTTTACTTGCTCCAAGGATATAATTATTACATTGATATGGCATTCAGAAGAAATCTGGCTTGCATAAAAGGAGTTAGAAAATCGAATACTTGAGTAGTACAATTGGTTCCTTTGAAATCCTCTATTATCCAACCGCATGCTCACAAAATCCCGGCTTGACGTTTCGTGACGCCCGCATCAACGGCGCATTGAATCTTGATCTACCTCCAACACGATAGTGAGCCATGTTAACATATTGCTGCTCGGATCCCAGTCTTGTGTCACGGAGTTACAGCTTGCGGAGGATGGATCGCCGAGATAAGATAGCATCGCGGCACGCGGGGCCTTTCAATTATTTACTAGCGGAACGAAACGGTTGTATCTAGTGCGTCGGCACTTTATGTTTAAACTCCTACACGCAAGACGAGACCCTGCACGATGTCCCGTCCAATTAAATTCCGTCTATTACCTAGTGGTTTGTGACCCTCATTGCACTTATAACAGAATCACTTGCAACAACTCTAACTACATACATACAATAGTTGAACCGAACACACGACGCGACGGGAAAAGTTAACAAAGTGAGAAGATCGGTCGGCCAAGAATAACAATGACCAAACGTGAGTGAAATAATGACTTGGGTTCGGAACCCGTTTGGGAGAGCTACGAGAATATTTGTGGATCGACCGCGGTTACTGATTGAGTTAAGTTTAGCAACTAAACAGTACACAAGCGACGTATATCTATACATAATCTAAATATATTTTACATCCCACCAGTGCAAGTCATACATTCCGCAGTGCCAAACTCTCTGGAACTAAAGTGTTTTAAGGTTGGGACCTAAGTTCTTAGGTCAGAAAACTACACTAGTACCTATATTATTGAGATTTTATTTACGTGATACATTTGGTATTTTTTCATCAAGATAACGCGCAACTTTACCGGCCATTATACATTCAAAACAAACCATTGGGTCATTTAGTTAATGCATTTGCATAGGAAATGGGCCACGCGGTGGCTGCGCTTGAATAAACTAGTGGAAAATAAAGAAGTTGCCGGTTTACGTCTATTTTAATTTGAGAGAGCGGTAGAAATAATCCCTTGGTAACGATTTTTATCGTTATTTTTAAACGCTCGCCTGGTGCGGTGCGCTCGTATTCGTATCAGGCAGGTGAATTCTAACTTTTTAGGAGATTAGTTGGTAATTTTGTCGTTTTAAGTCTTAAGTGACCTTGTTCGATATCGCGGACATCATTCTATTGCACTGCTTCTCCACTAGGAAATTTTACACTGCTCTCTCTAACCTCTGAATCTCAAAGTCAGAAATCATAATTCAAATAAACTTAGAAATTACTTAAGTGCTTGTCCATATTTTCCAACGTTTTAGTCTTTTTAGCTGACAAGAAGGACCTCAAAGAAGAATGTAATGTAAAAGTACAAGCTTTTTAATTCCGCTAAAGATATCTCGATATGGGTAGATTATATTCATCCTAAAGCAGGCAGGCGTCGTTGGTGCCGCGGCAAGTTCAAGAGCACCCTCCCCCCTTGCACTTCTCTCCCCTCGCTCGCCTCTCTCCCTCCGATGCAGCTCATGAACCAAAACATTTTAACTTCTGAATTGGCGAATTCATTATTTAGATTTTTGCATTAACAATTTGTTAAACTGTGCTATTACATACTCACACGAATTGCTTTTAGTATCAACCTACTAGTACAGTACTAGCTTCCGACCGCAACTTCGTCCGCGTGGACGTTCCAAAAATATCCCTAGGAAACCTTTGACATAAACAATAAGTCCCCCGTGACCACGACAGCTGCAAAGTTGCCGAAACGTCGGGAAAACCAAAAATCAAACCAAATACCAACTAATTACCAAAGTACTTTTAATAAAACCGCGCTAGTATCCGTTACCTATCCTGTTTTAATCCAGGTAACCTTGGCACACAGATACTTAGTGTAACAAATTTCATCCAAATCCGTATCAATCTCCGCGAAAAAGCGTCGATCTGTTCTGCCATTAATTTGATCCCGATAATATTACGATTGATTTTGTTTGCAAACTTGGCTGTGCAAATAACAATGTGTGGTATGGAAGTATACGCTACTAAACGTCTGAGACAGTAGTTTTATAATAAAAGTATTTTATTTCAATATAATTGTATAATGGTATGCTTGCATAGTCCTTTTATCCTTACTTGTCGTATTTGGTAAACAATTTTCACAGAACTGAGTTGTAGAGTTGGGCCAACTCTCTACTTATTCAGCGATTTAGCTTTACCGATTCGGGTTTAGGTTTAAAAGGCATGTGAGAACTGTCTAAAACTGAAAAGTCCGACAAGTAATGATAGACAGACTACAATGGGCGATTTGTGTGAAGTACTATCGACAACACCTCCGCTTTACCACTCCTAAGGTTAAAATCGCTCGCACGCCGCGCCGTTACTAACATACGTTTAGTTCGTGCAGGGGCGACACGCGCGCACACGAATTTTTCTGCAAAGTGGTAAAGCACGTGAGTCGCCGATCGGTCGTCTATAGGTACTCCAGTTCCACACGGAGAGGCTGAGAGGGACGGAGCAATACGAAGAAAAAGGACATACATGCAGCGAACTAAAATCTATGGAATAAGCATTCTGCTCAATAAATGGTACCACATGAAAAATACAACTAAGTGGATAGAGTTAAAAATGCTGGCATTTAATTATGGAGCACAAAGCGTCTGTACACTGATTGCTTATTAGCGATCATAATTTTTATACTCATAGATATTTTATACATATATTTAAACGAAAAAAGAAGATACGTTTTTTCTGCATCTTTTTATTGCCTTCTTTGCATCTTTTACACCATTTGACTATAAAGGACTGCATTTCTAAAACTCTCTCTTTCTATCATTTCTTCAATACAAACTACAATTTATTGAAAAGAACACTAACGTCAGTCACCGGGTGCGTGGCTGGCCCGACTAAAGCTGAGCGGGTTGTACTTTTTGGTGGTGCCATGTTTAAGCAATATTTGTTTGCAATTACACTTTCTTAGATTGTTGTTTGCTGCATACATGTCCCTTTTCTATATAAGGTCCTTCGTAAATAGTGCACATAATTTTAAGGGGTCAATGTAATCATGCATACGAACAACTTTTACTATGGGACCAACATTGAAATCGCGAAAAAAAAATCAACTGTTCCATACATTTTGATCTTTTTGGTTTTAAATTTTCTATGGAACAGCTGATTTTTTTTTCGCGATTTCAATGTTAGTCCCATAGTAAAAGTTGTTTGTATGCATGAGTACCTACATTGACCCCTTAAAATTATGTGCACTATTTAAGAAGGACCTTATATATCGGTCCGTCCCTCTCGGCCTCTCCGGCCGCCTGTGGAGGGCCATAAACTAAGTGTGGTGTTGTTGCAGGCATGGGCGGGGAGGCGTGCGCGTGCGCGCCGGCGCCGGCGCGGCTGCTGCCCGCGCCCGAGCCCGACCTCCTCTACGACCACCACTCCTCCGAGGAGGAGCTCGAGGTACTCAAGCCTACCTCACCTGACCCTACTTTACAGGATGTACTTGAATGAAACTCGATTAATTATTGATCAATTTATTTTCCAAAACTCACCTCCTAAATACAACTTTGAGAATGCATAGAAAAGGATACAAATACATATATCTGTCTCATACAATAAAATAATGAACGTTGGATATCTATTTATACATATTCAACTACCTGCTGATATAAAAATATGTAATATTAATAGGGTCGACAGCGGCGCTAGCCCAGTGTGACTGGTGCGCTTGAATTGAAACGATGTAAATGTGTATGCCACACTACTATTACTGAAGATAAGGCTCTCATTATTGGACACGTAGAGATGAAGCAATAACACAATCCTTTTGGGCCGCAAGCGTGAACATTTTTGCGTTTTCGATTTGGCAGGCAGGTATACTCTTCTTAGTTATAAATTTAATATCTGTAACTTAAACGGTTCCAAAAATACGTTTCGTCGCGTCAGTAGGCAAGCAATTCTAGGAGTTAAAGAGTCAAAATTGTAAGTTAGATTAAAATTACAATGTTCTCGGTCGTGGTGCTACGTTACTAGTAATTCGTGACAGCAATACCATTTCGGAACCTGAATGCTACCAAGCTGCCATATTAAAACAGCATTTTAGCGCTATCCTTCAAGTAAACGATTGTAGTTAGTTACAATGCTTTCGGGCCTAATAGTAGTTTATGAAACTGATGCATAATAAAGGGTATTAAAACATGAGTGTGTGTTTAAAAACCGAGCCGTAGGCGAGGTTTTTAATAGTATCACACGAGTGTTTTAATACCTAGTTATGTATAGTTTCATACACTACTTTATCTACTCTCATACAATTTTATGATTGAACCGATTGAACCTACAAAATAAAATATCAATGATAAAAAAGAGTTCGGTAGGTCGGCAGTACTTACCTAGGTTAAGTAAGACGTTTTTTCCGTCGCCGCATCTAAAATATCGGGTGGAGTCAAATTTTCACTCACTACACTCACTACTATGATATTTTATGCAAAAGTAAAAATTAAAATCTAAAAATGGCGCGTATTCTATTAGAAAAAAAATAATGAAATAAGTGCATCCAGTAGACTAATCGTTACGCAAGTCATCGATCACCATAGAGTACGTTTTAATCATGGAAAGTATATGGGAATTTCATTGTTTTTTTTTTAATATCGCGGCACTGCCTTCTTCTTGGATTTGCCCTGTATCGTAATGAGAAAAAAGTTATTTTATAACATTGCTTAGTATAGCGAAGGTATGTTATAAAATAACTTTTTAATTTTTTTTCGGTATTGCGTGTATAAAGTATGTCAATATAAATTCGTTTTGAAATTCATAATTCGAATTTTACGATATGAGAGTAGATAAAGTATATTTCGCAACGTTATCTAGTAAAGACTAAAACATAAACTTTCAAAAGAAGGTCGACGTGTGCCTCCGATAGTTGAGGTCGCGCGGCGCGGAGCCGCCCCGCCGCGCGACCGGTTCCGTGGCCCGTTTGTTGTGCTGTTTAACTGCGTGTCCTTGACTAAAAGACCGTGTTTTGTTGTCATTTTTATGGGGAACATTAACTCTAAATTAGGTAGTGCGATCGAATCGAAAGGAAATACAGCCTCATAAAAACTCATCAACTATTTTACTTCGCTTCTCTCCGAATCAAAATAAGTGAGCCGACTGTATAATTACGTTATTTAATAGCGTGTAAGCCGGCAGCTACGCACGAAAACGCTACTGCGCAGAGTTAGTCATTTGTCTTGATTTAAAGTTAATCCCGTGTGTAGCGAGCTATTACGTAATGTTGTTATTGGACAGTTATGTATGCCTTCCTTGCCGATCTACGACGCTCCCTTGAAAATATACAGTCGCTTTGTGGATTTTCCAAATAAAACGGTCCCTTTAAACACATTTCTGTGTTAGGGGCTGAAAAATCCAAAGACAAATTGATAATATTATACGCTGCATAAGCAGCGGAAGAAAAAATTGCAATAGCAAACTCGAATGGGGAATGTCCGAAAAAATCAAAGTGGCTGAATTTTTTTTCCATTATAATAGAAGAAATAATCGGAATTTTGGTTGCGTGAAAACATTAAAAAAAGTTAAAGTCTCTTTGACTTCACAAATGTAGGAAAGTAACAGCAGAATGGAGATTATACCTTTGCCACCACCTGCCACTACAACACGTAAAAAAAATCTGTTGAAACTTTTTTATAATACCATGTTGTGGTTGTGGCAAAGGTATAATCTCCATTCTGCTGTTACTTTCCTAGATTTGTAAAGTTTTTTTTAAATTTTTCACGTATCCGAAATATCTAAAAAAAAACTATTACTAAGGGAGCTTATTTCCTACCTTTAAAAAAATATTCAGCCAATTTGATTTTTTTCGGGCATTCCCCATTGCTTAATTTGATTTCACTCCGTACAATTTGCGCGTATGTGTATTATTTTGTTTGTGTACGCTCAGTCTAATTTGTAGCTGTAGCTAATTATGGAATTTGGAATTTCATTTAGTTGTGTATATTTTGTTTAATGTTAACGTCAACTTCTTTTTTTATTATAATACCATCTTGCAATTGATAGACACAAGAGTTTGTTGTTCAGTCGTCCCTTAATATGTCAGTTGTGTGAGACAATAGTACATTATGAGACAAGTTAGCTTAGGTTGCCCATTGCACACAAGGCTGTGGGTTGCAGCCCGAGCCGCAGGCGAGAGCGTAACTCAGCCGAGTGTGCAATGAGCAAAAGCTCACGAGTTTCATACGCGTTTTTCAACACATTTGCGAGTAAAATACAAAGTAATTAACCACACAGCAATAAATACGTCAAAAACAAAATATGGCAATAATGGGAAAAGGCGCGTAGGTTCTTTTTATGTTTTTATCACACGCCAAATGCAAGAATATTTTGCGAACAAAGGGGTGAGTGAGCATACAGCCTACTTCAAAATTATATTTTTAAGTGATAAAATGCAAATATTTTAATATTTTATAACAAAATATTATGAATAATGAATTATTTGATGATAATAAATATTTGTTTGACTTAATTGAGGACTTAAACATTATTTATTTCAAAAATGAATATGAATTTTCAGCGTCATAAAACCTCTTTGTTGTTACTAAAAAAAAAGTAACTGTATTACCCGGTTAAATTGGGAATGCTCTGTTTGCTCGCATAGAATTTGCAGTAAGGTACTAATTTAACTTTGTAGGGATAATTCTATAACAACCTAGTGTTTTATATATTATTGCACGCGTTTGTTATAGCTCGGTTTATGGCCCTAAAAGCGATGTATTAGGGCTCACTTTACCAGCAAGTGTGTTGAAAAGGTCTGTTATTTAGATCGTAGGCGGCAAGTCGCGGCACGCGAGCGCCTCGGCCGCCGCCGCCCGCCCTAGGGCTGCGGCCTAAACCGGACCAAACGGCTTGTTATCCGGCCAAATGGACGGCTCACAAATTGGCCGCCTAAATTTGTGGGATATATCCTATAACGAGCGAAAAATCATGTTAACAAGATAAACTCACGTACGGTATCTTTTTGCGACAGCTTTGGTTGTCCCTCGGGGAAACTTCATTTGAAAGGCGATAATTGACACGTTTCCAGGTGAAGGTAGTAAAAGCTGTGTTAGAATAGAACTTATTTATCATGAAATATATTGCCTGTTTAAATCCGATTCAAGACTTTTTTCAAGGCAAAGAATTATGTTACATTAAGTAGGTACTAAACTACCAAGTCATTCATTGCTAAGCTAAAATTGTCTTTTGTCTGCAACCGTTTGCTTTCCGCGCGAGTCCTACAAATCCCAGCACCAATAGTGGGTCCTACAATAAGTACTTAGGGGCCATCCATGAATTACGTCACACGAATTTCATGATTTTTGACCCCCTCCATAACATACATATTTTACAATTTTACATCTAGATAATGATTGAATTAAACAAGCTGTTCAGAAAATGTTTTTATTTCAATTTAAATGATTTTGAAATGTGACGTCATGAAATTTTTTAACCCCTCCCACCCCCTTATCGCACAATGTCACATAATTTCATAATTCATTTATTCCATAACAAAATAATTTGTGTCGGAAAAATACAATAATAATCAATAAATTAAATTAGTCAATTGGCAAACATAAAAAGGCATGTCAAAAAATATTTCATAATGTCAAATAATTAGTTAATGAGAATAAAATATATACGTTCCGAAATTAATAATATTTATGTCCAACAAATTCATTTAAACTGTAATAACACTTTTTTAACAAGAAGTCCCTTAATTGTCTTTGAAATAGTTTATAGTCAACAATAGATTTTAGCAAATCACACATCGTTGACTCCCTCCCTCCCCCTTAAGGTGTGACGTAATTTTATGATGGAGCCTTACCCAAGGAAATTCTGCATCTTAATTCGTAAAAATAATAACAAATAGGTAGATTCAGTTTGCTGCGTGTACAGAAAGGGCAACCCTGCGCGAGGAGTGTTTAAGTTAGAGTTGAGGCCATTGAGAATGGCTGATGTCGTAATTGGCCTGGACTACCGATCCTGAAACATGCCAGCTCGATTAATTATTCAGGGCGGAGCGAACGAAATGGGATCAAATGGGGCCTTCGCGGAAAATGCCCAGCCACCGCCCGAGGTGAACTGCTTGTACGAGGACAATTTCATTACAACTTTGCAATGAGTTACTTCATTAAATGTGAGGTTAACCTCATTATTCAGTATTTCCAATAGATACCGATAGCACCCGATAGTTTGTTAAAGTAAAATACTTTCGAGATTTTAAAATGTACCTATAAGTTTTGGATTTTCATATAGATTTTAACTATTTCTTAAAATGAGGTATACATGTGTACAGTCGACTTCATTAATATGTTGGTTGGCACTTTTGATAGGATGTTGGCTTTTATTACAAAAGCAACTGTCAAAAATGCGTGCATAACGGGTGTAACAAGACCTTCAACGAAGCCGAGGTCTACGTATTCTGCCCATCATCAGGACCATTTCTGTTCAAAATTATTGCTGGGTAACGATTTTGATTTTTGGTGTTAAAAAAGCATTGCATACCACGCAATGTAACGCGTACAACCAGGGTTGCCACCTTTAGGAACATAAAAAACGGGACAAGGGAGCGGAGGGGGGGGGGGATCTTAAAATTCCGCTTTCATTAAATCTACAGAGCAACGATTTCTGACATTAAATCATTTAAGCATCATATGAGATACAAAGCAAAATAAGTCATTTAACATGCTGTCCTTTATGCTTTTAAATATTTCGACGCTTTTTTTATCAACACTGATTTGATTGCGTGTTCTCATCAAATATCGGGACAAAACTGAAGGATCGTCGGGACGCGGGACAATTTCATCGAAATCGGGACTGTCCCGGTAAAAACGGGACGGGTGGCAACCCTGCGTACAACAGACCGTGCCTGCGAGTGTATGCTACACAGCTGCGTGCGGCCGAGTTGAAAGGCAGCGTTTATATGCGTGGTCATGAGATACATTGAGTGACGACGTTTTGAAGCCATTGTTTGTTACGACATACTTAAAATGTTGATAATGTTTCTTTGGACAAAAAGTACGAAATAAATAACGAATAAAATAAGATTTCATAAAAAAATTGAAAAAAAAATTGACTTTGACCTTCAAAAACTTCATCGTAGCTATTGGTTTCCCAGGTATAGTCTAAAAGACAAAAATGATCCTGATAATGGGCGGAATACGTGGACTTCGGCTTCGTTGAAGGTCTTGTTACACCCGTTATATTGAACTCGACTGTACTTACCGTGTTTCGAGGCTTAAGAGTCCGCTTGCAAAATTTTTACGTGCGTTCGCTGCCCCCCACCCACTTATTTTACTCGCAACTGTCTCGCTTCCGCACTCTATCGCGCGGCCGAGCGCTTTGTGTCCATCGTTCTGGCAGCGCCCCGGTTTCCGATTTTTATAGTGCAAAATTTTCAACTGATTTAAAAAATATATATTATATGATTTTTATGTATCTCTTTGCCTGCAAACAAGGCTTGATCTGTTCTGAGAACACTCATTAGAATTATAATGGTACGTATAAAAGTAAGTAATATAACTATAGATAAGTATTTATATTTTTATGGCAAGCTTACATAGCTTAATAAGAAAGAAAGAAAATTAAAGAAAATGCTTTTTACTATTCCCCATTCAGTATATTCACATATAAATTAGTTAGGTACTAAGAAGAAAGAAAGAAAGAAAGAAAAAATATTTATTGACCGTAAAACATTATAGACAGTAAGGTAATTAAAAGTAAAAGTTATAAAGCAAAACAAAAAAGAAAACAATGTACCTACACGAACTTAGAAATAATTTGTGTGCGGCCAACTAGGCCCCAACCTCAGCAATGCAACGCTAGTATTCTGGAGGAGCCTACTTGGTGACGACAACCAACAGACAAACAAAAAAAACAATTCTACTTCCTATAAAATACAGAAAAGACAATTTCAACGAAATAATACCTACATAATAATAATACCAACGCGATAATGCGATATCAGTGGCTGAGTTCTGGTCCTCAAAATTCAGCACTGTTTCTCTTCCGGTGACTGAAATACAATACTTTTAGTTTTCGATATTCCTTAAGAATTCGCTGTAAAAAGTAACCGTATTATATGAATGAAACCAGGACAAATAGTTTTTTTTTATTTACTTTGACATCATACGTTAGGTTAGGTAGGCCTTTATAGCGCGGACAGCAAGGGCTGCAATGATGACTAAGCTTGAAGGCCGAGAGCGTAGTTAAGCTTAGCTCGAGGCCATCATACATAACGTGGCCAGCAGTGCAGTCATTGTGGACCAAGGCTTGTATAGTGCTTTACTCAAAAATGCGAGTACTACCTACTATACTATCATCATCATCATATCAGCCGCACGACACCCACTGCTGGGTATAGGCCTCCCCTAAGGATCTCCACGACGATCGGTCCTGCGCTGTCCGCATCCAGTGGTTTCCCGCGACCTTCACCAGATCGTCGGTCCACCTTGTCGGGGGCCTACCCACGAAGCGTCGTCCGGTGCGCGGTCGCCATTCCAGAACCTTCCCGCCCCAACGGCCATCAGTTCTTCTCGCTATGTGTCCTGCCCATTGCCACTTCAGCTGAGCAATCCTGATGTCGGTTACTTTAGTTCTCCTGCGGATCTCCTCGTTTCTGATTCGATCACGCAGGGAAACGCCGAGCATGGCTCTCTCCATTGCACGCTGGCTGACCTTGAGCCTCCCTATGAGACCCATAGTTAGCGACCACGTTTCACTGCCATAAGTCATCACTGGCAACACACACTGTTCATAGACTTTCGTCTTGAGACACTGAGGTAAGTCGGACTATACTATAATAGGTACTTATTATAATAACCTAATTTGAAAAAAATATACAAAAATGCAAATATCTCGGAAACGGTGCATCGGAGCCAAAAAATAAGGTTTTTTTCGACCCCCCTACGAGGGCAGTTTGATATGTCCGTGACTTTAAGGTTGAATACAATATTTTTTCATAATTCAATTTTCCTTTGCTGAGCTTATGCTGTTGCATTTTTTTAAATTGGCGCGAAATTAAAAAAAAATGGAAGGATTTATGCAAGTGAGGTCGGGATATTCTTTTATAACGGAGAAAAACGAATTTTGCGTATTGATAAAATACTACTTTTTACGTGGTAAAACCATTAAGCAGACGGAGGATAAACTGAAAAAATATTATGGGGACTCTGCTCCATCTCATGGAATGGTTCATAAGTGGTTTACTGAATTTCGTTGTGGTCGTACCACCACAACTGTCGCCGACGGCCCAAGAAGGCCGATTGAGGTCACCACTGAAGATATTGTTAGCAAATCCACGACATTGTTATGGCAGACCGTCAAGTGAAGATACGCGAGATAGCTGATGCTATTCACATCTCTACCGAACGAATTTTTCATATTTTGCTCGATATTCTCGGCATGAAAAACCTTTTTGCAAGATGGGTGCCGCGTTTGCTGACAGTCGGCCAAAAACGAACTCGTGTAACAACTTCTAAACAATGCTAGGTTTGTATAACCGCAATCCAAGTGATTTTTTTCGTCGGTACGTAACACTTGACGAAACGTGGGTCCACCATATACGCCAAAGACGAAGCAACAATCAAAACAGCGGACTTCTACCGGTAAACGTGCCACGGAGAAGGCAAAAACTGTTTGTTCGGCTGGTAAAGAGACGGCCACTGTCTTTTAGGACAGCAAAGGTGTTATTTACATCGATTTTTTGGAGAAAGGCAAGACAATTACCGGAGCTTACCATGTTGCTTTGTTGGATAGATTCCGTGTGACTTTTTCCTCTTCCCAAACATGAAGAAATGGCTTGGTGGACAAAGATTTTCATCCAATGAAGAAGTGATAGCTAAAACAGGAGCCTATTTTTCAGGGTTTGATAAAAACTATTTTTTGGATGGGTTGAAGAAGTTGGAACATCGTTGGTCGAAGTGTATAGAGCTGAAAGGAGATTATGTAGAAAAATAAAACAAAATATTCTTTAAAATTTTTTTTCTTCTTCACAAAGTCACGGACTTATCAAACCACCTTCGTATGATACCCCGGAAGTAGATAAGAAGTATTTATTGAAAGGTCAAAAAACGGTCAAGTGCGAGTTTTTTATACAGGGTCATTTTTTTAACACCATCCAATTTTTTTCTAGACATTAGGTATCATTAAAACTCTTCAATTTTGAAAAAAAAATAGGTAGGTAATTTTTTGCAAAATAATATTTTGTCCGAGTGAATTATGACAACAGCATGGTTACTAGTCAAATACTATCGTCCTACATGTTTTGAATGAGAGGCAACAAGGAGAGGTTCGCGGGGCGGTGGTGCCAAGAGCTGTACGGCAACTGACGAGCAACCCGACTGTCTCGTTCTCGCAGACGTGCGGTGCTTTTTTAACTGACAAGAAGAACGGGCGCAAGAAACTTATCAGCTTTAATAGCAATAAGTAACGATATTTACAAACTTAAATATATCGTTACCAGATAATTACAACAGGGTGACAGGATTATTGGCAACAAACATAGACTTATTATATTACTATCATTGGCAACAAAGTACTTATAGTAGTTATGTGTTACATCATTTCCACGCATTTTGATCTTTAAGATAATCGTCTACTTTATAATAACCTTTACCCATGAGCGTTTTTTTAACATGGTTTTTAAATTCATGCAAAGGAAGATCAATAACTTGTTGTGGAACTTTATTAATAAAGGATATGCCTTTCCCCATAAATGAACCTCTAGTTTTTGCAAGCCTAAATCTTGGAACGGCAAGTTTATCTTTATTTCTTGTATTAAACTGGTGATTATTGCTGTTCTTAGCAAATGAATCATAGTGTTTTCTTACATAAACTAAATTTTCATACATGTATTGGCCTGCCAAAGTTAAAATATTTATTTCTTTAAACAGTTCTCTCAAGGTATCTCTCCGTCGAAGATTGTATATGGCGCAAACAGCTCTTTTTTGCAGTACATAAATATTTTCAATACTGGCAGCTGAGCCCCACAATAGCAGTCCATAAGACATTACACTATGAAAATAACTAAAATATACTAACCTTGCCGTTTCAATATCAGTTAAAAAAGCCTTATTTTCTTAACAGCGAATTCCGCTGAACTAAGTCTACTTGACAAGGCTTCGATATGTGGATCCCATTGCAGTCGAGAATCTAGTGCAATACCTAGAAATTTTGTACTTTCAATAAACTCGACTTCATCGTCATTCAAATTAATATTTAATTCTGTCTGCTCAACATTAGGCAATGAAAATTTAACACATTTAGTTTTTTTGGGGTTAAGTGCTAAATTATTACTATTAAACCAGTATGAAACTTTAGAGAGGGCACTATTTACTTTGTCCGAACAGTTATTATCTCTGTTAACTTTGAAAACTAAAGAAGTATCATCCGCAAATAGTACTGTCTCACATAAATTATTCGCGTAGTTGGGAAGGTCATTTATATAAATTAGAAACAGCAATGGGCCCAATATTGATCCCTGCGGCACTCCCATATTGATGGGGGCTCCAGTAGATTTAGTTCAATCCCATTCTTTATCTGCGCGGATTGTACAATGTACTATTTTTCACCTATGTTTGAAAGAAAACTCAAAGGAAATTGCTGGTAGCTAAAACTCGACAATAGTGAAATCCCATACAACTTTGTAGCGTCACCATTGAAAGACCGCGGCAACCTCGACTTTGCTCAAAGAAGGTTGTCAAAATATGACCATATTATAAGCGTTTTAAGTAAATAAATATTATTGTAGGTAGGTAAGTTAGATATTAATTTTCAGGTACCCCTTGCAAAATGTGGTCACCCTTTACAGCGAATCCTTAAGGATCTTGAGCGAAAAAACGCTCACAACGCGTTCTGGTCACTGTAAAAATGCCACAACGTGAAATCCGTGTCATGGCTCTTATAAAAGCGCACAGAATGCGTTGTGGTAATCATAGAAATACCACAAAGCGAAATTCGCGTCGTGGTCAACATACCAAACGACCACATCGCGTTGTGGAAACGAAAAAAGCCATATATAACAGAAATTTTTGCTAAATGTAAGCGTATCTGGTTTTGATTCCATTGTTATCTGAGGTAGGTACAGTAAGTAAGTTGTTTATATGCAAAACGTCAGCATTGAGGAGCCATACAAATTGCGTTCTCCAGCACTACTGAGCTAAAAATTAAAAAAAATTAGCAAGTACTTTACACATTTGCTGCTAAACGATGCATTAATTTTCTAAAGTATTCAACTGGTACTTAGCGAGTTCCAGAGTGGCTCCTCAAACCTGATGTTTAGACTGAGGAGCCACCTTTTCATTGATACCTCTCGTGGTATATTATGATGCTAACTTCAGGATTTGTGCTACAAAATAATCTACTTTGCTGCTAAATAATGGTGTGACGTGGCTCCTCAAACCTAATAATGGACATATACGTACATCTTCGGATGTACCTCTTCCAGTGGGGGGCTCCCAACTGGCAAAAAATTGACATTCGTGGTGTATTTAATTCACGCAAATCGGAAACCGTGGCGCTGCCAGAACGATGAACACGCGCGCTTTGCTGTTTGTTACCCATACCACAGTTATACAATCTTTATCATAAAAATTTGAGGGAAACCGCCCTAGCCCTCGCGAAATCTCCTCCGTTGCTCTGCGCAAGTACATACGTTAAACAACTGTATAGATGGATTGCAAAGCAATGCTCGTACTGATAAAAAATTCGATGCGCGAGCGACACACGTCCTACCTCGACGGCGCACTGCGCAGTACTAACGAAGGCGGCGCCCGCAGCACGCTGGTATTTAATCTCTTTTTTGGTAATAACAATAGTAATAATTAATATATACGATTTTTGTGCCGTCAGTCACTGGAACACGTAATTTGCTTTTGATTTACATAAATTTTGTTTAGAAATGATGTATAATTAAAGAGATATTTCAAAAATTCCCCTAAAAAAGACATGTTTTCAGAATAAAAAACTATCGAGCCAAACTCAATAATTTCTGAAATCCTGCCGTCATCCACTAGATGAAGGTCCATAAAAGCATATATCTGAATTTGACATTCATTGAGATTATACAGACGTCACTATTTGAGTTCAAATATTGCCAAATTCTGGGAGCCTCCTCTTAAGCTTCTTTTACTTCCTGAAGAAAAAGAAATATTCGTCGTTTCTTTTTTCTTTTTCTTAATGAATGGCTTGTCTGTTCTGTGGTCTATGCACAATTCCGCCAATGTCACGTAGTTTTGTGTTTCTTTATAATATGGTTTTCCTTTAAAACTGACGTTTAACAAACTTAAAATTTGAGATACGAACGCAGTAATCGCATCCGACATCAAACGGGTGCGATCTGTCGAGTAAATAAATTAAAAAGTTAAGAGAGCAGGTGAACGGCCGCGATCCGGCACCAGTCAGCCGCCACTCCAAGCTAAGCTAGCTCGGAGCATCTGTGCGCTGGAGACAGTATCCGCTACTGGGGGGTTTGTCTTCTCATTGGTAGCGACTTGAGGAACTCTGGTTGGTTGATCGTTAAATAATGTTTGAATGATATGATATTTAAGGCTCCGTTATGCGAAATCATTTGCCTCCGTCTTTTTCTTTACGTGTAAAGAGTATGGAAAATAACCTCACTTCTGCACTTTTTCGATGTTTTTTCATCATTATCTTTAGCCCAATTATTTTTCTTGAAAAAAAGTTATTGCACAGTACGTTAAAGTGTATTTTGATGTAGAATTCAATACGTTTCCGCTATTATTTACGGAAAAAATATGGCCCGCGACAAGTGCTTTTGATGATATTTTGATTTTATTTACAATCATCTTTAAATCTTCAATCAGGTTTATACGCAATTTAATACTTGTAACTACTAGATAATCTCTTTAGTTTGTCGTATGTTTTTTTTTGTGGCTCCAATTTAACGTTTTCTACATAAAAATATGGCCCGCGCAAACCATGTTTTCCTATTATGGCCCCTTAAACTAAAGACAGTTCGCTCTACTCGGTCTGAAAATAGCTAGTGTTCAATTTGACTTTTAATATTTTACCTAACGCTGTAAGGAAGCTTTCCATTTGAATCGTGCAATGAAGCTATTTTCATAATTTTCTAATTCTATGAATATTCTGCATTTCTAATATCTAACTGTGTTACACTGGCTTCATTCCCCCTTTACTCTGCTAAATTAAAATAGGCAGCGCATAAATAAAGCGGCGCGATTGTCATCTCATGGGGAATCGTTAGATTAAAACCTATCAACGTTATTAATGCCAAGCGCGAGGCTGGCTCGCTCCACGGGGAGACCCGCGCGTTTAGCTCGCAGGACCAACTACTGAATGACAACTTATTTATTGGGACTCGAAATGGCCTCGTCATGTGAAGAAATGCACCGCTAGTCTTTCACAGTTGCGTTGCGCGACTTTTGATGATTAATTATCTTGCAAATGAAGGGGATTCGCAGGTTAAAGTACAAAAAAATGTTTGTAGGTACTGTACGTAGGATTCACTTTCTTTTTAAAACTATAATGACTGTGAATATATTTCAAAAGGAAAAAGAAAGTCCAAAGCTAAAGAGCCGGCTGGCTGGAGAGCGGGGCGCGGGCGGCGTCGAGTGACGAGCTCCTCGCCGCTCCGACGTCTTACAATTGACGCCATTTCAGTTTTTTGAGGGCAAGACAAAACAATTCGCGTTTTATTCATTTTTTCCGTCTGCCGCCTGCATAACATTTGTTTATCTTGCGCTTGGCTTGAAATTAGAAATTCTTTTGTCTCACTCAGCACTCTTTTAATTGCGAAAGGAAACGAGTAATAGCACTCCACCTAAGAAAAACAAGTGTGACGGTTGCGAGCTCTTGCTATTGAAATTATTTTTTATTCTTTTCATGACTTGTTAGGATAAAGCAGTTCGATAACAGTGGTGGCCTTAGTTGGTAGTTTCTGTACATCCTCTTCTCACTTAAAAGAGCTTGAAGGACCTTCAAGTACAGTTCTCAGAAAAATGTATGTGCGGCGGCACTAAAAAATGTTTAATGAGAGCTGATGTCTGCGAGTTTTCTTATTGCTCGAATGGCTTTTGGCGAATTGCTATTCGTCCGTGTACTGTACTGTACGTACGCACAGTAACAGGGTCCACTGATAATGATCGGCACTCACTCTACATCAATCAGAGTCGAGTGCAACTGAACTAAGACATTGTTCTCTCACTATCTGTTGTATGTAGGCTTAAAGTAGCCCATTTCGGGCACCACTTAAAACAGATTTTACGAACACTTAATAATTTATATTAAAAAATATTCTTAGCTAGAGATGAACCAATTAACAATATTTTTACGAGAGATTCGTTCCAAAAGAGCTGCGTTTACGACTAACTTCCAGTATATTTTATTGACTATAAAAATACGAGCGAATTTGTAGGATGCAGTTTAATTATCACAGCAGCAGTAAAATAATTTTCGGTGCGGCGAAGCGTAAAAATGCCGGAGACGACGACAGGCCTCCCGCCGCGGCCGCGGGGCCGAGTCGCTGCCGGCTCGCAGCTCACGTCGCCATCAACTATGGCTCGTTCATAAGTTCTGTGTTCTGTTACATTTTTATTAGATCTACACGTGCTACTGCGATCTTTTAATACTTGCTGTTTATCCTTAAGTTCCAATTGAATTAACTCATTTCATCGATGTTATAAAATATCTCGTATTGTATTTCGTAGAATGACATTTGTTTTCGAACGTGTCACGTTCGTAGACATCGTCGTCGTGAGGTTTCCGTGTTAACAAACTGTTTTCTGTGAAATTCCTAACTCATCTCCGCAATTCTCATGTGCATCTCACCAGCGACTAATAGTAGAGAGCTGTGATAACCCGCACGCCGGTAGCGTCACGTCCATTCACGGGTGCCATAACCAGTGTCACGTTGCGGCGCGCAGGTGATCAACGGCACGCCGAGCGGCGCGGGCGCGGCGGCGGGCGCGGAGGCGGGCGCGGGCGCGGCGGCGGGCGGCGGCGCGGGCGCGGCGCCCGAGTCGCGGCGCCGGGGCGCCTCGTCGCCGCCGCCCGCGCAGCCCGAGAAGCGCAAGTGGCCCGCGCAGCCCTACGACCACGAGACGCCGCGCCCCCCCTCCTCGGACGACGACGACACCAAGGTATGCCATCCCGCATCCACATTTCGTCTTCGCAATTTTAAGTTTCTAGAAGAGGACCCGGGAAGATGCCGCTATCCTTGTGTTCGCTTTACCTAAAATATCTGTGTTTCGAACGGTATGAATGAAGATATACTCAAAGTAGTAAAAACTTGGCTTCTTGAAATCGGAGTACCTACTTACGTGGTTCTGGTTTAGAAATATTTGTAAATTATTTATTTCTATCTCGTCACCAAATAGGAAAACATTTCGTGGTCTCCAAGACTACATAGCTTTATAATCTGGTTCCGATCTCATCGACTATTATTTCTAACGATATACTCGATTAAGATACGCCTTCGTATCCTCGCACGGCTTCCTTCTTCTTCGTCACCAGAATCACGTGTAGCACTCGGGGTGGTGTGTTCTCGTATCCTCCTCTCTGCTTCCCGTCGGGTGACCTCACAGTATTATAAAGCACCTATCAGTAATTCGACTCCTTTGTTGATTAACGCATGCCGCCACTGCGTAGGTATACGCACGGAAACTCCGTCAAGGTTGTCACAGCAAAAGCTACTCAAATATTTTACATAAAAGTTTTAATTTGTAATAACGAAAGAATAAAAATAATCAATAGAACCATTTCAAGAATAACATCGTAACAGACAAAGCAAAAACAGCAAACATAAAACCGCTGATATTTTTTCGTGATTTCAAAGTTTGTCCCATAGTAAAAGTTGTTCAGATCGATGGTCCCTAACAAACTGTGACGTGGATTTACAATTAAATAAAAACGGAAGAAATCCTGTAAACCATTATGACGTTTCGAAATTTCGTTACGCTTCTTAAAACGTACACCCCTTCAAGTTAGAGAGCGCAAACTAGAGGAGATTGCGCTCGACGACTCTGCCGCTCACTTCCCTGCGTACCCCCCATCGTCGCCCCGCGCAAGTACATGAGTCGGACAACTGTTAGTAGTATTAAAACTGGGAAGGTATTGAGCGGAGCGGTGGTCGGTTGCAGGTGGAGACGCCGGTGCGGTTCCGCACGTCGCCGCCGCTGGAGGCGCTGAAGCCGCGGCGCGCGGGGGGCGCGGGGGGCGCGGCGGGCGCGGGGGGCGCGGGCGGCTGCGGCTGCGAGGGCCGCGCGCCGCCGTCGCCGCGCCGCCGCCGCCTGCCGCTGCCGCCGCCGCGCCGCCACCGCCCCGCACTAGACTTCGACAAGATGCAGCAGGTGAATCTCAATACTTTTTAACACGTTTTCATTAGGTTGCTTTCTCGTTTGTTTCTTTGTTTTTTTGTCAAAGTTTGCGAACGATTTTATACTATATTCCCGGTGAGCTAGAGACTTGAAACTTTGAATATAGATCAGAACTACAAAGCTATGCAATATTATAGTTTCATTGAACTGATCTGATGATGAAGCCGGAAGAAGGCCTCAGGAACTCTATGATGAAACCGTACTACCCCATCGTGTTTGGGCTCTTTAAAATCGTCTTGACGAGTACTCTAATGGAAGATGAAGTCCAGGGTCTGATGATGAAGCTGGAAGGCCATGCCATAGGAACTCAATATTGAAAACATGCAACCCCATCGAGTTTGGGCTCGTTTGAATCGTCTTGACGAGTACTTTGTTGGGGAATAGTTTCCAGGGTCTGATGATACAGCCGAAAGAAGGATACAGGAACTCTTTAATAAAACCACGCTACCCCATCGAGTTTGGGCTCGTTTGAATCGTCTTGACGAGTACTCCGATAGGAGATGGTATATTTTTAGTCTTAGCTCGTTAAGAGGCATATTACGTTTCGACTGTGATTTTTGCGTAAAATGGCCAATTTTGGGGTTCTCGATCTCAGAAACAACAATACATTAACAGTTTTGACTTATTGAATAGTGTAGAATAGCTATTGGAATAGATCATAGCGGCCTCGCTTTTTTGAAATATTGCTTAACTATATAATTAAACCGAAATTGCAGAGAAAGATTTTCATAAAATGCGCGAAGGCACTTTTTTGGGGTCATGGATTGAACTACTGTACTTGACAAATGAAATTAAAAAAATGAATATTATCTCTTATATAGTCGAATAGTTCATAGCGGCCTCGGAATTTTGAAATTGGAATATGTGAAAAAAAATCCCAATCAAAAACCATAAAACTACTAAAAACGCTCAGAATTAACTGTGAATTTCTCCTAGATACATAATTATTATTACTTAAAATTTATATCAGAATAATCTTTACTTCATAAGAAAATCAAATTTTATACTTTTATTTGTTGTTTGTACTTGTTTTTCTTTCTGTGTATGTTCAAAGTTGACTCTAAGAAATCGTTCACCAACTTTAATTTTCCTTTCTAACCCTTTATCTTTCCAGTGTATCATCATATTACTTTTTGTCGCGAACACACATAAATGTATTTAGTAGACCCAAAGGTTTCTCTAGGTTGTAGCGCTAAAATCCGTCAAAATCGAAATTTCAACGAAAAAATGTGATAGGGCCCTTAACTAAAAAGCAGAAAATAATAATTTACTGAAAAAAAATCTTTTTCTCCTTTATACTACAACACCTTTATTAAAGCGTAGAACCGATTGTGGTGGAGATCCTCACGCTGGATTTCTCGCGGGAAGGCTCTCGCACGATAAGTAGAGCGAGCGGAAACTGCACGAGTGCCATCCACACTCGTGACTTCAGTTAGCCGCCTCACGTCTTCTTCTTATTTTTTTTTTTTTTTTTTTATTTTTTTTTATTTATTTATCAAAAATAAAACATTGCATTTGTGTTACACGCACCAAAAATCACGTAGATTTGTCCGGCGCGGACAAATCACTTTTGGCAATCTTCTCCTCTTAGGAAGTAATTTTTGCCAGGGTCAAGTGTTGAATAGTTCAGTGGTAGATTGTTTCAGTTTACATTAAAATGCGGGTGTTTCGCATTCCAATGCTGCTTGGAGCATTTGGCACCAAGTATATCAAGACAGTTTACTCGATAAGATCAGTCGAGGTAGCCACCACTACAAAAGTCTCAGCTTTAGATAACAAAGATCGCGCCTATTGCAATTATCCCACATAAGTATTGTACAGTTGCGTAGACACTTGTACCACAAAACTGCACCAATTTTAAAACACAATATCCGATATGAATCTATTTGTGAATAAATAAAATAGTCACCGAACCAAACTCGACAAAATGGCGCAAAAAACTCTTTTGACAGTTCTCACGTCTTCTTACTCACTACCCAAAAATCACCACCGAACGGAGGTGATGGCGCCGAGTCGCCTCATCTTGCCTCTTAGAGAATGTAGATCGGACGTCAGAGGTGGTCGGTCGGTTCCCAGCACTGAACGTCGTGCAAATGACACGAGGGCCTCATGTGCCAACATTAAAGCTTCGAGACGACTTTTTCACTTGCAGAGGCGTACCGATGATCTTGAAATGCTCGAAAGTTACCAAACAACATCCCTTGACTGATATTTCGGATGAGTGAATTGCACATCTACTGATAGCCACAGAATCAGATATGACAGTTAATCTACTTAACTACAGTCTATGCAAAGATGCAACCCTGGAGTGCCAACGCCGACGCTATTATAATTCTATGTTCATTTCGTAGGCCCTCACACGAGTCATACGATTGATTGATATCTACTCTAGTTTACTCAAGTATACCGTAAATATTTATAAATATCGTGTATAAAAAAGGAAACATGTAATTCTATCATGTTTATCTATTTGCTTTTCAATCAAATGTCAAATCTTTATCTCGACGCTGTTAGTCCGCCCACACTCGATTGTATCTCGCGGCAAGTCGCAGGCGCTCGGAATGTGGCGCAGTCCGCCATTGTTGCTGCCGCATCGCGCCGAACGGCGACTAGCGGAGTCTATGACCCGTGACACGCGCCCGCGCCTCAAATCTAACGTCACTGATACATAACTTAAATCTTTTTTCTCTTTAATGTTAATCTTTCAAAATTTAAATCTTTATAAAAAACGGGTGTATTTAAATCTTTATAAAAGACCTTCAACGAAGCCGAAGCCCACGTATTCCGCCCATCATCAGGATCATTTTTGTCTTTTAGACCATGGGTCTCCAAACTTTTTAGCATAAGGGCCAGACTAACTCCTCCATAAGTCCCAAGGGCCAGGATTTAGCTAGTTCCATACCAACATATTATAAAATACAATATTGTTGGTAAGATTTGGCCTGCTTTCGCGGGCCGCTTTGTTGGTGCTCGCGGGCCGCCGGAGCTGGCCCGCGGGCCGTAGTTTGGAGACTCCTGTTTTAGACTATACCTGGGAAACCAATAGCTACGAAGTTATTGAATGTCAAAGTCATTTTTTTTATGTAATCTTGTTTTATTCGTTGTTTCCTACTTTTTGTCCAATGAAACATTATCAAAATTTCAAGTATTTCGTAACAAACAATGGCTTTAAAACGTCATCACTTGATGTATCTCATGAGCACGCACATAAACGCTGCCTTTCAACTCGGCCACACGCAGCTGTGTAGCATACACTCGCAGGCGCGGTCTGTTGTATGCGTTACATTGCGTGGTAAAGTATGCAATGCTTTTTAACACCAAAAATCTAAATCGTTTCCCAGCAATAATTTTGAACAGAAATGGTCCTGATGATGAGCAGAATACGTAGACCTCGGCTTCGTTGAAGGTCTTGTTACACCCGGTATATAGTGGGATGCAACAATAAATGGCTTAGCAGTCTAATATTAATTTCGTCGCCGAACTGATCTGTGGCCCTACCATGAGTTGACGCAAACTGTTTACGTTACAGTAAACTGTCGGATATACCGCTCACAGTCAATACGAGTGAAAGAGAGAAAACGATAGTTTACTGTAACGTAAACAGTTTGCAACAACTCATGGTAGGGCCACTGGAAGTCAACTTTCTAATTTTAAATGTGATGATTGTTGTTAAAATTATGAATTATTTTAATTTAACATCAATTAGGAGACTTCTCCTTTTCATTCAACGGCAATTCAACTATTGCTTTGACTAAGAGGATTCCTCAAACTTTAATTGTTACATTGTTGCTCATAATCTTCGATTTCAGTTTCTAAGCCTTTACCCTAGACCATTTTTAACAGACTTCAAAAAAGGAGGAGGTTCTCAGTCCGTGGTGACCTTTTTAGGGTTCCGTACCCAAAGGGTAAAAACGGGACCCTTTTACTAAGACTCCGCTGTCCGTCTGTCTGTCTGTCACCAGGCTGTATCTCATGAACCGTGATAGCTAGAAAGTTGAAATTTTCAGAGATGCTGTATTTCTGTTGCCGCAATAACAACAAATACTAAAAACAGAATAAAGTTAATATTTAAGGGGGGCTCCCATACAACAAACGTGATTTTTTTGCCGTTTTTTGCTCGATATTAATAACGACAACAGGTAGACAGTTGAAATTTTCACAGATGATGTATTTTTGTTGCCGCTACAACAAAAAATACTAAAAACAGAATAAATTTAATATTTAAGGGGGGCTCCCATACAACAAACGTAATTTCTTGCCGTTTTTTGGTACGGAACCCTTCGTGCGCGAGTCCGACTCGCACTTGGCCGGTTCTTTTTTTCTAAGCGTTACTTGAGAAATAATAAGTCACGCAGTGCTGATTGATAGGTTTGAATGCAATTTGCAGATAGGAACACAATATTGGAGCCTCGGCACGGCGCGGCGGCATAGGCCAACCAATCATCAAGCTTCTAATATACTATCATCACTTAAGCGTTATATATCTATAGAAGTTAACGGCCTCCAAATAGGCATAGTAAAATTGAAAAGTACGGCGGTGTAGCGCGGATGGCGCGGGGCGTAATTAGCGCACATGTCGCGCGTTCCCACGCGCCGCGCGCACAATGCCGCCGGCAGCTTTTTGTTGCAACCTTGCAACCCCTAGGCCTTTCAAATTTGATCCCTGCATACAGCAAACCTGCATACTAATAACGCTCTTTGAATATTTGATGGGATGCGAAGTTTTATATGCAACATTTTAACTTTTTTAACATTTATCCAGATATCAATATTAATATTTTCGAATAGCAATTCAATATGATAAATGCTTAAATGATATGAAGGACATCGTAAAATCTTAAGTAGTTTTTCTATCCGGTTCTTGGTACAATGTTGTGCGAATTGAATGTTTACCTTGTCTGTTATATGCGGTATAAGTACCTACTTCATAAAGTATGCGCAACTGACATCTGCTACGCACACTTGCTACCGGCACACAATGAAAACCCTACAAATGGTTTTTAACACTTGCAAATTGTTTCGAGAAACATGTGTTGATTGGGTTACATCTAAGTGGACATTAATTATTGAAGTTTTATAATTATTTAATTGTAAAGTCATAAGAGTTTATTTTTTTGTACTAAACACAAGTGTCATTACTTTTACTGATGTGGTAGCCCATCTATTTCTGTGAAATATCAACCAACCTGTATAGTGCGAGGCACGTAACTTGAAATTTTTTCGACGGAGTGGGGATCAGTTCGCGCATGTGCTCATGTGAGCGACCAATAGCGCGCGCCCCTCTCCCGCCGCCCGCGCCCCTCACCGCTACGCATACCCAAAATACGCGTTCCGCGCAATCCCCACCCGATTTCAAGTTACATGCCTCGTACTGTACGAGTAAACGTTTAGTAATAAATAATATTAATACGTAATCGTGTGACGTGCTAGTTTGGATCACGTAGAAACAATAAAATATGTATTTGTATTTACAATGTTTCTGCGATTCTGCTTATGCTACATTTTTATAATTACTTTGGAATTAAATCAGTATTAGAACGACTATCATAGGGTTTGTTTCGTACATTAACTTTCCCTTACAAATCTTCCCGCACGTGATAGATTTTGAAAGATAGAGCAATATTTAACCTAAAACTAACCTATCGTCTATTATATCTCTTAAGTTTAAATTGCAATTAAGGTAAACTATTGAACTGAGTCTAGACTATTTAACTGAATGAACTGAACTATTAAACTGAATGTAGACTAACTAAATGTAGGAAAACTAAGGGGAAATACCATTTAATAAAACGTAAGAAGTCCTTCAACAATTTGTTCAAATAATTTATTATTTTAAATAATTAACACAATCGGAACATTCATTAAGCAACAATTCTATAAACCAACTCGGATAAGTAACACATTTACCATAAAGGAACGTTCATTAAGCAACAGTTCTATCAACCACTTCAAATAAGTAACACAATTAATTTAATAGGAACGTTTATTATGCAACAACTAATCGACCAGATTATATAAATAACACAAGCAATAATGGATGATTGAATGGAATAGAATAGTCTAAACAGCAGAAATAAACATGTTAGAATAATACTTAACTTTCTGTTCCACAACCTTTTCACTTGACTCACTACAGCAGAATAAAATATGCTATGCTCGGCAAGAGCAAGAAACATCCCGCCATTTTTAAACAACCAATCAGCATTTATCATTACAGCCCAAGTAGCACATTGGCTGATCAAGTGTCGAATTAAACACCTACATAAGGTTAAAAGTGTGATTAAAGATGTTTAAAGGTTTTCGTAGCTTCTCAAGGCTGATATGTTGCATTTAAAAAAGTTATTTATTCAATAATCTGTAAAAGGCACTCCAGAAATACTTAATTAAGCTATGGGCTTTTTAAGAGTTCATAATACATGTTTTACTACGTTTGCAGTAGACATGGGTTGTAACAGGGCAAATTGCCTACCTGTTACAACTGTTCCTGTTACACTAAAATAACAATTCCAACATCCTGTTACAAAAATAACAGTCGTAACAATTTGCTTCCATTGTTCCTCCTGTTCCGTCCGTGGAACAAGCGCTTCTTTATTCTAACCTTAGGACTACTAACATAAAGAAAAGAGACGAAGCTTGTTATTTTTATCTATTATGATCATAAACTGTTATTTTTTTCTGTTAAGCAAGACTAAACTTTATTACAATTACGTAAAATCTAATATTATCAAAAATGATTTCCATTACGGCAGTTACGGCACACATGCGACATCTTGTTTGTATTGGGTGAACCATCATATCACCTAATGAAGTTGCTTGCTGTATTACTTTCATTAAGCTTTTTACTGAAATTGCGATAGATGGCAGTAATTATCATAAATTTGCTAAATAAGTTCAAATAATAAAAATAAAAATAGATTGTTGTTAAAAACAGGTGCAAGCGATTTTCGAGCATATTGAAGTTTGAAAGTCAGTAAAGTCGAATATCGCTTACACCCGTTTTTTAACTAATGATCACTAGTCAAATGTTTTCCTACCTTTCTCTACATTATTTTGTTCTTCCGGTCATTGCCTGTGCCCCAGCAGTGGAAACATAAATGGTGATGATGAAATACCAGGTGAACTAAGTCTACTGAAAGAAAATTTTCAAGGAAATTTTTACTGCAAAAAACCCCCAATCTGGGAACCATGATCTTTTCCTTAACTCCCTGGCAGCACTAGATGTCCGATTTCCTAACCCGCATATCCTAATTTGCTTATAAATGCATCCATTCCACGTATATAATAAAGTGCTTAAACATCCTTAAAATCTCAATAAAATTAAAATAGTTTTATTTAATTCAGCCTGTTTACCTACCTTATAACATAACATTAGCAAAACAGCCAAACTCTATTGCCACAAAAAACAAAAAAGGCCATAAACAAACACAGGAACAGATAACACGACTAATTTACAAAGTCGAATGTATTTTTGATATGGTCGGTTTATATAACAGATAAAAATAACAAGCTTTGTCTGTTTTCTTTTCATATGTTAGAGTAAGAAAGCGCTTGTTCCACGTAACAGGCGGAACAATGGCAACAGGTTGTTACTCTGATAACAGCGTGGTACAGGGAACAGTGAAGACGGCGAGAACAGTCTGTTTCGCCTGTTCCTTTGAACAACAGTTATTTCATAGCGCTCGTAACAGGGCGAAACAGTTACATTTAATTATCTGTTATTTTTAACTGTTACAATAAATACGCCTCACGTCTAGTTTGCAGCTGAAAAGCGGCGTAAAGAAATTCTTCTATAATGTTTTTTGCTGTTGAATGGTCTTAAATTATTCCTTTCTAACACCAACTGGTTAACAGTACGTCTGAAAGGTATTGTAAAGTTAAGCTGTGTAATCTTGAAGGCATCTTTTATGATGCTTTTGAGCTTCATGTGGTGTAATATAATACCACTGTAAGGTTGTCTGGTTAAGATCATTAAGGAAATACTTTTAACAGCCTGTTGCTGCTGAAATTACGCCTAAGTAGAAAATAATAACTCTTCAAGCTGAAGAAGTGTATGAAATATTTATACAGCTTTACTTGAGAAACTGTTGTAAACCATTTTTCAAGCGCTTTGTAATTCTCAATGAGTTAGAATGTAATTTGTCTATAATATTAAACAGTTTTTGGCACCCAATGGGGAATGTCCGAAAAAAATCTACTTGGCTGAATATTTTTTTATAGGTAGGAATAAGCTCCCTTAGCAGGGGCGTGCATACCATATAGGCAGTAAGGCAGTGCTTACCTCAATCATTATACCTACGAACCTATTAAATTGGCACTCTAAATATATCACTACATTAAAATAATTTAGTCTAATTTGGTTAAACAAGTACGTTATTCTATTGCCAAACTTCTATTGAACACTGTGTAACCTTTTTCCTTACGCTAATAAGTACTACGGTATGCCCGGTTAGGCAGTCTTTGGAATGCATATTCGAAGCTAGGAGCGTTTCATACAACGAGTTTTAGAAAAATAATCCGTCAAAGTTATACGACCACGGAAAGAAATGCGCTATTTGTACGCATTACGTTCTAAAACATGACCTTCGCAATTTAACAGCGCTAGGTAATCAACGTTACTCGGCTGGACGGTTTTTGCCGAGAATAGCCGACCAGCCGACAGGCCGATAGCAATACGTCCCATGTGGTCCCATGCCACATTAGAGTAAGGTCTGTTTCGCTCGCTTGCGGAAATAAAAATAATGCAAGTTTTGGCTGGCCATGTTTTTTGTTTCTATTTAAGTCCCGACTCCCGATTCACTTTCGCTATTACATGTTTGTTTATTGTTTAGTAATATGAAATTATGAAATGTAAGAAAAAATATTACTGTGTTTATTTATTGTGTTGTGTTTAAAATGTTTACTACTTACCTAATTATCTTATTAAATAATGGAGAAATAGTTTTGAAATTTGAATGATAAATTTAATTTTAGAAAGAGTGGTCCAATTGTGTTGATAATTCCGTTTGTTTAGATAAATTATTCTTACCCACCTCTTATCCTTTCCCATTTAAAATAAAAACAGTGCTCATATAACAGCATTACAAACTACTTTTAGCATTATTAAAACTAGGGTCGTAAATGCGTTTAGTTAGAAAAACATTCTCGCTATAAAAAAAATCTTTAGTGTCTGACTGCTTACCTAGCCAGAAAATCAATGCACGCCCCTGTCCCTTAGTAATAGAAAAAAGTTTCAGAATTTTCGGTTGCGTATAAATAAAAATAAAAAATAAAGTCACTTCGACTTTACAAAAATACGAAAGTAACAGCAGAATGGAGATTATACTTTTGCCACCACCTGTCATAACCACAACATGCTATTAAAAAAAAGTTTCAACACAAAGTGTCAAAACTTTTTTTTTAGTACTTGCTGTGGTTGTGGCAGGTGGTGGCAAAGGTATAATCGCCATTCTGCTGTTACTTTCGTACATTTGAGACGTCGAAGAGACTTTAATTTAGTAAAAAATTTTGACGCAACCGAAAATTCTGAAACTTTTTTCTAAAACTAAGGGAGCTTATTCCTACATAATAATATAAAAAAATATTCAGCCATTTTTATTTTTTTCGGACATTCCCCATTACACCACATTAAAGTTCGTTGCTGTTATTGACTCTATTTAACAGCTTTTCTACCTATCTGTTGCTAGTTTTGGTTACTAGCTAGTCTTCGAATAAACTACGAATTCAAGGTTTATAAGTTGTGATGGGGGACTTCAATGCAAAGTTGGGGAAACGATGCGGTGATGAGCTGAAAGTGGGGCAATTTGGAGTTGGGCAACGGAATGACAGAGGCCAGATGCTAGCCGACTTTATGGAGAAGGAGAACCTCTTTATGATGAACTCATTCTTCAGAAAGCCGGAAAGCCGGAAGTGGACTTGGGTCAGTCCGGACGGTACAGTCAGAAATGAGATTGATTTTATCATGTCGACGAAAAAGCAAATATTCAATGATGTCACTGTGATCAACGCCGTTAAGACGGGGAGCGATCACCGATTGGTACGTGGCACATTGAATATCAACATAAAGCTGGAAAGATCTCGACTGATAAAATCAACACTCCGACCATTGCCGGCCCATATCCAAAACCCCGAGAGCTTTCAACTCGAACTCCAAAACCGTTTCGAAGCCCTTGAGAACAGCATAGATGTGGACGATCTAAACAATATGGTGGTGGATACTGTCCGTACGGTAGGGTCCAAGTTCTTCAAGACCCGCCGTCCCAAGCTAAAGAAACTCTCCGACCACACACTCCTACTCATGGATCAGAGACGTGAAATGAGGCTCCAGAGTTCAGTAGATGCTAATCGTTATCGGCAGCTTAATAGACAGATATCTAAGTCTTTGACGAGCGACCTTCGCCAATTTAATACGAATCGTATTAAAGAGGCTATCGAGCGGAACAAAGGCTCCAAAGTGTTCGCGAGAGATCTGTCTATTGGGCAAAGCCAGATGACGAAGCTGAAAACTGACGACGGACGCATCATCTCAGCGAAGCCTGAAATCCTTAGGGAGATCGAGAGTTTCTATGGGCAGTTATATTCCACGCAGACACCCGTTGAAAGCAAGGCTAAAGACCCCAGAGCCAAGCTTACCCGACACTATACCCAAGATATCCCGGACGTCAGCATGTACGAGATTAGTATGGCTCTCAAACAGCTGAAAAACAACAAGGCGGCGGGCGACGACGGAATCACTACAGAACTTCTGAGAGCGGGCGGTAAGCCGATACTTAAAGTCCTCCAGAAGCTTTTCAATTCCGTCATCGTCGAGGGCAGAACGCCGAAGACATGGAACATAAGTGAGGTGATTTTGTTCTTTAAAAAGGGTGACAAGTCCCTCTTAAAGAACTATAGACCCATCTCGCTTCTGAGTCATGTCTATAAGCTGTTTTCGAGAGTCCTTACGAACCGTCTCGCTCGCAAATTCGACGACTTCCAATCTCCCGAACAAGCCGGGTTCCGAAAAGGCTTTAGCACCATAGACCACATCCATACGCTGCGGCAGGTCATACAGAAGACCGAGGAGTATAATCTGCCACTTTGCTTGGCGTTCGTGGATTATGAGAAAGCCTTTGATTCGATTGAAACCTGGGCGGTGCTGCAGTCTCTCCAAAGGTGCCAAGTGGACTACAGGTATATCGAGGTGTTGAGGTATTTATACAAAAATGCCACCATGTCGGTCCGAGTACAGAACCAGAGAACAAATCCTATCCAACTGCAGCGAGGTGTGAGACAGGGAGATGTTATTTCTCCGAAACTGTTCACAGCTGCGTTGGAGGATATCTTTAAACTCTTAGACTGGAAAGGACTCGGCATCAACATTAATGGCCAATACCTAACACACCTTCGTTTTGCCGATGATATAGTTCTAATGGCTGAGACGTTGGAGGACCTGAACACAATGCTCGAAGATCTCCGTAGTGCTTCCCAAAGAGTGGGTCTTAAAATGAACATGGATAAGACGAAAATCATGTCGAATGCCCATGTTGTGCCCGCTCCAGTTCATGTTGGGAACACTGCACTTGAAGCTGTTGACCATTATGTATACCTAGGACAGGCAGTCCAGTTAGGTAGGTCCAACTTTGAGAAGGAGATCTCTCGTCGAATCCAACTCGGATGGGCAGCATTCGGGAAGCTCCGAAAAATCTTCGTGTCCGATTTACCTCAGTGTCTAAAGACGAAAGTCTATGACCAGTGTGTGTTGCCAGTGATGACTTACGGCAGTGAAACGTGGTCGCTAACTATGGGTCTCATAAGGAGGCTCAAGGTCACCCAGCGTGCAATGGAGAGAGCCATGCTCGGCATTTCCCTGCGTGATCGAATCAGAAATGAGGAGATCCGCAGGCGAACTAAAGTAACCGACATCGCTCGAAGGATTGCTCAGCTAAAGTGGCAGTGGGCTGGACACATAGCGAGAAGAACCGATGGCCGTTGGGGCGGAAAGGTTCTGGAATGGCGACCGCGCACCGGACGACGCTCCGTGGGTAGGCCCCCGACAAGGTGGACCGACGATCTGGTGAAGATTGCCGGAAGCCACTGGATGTGGGAAGCGCAGGACCGATCGTCGTGGAAATCCTTGGGGGAGGCCTATACCCAGCAGTGGGTGTCGTGCGGCTGATATGATGATGATGATGATGATGAAGTATTAATAATGGACAAGCCTTGGTCGACAAGAAAACGTAATGGTGCAATAAAAAGAAAGTTAGCAAGAGAATATCAAAAAATATTAAGAGAACATAGCAGTGCTATCAACGAATTTGGTCAAGAGCGAGTACGCGATGATTTGGGTTCCGTACATGTAAATCCTGTCGTTGCAAGTACTTCTCGTTCTTTGATTCCACAGTCTGTTGTTGCATTAAACGATGAGGGTTCCGCACAAGTAAATCTTGTCGTTGCAAGTGTTTCTCGTTCTTTAATTTCACAGTCTGTAAAATAATACTTAATACTTAACTGTATCCTGTTTCCGAACGAAAGTTAAAAACAATTAAGTAGGTATATTCTTTTATTTTTATACGGTGTGCGCGGCCCAGAAACGCACTTCACTATCGAGCGCTTAATTTAAGTTAGTTGTGTGACTTGTGTCCGTTGTTGCGCCTAGTTACGTGTTCTATTTTTTTCGGGGACTCCCGCGTATTTTTGTCTTTCGGCGTGCTCGGTAATTTCGGGGACTTTTTTGTACGGGGTACTTTTAGTTCCTTGTGTGCGTATACAATTTATAAGAGGTCTATATCGATGGACAAAAAAGTACTCGGGGGACAGTACCTCGTCTGATCAGGCCTTAAAGAGCGCTCTGAAGTGTCAGTATTTATTGTAAAACACGACACTGACTAGAACAGTAGCTACCTAGTTCGTAAGTAATATCTACTTATTTTTCTAACCGAATTTACAAGAAAATAAGTAATAAATTTTAGACTATACCTACCTATAAGATATATGGCAATTTCGTACATATAAGGCTAAAAAACTAAATCTTGACATAAAGCATGAAAATGAAAATATTGACATAGTAAATTCCACACAATTTTTAGGTATCATCATTGACGAAAACTTAAGTTGGAAAGATCAAGTTGATAATGTATGTAAAAAAATTAATAAATTTGTCTTCGCCTTGAATAGAATCAAAAGAGTTGCATCAATGCAAAGTGCATTGCAAGCATATCATGGATATGTCTCCTCCGTACTCCGCTATGGCTTAGTAATCTGGGGAAACAGTGTAGATTTTGAAAGGGCTTTCAAAGCTCAAAAACGTTGTATAAGAGCACTCTCTGGCGTAAAAAGCTGGGAATCTTGTCAACCATGGTTCAAAAAATATAAAATATTAACCTTGCCATGTATGTATATAGCTGAGTTATGTCTTTTTGTAAAGCGATATCCCGAACTTTTTGTCACTCAATATCAAAGAAATGTAAATGCACGTAAATGTAGACAAAACAAATTATGTATACCAACAAGCAATTTAGCCTTCTTCAGAAAAAATGTTTACTGCATGGCTATAAAAGTATATAATAAATTACCACTGAAGTTGAGGGACCTACCCGTGGAGAAAAATATTTTTAAGAAATCATTATTTTCCTGGCTTTCAGAACAGGGTTTTTACTCGATCAAAGAGTACTTAGATCAGAAAAGTTCTTGACATTGTATTGTTTCTTTATTTTTATTATGGCACATTGTTGTTTTTCTGACCGTACTTTTAAGCATAATAAGCTGATGAATAGTGATGACATTTTAATACCTAATACAATTTTTCTAGAATGATCATTAATTTAACGATTGACATTTTATATTATTATTATTGACATTCTACTGTAATTATGACAGACCTAAATTTTATTAATTTTAATCAATGTGACTGCTTTAAATTATATATAATCAGCCTTTTTTTCCTGTTCTTTTTTTTTACAAAATATTTGCATGCCTACATTAATAAGGCAAATACTGTAGAACTGACAAAATAGTATTATTTTTGTACTTATGTAACAACTTGTATACTCAGTATTCGCAAATAAATGATTCTATGATTCTATGATTCTATGATTCTATGTTAGTTGGAGGATGATTTTGGTAGAGGACCCCTATTTTGCTGCAAGAAATAGTTGTTGAAATACAATATAACTCATAAGTCATTAGAACGGCATTTCCGGAATCCATTATGAACTAAAAGTGTAAATTAACGTCTCTTATATATAACACGAACAGTCTATGGCTGATTAATGGTATTTTGTTCAGCAAATAGTGTCACAAGATAATATTTTAACGATTAAAGCTGAGCACCTCATGGACGCCATAACTAACCTAAAAATAGCTTTTTTATTATTTTTTAAAACATTCTTAACTGCAATAATACGCCTTAATTTAAGCTCTTACTTCATAGGCAATTTAAAGAAACCATTTTTACTAAATATCTCATTTAATTTTCCATCATAATTGATTAAAACTTTTGCACTCGTGATTTGTCCACATATTTCCTAACTTAAAATCTAATTATTCGAAGGGTGCATGGAAATTTTGTAGTTAATTGGTATTAATTTCACGATGTAGTTGCACTCGCATCCTGAACGCATGTGTAATTATTGAATGATTACGTATCTTGTTCTAACAAAAAATATCCCAATAGAAATGGTGGACGATGATGGAAGATTGAATATAGTAAACTTTACACCATAACTTTTGACAGTCCTTTACATACATAATTTATTTTAAGATTTGCTAAGAACAAAGACGTTAAAAAAGTTTGAATAGGGAGTTGCAAAAGGTTAGAAGCTGTTTAAGAGCTGGTTGGGGGAGTCCTGCACAGAATTAAACTTTTTACAGTGCTTTGTTAATGCTCTATTAAAACTTAAATAAGCCTGACCAATGCTTCTCTCCAGCCATTGTAATACCAAAGGCTGTATAATTTGGGGCCCTTTTTAGCTGTTTAAGCGCTTAAACAGCTTTAGTACAGCCAAATTGGTATACCCTTAAACAGCTTTAAGATTCGATGGCAGCATTAATTAAGCACTTATGCAGCATTTGTGTGCTACTTGGGAGAAAACAAGTCTGCCACAATGGCGCCAAACGATCAAATCAATACTTTTATACAAATAACTATTAATTTAATAAACAACCTGTGACAATTAAAATGTAATATTATTAACATTATTTATCATTATTTATCATTGAATTAATAATGAAGATATCTATTTTATACTTATTTTAAAATGATCATTGAATAAAAGGAAACTGTAGCAAACGGACATGAATCAAGTAATCAAATCAATTCCTTTTTATAACAATTAGCAACAAATAATCAAATAACAGGAAACGGTAGCAAATCGTCATGGATCAAGTAATCAAATCAAATAATTTTAATAAACTTAGTAACAAATAGTGATTTAAATATTACATAAACTTACAAACAAATAATAAACTTTACATCAATCATTGTAACTATGACATTACATTATTTACTATAGTTTCATTTTCACTATATCTATTACACGCATAATTTGTAAACACAATCCAGTCGACGAAAAGTGACAGTCGCCTTTAACTGAACAAATATTTCTTTGAATTCAAAAGCAGTGCAGTGACATTAAAAAGTGGCAGATTTAGGGAGGAATGCACTAAACATGTTACGTGCATTGTCCTGTTAGAGATTTCGAGGTTGTATCACCTTCCTACTGATAAAACCGTTATCAAATGCAGGCCACGACACTCTTATCGGATACCGGCGGGTCGTCGCCCGCTCGCGGCAACTATAAGGATAAGGCACTGGTTTTAGGGTTCCATACCCAGTAAAAACGGGACACTAATTCTAAGACTCCACTGTCTGTCTGTCGCCAGGCTGTATTTCATGAACCGTGATAGCTAGAGTTGAAATTTACACAGATGATGTATTTTTGTTGCCGCTATAACAACAATTATTTTTTTCGCTATGATTAAAATCATTTTTTAGGGTTCCGTACCCAAAGGGTAAAAACGGGACCCTATTACTAAGACTCCGCTGTCCGTTTGTCTGTCTGTCTGTCACCAGGCTGTATCTCATGAACGGTGATAGCTATACAGTTGAAAATTTCACAGATGATGTATTTCTGCCGCTATAACAATAAATACTAAAAACAGAATAAAATTAATATTTAAGGGGGGCTCCCATACAACAAACGTTTTTTTTCTCTCTAGGGCACTCCTTGACAATACAAACAATAAGTGAAAAAAAATATGAGTCGTATTCTTATTTGTAACAGCTGAAACAAAAATTAGGAATTCCACTTGAACAGATTGTCTTCGTTTTAAAATACCTGATAATTTATTATGTTTTTCTAGAGACGTATAGAGATACGGCACTAATTTAAGAATTTTGCTTCCTAAAACTAAATTTTACATCAATAGTAATGCTTTCATTATTTAAATAACTTCTTTGGATAAACGCTAATTTCTTTGAAATGCGGATATACAGTCTAAAGTGGGGCTCCCATACAACTGTCAACTATCGTGATTTTTTTTTTACCGTTTTTTGGTACAGAACCCTTCGTGCGCGAGAGCCGATTCGCAATTTTCCGGTTTTTTATTCTTCCAACGACCATATTGGCAGGCATTTTCTACGAACAAAGTGATTAATAAAAACAAGCGGCGAGTTGAATGGTGCGATTGAGCGAGGGCTGCTGAATGGCGGCATTCCGCGCGCGCGTAGACCGGCCGCGTATGGCCGCGCGTGGTATGAAAACTCGATCCGCGAGCAGTTTTTGCGCGTCGTGATCCGGCTGCTAATGCGGACGTTCGCCGTAGTGTAGGACTGCAGGCGCCCGATGCCACGGCGATCAGAACTACTTATTTGGTTTGGTATAGATAGATCGGCAAATCGTTTGAGAGAATTCTCGAGTTTTATGATAATATGTGTTCTAACTCTAGTTTATTGTTGAGACTTATTCGTCAGACAGACATACTTACAGTACAGAGTTATAGACTAGGAGGCCATAACAATTTTGGTAACGATCGCGTAAGTGGCTGACTCTTGGTTCACAGGATGGAGAGGCACTCTCTGAATGAGAGTCAGTATGGGGGGTGTATCATGGCGAATCGAACTGTCTCAAATACCAAAAAAATGTACCTAAAATGTACTATTTAGTACCTGGAATTAAAAAATTTTTACCTAAATAAGAAAAAAGTTATAACGAAATCAAAGGTACACCCGCCATATTGACGTCAATATGGGCGGGTGTTCTTTAATAAATCAATGTTGAATCATTATACAAAAAATATAACTACATCAAAAAAATGTACCTAAAATGTACCTCAAGGCTAAAAAAAACACATGCTTGATTACTTAAGTAGTTTCTGAGAAATCAAACAACAGTTCTTTTTTGTGATCAACAAGATCGCGGGATCCCTTATGGTTTTAAAGTATATCAGGCTAGATTTTACCATTCATTAGTGCCATTCATACTTTGGTAACTACTATTTAGTACTATTCGTTTGGAACTATTTGGTACCATTCATTAGCTACTATTTAGTACCTTTCATTTGTCACTACAAATTATTTGTTGCCATATAGTACAATTTATTTGGTATCATATAGTACCATTCGTTTGTTACTATTAAGTACCATTCATTGGGTACTATTAAATAAAAATTATTTGGTACCATATGGTACCATTCGTTTGTTACTATATGAATGGTACTATTTAGTACAAATTATTTGATTCTATATAGTACCATTCATTTGTTACTATTAAGTACCATCCATTAGGTACTATTTAGTACAAATAATTTAGTACCATATAGTACCATTCATTTGTTTCTATTTAGTGCCATTCATTAGGTACTATTAGGTACAAATTATTTGGTACCATATTGTACCATTAATTTGTCACTATTAAGTACCATTCATTAGATACTATTAGGTACAAATTATTTTTCTACCATATAGTACCATTCTTAATTTTTAGTGCCATTCATTAAGTACTATTTAGTACAAATTATTTGGTACCATATAGTACCATTATATAGATATGTCAAAAGCATTCGACTGTGTGAAACATGACATACTACTTTCTCAACTTGAAAACCTCGGTGTACGTGGTATAGCTTTAAAACTATTTGAAAGCTACTTAAAAAACAGAAAACAATGTACAGTAATAGACACTTTTAATGATAAAAACAGAACCGTCGATGAAGTACTTTCTGAATTTGGTAAAGTTATTTTTGGAGTGCCTCAGGGAAGTGTTCTGGGTCCGCTTCTCTTTTTGGTTTATGTAAATGAACTTCCTAATGTAATTAATCATTCGTGTGTTATGTTTGCAGATGATATGACAATCTATATTTCTGAAGAAAATAAAAGTAGAAGTGACTTTGAAAATGAAATAAATAAAGCATTGAAAGATATAGTTGATTGGCTTAAAACCCTAAATCTTATAGTTAATCCCACAAAAACGAAATTTGTACAATTTCGCAATTACAGGTCAGACGCGTATAAACTAAAAATTTATGAATCTAACTCACAAATAAAAGAAGTTAACGAAAGCAATTTTCTTGGAGTTTCAATAGATGCCAATTTGAACTGGAAATCTCACATAGAAAACATAAATAGAAAGATTTCGAGTTGTTGTTATGCATTGTCTATACTGGCAGAAAGTTCCTCGTCTGAAATAGCTAGAACTGCTTATTTTGGTAATGTGTATCCTCTTTTAACATATGGAATTATATTCTGGGGTAACTCTGTCGAATCACATAGTACATTCCTGCTACAAAAAAAATGTATTCGTATTATTTATAACATGTATTATGATGAAACGCTAAGAGAAATATTTAAAGAAAAGAAATTTCTTACTGTCACTAATATTTACATACTTGAAATTTGTATATTTATTAAAAATAATATGGAACTCTTTAACTGTACAAAATCTCTTCGTAACCAACGCAATAGATATAAACATAATTTAAATTTTCCAATTGTCAAAAATAACGTGTACTATAAAAGTACTTTTATTTATGGTATTAAAGTGTTTAATCATTTGCCAACAGAGATTAAAACATTAGAAGGTTTTAAATTTAAACAAATGTTAAAAACATGGTTATATAATAATGTTTTTTATAGCTTAAAAGAATATTTAGAGTTTAAGACAAATTGAATTGTTAGTTGCATGCCTGATAAGGTAAACTGTTGATACCTACTCTAATTTTATCTTTTACATCTTGTAACACAGTTTAAAGCAATAAAGATATTCTATTCTAAAAAAAAAAAAAAAAAAAGTTTTTTACTATTAAGCACCATTCATTAGGTACTATTAAATTAAAATTATTTGGTTCCATATTGTACAATTATTTTGTTACTATATGAATGGTACTATTTAGTACAAATTATTTGGTACCATATAGTATCATTCGTTACTATTAAGTATCATTCATTAGGTACTATTTAGTACAATTAATTTAGTACCATATAGTACCATTCATTTGTTTCTATTTAGTGTCATTCATTAGGTACTATTTAGTTCAATTTATTTGGTACTATATAGTAACATTCGTTTGTTACTATTTAGTAACATTCATTAGATACTATCAGGTACAAATTATTTGGTACCATATTGAACCATTCGTTTGTTACTATTTAGTACCATCCATTAGGTACTACTTAGTACAAATTATTTAGTGCCATATAGTACAATTTATTTGGTACCATATTGTACCATTCGTTTGCTACTATATGAATGGTACTATTTAGTACAAATTATTCGGTTTGATCGAACTACTGTTGTGATAAATTACAAAAAAACCGGCCAAGTGCGTGTCGGGCCACGCGCCGTAGGGTTCCGTAGTTACCTTATACCATACCATATTTAATACCACTATCATTTTTCGTCTGCAACAATAACTTGTTTTTCACAGTTTTATGAATGACAAAGTTATATTTGCGGTTTTGGAAAATGTACTATAGCTCAAAAAACTACAAAATGCATGTCGTTCAAATTAATTTTGGTTGAAAGTGTTTATTAAGATCTACAGCAAATATTTTTTTTTGATTTTTGACTCTCTTATTTTTTTACCACTTTGGCGATGTATATCTTTCAAACGGTTGACTTTGAGAAAAAAATTGTCTTTGAAACCTCAATGTCATTTTTAAAGACCTATCTATAGACACCCCGCACGTATTGGTTCGAAGAAAAAAAATATTTTCAGTATCAGTTCTATGTATGGGGCCCCCCGTAAACCTTTTATTTTTTTTATTTTTGTGTTAAAATCGTTAAGCGGTTAACAGAATACACCTACCTACTAAGTTTCAACTGTGTTCTCTTAATACTTTCGGAATAAAATGGCTGTGACATACGGATAGACAGACAAACATGACGAATCTATAAGGGTTCCGTTTTTTGCCATTTAGGCTACGGAACCCTAAAAATGAGTTCGTCCAACGATGAAGATAGTTTTCTAACTGCAAAAGAATTGAGTGAACAAGTTTCTAATGCTGAAATTTAGCTTTTACCAGGAAACTCACGTAAAATTTTCTCGCCGGTAGAGGTGAAAAGTTGCATGTTTTACATGAGACCAAAATTTTGTTCAGCCTCGTGAATCTAAATCACTCGCTGTGCGCAGCTGTTAGATTTTGAGATGGCGAGTTGACGCATTCACAAATTAAAATTCGTTAAGTCGTCGGTCGGCCAGATTCGACATGGCGAGTTGACAATATGCCGAAGTTATTTAGAAGATATCGATGTTCCTGTGACATCATGAATTGGGGTTCGCTATTTTGGCCTGATTGGGGCTCGATTAATCTGTTTTAATTTGAAGCCGGGCAGATTTGCCGAAGTTCAATGCGTTAGCCGGCACGGCCCCAGGTGCAATAAGTTAACAGAGTTACTTTCATGTTTCGTTCAGGGGCATGTCAGGAGGGATGCAGATTTCTTTATATTGAGGACGAATCATAGCATAGATTGGTAGCCTCACGTGAGGGTCGAAAGGGGAGGAAAAATCACAAAATATGACAAGGGGGCCCTCCTGTGATATTTAGATTGTTGGGATGTAGTGAGATATCACGTGTCCTCATGGGATAAGGGGGATGGGCCATAACACACCACGCGGGCCAAATGCGTATCGGTGGGTGTCAACGACTGCAAATGCAACCGGGACCGACGGCTTATCGTGCGTTCCGAAGCACGGAAGAACTCGAGATAATACATTTTTGGTCACCTATCCCACGACCGACCTTTGCGAAAGTGCCTTAATTTCCGCAATCGCCGGACCAGGCGCCACTGCGCCACCGAGCTCCTCGACCTGTTAGTTTACTCCAGTGAATTATTTGATTGAATCAGGCGTCACTTGGCGGAAGTCCCAAACCATTTTGAAAATAGAAATATATGTAGCTTACTTCCGCAAACAATATATGCAAGATGCACCGCCCGCCCGCCCGCAAAATTATGCACATGCACACACAAAATATCAGTGCACAAACCTGCATTTAGCAAGACAGCACCACACCTTGCACCTTCACCAATTAGGCTACTCTACACGTGTTTCGCCCCGACCCGGAGCATCCTCAGGAGTTAGATCGTGCGTAAACCAACACCGAATGAGCTCCTAACGCCTCCGACACCGTATTTGTTGTCCCTTCCTCCCCACTCCGCACCGAGTGACTGACAGCGTTTGAAGAATGTTGCCAGTTTAAAATAAAAAGAAAAAAGAAAGAAAAAATGATTTTTAATTTAAATTGTGTACAAATAAATTGATATACATTAAATAATGTGTTTTATTAATAAGATACTTATTTTTAAGAATTATTATTATTTGAGAAAATACGCAGCAATGGCGAGGAAGAGACGTCAAGTTGATTGTTAAGTATGGCTCCATCAACATTGTGTTTGATAATTTCTAGGTTTTCCAACACGCTCAGTCGTAGACCTTTACTACAAGTATGTAAAACCTCATAGGAATGACCTTCAGATAGCTGATGTCCGGTATTTAATAAATGTTCCGCGAAATGAGATCGTTCCGGATGGCCATTCCTATAGGCAGAAATATGTTCTTTATAACGTATATTAAAACTACGGCCGGCTTGACCAACTTATACTGAATTACATTGGTTACACGTTAACTTATATATCCCCGACTTCCTGCCAACCTCCGTTTTTTCCTTGCCATTGCAAATGGCACGCTGGACGGTATTAGTAGTACGAAAATGTGAATAAATGTGATTAACTGAATTGTGAATAACGCGTTCACGTGGCACCGCATATAAAAGCCCAGTCACCTGTTTGTTAATTTTATTCCTAACCATGTTATCTATCATCCGCCGATCATAACCATTTGCAACGGCAATATTATAAATTGTATTTAACTCTCTACTATAGGCTTGCCCTGATAACGGTACCGTCATTATTATTTAATTAAATAGTGACTTAATAATAAGAGTGTAGTTCATTAAATGTATGGTGTGTTGTGTTGCAGCTAAAGGTGGTGGGCGGTGGCGTGCGGTCGTGGCGCGGCGTGGGCGGCGCGGGCGGCGAGCTCTCCGTGTTCTGCTGGTGATGCCGCCCCCCGCCCCCCGCCCGCGCCCGCCCCCCGCCCAGCCCGCGCCAGGTCGGTACACTACACTACACTACAGGCGCGGGCGGCGAGCTCTCCGTGTTCTGCTGGTGATGCCGCCCCCCGCCCCCCGCCCGCGCCCGCCCCCCGCCCAGCCCGCGCCAGGTCGGTACACTACACTACAGGCGCGGGCGGCGAGCTCTCCGTGTTCTGCTGGTGATGCCGCCCCCCGCCCCCCGCCCGCGCCCGCCCCCCGCCCAGCCCGCGCCAGGTCGGTACACTACACTACAGGCGCGGGCGGCGAGCTCTCCGTGTTCTGGGGCCGTACCGGCTAACGAATCGAGCTTCGAAAAGTCTGCCGGGTTTCAAATTAAAACACATAAATCGAGCCCCAATTGGGCCAAAATGGCGAACCCTAATTCATGAGGTCACACAAACATCCATATCTTCCAAATAACTTCAACAAATAATACAATACGATATTCCTTACTTCAATTTTATCTTTTTTAATTTGAAACTCGGCAAATTTTCCGAAGCTCGATTTGTTAGCCGGTACGGCCCCTGCTGGTGATGCCGCCTTTACTAATTATTTTAGTCGTATGAAGCGTAAGTCACAATATCCAAAACTCCAGTTTTGGCTTTCCACCTATCACCTTGACCTTAAAGAGCATTTTGATCACAGTAAGAAATAGGATCATTTGGCAATAAAAAATATTTCGAGTTGATTTCTCGTTTTTCAGTACAAAATGTGTGGGAAAAGTTTTTGGCGATTTCTGTCGTTTCTAGTACTCATGCATTAAATGGTCCCATAGATTATTTTGATCTCCACATGAAATAGGATCGATTGGCATAAAAGTTTTTTTTTGGTATTTTGGCATTTTTTTTGCTAACCGTAATTTGAGTGAGCTTGAGGGTAGACTCACGGGTAGCTTCAGTCCCCCGTGACCACGGCAGCTGCAAATGCCGAAACGTCGGGAAAACCAAAAATCAAACCAAATACCAACTAATTACCAAAGTGCTTTCAATAAAACCGCGCTAGTATCCGTTAAAAATTGTTTTATTTCAAGTTATGGATGGTCTCCTTGGATTTAAATAGATATAAGTATATACAAAACACGCAATACATTAGAAAAATACCTCATTATTCCTAAGAAAAATTAAAAATTACTTTAGAGTCTGTAAATACCAGTAAAAAACAGGAATCCCTTGTTTTCGCATAATTGTTTTATACCTAATTTGATTTGGCATAACGGATTTGGCATAATCTTTTTTGTCATAATAATACTTTCGCATAATTGTTTTTTGGCATACTATTTATGTCAGCATAATTATCATTTAGACTAATTTGTTTTCGCATAATGTTATTAGGCATATTATCTCTTCGCCTAATATTATTTAGACATAAAAATCAAAAACAATAAGAATAACTATTTTTACGCACTCATTTATTTTCATGCAAAAGGGGTAGGTATTGTATTAAAATGCCAAAAACTTATAACACATACATAACACATACGACCTAAATATCGTCTCATAAAACACCTATTTTTAAAATATCGAAAATCCTTAATGTCGATATCCAATAGACCGAAACTTGAAAGATCGATTATTAAATAACTGACGATAGTTCGAAACCCTGAAAGTTAAAATGCCGATAGTTAAAAACCCCGAAAATTCGTTAGGTCTATTAGGTGCGACGACGAGCGAGCGTAGCGAGCGAGGAGGAGGTAAGGTTCCATTGTGACCAACAACGCACGAGCCGAGCGAGCGAAGCGAGCGTGCCGCGGCAGCGGCCGGCGAAGTGCCAGAACCGACCTGCTGGCATGTAACCCTCAATTAACTTTCAGCTTCGGGATTTTGTATTTTAGGTAAAATGTTCTTTCGTAAAATTAAACGTCGTGATTTTTTTGTTTATAAAAATATGCGTAAATAACATTATGCGTGTTTAAATTTATGCTAAAAAATATATGCTTAAACATGATTATTCTTAAAGTAGTTATGTTTAAAAAAATTATGCATAAGCTGTTATGAGTAAATAATATTATGCGTAAACATCATTCGGCGAAATCATATTATGCTATGACATATTATGCCTTAAAATTTTATGCAAATACATAGGGAACCTAAAAAACATGACAAAGTGTACCAATTTGAGCATTTTATAATATTTTATTTCTCTGTGATTAAAAGCATTTTTAAAAATTTTCTCTTTATAGGGAACTCCTTGACAATACAAACAATAAGTAAAAAATAAATATGAGCCGTATTCTTATTTGTTACATCTGAAACGTTTTTGAAAAATACCTCTGACAAGCAAATTTGAAATTCTACTTGAACAGATTGTCTTAGTTTTAAAATACCTGACAATTTATTATGTTTTTCTCTCTATACGGCACTAATTTAAGAATTTTGCTTCCTAAAACTAAAGTTTTCATTCTTTAGATAACTTCATTGGAAAAACACAAATTTCGTTGAAATGCAAATTATACAGCCTTAAGTATGACGCGACGGGGTGGATAGATGGATGTAGCGGCGTGATTATACCGCTACGTAAGCAATCAACGAATGACGAAGAAATGCAGGATCAGCTAAAAGTACAATATGTAAACATCACGCAGACGTGACGTCGCACTACTCGCACTACGTCAAGCTAATATCGAGACAAAATGTATGGATACCTGACTCACGATATCGAAGTTTTCTAAGCACTTCGCATAAATATAAATTCCAACATCAAGCAGTCGGACCGCGGACACCGAGCACAGACACCTAGCTCGGCGGAAGTACTTCCCTTTTCGCTGAATATATGGTGAAGAGATCTTATCTCGGAAAACGAGCGTTGTCGGAATATCCACCTTAGAGTGGCTGTTTTAGGGTGGGTACACGGAATAAGCCGCGGTGTGGCAGGAAGGAGACCTGTCGCCTCAGTACTGGCTGCCTCGACCCGACGCCTGTCGCCCGCCGGCACCGCAGCCGGCAGCGCCCCCGGCGTGTGACGCGAGGTGACTGAGGTAAAAGGCGACCCCCGCCATACGATGCACGTGCACGAGGCAGTCGTGAGCCGCCCTGAAAAGTGAGTCCCAGAAAAGCTTCTGCAGAACCAACGCCTTGGAGAATGGCGGCACGACCCATGAAGCGCGCACACGAAAGTGCTAGAAGCGACTCGCCGAGGACGACACCGTGGCGGGGCCCGCCGAAAAACTGCCTGCCGGGTCGCGGCTGAAGGGGTCCGACTGGAAATATTTAAGGCTGACCCCAGACTTGCCGGTTTCATTTCTTGGCTTTGCTGTTCTACTAAAACAGGGCTGCGTTCCGAGGTTCAGAGTGCGATTGTTTGGTTGTTTTAACTTTAGATGTCAATAGTGATACAAGTCTTCATTTTCCATTTAGAATATGGATAATTTAAAGTTTCTTATACACTAAATAAAATAAAATCTGTTTTTTCGAGGAGCAACCATGGACTTTTTGAAACTTAGACACAAAAACATCAAAATACAAAATAATGTTAAATAACATTGACAATATTTGTCTAGATGTCAGAAGGGTTTATCATATCAGGTATATATGCTACCGTTCCCAAACTAAATATCACTCTGCCAGCTATCACAATCTCTGCAGAAAATTTCACCTCCTACCACTAAAAATTAGACGTGATATCTCCGACTGTATCTTTCTGACAAAAGTCTTAAATAATGAAATCGACTGCCCCGATCTATTATATAAATTTTCACTTAAAATACCACCAGCGTCTCTAAGGTTTAATCCGCCAATATTTATACCATCCGCATCGACAAATTATAGACAGAATACGTATGTATTGCGAGCGAGTAGACTGATGAATGAGGCGTGCAAGGAACATAACTTAGATTTATTTACAAGTGGCGTTTTTCGAATAGTTTTTGATTATAGATTTTTTGTGTTAACAACTTCATAATTATTAAGCTGTAACATACATATTGTTCACACCCCTATTGTATTAATTGCTATAAGTGAATACCTGTAATTGGCTTTCTGTTTAACATATAGTAGCTTACATTACAGTATCATTGTTGCTGTTGGTTTTCCAATAAAATAAACAAATAGATTAATGTCAGAGCGTTTTTCAAAGACCGATTTTGATGGTTAAAAAGTTGCAACGCACTAATGTTTGAAACGTCGTTAAGGCGTAAAGTTGCACTCGGAGCGTAGGTTCGGAAAGCGCCTCAAGCAAAGCAAAGAAATGAAACAGGTAGGTCTGGGTTCAGCCTAAACCGGCTGCGATGTGGCGTCGGTCGCTTTAGGAAAAACGTGCAGAAATAAGGTATCCTGCCGGAGGACGCTAGTGTCGCCTACTTGTGCGCGACCACATACCATGCGACACCTGAGGCAGTGCCCACGTTGCCTCCACCTGCACTCTCGACGACTCGCAGAGGGCTCCTCCCCGAGGGGCGGCCGTGTCGGACTACTGGCTATATAACGATTTCAGAAAAAGAAGAAGAGTAATGTCACAAATAATGGGGGGATGTCACAAAATTTATCCCGCTTGGTGGCGCTACTGCTGCTGGAGACCTCCTTTAGACGCATTATACCACATACGCAAAATAACAACTCGAGATTTTGTGGTGTTTTGCAGATTTGTAGAAAAAAATACGTAAAATACCAACTACGTATAATCCCATAAACGCAAAACACCACCTGGAACTTAAAATTATTTTGTCACTGAAGTGGAGTGGCCAAAGAAACGTTTGTACGGGCGTTTACCCCCGAAAATGGTTGATACTAATAAATAATTATTATGAAAGTCGGACAGTAAACGAATTAAAGATTGAAGAAAACCGAAATGTGTTGGAAGAAAAGTTGATATTTACGAAAATTCGCTTCCGACATCCAAAAATTAATAGCAAATACATAGCAAACAACAAAATGACAGGTCTACATCTACACTAGCGCCAAGTTAGCGGTAGTGCGCCGACTGGTGGACGATCTGTGAATTAGCAAAATTATCCTGCCATTGACAACAAGCACTCGAACAGCACAAACTCATCTGACTCGGTAACTGCGTCGCTGTGTCTACGTAGTCGAGGGCGTAACCAGTAACGATAAGTAATAAAATATTACTGGTGTAATATATAGGTATATAAGTGGCCAAAACCGGAACTATAGTCGCATTACTAATTTCCCAGCAAAAATGTTAACAAAGGTGTTGCCAGAAAAAACAACAGAAAAAGAAATAGTATATTGCTGAGTCAAGAAATAAACACACTTACATGGTTTTTCATCACAAACCTAATAAAATAGATTAGATAAATATTCTGAGCCATGAGTTTTGCGTCAAAAACAGTAATATAATTTAATATTTCATAATAACAGTTTTATTGTAGAAAACATGATGCTGTGCACACATGAACCTTTGGTCTTTTTATAAATCATATAAATTAGTATTACGAATAGTAGCTGTAGTAGTAACATTTGTCTTTTGTTATTGGGGGGAACAGGCGTGATGGTATTTATGATAGTTTACGTACAGTCAATATCTAAGTACAGTTTTCTTATCAGTTTGTTTCAAGAACTTTTAACATCAAAAATTATGATAGGTTATAAAGATAAAATTTCTAATTACCATCCTACTTTAAAATTACCCCGGATGACATTATATTTATTATGACTCAAAATATAATAAACAAATTAAAAAGTTTTAAAAGTGACCAAAGGTATTCAATATCTGAAAATGTCACTATCAGGGTCAGTTTGTCAATTCGACAGTGACATTTCTTTGTTTACATTTTTGCTGGGAAATTAGTAATGCGACTTTAATTGTTATTACTAATATAATAACACTTAGTTCCAGTTTTGCCCACCGGGTCACATAAGTTTGTGTCACTGTACTACATTGATAACTACTGACTAACGAGCGATTCAAAATACGGATTTTGCTATGTATGTCGAATGAAAACGCTCGCCATCTTTCAAAAATAGGGTCCCTAGGCCAGGTTTTGCCGCCGTGGTCCGCCGGTCCGATAGTCTCTGTAACCCAAGCACTTCTTTTTTTTCATTTCTATTGTATCCTTTTTTTCTGTCTTTTTTCTCTATTATTTTACTTTCCTCTACCTTCTTCCCCTCTCCTAAACTCTTCCTTCCCGACGTATATACATTAACACGTACGGAAAGCGAATTTGATTATAACCAAAAATTTATTAAAAAGAAGGCTCACCCAACCTTCAAACACATTTTATTTATACTCAAAACTTTATAACAAACAATATTTTGGACCCACAGTTCTTAAAAAATCCCCATACAAAAAAAAGATGACACCTAGCTCCTCTCCTAAGGGAAGAATTTGTAAGAACTGCGGATCCAAAATTATGTTTCGACCTCTTGTATACGTGTACGAAACGGCTTTGCTGTAGATCGATTTGTCGGTTTTTTTGCGTACAAGTAGCACTAGGAGGGATGTCTGTGCAGCCAAAATATAAATCGCCTATCTTTCTTCCGATTCTTCGAAATGCATATTTAATTTTGTTTTTTTTTTCAGGTAGCGTAGGCGCAGGCCGGCCGGCGGGCGCGTGACGGCCGCGAGCATCATATCAGTGCACAGCGGCGCCGCCCCGCGGTCAAAGTACAAACTGGCGACTCGGCGCCCCGCCCGCGCAGTATTAGGAGCGATGCTGGTCCTCATGTTTTGATCTCGAATTGCGACTGACGGCGGGGTGCGTGCGCCGCGCGCGCAAGGCGCCCCGACACGTGATTCCATCGTAGATTAACGTTGTTTTACCATTTTTAAAATGTCAATTGCTACGAAGATGAGTTTGCGCGCTGCGGCGGGACCCGGATCGACTCGGGCACCTCTCCCGGGGTAGCTCGAGTGTTTTAGATTATCCCCGCGATGTAGGCCGGCCTTCGGACCGCCGTCGAGCCGGCGACCGTCGGTCGGCCGTCCGATCGCAGGCGCTCTCTCGTCGTTCGTACGATATCGGTTGTACCCTAGTTGTATACTTTATTAGTAGTTCTTTTAGCTGGGCTAAATATTTTATTATCGTACTGTGTTACGAGGCGAAACGACATAATAAAATGTGGTGCGAGTGGATTCCGTGAATTTAACTATGAAGACGTTTAACAAATTTTCAAATTAATATGATAAAAGTACTAAGACTTTTTTAAAATCGCTTGGATAAAGATCGTATGTACATAGTGTTAAGTTACGAGTAGAGTTAAGAGCAGACTTAGATGTAGTAGGTATATATAACAAATTGTAAGGCGAGGCGCGCGGCGCCGGATCTATTGTTAACATTTTCTCCTTTTTAATTGTGTTATTTTGATATTACTTCTGGTATAGTTTCGTTACTGTCGTCCTATCGTTATGGAGTCGCGGCGAGCCCTCGCGTCGGACGGCGCCGATCCACACCCGTCGCCTTCGGTCAACAATGCCCTACATGTCCGATCAGTCCCAAAAACAGCACCTCTAAATAACGCCCCACTTTCAAACTGAGTTTTTATTTTGTACAAAGTATTTTCTTCTTTGTTTCTTACTACCTAAAGTTAAATTTGGATACTCAGATAATATTCATGTTGGGATTCGAATTTCACAATTTCGATTCACCTTTTGCTTTGTCAGTGGGTGCCACATTTGCGTGCTGTTTTAATTCGTAATGCGTTATCTACGATATTTTTGACCGAAGCTCGTTGCTGACGATCTCTTCTGTATGTTACCGTCGTTGGGATTATATCTCAGAGCAACTTCGATGAATTAAGTATACTAATCGGTATACTTAATTCACCTATTCCCCTGGGTGAATTAAGTGTACCAATTAGTATACATAATTCACCCAGGGGATTTAGCTCAGGTGAATTAAGTCTACGACGGGTTCTTTCGGAATATTGTAAATAAAGTACAACCGTCCGTTAGTCAATCGACTGTACAACCTTTTATCTTCTAACGTCAATCATAGAAGGCGTAGAACGACGGTCATATGATTACACGTACGACGGACTGGAGATTTGACTAGAAGGCCTAATTCATGATAAACGTTTAGTCTTAAAAGAGTTCCGCTTGCAATTTCCTACATTTCAAGATTCGAAATCGTCAAAGCATGCCAGTTTGTCTATCTTCCGTTTAACTCCAGTCATGAGCGCTGCTATAAGGCGCTGATTTAATATGTTAAAGTTATCGTAAGACTAATCTACGTTTAAGGTACGTCGATCGCGAAATGTAGCAAGAATTAGCGGTGGACTTTTTGAGCAGGTTCATATGACAAGCGCTTAACGCGCGTTTTGATAACAGGCGTTTACAACTACATAAGAACTACATACATTTTATTCAAGCTGTACACATGCTTGATAAAGCGCGCGTTGAACGCTGCGCTAGCGCTCGACTGTTGTCAACGCGCGCTTTGAGATCATTGGTTTTCTATTCTACGTTACCGTTCAGATGAGCGCGCGCTTTTGACGCGGATAGACGTATTTTAGGGTTCGCTCAGTTATCGTACGAAATGGAAACGGAAGCTTTTAATACCGAATTATTGAATCTAAATCGAATTACCATATAAATCACCGTTAAAACTGTTTCTATCCTATCAACGCCTGATAAGCGCGCACCATGTGAACACTATACAACAATTTAACGCGCGTTGAGCGCTTGTCATCTGAACGTACCCTTTTTGTAAAAGCTTGTCGACGGTCGTAAACTCGTTCTTTCGGGAGATTCTTCTAATTATGGCAGTCATTAATTTGTAGGAATCTGGCTACGTCCGATGTGCTTTCACGCACTTACGAAATATACATATATAGTGGCTAAGTTGTATTAAAGAATTGGAATCGCTATTTGCTGGGAAATAATAATTAGTAAAATTAATATTATACAAGATTTTGGAATAACCATTTTTACTAATTAGATCCCATTTTTGAGTCTGAGTTTTAATTGTAAAAACGCGAGTCTAATTCTTCAATTGAGAGGTTTATTTTACGGGAAAGAATGCAATTATATTTTATATTATATTACCCGGGGCTCGCGGCGACACTTAGTTTTCAACAATCAGTGGTGATATTATAAAAAATAATTTATATTATGTTTTTATATATTGAATTAACAATCGTAATAAAGAGTGAGCGATGGCACATCTGAATTAGTGTTTTATTCCCTTTTGTGGACTGTTTGTTCCCTAGTGATGTTTAAAGAACAGTTAAACTGGAAACTAATATAAACTGTTTTGAAACCGGCGCAATGTGAACACAATAACCATGTCATTACTATGTTCATTTTTTTAATCGACTACATTTAACTTGATGCTTAAAATCAATTGCGAGAAAATTCGCACTTGGATGACCAAGGGGCTGATTATGTAATTTTTTTGCAATCATCTCTGACAGAAATCGCAGTTACATTGCTGCTTTAGTTAGAACTAATGTGACAATTATCTTCCTTAAAGCAGCAATGCAACTGCGATTTCAATCCAGAATTGTTAGCAACAGACTTACGTAATTCGAGGTCTGACATACTACTATTGTCGTTGTCGTATATTACCGCAACTACGGATTAAAGGTATCAAAAGAAATTAAACTGCTGTTTTAAAAGTAAATTATTATATTTATCACTATCGCATTCAACAATTCAGTATACATCAGACATAGGTATCACAAGTTTTCAAAATATCGCTCTTATTCTACTTACTATCTAGGGATTTAAAAATCCTTCACGACCCGTCCACCCACTGGACTTTTCCACCGGTGGGTGAACGGGTAATTCTCAATTACCCCTCCACCCACTACGCTAGTGTGAACCCTGTAATCGATTAATTAATATTTTCGATTTATTGAAATAAATCGAAACATTTTTGCTTTCATAATATTATTAAATAAAACCTAACGGGCCCGTGGACCTACCGATTTTCCCTACTAGTAGGACCACTGTATACCACTATGTACTCGTGGTCCTCCTGGACTAGGGCTTATTATAAGTATCGATTATTTAATATCGCTATTTAATGATTTCAAATAAATTATATTTTTATAATGTAATATTCAGTCAAAAGTACCAGGGCAACATAACTTACGAGGAGTTATTTTGATTTCGTACCGCGAAGATGTCTTAATTAGTTTTAGCTCTTTAATTTTTCAAAAATATAAATAGAAATAACTCTTTGTAAGTTATGTTGCCCTGGTACTTTCGTAATTGAATATAAATTATAGGAGTTAGGTTCAGAATAATCGTTCTTTATTTCTTATCTATCGATACGGACAACACATAGTGGTATACCGTGGTCCCTACCAGGTAGGTCCACGGGCCTTTAATAACCCTTGTTATTGAATATTGGTTATATTAGGTATAATTATTTTCAAAAGTACCAGGGTCACATAAATCTAGAAAAGGTTAACTTTTATAATTCCACAATATACTTATGTAAGATTTATACATAACAACCTATACATTACTTGTACTTTGAAGATTATGTCAAATACTTCCTTTGTAACTATGTAGTCCTGGTACTTCTAGTGTTAGAAGTCCATTTTATTATTTCGATTTAATTGAATATAAATTAATCGATTACATACTTAATTCGGTTCACACTAGCGTAGTGGGTAGCGTCCACCCACTGGTGGGAAAGTCCAGTGGGTGGACGGGTCGTGAAGGTTAAAAATAATGAGAGAACTTTAGAATAATAACACCCAGAAGCAGAGTTGTGATGTGGTAGGAAAATATAGACGATTCAAGAGTGCTTAATTATTAAGTTTATTTGAATAGACATTTTTACTAAGACTGCAACTAAAACGGAGCCATAATTGCTCAGTTTTCAGTTTTATATCCTTCATACTTTCATAATCGTAACTAAAATCCAATAAAATCGTAATTAACCCCTAAAGGTAGAGAAATTGAAACTGTACTATGTCACACCCCGGGCACTCCATACAAGCGTCTCGTTTCAACTACCTATTACACAGACCCTACACAGTGACGTTTTTGCACACGCGCAACTGTGTGCGAGCTATTGAATGAGCACACGGATCGACACACGGAACTCGCGCGGTGGGCGCCGGTGGGGTGAGGTAATTGATTGTGGGGCGGGGCGGAGTTTCCTTTCTGTACAGCAGTACTCATATTTATTCTGTGCTTATGTACGATTAGATGATTTAGATAACGTATGAAGCACACACATTTGAAAACAGCCATTATGACTCAAGTTTTAGTTGCCTCACTTTTGACAGTGCGCTTTGTAGGGAACTATAGTTCTAGGCGTCATTATTCTAAGGAGAGAACACAAATGAAAGAATATACTTAGACTAGGTGCTGGAACAAAATGTTCTAGATCAGTAACTGGACTCGATACTATAGGCCAAATAGATGGCGCCCATTTTATCATAGCGTGCTTTTCCAGAAGCTTTTAAACAATATATTTTAGAGCGTGTCGGACAACTAACGTCAATTCTTCACTATAAACTACACTCGCGAGCAAAAGTATGGAATCATAGGCCTATTTTCATACAAACTAAGTAACTTTGAAGCCTTGGTTCACCGCTAAGGATTGACCTAGCTGTGATCTGATGATGGCCATCTAGGGAGTGAATGGAGGAGATTCAGATCGCTATACACACCCAACTGATCTGATCAGCATTCTGTGAGATATTAGGATATGTTTAAAAAAACCCGCGAAATTAGCATAAGATTGTATGAAAATCCTGAAACTGAGAACTCTGATCCTTATACCTCTTCGAATGCTGATCAGATCAGTTGGGTGTGTATGGCGATCTGAATCTCCTCCATTCACTCCTTGGATGGCCATCATCAGATCACAGCTAGGTCAATCCTTAGCGGAGAACCAAGGCTTCAAAGTTGCCTCGTTTGTATGAAAATAGGCCTATGATTCCATATTTTTGCTCGCGAGTGTATTTTATCAAAGAAAAAATATCTCATTAAATGCAATGTTTCTAGTATTTGGCAAATACAACTGATTTTAGGATGGAGCGCCATCTATGTCAAATCCTGGGAAAGCAATTTTACTTTGATAAAATAGTTCATAGTGAAGAATTAACGTTATTTGTTGTTGGACACGCTAAAATATATTGTGTAAAAGCCAAAATCTATTTGGCCTATAGTTTCCAGTCCAGTGGTGACGTTTGACCTTAATGGAGAATGTTTGAAAAAATCAAATTGGTTGAATAATTTTTACAGGAAGGAATAAGCTCCCTTATTAAGGTGGCACCCTGACCGAAAGTGGCGCTGCGGTGAATTTTATTTAATATTGTAATTCTAAAACACAATTTTAATAAAACTATACGTGGAATTTTTAGGGCTCATAGTCTAGTATTTTTTGACGATATTATTAGATTCCCTCGTAGTCAAAACTGCTAAAAGTGGCCGTTTTTGACACATTTGCTATCTATTTCTACAAATGACTACGAGGGAATGTAGTGATACTGTCTAAAAATACTAGATCGTGCCTTAAATTTCACGTAAAGTTTTATTAAAATAGTTTTCTATTACTCACTTATTAAATAAATAATCGGTTGCGTGAAAAATAAAAAGTAAAATTAAGTTACTTCGTCTTCAAAAATGTACGGAAGTAAAAGCAGAATAGAGATTGTACCTTACTTAGCCACCACCGGCCACAATCACAACATATATATAATTGACATTTTGTGTCGAAACTTGTTTAATGCCGTGGTCGTGCAGGTGGCTAGGAAATATTATCTCCATTCTGCTGTTACTTCCGTAGGTACATTTTTGAAAACGAAGTGACTTTAAATAAAAAAATATTCACCCAATTTGGTTTTTTTTTTAGTCATTCCCCATTGCCAAACATAAACATCATCCAGGTTTATGCTCCAACTCAAGATGGCTCAGACCAGGAAGTGGAGAACTTCTACGAAGAAGTAGAACAGCTGATGGCAGTTACAAAAAGACATGAAATCAATATTGTTATGGGAGATTTGAATGCCAAGGTGGGAAAGGGAGAAGTTCAAGGAACCGTTGGGAAGTTCGGCCTGGGAGAACGGAATGACAGAGGTGACACGTTTGTTCAGTTTTGTCAGGAAAAAGACCTCGTCGTCACAAATACATTTTTTCAACTTCCACCAAGAAGACTATATACTTGGACATCTCCCCGACATACGCCTGGACATATAATGAGAAACCAAATTGATTTCATCACTATCAACAGTCGGTTTAAGAACTGCGTAAAAAGCGTTAAAACATATCCTGGGGCTGACATAAGATCAGACCACAATCCTGTAGTCGCTGACTTGTTATGCACATTAAAGAAAATACGGAGAAAACCGAAGACCGGTATTGACATTCGAGCGATCAACGATAATACTATAAGACCTAAAGTAGCGAATGATATTAACAAATGGGCTTTGAGTGAGGAAAGGGGGATGCCAAAAACTGTGGAGGAAATGTGGCTAGATTTAAAGAGCAAGATCACTGATATCAATAAGGATTATCTTAGGCCTAGAAAACGGGATAGTAAGCAAACATGGATGACAGATAAAATTTACAACCTAATGGAAGAAAGGAGACTACAGAAAAACACAGATTTGGATAAATATAATACCATTGATAAGCAAATACGGAAAGAAGTACGTTTTGCTCGAAAATCCTGGTACGAGAAGAGATGTGATTATGTAGAAACCCTTCATGCAAAACATGACTCATTCAATTTGCACAAAGAAATAAAGGCAATGATTGGACACAAAACCCACACTCATCATCAATTAGTGGATGAAAATAACGTACCAATTCTTGACATATCCAGGAAAAAGGCTCTGTGGGAACAATATATCGAAAATCTTTTTGCGGATGACTCTAGAGAACTCGCCTTGTTTTCAACTAACAACCAAGATAACGAAAGCCACTTGTTCTTAAAAGACGAAATTACAAAAGTGCTTAGGCGAGCTAAGACTGGAAAGGCTCCGGGACCTGATGATGTCCACATTGAAATCCTCAAGCTTATTGATGAAGAACATATTGCCGTACTAGCAAACCTATTTAACCAAGTCTATAACACTGGCCACATACCTAAAGACTGGCTAAAGTCAACTTTTGTCGCACTGCCTAAAAAGAGTAACGCTCGCAAATGTGAAGAGTTTCGGACGATTAGTCTTATGAGTCAGGTCCTGAAGCTTTTTCTTTCTGCAATCCACGAACGAATAAGGATAAAATGCGATGAACAACTTAGCGACAGTCAGTTTGGATTCCGAAACGGAGTGGGCACAAGAGAGGCTTTATTCGCAGTACAGGTTTTGGTTCAGAAATGTAGAGACATGCAGCAAGACGTCTTCCTATGTTTTATAGATTATGAGAAAGCGTTTGACAGAGTGCAACACAATCGCCTGTTTGCTCTTCTCAGGGACATTGGATTGGATGACAGAGACATCCGAATAATACAGAACCTGTACTGCAACCAACGTGCTACGGTCAGAGTTGAAGGAGAAGAATCCAAAGAAATTGACATCAAAAGGGGAGTGCGACAGGGCTGCATTTTATCACCGACCCTTTTTAACATCTACTCCGAATCGATCATGGGGGAAGCACTAGAAGATCTAAACTGTGGTATTAAGATAAACGGCCGCCTCATTAACAACTTGAGGTATGCGGATGACACCGTTCTCATAGCATCTACAGAAGCAGAGTTGCAGCAAATTGTCGATCGAGTTAACGAGTGCAGCGTAAAGGCTGGTCTCAAAATGAATGTCACCAAGACAAAGTTGATGGTCATATCCAACAAGCCCAATATCCAACCTAACATAATTGTGGCGGGCCAAAAACTGGAACAGGTGACTAAATATAAGTACCTTGGCACCTGGCTTACACAAAACTGGGACAGCGACGCAGAAATTAAAACTCGCATCGAAATTGCTCGAAGTGCGTTTGGAAAAATGGGAAAGGTCCTCTGCAACAGAAGCCTTACAATCCCGCTTCGGGTGCGTCTTCTTCAATGTTACATCTGGCCTATACTACTATACGGATGTGAGGCTTGGACTATTAAAGAAGATCTCAGGAAACGTATAGAAGCTTTCGAAATGTGGGCATACAGACGCATGATGTTTATATCCTGGACTCAGAAAGTCACCAATGAGGAAGTTCTGCGACGAGTCAGACAGAAACGCAAGCTTTTACAAACCGTCAAACAGAGAAAAGTTGCATATCTGGGGCACGTGCTTCGGCACGATAGATACGAGTTCTTGCAACTAATTATGATGGGAAAAGTTGCAGGAAAAAGAAGACCTGGTCGCAGAAGAAAGTCTTGGTTGCGAAACATTCGGGAGTGGACGGGAATAACAAGAGCCGCCGAACTCTTTAGCCTTGCCAAAGACAGAACCAAGTATGCGGAGCTGACTGCCAACCTTCACTAGTTGGAGAGGCACCATAAGAAGAAGAAATAAATATTAAGTATTATCAGATTTCTAGGGCACATAATAAGGACTATAAAGCATGGACAAAAAGTGAATAATATTTTAGTTGTAAGTCCAGAATCGTTTAAAATGTATTTTATTACTAATGTAAATGCTTAAAGTGCTATCAGTATCTACAGTTATGCGGACGCCACACTATGATTTAACTTCAATAATTTACGCGCTGAGGGACCTTAATAAAAGTAGTGATGTGGAACATTGCGCGATATTGACGGCGTTAAACCTTAATGCTTGTTTACTTTGATTTACTCCGGTTTCTAAGGTATTTTATCGGAGGTTTAACTTAATAAAAGGGGTAAACATTATCTGGTTTTAAATAATAAAATTAACTTTAAACCAGATAATGTAGACCCCGGACAAGATGAAGTTAAACCTCCGATTAAGCACTCTCAGAAACCGGGGGTGAGTTCGCGCTCACATTGTCCGCCGTATTTGCGCGGGTTGATTACAGCACGAGGCAAACATCTTGAAATCGGGTGGGGATTGCGCAAAACGCGTATATTGTGTATGCGGTGAGGCACGCGAGCGCCGCCACCCGATTGGTATATTATTTTACCAATCGGGTCGGCGAAGGACTGATTTGGTTTGTAAAGCTCCGACATAATATAAACTTTCTGTTAGTGTGGCTCCAGCATTTAATTAAATACTCTTTTGCCAAGCTATATGTAGCATAATAAAATAAAAAAAAATGAACACAATTTTCCGACAATCTCGAAACGTCAAATGTATGTAAAACAAAACTACAGATAAGTAGAATAAGCGCTATCGCACACAGGCAACTTAGTCTCCCAGCAACTGTTTTGTCTCTCACATCAAGTCCACGGGTTTATATGGAAGCGCGCACACACACACAGTGACACGGTCGTCTGCAACTTTTCATACAAATCACGTGAGAGACAAAAAAGTTGCGGAGACAAAAGTTGCACGTGTGCGATAGCGCTAAGATCTGTAAAACGACTACAACTGTATTTTTTTTAAATAAAAAAAGTCTTAATGTTAAAAAAATATGCATTAAGTTATTACATTGTTTGATTTAAATTATCGCCAACCGACGACGTGCATGCAGAACAGAATGTCGTGGTGAACCCGCGCAGATAAAGAATTGAATTGAAAATGGCGGCTAACCGCGCCTTCCACAGGGGTGCGTTCGTAAACGAGGCTCGAAGTCGGACCTTCACTCAAAGGCGTGCGACGTTCGTCATCCGACGTTTACGAACGACACTGCATAGCTGTCACTGTCCTAATAGATTTGTTGATTTTGATATTAATGAAGCACGAAATGCAACAAACAATAAATGAAAATTAATGTTTATAAACAAGAAGACGTGTCAACTGTCAAATAAAACGTCAGAGCGAATTTCACCCACCTATTTCGTGGGGTGACCGGAGCGTTCGCCGGGCGTCGTTTACGAACGGCTAAACCTAGTGATCGTCGGGCGATCGCCCCGGTGGTTCTTCTTCTTATTTTTGTCATGGCAATCTACTTTCCTCTTGGAAGTAATTTTTGCCAGTGTCATGTTTTGAATAGTTCGGTATTTCTAGATTTTCTAGTAGATTGTTTCAGTTTACATTAAAATGCGGGTGCATCACATTCTAATGCTGCTTGGAGCATTTGGCAGCAAGTATATCAAGACAGTTTACTCGGTAAGTTTTGCCGAGGTAGCGACCACTACAATAAAAGTCTCAGCTTCACACAACCAAGATCGCGCCTATTTCCATTATCCCACATATTGTTCAGTTGCGTAGACACTTGTACCACAAAACTGCACCAATTTTAAGACACAATATCCACTATGAATCAATTTGCGAATAATTAAAATAGTCACCGAACTGAACTCGACAAAATTCCGCCAAAAACCGCCCCGGTGGTTTTAGAACGCGGACATGTGATCGAGCGTCGTCGAGCGTGCTTTACGAACGCACCCCAGGAGTGAGTGAATATGAAAGACGCCATTTTCAATCCCATTCTTTATCTGCGCGGGTTGTATGGTCAGCAAAGTTATGAGCTGAACACCTTAATGTTCATTTCTAGATTGAGTGGTCGGTATTTTCATTGCATTTACCCAAAATACTCTTTTGTATAAAAACAATGGAGGCAGGTACAAGAACTTTTAGTGCCATCCTCGCAAGGGAATTCGTATTCAAACTAGGTCATAACTTTGTTGACTGTACATGTTATGAAGATACAGTTGTAGCCCTTTTATTGATCTAGGTTTGTACTTTAGGTTATAGTTTAAAATGAACTTTTGCCATTTGCAGACCAAAAGCTAAGTTAGTTTAGCTTAGCTTACATAGGTGGAGTAAATTTTAACGCATATAGTGCTGGACAGATTATTAGAAACACTAGTCGATTTCCATACAAACGAGGTAACTTTGGTTTTTCACCAAGGACTGATCGAGCTGTGATCTGATTATGCCTATCCAGGGAGTGAATGAAGGAGATCCAAATCGCTATACACACCTAACTGATCTGATCAGCATTTTAAGAGCTGTAAGGATAAGAGTTCTCAGTTTCAAGATTTCCAAACATTTTATTGCAAATTTTGCAGTTTTCCAAATAGCTCTGGCTTCAAAGTAACCTCGTCTGTATGAGAATCAACCGGTGTTTCTAATTATCCGTTCGTGGAGACTGCAAACTTTGTCGCAAGTGTGAAAAACTACTTTAGCTATGCTATTTTAGCTTAGCTTAGTTCTCGGTCTGCGACCGGCTCATGGGGAGGGACACTTAAACTTACATTTAAAAGTTAATACTTAAATTATAATAGGAAGTCTTTCAGTTGATAATTAAAATTCTCACACACCGTCGCCTCGAGTCATTTGTTGGTGACGTGGAAATATTTCAATAAGGTTCTACATCGTTTGCTACTAGATTTAGGCGTTTTCTCCGTGACCGAATTCCTTCGGGCCGGCGTCGCCTCCTTCGGGCTGAGCGGCGCCGGGAGCGCGGCCTCCGTCCGGGCCCGCTTGTCGCGCACCATGCGCGTCAGCCAGTTGCCGGTGTCCAGCTTCCTCTTGACCGGCGACATCAGCCGCAGGTGCGGCGCCTCGCCGTCCAACACGAAGTTCGGTAAATTTTTCGTGGGAGTGGTGAAACTGATCACTCGAACTTTCGTCGGGGACGCTTTCCCGGGTGACCGATGCGCGACAGAGTTCGGCGAGATCGGTTTGGGACTCCTCGGCGACAGCCTCTTGCAGGTTTTCTTCTCGTAGCTCTTGGTCGGCGTCATGAACGAGGCGCCCGCCGTCGGAATGTAGCCCCACTCGGGGGAGATCGGCGTCGTCCGGGCGTCGAACGCGGTTTTCTTGACGGGGCTGGCGTGGTCGGCGGGGGCCGCGGGCGGGCGCTTGACGCCGGCCGGCAGCAGCGGGAGCTCCTCGTGGACGGTGTTCGGCTCCTCCAACTTTGCTCTCTTAGCCGATACGTCACGGTCCTCGTGCTCCCGGGACGCGTTTATCAGATCCGTCAAGCACCGCTTAGTCTTCCTCGCGGCCGGGGCGGAAGGTCTCGGGCGTTTCGCGCCGTACGAGCCGGGGGTGACGAGCGACTTCCGTTTCAGCGAGCTGGGGGTCTTGTCGGCGCCCCAGTCGGGCGGCGCGGCGCCGGCGGTGCGCGGCACGAGCTCGGCGCGGCCCTTGAGCTCGGCGACGGCATCGGCGTCGAGGAGCTCGCGGCCGACGCGCCATATCTTGTGTCGGGCGTCGTCGCTGCACGTGACGAGGCGCAGGTCGGGCGCGCGCGCCCACGCGGCGCACGTCACCTCGGCCCAGTGCCCGGTCAGCTTCACGACGGGCTCCGAGTACTTGACGTTCCAGATGTAGGCGTTCTTGTCGCTGCTGCCGCTGACGAGGTACCCGCCGTCGGGGCTGAGGCTCGTCTTGATGTAGAAGGAGGCGTTCTCGTGGCCGACGTAGCGGCGCTCGGGCACGCGGCCGTAGGTGGCCACGTTGAAGCAGTACACCACGTTGTCCATGCAGCTGGCGTAGAGCCGCACGCGCGCGTCGTCCACGATCAGGTTGGTGTAGCCGTTCCGGGTCGAGCTGCCGCAGTACGGGATGGACCGCTTCGGGAGAGGTTCCCTCCTGTAGGTGGAGTAGTTCTTGCGCAGGTCCCACACCTTGATGTTCCCGTCGCACTCGCCGCACGATATGAGCGTGGTGTCGTCCTGGAACACGAGGCCGGTGATGCTGATGGCGCGGTGCGTGTCGAGCCGCGCCCGCTTCGAGTGCGAGCCCGGCGTCTTCGGCGTGAAGCTCGAGTGGCAGTTCCATAGACAGTTGTCCGGTTTCAAAACGACGGAAGGCTGACTGTTGGCGCGGATGTCCCAGACGAGAATGTGACCGTCCCTGGCTCCGGTGGCGAATACGGTCGGCTCGTTTGGACGAAATACTGCAGTTTTCACTGACTTAGTATGGTTGGAGAATACCTGAATCCTTTTCGGAGAGCCTTCGGCGACATCCCAGAGACAGGCAGTATGATCCCCTTAAGAGAAACATATTAAATTAAATAAGGCGAACTTTAGACTCTCCCGGCGGGATAATAGCAGGGCCACTTGGAACCAGCACCCTCTCCCGGGTGAATCTCCAGGTGTTTTGAACACAGTCATTCTCCTTAACACTACATTTGTCATGATAGGTTGCGAAAATTATAAAACTTTTAAACAATAGTCGTCTCGAACCTATTATCGCCTATCATTACTGAACACAAGGTCAGAATTTTCTTACCTAAAATTATGAAAATATATGCTAAGGGGAATGGCGAAAGATGAAAATGTGAAAAAACGGCGTTCAAAGTACCTGGATATTCACCCTCCCACATGGTATTACGAGCCAAGAAGACATCATTCAACATACATAATTTCTCATTGCATCAATTACTTGCACGTTCACTTAATTTCTTATTATTATTTCTTTATGAATCCCAGCTGTGATTGTTTCACTCATAAATGGCTACTTATATTTATTGGATACTAGCGGCCGCCCGCGGTTTCACCCGCTTGGTTCCCGTTCCCGTGGGAATATCGGGATAAAAAGTATTATAAGTTTTAATCTAGGCTATCTACTATCTGTGTGTCAAATTTCAACCAAATCCGTTCAGTAGTTTTTGCGTGATTGAGGAACAAACATCCAAACCCACAAACTTTCACATTTATAATATTAGTAGGACTAGCTTTCCCCCCGCAGGTTCGCCCGTGTGCGGGCAGAGACCCGTGCCCAGCAGTGGGATAAAAAGTAGCCAAGGTCCTTCCCAATTTCCCAAGGTCCCATCTATATCCATACCAAATTTCATCAAAATCGGTCCATCGGTCTAGGCGTGAAAATGTAACTGACAGAGTTACTTTCACATTTATAATATTAAAGTATGGATTAGTGAGCAACTTGTGCTACCACATGTTGGTAACCTTCATCGGATTCATTGCTGAACGACATACCATTGTAAATAGATCAATAGGTGTTAGAATAACAATAATCATTCATTTCAGGCAACCGAAATATCATTTACAATATTATCTACAAGTATGAGTAGTGAGTAGTAGAGGAGCTCGATGGCGCAGTGGTTTAACACCTGACCCAGCGAATGCGGAGGTAAAACAACTTTCGCAAGGCTTGAGATGGGTGACCAAAAATGTATTATCTTGAGCTCCTCCGTGCTTCAGAAGGTACTTTAAGCCGTTGGTCCTGGCAGTATTTGCAGTCGTTAACACGCAACAATCCACGTTGGGCCCGCGTGGTGGGTTATAGCCCATCCTCCAGATCCTGATGAAGGAAGGCCTGTACCCCAGCAGCGGGGACAATAAAAATGGCTGATCGTCAAGTATGAACCTCTCCTTAGGATTCTAGACCAATGTATGTTTATAAGTAGTTTTGATTATTTTTGTCAAAATTACAGACAGGAATTTATAGTATAATTTTCTTCTAAAGAATGACATCACAGATCATATTCATGCTGCTTACCCGATACAGTCACAAAATTCATGGAGCCGGGCATCCACGCTAGGTCGAACACTGCATTATTGTGACATTGGAACCCCTCCAGGTTGCGTGCTGAAGCTATGGTGGAGGTGTCCTGTTAACAATTTTATAAATAAATGTCAGTATGAATAAATAACGACATTGTTTACAACAACCGATTGGTTATTACAGCCAGATTGTAAAGTCCCGCCCGAATCTCTAGTAAACTATTCAGCAAACATCGGATACAGCGACATATTTACAACGACGAAACTTTATCGATATTCATGGACTATAACGACCAACCCGCTGTTTGTCCCAGTGTGGCATTAAAACATTGTTTACTTCTTTATTTTAGATAATCCTGCTGTAGGAGATACTCAAGGACAAAATTACAACAAGTAAATATTAGTTATTGATGAGTAATCATAGATGAACATTTATTAGATGCACAGATAATCTAATATATAAAATCGTTAAACCAGAACGAGACAAAAACCGAGATGGCGCTCTACGAAACTTTCTTGACACGTTTCTTTTAAACGGCACAATATTTCTCGGGAAATTGTGTGCAATTCGATTCCTTGATGCCGGGAATCGCAAAAAATCCAAGAAAATATGACATGGGGTGTATAAATTTTGAATTATAAGCTATTGCTTATAATTTTATATTTTATATTTAAAATCGCAAATTTTCGTTATATAATATAAGTAATATTATTTTCGCAGGGTTGCTTAGTTACGATTTCTCTGATTGTCATCTCAATTGTCATGTGATTGTCATTAGAGCATGCAACATTATTATTTTAATAATATAAAATATGATAGGGAAATCACGTTTTTATTTAGTCAACTCAGATCAAATAAAAAAACCGGCCAAGTGCGTGTCGGGCCACGCGCAGTAGGGTTCCGTAGGTACATTATACCATACCATATTTTAATACCGCTATCATTTTTCGTCTGAAAAAATAACTTTGTTTTTCACAGTGTTTGTATGAATGACAAAGTTATATTTGCGGTTTTGGAAAATGTACAAAACTAATTACTGTATCTCGTTCAAAACAATTTTCGTTGAAAGTGTTTATTAAGATCTATAGTTTAGATTTTTTTTAGATTTTTCACCCTCTTACTTTAAAAGTTAAAGGGGGGGGGACACACATTTTACCACTTTGGCGGCATATATCTTTCAACGGTTGACTTTAAAAAAAAATTGTGTTGGGAACCTCAATGTCATTTTTAAAGACCTATCTATAGACACCCCACAAGTATTGGTTTGATGAAAAAAAAATATTTTCAGTTTCAGTTCCATGTATGGAGAGCCCCCCCTTAATCTTTTATTTATTTTTTATTTTTGTATAAAAATCGTAAAGCGGTTCACAGAATACACCTACTTACTAAGTTTCAACTATGTAGTCCTAATACTTTTGGAATAAAGTGGCTGTGACATACGGACGGACAGACAGACAGACAGACATGACGAATCTATAAGGGTTCCGTTTTTTGCCATTTTGGCTACGAAACCCTAAAAAGGAAGATGGAGCGTTGCGCAGTGGTTGCGAACAACTAAGTGAAGCCGGTTTTTGATGGTACATGTGTGCGTACTAGAGGGCGGGCGGGGGCCGGGCGGCAGGGTTCGCCCAATGACGAACGAAAGCCAAGGCGTAGTTTCGTTACATATGTGTGCGTAAACTGTGTATGTACACAGCCAAGGCGTAGTTTTACTGGCTTCACCGCTTTGTCGGAAGACTCCGTCTTGACTTTTTTATTTGGTCTGAGTTAGTCAATTAAATACATATTGCCATCAGGTCAATTAAAATTTAATAATTTCAATTGTGTATATAAGTACGATAAGAAGTTACGATTAGGGTTTCTGCTCGAGCTTTCTCGAACTCGAGAAAACTCGAGAAATTTGGCATCATTCAAGACGAGAAAAAAATTACCGGCGGGCTGATTATCTAATTAGAAACCACCTAGCGACCGGTTGCAGTTCATAGATGATAGTGATCCATTGCTACTTCTTTTTGGATTAAAAAAAAACATACCAAAGAAAAGTAGCAATGTATGTGGAATGAAACCGGTCGCTAAATAGTTTCTTTTTAGATAATCAGGGTGCGGAGCTCGAGAATTCTCGACTCGTAGCAGACGCGACGCGCGACTTTTTGTCTAAAAAAAGTCGCGCGTCGCGTCTCTTCATCTTTCTCTTTCATTAATTTGTCTAAGACAAAAGTAAGTTTTTTATTTAACGTTGCTTAGAAGCAAAGTTGACCTATTCTAGAGTATCTAGAGTCTGGTCTATTCTCCTTGTATCTATACTATAGACAAGTATGTAATGACTTGAGTAAAACTTGAAATTTTCAAATGCTTCTTTTATTATTTTCACATGCAAGTAATAATTATAGTACAATTTATTCTTTGATGCATCAAAACAGCACTGCATTTATGATTATATTTGCATGTGATGTGAATATAATATTAGAAGCATTCGAAAATCGGAAGTTTTACTCAAATAATTACTTACTTGTCTATAGATTGATTTACATATAATACGAGGGTAGGAAATAAAATTTTAACTGATTTTATTAGCAAGTAATGATCTCAAACGAAACTAATGTACACCTATGCTATGTTATGTTTGACTGACATATAAGGCTGAAAAATTTGTCTACTACTGTTTAAGTTAGGTACTAACAAGAACCTTATATTCATATTCTATGGTACTAACTTCGTCAATAGAGTACTTATTCACGTCGTTATCGTAAAAAAAGTTTTTCTTTGTTTAATTGTAGCTCCAGATTTTTATTGCTACTTATCCTTACAGTACACTCGTCTTTATGACTATTCTTCCAATAAGTTAATTACCTATGTAAGAAGATTCATTGAAAATGTTTGTCTGATCGTTTTCGTGGGGAGTGTAATCCTTACTAATATTATAAATTCGAAAGTCCGTTTGTTTATTTGTTTGTTTGTTACGTCTTCACGTCTTAACTACTGAACCTATCATCCTGAAATTTTGCATACACATTGTCAGGGGTACAAAGAAGGACATAGGGTACCTTTCATCCCGAAAAAAAGTATTGTTTCCGAGGGATAGCAAAAAAAACTTTCCACGCAGACGAAGTCGCGGGCGGCCGCTAGTTTGGCTATATTTCCGAAATTTATAAAGATAAACGAAAGGCATTGGTGTAAAAAGATGCAAGAGCTTGCGGGGCATTGTATGTTACCAAATTTTTTAAAATCAGTCCGTAACTTTTTTCTCTTTATTTTTTTTATTTGATGCGCTATGAACTGTTTCGGCAAGGTTTCGCGAGTTTCATGGACATGGGTGTATCAGGCAGCGACTTCGGAGGTGTGACACTGGAATAGCCAAGCTAGCCAAGATCACGCACTGTGAGATTGACCAATACAGAAACTGGACCCGTTAATAACCGGAACCCTATATGTTGCCGTGAAAACTGGAAAGCACTGCACGAGTTCGCACGCATCTGGTACACCATCAGAAGATGGTATGAATAGGTCTGAATGATTTTAGAGAGTAGCCCGACGGGAAGTACCGTTTTGTGGAGCCTAGATCCAGATGGGGGAGAGTTAAGAGATAGCCAAAAAGAAGGACGGAAACAGAATTTGTATGGGGAGTCAAAAAAGTGCAAAAGGGGAAAGCACTCTCCTGAGATTTGGTCCGTATACACTGAGAAGGTAGGAAGGACCATGGGTTGGTGGAGAATTGCGTCTATGGTAGAGGTCATGTACTGTAGGACCTAAACTGTTCATTTTCTGTAAACTAATTGTTAACAATTTGTAAATACTATGTCACTTATTCTGTAATTAATCTGTACATAATTTATTATGTAAATAACAATTTATGCATTAAAATCTTTTCAGAGCATAAACAGTTTAACAATTTTTTATTTAGGTAACAAACTCATATAAAATCATTCTTAAATTAACATTTGGAAAGAAACAGACCTTAAAGTACCATAACTTGATACAAACAATATATAATTGTGCAAGATTGTATCAGATGCTATCATCTTTAACAAAGTACCTTACCTACCGATAAAGATAAGTAATACAAAAATATAAAAAACAGAGACAATTTCATCTATGACTATAACAATGTACATTATAGTCTTAACTATTTTTTAATGTTTACTTTATCTTGAATAACCTACTTTTTTCTTAAACAAGTTTCATGAATTAGCAAAGATGTCGACGCAAGATCGTCTGAAAATAATTTCTAGCATAATTAGTGTGAAATGAAGGTACATGAAAAGATTGTTTTGAACGTGAGGATATACGAGGTACTCTGAGTTTAACTTTTTGTAGTAATTGAATGAGCATCAGCAATCAGCTGAATGAGCTGAATCTATATGATTATTTATGTAGGTAAATTACAAATTTACAGATGATTACAAATTTAGTACTTATCATCACTGTGGTTTTGAAATAATCAATTGTTTGTCACAGTATAGTTTTGTCCACGCAGGCGGAGCCGCGGGCAGTCTCTAGTATCATTATACTATACTAGTTTAGATGCAACAGCTGCTTGCCTGTTCATTATAATAATAATATATCAAGCTTTGTCTCTCAAGACAAAATCACGTTTGCTAAACTTCACTGTCACAAAACTGTATAGATTTAACATTTTAAAAATTAATAGAATTTAACAAAATTTTATTTCAATCCCATATGTATTTTGTTACCGAAGCGACATTGGCTACTAAGCCTCATACATAACTAAAACAGTAGTTTTTTAAATACCTGAATAGCAACTCTCCCATCTTCATTGGCAAGTGCGAGTATGTGGTCGTAGCCGGGAGCCTCCGAGAAGCGGCACGCGAATATCGGCGGGTCCTGGTCGAAGGCGGCGAGCGGCGAGCTCTGCAGCCCGTAGAACGACTCCTCGCCGTGCACCACCAGACGTTTCAGAACGTTGTCGTAGTTTAGCCGGCAGTCTGCGGTCACACAACGCGCTATAAATGGGCTCGTTTATTTAGGCCTTATGAAAAAAATACTACTCCAAGAAAGGAAGTAATCAGAAAAACTACCACGACTTCGTCGCGGCATCACGTCTTGACAAGTTTAGTTATATTTTAGCTTTAAATCAAATATCTGATACTTACAAATACCAAGCTGGCGATCGATTAGACACTGAATATAATTCATGGTTAAGTTATAATCATTTCATACACGAAACCGAAAAATAACACAGAAGAGCGACGAATTCACTAGATTTTTCCACATCCACACGCTTGTTTACGCCAAGAAATGTCAACTGACTGACATTGACACTGACAGTTCAAAAAGAGCGCGAATTCTGTATTGTATGCGTTCAATCCAAGGAGGTTCATATAGGGAGTGAGTACTAAACAAAAATTTTCACAATTCGTTTAAAAGAAATTCAACTGTATTACCTTCGTCATAGAGTTGAAATTCTATCGATGACATTGACTGAAGACTCTACTGTGTGAATGAAACAACACTAGGTGGAGGTCGGTGTCTCGTTCGCACAATTGCCATTACAAAACAATAATACCACGATAGTAAGAAAAAAAAATGCACGTTACCAATCACGTAGTGTGTCAAAGTTAAGGATTCGGAGTGGAATATTGAAAATATACTACTTAAATATTAATTTAGAATTACACATAGTAATTGTAAAATAAAACTAAACTTACTCTTTTGATTTAATTAGATTTCTACAATAATGCAAATCAGCATTATTGTAGTTGTATAAATTCAAGTGTCAATCCTGGCAACTCCGATCCGATTTTGACTTTGGCGCCAAATTTCAATTTTAGAATTTCAATATTCGGGAAATATTCCTTTACAAAACTAGGGTGACCATAAATACTACACCATTTCTGATTTCCCAAAAACGAAATTGTTCTATCAATGGAAATAACTGGAAGTCGCAGGCGAGGGGTAAAGTTTATATTAATAATCAAATTCATGTTTATGCGCCGATTTCGATGAAACTCTGTTTTTGGCACTATTTTGATAAGAAAATAACAACGCATTTTTTAAATATTAAAAAATTCAAGATGGCGGCCAACTTTTTTGTTTATGGGCCGATTTCGATGAAACTCGGTTTTTGGCACTATTTTGATAAGAAAATAACAACGCATTTTTTAAATATTAAAAAATTCAAGATGGCGGCCAACTTTTTTGTTTATGGGCCGATTTCGATGAAACTCGGTTTTTGGCACTATTTTGATAAGAAAATAACAAAGCATTTTTAAAATTTCAAGATGGCGGCCAACTTTTTTGTTTATGGTCCGATTTCGATGAAACTCGGTTTTTGGCACCATTTTGATTAGAAAAAAACAACGCATTTTTAAAATATTAAAAAATTCAAGATGGCGGCCAACTTTTTTGTTTATCGGCCGATTTCGATGAAACTCGGTTTTTGGCACTATTTTGATAAAAAAATAACAAAGCATTTTTAAAATATTAAAAATTCAAGATGGCGGCCAACTTTTTTGTTTATGGTCTGATTTCGATGAAACTTGGTTTTCGGAACTATTTTGACAAGAAAATAACAACGCAATTTTTAAAAAACAAAAAATCCAAGACGGCGGCCAAATTTTTTGTTTTTGGGCCGATTTCGATGAAACTTGGTTTTTGGAACTATTTTGACAAGAAAATAAAACACAATTTTTAAAAAACTAAAAATCCAAAATGGCGGCCAACTTTTTTGTTTTTGGTCCGATTTTAATGAAACTCGGTTTTTGGTACGATTTTGACAAGAAAATAACAACGCAATATTGAAAATTTAAAAAATCCAAGATGGCGGTCATATTTTTTGTTTTTGGGCCGATTTTGATGAAACTCGGTTTTTGGTACGATTTTGACAAGAAAATAACAACGCTATTTTTAAAAAACTAAAAATCCAAAATGGCGGCTAACTTTTTTGTTTTTGGGCCGATTTTAATGAAATTCGGTTTTTGGTACGATTTTGACAAGAAAATAAGAACGCAATGTTGAAAATTTAAAAAATCCAAGATGGCGGTCAACTTTTTTGTTTTTGGGCCGATTTTGATGACACTCGGTTTTTGATACGATTTTGACAAGAAAATAACAACGCAATTTTGAAAATTTTAAAAATCCAAGATGGCGGTCAACTTTTTTGTTTTTGGGCCGATTTCGATGAAACTTGGTTTTTCTTGTCAAAATCGTACCCAAAAACCGAGTTTCATCGAAATCGGTCCAAAAAAACAATAAAGTTGGCCGCCATCTTAGATTTTTAGTATTTTAAAAATTGCGTTGTTATTTTCTTGTCAAAATATTGCCAAAAACCGAGTTTCATCGAAATCGGCCCAAAAACAAACAAGTTGGCTGCCATCTTAGATTTTTTATTTTTTTCAATACATACTGTGTTATTATTTTCTTGTCAAATTAGTACTAAAAACCGAGTTTCATTCAAATCAGCCCACAAATAAAAGAGTTGGCTGCCATATTTTTTTTATATTTTTAACATTTCTTTGTTATATTTTGATCAAAATAGTAACAAAATCGAGTTTCATAAAATCGGCCCACGAACAATATAGTTGGCCGCCATTTTGTTTTTTTTTATATTTTTAACATTGTGTCTTCGTAAATCTCTTGCACCCATTTTATTAATTTCACAAGTAAAGAAATTAGTGCAAGTATTTTAGACCTTATTGACATCTTTACCAAAATAACAGTTTTTAATGAAACAGCAAAGTAAATGTACAAGTATAATTATGGGATCGAATTATACAATCGAATTTCAAACGTCAATAAAGTCTAAAATCGTTTCCATCTTTTTTTAACTACAGATCACTAGACAATGTTTTCCTACTTTTACTTGTTTTTCCAACATTTATTTGTTTTTCCGAAGTTCACGCACATTGCATTTTTATTAAAAATTGGAATAAACTTTAAAGTTGCGTAATTATTTACACTTGAAATTAAATTGGATTGAATAAACTAGATTTTAATTGGTTGAATTACCATATTCAAAAAATAAAAACAAAAAAGGAACTTAATAAAATCGTGATAAATAATTTGTTAGTAAAAAATATTTTTTTAAAATAAATATTAATTTTCTTTTTTTTAGTTAACGAGCTTAACTAAAAATATACCACCGCCTATCAGAGTACTCGTCAAGACCATTCAAACGAGTCCAAACTCGATGGGGTTGAAAGGTTTTATTGCAGAGTTCCTGTGGCCTTCTTCCGGCTCCATCATCAGACTCTTGGATACTATTACCCAACAGAGCACTCGTCAAGACGATTCAAACGAGCCCAAAATCGATGGGGTTGCATGATTTCAATATTGAGTTCCTATGGCATGGAATCCAGACTTCATCATCCGACCCTGAACCTCGTCTCCCGTCAGAGTACTTGTCAAGACAATTCTAATAAGCCCAAACACGATGGGGTTGTATAGTTTTATTTATCATAGAGTTCCTGTGGCGTTCTTCCGGCTCCATTATCAGATCACCTCAATGACACTTTAATATTGCATTTCCTTCCATTTCTGACCTGTGTTCGTTTCGTTCGTTCCTGAAATCGTTTACAAAATTTGTGCTCAAACAAACAAAAGAGCAAGCAACCTAATAAAAACGCGGTAAAAAGTGTTAATTATAAATAAAGAACTACTTAGGTATTTAAGTTTATATTAAACAGTTTAAAGTATTATGTATGTCTCCGGTCAACCATACGGTTTGGTCACCCTAATGAAGAAAAGGACACATACATCTACTTGACCTCTCTGTCGGCTCGTTTTGGGGCGAAGCGCTCATTCCGGTTTATAGTACTATTTCCATGGTTCAATCACAATCACTTTCCAACACTGACTATTTTAAAGTGAAAATTTTAGGTTCATTTTATTTAATTTATACTCTTTATTTTTATTATTATTTTATTTTTTTAGTTTATTTTCATTATCATTAAATTCGTTTTTATTTTTTTATTTTAGTGTTTGGCACAAGAGGGCAAGAACCCAATGCCGTTAAACTTAATTAAAAAAAAAACTGTATGATTCAGGATTCAGTGCTGCCCAAGGAGGTTTATAAAAGGGAGTGAGTACTTTACAAAAATTTTCACCTATCGTTTATAAGAAATTCAACTTTATTACATTGGTCATAGAGTTGAAATTCTATCGACGACATTGACTGAAGGCACTACTGTGTGAATGAGACAACACCAGGTGGAGGTTGGTGTCTCGTTCGCACAATTGCCATTACTAAACAATAATACCACGATAGTAGGACTAAATATATGTACGTTACCAATCAAGTAGTGTATCAAAATTAAGGATTCGGAATGGGAAGTCGAATATATACTATTTAAATATTAATTTAGAATGACACATAATAATTGTAATATAAAACAGAACTTACTCTTTTGATTTAATTAAATATCTAAAATAATGCTAATCAGCTATCATCGGTGAGGTGGTAATAAATAGAAGTGTCAATCTTGGCAACGCCGATTTTGACCTTGGCGCCGAATTTCAATTTAAGAATTTCAATCTATAGGAAATGTTACTTTACAAAACTAGTGTGACCATAAATACTGCACCATTTCAGATTTCCAAAAAAACGAAATTGTTCTATTGAAATGGCTAGAGGTCGCAGGCGAGACGGTAAAATTAATAATAATAATCAAATTCATGTTTGTGCGCCTATTTCGATGAAACTCGGTTTTTGGTACTATTTCAACATGAAAATAACAACGCAATGTTGAAAATTTAAAAAATCCAAGATGGCGGCCATCTTTTTTGTTTTTGGGCCGATTTCGATGAAACTCGGTTTTTGGAACTATTTGGACAAGAAAATAACAACGCAATTTTTAAAAAACTAAAAATCCAAGACGGCGGCCAACTTTTCTGTTTTTGGGCCGATTTCGATGAAACTTGGTTTTTGGAACTATTTTGACAAGAAAATAACAACGCAATTTTTAAAAAACTAAAAATCCAAGATGGCGGCCAACTTTTTTGTTTTTGGGCCGATTTCGATGAAAGTCGGTTTTTGGAACTATTTTGACAAGAAAATAACAACGCAATTTTTAAAAAACTAAAAATCCAAGATGGCGGCCAACTTTTTTGTTTTTGGGCCGATTTTGATGAAACTCGGTTTTTGGTACGATTTTGACAAGAAAATGACGACGCAATTTTTAAAAAACTAAAAATCCAAGATGGCGGCCAACTTTTTTGTTTTTGGGCCGATTTCGATGAAACTTGGTTTTTGGTACAATTTTGACAAGAAAATAACAACGCAATGTTGAAAATTTAAAAAATCCAAGATGGCGGTCAACTTTTTTGTTTTTGGGCCGATTTCGAAGAAACTTGGTTTTGGTACGATTTTGACAAGAAAATAACAACGCAATGTTGAAAATTTAAAAAATCCAAGATGGCGGCCAAATTTTTTGTTTTTGGGCCGATTTCGATGAAACTCGGTTTTTGGAACTATTTTGACAAGAAAATAACAACGCAATTTTTAAAAAACTAAATCTCCAAGATGGCGGACAAGTTTTTTGTTTTTGGGCCGATTTCGATGAAACTTGGTTTTCGGAACTATTTTAACAAGAAAATAACAACGCAATTTTTAAAAAACTAAAAATCCAAGATGGCGGCCAACTTTTTTGTTTTTGGTCCGATTTCGATGAAACTTGGTTTTTGGTACGATTTTGACAAGAAAATAACAACGCAATGTTGAAAATTTAAAAAATCCAAGATGGCGGTCAACTTTTTTTGTTTTTGGGCCGATTTCGATGAAACTTGGTTTTTGGTACGATTTTGACGAGAAAATAACAACGCAATGTTGAAAATTTAAAAAATCCAAGATGGCGGCCAACTTTTTTTGTTTTTGGGCCGATTTAGATGAAACTCGGTTTTTGGAACTATTTTGACAAGAAAATAACAACGCAATTTTTAATTTTTCTTTTTTGATTTTTCCTTCAGTTTACATTGAGTTGTTATTTTCTTGTCTAATTAGTAACCAAAAACCGAGTTTCATCGAAATCGGCCCAAAAAAAAAAAGTTGACCGCCATCTTAGATTTTTAGTATTTTAAAAATTGCGTTGTTATTTTCTTGTCAAAATATTACCAAAAACCGAGTTTCATCGAAATCGGCCCAAAAACAAAAAAGTTGACCGCCATCTTGGATTTTTTTTAAATTTTCAACATTGCGTTGTTATTTTCTTGTCAAATTAGTACTAAAAACCGAGTTTCATTCAAATCAGCCCACAAATAAAAGAGTTGGCTGCCATATTTTTTTATATTTTTAACATTTCTTTGTTATATTTTGATCAAAATAGTAACAAAATCGAGTTTCATAAAATCGGCCCACAAACAATATAGTTGGCCGCCATTTTGTTTTTTTTTTATATTTTTAACATTGTGTAAATCTCTTGCACCCATTTTATTAATTTCACAAGTAAAGAAATTGGTGCAAGTATTTTAGACCTCATTAACATCTTTACCAAAATAACAGTTTTTAATGAAACAGCAAAGTAAATGTACAATTATAATTATGGGAAAAAGCAATCGAATTTCAAAAGTCAATAAAGTCGAAAATCGTTTCCATCTTTTTTTAACTACAGATCACTAGACAATGTTTTCCTACTTTTACTTGTTTTTCCAACATTTATTTGTTTTTCCGAAGTTCACGCACATTGCATTTTTATTAAAAATTGGAATAAACTTTAAAGTTGCGTAATTATTTACACTTGAAATTAAATTGAATTGAATAAACTAGATTTTAATTGGTTGAATTACCATATTTAAAAAATAAAAACAATAAAGCAACTTAATAAAAACGTGATAAATAATATGTTCTTAAAAAATATTTTTTTTAAATAAATATTAATTTTCTTTTTTTTAGTTAACGAGCTAAACTAAAAATATACCACCGCCTATCAGAGTACTCGTCAAGACCATTCAAACGAGTCCAAACTCGATGGGGTTGAAAGGTTTTATTGGAGAGTTCCTGTGGCCTTCTTCCGGCTCCATCATCAGACTCTTGGATACTATTACCCAACAGAGCACTCGTCAAGACGATTCAAACGAGCCCAAACTCGATGGGGTTGCATGATTTCAATATTGAGTTCCTATGGCATGGAATCCAGACTTCATCATCTGACCCTGAACCTCGTCTCCCGTCAGAGTACTTGTCAAGACAATTCTAATAAGCCCAAACACGATGGGGTTGTATAGTTTCATTCATCATCGAGTTCCTGTGGCGTTCTTCCGGCTCCATTATCAGATCACCTCAATGACACTGTAATATTGCATTTCCTTCCATTTCTGACCTGTGTTCAAAGTTTCAAGTCTCTAGCTCATTGGGAATTTGGTATAAAATCGTTTGCAAAATTTGTGCTCAAACAAACAAAAGAGCAAGCAACCTAATAAAAACGCGGTAAAAAGTGTTAATTATAAATAAAGAACTACCTAGGTATTTAAGTTTATATTAAACAGTTTAAAGTATTATGTATGTCTCCAGCCAACCATACGGTTTGGTCACCCTAATGAAGAAAAGGACACATACATCTACTTGACCTCTCTGTCGGCTCGTTTTGGGGCGAAGCGCTCATTCCGGTTTATAGTACTATTTCCATGGTGCTGCCAGACCGTGGGCAATTGTCCACACCATGGGCGATTGCGCACACCATGGGCAATTTTAGGGTTTTTTGAAAAAAGGGCATAAAGATCTCGGAACCGATAAAAATGGGCAATTTTGGTAATCACCGAACTCACCAACCAGAGACCACTTGAAAATACTTGCCACAGAGTACCGAAACACAAAAATTTAGTTTGGGTATCCAGTGATGTTCAGGGGATTTAGAACAACCCAAATGGTCGAAGAAAAGTAGCGTCATCTCTCTGGCATTACGAGGGTGGTTTGATAAGTCCGTGACTTTGTGAAGAAGAAAAAATTTTTTAAAGAATATTTTGTTTTATTTTTCTACATAATCTCCTTTCAGCTCTATACACTTCGACCAACGATGTTCCAACTTCTTCAACCCATCCAAAACATAGTTTTTATCAAACCCTGAAAAATAGGCTCCTGTTTTAGCTATCACTTCTTCATTGGATGAAAATCTTTATCCACCAAGCCATTTCTTCATGTTTGGGAAGAGGAAAAAGTCACACGGGGCCAAATCTGGTGAAAACGGGGGGTGTGGCAATAGGTCGTATCGCAATTCCACAAGTTTTGATGTTGCGGTTGCCGACGAATAGGCCGGAGCATTGTCGTGATGAAATAAAACTTTTTTCTTTGCTAGATGCGGTCTTTTCTTCAGCAGCTCTATATTGAATCTATCTAACAAAGCAACATGGTAAGCCATAGACATAGAAAAATTTCGCTACGCTCAAGTAGACGGACAATGGTGCGAGTGAGAAACCGATTCTTACGGCTTATTCGATGTGCGAGAAAGAGTTAAAAGAAAATGACAGCAGAACCTAGTTTGACTTCATTTATCGTCTGTTATCATCTTGGTGAAAAGCGTCCACACGATTATTTTGTAATTTTGACTGCGATCTGATCGGTTTGGCTCATATAAAGCTATATAAATCAATAATGGTGTCGTGTTCTGTACTGAATTGTAATGTTACTTACGACAACAACCCAAATAAACACTCATTTCACAGGTAAATAAGATTGTAAAAGTACCATTTTCATATTTCATATTTTAGTTGAATATATTCCTAAACACACTAAGTAATACACTAATATCATGACATTAACCGTCTATTTTCTTAATAAAGGCTGATTTCTAAACATTATGTGTTAGATAAAAAGATATTATATCCGTGAATTTGAGAAAATAAGGCGTAGAGATTGATCAAAAATTATTATATTATCGATACTCATGTCGATGATTTCCAATATAACCTTATTTGTCTTTGTGAACACTGATAGCTTTATCTAAAGCTGCTTTTAACCGACAGTTTTCAAATGGTAAATTATACCTACTTAAGTAGTAATTTAACAATATTTCCAGGTTTCCTGTAAATCCAGTGATTAAGTTACTGGATAAATGTCATAAATAGAATAGGCTGGGAGCCTCAAGGAGACTTGTAAGAAATTATTTAAATAAAATTGTTCAAAATCTTGTTTGTGTTTTATTTATTAGAGCATAATACATTATGGTTATTGACAATCTAAAATGGACTTCAGGGCATCCCTAAAGTTCACGCACACGTTTACAAATTTTCACACACTGGCTCATGTCACTTTTGGTGTCGCAGCCAAGCGAACTCTGTTCCTCTATTCCAGTGGAATATTAACTTTATGTGGTAAGCTCAGGTAATTGTCTTGCCTTTCTCCAAAAAATCGATGTAAATAACACCTTTGCTGTCCTAAAAGACAGTGGCCGTCTCTTTACCAGCCAAACAAACAGTTTTTGCCTTCTCCGTGGCACGTTCACCGGTAGAAGTCCACTGTTTTGACTGTTGCTTCGTCTTTGGCGTATATGGTGGACCACGTTTCGTCAAGTGTTACGTACCGACGAAAAAAATCACTTGGATTGCGGTTATACAAACCTAGCATTGTTTAGAAGTTGTTACACGAGTTCGTTTTTGGCCGACTGTCAGCAAACGCGGCACCCATCTTGCAAAAAGGTTTTTCATGCCGAGAATATCGAGCAAAATATGAAAAATTCGTTCGGTAGAGATGTGAATAGCATCAGCTATCTCGCGTATCTTCACTTGACGGTCTGCCATAACAATGTCGTGGATTTGCTAACAATATCTTCAGTGGTGACCTCAATCGGCCTTCCTGGGCCGTCGGCGACAGTTGTGGTGGTACGACCACAACGAAATTCAGTAAACCACTTATGAACCATTCCATGAGATGGAGCAGAGTCCCCATAATATTTTTTCAGTTTATCCTCCGTCTGCTTAATGGTTTTACCACGTAAAAAGTAGTATTTTATCAATACGCAAAATTCGTTTTTCTCCGTTATAAAAGAATATCCCGACCTCACTTGCATAAATCCTTCCATTTTTTTTAATTTCGCGCCAATTTAAAAAATGCAACAGCAGCATAAGCTCAGCAAAAAGTTCTAAATTAAGACAGGAAAATTGAATTATGAAAAAATATTGTATTCAACCTTAAAGTCACGGACATATCAAACTACCCTCGTATAACCACCAACTTTCACAACAAATTCTTCAAGTTTGCCAAAAATAATCTCTGCAGTCAGACTTATAAAATATTCAAAATTAAGTAAATTAATTAAAAAGACAGTACAATAAAATCACCTTCTTATGCTATAAAGTAATTTAAAACAAAATTTATTTTAAGAAGATGAAAAAGTATTAAAATGTCCGGACTTTTTATTAGGAATCAGGCTTTTTGTCAGGATTTTTAGATATACCATCTGCCCATGGGGGCAGTAGGGACTCAAATGGCCAAAATTATATTCGTTTGAACGCTACGTTACTATTAAAACTTTAAAATTAGCAGTAAACTATAAAATTACGTGCCGTAAGCTTGTCAATTCCATACAATACATCAAAGTCGGTAATTTAAATAAGTTTGCGACTTGTGATTTAATCATCTATTGCTCATATTTAAGCTTTAAAAGTAAGCGTAGCGTTCAAACGAATAGAAACTTGGCCATTAGAGTAGGGGGGCTGGTAACCTTACATTATCGTCGTTTTTTAACGATTGGGTGAATATTTGAGACGCCCAAAATTGATGTCTCGCCATAATACTCCTAAACGATAAAGAATTTTAAAACCAGATATATTGATTCTACTGACTAAATTAATAAGGAAAAATCAATCGAAATCTATTTGCAGTTCAATCACGCGTTTTTAGGGTTCCGTACCCAAAGGGTAAAAACGGGACTAGGGTTGGGTAAATTTCACGAAAAATTTCGGTCTGTGAAATATTTAGAATAAATTTCATTTTGGTTTGAAATATTTCAGTTTAGAGTGAAATTTATTTTTATGTTTCATCTGACCTAAATAAAACAAAATTACATGCATTTTCTCAATATATCAACATAATTATAGAACAAAACAATAAACAAATAAGTTGGCTTAAATTACGAATAGCTTTGGCTATTTTACAACTTTTAATAACAAAATATTCAATGTCTGTTTCGATTGTTGGCCACGATGGCGTAGAAGAAAAACGATTTTATCAACATTACGAAGGAATATGTAGAAAACTAACAATAAAAATCGCAAAGTTTAAATAAAAATACTTAATATTTATGTATATTATTATTTATTTTTGGAAATGGGTGATATTTTTGATAAATTTCAATTATGTCGACTTAAAAAATCTATAATATTATCGAGCTGCTCGCAAAATTTCACGAGAATCAGTTGAGAAATGGGACCTGTAGAGGAGAACAGACAGTGCTGGAATAGCGGACTGAAATGTTTCGAAAAACAGGGTACAAAAAAAATGTTTATGTTATAGGCAAACGCCGAAGCTCAGTCACTCCTAGGTTTGTCTAGTCAAACCTCAGGTTTGACAAGAAACCTTAGTCAAAGCCCAAAATAAAATCGTGTTTCGGCTTAAAGACCAAAATAAAATCGTGTATCGTCTTAAATTCCTAACCTATCACGTGTCCTATAGGAGTAACGCAGACTCTTTGACTAAACTTAACCTCAAGATTATGAAAAACATCATTCATTTCCGATGTGGTATTTAGTCAAAGCTGCCTTACTCCTGTAAGTCACGTGATAGATTAGAAATTTAAGACAATCGCGAAGCGCAGCGGAGCGTGCATCTTAAATTTCGTGGTTATTTTCTTTTAAACAGACAACAGACATTTTTTGTTTAGAGGAAGATTGTTAATTTAGTTAAATTTTCACTCTACAGAATGTGTTTTTCATAGTTGTACAAACAAAATATCAAATTCTGTGCCTAATTTAAGCGTGACTGATCAAACCTCGATTTGATCGTATTGAGTTTCGGCTTTCGACTGCCCAAGTTAGTCTCTCCTAGGTTTGGCCATAAATTCGTCAGTCTAAGGCCGAAATATGCCATTGGTTTTGGACTTTGACTAAGCCTTCTTGTCGAACCTGAGGTTTGACTAGGCAAACCTAGGAACGCCGGGACTTCGGGGTTTGACTATAATATATATATATATATATATAATTTTCGACCCTGCTCACAAAATTTAACAAGAATCGGTTAAGGAATGCGACCTGGGGGCTTACCATCAGCAAATAAGAAAGCGTTCAGTTCAAAAGCAGGCCTTAAACAGGACTGCTTAAGGCCTGCTTTCATACTAACCTTTGAGATCATAGTACGAAAAAGTAAGGCAGTTCAATATAAGTCCTGCTATAAGAGCTCATAGTAAGGCCCCTGGGGCCGTATTACGACCTCTTATTTCCTGGCAGTTTTCTGACTGGCTATCAATCTTTTAACTGCTATAAACCGGGAAAGAGATGTAACTATAGCAATTCATAAACCTGGCAAGTTTTAAGAGGTTGTAATGCCCCCCCCCCCCCCCCTGTACAGGAGAACAACAGCGCCGGAAAGCCGGACTGAAATATGTTCTTTTATACATCTCCGCCATTTTGAAAAAAATTCGAAAAACTGGCTCGACCATAAAATTCTAAATAATTTTCGAACCTGCTCACAAAATTTCATGAGAATCGGTTGAGAAATGCTACCTGTAACCTATAGAGGAGAACAAACGGACAGCAGGAAGGACATACGAAAGAATTGTTGCCCAAGCTGAAGCAGAGACGCTTCGCTCGCGCTTCGCGCTCGCTCGGTCAATTACCTAAGCTTTTAAATTTCATTTAATACGTTAAAATAGTAAACTAATTCAGAAAATAAGGGATTTCTAGTACTGGAAATAAATTTCACTCAAAAGTGAAATATTTCAACCCGTTTTGAAAGATTTCATAAATTTCATATAAATTTAATTTTCATTTCATTGAAATTTTCACTGGACCCATCCCTAAACGGGACCCTATTACTAAGACTCCGCTGTCCGTCTGTCTGTATGTCTGTCTGTCTGTCACCAGGCTGTATCTCATGAACCGTGATAGCTAGAAAGTTGAAATTTTCACAGATGATGTATTTCTGTTGCTGCTATAACAACAAATACCAAAAACAGAATAAAATTAATATTTAAGGGGGGCCCCCATACAACAAACATATTTTTTTGCAGTTTTTTGCTCGATATTAATAACAATAACAGGTAGACAGTTGAAATTTTCACATAATATGATGTATTTTTATTGCCGCTATAACAACAAATACTAAAAACAGAATAAAATTAATATTTGAGAGGGGATCTCATACAACAAACGTATTTTTTTGCCGTTTTTTGGTACGGAACCCTTCGTGCGTAGGGTTACCATATCTCAGGATTTGTCCGGAGATCTCAGGATTTTTGGACTTTGCTCAGGATTGCGGCCCGGTTTTGAAAATCTGAGGAAAACTCAGGATTTTTAGAATTTTGAATAAAATTGAGTACATTTAATAGAAGGATAAATAAGCGATTTTTCCATGGCTACCGGGCCTTTTCTCCGGACTTTTGATTTTTTCATCTGGTAACCCTATTCGAGTCCGACTCGCACTTAGCCGGTTTTTTTATTTATTGAGAAATTGCTCCAAAATATCTCGTTATTTGGTATGTCACTTAGGCATGTTTTTTAACGTGATGTTGTAATTTTTTTGTCACGTATGACATTGAGTATAAGAAAAAGAATGTATGTTTTGGCATGGCTCATATTTGATTGATTTTGTTTCTGTGTCAACTTATTATTATAATGTTTTGAACTGGAAAATAGCTACTTTTATTTAATGTTATAGAGTTTTCAGTTTTATTGTGGCGACCGTGACAGGACGTGGCTAAACTCTGAAATTAAATATTTCCTGCGGTGACCGAGTTATACCAATTAGAGCTTTGCTTGACTCTGGTGCTCAGAGGTCCTTTATAAAGTCCGATGTGGTAAATCGTTTGAATTTGGAACCTATAAACGAGCAGATTATGAGTCAAAACTTGTTTGGTGGAGCGGCAACTAAGGAACGTATTTACAAAGAGAACAAAGTTAATGTTTCTAGCTTGGACAAAGTTTTTAGTTGCACGCTAAATGTCTTAGAACAGCCTGTGCTCTGTGGATATCTACCAAAACTTAGACAGGGCAGTATTATTGATTTTTTTAAAAGAAAAGGAATAACTTTGACTGATTGTATTGATGATCATACTGATGTTAGTTTATTAATCGGTTCTGATTTTTTAGGAAGGTTACTTACCGGCCGCATAGAACGTGTGGATGAGGATCTTTTGGCGATTGAAACAAAGCTCGGATGGACAATTCAAGGGCCATCTGTGGGTGTGTATTGCGCTGGAGATACCGTCAATACTTTGCACGCTTCTTTAAGCCTGGGTGATGTAGAGCAATTTTGGAATCTAGAAACATTAGGCATCAAGGAAGATGCACAGTATAAAGCACAAAAATCAGTCGAATCTGAGGTAGAGCAATTTTTTCTGAATACTATTTGCATAGACGAGGAAGGTAGGTACGAAGTCAGGTTGCCTTGGAGAACTAAAGAGCTCAGTCCTAACTATAATTTAGCTTTCAAACGTTTGCAATCAACGACTAGCCGATTAACGCGAATGGGTATTGTAGAAGATTACAATGATGTTTTCCATGAATGGTTGGAGAGTGGGATTATTGAAGAGGTCAATAATGATAATAATTGCGCGGGTCATTATTTATCACACCACGCTGTGGTTAAGGAGTCAAGCGCCACTACCAAAATTCGGCCTGTTTTTGACGCTTCCGCAGCAGATGCGAATGGCTTTTCTTTAAATTCGTGTCTTGAGAAGGGAGTTAATTTAATTGAATTGATCCCACGGTTATTAATCCAATTCCGTAAATATGCAATAGGAGTTACCGCGGATATTAAAAAAAGCTTTTTTACAGATATCTCTATATCATGAGGATAGAGACTTTTTGAAATTCTTTTGGTGGCGTGATGTGAAGGAGTCTCCCAAAGTAATTAAGGTTTATCGTCATAGGCGTGTTGTATTTGGAGTAACTACAAGCCCATACCTTCTGGCCGCGACGATTCTTTACCATCTACAAAAGTATAATTGTACGACTGCTAACATGCTCTGAAACTCGTTCTATGTAGACAACTGTGTATTAAGCGTAAAGAACGAAAATGAGATGCATGACTTTGTTAGAGAAGCAAGGAGTATTATGTTGGATGGGAAGTTTGAGTTAAGGTGTTGGGTGACTGGTCCTTGTCTTGTGGACAAAGATGTTGTTTCGACGTCTGTGTTAGGCCTTAAATGGGATCCACGACTTGATCGTTTACAGTGTAACGTGCCTTCTTTTGAAATAGGAAAAATTACGAAACGCTTTATTTTATCTGTTGCACAAAGTATTTTTGATCCTTTAGGTTTTCTTTGCCCGGCTACCATTGTGCCTAAACTTGTTATTCAGAAATGTTGGCTGATGAACATAGACTGGGATCAGGAATTACCCATAGAACTTAAGGACGATTTTATGAAGTGGTACCGTCAAATTGATGTTTTTAAAGTATGTTCTATACCACGTAGGATGAGTCCGTTCGATATAGATAGCAGTGATAATAGTTTGCACGTATTCTGTGATGGCAGTCAGGCTGCCTACGCTTGCTGTATATTTCTACGTACGGAACATAATCACGAAGTTTCTGTTCGTCTATTATTTGCTAAAACTAGAGTTGCACCTACTAAGCGCATGACCATTCCCAGAGTAGAACTTTTGTCGGCTCTCATTGCGTCACGGTTAGCAAGCGAGGTGATAGATAGCTTGAATTTAAAATGTAAAGTATACTATTGGACCGACTCTAGTATTGTTTTAGCGTGGTTAAGGAAACAAAGTGGCCTCGATGTTTTCGTTCAAAACAGAGTTAACGAGATAGTTAGAAGAACGAGTGTTGTTGATTGGCATCACGTCCCAGGCGAATTAAATCCGGCTGATTTACCCTCTCGCGGTTGTTCCCCAGAAGAACTCGTGAAAGGTCAATGGTGGGCTGGACCCAAGTGGTTATATGAGTGTCAGTGGTTAAAATCTATCAACAGCCCAACAGAAGTATCTGTGTGTTCACAATCTACGTCTGGGAAGGCAGAACTGTTTTCGACGCGTTTTGAATACTTTGGGAACTATGATAAGATAGTACGGTTGGTAGGTTGGTGTCTACGGTTTATTTCAAATTGTCGCAAGTCTGCACAGTCACGATTGCACGGTAATCTGTCTACAAATGAATGTAGAGTTGCAGAGCGTCGATTATTGAGAGTCATCCAAGCTGACTATTTTTGTACAGAGGATATTCAGAAAAGATTAAGGTTAGACACTATTAAAGGCAATGATGATCTTTTGTGTGTTAAGACACGTTTGGCTCTTAGCGGAGATACTGATAATTTTATCACTCCAATTTTGTTACCAAGCGCTTCAAAAATCGTTGTACGTTTAGCTTGCCAAACGCATAAAGAAGGTTTTCATATGGGGTCTCAAACGCTATTAAGTAAGTTGCGAGAAAATTACTGGATAGTTGGTTCTCGGAAGTTAGTTCGAGACACCGTTCGAAATTGTGTAGTCTGTAAGAGATACAGCGTTAAGGCGAGTGCAGCCCCTATACCACCTTTACCCGCCGATCGAGTTCGATGCGGTTCTCCTTTTCAAGTTACTGGCGTCGATTTTGCTGGTCCGTTGATTCTTAGATCGGGAGAGAAATGCTGGATCGCTCTTTTTACGTGTGCAGTTTATCGGGCGGTGCATTTAGAATTGTGTTTATCATTGTCTACGGAGGAGTTTCTATTAGCACTTCGTAGGTTTTTAGCTAGAAGGGGTACAGTTGAAACAATTTATTCCGACAATGGAACGAATTTTCATGGGGCTTGGAATATTTTGAATAGTATTAATTGGAACGAAGTGACTGAAAAAACACGCAAAATTGTTTGGCATTTCATACCCCCTGCCACGCCTTGGTGGGGAGGGTTTTGGGAACGCATGGTGAGAACGGTTAAAGAAATTTTGCGTAGGGTTTTAGGTAAAGCGTCTTTAGGTTTCCAAGAGCTAGTTACCGTTATGTATGAAGTAGAGTCTATTGTAAATTCTCGTCCTCTTACGTACTGTGCGGAAAGTACAGAGAATTTAGTTCCACTTACACCCACTCATTTTTTGCAATTTAATGTTCCGAAAAATAATATAGACATTGAATTAATTGACGGTCATATTTTAAGTTCACGGTGGCGTTATCTTGTTAAACTATGCGCTGACTTGAAACAACGTTTTAGGAGCGAGTACCTGAGCTTACTTACCCAGAGACAGGGTACCAAACGTATTTCAGCGATAAAACCAGGCGACGTTGTAATTGTTGCGACGGACAAGAAGCGTGCAGAGTGGCCGCTTGGCATTGTGGTGGAAACCTTTGAAGGTACTGACGGTTTCAGTAGAGTCGCGAAAGTGAAAACGAGTTCAGGTATCCGATTGAGGGCTTTGCAGTGCATTTACCCTCTTGAAGTGTCTATGTCCGATGACGCAGAGATACGGGCCGCATCGCAGGACGTGGCTAAAAAGACTATTGGCATTACTACACGTTCTGGGCGACACGTTAAGTTACCTGATAGGTTATGTTTTTAGATGTATGTATTTTATGTATGCGCGTGCGCAACTCCGCGGTGGGAGGATTAGGGAATGCAAACCGGTTTCACCGAAACCGAAAAAACCGGTTTTTCGGTTGATTTCACAAGCAAAATAAAACCGGTTTTTTAAACGAAAAACCGGTTTTAACCGGTTTTTTTTAAATTAAAATTTCATGCTCTGCAATACATTACAAAGGGAGTTTTTGGCGCCATTTAGTCGAGATGGGTTCGGTAACTATTTAATTATTTGCAAATTGATTCATAGTGAATTTGTGTCTTAAAATTGGTTTAGTTTTGTGGTACAAGTGTCTACGAAATAGGCGCGATCTTGGTTGCTGAGACTTTTATTGTAGTGGTGGCTACCTCGGCAGAACTTACCGGGTAAAGTGTCCTGATATATTTGGTGCCAATTGCTCCAAGCAGCATTGGAATGCGATACACTCGCATTTTAATGTAAACTGGAACAATACCTACTACTGAACTATTCACTTGACACTAGCAAAAATTACTCCCTAAGGAAATGAGTAGATTGCCAAGCCAAAAATAAGAAGAAGAAGAATACGTACAAATCAAAATTGCACCGCCACATTTTGATTGAATGCTTTAAATAGTTCAGTTCAGTGACCTACTTTTGAGCGGCTGAACGGGTCGAATGTTTTTTTTTGTTTTTATAGCGAGAAAGTAACTAAAATATGGATATTATTATAAATAAAGCAAAAAAGTTCTTATTTTATATTTATAGATAGATATTTGTTAAATACAATTTTATAATACGTAAATAAAAGAAAAACATTTTTTGATTTAAATAACTAACTAAACAAACAAAATAACATAATAATATTTCAGATAGGTACAGTCTCTCAAGAAACTCATGAAATTAATTAGGAGCCACTTTATTCTGCACTTGGCGTTATTTATTAGATATATAGGTATTTTGAAGGTTTTTTAATATTCATATAAAATGGAGTATGTATCGTGTTACTTATATAGTTAAAAAGATTTCTTTTACAGTTCACCCTGAAATATACTAATAAATATTAAGTATTTTCAAAATAAATCAAGCGTATGGTGTCAATTTTTAAGATACCTATTAATGGTGATTACTCTTAGAGACCTCCTTGGCCAAATGTTTATTTTCAAATAAAAAGTTTAATTTTTGTTAGATTTTGATAACAGTTTTAATAGATACTTCAGATAGCGAATGAATCAGTTATAAAAGATACGTTTTGTTTTTGTTTTACTTCTAAGAAAATAATGAGATTTAATATAAAACGTTAAGACTTGCTAGCTAGAAGCTTATTACGTCTACGTGATCATTTATCTTTTATTTTATTTTTTGTATTTCAGTTTCACAAATTCTTTTCTCAGAGCTAAGACCTGCAATGATTTTCTATGAAATGTATCGGAAAAGGTTTTTTTGACCATTTTCTTGTTGATTGTACATTTTTTTGATAAATTGTGCATGGGGATGCTCTTGAAATTGAAAAAATGTTCACCAAATCAATAAAAATGTATTATTACCCATGTTCCAATACTTTTCTTCAAAACCGGTTTAAAACCGGTTTTAACCGGTTTTGGATTGAAAACCGAAAATAAAACCGGTTTTCATTTCACTCCGGTTTTGCATTCCCTAGGGAGGATGTTGTAATTTTTTTGTCACGTATGACATTGAGTATAAGAAAAAGAATGTATGTTTTGGCATGGCTCATATTTGATTGATTTTGTTTCTGTGTCAACTTATTATTATAATGTTTTGAACTGGAAAATAGCTACTTTTATTCAATGTTATAGAGTTTTCAGTTTTACGTTATGACGTAAAATAAAAACTAAAACTATGAAGGTTTTTATTTAATTTGAGCATACATATTTTTTGTTGGTTAATATATAGGTACATTGTAATTTATGTAAAAGAAATAAATAACTCAATTGGAAGTTACTGAAATACTGTGCCGAAAAATGTTCAAAAAATAATCCTCATTAGCGGCAACCAAGTTTATGTTTAACATTGTGGTAAAACGAAACATATTTGAAATGACATTTTATGGCTAAGGAACGCTCCTCCTCGTCGCTCAGGCGGCCGGCATACTTAGAAGTGAACATACCCCTGGTACTTCTAACAGTAAGTAGTTGTATATCATTCTACATAATTTGTCATGATAATGATCATGCATACTTTAAGTATTTAATCAATTATTTATGCAAAGTAATGTGTTTTATTATAACCACAATAATTCACCTGTCTAATACCGCGCAATGCATTTTTCTAAAGCTATCATGTCTCAATATGATTTAAACTTGATTTTTTTAGAAACGTCATTATTGGCAACATCATTGTCGGCAACATACACAAAGACATAAGTGTATTTTATGTAGAAATTTAAGTTGTAATCGTTTTTAACAGTATTTATTATTATTTGATTGTTAGGGGTTATGCAGCTCAGATAAAGCTGTAGTCACTGTGACCTCAAAGATCTATTGTGTTGGGACTCGCCACCTATTTATAGTAACTCTTTAAGCCCAGCGGCTTCCAAGAAATCTAGTATCTTCCTGGTTTTCAGAGTTTTTTAACAGTAAGTAAATACAATTTAACAACAATAGAAAGCTTATAAATATTACCTTTTATCAAAAGTAATAAAATAAAATAAAAAAGAAGTACTTAATGTATTATTGCTTTTTATTTCCACCTTTTAGATGTCTATCACTATCTTTAAGGGTCCCCCAGACCTACCGATTTCGTTTCTTTGCTTTGCTGTTCTACTTGCTGTGTAGACCGCCGGCCAACCAGGGTCATTTTCAATCTATCGCATATTTGGACCAGACCAAATTGACAAGATAGCCATTAGCTTGGTGTTATCAAATATCATCGTCTGGGTTACGAAGTAGGAAGCTTCTGGGAGATATGCCACCCTGAACATGGTCTCCGATTGCTAAAAATAAATCGATCGCATATTTATATAAATTTTGAACAGGGTTGTGGGTGTCACCATTACCTATCTAAACTATTTTTTTGTGTTTTCATAACGATCGTTTAAGGAACAAAGCTCACAAGAACATTCTTATATGTGAAATGAACTTAGATTGAAAATATGCGATAGATTGAAAATGACCCTCTTGGCCGGCGGTCCATTGCCGAACAGCAAAGCAAAGAACGGAAACCGGTAGGTCTGGGGGGACCCTAACACATCGATCAAGAATATCCTAGCTAACGTTTCACGAACTAAAACAGCACGCAAAAATGGCACCTCGAAATAACGCCACGCAACAAACTGAGCGCTTATTTTGTACAAAATAAATAATAAAAGATGTGACTTTGTACAAAATAAGCTTATTTTGTACAAAATAAGTAATAAAAGATTTGATTTTGTACGAAATAAGCACCCAGTTTGTAAGAGAGGCGTTATTTACAGGTGCCGTTTTTGCATGCTGTTTAATTTAGTGGAGCGTTATCTAGTGTATTCTTGATCGAAGCTTTATTATATAATATTATATGTAATACCTGTGGGAGAATGCACGTCTTTTCTTAGTAAATAAATAAAAAACAATGCAAATAGTAGATTTTTATTACAATTAATATAATTGTTACAAATAATTAGTTTATTCAATGTAATTTATAAATAAAAGTCACTAAACGACTCGTAAAACAACTGTGTGCACGTGCGCCTCCCCACTGCGCCATCACGCCACATCACGCCACCGAGCTTGTTTGCGCACGTGTATAAAAACGGCTTGCGCAGGTGTCGATAGCTCAGACGTTGTTCAACTGTCGGACACGGCACTCTGTCGGATCGGTGCTCTGAACTATCTGGTAATGTAGTTAAGTATTACTCCTTTTATGATAGTAATAATAGTGTAATAAAATTACAATATTTAATGTAATGTTAAAGCTAATAAATCTAAGACATGTGATAAATTTAGAATCAATAACTTATTCGGTAACTTAGTCATAACCACGATATTGAAATAAATGAATAAATATCTCACATTGCCATCCTTTCTTTTATTTTTCTCTCACATCAGAAGTGAGATCTAACCTAGTTGGATTACATATACTCTGCCTTCGAATTTTTATGTTTCAGGAATATCAAAATGCTTGCTGTAGAATCCACCACGTTGGCGACTTTGTGTTGAAGATCAAGTCGCGTAACCAATTGTGGATCTGAGTCATCAATCCTGGGTGGTTGCAAATATCTGAACAGTGGAATGAAGCATGAAAAAGTGCGACAGTTCCCGTTTGATCGACGAATTGCTGATAAGTACCCATAGATTTTACATTTTTGTAAGGTACCCGTAGATTTTACTAAATTATTATCATTTGGTCAATCCAAGTGTGCAAGGATCGTAGCAGGTGGCGATCCATAGTCTTCGCCTACCCTCATGGGAAACAGGCGTGAGTTTATGTATGTATGGTCAATCCACAACTATAATTTTCAAAGTCAAAAAGAATGACGTTCCTTGTGATATTATAAAAAAATTAAGTAGAATTTGGCGTAGAAAATGATGACGCAAATGCTGCGCAAAGAGTGCTCTATTAGTGCAGTATTTAGTGGCATCATTTGTATGGGGACCTTGCAAATCGTCAACAAAGGAAGCCGCTTGGCACAGGCGTACTTTGTGGTCATTTGAGCTAATTTAGCCCTGTACCCACGTGGTACCACCCTGGTGGTAGCCAGGGGTGGGGGGGAGAGGTGCCTTCTACCACGCTGCACTTTCATATCCATATCTCCGTAAGTTTAGCAAATAGGACGTGTTTGGTATCGTTTTCATATAATTCAAGGACGAGGAATTCATTTCTGGAACAACTTTTACACTCGTTCATATAAAAAATAAAAGTTCTGCGCAAAAACAGAAAAATAAGAAAACAAAAATCTAACAAAATCTATGCCTACAAATAAACCACGAGATTGTGCTTTATAAAAAAAATATGATTAAACAGCCCTGTTTATATAGAATATATAAACATCAACTTTCTCATACAAATTATATTTATAAATGTGTCAAAAAAAACATTTGCGACGCGCGACGGTATTTTGGCGCAGTATATTTGGATAGGATTAATCACTTATTGTTTAATAATGACACAAATTGGTCGTGTTTGGTATCGTTTCCGTATAATTCAAGGACGGAAAATTCATTTCTACTCGTTACTCTTCTACATAAAATTATTTCTACATAAAATTAATTTTTACTCGTTCATAGAAAAAATTAAGTTCCGTGCAAAAAAAGAAAAATAAGAAAAAATCTTACAAAATCTATGCCTACAATTAAACCACGAGATTATTCTTTATAAAAAAATATGTTTAAGCAGCCTTATTTATCTTAAATATAAGGTCCTTCTTAAATAGTGCACATAATTTTAAGGGGTCAATGTACTCATGCATACAAACAACTTTTACTATGGTACAGAGAATGAAAGAGACAAAAGATGCGCAGTAGCCATAAACTTAGTGTTTATGGCTACTGCGCATCTTTTGTCTCTTTCTTTCTCTTGCCAATTTATATGCCGGCATCTGTAACAAATTTTATTGGCAGTTTCCGCTGTATCCACATCTGTGCACATAGTTCGGTGCACTTTATTTACCTTTTTAAACAATTGCACCTTCCTGCGAATTTTTGCTTACACTTACACCTTATTTACTCCATGCAAGCTGTGGCTGCTGGCGATAGGGCGGTCCACATAGGCTCCCATAAGCCATTATTTTTAGCCCAACCCCAGTCTGTAGAACATGGCAGGTTTTGGATTGGTTTTAAAAGTTGACCCCATACATTCCTCCCTGATAAATCGCTCGCAAAATTTGGTTGGACAGGGCGTCTCACTCTCTGGTTAGTGGAGAGGAGATTCTCCAGCTGCCTGTCCTTTTTCGTGAATAGCACTTTTCTGTATTGATTAATATCAAGGAGATGCATTCCAACATTTCCAACAATATCTTAAATCACAAAAGTCAATCACCAGTAACTTACTTGTCATACAAAGCAATGACAATTGTTTCAAATACTTATTGGCAAAGCCTGTTCCACATTTCCTTCTTTAGGGTATTTAAATCCTTCCGTTGCAATTGGATAAGCGCCCCAAGCTTCGAAAGCGCTTTTTCCCCTTTACCAGCAATAGACCGGAAAAAGCAGAAGTATTGCCACTGTTCCACTCCTTTTCCGGGTGTGGACACCGTATCGACTTTTGCTGGTAAAGGGAAAAAAGCGCTTTTGAAGTTTGGGGCGCTTATCCAATTGCAACGGAAGTATTTAAATACACTAAAGAAGGAAATGTGGAGCAGGCTTTGCCAATATGTTTAGAAAAAAATGTTATTGCTTTGTATGACAAGTAAGTTACGTGGTGATTGGCTTTTGTGATTTAAGTTATTGTTGGAAATTTTGGAACGCATCTCCTTGATATTAATCAATGCAGAAAAGTGCTATTCACGAAAAGGGACAGGCAGCTGGAGAATCTCCACCAACCAGAGACCTTCTGTGCAACCAAATTTTGCGAGCGATTTATCAGGGAGGAATGTTTGGGATCAACTTTTAAAACCAATCCAAAACCTGCCATGGCCTGCAGATTGGGGTCAGGCCAAAAATAATAGCTTATGGGAGCCTATGTGGACCACTCTTCTACCAGCAGCCACAGCTTGCATGGATTAAATAAGGTGTAAGTGTAAGCAAAAATGCGCAGGAAGGTGCAATTGTTTAAAAAGATAAATAAAGTGCACCGAACTATGTGGATGCAACGGAAACTGCCAGTAAAATTTGTTATAACTAAACTAGGTAAATAAAATTATTATAACTTTAACTCTCTTTGAAAGTAAAATTATTGGACTATCAATACTAATCCGTGTCATTATTAAACAATAACTGATAAATCCAAATCAAAAAATACTTCACCAAAATACCGCCGCGCGTCGCAACTGAATTTTTTGACACATTAAAAATATAATTTCTATAGAAAAGTTTTATATGTATATATTTAAGATAAATAAGGCTGCCTAAACATATTTTTTTATAAAGCATAATCTCGTGGTTTAATTGTAGGCTTAGATTTTGTAAGTTTTTTTTCTTATTTTTCTTTTTTTGCACTGAATATTTTTTTTCTATGAACGAGTAAAAATGTTGTAGTAGAAATGAATTCCCCGTTCTTGAATTATACGGAAACGATACCAAATACGACCAATTTGTGTCATTATTAAACAATAAGTGATAAATCCTATCCAAATATACTGCGCCCAAATACTTCCGCGCGGCGCAAATGTTTTTTTTGACACATTTATAAATATAATTTGTATGAGAAAGTTGATGTTTATATATTCTATATAAACAGGGCTGTTTAGTCATATTTTTTTCATACAGCACAATCTCGTGGTTTATTTGTAGGCATAGATTTTATAAGATTTTTGTTTTCTTATTTTTCTGTTTTTGCGCAGAACTTTTATTTTTTATATGAACGAGTGTAAAAATAGTTCCAGAAATGAATTCCTTGTCCTTGAATTATATGAAAACGATACCAAACACGTCCTATTTGCTAAACTTATGGAGAGATGGATGTGAAAGTGCAGCGTGGTGGAAGGCACCTCTCCCCCCCACCCCTGGCTACCACCAGGGTGGTACCACGTGGGTACAGGGCTAAATTAGCTCAAATGACCACAAAGTACGCCTGTGCCAAGCGGCTTCCTTTGTTGACGATTTGCAAGGTCCCCATACAAATGATGCCACTAAATACTGCACTATATGTTTCGTAAAATAAGTGTACTTTCATGGAGGTTGATTGATACAAAGATTCTGGGTTCGAATCCTGGTATACATAATTTTGTGATGCGTAGTTAGTCACAGATTTTTAAATTCTTCTATATTTTTTACCCGTTATTTAGTAACCACAGTACAAGCTTTGCATAGCTTGGAACTGGGACTAATTGATTGGTGTGAATTGTCTAGACTAGAATATATAATTTTCCATGTGCCTTCCACGAGTGTGCGAGTGTACCACCAAGTGGCCATGATTTTGCAACTTCTTCTTATCGAATGAGGATTGGTGGCCACCTCTGGTGTTAGAGTTTGTCAAGCCGCCCGTAAGGCCTCTAACTTGGCTTAACAACTGTTATCAGATGACAACAGCCGGGATCGACGATTAGGCGTGCCCTCCAAAGCACGGAAGCGCTCAGTTGTAGTGCCACTTAACGGTCACCCATCCGACGCCTGGCCGGACCGAGCGTTGCTTGGCAGACGCGGTTGGGTGCGATCAGTCTGTCAAGTTCCGCCATGCGCGCTTTATTTTGCAACTGTGACTACGGATTACTTATATGAAATATCTGCTGGCTGATGTTCGAAGTATGGTATTTAATAGTGAGATTCAAAACGTAGCATTAATCATAACATTACTGATATAAGAAAGAATTTTAGCTTTTCGTAGAAAAAATGCTCAGCTTGAATTTGGTCTTAAAATATAGTAAATAAGCCAATGAGACCTTTCCCTTCCTTTTTGATCAGTGAAAGGACAATTTTATGATATTATGTACATATTGTGACATCACAACCTAGTAGCATTGTAAATTGAAAATGTAACACAGTAAGTGCTAAAGCCAAACTGTAACTTCAGTGAATTATTTAAGTTTCAAAGATGATTTTATATGCTGAGAGATATTTTAATGTGAATTAAGCTGTGCCCTTTACAGTTTACAATTTTATTCTTCGTATCAAATCATAGCACTAATGAGAAAAAGTCTTATTACTTCATTGGTAGTACTGCCCAGTAGAACTAGTGGGAATAAATCTTTCTTTTCTGTTTAAAATCGTGTGTACAGAACCTATAATAAAATAAATGAAACATCTGACAAATAACCAACTGATATTTATTATTCATTTACAACAGAGATAACTTGACGTTGTTGTTACCTATAGATTGAACATTCAAACAATTTTTGTGCATGCAGTTATTGCAGATGTCAATTGTGCCTTAAACATTATGTAGATTAAGTAAGAAAAATCTTTTTATAGGCACTTTTAATTGAAATAGTTTTCCTCGGCAAAACAGGAACTCTTTTGGTCTTTGGAAACAAAGGTTCTCTTCTTGTGCAGCAATTATTCTTATCGGGACTGCTGTGGTGCATTATCCTGTGCTTAAATAGATCCAAACAAGGGTAGGATCACTTACAAACCCTAGATTTTACTAGATCTTTTAAATAATTTATTTTAGTTCATTGTTGTTTGATGCCATACTTACTGCACTGTATTTGTTTTGATCCCTGGTGGATACAAACTATTTTAATAGGGATGTTTTTCAATAGAATTTCTGCAATAAAGCATTGTTGCAGAGGACTGTGTACATACAATATACAGTTGAAAATTACAAGAACTTGTAACAACGGTCTTCCTATATTTATTTTTAATATTCAAGAGAAAGTTAATTTAAATTATGAATTATTATTATGATACAGACATGAGTTTTGAATAGAAATTCGATTCATTCCCTCAATTTATTACATGCATTTCCTAAATTTTGTTTCTGGTGTTAATACAGAGTGTGGGTAGACTAAAGTGAAAAAAAAACGCAACATTCGTAATCGCTCCTCATTATACATAGTAGTAAATTATTAAGATTTGAATATTTTGCTGTGCTTAGCTGTACTTTTACTGTGCATTTGTACTTTACCGTACTATTGTGGCAGCAGATCTTACCAAATAGGTAGTGATTCTAATTAAAAAGAAAAGTGAGTATGATTTTCTAAGTGATATGATGATACTTAAAGATTTCGTAATTAATTTAAGTTTCACGTTGATGTTTTAGTTTTTCGTAAACAAGATAAACTTAAAGTTAATACTAGTTGTTTTTATGTTGTACAAAAAAGGTGATAATTACATCAATATAAAATGAAATTGGTAATGGTATTCTTGAATATCTTTTCTCAACCCGTTTTGTCATTATTTGACACAAAGATGCAGGTGTTCGCTCTCCCAAGTTGAATGTTTTAGTTTGCGAATTACTCAAACTTAGTCTTCACTTACTTCTACGAGTTTTAGATGTTGTAATGTTTTGAGAATGATGCCCATTCGTGGCAGTAGTGTTTTTGACTATATTGATGTTTCGTCACTCTTCAAATATCACTATGATATTTATTTTTATGACTAAACTATAACGTATAATAATAATCGGATGTGTTGGATGTGTTGCGAACTGTGGTTCGTGATAATTTTAGGTCACTCCCCTGTAATAGAAGGCGAGGTGACAAAATCGTTGGAGACAGACTAATCTCCTTAACCTGGTTATTTTATTTCTCTTTATGCACTGACTCCTGGCCAGATGTTCACTGTATACTGAGCAATAAAGAATATTACCAGTTGGCCGTGCGATTTTTACCGAGGCGATTTTTACCGAGGTCGCGAGATTCTAATGAATGCCGTGCCATATGAACTTTATAATGATTTTTTACCTAGGTACTACTTAAAAAATAAATAATATTTTTAAGTTTGCCGTGCCTTCGTGACTTATTTTTAACGAGGCAATTACATCTGAGCAATATAAAATATTGGATCGAAAGTTATCCATGCATTCATGGTAGTATGACCAAAGCTCTATGTTACTATTCTATATTATAATACCTACACGACACATGCTTTTACTCACATACAACAACACACCCCTACACACACTATTTGAAAAATAAAAGTTTGTTTTTTTATAAGACTCCTAAGATGTTCAATTGTTACAGTGTCTGCTGATTGATGTCACTGATTATCCAGATGACGTACACCTGGGGCTCTGATGATCCTGAATTGTAGGCGTTTGCGTGTCTCGGACACTGGTCTGCACCAGTACAATGTAACATCTACGATTACAAAGATTCTTATTATAAATACGAGTAATTTGTAATAAGTCCTTACTATACATTTAAGGTTTTTAAAAATTTTTGTTTTGTTTACCAATGGAGATTATTGTTATGTTGTTTTTATATATAAAAAAGGGTTATCTCCCATTGAAGGTTTCACTGTGATAAAAGTGAATTGGGTCATGTGATTTGACCATAATTAGAAGCTATGTGATTTAGCTTGACGGTCATGTGATTCGACCATAATTAGAAGCTATGTGATTTAGCTTAACGGTCATGTGATTTGACCATAATCATTTGCTATGTGATTTAGCTTCACGGTCATGTGATTTGACCATAGTTAGTTGCTAGGTGATTTAGCTTTACGGTCATGTAATTTGACCATGATTAGTTGCTATATTATTTAGCGTTAGAGTCATGTAATTTGGCGATTTGATGATGATGATGTTGTGTGACTCGATAATAATGATTTATTGTTCAGATAACAAATATCCATGTTTGTTAATTTGAGAGTTAATCAACTATGTTTTTACATATGTTTGAAAAAAAAAATTACATAATATTGTTTGATTGATCTATTTAACATTGTCATTGGAGGTCGACATAACCTCTCAGAGTTTTCTTTCGGCAGTTCTTTCTCGAGAGGCCTCCTTTACGAACTGCTGGTAGATTCAGTAGTTAAAACAATTTTAATCCAATAAATTCAATAAAAATAATGCAATATTAGAATATTTATATAAATGCAGATTGATATTACTTGAAGCGAGTAGACTGATAAATTAAGGCAGTGAATTTAATTAGGGTAAAACGTGGTATAACTGGCCAATTCCAATAACTAGCCACTATGAATTTTGACCTCTTGTAATAAGCTTTTAAGACATAGAGCGACATCTTTGAGCTAACCCGTTAAACCTTTGTTTATTTAGCTATAGTTTTAGTACCCTTTTTTGACGCTATACTAAAGCGCCAAAACTTTTGAGGTTATTTTCCGGCATTTGGCGGTGTCAACTCGAGATGAACAGTGGTTGCTTGTCAAATTGTTAACGGAGTGCCTCATCAAAATACAAAAGTTTTCAGTGTTTTTACGTTGAACTGCTGTTTGTATTGTGTATATAACTTGGGAGTAAGGTAAGTTTAGTTTATTTAAGCCATTTGGTCAAATTGCATTTGAATAAAGCTAGATTACAGGGGGTGGCCAGTAACTGAATTTCAACATTCTATTTTTTTAGTAACTGGCCGCCTATGCCAGTTACTACATTTTAACCCCCTGTGCTTAATTCTACAAAATTAAGCCGTATTCACTTAGTAATAGGCTCTATTACTCTAAAAAAAAGTATCAGCTAAATTAACCGACTTTCTCTAATAACTGGCATAGGTGGCTAATTACTAAATGTTGGTGGCTAGTAACTGGTTTTTTAATTCCTTTTCAAGTGCACCAATCCAAATATGCCAAAAAAAAGGCAATACAGTAAAGAAGCCATTGATAAAGCTCTTTGTTATGTCCGCAATAAAAAAGGCTCTGTAAGGCAGGCAAGTAAAACTTTTGGAGTGCCCAGAAGTAGTATCCAATTCAAACTGTTGCATCCTCACACAAAATTTAAATCCGGTCCCGATACAGTTCTAACAGAAGAAGAAGAAACCGCGATATGTGATCAAATTATAGCACTGGCGAAGCGTGGGTTCCCTCTTAAAAAAGAAGACATCCAACGAGATGTACAAGACTTCCTGCTAAAAAATCCCAGACCCAATCCTTTCCGTGAACAAAAACCGGGAGAAGCATGGTTTAAAGCTTTTCTAAGACGGCATCCTGTGATAGCTGTTCGTACTTCCGAAGGAGTTACAAATGCCAGTGCATGTGTATCGCAAGCAGACATACGCAAGTGGTTTCAGGAAATCGCAGTCTATATAGAGGAAAATAATCTTGCGGAAGTCATCTCAGACCCCACACGAATTTTCAATGGTGATGAAACTGGTTTCAACTTGTGTCCCAAAACTGGAAAAGTGCTGGCTGAGAGAGGGATTCAAATGATAAGAGCAAAGGAGTTGAAGAAACTTGAAGATGAGGCTGCAAAGGAAAATAGAAAACGCTTGCGGGAAGAAAAGTAGAAGCAAAAAGAAATAAATGGCACTAAAAAGAAACCAAAGATAATATGTAAAGAGAAAACTAAAGCTGACATAAAGAAAACAGAATCAGTAACAAGTTCAAACCAACTTACTTCTGAAAGTCAAAATGTATCACTTCATAGGAATGTGATTGTATGTTGTGATTCCTGTTTGAACCCTATTACAAGAAGAGTTATCAAATGTAGTCAATGTTTAAAACAGTTTCATGTAAACTGCATACCATCCCATCACAGGGATCATATACCTGAGGATGAAGATGATGAATTCTTATGTCATCTTTGTTTTCATGTGAGCAACACTGACTCTTCTGAAGGTGATAACGATGACATAAAAATGTTTAATTCAATATCTGAAGAAGCATTTAAACAAGGTTTTTGAATTTATAATACTACCTTAACTGATCTCATATCATTTGTTTTAAATTTAAGCCTTTAGAATTGTTACCTAAATGTTAAAAGTTCTTTATGATATTGTCCGTTAGAAGTTATATTTATGTTTATTAGTTCCTAACTTTATTGAAGACATAGTATATAGGTAAACCCAAAGAAAGTTGGATCTTTGTTATTGTTAATGAACAAATTTATCTATCTAGGTATATTGAGGATCTAGATAGGCCTATAAAAAGGTTTAATCAAAGTTAATTTGACACTGGCCAGTAACTAAATAAAGGAGTGTCAGTTACTAATTTATTGTGGCCAGTTACTAAAAAAAGTGTCTTTTTTCTTTTTAATACAAATATTTTTGTCTAGTTATTGTTTTACTTAATTTTATATTATCTACCTACCTTTGAAACAAAATTCTCTATAATTTGATATGTAATAAGTTAATTTAACGCTCATTTTTCAGTACTAAAAGTTCATACAAACTGACAAAATGCCTTAAGTGGCCAATTACTACCTGTTTTACCCTATTCATCCGTTGACGAAACGTTACATTTCCTATACTGGAAGTTTCAATTCGATTTGGTGCTTTATTGCTATTCCACAAATTGGAAATATAGTTACTAAATAATATAATGTAGTTTCGAATAAAGATTTTAATGATTCGTTATTTGTGAAAAATAAAGTTTAAATTGTTTTGTTCGCGAGCCAAGTGGCTGCTCGTCAGAATGGCCGTGTGGGAGAATGCACGTCTTTTCTTAGTAAATAAATAAAAAACAATGCAAATAGTAGATTTTTATTACAATTAATATAATTGTTACAAATAATTAGTTTATTCAATGTAATTTATAAATAAAAGTCACTAAACGACTCGTAAAACAACTGTGTGCACGTGCGCCTCCCCACTGCGCCATCACGCCACATCACGCCACCGAGCTTGTTTGCGCACGTGTATAAAAACGGCTTGCGCAGGTGTCGATAGCTCAGACGTTGTTCAACTGTCGGACACGGCACTCTGTCGGATCGGTGCTCTGAACTATCTGGTAATGTAGTTAAGTATTACTCCTTTTATGATAGTAATAATAGTGTAATAAAATTACAATATTTAATGTAATGTTAAAGCTAATAAATCTAAGACATGTGATAAATTTAGAATCAATAACTTATTCGGTAACTTAGTCATAACCACGATATTGAAATAAATGAATAAATATCTCACATTGCCATCCTTTCTTTTATTTTTCTCTCACATACCATTACTTAATTATAATATAATGATGACCTATCTCTATTCTAATCTCAATTATACATAATTTCAGCAACCACTATGTCATTATTTATTTACTACAATTACGTCATTATTGTCACAAATTGTCATTATTGGCAACACAATTTCCAAAAATACACAATTATTTCGAGTGCCTTTAACATTAAATAGCATATCTTTGCCCTAGATATATTTTTAACATAAAATAGAAGTACTGACACGAGTTTTTCAAAGAATTAGCCTTTTGTGTCAGAAAGGGCAAATTTAACAATTTGCTTGGCAAAAGTTTTGAACTTTTGACTGGGTTGGCAACACTGTTTTGAGTGATTTGATTTTGTGCATACTGCATTTTGTGGCCGCAAAATGAGTAAAATCTGTGTTTCTTTTTATACGAAAGCAAAGTATTGAATTTGGTGTTTTATTTACATACCGCATTGACGGTCCTTGTTTGCTGCCTTTTGAAGATATTGTTATTTTCTATTGATATGTGTTTTGGTCTACAGAAGAAAAGGAAAATCGGCGCTCTAGTGCTGTTGTCTTGACTGTTTTTTGACTGATGCTGAAGCTCATCGCTCGGTGTCCTAGCCTGTTTTGTGAAAAAATATTGTAAGTATTCGAGAGCTATGCATTCGTAACAACAAAAATGCGATTATTGTGCATGAGGGATACCTTTTGGTTATAGTATACAATGTCAAGGCGTAATTCGAGTGAGATGTATTATAAACTAGCGGCCGCCCGCGGTTTCACCCGCGTGGTTCCCGTTCCCGTGGGAATATCGGGATAGAAGGTATTCTATGTTTTAATCCAGGCTATCTACTATATGTGTGCCAAATTTCAACCAAATCCGTTCAGTCCTTTTTGCATTATTAAGGAACAAACATCCATACACACAAACTTTCACATTTATAATATTAGTAGGAAGTAAGATAACGCATTCTCTACACTTTTCCAGGCCTACGCCATGCGAGAGAGTGAAAAATGGACAAAACTGGGTTGATCAGCCGTCAGTTGCGTGCGGACTGCCTGCTGTCGGATAGTTCGGATCTGACTCCGCAGGCGGTTTGTGGATGGACCACACCTTTACAGTGCCTCGCGCGCCTGTTCCGGCCCCCGCCCCGCCCCGCGCGCCGCCCGCCCCCGCCGCTCGCCCCAGCCATGCTCCCGATGAGCCTCCCTTTATGAGCAACATGGAAGATATAGTTTACTGGGTCACCACCAAGCGAGCCCCGTGCCTGTTCAACTATGATAATGTGATAAAAAAACAACGTGAAGAAGCACATAGCTCGAACATTTCAAAACCCAAAAGTGTTCAAAGTATGATATTAGAGATTTCGCCTAAAAAGAAAAAGAAAAGAAAATTGTCATTGTTGGACGATGAATCAGTTTCTACAGAAAAGCATCAAAATGTTTTCTTCGAGACTTCACAGAACAAAAACCAATTGACTATATTGGACAGCTGCAAGTCCGACACTCTGGGCTCTGATTTAGATTTTAACATCAAGAGTCCATCCATAAGAAATAAATCAAAGAAAGTGAAATTAAATAAAACTAATAAAAGAACCCTGCACAAGAAGAACAAAATAGTGACTTCCACTCCAAAAGTTGAAATCTTGAGAAGAAGCTTACGTAAGGCGCAGAGAAATAGTAACAATAATAGCCACCTCAATGATTCCTTTGAGGTGTTTAATTGTGAAATATTCAACAGCAATAATACTAAATACAGCAATACTGTCTCTGGGAAAGAAAGGACACCTAAGTGCAAGAAGGCACCCGAGCTAGCGGGGGGTGACCAAGGCACTCACAAACAAAACTGCAATGAAACACCCGATAAACAACCAGTAAAGTTAAATAATGGACAATTCGATGACATGAGTGATGTGTCTGGCTTCACTGCCAACTATATCCGTTCCACTAAAATACATTCTTCAAAAAAAATAAACAATGTAAGAAGAAAAGGAGGTAGGAATTTTATGAAGGAATCTCAATACTCAAAAAAAGATGACAATGCAATGATAGTTTGCTTGAATAAATCAGTAAACACTGGTCTGTCCAAGCCGCCTTTGATGAACTGCAGCACCGACTCCTCCCAAAATGTCCTAAACTTGGTGACTTTGAAAACTAATAATGACAGACCCACACGGATGAGCAGAAGCACATCATTATTGAAGTTCATGGACACTAGGAATGGAAATAACAAGCCCTGCACTGGCTCAGAGCAAAAAGGTCGGCCATCTAATGTCCTGAATGTTTCCTTTAATTCCAAGAGTAGCATCACATCAAGATATCCAATAAGGCATAAGAATAATTCAATAGTTGATAGATCACCTATCAAATTTGAGAAAAACTGTCAACAAGCTCTAGACAAAAGACTAAAAAACAATAATGAGTTACATATTTCAGGTAGAAGAGAGAATCCAGTGGATAAATTGATTTCAAGGACAAGGAGTGGGAAGTGCATCGGTTTGGCGCTTCGACAGCCAGAGAACTCTGTCTTGGTACTCAATAGCTCTACGGAACCAGTGAGCTCTATAGCTACCATAAATGTGGCAACACCACAGAACACCCAGACTCGGAGTAGATCTAAACGAAGAAGTGGAACATTAAGCAAACCGGTGGTTAGTGCAAAGAAGCAAGACAGAAGAGGACAAAGAGAATCTTTGAAAGATAAAAGTGGTTTTGCCGAGTGCTTCTCTGACACTGATGACAACGATGCTTTAAAGCAAAAGAAATTTTTCTGTTAATGCATCACACTATCGAGTTTACAAAGACTGTACTTAGATAGTATATTTGGGCATGTTGATTGATAGTGCGTATAAACTGGATTTTGAATGAAAATAAGATGTCTAGTTCCTCGTAGTATGTTCATTCTGTTTGGCGTGTGAAAGTGCCTGCTGCGGCGGGTGGCAGCGGTCTCCCAGAGAGATGATTGCCTGCCTGTTCAGTGCCTCTATCCAGTTATTATATCGCATAATATTGTATACTCAATTACCTATACATTGTAAATTTATATTTTAGTCATGCTCACATTAATGCCTAATATGATGATATTAAACTGTTTGAAGATGATCAGCTGTGTGCATGATACAAATAAAATTTGTGTTAATAAATTGTTTTATGAAGTGCCATTTTATAAAATGTAATGTATGTAGATATTTAATTCCACATGACTGTAATATTACTTTAGTTACTATTCTCAAACTAGGAATAGAATATTTAAATATTTTTGTTTGATACAAACATCAAATTTTTTGTGTAATATAAATTGCTTTTATGTATTTAAAATTGCATAATTAAACTTAATGTTATTGCATTATATGTTTTCTGTTTTTAGAATTATTTACACATTTGTTTAGGATACAGTGTGTCCCTGGAAAAAGTGCAATCCCGAAAGGGGGCGAAACTAGATTATAAATGAGTAATAAAAAAAAAATACAAAAAAAATTCAATCTAATTTCAATTTTTTGCCGAATTAAGATTTGTAATTTTTACAATGGACTCATGTACAAAAAATAATATTCCTTCAAAAGTAGTGAATGGATTTTGTTTAAATAAAAAATAACGTGATGTTTTGAAGGAATATTATTTTTTGTACAGAGTCCATTGTAAATATTACAAATCTTAATTCTGCAAAAAAGACTTTAGATTAATTATATTTTTTTGTATTTTTTTATAACTCATTTACAGTCTAGTTTCGCCCCCTTTCGGGATTGCACTTTATCCAGGGACACACTGTATACGTCTTGGTTTAAACGAAAAGACAATCATGGAGGTACGTGTGAACTATACTCGTAATAGCATAAATGTCCATTGTGATGCCGCGTGCTATCGCTTGCTTACGCGCAAAACAGCGAAAGCTATCGCGCGCGGCAGCTTTCACACTATCTTTCTCGCTTTAGCAAATGACGATCCTCGGTGATAGAAGAGGACAAGTGGGGTCCACCCAACTTTAAAAATTGTTCGAATCATTATTGCCTGCTTACATATGAAAACTACCATTGAAAAATATCCATTCTGAACTTTTAATCAAGGCAAGCTTGCCAAGCCAACAGGCAAGCCTGCAACTAAAGGCTGGCTGCTGGCTGCTGGCTGTGTCAATTAAGTACCTACAATTCGAATGTCTTGAGCTTATTTACCTACTTGCAGTGCTGTGCGCTAAATCAATTAGCTGGCGTAATATTTTTATATTGTTGTATTATATATTTTATTATTATTTTTTATTTTGTACCGTAGGGGTAGCCATTTTTCCTCAATTTTTTATCGTACCTTATTCTGATTTCTGACGTTCAAGCTCCTCGCAACTTACTTTTTGATTGTGAAAGGAATCGTGTGTATGTTAAAGGCTTCTCCAAACAGAACGCGTACAGTCACGAGCAATAAGATGTACACACCATAGAACTTTGTCACATTACGTTTTGAATAACCTAGGTATAATAATTATCACACTGAGATTATTGATTGAATGTGACATAGTTCTAAAGTGTGTACATTTTATTGCTCGTGACTGTAGCTAGCGCCGCATTATATATAGCGTTAATAGCCTTAACTTTAAGTCCGAAAGTCCGAAGCCTTTTAGTCAGTTTCTTTATTTAGTGCGAAAAATGTGTACACCATACCATGGTCACCAATTTAAGCGATTCTGCGTTAGAGGGAAGAGGTTCTCTTTCTAAGCAAAGTGAGATTACAATATAAGTATTGTGAAATCGTTACCCGGGCGGCATCTTTCTTTCTTATCGAAAAGGGAGGTTTTCAAAACAATAGATACTTACCTAGTTAATAACACAGAGTTACGAGAGTTGCATACAACTTATGTTAAAGGGAATTGTTTAAAATGAATCCGGATTTCTCTAACAAAGTGGTGTTGGTGACGGGCGCGAGCGCGGGCATCGGCGAGGCGACGGCGCTGCTGATGGCCCAGCTCGGGGCCAAGCTGGCGCTGGTGGGGCGGAACGCGGCCAACCTGCGCGCGGTAGCGGCGCGCTGCCAGATGGAGAACGGCCTGAAACCTCTGGAGATAGTCGCTGATTTGTCCACCGATGAGGGCGCGGAGCGGACCGCTAAGGAAACCATTAAGCATTTTGGAAGGTAGAGGTTTTATTAGTTTCGCTTAATACTTATTCGGCATGCATTCAATTTACTTCCTGATACATAATTCCCGAGCTAATCGCTATCTATAGCTGTAAGTAGGTAGTGTAGCGCGCGTCGGAACCGCGGCCTAATTAGCAATTTCTGTATCTCACTATTCAATAGGATATTATATTTTACAGGCACATTAGGGTGGTTCCACATAATATTATTATGATCATTGTATGCCTGTTCATAACATAGTCGCGTAGTGCGTTTTGACTGGTGTGGACGCCAAATAAGCGATATGCGTGGGTACTTCATGATCAGATGCGGAACAGCGGAACCATCTTAAAGTATTCTGTAGTCGTTTAATTTTGTTCTGTTTGCCAGTAGTTTTATCAAATTTCTTACCAGTTGTACTACTGGGAATTTTTTATCCCAACGGATTATTGTCTACTGGGACCAAAATTCCTATGGATTTTTATTGTAAAGTCTAAAGGTGCGGGCACATTTTGTCTGACGCCACGTCTTAACACGTGTTAACACGCCGTCAGATGACATCGGTTTCCATAGTAAATGTATACACTGGGCATAAGAATAAATAAAACTTAAGTTTTATTTATTCTTATGCACTAGGTTCACACTTATAACACGTCCATAGAAATACGGCGTGTTAACACGTGGCATCAGATAAATGTGCCCGCACAATAAGTATTAGCTAGTACTATTATCTATTCGGTGTTAGGTATTAGGATGAAAATTTCTAGTAGTACAACTAGGAAAGACTATTGTGAAACGGAGTAATTTTGTGTTTCTGCTTTAGGCTGGACGTGCTGGTAAATAACGCAGCGGAGGGCGCGCGCGCGCGGATCCAGGACGCGGACATGGGCACGTTCGACCGCGTGTTCCGCACCAACGTGCGCGCCGTGTACTACCTGACGCGCCTGCTGGTGCCCGAACTCATCAAGACCAAGGGGAACATCGTCAACACCTCCAGCGTCGCGGGGACCGCGGTCTACGTCGGCAGCTTGCCCTACAGTATGACGAAGGTACCTATACTCTTAAGATTCCGTTCATAACGACAAAAAACGATCATCAGTTTATTATGTAAATGCGAAATAAGGGCTGCGCCCACACGCAAAGCATTTTTCGAAACGAACAGATATATAAGATTACAATGATAGACATGCCAATGCATTACCGCACGCGCAGCTTGATTCTTAATACACGAATACCTATAATAACATTCTAAATTACAATTAAGTTACATTTCTGTCTCATTCATTAAAAAATGCCTTTTCGTGCCGTACCAGGCCGGCAATGGTCGTAGTTGTAGCTGCTAAATCAGAGCCCCTATTCCTCTGAACGAAACTATCAGAATCGAATGCAATTCTCGTATTTTCTTTCGACTATTCCCACAAAATAAGATTGCATCGCATGTTAATGCTTTATTTTATTTGGAGTTCGTAAAAATTACCGTAGTAAATTACAACGATCGTTTGGTGTTCATTGCGTTCGCCAATTTGAAACTAGAAAATAAACTACTCACAGACACCGCAATGTACGCGAATCACCGTAGTAAATGACAAAACTGTAATGTTTATGAAATAGGCCCGGTTAATTTAATTAATGTATTTCCGCAGGCCGCTCTCGACCATTTCTCGCGGATCATCGCTCTGGAGTTGGCTCCTAAAGGCGTCAGGGTCAACACGGTCAGTTCGGGCATCACTGTAAGTGCTATAAATTAACACTTCCACTTAGGGTTACCAAAAATTTCAAGAAGAATATAGTAGATTTCCATTTAGGGTGTCTATAAATATAGTATCTACATAAAAAATAGCCTGTAATATTGTCAATTTCTGGAGGTTTCTAAAATGTTTTTTTTTACCTACACGAATGAAACGACCGACTGTGGTGATGTCTGTATAATCAAGATTGAAATATAGTAGATTTGGCTACTATATATTTTTCCAACAGTATTATAGTAGAATGGCCAATATATAGTAGGCTTCTATGTTATACATATAGTAGTTTTGGCAAACCCTACTTTCACTCAACTTTCATCAGAGCTTATTATTTTGAGAGGGCAGAGTTTGCACACTAGCGCTGCCATTAGAAAAAAATTATAATGCTTAATTAAAAACGAAATTGTGAATTATCTCTATCCGAGCAAACTTTGTGGTACTTTTTATTACTTTACCAATATGTTCTAGCCTGTCGTTTAGTTTAATGGACTTTTATTGCGTAAAGTGGCCATTTTAACACCTTTTCATTAGGTTGCTTTCTCGTTTGTTTGTCCGCAAAGTTTGCGAACGATTTTATACTAGCTTCTCGATGAACTAGAGACTTAAATCTTTAAACATAGGTCAGAACTTGAAAGCAATGCAATATTATGGTGTCATTGCGCTGATCTGATGATGGATCCGGAAGAAGGCCACAGGAACTCTATGATAAAACCACACATGAGTAAAAAACCATACAACCCCATCGTGTTTCGGCTCTTTAGAATCGTCTTGACGAGTACTCTAATGGGAGACGAGGTCCAGGGTCTGATGATAAGGCTGGAAGGCCATGCCACAGGAATTCAATATAACCATTCAACCCCATCGAGTTTGGGCACGTTTGAATCGTCTTGACGAATACTTTGTTGGGAAATCGTTTCCAGGGTCTGATGATCGAGCCGGAAGAAGGACACAGGAGCTCTTCAATAAAACCACGCCACCCCATCGAGTTTGGGCTCGTTTGAATCGTCTTGCCGAGTACTCTGTTGGGGAAATAGTTTCCAGGGTTTGATGATGGACCCGGAAGAAAGCCACTGGAACTTTGTAATAAAACAATGCAACCCCATTGAATCGTCTTGACGAGTACTTTGTTGAGAACCAGTTTCCAGGGCCTGATGATGGAGCCGGAAGAAGGATACAGGAACTCTTTAATAAAACCACGCTACCCCATCAAGTTTCGGCTCGTTTGAATCGTCTTGCCGAGTAGGTACTTTGTTGAGGAAATAGTTTCCAGGGTTTGATGATGGAGCCGGACGAAAGACACAGGAACTCATTCATAAAACCACGCTATCCCATATCGAGTTTGGGCTCGTTTGAATAGAATAGAATAGAATAAACATTTATTGACACTCACACATATTTACAGAGGACATAAAACCTCGTTTGAATCGTTTTGACGAGTACTTTGTGGGGAAAATGTTCCCAGGGCCTGATGATGGAGCCGGAAGAAAGCCACTGGAACGTTGTAATAAAACAATGCAACCCCATTGAATCCTCTTGACGAGTACTTTGTTGAGAACTGTTTTCAGGGCCTGATGATGGAGCCGGAAGAAGGACACAGGAACTCTTTAATAAAACCACCCCATCGAGTTTGGGCTCGTTTGAATCGTGTTGCCGAGTACTTTGTTGGGGAAATAGTTTCCAGGGTCTGATGATGGAGCCGGAAGAAAGCCACTGGATTTTTGTAATAAAACAATGCAACCCCATTGAATCGTCTTGACGAGTACTTTGTTGAGAACTAGTTTCCAGGCCCTGATGATGGAGCCGGAAGAAGGACATAGGAACTCTTTAATAAAACCACGCTACCCCATCGAGTTTGGGCTCGTTTGAATCGTGTTGCCGAGTACTTTCTTGGGGAAATAGTTTCCAGGGTCTGATGATGGAGCCGGAAGAAAGCCAATGGAACTTTGTAATTAAACAATGCAACCCCATTGAATTGTCTTGACGAGTACTTTGTTGTGAACTAGTTTCCAGGGCAGGGCAGGGACTTAAATCTTTAAACATAGGTCAGAACTTGAAAGCAATGCAATATTATGGTGTCATTGCGCTGATCTGATGATGGATCCGGAAGAAGGCCACAGGAACTCTATGATAAAACCACACATGAGTAAAAAACCATACAACCCCATCGTGTTTCGGCTCTTTAGAATCGTCTTGACGAGTACTCTAATGGGAGACGAGGTCCAGGGTCTGATGATAAGGCTGGAAGGCCATGCCACAGGAATTCAATATTAAAACCGTTCAACCCCATCGAGTTTGGGCACGTTTGAATCGTCTTGACGAGTACTTTGTTGGGAAATTGTTTCCAGGGTCTGATGATCGAGCCGGAAGAAGGACACAGGAACTTTTTAATAAAACCACGCTATCCCATCGAGTTTGGGGTCGTTTGAATCGTCTTGACGAGTACTTTGTTCGGAAATAGTTTCCAGGGTCTGATGATGGCGCTGGAAGAAGGCCACTGGAACTCTGTAATAAAACCATGCAACCCCATCGAGTTTGAGCTTGTTTGAATCGTCTTGACGAGTGTTCCGATAGGAGATGGATATTTTTAGCTTTAGCTCGTTAAATAAAAAGCAAAAAATAATAATTCACTGATTTTTTTTACCAAACACGTTTTTAAAACGCACCAAAAATTATAAAAATCGAACTAGAAACATTAAATTAAAACAGATTAGTAAACACAGATCCTAAAAAGTATAAAATAAATTCTTCTGTAAATATTTATATTATAACCCTATGACTACAGAAGTTTTAAACCTCAAAACGTGGGGCGCATGCTAAAGACAATTTACAAGACGCGCCCCACGTTTTGAGGTTTAAAACTTACAGAAGAATTTATTTTATACTTTTTAAGATCTGTTTTTACTCTTTCAATTATCTTATTGATATTACGAAATATATTTTACGACATAGATTTAATGCTCTTATTTGAATGACAAGTTAATTGCTGGGTTGGAGCGGTGCTGTTGCGGTGCCGTTATAGTGTGCCATGACATTTAATATTCTACTATTTTAATCCTACTTCTTTTAATATTATAAATGCAATAGTTTATACCTATGTTTGTTTGTCATGGTATGTGTCAATCACACTAAAACCTTTTACAATAAGAATAAATTATTCTTATGCTTTCACCATAAAGTTAATATAAGGTATATTAACTTTATAGCTTTTACCAAGGTCTGCGTGGACGAAGTCGCGAGCGTAAGCTAGTAGGTACCTATTTTTGTTTCACAACTTATTTTCTGTATGAAGACGATTTCGATATGCCTAAACTCACTGACGTCATTATACAAGTACGCTGGACATGCGATCGTCATCTGTCATTTGTTCCGATTTGAAAATCGCCATATTACGACAAGTAGTAACGGACAAAGTAACGACAGTAGTGAGTGTACTTGGAACTAATTAGTTCTAAGTACACTCACTACTGCCATATAGTATAGAATCTACAGCTGTCAGCGCCAATATGGCGATTTTCATGACATTAGCCTGTCCAGCGTACTTTGTATAATGGACGTCAGTGGCCTAAACTGGTTGAAGGGTTGTGGCAATGAGACCAGGAGACTTTTGTATACACGTTTATTGAGCAGTAGCTCACACTCTTACACTTTATAACAACATTGTTACACTTCAACAGATAGCTTTCCTAATATAACTCTAAGACAACCTTTCGATACCACGACTTTACAATGACTACGTCAAACTACATGTGCAGGCAGATTGACATAATCAAACTCACTTGAATTCCGAATGTGCCATAGAGCAGAGCATATAGGTTAGGAACCTCCCTCAACACACCCCCTCAATCTGCTGCACATGCTGACTATACTGACTAAAACAGTTTTCTACCTACCAGTGCAACATCATGATAAATTTCTAATCACCTGCCAAACTTATGAACGTCTTAAATCCTACCAAGTTACATTAACCTTTAACCCAACCCAGGAACATTTCATTTTAAATGATGATTCATTTACTTTCTAATCCCACACCCCCTTAAATGAATCATTATTCAACGCACCCCCTTAACGAACACAAGCACCCCCTTAATTCTATATTCTAACTTCTACTAAACTTCTTCATAAATATCTCTATCTTCTTCTCATAAAATTATTATTCTCAAAACTATCTCGCTCCTACTCAACTTCTTCAATATTATAAAATTGCTTCTCCTCTACCTCTTCTATATTAAAACTCCTTCTCGACATCTTCTGTATAAAACCTCTCCTTCTCAACATCTTCATTAAATTCTCCTACTCGACATCTTCTTCATAAAACCTCTTCTACTCGACATCTTCTTTATAAACCTTTACTCCCAACAACTAAACATCATCTTCATTATTCTACTTTTCTCCCACTCTACTCATCATTATTATAAAACTTCTTCTATATTTCTCCCACTCGACTCATCATCATTATAAAACTTCTTCTACATTTCTCCCACTCGACGCATCATCATAAAAAACTTCTTCTATTTTTCTCCCGCTCGATTCATCATCCTTAAAAAACTTCTTCCTTCTTCATCATCAATCATCATAATAACTCCTGCTCGATCTCCTCATACAATCACCTTCAAAAATAAACTTATTCCCAAAAAAACAGTTCTTCACAAAATAATAAAATTTTCCATAACTTTCTTCACCTTCATTTGTTTCACCGTCACTTGTTCTACCTTCGTTTATTTGATTGTCATTTGTTCTACCATCTCTTGTTTCTCAAAAACTTCTATTTCTCCTTTCTCCATCTCCTCAAAATTCTTCATTGCTATCTTGAATTTTGACTTGTTTCCTCATTCTGTTTGTTTATCTCTTCATCATACTTTCCACGGCCAAAAGTGTAATTTCAAATTCAATTTTAAAATTCAGATAAAATTCACCAGCCAAAGATTTTCACCAGCTTTATCTTATCATAATTTAAGTCTATGTTCATTCCTCATTTTATTTTATTTCTAATCATCACTATTTATCTGTATTTAAAACTTTCATTTCATCGCCCTTAGCGACACTATTTTGTCAACAAACTTCGTTGCTAAGGTCTCTATGCAATTCTGTCAGTTATCTGTTATCTCAAACTAATCATCTCAAATGCAAAACTCACTATTTCTCTTATTATTTTCAGTCCCGGTCTCTATAAGGCTACAACCTTTACCCTGGGTCCATAACCTGAAGGGTTGTGGCAATGAGACTAGGAGACTTTTGTATACACGTTTATTGAGCAGTAGCTCACACTCTTACACTTTATAACAACATTGTTACACTTCAACAGATAGCTTTCCTAATATAACTCTAAGACAACCTTTCGATACCACGACTTTACAATGACTACGTCAAACTACATGTGCAGGCAGATTGACATAATCAAACTCACTTGAATTCCGAATGTGCCATAGAGCAGAGCATATAGGTTAGGAACCTCCCTCAACACTGGTAGACTATAAAAAGTAAAGAACTTATTAAAAACTGTTTTGATTACAAAGACACTGGCACAAAATTTTGATACCTACGTGCTTAGACACTGACGTTCATTATTTGTATAATGGACGTCAGTGGTGCTTAGAGCATTCACGTAGTTATTGCTTTCTCTGTGGAGCATTCAATTAAAATCTAAAAACAAATACATATTTCTGAAAGAAGTGAAAAAAGAACCAGAGATTTTTGAAAATGAATCGCAAATACAGTTTTGTAAATTTTTTCGTTTTGATAATATTCTTCCTCCAATTTGTGGATATTGCAACATGTGATAATGTAAAGAAGAGTGTTGAAAACGACAACAGGGACAAAAATGCGAAAAATGAAGAACAAGAACATCAGTTTTCACCAGCTCCTACTGAACCAGTTTTACGTGAAAATAGTGGACAAACTTACAAATTTACTGAAGATGATTATGATTATGCAGCAGCAGGACATAGAAGCATTCCTAATTTTTCTTATATCCTTGCTACGTTTGTTATTTTAGTTTGAAAATGCGAAATAATATATTAGAAGAGAATTGTTTGGGTAATCTTTAGAAATGGGGCGACTGAAATGAGGATTGAGATAGATAGGAGGGGAAAGGGGGTGTGAGGGAAACCCCCCAGTGCCACTCCCGCCGCGAGGAAATTAATAATTACTGAGATATATGATTTTAAAAAACCTAACCTCAAAACGCCACTTTTCTTAAATCTAAGTTCTTTCTGTCACGGCTCCGGGGGAGAGGGGTGGGGACGTACGTACAAAATTTCCTACGTAAAAAAAGTCGTTTCTGGCGTTTCGCCGGCCGCTGCCGTGCCCTAAACTTTGGTTTTTTCACATACACTAGAATAATAATAATAATAAAAACCGAGAGTAGGTATAGTATCATTTGAAAGGCCTTTCGAAACTCTACAAAATGCGATATATTTCAATTCCAAAATCAGTCGCCCCATTTCTGAATCCAACCCAATTGTTTGTTTTTACATCCTTACATAAGTATAATAAAACAGTAAAAAAGTGTGTCTGTACATTAAATATATTTCAAAAAATATATTTGGTGCGATAGAAACATAGTAATAGAGAGAGAATTAAAAAAATGGTCTGTTTGTCTGTTTGAACACGCTAATCTCCGGAAATACTAAACGGATTCGAATGAAACTTTTTTGTTATATAGCTGTTAAGCCTGGGCATAGTTTAGAGTATAATTGATTTTGGAAAATGGAACACCTGATGCAGAACCATAATGGTCCAACTAAACTATAAGGAATATAAAAATGACGCCTTAACAAAAGCCGTTTAGCCTGATGAGCATTTTTTGTTGAGGTATAAAAATCGAAGATCTGGAACAGCTGATGCAGAACCAAGTTTAATTTATTTGCATAAACATGTGTTTACAAAAAACGAAGATCATGTAATGTGGAAATCTAAGAGATCAGGTTAAAGTTGTTTAGCATAATAATTATAATAACACAAGCTGGGAGTACCTCCACGTGGTGAAGGGTACAGTTTGGGCCCAATTTTCGATATTGACTTGCCTAAATACAGGTCAGACGTTTAAAGCCGCTGGGGTCGATCTAAGGACAGGTTGTTTTTGGCGTGAACAACATTATGTGACTTTTTTCAGGTTTAGTAACGCTTCAGGTCTTTTCATATTGGCTTCCGAAGGAAAGACTCCGAACACACATTTTTTAATTATGTTTACATGTTTACAATATTAAATATAAAATTTTAAAAAAGATTTTTTTAGTAAATTGTTACCAATAAAAGTCGATTAAACTAAACTACAGGACAGGCTCAAAAAATTGTTTAAGTGGGTAAAAACTTGAGCGCAGCGAAAATTTTTCTAAGTCTATGGGTAAAAAGCACCAAGTTCGGAGTGCACAACAGAGAGATAATTCACAATTTCGTCTTTATTTTTCCAGTGTCGGCGCCAGTGTGCAGAATAAGCCCTCGGTTATCACAGAATAGATATAAGTACTACCGTACAGAAAGGAAACTCTCCGCCCGCCCCACAATCAATTAGGTGACAGCGCCTAAATTCGGACACTTCAAACAAAATATAAGATAAACCATAGAAATAGAATGTCAAAGAACAACAAAGTCAATAAACAGGTGATCCGAAAACGAATCCATACATTTTATATGAGATACGTAAAATATGACTTAGATTCATAAAATATCACTATATTATGGCAAAGGAAGTTAATAAACTATGTTCCATACTGTTTTCTTTGTCGATAAACGAATAAATGTAGCGAAATTTGGTTTTAGAGAAATGTGTGGCAATATCTTATTTACCTTTGAAAATTGTGATTACTTGGATTGTTTCTTTTTGTTACATCACAATTACTTAGAGCAGAAGACATCATAGCTCCACGATAACTTTATTTTAAATTCTAATTAAGATTAAAAAATATTTTAAGCAAACTGTGATTGCTCATTTGCTAGGCGGGACGCTAGGGGCTCTTACTGTAAAAAATGTTGGCACATGTCACTTGATCCTTTGTCTCTTTTTTACATAGACCGTGTCCGTACGATATTAACTTCTCTTTTCCACGCTTTGTTGGTCTTCTTGAGCGCAGCGAAAAATTTTCTATGTCTATGAGATAAACTGTGTGGGTATGCGCTATTCTTGAAGGTTTTTGTACGAAAAGAACGATTTCGATACATTATGCGGTACTTAGCGAGCAATTAATTTAAATAAGATGAGGGCGCCACTTGGTATATAGGGGACTTAAGTTACCTAGCATTCATTAGGTCCTAAGTTACCTGGAGTTAGTGAATGTTGCCCACTACACCGTACCATACCACGACCGTGCTAGAAATGAGTGCAAGCAAGTTCGTGCAGGGTCTAACGGGCGCGTCAGACGAGAGCTACCAGCAGTGGCTGCAGGAGGCGGGCGCGGGCATCCCGCTGGGGCGCGCGTGCGGCGCCCGCGACATCGCGCTCGCCGTCGCGCACCTCGCCGGCGACCACAGCGCGCTCGTCACCGGCGCGCTGCTCGTCGTCGACGGCGCGCTGCAGTTCGTCGAATTAACAAACAGAAGCTATAGAATAACATGAACGATACATAATAAAAACTTAAAATTTTTAAACTTTTAGATTTTTTTTTATGCATTCACAATGCTATTTTTATATTAAGATTATTAATAAAATTGAAAAATATTAAAAATGGGTAAGTCGATTTTTTCTAATATTTTTCAATTGTATTAATAATCTTAAAACTTAAAATTATAAAATAGTTTTTATTGAAACTTATCGTACTTGAATTCACAATCTTTTTCAGCGCACGTTCCTGACTTGGAGCGAGACATAATAGATTTACATTATGAGCTAGTTGTTCCATGGGACTAGTGGAACCATTGAACTGAAAAATTTTTTTTCGTGTAATAATATTACCTATTATTATTATTTATTTATTGCAAACATGTAGCGTACATACAAGATGAAATCTTAAATATAACAAAACATGCACCCTGCAAGGGTATGGCAATTTAATTAAGTAGTAACTCTTAACTAATTATTTTCAAAAGTTTAACCACTAAGTTTAACATTAAAATAAATCAACATTTTTCATTAAGTAACAATGAAATTAGTTAGGGTTTATTCAATTATCTAAATATATGCAGGTCAATGAGTGGGACAGACAGTATTTGTCTGGATTTATAATACCATAGTATATACATGGTTCATTTTTAAGTATATTATCTAAAAATGAAATGGGGTGTTCAGTACCCTTAGCACGAACAGCTATCGAAAAAAATAACGCGCGTAAAATCATTCGATAGTGCAATTTTGTATTGGAAATTTGTGCAACGCCATCTACCGCCGAATAGCGAAATTAAAATTTCCATAAATAATTCTATATCGAGTAATTTTACGCGCGTTTTTTTCTCGATAGCTGTTCGTGCTAAGGGTACAGGTCCCTTGCTTGGAAGACTCCGTCTTCCCTTTTTATTTGGTCTGAGTATCGAATACTCGAGAGTTGCGTTTCGTTCCTATCGAATGCTCTCGATACAAAACCACAGATTATCCAACAAGTTGTGTGAAGTGCTACGTTCGAAAACTAAGACCATATTTTTACTAATTAATCAGTAAGTATATTTTATATTTATTTATTAAAAAATCAAACCAAAAGGACCTTAAACTCCATAAAATGAGTTTATTTCATTTAATATTACCATTGCTTTCAAAATTATAGCATCTTTTTGGCATATTAAAAATATTTTTATAAAAACACGAACGTCACGTGTTTTAAGTTTTGAACGCACTTCGCATAAGCACTCAAAACAAAGTTTCAAAAGTTTGGAATTGAACTTTATGATTTAAAGCTGTGATTGCTGTGACTGTGTGTGAACGTTTAAAGTGTTTTTCTTTCATAATGAGAACCAGTCAAACTCAATTTCTAATTATGATCGAGTATATGGAAAGGTAGAGTAATTTTTGGTTGTGCTTTTTCATAACTTTTAATAAATAATGTTAACAACTAAACAAAAGTTATTGTTAGGTATGGAGATTTATCGAAGCCCACTGCTGGCCCCCATGGACGCCAGCGTAATTTACAAAGATGGAAGGAGTTAACGCTAAAATTGAATAGTGATGGTTCTGGTACCCTTAGCACGAACAGTGGCCCTACCATGAGTTGACGCAAACTGTTTACGTTACAGTAACTGTTTACGGTACGTTCAGTTACTGTCGGATATACCGCTCACAGTCAATACGAGTGAAAGAGAGAAAACGATAGTTTACTGTAACGTAAACAGTTGGCAACAACTCATGGTAGGGCCACAGCTATCGAAAAAAAATGACGCGCGTAAAATGATTCGATAGTGCTATTTTGTATTGGAAATTGTCCAACGCCATCTACCGCGGAATAGCGAAACTAAAATTTCCATAGATAATTCTCTATCGAATAATTTTAGTCGCGTTTTTTTTCTCGATAGCTGTTCGTGCTAAGGGTACATACAGACCATGTAAATGAACAACTTTTACTATATGGGGCCAACCACGAAATCGCGAAAAAAATCAGCTGTTCCATGCATTATAGTCGAGTCTATGTTGTACTTTTCTATTCTGTTGTAAATTAATAATCTATACTGTGATAATACCTATGGATAATTATACTGTGTCTGAGGTGTTGTAGTTCATCGATGTTTTGGAAGTTTTATTCATTTATGGTTTTGGTTTACATTGAAGAAGGATATAGAATTTGAGCGTAACAGCGCCATCTTACAAAAAACAAAGAGACCTACATAGAGCTATGATTTATAGTTTTACTACCGTCCACTAGATGTCACTCTATACTGCTGTTTGTTGTGTTCGCTACTTGACGCTAGATGGCGCTAAGCTTCTTGCAGCGTGAATTTTAAATTCATGTTATTTTTTTAGTGATCTCTATTATAAAGTTTATTATCTGGTAAATATTATAAATTACCTTTAATGAGTAAAAAACTTGAATAAATATAATTTATTGAGTAGGTCATCATGATTGTAATTTGTATGATACCCGTGTAGCACGAACATTAAATCGATAAAAAAACGCTGTAATTATTTTGATGCACAATTTTTCCTCGAATTTTTTTTTTGGTTTAGGTGAGTAGGTAGGTATCGATCACAATAACGTGAGTATTCAAAATGTATGAATCAACTTTATTGACATAAGAAAAACCTAAAGTAGTAAGAGGTATCAATGGGTAGGTAATTTAATTAAATACTTAGCTACCCTTACTCTTGTCGTACCAGCGAAATAAAATCTATGGAATAAGCATTCTGCTCAAAAAATGGCACCACATGAAAAGTACAACTAAGTGAATAGAGCTAAAAATGCTAGCATTTAATTATGCAACACAAAGCGTCTGAACACTGACTTATTATTAACGACCATAATTTGAATACTCATAGATATTTTCTATACTTAAACTAAAAAATAAGATGCGTTTTTTCTGCATCTTTTTATTGCCTTCTTTGCATCTTTTACACCATTTGACTATAAAGGACGTCATTTCTAATAAACTCTCTCTTTCTATATTTTCTCTACAATACAAACTGCAATTTATTGAAAAGAACACTAACGTCAGTCACCGGGTGCGTGGCTAGCCCGACTAAAGCTGAGCGGGTTGTACTTTTTCGGCCCCGTGGTGCCATTTTTTAAGCAATATTTGTTTGCAATTACACTTCCATAGATTTTAGTTCGCTGTGTCGTACCTACGCCTATGTGTAGTAATACAACATAGAAGTATTTGTCTATGTAGACGAGTAAGTTATGATTTCAGTAAAACTTGCAATTTTCAAATGCTTCTAATATTATATTCACATGCAATTTATAGTATTATTCAACGCAGTTTGTTTATTCTTAAACGCAGTTTTACCACATGAGTAAAGAAAAGGACCAGAGACAAAGCTTCTTAAGAACGTGAAATTCAAACTTGCAACTAACAAAACAAGCAATGCCCTTAGATTGTCCACTGGCTGCAGTTATCAAAACAGGTTTTTTCCGGTTTTTCTGCGTACGCGACAAGCGGCCAGTGGACACGCACACATGCCCCGTGTGCTTTTAGTAGTGCAACCGATTCGCGCGGTTGTATGAAGCTTTGTCTCTGGTCCTTTTCTTTACTCATGTGTTTATTAGAAACAGCATAACCAGGATATCCTGCATGGTCGTATCTAGAGGTATTTCCCCAGCTCCGAGGCAAAGGTTTGAGAGAAATCATTACACTCCCTCCTAGTCATTGCTAGAAGTAGATAGCAAAACTGCTAAAAGTGGCCGTTTTTGACACATTTGTTATCTACTTCTACGACTGCGAGGGAATGTAATGATACGTTTTTAAATACTAGACTATGAATTCTTAAAATTCTATGAGAAGTTTTATTTAAATCCTTTCCAATTAACAACTTATTAAATAAAAACCTCTGAGGGCGCCACTTTCAGTCAGGGAATCGCCATTTCGCCACACTTGCTTACATTCTGTGCTTACGTGCCCAAATTCTTTCAGTGAACTTATTTACGAATCGACATGGCAGGACACAATGGCTACATCGAGACTTCGAGTTAAAAATCAATCGATGAGATTATTCCGCGACGTTGCGCACGAATCGGTGCAATGATGCGATCGTGGGAGCGCATGCGCATGTGACCGTCAAGTGTCGCCCAAACTGTGCGTTTGCTAAGTTGGCTCCATACACTAAACTGGCTCTCAAATGGATCGATGGGGCTCGGTCCCACTGTTCCTATTGCCCGATTTGGGTAATGGGAATGGATTTCATTACAATGGTAATACTGAGATTTCACTTTTATCTCAAAACAGACCCACTATAACCATTTATCACCGACCCATCGATGGTGAATCAAAGCTGCAAAGAAACATTGATATTTTTGATGCTCAATGTAAAACTGAAGTTTTGAAGCTATTCTGTTCCTCATACCTAAATGCACTTTTCATTACCTACATAAAATGAATACAAACTTGGTGGATGACCAGCCAGACTCGATTCAGGTACCTACAAATAATATTTTGACGCACTAGCATAGCATCTCAATTGATTGGGTAACTGTAATATAATAGCTTCTACCCGCGACTTCGTCCGCATCGATATTCGGAAAATCCCTAGGGAACCTTTGACCGGGATAAAAAGTATCTATGCATTGTTTTAATCCAGGCTATAAACTCATCCAAAATTCCAAAACGTTCAGCCGTTTTTTTGCGTGATTGAGTAACAAACATTCAAACTTTCACATTTATAATAGGTAGGTACCAGTGGCGAGGAGTCGAAATATGGCAAAGGTAAGCCGGACCAATAATTTCTCCAAAAAATGATCTTATCTGTGTGGTGGATTGCTGGGGTGGGATTTCTTAAAGAGAAGCCAATAGGAATCGGCATGTATAGACGCTACGCAAAGTAACAACCCTAGACGCAAACAGACTATTGTTTTCGAAAATCAATCCCATTAATGGTCAAAAGCAAAACACAATTTAGGTCTAGGGTAGGGTTGCCAGGTTGCCACTATGCAGTTTATCTTAAAAATAATAAAACTATAAAAGTGGCGGTTTTCAGAATAACAATTTTCGCGGTTGTATGCATAATACCCTTTCTACCATATTCGGCTTTAGTACCCGTTGTATAGTAGGAAGTAGGATTCCGTGGCATATCAACGGATAGGAACCAGTAGTACTTGTACTATTAGTTATTCTGTGCCAGTAGGACCTCCACAATTGTGGAAATTTATTACACGATTGCCCAAAAAGGAGTGTTATAATTATGTGTTTAGGGTTCATGAATGTTTGTGGGTATGTGAGTTTCTAAATGAAAGCTTTGATACTCATTTCAAAATTATATAATTTGTCACTAAAATGGGTGAAATAAGAATAAACATATTAAAAAATCACGACTTCATTGATCAAAAATTGTTTCATAAAACAGTCCCCCGACTGCAATGACATGTTTGTTATTTATCTTTTTAGTTCGTTTTTGGCAGGGCAGTCGTATTTTTAATATATATATATATATATATTTGTTTTAAAGTTCATTTTCGTATCGTTTTGTACAAACAGCAACCTCAAACAGTTAATCCGGTGAAGAAGAAAAAAAATTAAATAAATATTTAAATTAAATTGATGAGCCCATTCCAAAACTACCTACCTACTTATAATTTGTCACTAAAATGTATCAAATAATACATGTATCAAACAAATATTTTATTTAATAAAATAACAATAAAAATATTCAAACAAACCGGCCAAGTGCGTTTCGGGCCACGCGCAGTAGGGTTCCGTAGTAACCTTATACCATATCATATTTAATTCCACTTTCAGTTAGAGGGGGGGGGGGGACTCACACATTTTACTACTTTGGAAGTGTAATTATATACCTTTCAAACGGTTGACTTTGAGAAAAAATAGTTTTAGGAATCTCAATGTCATTTTAAAGACCCCGCACGTATAGGGTTTGATGAAAAATCTTTTTGTCGGTGTAATTCTAATAGTTTCGCAATAAAGTGGCTGTGACTGTGGCTACGGAATCCTAGAAACATGACTGCCCTGCCAAAAAACGAAGTTAATAAAAACTCGGTTGGCACTCCGGGAGTGCCGGCAGAAGTGAAAACTTGAATATTAACGTTGTGCATTTTTACCCGACTGCAAGAGGGTTATGTTTTTCGCGCGTATCTTGTATGTAAGTTTGTATGTAATATTCTTTATTACCTTATATCTTTCAAACGGCTGAACAGGTTTCCATAATTAACATATCGTTAGATTTGTCTCGTCAGTCCAAGTGTTCTTAAGAAGGTGGCGTTATAAAAAAACCAACATGGCGGCTGTACGGTGCTATTATATGTAGGGGAAAAAAAGATTTTTTTTAGAATACTGCAATATGGGTGTCAAATTAAAGGGCTTATTATAAGGATTTCAAAAAGGTATATCATATAAATAATAACTAAAAATAAATAAATAAAAAAATAAATTAAAAAAAATTAAAAACCCGCCTGCCTAAAAAAAGACAAGTCAACTGAAAAGATGGAAACAAGATTAAATATTAAAGGCAACATTATAACATGCAGTCGGAGGCATATAACTCAAATCATTCATAATGTCACTTTCTTTATGCATGCCTCCGACTGCATGTTATAATGTTGCCTTTAATATTTAATCTTGTTTCCATCTTTTCAGTTGACTTGTCTTTTTTTAGGCAGGCGGGTTTTTAATTTTTTTAAATTTTTGATATTTTGTAATTAGCGGCAAAGGATTAAAATTATTTATTTCCTATTTACTATACAGTCACACAATTCGATCAGTTTGTAATTAAAGAAAAATTCTAAAGATTACGCGCCAGTGGCCTTTTTACCCGACTGCAAGAGGGTTATGTTTTTCGCGCGTATCTTGTAAGTTTGTATGTTATATTCTTTATTACCTCATATCTTTCAAACGGCTGAACAGATTTCCATGATTAACATATCGTTAGATTTGTCTCGTCAGCCCAAGTGTTCTTAAGAAGGTGGCGTTATAAAAAAACCAACATGGCGGCTGTACGGTGCTATTATACGTAGCGGAAAAAAAAATTTTTTTTTAGAATACTGCAATATGGGTGTCAAATTAAAGGGCTTATTATAAGAATTTCAAAAAGGTATATCATATAAATAATAACTAAAAATAAGTAAATAAAAAAATAAATTAAAAAAATTAAAAACACGCCTGCCTAAAAAGACAAGTCAACTGAAAAGATGGAAACAAGATTAAATATTAAAGGCAACATTATAACATGCAGTCGGAGGCATATAACTCAAATCATTCATAATGTCACTTTCTTTATGCATGCCTCCGACTGCATGTTATAATGTTGCCTTTAATATTTAATCTTGTTTCCATCTTTTCAGTTAACTTGTCTTTTTAGGCAGGCGGGTTTTAAATTTTTTTTATTTTTTTTTTTTCATTTCTATATGCACGCATTCTACGATTTAAACGTATAGTCACAGAGTATAAATAAGTCTTAGAATAAAGAAATAAGTCTATGATTTCACCGAAGAGATCGCTGCTATTAGTTCCATTTTCGAAATTAGCGCGTTGCTGGTGACACAAGTGTTTACATCTTAAAATGACGCGCCGCCATTTTCAACGCGCCCCGTAGAAAGAGAGGGGGATACTTCCGCTGCCAGCTGTCTACTCTCCATCCGCCATATCCGTCTTACGCATTTTCGATCAGCCACGTAATTCTTACTGACGCGAGTTTAGTCTTTTTTCCCCATACAAAAAGCGTACAACGCCGCTAAAGAAGTTTTCACTTCAAAAAAAACAAGTGTCATTGCAATCGGGTGACCTTTAGCATGATTAAAATTTGTTCTACAGAACTGCCCCCTAACTGCAGTGACACGTAAGTTTTTCTTTATTCCGTTTGTGGCAGGGCAGTCGTGTTTTTAATATTATTTTTAATATCTTTAATTTTCTTTTTGCCTCCGCTAAAATTGACTTTCTGTAGATCGGTCGATTGATGGTTTGAATGGATTATTAACCATCTCGATCTGAAAAAGCAAATATTTAAGTATTCTAAAAGTAGGGACCACGATTTTTGTGATAGTAAGTACGTATAAGTTATACTTTTTTACCCGACTGCAAGAGGGTTATGTTTTTCGCGCGTATCTTGTATGTTTGTATGTAATATTATTAATTACCTCATATCTTTTAAACGGCTGAACGGATTTCCATGATTAACATATCGTTAGATTTGTCTTGCCAGCCCAAGCGTTCTTAAGAAAGTGGCGTTATAAAAAACCAACATGGCGGCTGCACGGTGCTATTATACGTAGCGGATTTTTTTTTTTAAATACTGCCATATGGGTGTCAAATTAAAGGTCTCATTAAAAGGATTTCAGAAAGGTATATCATGATTGTAATAAATAATAACTAAAAAGAAATAAATAAAAAAATAAATTTAAAAAATTAAAAACCCTCCTGCATAAAAAGACAAGTAAACTGAAAAGATGGAAACAAGATTAAATATTAAAGGCAACATTATAACATGCAGTCGGAGGCATATAACTCAAATCATTCATAATGTCACTTTCTTTATGCATGCCTCCGACTGCATGTTATAATGTTGCCTTTAATATTTAATCTTGTTTCCATCTTTTCAGTTAACTTGTCTTTTTAGGCAGGCGGGTTTTTAATTTTTTTAATTTTTTTTTTTTTCATTTCTATATGCACGCATTCTACGATTTAAACGTATAGTCACAGAGTATAAATAAGTCTTAGAATAAAGAAATAAGTCTATGATTTCACCGAAGAGATCGCTGCTATTAGTTCCATTTTCGAAATTAGCGCGTTGCTGGTGACACAAGTGTTTACATCTTAAAATGACGCGCCGCCATTTTCAACGCGCCCCGTAGAAAGAGAGGGGGATACTTCCGCCGCCAGCTGTCTACTCTCCATCCGCCATATCCGTCTTACGCATTTTCGATCAGCCACGTAATTCTTACTGACGCGAGTTTAGTCTTTTTTCCCCATACAAAAAGCGTACAACGCCGCTAAAGAAGTTTTCACTTCAAAAAAAACAAGTGTCATTGCAATCGGGGGACCTTTAGCATGATTAAAATTTGTTCTACAGAACTGCCCCCTAACTGCAGTGACACGTAAGTTTTTCTTTATTCCGTTTGTGGCAGGGCAGTCGTGTTTTTAATATTATTTTTAATATCTTTAATTTTCTTTTTGCCTCCGCTAAAATTGACTTTCTGTAGATCGGTCGATTGATGGTTTGAATGGATTATTAACCATCTCGATCTGAAAAAGCAAATATTTAAGTATTCTAAAAGTAGGGACCACGATTTTTGTGATAGTAAGTACGTATAAGTTATACTTTTTTACCCGACTGCAAGAGGGTTATGTTTTTCGCGCGTATCTTGTATGTTTGTATGTAATATTATTAATTACCTCATATCTTTTAAACGGCTGAACGGATTTCCATGATTAACATATCGTTAGATTTGTCTTGCCAGCCCAAGCGTTCTTAAGAAAGTGGCGTTATAAAAAAACCAACATGGCGGCTGCACGGTGCTATTATATGTAGCGGATTTTTTTTTTTTTTTGAAATACTGCCATATGGTTGTCAAATTAAAGGTCTCATTAAAAGAATTTCAAAAAGGTATATCATGATTGTAATAAATAATAACTAAAAAGAAATAAATAAAAAAATAAATTAAAAAAATTAAAAACCCTCCTGCATAAAAAGACAAGTAAACTGAAAAGATGGAAACAAGATTAAATATTAAAGGCAACATTATAACATGCAGTCTGAGGCATATAACTCAAATCATTCATAATGTCACTTTATGCATGCCTCCGACTGCATGTTATAATGTTGCCTTTAATATTTAATCTTGTTTCCATCTTTTCAGTTTACTTGTCTTTTTATGCAGGAGGGTTTTATGGCAAACCTTTCTTTGTATCAACACCTGAAAGCTGTTATTTTTTAAGTGTCAGCCAAATGTTACCAATCTGGCTCGTTAGGAAGGGCGTAACCGGAGCTCTGTTTGTGAAGCTGTTTTCTCTTTGATTCAGCGGATCGGTTACAGTTACAGAAGTCTACACGACCGCAGGCGGCGAGCTTTTTCAGACGCGTATCGTGTCAGTCAACAGACAAAAAAGAACTTATGCAAATACCACAGGGGCGTTATTCACGATTGTCGGAAACCAACTTTCCTAATCGAATCGGAAAGTCTATAGTCTTCAATCTTATTTTCTACCTTATGCTAGATGCTTATGCCAGAAAGTGAATCGAATGCCAGTCGAATGTATTTGTGAATAGCAATTTTTTTTGTAATATCGGACGATACGGATTCGAATCAAATGCTTTCAATGAAAATGAAAAACGCAAGAAAAATCCGTCGGGGGCTGCCAGCCATCTCTCTAACTATACTTTAGTTAGAGAGATGGCTGTCAGCCCCCACTATAACTGCAAAATATTAGTTCATTTGGGGGTAGGAATGGCAGCCTCAACGGATTTTTCTTGCTTTTGTAATGTATGAATAGGTGGATAAATATGAATAAGATACCTACATCACTTTTAGTCAAGGGGTTTTCGTAAAACTTATTTTACTCTTTTCAAATTAAGAGTAACAATTTTAATCATCGTGGGTTTTTTCAAAAAATTTTAATTTTGCTTTTTAGTACTGAACAATTCAGAGGTTTTTGCAGATGCAAGAAAATAATTTTATGCCTGTAGGGCATACAATTATTTTCTTTTTGCGACTGTTTGAATTCGGCCGCGCAACAGATCTTTTGAAAAAATATTTTCTCTTTTGTAAACTTCCAACATATCAATAACAGGGAACACGACACTACAGTTATTTATACAACTGTTCCAGACGAACACATAACAAAATGTTTTCATTCCTAGTTGTTACGATTGTTTTCAAAATGTTTCATCACTTTTTCAACACAAAGTTTTATCTTTTTTGCGTTTCAACTTGCTTTCATTCTTCAAATTCAGAAAAACTTTGTGTCGACATCCTGACACTTAAAAAATATTTTACCGCATGTTTTCCAGATAAAACCACTTTAGAAATGCTTATAAATATTACGAACCAATGTCGACTAATATTGGCACATCAAAAATCACACAACTTGGACTTATTGCACAAGACTTTTCTAACTACAACTGAAGAATTTCGTTTCTCTATTACAAATCAGATCTCAAAAGACATCAACATTAATTTAATAGCTCAAGAAATAAAGAAATCAAAATTGGTACAACAATAACCGCAAAAAGGGCAACGCAAACATTAATTAAACGAATGAATGCACAGCAGCCGCGAGCCAGGAGGAGAGGACGAAATAAAGCGTACAATATGTTGGTCTCAGGTAACCCATTGATCGCTAAGGGCAGGTAACTCTACACCGGGGGAGGGCCTCGGAGTCCCATTTTCCGTCAAAGACGCCGCTTCGTCGGGACGCTGACGTATTGTGAGGAAACATTGTGACGGCAAGGTGTTCCACAATGATTAATTGTTATCTGTCGATGTAAAGTAATTAGAAGACTTTTTATATTTATTTTCGTTGCGACTTTATTGTTAGGTGTGACTTTCTAAGTCGATAAGGCCTTAATTAAAAAAACAGTTTTTTAATGTAAAATCTGAAATTGGAAGATAATTTTCTACCTTCCTAAATTTTGTATTGAAACGCTATTTCAATGCTTAAAACGGTTTAGTAATCTTTTATTGTTGTCTGAGCAGTCTTCGTATCACTAAATAAAATAGAATTTACTTTTTATGTACGTATACAAAATACAAAAGTGAATGGTCGAAATAGACCTAATCCAAGCTGAATTCACACACACACCCACTGGATGTGGGCAGCGCAGAACCGATCGTCGTGGCGGTCCTTGGAGGAGGCTTATACCCAGCAGTGAGTGTCGAGCGGCTGATATGATGATGATGATGATTCAAAACATTCATTAGAGTAGGGGGGTAATTGAAGAAGTTTCCTCCACTATTCAGCACCAGGTCGCATCAAAGCATTATCTCATTTGTGTTGTAAATAAAGGCGAGATTGTAAACGGATACCGAATTGTTCAGTCGGAGGCGGCAGTTCAAAACCGACCATTTTGCGCGGCGAAGGGTTGGTGTCGCTTATACGCGACACCACATCTTAAATAAACCGTCAGTCTTAAGGCTATGTGGATAAGGTGTCTTTCTTTATGAATATACTTATTATTGTACGGGGGCGTGGTCGCGGCCCGTTTGATCCGCACTCAACCCTTGCTCCGCGGAGGAAGACGGGGATCATGTGTCCACTTCCGCTTCGCAACACATTGGTCAGGATTCTTGACAGCAATTTGTGTCTGATTCAGGATACGGCTTGCGTATACAAACACTTCGAATAAAGCATGGACTGGCTGCAGAATGGCACAGGTGTCTTAATAGTAAATAAATATTTATATGCTTATTATAGGTAAGTACTTTAAACAAGCTAGAGTCTAACTAATTGTACTACATAATACTCATTTTAATTAAACAAATCTGTTCTAATAGGTAAGTTTTTCAATTAAGCAATGATTAATTTTTTTTACCCCCATTATTATAATCTTTATATAGTAATTCTACCTATATCATTGGATATAGATCATTGTATAGGTGCTAGTAATGGCGAAATGCAGAAAATAAAGAAGGGATTTCACAGTAACCTAACTGATGCATTTCTATATTTAGTTGTAAGCAACTATAATAAAAGAATGAAGGTTTTTAAGGGAAAATATCTATATACCAACTATCGTTATTACAATAATACTTAATGGTAAATGACATAATTATTATAAAATATGCCATATATATTCAGTCTAATTACGTAGTCATGACTTCATATCGAATCGATATGATTTTAAAGTACCCGAAGTACGTAAGTATTTTAATTAGGTTTGAAATCTTCCTGTTACCTAAATTGTGGTTTAAACTCTATTTAATTAAATAACCAATATTTCAAGTTTTGACTAAAATAATGGGCCGGTGTTTTAAAATAAACAGCGGTTTAGGGCGACAGGTAAATTAGCCGACAACCCAACCGTAAGTTTATTTTTTCGCGTTGCAATTATCGTGCTCAGCACGATCCTGCAAAGCCTGCCTGAACCTCAGTTCCAATACCAAACGAAAACTCACTATAAACTTGATACAAATAACGTTTATAATTCATTGGAAAATGTCAAAATTGCAAACTTCTCATCACTGATCAATATGTTGAACTCTAAGTTGGTTATATTATGATTCAGATTTGGTTATCTGATTCCGGGGCTGGGTGGAGCGGTCGAAGTCAGCTCGCCTTAAAATAAATTGTCCCCGATATATCCCCACGCGTATTTTACAAGGCATTTACACCTCGTTGGCCGCGACGCACACACGGTTGAAGAAAAGCCTTTGATTATGGGCTTTTCAATTAAAATACGAGTTAGATTTCTGAGGATGTAGATTTATCATCCACACTACAACACCATACAAGAAACAAAACAAAATATGAATATTTTTCTATAGCTATCATAAAGCACAGGAAATCACGCCGGCCTCAAGCGGCTTTTTAACTCTAAAATACTTTTGCGGAAGGCAAACGTGATACCAGTTACACATCCTATTACAAATTTATCATTCAGTAGTTTTAATTTGATTTTTCAGTGACTATGATTTAAAAAACATATAGTGGATTGTCAAATGGTTATTAAATAACATGATCTAAGATTGCACTGATGAACTTTGGTCTAGATCAGTGCAATTCTAGATCATATTAGAATTGCACTGATGAAGACTAAATTATCAAGATTTCAATTAATCATTTATTAAAATATGTAAGTAGGTAAGTTTTTGAAGATGCCTCTTTAAAACTTACTTACTTAGGTACTTACTTACTTATCATTGGTTTGAGTGATAAAATAAATGTTTTTTAAATATTTTCATGAATTCATACATAATAAAATTAGTTTGGAAATTATTATTTACCTAATAGGTTATTTTTTACAGCAGCGGTTAATCGTCCCAGTGTGCGTCTCCGGTCTCACCTTAAGCGGCGTATCAAAAAGGATTATTCGAACGCTATAAATATGGCCGCGAGATTATAATAATTTGAATAATAACATTAAAATAATAATAATGCACTGGTGAGCCGCCGATGGAGATGTCACCCGCTAATAGATTTATCTGCGGCCATGCATCAACATTATTGTGTGTGGATTTGTGATGAAGCTGTGCGCCCGCGCAGGTTCATTAGCGGCCGGTGATCTACGCCGGGCCGTGATTAACGATGCCGATCGATACATATTCGATACAGTTATCAATATCAAGAATCGGATCATTAGTGGCCTTATGTTTGTAATTGGTGGATTAACCGATAGATCATTTCAATAAATTATTATCGTGTCCGAGCTTTTGGGCGATGGTTATAGTCCAATCAATGAGCATATTTGTTGTATGGAGACTTCCGAAAAATTCTCCCGTCTATAAAATTTGGCATGTGATGAAGTTAGGTAACACAGATTACAGATGAACAATAAGCCAATAAAGTTTGTTACGAGAAGTTAGGTATTTTTACCTAAACATGAAAATCGCTTATATCTCTCTGTGAATATTTCCTCGGGCTAAAATACTTTCTGTATACGTATTTGTGTATTAGTTAGAATAAGTATGTAAAAGAATCCAATATTTTTTCGATTTCGGAGATACTCCAAATTTAAATTTTAATATTTTTCAATATATCTTTTCTTGATAAAAATATCTGCTGATTATTATTTTTTAATATGTTTTTATACCCTTAATATATAGATTTGTTCAGTAGGCCAACAAATTTTCTTCTTTAATCATATTTATACGTAAATGTATGAAAATGGACCGACTATTTTTCACATTACCTCTTAAGACCAAAAAATAAAAAAAAATATGATTAAAGAAGAAAATTAATTGACTTACTGAACAAAGCTATATATTTAAGGATATAAAAACATATTAAAAATAATAATCAGCAGATATTTTTATCAAGAAAATATATATTGAAAAATATTAAAATTTAAATTTGGAGTATCTCCGAAATCGAAAAAATATTGGATTCTTTTACATACTTATTCTAACTAATACACAAATACGTATACAGAAAGTATTTTAGCCCGAAGAAATATTCACAGAGAGATATAAGCGATTTTCATGTTTAGGTAAAAATACCTAACTTCTCGTAACAAAATTTATTGGATTATTGTTCATCTGTAATCTGTATTACCTAACTTCATCACATGCCAAATTTCATAGACGGAAGAATTATTCGGGTTGCATAAGCCCCGTTGATTGGACTATTACTGCAATGACGACTCACTCGGTTCGACGTTTACAATGCAATCGAATAAATTATTCAGACGATTAAGTTATATAATATTCAATTTACAAGATTTCACTGTATGTACTATGGGCAACAGCGTCGCTTAACCAGTTTGCAACAAAATTCGTGTGCGCGCGTATCGCCCCTGCACGAACTAAATGTATGTGACAGCGGGCGCGGCGTGCAAGCGATTTTAACCTTAGCAGTGGTTAAGCCACGCTGTTGCCCATGGTACGTACTTATGTTTAATAGAATCGTTAACATCTAGAATCTAGATCATTCTACGGTTAATCATATATGTTTATCTTATCTTATCTTACACTTCTTTCACAGATTTTTATATTAGTAAATATAATAGAAAGAAGGCATACAAGAAAAGATCAAAAAGTTTTATCCAGAAATGATAAATAATATTTAATTATTTTGAATAGCAATTTAAAAATAATTAATTCGTTACTGAACTTTCAGGAAAAACAGCATAAGTTTAATAAAAATATGTAGGTAACATTGTTGACAGTTGTTACATTTTCTAGGTTGACTCATTGTGCATTTATGAATTAAGACTCAGACTTGTTTCATTATTACAGTTATAAATAATTGTATCAATAAACTTAATTGGTTTCTACAAGGATAAATATTTGGCCTATAGTATTATATTATCTGTGATTTGGCGCAACAACGTCTTAACTTAACTTGCACCTGTCAATATGTTAGACACCATTTAATGAAATTTATTAGTAAACTTTGCCACTGGTTGAATAGTTGTCGACTTTAGGTTCCTTGTGGAAAAAATGGGCCTGACTGACATTTCTCTCGTCAATGTTTTGGTGCGTTCCAAACTTGAAATACACAATAGTCGCGTTTCGTTCGTGCTGTGCTTTGAGAAAGCACATCCTATGGGTGGTTTATTGTTTTATTAGGGGCATTACACGCTTCTCCGGTCCCGTGTATTCAGTTTTACGATACAATGACGGACAAATCGTAGGAATTCGTCCTACGTCAGATCTGTTGATGTAGTGATGTAATCTGTCTTCCTGTCACATGCTGCTTTGTATCGTGCATGTTGGCTTTTCAACACATGTTTTCATTTAAGATATGACTCGGCTAAATGTTATTGACGTCGTTGCTGTCTTTTTAGTTTTCTAAAAAACATGTCACTCGTAGAAAATTTCTGATATTGTAGTGACCCTTGGATAGTCAAAGTGGTAACCTTGCTTGACTAAAATTAATTAATTTTCATATCTCTCACAAAATACTTATAATATATTTTAACATTCTCAAATTAAGTTGTCAATTCCATTTCTATTTAGATTCAAGAATTATGTTTCCGTTCCGTAAAGATTCAATATTCAATCTCCGCATTCACCAGCCACTTTCGTAATTAAAACCTTAATATTTCCAATACGGACCGATTATGCAAATTAATAGCTCTAATAATCCCAATAACACATAAATCACCGTGTTTATACTTCGAGTTTTTCATTAAATAACATTTATTCATCCGTTTATTATCGAAACGAATTCGATTGAGACATTATAAGGTAACTGATATTACCAGATATTACCAAAAGGGGTTTCGTTCGTTCTTGAAATCTCAAAATTTTATTTGGAGCTATAAACAAGCATTAAATAAATTCTAATTGACTTTTAAGATGACATTTTAGATAAAGTGCTTTCCTTTGCAATCAATGAATTTTGGTCAAATTAAAAATAAAACTTCATCACACTTAGGTGGAAATATATACCTAATAAAATAATGTGTTACGATCTAATTAGGTAGGTAATCAAAAGCATAGGAACCATATTCTACGTTGCTTGATAAGATTCTGTATTATTTATGATGCGATATATGATCTAATTTGACTACTTTTTGAACAACACCATAAAAGCTTGTTATTGAGTTAGCTTTCATTGTTTACGTCTCGCTCAAGTGAAGACAATGGCAGTCGCTCAGCGCCATTTCTGTTGTTGCGTCTGAACTGACATAAATAATGGAGCGAGAACTGTCGTTTCGGTGAAGAGCCCCGCGGGCCATTCAGCCGGATATTTGTTGTTTTTTTTCTGGTGGCATTGTCTTAGCCGCCCGCTGGTCGCTGCCGTAAGCTGGTGCAGTGAGGGGCTACTGCGCGGTTAGGCCCTGGGCCCCGTTATCTAGTTAAAGGGTGTTCTATTGCTGTTTTTGAGTTTCAGTGGTGATATCCTAAATAATAGATAGGTACCTAGTAGGTGAAGGAGATTTTAGGCCGGGTTATAAGATAATGTTAGATTTATCTTGAATTTAGTAAGCTTTCTATATCCGAAAATTTCTCCAACTTGCTTTGTTTTATTCAAAGTTATACTTTGCAAAGAAATTCTAAATCATCATCAGCATAATCTGTCAATCTCCAACATCCGTTCCAGCGAAGCACTGTCTATTGTCAATTTAATCGCATTGTAAAAAATATCACTTTCACTTTGGTCTGCAAAATTATAATTCAATTTTCAAAAGCACCTAGTTTGTTTATTGGTTCAAATAATTAGGTACTAGTTCTATCACCCTGTAGGTACTGTTCATCATCAGCCCACCGATAACGTATCTCTGTTGTTAAAAAATCTCGATTGAAATCGCAGTTGCATTGCTGCTTTAAGTAAGATAGTTGTCACATTGGTTCTTACTAAAGCAGCAATGTCACTGCGATTTTTTTCAAAGTTGATTGCAACAAAGTTAGACAATCAGCCTGCTGGTCGCAGTTGCACCGCATTGTCCGCGCGGTGGCACCGCTGCGCTAACGCCTCGCACGCAGAGCAGTAACAAAACGCAACGCGCGCCACGCTGCCTTCCCCGAATTAGAAACTCTGTTTATTTGATTGATTATTTACGTGACAATAGCGGTTTTTTTGTACCCCGTTGAATCATGCTCATGATCGAATAGGCAACGCAAAATTCGTAAATAAACACTATAGACAGAATCAAAATACTGCTACTTTGCTTAAAAACAATTTCCACCTTGTTTATTGCTGTGCTCGTAGCATGACCTCTATTTATTCTATGTCCTAATCCCTCGTACAGTAGTCCACTCTATATCTATAGATACTAAATAGGTAATCCTTATCCAAAAGTTACACAAAATTAATTATTTTAGAAAGTTCCTAGCCTAGTTACATAACTTTCATTAATTATAATAATATAAATCATATCATAAAGAATTGCTACAAGATCGTTACGTTTTCAGTAACAAAAGAAACGAGTGTTGTTTTTGTCTATAATAGTTTATTACCGTTTACGACTACATTGAACTATAGGGTTGTTATTATTAAAAAAATAATAAGGTAAAAGTAGGTACGTTTAGTACTACCAACTTATTAGGTAAATATTTTGTGGTAAAAGTTGCCTTTTCCATAGGAAGTACTTGTCCAATTATAAAGTTGATAAAAACAGCGAGGCAATAAGATAAAATCAATTCAGGAGATTTAATTAGTGAAATGAATAATGAAGAATTGACACTATCATAATATCCGAGGGCGTAGTTGCTCTGAGTGAGCATTAAAATAAAACTGAGTGACATTTACAGCTAATTATACGAACAAATAAATAAGAGAGGCGAAATCACATCCATTTACGAGCATTTTACAATTAAAACTACGAGTTGATTGATCAAAATCAACATTTTGTCGTGCCTAATATATTGGTCGTTAAAGTCGAGGCCAAATTTTTACGATTTCATTCAAAAAATTTACGATTTTAGACAAAAGTGACCCAACGGGATGTTAGCGTTTCGTTTACAGAAACGCCCAAACGTGAAATCTTCAATGTTTTTTTGTAAACAAGTTTTAAAAAAGTTGTTAAAGATTTGATCATGTTTTAGTTGGGATCGCGCTGGATAAAAACTGAAGTTTAACTGCTTATAAATCATTAACAAGAATTAATATTTGGAGCCGTGTCCGACCGCGCATAATTTTAACCGTTGACAAGTTATTACGAGAATAATGAACGCCAATAAGAAAAGTGTTCTCAAAAATATAGAACTGAGATAATTTGATACTTATGAAGTTGTAATTGACAATTGTGAAATGACTTTATAAGGATTGTGTAATAGGAAATTTAAGTTTAAAAGTAATATTAATCTATTAATGTCATATTTGATTATGTAAAGGAATACCTACCGTTAATGAAGGATTCGTAGGAAAATTATGTCATCCACTGTATACACCTTACAAAATAAAATAATTGTAGATGTTTGCATTTGCATGTAAAGGTATAGCGTGGCCTACTCATCAAACCTAAATGACTTAAGACAAGCAACTCTTGAATATCATGCAAAAATCCAACACATGAGAAGCAAAAGAAATACGCAAATAAACTTTCTATGAACTCGTCGATAGAAGTAACATTTATAAACAAAACAATGTCGATATTGTCTGCATGCATTCTCTAAGAAGGTGCCTTAATTATCGTGAAATTCTTTCCTTTTAAGGAACGTGCGTCAACAGGAATGCAAATATCTGTAAAGATCCCGCCCCCCTGCGCGCGCGCACAACGCGAGATCAGCGCAATAAATGGCTGAGACAACGACACTATTAATCATAACCAAAACAAATTAGGCAGCCTTTGTACAGCATTCCTTTTGTAAAATGGTGGCCATTCAGGGGCACCATAAAACTTTAGGAACTGTGAAAAAATCGTGATATACGACAATTGTAAACTTTGGCAGAGTAATTTAGAAAAACACGAAACAATTTCAACTTTATCTGAGAAAGTTTAAAGTTGAGATTGTAAAGTTTGATTTGAAATAGTAAGTAGCAGCGAGTGGTCTAGTTGGTCGAACCAAAACAAAAATTTATTAGTGCTAAAGCAACAAAATGGAAGAAAGGGCCCGTGTTGTGGCACTTTACAAATGTAAAACACAGCATTGTTCGTCAGACGCGAACGTAAACAATTATAAAATGTCATAATTTACTGCCTTCATGGTTTGAATAACTGGCAAAAAAAATACTGAAAGAGTTGTGACTTGTGAGGCTATTTCTTTCACCAGTACCTACAATATTTGTAAATATTTAGTGAAACAGTTCACACTGATTGCTAATCATATTAATAATTTATATCCTCTGGAGGACAATTCACCTAGCTGGTGCGTGTAGTGTAATGTTTGGTTAGAAGCACAATAACAGATAGGAATACGTTTTTATATATTTTTTTGTTAATGTATTAACGGATCAGTAAAGGAAAACACTTACCTTTTACATATGAATTATTGTGCATTACAAAATTCAATGCTAACGGTATCGAACTGATTAACTCATAATTTCCTTAATTCAGAAATTAGTAATCGACTTCACAGCACGTTATTATAATTGGACAGTTAATACATAATCGGTTAACCCTGTTAATGGCTATGGGTCAATAAGACCCGATATCTCAATTTGTTGGCTCGGAATGCCCTCACGCTGAGCGCGGTCTTCACGACCGGCGCGGTGTCACTGCCCACACATAAATCACTATCAAATGGCAATGACTCAGTTAGGTAACTTAAAAATGTTAATAATTAATATCACACATATGCAATGTTTTGCACATAATTCAGTTGTAATGAATATCAAGAAACAATCGTTCCTGTAAAAAATACTTTTACAAAAGCTTGAAATTTATTTGAATCGTCACGCTGTGCCTCCAACAAGACAGTTAGGAGTTAAATTAATTTTGTCGATAACAATCTCTACCGGGCAATGGGCGTGACCTCAACATCTACAGCACAAACATCTTTATTAGTAATGTAATTATGCGGGCTGCTGACCCGAAATGATAATAATAATTTAAAATATGAAATATTTTATAATTGTCCTCCACCATAGGAGGAAAGCAAGGAAACAGTTGTCCTTTCTTCATCCTTTCGTCATAGTAGTAGATACCTAATTGTTTCTTTTTACGTACCTAAGTATTGTGATTTTATTAGTGTTTAGATTTAAAATACATAATATTATTTTTAAATGTGTCACGTTTTTCGTAATTTAATCTTGTATGACAATCTAGATTTTATTTGATTTTATTATATTTATTCATTGTTACTGCAAACTCTTTAAATGAGATCTATCTAGTAACAATAGAAAATAGTAATATACAAGAATACCTATACTTACAAGTTTTTTTCTTTGTCAAGTATTTATATACATACAACATACAAATGTCTTCAGCAGCTAATAGAAAAAACCAGTACTTACCCTTGCCCTTAGCATCGAAAAAAATAACGCGCGTAAGTAATTTTGTATGGGAAATTTGTATAGCGCTGTCTAGCGCCGAATTGCGAAATGAAATTTTCCATAGATATTTGTTCTATCGAGTACTTTTACGCGTGCTTTTTTTCTCGATTGATGTTCCTGCCAAGGGTACTGTAGGTATACTCGTACATAGTAGTAGATATTGAAATGTAATTTTAATTTAACATCTCCAATGAAAATAGTTGGGTGAAGATGTTGGCGACTGTGGCATCGGCCACTGGCGGATCCTGGTCCCTCCTGATGACTCAGAGCGGGCACCTGTTGACGCGCGCGCGAGTAATTGATGAGCGGGTCCGATGGACCCCCGCCGGCAGCAGACGGTCACGCTTGGGACGCGCCACAAGTCACAGCTCAGGAGCGGGATGATGGCACTTCATCATACAATGAAATTGTTTAGCTTGTAACAGGTAGCGATGAACATCATCATCTGGGATTGCAAAAAGTAAGAAAATAAACCTACGTGTACACCGCCCGGCACGTAACTTGGCAAGACAAAAATGGGACAGAAGATGCGCAGAGTTTAGTGTTTGTAGCTATTGCGCATCTTATGTGTCATCTTTCTCTTGTCAAGTTATATGCCGCTATCAGTACAGTAACCGAATTTATAGTTAGGTACATATAATTATCCATTACTACTAGCGGCTGCCCGCCGTTTCACCCGCGTGGTTCCCGTTCCCGTGGGAATATCGGGATAAAAAGTATTCTATGTTTTAATCCAGGCTATCTACTATCTGTGTGCCAAATTTCAACCAAATCCGTTCAGTAGTTTTTGCGTGATTGAGGAACAAACATCCAAACATCCAAACCCACAAACTTTCACATTTATAATATTAGTAGGATCCACGTCCGCCCTACTTTGCATGTGATAACCGGTCGTTCCGTTGCTTGGATAATAAATTTATTATGTAATTATTTTTGTTCATTAACTTTGAGCCTTCTTTCAAGCTGCTTTCTATTACCTACTACTGCTACTACTACTAGTGTACCTACTCTTCTTTATAAAATACGCTAAAGTGTATCAACTTATCAAACAACCATGCTTGAGATACGTAAGTTTAGTAAATGTTTTACTATACAAAATAAGTACATATTATAACAGTTATTAATTAATCTCAAAACGCTATCGCTTGTGACTTGGTGACGGTCCTCTCGTGCAAGGGCCGCCGTCTCCGCTTGCCAAAATAAAACATTAATATTATTATAACGTTTGAATAAAACAGTTATTATAACGCGGCACCTGCCTTAGGCAAAAACTCATTGTTTATAAGATGTCTATGATCCCCGGTGGGCGGCTTATTTTGTTGGCCCGAAGTGTGGGACGAGCCTAATTAAGAGGTCAGAAAAATACTAGATTTACACGTTGTTTCTCTTTGCTGAGTTTTGTGTCGCGAGTCACGAACTTCTGGATACTTTTTCTTGCTTACCTACAATATTCCGCCGTTTGTTTCTGTCCAAGACAACGTGGAAAGTAATAGTAGCCTGGGACTACCACATACGGCTGTAATACTCAACGATCCATCGAAGGCCAGTGGTGGATACTGGATCGCCTCTTTGAGATCTTCAGCATCCTCAGCTACGATAACCTAAGCATTGCATGGAAATAAAGCTCTTTAAAGAATGCGTACTAAATTTCCTCGTCGATGAGGTTGTCACCCCCTGTTTCAGTTATATAATTATAAACTCAATACCTAGTGCGGCGGTAATCTTAAAAAAGACGCTTAGAAAACACTTTTCGTACAAGTCACCTCGGAAATATGAAAATGTGGTATCAATGCATTCAGTACGATGCCTTGATCACAAATATAAGAGATGACAAGTGCGAAAGTGGTGGGGGTAGAAACTGTGACGTCATAAAGTTTTCAGTACAAAGAAAGTTTTTTTTCATACCATGTGGTATATCAAATGAAAGGGCTTTGTGAGTAGATTGCGAATATATAACACACTGTAACATTTTCACTATTTGGTCTAACAAATTATTAGCAAACGTCGAAAAATTTCGCAATTCAGAGTCGTCATTGAACAGGTCTAAATTGAAAACGACTGAATTGATTTTTACAAAATATATAACAAATAACTCTGCACATACTCTTTTCGAATGTATAAAGGTAATTGGCCAAAGATATTTAAAAATAAGAAAAGTACATCAGTTTTAATAACAGCATAATTTTCTGCTTTTTCTAAATTCTCAGATTCCTTTAATAATTAATAATAAAAAAAAACAAATAAATAAACTTTTGTATGTTTATTATTTCTTTTCCTACTTACTAAACAGTATTTGACAGTTTCCATGCTTCTTTTAAATTTAAATCGCTATTAAAAAATGTGTTAACAATTTCTTTGGTTTTCAATGCATGGAAAACTATTTGTTGAATTTTGTACATGATTATTTCAAAAAAGAATTGAGTAAAGTTTGTTTACCAAATAGGACAAGTAAGGATAACTAAAAGTAATGACAAATACACATGGAAAACACACACAGTTGCTCGGAGACCTAAATAACCTGATGAAACTCAATGGGAAAAAGTTATTTAGAAAAAATCAAAACAATACACAAAAATCACAGTATTTTTAATGGGTGTAAAAGGGGCTTAACGGGTGTAAATAATCATTCATAAAATACAACAAATGTTTTACCATGCATAGAATACCAAAAATATTGTAAATTGTTAATAATATTTGATTTAATAAAACAACAAATTTGAAAAATAGTGATTAGGTTTAAAAGAAGTATCTAAAGTGTCAAAATTGGTTATTTAAACCTTCGTCTGTTTATCTTAACTTGTCCTAGTAAGGATAAACATACGAAAGTTTATTTATTAATTTTTTTATTAATTATTACAGGAATCTGAGAATTTGGAAAAAGCAGAAAATAACGCTGTTATTAAAACTGATGTACTTTTCTTATTTTTAAATATCTTTTATCAATTACCTTTAGACATTCGAAAAGAGTATGTGCTGAGTTATTTGTTATGTATTTTGTAAAAATCAATTCAGTCGTTTTCAATCTAGACCTGTTCAATTGCGACTCTGGATTGCGAAATTTTTCGACGTTTGCTAATAATTTGTTAGATCAAGTAGTGAAAATGTTATAGTGTGTTATATATTCGTAATCTACTCACAAAGCCCTTTCATTTGATACCACATGGTATGAAAAAAAAAACTTCTTTGTACTGAAAACTTTATGACGTCACAGTTTCTACCCCCACCATTTTCGCGCTTGTCATCTTATATATTTGTGATCAGAGCATCGTACTGAATGCATCGATACCACATTTTCGTATTTCCGTGATGACTTGTGCGAAAACTAACCTCAAACCTTGTTTTACTGGGCGCTACTAACCTACATAAACCCCAAATCCTATAAATATTATAGGAAAGCGTGTTATAAATAATTTGATTAACAAATAATAATTACATATTTCGGGTCTTCAAATACGTCAAACTGTATGCGAATCAGTGAGTAGGTATGATGTGAGTATGGTATGACGTCGTATTACTTGGAATTAATAATTAGTAGATTTATAACAATTATCAAATATTAAATTAATTAAATTTCCAAAAGGCTGATTGATACCTAGTTACAATTTCTGTTTTCCTTAATTATTCAGATAATAGAGGTTAATATTTTACTAAGATATGAATAATAAAGTGATGTACTTAAAATGTTAATCTTTTCCTCACCACAAGTTTATCTTATATTTCGAGTATTTTAATTTAGGTACGGACGTGAAATGTATTAAGTTGATTACTTAATTATAATCAGGCTCTTATTAATTGGTGATTTAAGTGTTTAGTATAAAGTAAGCAACAAAGGCTTCGTCTCAGAAGGATCAAATATTAGAAAAAACTGTTATTGCAATCTAAAATACTACAAACAGAATATTAAAAACAGTGATGCCATATTTGCTAACTAACCTAATCGTCCACGGAGGTCGTCCGATAAATAAAGCTTCATAAAACACATTATTAATAAAACGAACACATTCGTCGTGTAACAAGAGTGTTACCATTACGTTACTAACTGGGGGTGCAACGGAATAAAATTACGGGTACAAAGGACCCAGCGGGGCGCCTGTTACAGAAACATAGAACCCTCGGCGAGTCTCAGGGGAGTTTGGACCTTACACCATACAAATAAGAGATTTCCTTACCCCTCACGTATCGTTGTACGGCGTAAACTTCTTTGTTGTGAAAATATCCATTCGTTAACAATTGTAGCGTGCTAGTCCAGATAGTTATCGGGTCACTCTCGCCGAATGAGGGGTTAAATTTGTTTTTCTTTACGTGAGCATTGTGAAACGAATTTAATAAGATGCGTTATTATTACTGCTACTCTGATCAAAAAGACCTATAATTTTTCGTCTATTTGCCTATAAACCCGCCAAATATAAATTTTACAGAAACAGACTGCGTCTTTCAGCTTTCAGTAAGTAACTAAAAAAACTAATTCTAGCTTGATTTGTAATTTTATATTCAGATTAAAAACCATGCATTGTTGTATTATTTAGGCGTACTAGCTTCCGCCTGCAACTTTGACTAGAATCCAAGCTATAAGCTTTCTGTTTGCCAAATTTCATCCAAATCCGTTCAGTCCTTTTTACGTGATTGAAACCAAACCCAACCAACCAAACTCAAACATTTATGCTTATGTTCTAATATTAGTAAGATGAGTAACCATGTAAAGTAAACCTAATTTTAAAAGGTTTAGAGGTGTTCGTTGTGCTCTCTATATCATTATATGCAAAAGTACAAAATGAGAGAAAACTCGGTTTTAACAGGTTTTTCCTACTTGTTCTTGATTAAGTTTTTAACTATATTTTATTTCGTACCAAGTAAATAACTGATAATATTTTTGTTAGATTGGTTTTGACTTGATTTTTGCCGTGGTCATGCACGGTTAAACTTTGGTAAAGTTGCATGAGGATCCTTAAAAGTGTTTTTTTTTCAATGTGAAAATAAATCGCGCAAATCTAAGTGAATACTTAAGATAAATATTATAAAAATATTTTCTGTCAACATTAACTTTACAGATATCGGTAAACTGCTGCAAGCTTTACCCGGCAATTAAGGGGGAAAATGTAAAACAAACCGACGAATAAATAATCAACAGGCATAAAATGTGTTTTACGAGGCACTGCCCGTTGATGCGAGTATTATTAAAAAGATAATGTTTAATGGCGGCGTATATCTCCGGGGACATTTACGATTGTTTTATTTTATTCGTTTGACGCGTAATGTGGTAGTGGTGGTGCTAGCCATGCGCCCACGGTGACGGGGAAGCTACCCCGGCTGTTTTCAATTTCACTATCAAAGTTGCTGTAACACTTTATCTTAGTATTGAAAAATCGACACACATCAACTTTGTCTAGGGATACAGGTTCTATTTTCATACCAACGAGGTAACTTTGAAGCCTTGGTTTCCTGACAGGGATGTACTGTGCTGTGATCTGATGATGGCTATCCAGGGAATGAATGGAGGAGATTCAGATCGCTTTACACACCCAACTGATCTGACCAGCATTCTAAAATATTAAAGGACATGTTTAAAAAAACCGCGAAAATAGCATGAAAATGTATGGAAATCCTGAAACTAAGAACTCTGACCCATTAATCATTTAGAATGCTGATCAGATCAGTTGGGTGTATATAGCAATCTAAATCTCGTTAATTCACTCCCTACATGAGCGCAGCACGGTCGGATGAGCACAGCACGATCACAGCACGGTACATCCCTGGCAGAAAACCAAGGCTTCAAAGTTACCTCGTTTGTATGAAAATGACACCTGTATCCCTAGACAAAGTTGATGAGTATATTTGTAGAATGGATCATTATGAACAACTTTTTGTATGGAAACAACCATGTAATAGCGAAAAAAGTTTCAGCTATTTCACTACGTAGTAGGTAGTTACACCTACTATACCTTATGGTATAATAAAAAAATATTGTAACCGCTTTTACGTGTAGGTATTTCTGTGGTTAACTGCTTGCGCCCCAAAACCACAAGATTCAGTAGAAATCGTTGTCGATTTCTATTTTTTTATGCACAATGGGATAGTGCTTCACCTTCATCTCACTTGATGTTAAGTGACGATAAGGACGAAGGTGGAAGCACACTACTCCCGGAATCCTCATCACTGAGGAACTGGATATCTTACCTCTTACTGCCGGAATACAACAATTTCTAAATTATTGTTGTTATGGCGTCAGACTTAGGTCATCTTACCTAAGTCAGTGTCCAGTGGTAATTAGCTGGGCGGACTTGAATAAGCCCTACCACCAGCCAAACCGAGTACAAATTGTACCCCTCCTAGGAATCGAACCCGGGACCCCTGCGTCTTACACGGGTGGGCGAACCAAAAGACCACAAAGGCGGTTGAGCCGAAACAAATTATTAATTTTATATGATATCCAAAAATCTTAAAACGGGAGAAATTGTAGAAAGGATCAAGGATCAGTTGTCTATTGCATTAGGTTGAAACCTGTAACAGTAGATGTAAATGACGGGATACCTAGGCCGAAATTTCGCTGTGCCAGTAGGTAATACCTACATACTTCAATGGTGTAATGTAAAATGTTGTTTCTCAATACGTGGCACCGCCATAGGCTCCACTGCACGGGGCCGGTCGTGGCATGAGGTCCGAAACCCATAAACGTCACAATCTAAACCTGTGCCCTAAAACCACAGTGACATCTCGAATTGATGGCTTCCATAACATTTTTAATGCCAATACGCCAGTTAGCCGGCCGAGCTTTCCCACTGTTTTAAACTTTTTATTTACGGCTGCTTTGTTGGTTAAATTTTATTATGTTTTCGTAATAAAAGCGACTTTTATCTAGAAGCAATCGCTTACTTTATTTTTTTATTAAAAATAAAATATGTTTGTTTTTTTCGCTACGTTCGTATCTTCGGTTTCGATTAGAGTTTTGTATTTATGACATGTTTATAAGGGTATAAACTTTATGGACATTTTTACCTGTAATTGCGTTTTAATGCTATATTTAATGGATTAAGAAATTGTGGCCGTATTAATTTTTTTAAGTGGTTTTATTATTTTCTTTACTGCCATTTGGAACTGGAAGACAATGTTAAATAAATAAGCATTATTCAACTAGAATAGAAGTGTTGTAAGCACGTTAACTACATTATTTGAATCAAAACTTTAATTTATTTTATTTAATTTTTATATTTTTATTTAGGACACAAACAGTCATAAACATTTATATTGTATACAAAAAAAATAAGTTTCTTACAGACCTATAGATCCACAAATTATATAAAATTACACAGAGTTATAGTGTTTCGGAAGTAAGTATAAGTACTAACATAAACATAAACAGTCGAGTGTTTTAGAAAATGTACAATAAATAATAAAATTTAATACTATTAACAATCAAAGTGCTACTGATAACTTATTATGCAATAACTTTCTATAGACGGTTAGGCTATTGCAAAAGATATCTATATCATTTAACCTTTTGTTATAAGTTTCAACACTACGTCGAAAGAAGTTATTTCTGGTGTATACAGCTGTGTACAAAGGGACATCAAATAGTTTTAATTAAAGGAATATATAACACAAAATAAAAGCTTGCAAGAAAATGCCAACATTTGGCAAATATATTTTAGTAAGCTTGTATGCCTCTATAATATGAATCGAATGTGGAAGTTAATCCCTTTCAAGTTACGGTCCTTTATTGCCCGTGGTCCACCCGCGTATTTCACCTAGGTCTAAGATATTTGTGTTAATTATTCTTAGTAAATGATCTATCTACTATACACTACAAACACGTAGACATGTCGTAGTCAATCATAAACTCCGTTCAATATGTCTATGTACCCGAGATATTTGTAAGTGGTAATCGTCACATTACGGTTGTAATTGACACCGTGCGTTAACGTGGAATAGACACATTCCCTTATTTTTACGAGCGATAAAGGCGCGGACGCACTCGGCGGCCCACCGCATGTTCATTATAGTTTTATTGCTGGTTTTTGTTGCCTTGTCGCCGTTAAGCTGTTTACTTACTTTTATTTTAGTTATTGTAGTTAGCTAATTATTTACCTACATTTCAATCTTTCGTTATTAACAGCAATAGCTGTACTGTCAAAACAGTACATAGGTTAATAAACCTATGTACTGTTTTGACACGTCTTCCTTTATAATGAGATATTAATAAACATTATAAGAAAAAGAAAGATTATTGAAGAAAACACAATACTTAACCAAAATTGAGTCACACGATGTCAGCACTGCAGTAATCGGAGCAACGCTTTCATCATGGAACAAAATAATGAAATTAGTTAGTGTAGCCTGATGCTGTGTAAATCAAAATACTATTGCCGAGTTATTCGGTAATCTCAAATACTAATTAATGCAGCAATTGAAAGCTTACTTTTTGTTCATTAAAAAGCAAAAGAGATTGTATCAAGCTGAATGCCAGCCAATTAGCCGGCAAGTGAGTGTGCGCGCGCACGCGCCGCAACAGCTGACTGGGTCCACTTCCTCTGATCTTTGACTCGGCCAATTGCCAGCATCTGCCGTCTTGGCTCCTCTGACATAAGACCTGCTCAATTGAACCTCCCCCCAACCCGGCAGCGAGGGGGGGAGAGGTAGACCAACTAATTCGATCTTGACGACGTCCAAAACAAACTTATTTATTCAACTTCGATGTCCTCTATTCTGAAGAGGCTAAAGTTGCTTATAACAGTTTCGTCTGCATTTGTAAGTTTGTAAGGAAATATGTTACTCAATCCGTTATTGTCACGACTCACGAGGATATGAATTGAAGTGGTTCGCGATCAACTAGGCGTTTCCGTCGCGTCAGCTGTTTGTTACGCTTGCTTGCTGTATTTGGACAGCGGATTGAAATGTTTTTCCTCCTTTTTGCAAACCAATCTACACTCTCTCTGATAATAAAATAGAGAGTAGAATTATTATGTTTAAAACTTGTTTATTCTTTTTTGTGCTTTAGTTGACATCAGTGTGAAGATGTCATAATAGTAAACAGCACTGACCTGCATATATTTACACTGGACAGGCTTATGTCAAACTGTTTTTGTGCCTATTTGATTTCCGCCATTTTGGCGCTGTAGGACGTAGCGTGAGCATAGCGTGCGTACGTGGTACTAAAGTTTGAAGTCTGGAGAGACCATCACGGCAACTATTTTCATATTGTACGTCAAAATTAGTTCTTTAGACGCACGCTAGTGGCGTTTCAAATAGGCACAAAAACTTAACTGTCAAATCATACAGACAGCCAGTCCAGTTAAATAAAAAAACATTTTTTTCATGTCAGTGGTAAACAGCAATTTTTAGTAAAAATAAAAATATAACTTTTTAACAATTAAGTTTTTTGGGTGATCTAAGCAATCCATGATTAGCTAATAATAGAAAGCTGCCAACTATACATATTTTTGACGATTATAGTAGGATTGGTAAGATGAAACCTACTCTAAGCAGTCACCAGGACGTGAAGCGAATAATCCAAGAAAGCTGCAGAGCGAAGTTGATTTCCCAAATAGTGGGGTCACCAGATAATTTCCCCACTAATGAATTCGCGTCTTATTTCCAAGGCCCCACAAAAGAAACGGAACCACCATGCTTGCTCACATCACATCGCAAAAAGAACACCCAGCCCAAAAAACAATTCAACATCCCCACTTATCGATCCATGATCCAGAATTTAAGATGGAGTCCATATGTGGCGGTTTCCTCGGCTAACAATTCAAAAATGAATATCGTAGAAGACATTAGAAATTGCACGTGTAATTGTAATAATTGTAACGAAAAAATGTGCCCGTCAAAAGCTGCTATATCCAATACAATGAGACAGAGCATTTTCAAAGATAACATCATGACGTTTTCTGACAGATACACGATGACCCCCAAGTTCAATGACGTGTGCTGCGGGGGCAGCATATCAGGAGTGCCGACGCCGGAGTCGTCTAACATCTGCGTTGCTGTAAGAGATACCGAAGCTCAAGCATTTATTGCAAAAAATCTTCCCCAAAATCCGATACCAATTCTGAAGAGAACACAATCTAAATTACATGATTACTCTCACCAGCATCAATACCGTGGACACACCGCTGGCTGTGAAGCCGGAATACGGCAGGAAGCTGTCAGAGATACAGATATGACAGCCGAGGAAGATGACTGCAAGCCCATCAGGCCGAAATCTTACAAGGCATTTTTCAAATTCAAGAAAAAAGCTTCTTTCGAGAGTGACATGATCGCGAATAATAGATTCAGGAAGATTATTTACAACGAAGGCATCAGTGACGAGCTAGCCAACCGTATACCGCCCATGCGAATGGCGTGTCCAGGCAACGTCGAAAGGGAGCCCAGTGAAAATTCCATTAAGAAGGAGTGCTCCATTGATGGAATTCCATACAGCCATAACAGCGAGTCCAGGTATCATTACCACTGTAAGAGTTCGGATATGAAACCTCCTTATTATATTTCTGAGTTGGACGACGTGCGGCATTTGGTGGAGAGCCCGCGGATCGTGCGGAAGACCGTGGCTGCCAAGCTGCCGACGCGCCAGTACCAGTCGCAGAAGATATCGTTACCTCGGAAGGTGCTGACGTCAGAGTTGGACATTGACTCTTACGTTGAGAGGAGCCGGCCCGCGCCGCCGCCGCCTCCCAAATGCCGTCGGACCAGAAGCAAAAGATTCTTCTGAGTGCCAAACTGAATTACTTAAGTATTTTGAAAGATTGATGTGTTTCATGAAATACAATTGTTTCAAAATGGTAAAGCTGACGAATATATAATAAAAAATAGCATAAGTACCTACCCATTTATCGATTGATCTATGTTATTTCCCTTTTTTTTTATTTATTCCTTTAATATTTAGACATTCGTGTATGTTTCTTTTTACGGGCTTTCGAGCCTCTCGTAGAAATAGTGAGACGATTTTTTCTGTATTTTTTCTAATAAATATAAAGTATCTTATTAAAAAAATAACATTGTGAATGCCTAAAATCCAAAAAAAACAATCATTAAGTAACTTTTTTTAAACACAAAACCTAGCTCTGGCTGCTGCACTTTGAAAGCAAAGCTGTTGTCCAAGTAATCTTTTATTTCTCGTTCTAAGATGCTCGTTGTTTTTTTATTAAACCTAAAATGACTGTAAATTAATAAATTGAAGAGTTTAAAAGAGTGCGAGCGAAGAGCATTACAAATCATACTCGGGCACAGGATCACGGGCCAGCTGCGGAGAAAGCGTTATTGGATAATCTGGCCAATTGGCTGCCGCGAGGAGTGCACAACTGTTGATGATACTCAAATGCTGCCACGCTATCTGTGATTTTTTAAGTTGAAGCAAACAAATATTTATTTTTGTATCTCCTTTTATAGTCCAAAGAATATACGTTTTGTTGCTTTTTAGGGTTCCGTACCCCAAAGGGTAAAAACGTTACTCTATTACTAAGACTCCGCTGTCCGTCTGTCTGTCTGTCTGTCTGTCACAAGGCTGTATTTCATGAACCGTGATAGCTAGACAGTTGAAATTTTCACAGATGATGTATTGCTGTTGCCGCTATAACGACAAATACTAAAAATATAATAAAATAAATATTTAAGGGGGGCTCTCATATAACAAACGTCATTTTTTTGCCGTTTTTTGCTTTATATTAATAACGACAACAGGTAGACAGTTAAAATTTTTATAGATGATGTATTTCTATTGCCGCTATAACAACAAATACTAAAAACAGAATAAAATAAATATTTAAGGGGGGTTCCCATACAACAAACGTGTTTTTTTTTTTTTTTTTTTGCCGTTTTTTGGTACGGAACCCTTCGTTCGCGAGTCCGACTCGCACTTGGCCGGCGTAATCATGCCGAACATCGATCGCGTAATTTCGACATAGTGTGTCTAGTCACTAAATAATACATAATTAGTAAGTCAGTCAGCTACAGTAGGGTTGGCGAGCCCTGGCCCGCCGGCACGCGCGGCGCCCGCGCATCTCAAATCTCGCTATTTGTTTATTTAGCTTGTTGCAACCATAATCTCGTGCACTCTTTGTTTCAAACGGAAATCTCCGGAGTCGATAGGTTTATTTTTACTGTAATTGTACTCTGCTGGGTATTTTATTAATTTCTTAATGTGATGCATGACATACTTACATACAATTTTATTGTACACTTTCCTTAACTTATCGGTTTGGTGTCCGGTGGTATATTACATATATTTAGAACTAGCTTTTCGCCCGCAGCTTCACCCGCGTGGATTCAGGGGGCTAATTGTCTAATTCAAAAAGTCTATCGCAATCGCTTTCGTTTGACAGATGGATATGACACATTGCTGCATTTCTTTGGTAAGTTTTTATTGGTCCCAAAAAGAAGCTTCAATGTGTTACATCCTGAAAACGATTGCGATAGATTTTTAAGTTAGACAATAGAAAGGCTGGTTATCTTTGTCATGCCCAGCAGTGGGATAAAAAGTAGCCCTTCCCCAAGGTCCCATCTATATCCATACCAAATAACGACAAAATTGGTCCAACGGTCTAGGCGTGAAAAGAGTAACAGACAGAGTTATTTTCGCATTTATAATATTAAATAGTATGGATTGTAGCGGTTCGAGTTTAATACACATAAAATGTAAATGAAGCGCGCGGCAGTTGCGATGGGCGTGGGCGGCGCCCGCGCACGCTGCCCGTAATTGAGTTATTCTAATGAACTAGCGCCAATTATACCATGGGCTAATTGCTTTGACACTTATTGTCATGGCTCACTGTTTGATCTAACTTTTGATAAAGAAAACATTCGGTTAACTGTTTAAAAAATATAGCAAACAAAGCTTAAGATTATTGAGTCTACGATAGGTAAAAATTACATGTTGACAATAGTCAAATAACACGTGTTGTGCAATGTTTGCACATAATAATATGATGTGAATCGGTACACATGTAATTTGCTCAAATATTCGTCTTTCTTTTTGGAGAAAGGCGTATTTAATCGAGTCATTGTTTGAGTACCTACCTATACCTATCTAGGAATTAAGATGGTCTTGTGGACGTTCCTCTTACGGTATTCATAAGAAACCGTTCAGCATTTTATTGAAAAAAATGTTGTAGCCCATCATAATTGAATTAGATTAGGAATTGTTTTTAGAAGATGGGTTCGCCCTGATACAGATGACACAACATCCCTAGATACAAATCCGACTACAGCCGACGGCGTCCGAGGCTCGTGACACCGTCAGCTACTCAAGCGCAGACCATTCAATCATTACTTGACGCGAACTTCCCGAGGAATCCACCGAGTACGCCACAAGAACCACAGCCAAAAACAAAAACCAATCCATATAAACCTTATTATAACTACGTAGAGACACACTTACTAATGTATGATCTAATAATTTTGTTATTATTTGTCGGTGGATATCAAAAGATGTCAAAATGCTGACAGATCTGGCCGTTTGAAGTGCGCCGCGGCAGGGGCGCCCAACCCGCCTCATTTACATAGAAATAACTTTTATTGTGCGCCACACGACGTGTTAATTACAATTAATTATGGTTTAATTTAACTTCATTTAAAGTTCAAGCATTACTGGGTGTTTTACTGAAAGACAAAATTATGACTATGTGTGTGAGTATTCTGTTTATCTCTTTTTAAAGTATTTTTTTTATATTTATTATGTGCAGAAGTTTGTTTTACCAAGATGTAATTTTAAGTACTTACCTACTACCTATAAAACAATTTTAATAACCTTTAATATATTTTGTGTTAGATACTCACTGTTTAGTTATTTCAAATCTCAACCGCTTTTTTACTGAAACTAATTGTACAAAAAATATTTAATTTAGAAAAACATAACCTACTACAGAGTTTCATAACATGGCCATTTAAAAGAAAATCGATTATTAAAGCTTACACGTCTTACTTACCATAATAATACTTAGTAATTTAATTGTGGTTGTCGATCTCTGGAGAGAAGCCGACTAATCAATCAGATCCGTCGTCGAGTGGCGTCGTTAGCACAGATCGGCCGGCGATTTATGAAGCGACCAGCAACAGGTGGGTACATACGACTTGGTTCTCTTTACACCCAATATGAGAAGAACTGACTGGCTGAGAGGCAGGTATCGGCAACCTAACCTAATACCAATGTATTCTGTGTCAATACCTACCAGCAGATATTCAGTCTGGGCCAATTTGGCCGAGCATCGTGAGAATGAAGAGAGTGCTGTCTAGTAGCGTTGCATAGTGTCCCTATTTTAGCGGGACGTCCTCCGATTGTTATAATGTCCCGCCGGGACAGATGTGTCCCGCACCATGATATTTTTCAGTTAGACAAAGAAACAAAACAATTCAAGAGTAATATTTCTTGTTGCCCCGCGTCAAAATGCTTTGCACCGATTTTTTTATTCAATTAAAGTACATGTCCCGGCCTAAATTTCTGAAAAATACCTAGCAACCCTACTCTACCCTACCTCGTGAAGATCTGCAATGTAGGCGCTTTCATAAAATCCTGAATTGGAAAAAATATCCTCCTTGAGATTGGAAATTCTTTACACTATGCTTCAGATTCAGACACATCACAATCATAGGTACTTACATATTCAAAAAATATTAAAAAATTAGCGAATTGAGAAAATTAAACAGTGTTTACACGTATCCGTAGTTAGTAAATCTTAAAAGTGGAAACATTGGTGAATGTATAACTTTTTACTAACCAATTTTGGCTATCCGTATTTACTGAAGCCTGATTGCATTAAAAATGGAACACTGATATTTTTTTTGATGATGAAACAGACTGCGGGCTGTTAATATTTGTCGATATTACTGATTTATCGTAAATTGATTCGGCGACGGCAAAAAAATGGCTCCGCATCGCCGTCACACGGTCGATTGACGACCAGTTTTTGCGACCGGCAATTACCTCGGATGAGATATCAATACAAATTATGATTTATTCGCTTCACCGGTAATACGGACTTCCTCTTTTATTTGGGATATTAATAAAACAAAGTTTTGTCATACATACTTACTTAGCAGTTAATATTTGGCGATGTATTATGTTTTTTTGTAACAAATTCAAATATTTCATTCACCGAATACTGTAGTAGGTATTCGGTGAATGAAATGAAGTACTTTAGAAGCGTTTATTGCATTGTCCGAGATTCAATAAACTTTTGAAATTTTTGACGTTACTGCCCCTATAGTCCAATAAAACTAGCTTTATCTGGACATAATTAATAAACTCATTGTTTTTATTAGTTTATCGGATATTGATATTAAGTGTCAAATATTAATTAGATATGTGATGTAAGAAATCCGGGGTGGTAACCGTTTCATATAAAAATCATGAGATTTCGTACATTAACTAGCTTTTTCCTAAAAGCAAAATAGTTAACCAAATACCTTGTTAGTATAATTTTATGGGGCATTAAAATGCTATCACCTAATAGCAAAATTAAACTGAATCCAAATTCGGATTTTTTCACAGTATTCATCTGATCTCAATATCTAGATAAGCCAAAATTGTAACTATGATGCTTGTATTTAAGCTAAGCTATGATGCGTCTTTTTAGACATTTTAGACAAAAATTAAACATTAATTTTTTACGTTTTAATAATAATGTATTTCTCAGGAGTTACCTTTTTTTTAGTTTTATGCGAAGTTTCTAAATGTTTAATTCCTTTTATTTTTACTATAACTAACACTAATTTATGGCATAGAAAAAGAAAATTTCAGTTATCTTATTATGTCCCGATAAAGCTAGTTTTATTGGACTACTAAGACAACTTAAGATTCGTTAAAAAAAGTATACATATTGTTAGTTTAGACTTTAGTGTAATGAAATGAGAAACTGCTATATGGTTTATGTAACAAAAATAATCTATAAAAAAATTAAAGCTTTTGCGAAATATATATCCATGACATTTTCCTAAGTGTCATGTTTGATTACACATAACGTTATATTATCTCCGTAGGTATCACTGCAAAGTCATTGTTTTTGAAGATGTTTATGTAACTTCCTTACTATGCAACATATTACGAGAGCGGTTTGTAAGTCACTGGTGGCTATGCAGTCGGCAAAACTGCGGCACGATATCGGTCGCATCTATAAAAAATGGCCAAACATTTTGATGATATTTTTTCTCGCGTTTGTCCCCGCGAGCGCGGTCTCGTGTCGCTGTCATATGATTGGTTTTGCCCGTAATGTCCAACGGATGCCGCCGCCTTTGATCTTACCGCCCACCTGAAAAACTGACAAACTAATATGGACCTTAATTCCTTGTGAACATAGCGGTATTTCCAACATTAATTATCCAGCGAAGGCATTTAATATCTTTATTAATGTGGCCAAGTTCAGATGATCGATGATAACTAATTATTAGAAACATTTCGTGGACCGTGCGACCCGAGTTGGTTTATTGTCACCGCTAAAGTGTGCTTTACACTGATGTATTAGAGATGGATTTGTGTTGTTTGTTATTAGCGAAAGATAATCGTCAGTTATTGTTTGGTTATCGTTGAGAAGCTTACCTGCCATAGAGTTTGGGGAGATTAGAGCCGGCAAAGCTTTTTTAATCTGTATGTTTTTATAAGTCTGTGACACGCGGAGTCGACGATTCGTTTACAGACGGGGCTTATCTTTAGGCTTTGAGCTTGTCCACTAATATAAATAAAAGATTTAGCGTAAACACGTAATGCCGAAACAATAGGGTATCATAAAATTATAAAGAACTCGAGGACAACACAGGAGATTATAGCTAAGATGGATTACTCTGAAAAAACTATGAAAGACGTGTTAGTAAAGAAACTTTCAAAGATTAAAATTGTTGAATGTTGAATTATTTTGAAAAATGTTGTATGTATCCACATAACTGGGATTTAAGATTTACTTACTATTGTTTTTGTTAACAAGTTACACGTAGCTATAGAAACCTACCCTATTTATTTGCAATGCTCATGGAGTTCATTTGTTCAGAAATGCTAAGAGACCGAGAATAAGCACACGCGCCGCTCTATGTTGTGTTGATGCGTTAATGGAATTAATATAGATCTATCAGTGCTCTAGACTAAACAAGGTTGCAATTGAAAAGTTTATTAATAATGTAAAAAGGGGAAAATAAGTGATCATTATTTTTATGTATGACTAGCGGCCGCCCGCGATTTCGTCTGCGTGGAATGTTTTTTACTATCCCTCAGGAAAAAAACATTTTTTCAGGATGAAAGGTACCCTATGTCTTTTTCTGTACCCCTGACAACGTGTATGCAAAATTTCATGACTATCGGTTGAGTAGCTAAGAGATGAAGGCGTAACAAAGAAACAAACGGATTTTCGCATTTATAATATTATTAAGATGACGAATGATGATAATGTTAAGAATTTATGAGCTAGCTGCTTCAGGAAAATCAATAGTGAATTGCTAATCCTTAGCTGAACCCTTTGGAAGTGAAAATGAAAATGTTTTTTTATAGACTCACTAATGGAGGTTTCTGAGGTACCTACTTATCAAAGATTTCTAGTACTTATCGATGGTTTATCGGAGGTAAAACTTTATCGAAGGGGTCCACAAGTCTGCCTACTTATTGTCTAATTTTCACAATCTATCGCAATCGCTTTCATTTGACAGATGGATGTGACGTATTGCTGCATTTCTTTGGTAAGTTTTTATTTGTGCCAAAAAGAAGCATCAATGTATCACATCCTGAAAGCGATTGCGATAGATTATGAAATTAGACAATTAGTCCCCTGGTTTAAAGTAAATTTTATTTCATCAGATAATGTGGACCCCTCCGATTAAGTTAAACCCCCGTAAGGAAGTAAGGATATATAAGGGTAATTCGGAGCTTATGTTACTCTAGTCTAGAAGATTAAAAGTAATTATTTATTTATTTATCAAAGCCTTGGTCTTTTATCCTTCAAAACTTATGTCAATCCCATACATGTTTCGAAAGCAAAGCGATAACGAAGCTTTGTAAATGAAATATTACTTTGGCTAGGGGGTCTGGTCAAATCTTACATAGGTTATCTACTTGCAAAACTAGACAAATCTACGGCAGCCAATCAGACACAAGGATTTAGTATGGGACATCAGTTAGACATATTAGTCTTACGTCAGTTTTTAATCAATTTAAAAGGATAAAATGGATGAAAACTCAGAAAATATAGTGGAAACTTCTCCAGATTTAACCAGTAAATGGATACAACAAAAATCATCGTAGAAGTGCAACCAGAAAAAAAAATTGGTATGTAAACTTTGTTACCTAGTTAAATTACTTCTAACAAACAGAGGTATTCAACCTTTTTCAACACACTTGCTCGTAAAGTGAGCCCTAATACATCGCTTTTAGGGCCATAAACCGAGCTATAACAAACGCGTGCAAGGGCCAATATATTTTTTTATCAAAATAAACTTATGATATGAATTAATGAAAGTAAAAAAGGTGATACTGTTGACTTGCTACGTCCGAGTGCAGTGATGCACAGAGTGCGTGCGTTTGTCACGCCGCGTCCGCCACGTGAAACAGATCCCGTGTACCGATGGCGTTACTTTATTTGTACTCATTAATACAATAACTTTTATAATTTTAGAGTTAACTTATTGAAAAAATTTTTTTATGATTTTTACCTTTAATGTTTTGTATTTACGCTAAACAAAGAATATAAAGTTTGTTTTTTTAGGGTTCCGTACCAAAATGGTAAAAAAGGAACCCTTAGGGTGTGACTCAGTCTGTCTGTCTGTCTGTCACAGCTGGATATCTCGAGAACTACTAATGGTATCAACTTGAAATTTGGAATAGTTTAAGATGACATTTGCCCAACTATTTTGCAAATAAGAAATAAATAAAAAAAAAAATACATTTTTTACAACAGGGACTGATAAGGGGTCTTAAAAATTCAAAGTGGGGCTACTAGGGCATGTGGGGTATCATATGAAAGAGCGCCGTTTGCAGGTTTTTGATCATTTTTCTTTTTGTTTTAGGCCGCATAGCTTTCGACTTATGATGAACAATGTAAAAAAAATACCGTTCCCCCCTTATCTCCGAAGTTTGCAAAGCAAAAAATCTGTAATAATTCTGTGTGATAGTAGTTTATACAAAGATTACAGAAAAAATAAAACGATGTCTCAATATAGCATTTTTCTTTCGAAATTCATAAAACAAAAAAAAAATCATTAGTTCCACTACCAGTCAACAGATGGCGCTGATTAAATTAGTTCCACTATCGGCCAAGAGATGGTAATGACCTAAGAAAAAAAAAATAGTTCCACTATCGGTCAAGAGATGGCGGTATTATTGACCTAATACTACAATAATAATTGTTGGCTGGATCTAATATAATTGACTATAGAGTCTGTCTAAAAAGTCAGTTTACATGTGTAATTTCAAAAATAATTTTAAAACCCACCTAAATCGCCAACCACCCCACCAATACCCATCTAAATAAAATTGAGTAAAGCTATGTTTACAATTAGAATTTTGACAGCACCAACAGGTTTACCATTATAAGTTTTTATAAACAATTTAATAATTTCTCATGCAAACTGACTTTTTAGACAGACTTTACCTACTATTTGCCATACGAATAAACGAAGAATAAGTTCCTACTTAGTAATATAAACAGTTTGCAATGTGGAGTAGCTGAAACGTTTTTCAGTCACTATAAGCAGCTGTGGTTAAGATTTGTAAATTAACTGGCCGCCTGTTCGCCCTTCCACCTGTCCGCCGTTTATCCTACTTTATCCTACTTTGAAAGACTGCACTAGAGTAACATATCCAAATATAATTTATGATTGTACGGAACCCTCGGTGCACGAGTCCGACTCGCTCTTGACCGGTTTTTTCTAATATAGGGTCATTTTGTATTCACCATCCAAATTTTGAGCATATGTTCAGTCTATGAAACTGAACAACTTTCTCTGAGGAACACATTAAATGGCCAAATATGAAACAAAAAATAACAACTACCCATACAAATCAAAGAGATCACGTGATCAATTTATTATTAGATGACCAAAATTTTGTGGCGAAATTCGACACATGTTTCTTAGGGAAAGTTGTTTAGTTTCGTGGACTGGACACATCCTTGTTTAGATGGTAAGTTCAGAATGACCCGATATATTATTATCTTAATTATTGAGATTTTAGAATTTATAATGCTACTCTTAATAATATAATAATGGGTGACCAAAAATTTATTATCTCAAGCTCCTACGTGCTTCGGAAGGCACGTTAAGCCGTTGATCCCGGCTGCATTTGCAGTCATTAACACTCACCAATCCGCATTGGGCCCGCGTGCTGGGTTATAATGACCCATCCTCCTTATCCACCCATAAGGAAGGCCTGTGCCCCAGTTCATTTGGTACGTTTGATTATGTTACGGGATAAAAAAGAAGTGTAAATTAATTGCAGCAGTTCTTAGCTGTATCGCGAAACTGAAGACGTGTGTAACACGAGCTGGTGATTTTAAAATCGGCTTAGTTCGGCGCGGTGTTGGCTTACCGCACTTACTGCTTGGCTTACTGCACTTACTGCGCCCGAGCACAAAGCCCACGCGGCGACTGAGTGTGATTCAATTCAAGGGGTTGATTGTGCGGAATGTATTTTTTTTGTCTTAGTAACTTAACCGCCTCTGTGGTCTAGTAGTTCGCTCACAAGTGTAGACGGAGAGGTCCCAGGTTCAATTCCCGGTAAGGTTTATTTCAAGTCCGCCTGGCTATGGCTAACTACCACCACCTTACCTAAGTCTGAAGCCATAACAACCATTAGACAATTGTTGTGATCCGGCAGTTAGAGGTCTTAAGATAGCCAGTTCCTTAGTGATGATATTCCGGGTGTAGTGCGCTTACACTTTACGCTTTTTACGCTTTCTGTAGGAAAATATAGACGATTCAAAAGTACTTAATAATTAAGTTTATTTGAATAAAGCTATTTTTGTATTTGACTTTGACTTTCGGCATTATCGTCACTGAGATGAAGGCCAAGCGCTAATCCGTAGTGGATAAAAAAGTAATTATTAAGTACTTAAGCTTCGTTTCTGAGGAAATCCTTTTTCAAACAGAATTATTTATCAAAGTTAAATGTTATTTAAATTATGGCATATAAAAAAAATATTTGCCATTACCTATGGTGAACTACGTAGCTTGAAAGTAGCTTTATTTTTAATTACCTTCATTATGATCTTTTTTCAGTTTTATAGACTTTTTATTTCATAAAAAATGGCAAAGTGCTTAACCATCTCTCGATCTAAATATTTTTTGTAGTGAAGGTGTAGGCGGTTGATAAGCTTTGATGCATTCTCACCCTTGACATGTTCTTTAACGCACGAGGATTTGCGGATCGCGGCCATTGTGCGATCTATATCGCGTTACTCCTGGTTTAAGGTGTCAAACGGGCCGTATAGAAGAACCACCGCCGTTGTGAGAAAACGGCACAGGTGGGAACGGGTAACGTCATACAAAAAGATCTTTTTAAAAATTTGCCAAATTCACTGAAGTTTCACATTGTGAAAATTTATATAACAAAAGCTATTAGCCTTTTCGAAGATGCGGGTGATATAGTGTTACATTTTATTTATTAGCTATCGCAAAAAAGCAACAATGATCCATCAAGCCGACGCGGCTCGTCAACAACATAATCGAGTTTGCCCGTCATTAATCAAAAATATCGATTCCCATACACCGCACGAAGACGATTTATTTTTTAATAATATGACAGGTAAATGCTCGGCATTTAGTGTTCAGCTTTTACTTTTTTTTCGATACCAATTTAAAAGCAATGTTTGATTCAGCCAGATTTTTTTTCCATTTCTTATTGCTATAAGTGGTAGGTTGAAATTCCAATTTCACCTCTGCTTCAGCTGCAATATAAAGATGATCTTTTTGTACCTTTTGTGGCGGCTTGACTCAATTAGAGAGGCCGCGTGTATCGATTTTATATCTCGATCGATTCGGACCCGATTTATTAATTAATCGATACACAAACATCGGGCCGTCATCGTGGCAGACAGATCGCTTTCTACGGCGAGATATGGAACGGGCATTTTAAGACCTATTAGACTGAACAATGATGAATCTCCGGCATCTCTCGAGAAACATACAGCCTTTATCTTGTTTTGTAATACTCAAGAGGAGCATTCCGCTCTTTTGTAACAACTTGAGAATTGCAATGTAATAGATCACTTAATTTCTTTGTTTATTGAATCCGAACTTTTCTCGTGGCACCATATCTCTTTACGTGCGTGGTTATTGTTTTATTATTAAAATGTAAGACATAAACCGTAGTTATAAATTTATTAGTAATTATTAGAAATAAAACACTTTTTACGGATTACAGCGCGTATATTGGTTAATTCAGATTTATTTAATAAACTTGAATGCATTTTTATAAAGTTCCGAGCGGGTATTTCATAAAAAATATGAGCAGCCTTTTTGTTTTAGTCATCCCGTGACCACGGGCCACGAAACGTCGGGAAATCCAAAAAACTAACAAATCAAAACTAAATAATTCTAAAATAACACCTGAATTAACCATTATACGCGTTGTAATCCGTAAAACCACCACTGTGATTGATATGTGGTTGGCTACCGGCATCAAATATGTATTATAAGAAAATATTTGCTTGACTTTACTAATTATTTGTAAGTAGGGTTTGTCCAGTGCAACCATAAAGTGTTTAGTATTTCCTCAGTGTAATTCATTTGTAGTTACTTATTTCAATATCACTACTTTCAAATCGGAATTACCTACTTTACGTATAAGTTTTTCCTATTATATCATTGCTTTTATCTTTATTGAATGAAATTCTTGTAGGAGTCTTACATTATATATATATTCACTTATAATATTTTTGTTGACAATAATAACCGAATAACTTTTCATTAAAAAACAAATAGTTTTTTTTAATAATTTATTATTTTTTATTATAATAAAATTTATATTATTACTTATAGGATTTTAGAAACCGTTACACACTCAGTTAAGTATTTACTTACTAATTGTATTTACTTACCAAAAATACTCGTCCTCCAGTACTTGAAAAAAGGCTTCAAAAATCACTAAAGCTTTTCATAATCCGATTATCAGAAACATTTACCTCATTCCCACAAAGCTAATACGGCGGAAACATATTCATACAATATCAGTTAAAATATCATCCCGGCCACTTCAGCAGTTTTTTAAAAGAACGCACAATGGTATATTTCTAAAACATGGGACAATGAATAGGGTATTTTATCAGGAAATTAAGCCTTTGACAAAGAGGTTGGCTCTGCTTAGAGTATGGTTTTAAAAGTTTTTTTTCAATTTCTGTTGCGATTAATGACGCGTAGAGGTTGGAGTGGCTGCAGCCGTAGATGTGGTTTAACTCTTGAACACTGATTCATTTTGCAAAGTTTGTACGGTAACCATGATGTGCCTGTTTTGAGTCAGAGTTGTTTCAAAAGAAACTTCTCAAGCAATTTTGGCTAGAAGACAATGTCTAAATTTTCTTCAGGAAAAACGGTCTTGGTTTAAAGGCTTATACCTAAGCATAGCTATGCATCTATTGCTAAGATATTCTTCTTGATTTAAGACATAGCAAACACGTTTTGTATTTTTCTGAGTCCTTACAATTTATTTGATTTCTTCGATTTGGATTCTTCTTGACAATCATTTTTTTATTTTTTTTTAGTGATACAAGGCTCAATGATTTAACTTAACCGATAATAATAATAACACACACACACACGCACACACACACACACACACACATACTATTTATTTAAACATGCTATGCTTGGTCAAAAACCCGCATAGTCATGAATTAACCTCAGTAATGAGTGAAAGAATAAAAATAGAACATAATAATAATAATAATAATAATAATAATAATAATCTTTATTTGTGCTATAAATGTTTACAGAACATAATTAACGTTAACAACCACATTAGTCTAAGACTGTATCGCAGTTATTAGCGCCTACCTCGAACTCGTCTATCAGGCAACAAATAACACATTAAAAACTATTTTAGATGACAAAAGTTAAATTTTGAATGTGTGTGTGTGTGTGTGTGTGTGTGTGTGTGTGTGTGTGTGCGTGTGCGTGTGCGTGTGCGTGTGCGTGTGCGTGTGCGTGTGCGTGTGCGTGTGCGTGTGCGTGTGCGTGTGCGTGTGCGTGTGCGTGTGCGTGTGCGTGTGCGTGTGCGTGTGCGTGTGCGTGTGCGTGTGTGTGTGTGTGTGTGTGTGTGTGTGAGAGTGAGTGAGTATAAATATATAAAAATAATAATAAAATATTATAGGTAATTGATTTAAATTTCATTTAATTTAACAAGGGACTCAACATCATCATATCCCAGGCTAGCAACAGCGACAGAAAATAATATATTTTATTTTCATGGCGCGTGGTCACCGTAAGACACTCAACTCTGATTTATCTGCATCGTTGCATCCTTGCACTTATTAAACATATCTTATATCAATAAATCTTCTTAGCTCCACGACTTAACGCTTCCTTATCTCTGCACAGTAGAGTCGAGAATCGTTGCAGAATCTTAAGTGTTGTCGAAGAGAGTATATGCGCGCTCGCAGATGTGTTAGGTCTTTGTTGTATAATTTGCGCTTTCCGGTTTAGTGGGCGCGTCGAGAGGGATCACGGCTATGTGGAAGGGTTGAGTTATTAGATTACAGTACGCTGTGTTGTTACTGTATTATCGTCCTCATGGCGGTAATATCATCAAAGGTAATTTTAGAAGTTGCCCGTTGTAGATTGGTAAGACGGTATTTGATGTGTGTGTGTGTTAAGGCCACGTTACACTAAAGTAAGGTTTATGAATTTAAATGACGTTTGTTAGGCCGGATAAGAACATGATTTGGCCATAATGTTTTGATAAAATATCGTACCTTCTATAATAGTTTCAGCAGGTACTTACCACATTATACATAATAAGTCAATATTAAACTATTTATCGGATTAAGTTGTGTAAAACATTTTATTTAACACACAATTATGTCTCGGAATAATACGTGATATCCATGTTAACAGAACAATAAACATTATTTAAAACTTAATCCCGAAAACTTAAAGCAAGCCAAAGGAATCTCAACTATAGAAAAATTAACACTTGATTCAAAATTGTTTGTGAAGTTTGTTGGGGTAAAGGGCTACAGTTGTCGCGGCGACATTAACCCTGCGCCGCTCATCCTTGATTTATCGCGAGCGATTCGTTGTGGTACACAAATGGCCGCGGCTGTTGTTACACAAACATATGCTGCGACGGGTTATTTCTTGACGACATCAAGTGATTGATTATTCACGGTTTAAAGGAGGTTGATTCTAATTTTATTTACATAGTACTAAAGTCCTGTTAAAAAACATAAGTAGGTACCAATATTTACTTAAATAATTTGATTTTTCGCATTCACAGTGCTATTTAATATTGAGATAAATGAAAAATACTAGAAAAAATCGACACCCATAGCACATCAGACGGGTGAGTCAATTTTGTCTAGTATTTTTCATTTATTAGATAATAGATTTTTAAATAATGGATTGCGTTGTACATGTAACATTTTGCGTTATCATTGGACTGAGTTGGATCATTGGATCCTACAATGTAATAACTCGGTTTAAATGTGTAAATGTTTTACTAATTAACTTCTATTACTCTTAGATCGTAGATCGTTAGATCTCGTAGATCGGCTAAAGCAAGTTCGTAGTAAAATATTAATTTTCCTAATAATTACAATTCTTATCTTCTGTAGAAATGTGATATAATAGGTCTTTACCTATGAAATTGCCGATTTTTATGGAGAATTTTCAAGAAGTTGCATTTTACACACTTGCATTTTCTTTGTGTGTGTTCTTGCGTGAACATTAATGTAACAAACCTTTTATGTACTAATGTTTGAACACTATGCTAACTTGTTCCATTTACTATAAGCGAAATTTTGGCTAAGTTACAATCCCTCCGCCGGTTACCCTTTTTTAGGGTTCCGTACCAAAATGGTAAAAAAGGAACCCTTATGGTGTGACTCAGTCTGTCTGTCTGTCTGTCTGTCACAGCTGGATATCTCGAGAACTACTAATGGTATCAACTTGAAATTTGGAATAGTTTAAGATGACATTTGTCCAACTATTTCGCGAATAAGAAATAAATAAAAAAATAAATATCTTTTTTACAACATGGGCCGGAAAAGGGGTCTTAAAAATTTGAAGTGGGGCAACTAGGGCATGTGGGGTATCATATAAAAGAGCGTCGTTTGCACGTTTTTAAACATTTTTTCTTTTTTTTTAGGCCGCATAGTTTTCGACTTATGGTGAAAATTGTAAAAAAAAATACCGTTCCCCCCCCCTTATCTCCGAAGTTTGCAGAGAGAAAAATCTAAAATAATTCTATGTGATATTAGTTTATGTAAAGATTACAGGAAAAATAAAACGATGTCTCAATATAACACACTTTTTAAGAAATTCAAAAAACAATCAAATTTTTTTTAGTTTTACTACCAGTCAACAGATGGCGCTGTCCTAAGCATGCTAACCTAAGGAAAAATATAGTTCCACTATCGGTCAAGAGATGGCGCAACCTAACACTACAATAATAAATTGGTGGCTGGTTCTAAAATAATTACCTACTATTTGCCGTACGAATAAACGAAGAATAAGTTCCTACTTATAAACAGTTTGCAATGTGGAGTGGCTGAAACGTTTTTCAGTCACCATAAGCAGCTGTGGTTAAGATTTGTAAATTAACTGTCCGCCTGTTCGCCCTTCCAACTGTCTGCCGTTTATCCTACTTTTTAACCGACTTCAACAAAAGGAGGAGGTTCTCAATTCGATTGTATGTTTTTTTTTTATCGTTGTTCGCGCGTATCTTTGACATTTATGGACCGATTTTGATGATTCTTTTTTTGTTCGATTGAGTTTGCTTGCGAGATGGTCCCATTTAATTTTTTTTTTAAATCGGTCAAGTAGTTTTCAAGTAATCCTGAAAAAATACAATGATTTTGCATTAACTACCTTGACGACTTTGTTATTTATGAACCGAATTAGATGAAGTTTTTTGTGTTTGAAAGGGGATACCTTTGTAGTCATTTTAACCGACTACAAAAAAAAATAAGGTTCTCAGTTTGACCTGTATATAGTATGTTTCTCCGCGATTAACTCACGTTTGGCTGAGCCGATTTTTCTACTTAAATAATATACTTACCTACACTATCTAATACAGAAGGCACTGACACTAAAAATAAACAAATAAAAAATTGTTTAAAAACAAAAAAACCGACTTCAAAAAAACCTGCCTCTAAAAAGCAAGAAATAATATTCAAATCATTAGATACGCATCATAACGTCTATTGAAGTCGGGTGGGGATTTAAGAATAAAAAAACCGGCCAAGTGCGTGTCGGGCCACGCGCAGTAGGGTTCCGTAGGTACATTATACCATACCATATTTTAATACCGCTATCATTTTTCGTCTGAAAAAATAACTTTGTTTTTCACAGTGTTTGTATGAATGACAAAGTTATATTTGCGGTTTTGGAAAATGTACTATATCTCGAAAACTAATTACTGTATCTCGTTCAAAACAATTTTCGTTGAAAGTGTTTATTAAGATCTATAGTTTATATTTTTTTTAGATTTTTCACTCTCTTACTTTAAAAGTTAAAGGGGGGGGGACACACATTTTACTACTTTGGCGGCATATATATTTCAAACGGTTGACTTTAAAAAAAAATAGTCTTAGGAACCTCAACGTCATTTTTAAAGACCTATCTATAGACACCCCACAAGTATTGGTTTGATGAAAAAAAATATTTTCAGTTTCAGTTCCATGTATGGGGAGCCCCCCCTTAATCTTTTATTTTTTTTATTTTTGTATAAAAATCGTAAAGCGGTTCACAGAATACACCTGCCTACTAAGTTTCAACTATGTAGTCCTAATAGTTTTGGAATAAAGTGGCTGTGACATACGGACGGACAGACAGACAGACAGACAGACAGACAGACAGACAGACAGACAGACAGACAGACAGACAGACAGACAGACAGACAGACAGACAGACAGACATGACGAATCTATAAGGGTTCCGTTTTTTGCCATTTTGGCTACGGAACCCTAAAAAGGAAGTTGTACTTCCCGTACGTACGTACGGTACGTTTGTACTCCACCCGACTTCAATAGACGTTATAATGCGTATCTAATGATTTGAATATTATTTCTTGCTTTTTAGAGGCAGGTTTTTTTGAAGTCGGTTTTTTTGTTTTTAAACAATTTTTTTAAAGACTGTACTAAAGTAACATATCCAAATATATTTATGATTGTACGGAACCCTCGGTGCGCGAGTCCGACTCGCTCTTGACCGGTTTTTTGCTTATTAAAAGAGTCACTTTTAAGATCTTTTTCTATTGCTATGAAAGCTAAAAAGGACTTTATTTTCACTGATAGTTGACTATCATTGTCTTAATTCGATATGATATCATAATATTGTTAAATATTTTATATCATTGAAGTTATTATTTTCTCTGTATGTGACAAAATATCGGCAATTTCATAGGTAAAGACCTTATATATCATAAAATATTAATAAATACTACTGTTTTCCCTTTAAACGTAAACGAATATATTAAATATATCGAAAAATTATAGCTAGAAATTGTTCTCGATGTCGCGTCGTAGTCTATTGTATTGTTTGCCGTAGCACTTTGCTACGAGATCGCATTGCTACGAAAAATTATAGTTTTCGATGTAATTTCAATTACATATTTACGTGATTGTATCTTCATAATTTTAAATTTAATTACAAATATAAGAATACAAATATTTTATTTGCAATTGTAATGGAGAGTAAAAAAAATAGATAGGATTTTAAAAATGTAAAAAAAAATCGGTGCCTTTTCACTGGTATCACGTTTCCCCATAAATATTTAAGGCATTGTATTCATTAATGTAAGCACAAAGTTCCCGAAGTTTATATCAACACAAAGGTGATCTCCAGAATAAGGACGTGTGGGAGTGCGCGGGCGCAGGCTTCGATTGAGACATCCGACGCGGCTTCAAACGCGCCGCCGCCTATAGCCCTTTACTATCAACCTTTCATGGTTTTACCCTGCTCTTCACACTCAAAAAGTTTTAACGAAACCATTATTGTAAATAAGCATAAGGACTAAAATCGATCATTGAATCGACAGTCTTGTTTAGCTGGAGGTATCTCTTATCTTGGCGAGACGTTATCCATTTAACCCTTATAAGGGTTATTGTTGTCGAAAATTTGTCTGATGTGTGGGACATTTTTTTTGTAGTGTCGCGATGGCGGCGCGGCGAGTGCTAATGTGTCGAAAGGCACAATGCCATGTGTAATTGCTATTGTTGTGATCTATCCCATTGTAGAGGTATCTTTTATCGCGTAGCTCTCAGATAAATACCGATGATATAGTTTTGGTATTCATTTGTCACTTCGTTTCTTTTTGCATTTTTTTGTAAGTTTGACTTTGCTTTTGATCTCAATCTAAGCTAATTTGGTCAAGATGCGATAGAGGATAAAATAAATCTACCTGGAAGATGCTTCATCATTGTTATTTAAAAGAAGCTTATGCTCTATGTATTTTGGTATTTTTAAGTTAAGTAAGTAAGTAATCAGCTTTGTTAGAGAGTTGGACGAATGGAAGAAGACCATAATATAATAAAATATAACAAAACCTTTGACAAATCATCTACGTACATACTTCAGCTTGCCGAACAAATGTCAATGCTCACGCACCGTTTCACCGAATGTACAGCTATTACAATCTCACATGTAAAGATTTGCCGGGTCTAGACATCTTCCACAAAAGCTATGAGACCTTTGGGCGTATCTTACGATATATTGTCAGGTATTGCCTAGCCGAGTGAGTCAAATTACTGTAGCCTGATTGGCTTAAGTAGTATTTAGTATTGTGTAATAAGTACTTAGTTTTAATATAAAAATAATTATGTATTTTCCAAATGAATAATTGTATATCTTTTTAGTTCTTTCGAGATGCTTGTTTTGTTACTTTATTTTTCTTAAATGCTGTCACCTATAATGGGGCACGTATTAGTCTATGTATGTCTGTATCATTTTATTTTTTTGTAATTGTTCAATAAGTGTTTTGCTGGTGTACCTACTAAAATAAATAAAAATAAATAAATTAAAATACTCAAGCACTCTATGATGTAAAGTTTAGATAGCCTTTCTTAAAGTGTAATTTTCTTTTTTCTTCTTTTTTACTCAAAACACAAAGTCATTTATTAAGTTCTTTGACATTCACAATGTCAACAATGTCTAAGAAGCTATGACATTGGTTTGTAAACACTAAGCGGGAGACCTTGTAACGAAAAGAACCGGCAAGAAACTCGTCATCGTCAAAAGCTGCTTTTTTCTCCCTGTATATTTCATACAGAGTCATCAAATTGAAAAACCGGCCAAGTGCGAGTCGGACTCGCTCACGAAGAGTTCCGTACCAAAAACGGCAAAAAAATCACGTTTGTTGTATGTTGTATGGGAGCCCGCCTAAAATATTTATTTTATTCTGATTTTAGTATTTATTGTTATAGCGGCATCAGAAATACATCATCTGTGAAAATGCTGTCTACCTGTTGTCGTTATTAATATCGAGCAAAAAAGGGGAAAAAACACGTTTGTTGTATGGGAGCCCCCCTTAAATATTAATTTTATTCTGTTTTTAGTATTTGTTGTTGTAGCGGCAAAAGAAATACATTATCTGTGAAAATTTCAGCTGTCTAGCTATCACGGTTCATAGCCTGGTGACAGACAGACAGACGGACAGCGTAGGCTTAGTAATAGGGTCCCATTTTTACCCTTTGGGTACGGAACCCTAAAAATGACCTCAGCATTTAAAGTGAGGTCATTTTCCATTACAATAATTAACAAAAGTTTACATGCAATGGGTATCTAGGTATTGAAATTAATTAAGTTTCTACATACACTACAAATTTAAAATAGGTTTGAGCAGAATAATAGTAGATTTGTTATACTACGGTTGAAAGGAAGCAACGTCCAATTGTCCATTACATACGAGATATTTAGACTGTACTATAGTGCAAGTATGGAATTGATGACTTTCACCCGTGTTAAAACTCTACGTTTCATTTCGAATACAAGGGGAAAAAACAGCTAATTATAGAATTAATAAAAAGATATTTAACCGTAATTGATCGAGCGAGCGCGAAGCGCGAGCGAAGCGTCTCTGCTTTAGCTTGGGCAAAAATTATTTCGTATTTCCTTCCGGATTCCGGCTGTTCGTTTGTTCTCCTCTTCCTCTACAGGCATAAGACTGTTAGAGAATGCCTTACAGCATTAAGTCCGCCATTTGCTATAATCTTAGCAATAAAGTTTAAATAAAATATTCTTCTTATGCTACAGGTCGCATTTCTCAACTGATTCTCGTGAAATTTCGTGAGCAGGTTCGATAATTATATTAAATTTACAGAAGAGCCAGTTTTTCAAAGTTTTTCAAAATGGCGGAGACATGTAAAAAATCATACCTATTTCAGCCGAATCCAAATATTATCAAAAATATAACAAAATTGTTTTGTTAGCGGTGCAAGCAAATCTTTATTTTAAGAAGACTCAAAAAATCATCAATCAAAAAAACCTTAGAGCATTTGTTTAATGCTTTAAGATTAACACATTTCTGGGCAATATTCGAAATATGAATATAAATATGCTTAGTATAGATAGATTAGCTTTTGCCCGCGACTTCGTCCGAGATAAAAATATCCATGTTTTATCACTGACTATAACTATCTGTGTGCTATTCTAAATCCGTTCAGCCGGTTTCACATGATTGAGTAACAAACATTCAAATATTAAACCTTCACATTTATAATATTATTACTTCCCGTTCTCGTTCTCATTCCTATTCCTGTTCCCGAATTATTAGTCATTAAAAATTTGAACCCCCGTTTCAGTCCTTTAGGGGTTGAATAATGTCCACCGTGTCGTGTTGGACCCTAAAATAAATGCCAATGACGCAATAATCATCCCATAAAACCTCAATAACGACATCCATATCGAGTTTGGGCTTTTTACACCATTTACCCCTTAAGGGGTTGATTTTCAGAAATACACTAAACATGTTTGATCATTTGTAAAAGTTGTAGTTTTACAAAAGTTGTAGTGTTATAAAACTACAAGTACTCCTAGGAAGTTTTAAGTCGTAATGTGTATTTTATATTTTTTCCATACAAAGATTGAACTACATTTGACCCCTTTAGGGGTTGAATAATGTCTACCATTTAAAAATAAATGCCATTTTCGCAATCAACATAAAACTTCGATAACGACACCCATATCGATGTTGGGCTTTTTTACCCCATTTACCCCGAAAAGGGTCGAGTTTCGGAAAACCACGAAACACGTGTTTGCTCATTTGTATTTAGAAGTACTACTACGAGGTTTCAAGTTGAAATGTCTATTTAATATTTTTATTCCATACAAATTTTGTACCCCTTTTTCAACGCTTTACGGGGGAATTTTCTAAAATCCCTTGTGGGTGTTTACACTAAATAAAATATCTATGTACAAAATTTCAAGTCTCCAGGTTCAGTGGTTTGGGCTGGGCAATAGTCTGTCAGTCACCCCTTCACTTTTATATAAGAGAAGATACTTATTACTTGAAAAAATAAATAAATTTAAAAAATATTATAAACACGACTGCTCTGCCAAAAACGAACTAAAAAGTTAAATAACAAGTGTCTTTGCAGTCGACCATTTTGTGTAACAATTTTTAATCAAAGAGGTCCCCCGACTGCAAAGACACTTGTTATTTAACTTTTTAGTTCGTTTTTGGCAGGGCAGTCGTGTTTATGATATTTTTTAAATTTATTTATTTTTATTTCATACATTTTAGTAACATATTTTTTTTTGAAAATGGCGTCGTACTGTTGCCATAGTGACTTTTTATAGCCAGTGTCACTCGGAATGATGTAAGGATTCTAACGATACCATATACATCTAAACCCGTTAAGCCATTTAGAAGTTATGGTGGAATAAAGAAACTCACATTCCCACAAACATACCTGAACCCTGAACATATATACACTCCTTTTTGGGCAGTCGTGTAAAAACTAATATTTATCTATTCTGTGTTATTTGTTTTCAAAAACTTACCATTTAAGCTACTTTTCAACGCGAGGTCTACAATAAGTCTACAGCTCACGGAGACACTAGTGATATAACTATGGAATAATTTCTCCAAGTAGGAATACTTGTTTTTTAAGTGCGTTAATGTTTGTGTCGATAAACTGTTTGAAAAGTGATTTTGATTGTGATGTGATTTTTAAACAACCATAAATAAGCTGGTACTACTATACACATCAATATATTTTGTCCAAAATCTCTTTAGAAAATTATTCAGAATCTAATACGTAGATACGAGTATCTTAATAATTCCATATTAAATGCACACGGTAATTTTTCCAGAATCGTTTTTTTCTGTAAAGTTTGTTGATATATTATTTATTATCTAGGTTCGTATCGAAAACGTATGTTGTTGTCTCCTCACTACAGCTGCTACGACAAACTGCAAGCGCGGTCCTGCGCAGTAATTAGATTGAGTGGCGCGTGCGCCGGTCGCGACCCAGCGCCCGCCCCGCGTCTGCCCGCGTCGTTTGCTCCCGTAATGTCCATCAGCCGGCACGGTTAAAAATATTATGCAGGGGTGTCAAAGATACGGCCCGCGACCAAAATCTATCCAGTGAGGATTTCAGATGGCATTCGATGTCACTGCGTATTGTAAGATAGTAAAATAAGAGACCTCAGGTATCTGAATCCTAAAGCTCAAGATAACTTTTTTATTACCTACCTTTGTATGAAAATTACTTAATCGAAATAAGTAAAGATTTTAATATTTTATTTTGAGTCTGGCCCGTCAACACACCTTAAATCTAGAAATGGCCATTTAGAAAAATCAGTCTGACACCCCTGATATTATGTTATGTATACTGTACTGTAGCACGACGGCGGCGGCAGCGTGTGCCCGCAAACACAGCGACTAGCGAACTTGACAAAATCAACTAGCAAAATAACAACAGACAAACAGCAACAGCTTCCAGCACTCCTTGACAAGGTCGCATTTGTAAAAACGACGATGGCTGTCACAAAGTAAATACGTATAGATGTAACTTTTTGAAACGGTTATATTAGTCAATGGTTAAAGAGTTTTCTTTTACGTTTGTATGTCAATGCCACAGACCATACATACTACGTAGTCAATGCCATGCTTGCAAAGTTCATAGTTGATGTCTTATTGCTTAGCCCTCGCTAAGCAATGCGATAAAGTTGCACAAAATATTCAACTATAGTTTTCCGTAGGAATGTAGGTGTTCAGTCCAGGAGAGAGAGGCCGCTCCGGTGTGCCACGACTGCGGCGCACCGGTCGACACCACGGAGCACACTCTTGCAGAGTGTCCGACGTGGTCGTCACAGCGGAGAGAATTAATGGCGGTCATTGGAGGGGACCTCTCGCTTCCCAGTGTGGCAGCCGCAATGCTGGGTGGTGACAGGTCTTGGCAGGCGGTGGTCTCCTTCTGTGATGACGTGATCTCACAGAAGGAGGCCGCCCTCTCTGCAGCCTCCTACCGAGAGGCGGATGCGGACGCAAACCCGCTCCGACGGAGACGGCCGGGAGGAAGGAGGAGACGATACGCGCACCTCATTCCTTCCTAGTACTTGTCAGAGGACGAGTGCCAATCGGTGGTCCTCCAAGTGCCGGGCTCATTAGGGCATCAATACCAAGACCACACGGTGCGTGATATCACGGTCCCGTAGGTCCTGCGTGTTAGGTGGTGCGGGGAAGCAGTAGGGGGTTTAGTGGGTAGGGCTTTGGTGGCGAGTCCCACATACCTTCGGGATGCATAGCCGCATTCCCCCTACTATAAAAAAAAAGAAAAAAAAAGGTGTTCAGTCCAGGAAAATCTGATTACCTCACCACTCCTTAAAAGGCTTATTATTTTTTAATAATATTTCCAAATGAGTTTTTTTTTACCTAGAACGCGGCCTACAGCTGTGAGTGAAACCACACCCTTGGCTGTGTTAATTTAATTGGCATTGATGCAATTGTCCCGGTGTCTGATGAACATGAGATAATTAGCATTCGGCCGCATCTTCCCCTCTTAAGGTATGAATTTTAAAAACATAATTTCTCAGTGCATTGCCTGGATTATAAAAAGCCTGCAAAACTTCAAGTTCGTAAAACCAATAATTTAGACTGGCTCTGATAATTATGTCAGTCGGTAAGTTTCTCCCTTTATTAATCCACAAAAATGAGTATTTTGTTTATGTAGTTAACTATTTTCCTGTAAGTTTGACTTGTAGATAATAACTAGCGGCCGCCCGCGACTTCGTCTGCGTGGAAAGTTTTTTTGCTATACCTCGGGAACAATACTTTTTTTCGGGATGAAAGGTACCCTATGTCCTTCTCTGTACCCCTGACAACGTGTATGCAAAATTTCACGATGATCGGTTCAGTAGTTAAGACGTGAAGGCGTAACAAACAAACAAACAAATAAACAAACAAACGGACTTTCGCATTTATAATATTAAAGTAAGGAAGTAAGGATACTAGCGGCCGCCCGCGACTTCGTCTGCGTGGACATTTGTTTTGCTATCCCTCGGGAACTATACCTATTTTCTGGATAAAAGTTACCCTATGTCTTTTTCTGTACCCTTGACAACGTGTATACAAAATTTCATAATGATCGGTTCAGTAGTTAGGACGTGAAGGCGTAACAAACAAACGAACAAATAAACAAACAAACGGACTTTTGCATTTATAATATTAGTAAGGATAGTAAGGATATAGTAAGCATAGCTTTTTTTAACATCCAGTTGAGTTGTTTTTATGAGTGTGGGTCAAACATAGCGGTTGGAAAGGTAGTGCGCAGACGCGTGACGCAATGTAAGTCAATTGCGCCGTACACGGGGGCCCACAACAAGCCCCCCGCCCCCTCGGCCCGCGACACAAGGAACACAATTGTTGTCACATTCCTTAATAGAGACTCGGGATGGTTCTCAAACTTTGGATGTCTACTACAAAGGAAATTGGTCCGTGTGCGCCCATTAGCCTATAGACTATCTCCAGCCGTGGGCATTGACCAATGAGCTGCAAGTATTTTGTTCCCTAGGAGTTCAATTTGTGGAACGGAGTATAACTAAGAGATAAAAAAAATTCGACATTGAATTAAAACATTTGCGCATTGTTATGGTGACACAAGTGTTTACGTCTTGAAATGACGTGCCGCCATATTCGCCACGCCCCGTAGAAAGAGAGGGGGATACTTCCGCCGCCGGCTGTCTACTCTCCATCCGTTACATACATCTTACGAATTTTCGATCAGGGTCACGTGATCCTAACTGACGCGAGTTTAACATTTTTTCCCCATTACAAAAAAGCGTACAACGCCGCTAATGAAGTTTTCACTTCAAAAAAACAATCGTTCTTTTTTATGTTAGATAGGCAAGTGCTTGACCGCTGTCACACCGTACGCGATGTAGGTAGCAATCTACGATGAAACGCCTAGGACATACCTAACCTATTCACTTGCGATTGCGACTTGAAGGCCGTTGGAAGGAAGATTGTACCTATCGGATAACACAGACTCAGGGAAGCAGTTTCACTCTCTAGCGGTACGGATGATAAAATTTTAAGCAAAGCTCTATTTTTTTTGTGTCGGTACAAAAAGTAGAGAGAATCTGTTTTTTAAAAAAAACTGTTCTTTCATCAATGGTGGGTTTTAGATTAGTTAAGTCAGCGTACATTTTGTAGAAATAAACAAAAGAAAAAAATAAAATGGTGTCCACCTATAAAGTATAGAAATCGGAACTGCGAAAAACCATGTCAGAGTTGTTTTCACAGACAGTTTTTCTTATCAGTGGAAAATTTCGTAATTTCAGTGGTAATTTAGTTGTGAAAAATATATGTAACAGTTTGAGAGCCGTTGGTTGTAACTATCCGAAGGATGTGGTACAGGACTGCCAGCCAACAATTGCGGCTCAAGTGAACACATCCTTATAAGCAGAACGTTTGCTTGAGGAGCGGCGCGGGGACGCTTCCTCCGCGCCGCGCAAACACTACGATTTATTACGACCCACTCGATTCAAAACAATACAACACTATTAGATCATACTGTTTTCTTTTGTTTCAAACTCTACTCAGAAGAAATGAAATCGTATCACAATAACATCTAATTATTACGCGCCTTTATATACTTAATTACGCTCATTCCCCTGATTACTCTCTGTATGTAATCGTAAATTACCAAATGTTGTGTTGGGTAATTGCGTATCCTTGTAGCTTGGCAACCTTCGATCAAGAATACCCTTGACCAAGGATATTCTTGATCGAAGTTGGCAACTGCATTTTTTTTAATTTAGTGTTAGGTAAAAGTTCAGGTAAAAAGATTACTTATCTAATAGATATAAGTATCTGTTGATACAACAATTTAATGAATATAGAGAACCATTTTTGGGCAAGTTGGATTTATTCGATTCGCTTTAACTCGTATAACATTTATCATTGTTGATGGATTGATTTAAAACATCAATACAAAACAACTGTTAATATTAAACGTGTTTTAGAGGTATATATAATATAAAATAACATTAATATAAAACACGTCATGTATTTTAATATTCATAGACTAACCTCGCTTGACCCGACCGTCCCTTGTTTTGACAACATTTTTTGTACAATTCAGTAGTTCTAATAAAAAAATATTAACGTATATTATAAATAGCGTTTGGTGTGGTATAGGTATCTTCAATATCAGTTAATAATAAAGTAGATGTAAATTACAATTGTTTATAATTAACCGCAATGACTTCTATTTAAAGTACCATTACGGACATAAAATATTTTGTCCCATTATGTAACAAACATTATATTTCAAACCAATTAAGGTGTTGTGCAATCAGACATTGGTGAACTAATAATTATTTCTGACTGTTTTTTAACATTGAAAATGTTTATGTTTTCTTGATTGATTAAAGTGGGCCGATTTATGAAATTGTGGCCTGTAGTTTCGCAGATATGAAAGGTACGCAAATGAATTATATGTCAAATGTGCGTCTGTTAAAGGGCTACAAAGTACAATTTCAATTCCGAAAATCGGTCAGTAACTTTTAGAGATTTTCCAAAATTTCAAAAAAATTTCACCGACTTGGATCGAGTATTTCTGAATATTTTTTTTGTTGGAGCTCTTTATTCAAGAAACGGAATAAAATAGTTCTCGGGATTGAATTAAGCTACAGTTTGAGCCATCTTAGGAGGCGGGCGGACAAAAAATAGGGTAGACTGTAGTGTCCCTTTCGCACGAGTATGCCTGTAGTTTCGCAGATATGAAAGGTATATGTAAAATATAGTATAAGCCAAAGGGCTTCAAAGTGCAATTAAAATTCCTAAATTTTCTAAACATACTAAGTTTGGGCTCTTGCGGGAAGAAAACCACTAAATGAATTCTTATGAAACATACGCCAAACTCGTAATATACTCTTATCTAACATCCTGGAAGCATTTTTGAAAAAACTAATATTAAGTAATTTTTTTTCGATTTTTTTTTATTCTGGTAAGTACCTTAACTCGTACAATACTGGGATCAAAATATTTCAAAATTTTAAAATGATATTTTTTTTTAAATTGCTTTCAGGACGTTAAATAAGAGTATATTAGAAGTTGTTTGGCGTATGTTTCATAAGAATTCATTTAGTGGTTTTCTTCCTGCAAGAGCCCAAACTTAGTATGTTTGGAAAATGTTTTTCCGATTTTTTTAGACCAGTAGCTACAATGTAATAATATTGTTTATATTTGGAGTCAGCTCAAAAATCCCTTTCATCCGATATCCGACACGATGGGTTTTGAAAAAAAAAATTCAAATTCCATACAAAAAATGATTGTATTATATCTCCTTCCCATACAAAAACCCAAGATGGCTTCTTAAAATGATCTAAGGGTTCAGATAGTTCATCCTGCCAAACGATATTTCTCGATCACCAAACGCCGTATTTTTTATTGAGCACACGCAACTATTTACAGATTTTTCCAAAATTTGTCAAAATTTCAAAGTTTTTTCGCCGACTTGGATCGAGAATAACCGAATAATATATTTTTGAGCTCTTTATTTTTATTCAAGAATCAGAAAAAAATAGTTCTCGTTATTGAATTAAGCTACAGTTTGAGCCATCTTAGGAGGCGGGCGAACAAAAAATAGGGTAGGCTGTAGTGTCCCTTTCGTGCGAGGTCAGCCTGCGCTCAGGGCTTCGTTGCCCTATCGTGGCCCTATCGAGCTTACTATACGACGGCGAAAGTGCTTCGTGCTGCCTACTAACGTTAAACTGCGTATTCGCATAGTAGACTCGATACGTTTACGTTACGAATACTTTAAATGTTCGTGCTTGGGGTACAGAATGAAATTTATACCTTTGCCACCACTTGCCACAACCACAATAAGTATTTAAAAAAAAAGTTTTGACATTTTGTATTCAAACTTTTTTTTAATACCATGTTGTGGTTGTGATTGTGACAGGTGGTGGCAAAGGTATAATTTCCATTCTGCTGTTACTTTCGTACATTTGTGAAGTCGAAGAGATTTACATTTTTTTTTTATTTTTTTCACGCAACCGAAAATTTTGAAACTTTTTTCTATTACTAAGGGAGCTTATTCCTACGTACAGAAAAATATTCAGCTACATAATTTGATTTTTTTCGGACATTCCCCATTGCAGCGGACCACTGCATATTATCAATTTAATCGCATTGTAGTAGATAGTTCAATATTTACAAATTAGAAATGAAGTATCTACCTCAATACACTCCGCTACGAATCCTAAAGATTTTTCCCAGTAATCAACTTCTTACTTCTTAATACATTTAAATTAGGTCCCAATAACTTTTTTTGAGTTTGCTGGAAAACTTAAATCTTGGGATTGAATTAAGCTACAGTTTGAGGCATCTTAAGAGGCGGGCTGACAAAATAGCGGGCCCCTTAGGGAACGTACCCATACTACGTGAACCGTTTAGGGGGGGGAGGGGGTCTTTAAAATACCATGCTTGGTCACCGGGGGGGGGGGGGGGGGAGGGGGGCCTATGTTTTGTCACGTAGTCAATGGAAATCTGGTTCTTTTTTTTTCAAGTTGTATTCAAATATGGCACGCAGCGAAATTTTTTTTCTTCTTGATACATTTTTTCTCTTGTAATTGTATGTAAAATTATAATACACACTCTTGGCATTACGTGGCAAGCACCTTACTAATGAAAAGACAAAAATGAGCAAATTTGTTTTTTAGATTTCTGTTGAAAATTATGTAAAACCATTATCTATGAAATACTACGTGAAAACCAGAGGGGGGGGGGGGGGTCTTGGCATATACTACGGGTGGTCACCGAGGGGGGGGGAGGGGGGGTCAAAAATAGTAAAATATGGGTCACGTAGTATGGGTACGTTCCCTTACGCGCTAGGTATGCGCTCCGTCCACTTTATCGTCAGTATACAATAAAAAATGAATTCCTATAACTATGTATGGAGCCTATGTGGCATTGATAACAGTGCCGTGTGCTTTATTTCTAAATTACATTTTCAATGACTTGATAGTTACGCGTAGTGTGAGATCTGTAGATTTTTTAAACGCTTTCAGACTTTAATGTAACCTAGGAACCTACTCAGGTACTACTCACGTAACCTCATCATATCAGCCGCACGACACTCACTGCTGAGTATAGGCTTCCCCTAAGGATCTCCACGACGATCGGTCCTGCGCTGCCCGCATCCAGCGACTTCTCGCGACCTTCACCAGATCGTCGGTCCACCTTGTCGGGGGCCTACCCTCGGAGCGTCGGCATTCTAGAAACTTTCCGCCCCAACGGCCATCGGTACTTCTTGCTATGTGTCTAGCCCACTGCCACTTCAGCTGTGCGATCCTTCGAGCGATGTCGGTTACGTTAGTTCTCCCGCGGATCTCCTGATTTCTGATTCGATCACGCAGAGAAACGTCGAGCATGGCTCTCTCCATCGCGCGCTTGGTGACCTTGAGCCTCCTTATGAGACCCATAGTTAGCGACCACGTTTCACTGTCGTAAGTCATCACTGGCAACACACTGTTCATAGACTTTCATGTTGAGAGACTGAGGTAAGTCGGACGCGAAGATTTTTCGAAGCTTCCCGAATGCTGCCCATCCGAGTTGGATTCGACGAGAGATCTCTTTCTCGAAGTTGACTTACCTAACTGGACTGCCTGTCCTAGGTATACGTAATGGTCAACTATTTCAAGTGTACTGTTCCCAACATGAACTGGAGCGGACACAACACGGGCATTGGACATGATTTTCGTCTTATTCAACTCACGTAACCTATGCTGAACAAATAAATATCATTCAGCATCGGCATAATAGTCCACTGAAAGAGGTAGCCTCCCCCCTCGAAGGCTGTTGCCACAAACTCCACTCCACACTTGGCGGGGTACTTATTCTCGAATCAATGTTTCTATCTAATAAAAATTAGGTACTCTATTCCTGAGTGGGTGAATTTAAAGGTTCTATTTTACTTACATAATTTCCACGGGCAATGGAATTTTAAGCAATAAAGTCACAAACGGATTTGAATAATAAAATAAAGGTTTAATAAAAATAAACCACGACTGCCCTGCCAAAACAAGTTTTAAATATTTTTAAAGTCATTTTTATTAAAACTCTTTACCTTAGTCACAATATGTGGCTTGGCCATTTCTCTACATGGAAAAATACAATAGTTCTTGTAGTAACGAAACGGCCAAGCCACATATTTTGACTAAGGCGCGTGGAGTTAGAAGTTTGGCTCTACATGAGGTCTGATAACTTTTTGACAGTGCAAGCCATATGGAGTCTTGGCAACATTATACATGAAAATCTTTTTGCTGGGATTGACCTTTTCAAAAATCTATAGCCAGCATCACTCGAAATAATGTAAGGATTCTAACGGTACCCCACAGGTCCGATCTGTTCAGGCTTTAAGAAGTTATGGTGGAATAAAGCCATGTGAGTTTCTTGTGTGTATGTATGTTCAATTGTACACATACAAACACATGAACCATGAACACAGTAACTCATTTTTTTGTATCAATTTGTATATATAAATTTTTTTGGGCATTCGTGTAAAAAAAGCTTAATTCGAATTCAATTAAATAATTTGGTTGAATTACTACTAAGAAAAAATGTTTTTACACTAACATTGTTCACATCGGCTATATACAGACTGTGACATCAACTTGTCGTTTCCACTGGCATGCAAATACATATCGACCTCTTGTAGACGATTTTTCGGTTTAAGTGTAATCTTTCTGCCATTTCCCTCTTAGCCGAAATATGCACTTCGGAAAATGTATTAGGTGTTATCGTACATATAACCCAGAATAACTATGTTTTCAAAAAACTTATGTATAAAAATTTTACCCATAAGTTTTTGAATTCATTCTTATTCTGGGTAGGTACGATAACACCTAATAATTGTTACATCAAAAATAATTTTATATTTAATATAAAATGATTTTTTATGTCACAATTTTGTATGACTTTAGGTATATAATATTGATATAGGAATGGGAGGCTGATACAACTACTTTAACTATTAGATTGTAACTATTTATTAATTATCATTTATTTACGATTTTCATTTATAGACAAATCTATTAAAATTCAATTGATAACATATTTTTGTTAAAGATGTGACTTATTTTGAATGTGTCTAAAAATAGAACGAGTAAGAACATTTAATTATTGTTCAATAGCTTTTTTTACAATTAATATTGTTAATTTCCTGAAGAAACCTTCCCTTTTGGAAAATAATATTAATTAAATTGTTATTCGAACGTCATAAGTTACTGAATTTAAAATAAAACTAACTAAGTACCTCTACGAAAGCAACCTATTATTGTTACGAAAATACAAGTAAGTACCTATTGAAAATACCTGAGAGAGTTACTTGGTGAATTCGCAATTCTGTCAGAGATTTGATACTTGTTGTACCGCAAAATGTTTATTTACGAAATGTAAGTCCAAGTCCAACTAAAACTTGAACTAGATAAAATCTGTATATACTGCAGACGTAACAAAGTAAATATTAGGCATGAATTTAATGAAATTTGCCGATGGTCAAATCCAACCCTGGAAAATTCGTGAAAACTCAATTCATTCATCCATTCACAGTAATAAATGTTTCAAGCTTACACACCCAAAGAAATTGCTTGGCATAAAATTGAAGCCAGATTTTCGAATATACGATAATCAGGAAAAGTCACGTACTAAGAGGTTTCAGAATCGCGACATAAAACTCTAATTAATGGCAATTAATAAACAATTAATGGAGGTTTGCCCATTACTGTCGCGTACGTGACTGCTGGCACGGTGCGAGGCAACTAATCAAAACAAACGATTTGTTTCATAGGAATATCGATTAATTTGCAATTACCACTGTTGGGTAACTGCCTAGGGATTCCTGATAAATCGATTTAGGTGATAAATGAGATATTTAAATGACCTATGATTAGGAGACGCGCCGCGTAAAGCTTTCGGTGGTTATAGTAGGTACCTACTACTCAGTTTTCCTCTAAGATGAAAAATATGATATTAAGAAGCCATGCTTCATTCAAAATCATTCGATTTCTACATATAAACAGAAAATTATCGCTCTTATAAAAGAGTTTAAGAAACATAAAAGTTACTATTTATTTAAAATAGAAACAAAGTATGAATAATAATAGTAAATCATCAAGTTACTAAAAAACGTAATGGACACTACCATTAGTACCGTCTGAAAGGCGCCTTCGCCACAACACGTGATAATCACCAAACCAACAAACAAACAGTGGTGGACGTGACGGCGGGTCCGATGTTGCGCCAAATCGATTCGTAATCGAATTACACATCGTTAATTAACCACCAAACCAAACTGACAAACATCGAATGACGTCCATTATACAAATGTTTCCTTCCGCCAAAATTGCTTGGTGGAAATTACGATTTTCGGAATTGCATGTGCATAAACGCTTTGAAGTGTAGGTAAATTTTAATTAACATTCTATTTGATTAGTAACTTGGCTTATTGACTGATTTTGGTTAAGGTGACACCCTGACCGAAAGTGTGGTGCCGCGGTGAATTTTATTTAAAATTGTAATTCATACACAATTTTAATAAAACTTATAATTATAATACTTCTAGCAGTGATTAAGAGGTAGTCACTGCTAGAAATAGATAGCAAAACTGCTAAAAGTGGCTGTTTTTGTCTTTTGACACATTTGCTATCTATAAGCACTTCTACGAATGAATAACTACGTGGGAATCTAGTGAGAGTGATAGTGATACCTTCTAAAAATACTAAGCCATAGGCCCTACAAGTTCCACGAAAACCTCTGTGGGCGCCACTTCCGGTGGTAAAGCCACCTCAAGACTTAAATAGTTGTAGGGAGGAGGTTGTTATCTGGTGCAATGGCGGATCCAGAGGGGTGGAGTAGCTAAGAGGTTCAAGTCGACGGTTTCTTTATTCGTGTTGCGGCCGTCAGACATTCGCAAATCTCGACTTGGAAACTTTTGTTTGTTGTACATACGTAATCCCAACATGAAAATCCGCCACTCGTCTGGTGATAAGAGTGATCTCCGATAGGCACACTTGTTACATTAGAATTTTTGGAATTGAAAGTGCGACACCATCAATCTTGATATCATTTCCAAATTCCCTAATGATCTAACTCCCAAATCATCGACGGAACTTATCATACTTGACTACGGTGGAAGCTTTCCCAGTTCAGAGGATGTGTTGGATATGAAAATTCCACTATTTACCTCGATATTTCACCAAAACATGAATAAAGGTACTTACACCACATAATTTAAAATTGTACTATTACCTAACTTTCACTATAAATAGATCTTTATAATATTCAAACTACCCATGTATGACTACCATCAATAAATTTATTAATAGTTATTAACACTTTTTAGTCATTTTATTAATTATCTTAATCACTTAGCAAATAATAATTAACATGAGTTTCGTATTTGATAAATACTTACATAAAAATATAATTCTAAACATTAACTAAGTAAATTATTAGGCTAGTGAAACACGCTAGAAATACACTAGGCTAGTGAAAGACACTAGAAACAAACTTAAGTTCATGTTAACTTAGTATATTTAAATTGTTATCTGTTATCTGAAATAATTTCACCCATTTCACGAACACGTGAGATGGGTGAAAGTCCAAGCCGTTTTTTTATTAGACTGAATATATGATAATGGGCAGACATCCCTAGAGGACCATCGGTCTGCAGAGGGTTGGCTCGGAGGTGGCCTGTCGACCAGTACCGGCGATTCGACAGGGCTGTCCCGAGCCAGCAAACACGACAGGTGTCGTGATAAATGGTTAACTGATGGACCACTTGAGGATTGGACAGGAGATTATGGTAATCAAAGAAAGCTTGATGTGATGAAGCTAAAGGACAAATTGAACTGAGGAAATTTGATAAATGTTTAAAGTAAAATGAACATTAAGGACATTAAAAAAAGGAAAGTGATTTTTTTTTCGGTGCTTCGATAGTTATTGACGATTATTTGTGAAGAAACTCAAACCCGATCACTTTCATTAGCAAAGTGTAATTCTATAAATAGAAGAAAAAAATACAATTAATGCGATAACGCTAGGAACTAACTACGATTCTAATGTCACGTACTAAAGTCCATTAAATCTAAATTAGTAACTATTACTTGAAGAACAGTTTCTTTAAAGTTCAATAAATTGTTTACGTTATTTTCCACTTAGAGACATTTTTCGTATTCTACATGACTTGATTGAGGAGTTTGACAAAAATCCTAAAGATACATCATAGAAATTTCCAAAGTAGCATACCTACTGTAATCGATTTCACGAGTCGATTGTGAGAATCGAGCTTGGTTCCCCGAAGCAGGAGGTGCTGTCTGAGCCTGAGTGATGGATGATTAACGATGGCTGCATCGACAGCCCGCCGTGATTGTCTGTTTGTTTGCCTGATTGTATTCAAATAACACCTCCTTACAGGGTTAGCTTGGGGTCCAAGGCAAAAGAAAAGAGGTGAAAATTATTCGCAAGGGACTACCGATTATTGTAATAAAATATACGAAATTAAAATATATATATAATAAGGGAGACGTACCAAATATTGGATGCGTGCCCAATACTGGATACATCAATTTCTAGAAAAGTAACCATTGCCATCTATTGTAACAGTCTAAAACTACTTCTACAATGTTTAATTTCAATGGTTTCTCCGATAACAGCGCCATAACTAGCTTCAGTCAGCTGTCAAAATTCAATGTGTGTTTTTCGTTCATCGAACTAATTTTGATATAGTGTTACAAAGTGTGTTAAACAACGGTGAGTGCATTTATTTGTTTTTATAGGGATTCGTATTAACTAGGCTAGGCACAGTTATTGCGACGTAATAAACGCTTTTTCTTGATATTATTATGATAATTTTGGTAGGTAAAGAGTCAGAGAACATTTTCGTAAATGTAGGTACTTAACTCAATACTAGATACAGTGCTACCCCTAATACTTGTTATACATATAAATTAGTATGTAGTAGTTATTGAACTTAACTTACAACTTATCGATGGGCTTATGAAGTTTGTGCTGGGCTAAATCCAGATGTAATAGACTATGTTTGTGAACACGACCCATTTAACGAGTTGATTTATCTTATTTGTAGTGTGTCTGTGTATTCCTTATACTGGATATCCCATATTGAGTGTTATGTACCCAATATTGGATATCCAATATTAAGAATACCTACTGTCCAATATAGGGTACATAAAATTATGACGTTGATTTCTGTCATTTTAAAGAGAAAAAAAAATATTTTCCGATTATGAGTGGAGCTAGAAGTTTATTTCTTTTTGGAATGCTTAGATGATTAGATACTTATCTCTATGAGTGTAACAAACTAATGTTTTTTATTAACTATGTTGGTCTTTTTTACGGTTTTCAAAAAATATCCAGTATTTAGTATGTCTCCCTTACCGTAGTTAAAATATGCTTGGTTTGGTAATAGCCTTATAAAGCCGAATATGGTAGTAGCTAGGGACCATCAAACTGAACAACTTTTACTATGACATCAACTCTGAAATCGCGAAAAAAACAGTGTTTCACACAAAAAATTATAACGAATATATCAAAATGTATGAAAGAGCTGTTTTTTTCCCTAGCTACCATATTTGGCTTAATAAGGCTATTATCAAACACTCTGTAGAGGAATACCTGTGTGTATAGTATATGACCTAATTAAAGTGCTAATTAGAATACATTAATTTACCATGAGGAAGATATTAAAACGATTTGCATCGCAAATTAGTACAGTAGGTCCCCATTGCAGTTGCATAATTATAAGCAATTATGTTGTTGCCAATCAAAATAATATTTAACAAAATGGTAAATAATGATAAAAAAGAAAACGTGAATTATTTGGGTTGCAATATTAGTATTTTATCACATAGAATGTCAGAATTGCGGATTTTTTGCCTTTTGATAATAATAATAATATAATAAATTACTCTTTATTCTACACAAATGAAGAATTATAAATATAAGTACAGTTACAGAGAAGAAAGAAATCGTACAAGAGACGGTCTTATCTCTTCCAGATTACGATTGGGTGAAACGGTAAATAAAAATACAAGAACTAGAATGGGAGCCCACTCCCCTTGAAAATTTGAAAGGACTAGGACTAGTTTGAAAATAACTACCTATATTTAAAGATAAATACAAATAAACCTAAAGGAGAATTATATGAATAGTCAGCAGAATAAGAGGAAAGGAAATAACTTTTAATTCTATCTCGAAAAGAACTACGACCGACTCTGAGCTTTCCTGATAATCTTCTGGTAGAGAGTTCCATAAGCGGCCAGCATGGACAAAGTACAGGACAACGAACAGTAAAGGAATATAATGAAAATAAATCAGTGGAATGATGTTGAATTTTTAAAATAAAATAAATAAACAATAATTTAATTATAGAAATGGAAGGTTTTGATTGGATTATACTCTTTTTTTTATTTTTGAAAATTTTGTAAGGATAATTTATGAACTTTGTTCAAGATCTAATTTGGTTTCACTGTAAAGTCCTAGAGTAAAAAGTATCCAACTTTTCAACCGCTTCCGATTGTGACAGGGACCACCCCGCTACTGATAGATTGCTCACGATGAGTTTTATCACATCGCAAGTGTCCATACTGTCCATTGTTGTCAGTTTTTGTCAACTCCCCGTTATAACGACTACAACCCGTTGTGTCTTTACGTGCCCCAACTACGTATAGAGGCTACTTGATAGTTGACGTTATTTAATTTGAGTATCCCCTTATTGCCAAATTTACTATATCGATTTAAATTAAAGAGGGCTTAGTATATTTACCTGCTATTGTTTGCGCATGCAGCAACTATCAATATGATTGGTCATTATAGATAGGGGAACTAATTAATTTTTCGAGCTCCGCCGTACATGCATTCTAGCATGTTAAGTTGTAGGCCCTGGTTACCTACTTTGCCTTGGCCCAGGCGTTAAACTGCCGTCCACTGGGGCACTACTAAGTGAGGACTTTAAAATTGCTAAGATGACAGCAAAATTATTTATTATTAGGTCTTTACCTATGAAATTGCCGATATTTTGTCACATACAGAGAAAATAATAACTTCTATAATTTAAAATTTTAACAAAATCGTGAATATTACATCGAATTATGATCATGATAGTTAACTATCAGTAAAAATAAAGTCCATATTTTAGCTTTCGTGACATTAAAAAAAAGATTTTGAAAGTGACTCTTTTTTTGTGAGCAAAAAAAGGGTGACCGAAGGGGTTGTAACTTAACCAAAACTTATTTTTTCGCTTATCTTAAATGGAAATAAGTTAGCATAGTGTTCAAACATTAGTACGTAAAAGTTTTGTTACATGAGTGTTCATGGTTGTTAAATGAACAAAGAAAATGCTATTATGAAAAATGCAACTTCTTGAAAAATCTCCATACAAATCGGCAATTTCATAGGTAAAGACCTATTATTATTATTATTTAAGTTTCGGCACTCGTTGTCTATAAATTTACATACTATTCGTACGTACTTAGTTTATATAATGACTGTTTGTGCCAGAATAAAGAGAAAAAAATATATAAAGGAGGTATCTGGTACCTAAATCTGAGGTGACATTTGAAACCAAAGAAAAAAACCCTATTGAAAGCAACGCGTAATTGGACTTAACCCCAAACTAACTCACTTTTCACGAGAATTTTTCCCTGTTGGTAGTTCGCTCTTTTGAGTTAAAACTCAATCCTTGTAGAGTTCATTTCGGCCTTATCATCATCACCTTAGGTAAAAAAAGGTTTATCTTTATGGAATTAAAAATATCTTAGCCTTTTTTCTAAAGGAATTATCCCTTTGAAAGAATGATAAACAATGTTAAAAATTACATCCAAACATACACATAAAGTCATTTTTCCCTTTTCAAATGAAAGTTACAACAAACTGACAACAAATTTGAGTTTTGTAGGTACCTACAAAAACACAATGAAGTAGTTTTTTCACAGATCTCTTTTACAAAACCGAGCTATTGGTTAGATAATAGGAGAATAAACAAATTATTACGATTCTATGGAACTGGTAGAATGCTTGTCAGGCTCGCACGGCTAATCAAAGCCTTTGTATGTCTGTCTGTCCGTCATGCTGGACTCAAACCTGTTTGAATCATGGGCGAGCTTTGAATCCAGCCAATTAAACAGTAGTTTTTAATTATATTTCATGTTTGTATGAAGTTACACGCGGTCATATTGTGTTGTAAAAATATTATTAACTCTCTATCCGTGCGTGAGGTCTTCAATTGTAATTGACTTGTTAGTTTTTATAGCCAAGTTACTATTAACGATTGTTAAAATAAGTCTGCAATAAAAAGGGAGGTACAGTGACATGATGTCAGCTGCTGCACGGCGACTCCCTCTGCTGAGCATAAGCCTCTCCCAGTATACTCAAAACCGGCCAAGTGCGTGTCGGGCCACGCGCAGTAGGGTTCCGTAGGTACATTATACCATACCATATTTTAATACCGCTATCATTTTTCGTCTGAAAAAATAACTTTGTTTTTCACAGTGTTTGTATGAATGACAAAGTTATATTTGCGGTTTTGGAAAATGTACTATATCTCAAAAACTAATTACTGTATCTCGTTCAAAACAATTTTCGTTGAAAGTGTTTATTAAGATCTATAGTTTATATTTTTTTTAGATTTTTCACCCTCTTACTTTAAAAGTTAAAGGGGGGGGGGACACACATTTTACCACTTTGGCGGCATATATTTTTGAAACGGTTGACTTTAAAAAAAAATAGTCTTAAGAACCTCAATGTCATTTTTAAAGACCTATCTATAGACACCCCACAAGTATTGGTTTGATGAAAAAAAATATTTTCAGTTTCGGTTCCATGTATGGGGAGCCCCCCCTTAATCTTTTATTTTTTTTATTTTTGTATAAAAATCGTAAAGCGGTTCACAGAATACACCTACCTACTAAGTTTCAACTATGTAGTCCTAATACTTTTGGAATAAAGTGGCTGTGACATACGGACGGACAGACAGACAGACAGACAGACAGACAGACAGACAGACAGACAGACAGACAGACAGACAGACAGACAGACAGACAGACAGACAGACATGACGAATCTATAAGGGTTCCGTTTTTTGCCATTTTGGCTACGGAACCCTAAAAAGGGACAAACAAATTGTAATATTCCATTATTTATAACTTAACATTAAAATTAAAAATCGCTTAAGGGAATGGGATCTTAAAACACATCAATTTAACTTGATCTAAAATATAAACTTAGTTCTTGAATTTTTAATCTTCTAGATTTTATGCATTCACAATGCTATCCTGAGCTGCTACGTGAGTCGATTCTTTCTAATATTTTTCAATTATATTAATAATCTTAGTTCTTGAAGTTTTGTAACTAAATAAGAACGACAGGTGCTGTACCAAATTTCCCTCAACACCACCGGTTTTAGCATTCCGAATCACTTTCATGTAGGTATAGTTTAGTGTGCGAAGTAAAATTATACAAAGTAAGAATAATCTTAATAGAATTGAAAATCTGCAATACGGAACTGATATCACGAAATCTTATCTCGTATTTGATTAATACCTACGTGAAAAGTGTAACTTGCCCTTAGGCTCATAGGTCAGTAGTCAGTACGTAGGCGATATCAACACAATCTGAGAAATCATATCTTTAATATTAGTGGTAAACAAACTCACTTTTAGATAAGGGTATTTATTAAAATAGAGTGTTCATCGTTCCAGCAGGCCTAACACATAAAAACAATCGCGATAAGTGGACGATGTTCGTCCCACTCCGTGACACTATTAACTCAAGTTTCAATATCAAGTAAATTGAACGATGAATTGCGTCCGATTATCGCGATTCTTTTTATACAGTAGGCCTGCAGCAGGGTGGTTGAAGCAGAACGGGTGGATGTGAAGGAAAAACGGGGAACGAGAAATTAGTTATTAGATACTATTTATTAAATTCAAGTTACAAAGACTCATTTATGTTAGTAATAAAAAGTTTATAAAGTTGTAGATTAGTTATAGATATAGATTTGAATTATTTAATTGTAAATGCTGCACCTTTTTTTCAGTTAATTTGCCGTATAACTTAGACATTGATGTATTTCAAAGTGATATATTTTAATAAGTTCAATAATCAAAGACCTACATACCTATTTCAATTGTGTAAATTTTGAGTGAATCAAATTTTAGTTTACACTTCCAATGTTTATAAATCAACTAGCATAGGATTGATAATAAAACGTGTAAGTACCCAGAGTGTCCTTGAATAATATAATTCATAATATAATCTACATTTTATAGATGTCTATAAAATGTAACTACCTAACGCTTTGTTTGGTCAACAAAAAGTTTATAAGGTCTTTACCCTCCGTCGGTAAAATAAAAAAAACATTCCAACATTTATTCCAGGTATGATACGTGTTTGTGCAAATATGTAATTATAAAATTAATTTGTGTTCCTTATAATGTCATCGGTTTGTGTACGTCATTCATTATCATTAATTATAGAAACTTTGCAGCGAAAAATATTTGAGTATATAAACTAGATTAGCTGTGAAAATTTAAATAAGTAGGTATTACATTAAATTTAGGTACACTACACGTATTGAAAATGCATTTCTACATCTAGAAGGAAAACCAACCTCATGTTAACATAACTCCAAGTTTTAACCACTTTTTCTCGATTGGACAAAGTATTGATATTATAAAATGATGATCAAATACTAAATTAACAAGGAAATAAGAGTTATCAATTGCGTCTTCGATAAGCAAGGCTGATCAATTAAAAAAGCAATCTATGATGGTTTTCACGAATACTGAAACAATAACTGAAACATTATCAGTCTAGGCTGATTACAAGCACTTTGGAAGTCAATACGCCATCGATATGATAATCTATGGCACGCCGGCGGGAAACCTTGTACGGAGGTATACGGAGGAAAAGAAACTCGTAAGTCTATCTTCTCCTCTATTTAGGGTTCCGTAGCCTAATGGCAAAAAACGGAACCCTTATAGATTCGTTATGTCTTCTGTCTGTCCGTCTGTATGTCATAGTCCGAAACTATTATTATTACAAAGTTGAAACTTGGTAGGTAGATGTATGCTGTAAACTGCTTTACGATTTTTACACAAAAATAATAATAAAATAAAGATTAAGGGGGGCTCGCTCATACATGGAACTGAAATTGAAAAAAAATTATATCAAACCTATATGTGTGGGATCTTTAAAAATGACATTGAAGTATCTAAAACAATTTTATCTCAAAGTCAACCGTTTGAAAGATTATAATTACAATACCAAAGTTTTGAAATAACTTTTGAAATAAGAGACTGAAAAATCTTAAAAAATATATGCTGCATAGTAGATATTAATAAACACTTTCAACGAAAATTTTAACGAGATGGTTTTAACGAGATATACATAGCATAGTACCTAAGCAGTTTTAGAGGTGATTTTTTCAATGCTCAGATAAAAAAATATTAATTTGTTTTTTTTTATTTTTTTTATTTTAACAAATACATAAAAGAATAACAAAGTTCCGTACCAGATTGAAATCCTACTTATCTTGACACATCATTCCTCTTTGTTTCAAACAGTAATTACCTACGTTTAAAAAAATATATATGTTTTTAGTACTAACTTAATTAGAATTTAAATATAAAGTAAGAGAGAAAAAAAAATACCTACACTGTTAATGTATTACTGTCAAATTAAAAATGTGTATAGTGTCTAGTATTCTTATTAGTACCTATTACTCGTACATAGTTAGATTATTGTAAAATAAAATGAGTACCTAATGGTGAAAAAAAGCAATAAAACTATTTACCTTATTAAAATTTTCAATGAAAATTAGCTATAGGTATTACTAGTAAGTTATTAACACGACATACTCATTGTGTTTTTTCTAATAAGACAGCTTTCAATGTGCGTCTTTAAGTGTAGGAAATAAAACAATTTTGCTGTATGAAAACCTCATCAGTCGATGTAACTTTGCTGTGATGTAATATAGTATGTGCCAAAACCTATATACAAATATCCAAAAGAAAAAAAAGATGTTAGGTATAGTTATTTATACCTCATATTTATAATGAAATTGACAATTTTATCTCACACAGAGGCTCTCATATCTTCTATGATGATAAAGATACTTCAGTGACTTGTTATTATTTCGAATTATGATCATGTCGGCCTACTATCAGCAATAAAAAAATCTGATTTTCTTTCCCTTACGTTAAAAAAAGTATTTTAAAATGACTCCTTTTTTCGTTAGCAGAAATAAACACTTATATCTTTATAGCTTAGCCGATGTCGTTCATGGTTGTTAAATAAACTAAGACAATATTGGAAAATGCAAATTCTTTAAAATTAAAACAGAAATTTCATACTCCCCTAATATATAAAAATTAGGTGTCTCGTAGTTTTTGGATATTTCACATAATGTTTTCGAACCTTACATGAGTAGGTACTTTTGGTAAAGAAATTTTAGGCAGATTGTTTTCCTAAGAAAGATATCAACGATATAAAAAAAAATATTTTTTAATAATTAGCATAATAGGTTTTATTTGTGCTACTTTGTCATTCTGTAAAGTTTCGTCGACTGAGGATTTGATGACCTTCGCAAAATGCAAGTTTGGCGTAAAAAAGGTTTTTAATTTTTATCATACATTCAAGAACTTTCACAATTTTATTTAGCCTTAAACTATGGAACATTCTGTCTGCTAATATTATTTTATTTTACATTTAAAAATATATTTTCGTTGTCTTTTAATAATAAAAAGTAAATTTGAAAATATTCATTTATTGTGTTAAATAAATTTCCGTTTCCGTTCTGTAGATAATATTCCTGTGTATTTGAATAGTGCAAAAAAAGTGAACATTGATGTCCTAGTTTTTGAGAAATGTAATAAAAACTCAAAAAAAAAACGCACAAATTTCGTATAAAATTTTATTTCAGTAATTTTTTATGACGTATTTAAATTAAAAATTTAAACATTTTATTTTTTAAATTACTAGGTAATATTATTAGCTTTCAAAAAATATTTTTGTTATAAATGTAGGACTTTTTAATCCGGAGAAATAATTATTTTCTGCAGGGTCATCTAAAATAAAAAGTCAAATTAAAATTGGCGGCCATTCCAACAGGAGTGGGGATAGACCCCAACATGTGGGGTTTTTGTTGATAAAATTAGGTGTATTACACGCCTTTAAATTATCGCTAGTTCAAGACCAAAGGCACTGTATATCACTGTTAAATGTAAGGAAACATTGTTCTAACTTTAAGTGTTTAGATAATAAATAAAAAACCGGCCAAGTGCGAGTCGGACTCGCGCACAAAGGGTTACGGACCAAAAAACGGCAAAAAAACACGTCTATTGTATGGCAGCCCCCCGTTTTATTCTGTTTTTAGTATTTATTGTTATAGCGGCAACAGAAATATTATCATCTGTGAAAATTTCAACAGTCTACATATTGTCGTTATTAATATCGAGCAAAAAAAACGGCAAAAAACACGTTTGTTGTATGGGAGACCCCCTGAAATATTTATTTTATTCTGTTTTTAGTATTTGTTGTTATAGCAGCAACAGAAATACATCATCAGTGAAAAATTCAGCTGTCTAGCTATCACGGTTCATGAGATACAGCCTGGTGACGGACAGACAGATGGACAGCGGAGGCTTAGTAATAGGGTCCCGTTTTTACCCTTTGAGTACGGAACCCTAAAAAGAAGAAAAAATAAGTAAAGATGGCGAAACTTGGTAGTAAAGAAAATTGAAACAATAACTTGAAATTCTGAAAAGTAAATGTAATAATTTGATTTCCAATAAAGCCATGCGCTATCGATTATTTCAAATTGCATTCGCTGGCAAATTGCATTATTGTTGTTATAACAAATCGTCGATTATTTTGTCAGGGAACAAATAATTGATTAAGTGATAACGGTAACACAGTTTGTTGTATTATATGTTTAAATAATAAAGAAAATAAGAGATAAGTGCTAGATCCTCCTTATTAATATGAAGATTAGGTTGGCTTCTGTTTGTGACGAGCCGTTTGGTAAACATTTATAACTGGTTTGAGTATTGTTTTTTAAGAATAAATGAATGTGTTAATAGTACTTACAATCTAAAATCAAAATGTACCTATAACATCTCTAAAAGATTAAAAAAGTTAGTTATTTTTAACAGCGGTTTCAAAAGTTAAATAGTTGCCATACAAAGTTTAGTTTGATTTTACTCGTTTGTTAAAAAGAGTAGAAAAATTATATTAATAAGTTTATTGTTTTACCAAATTGTCACTTTAATTTTAAGAGCATTTTCGTAAATTTTTTGGAGCTAAATAGAACCTTAGAAAACGTAATTGCTACTTACCTATATTAATTGTATTGTAAGTTTTCATTATGTTTGTAATACAATTACGCTTCGTTATTATTAGCTTGTTGTTTTTATCACTAATAAATTAATTTTTCACGTACTTGGATAAGATACCATCGATTTCTTTATCAGACAATAATACTTATTTATTTTTGGATTTAGTACTAATACTTTATCTTGTCATGAAAATTAATCGTCTTTATAAACACTGAATAATGTTGATATTCAATATTTGCAGGTGTTATGGTAGTTATTTATTTATTTTGGATAAACACAAATTTTGAAAGATATAATGAATGAACAGAAGAAATGTAGAAATACACTTTTTATTTTATATTGCTTTTATTTTATCTTCTAGGGGAACGTTGAAATAAATTTTTATTTTTATTGTCAACATAAAAATATCCCTTTAACTTGGAGTACCTACCTATCTTTCAATTTTTTAAATATAACCACGTGTCAAATGATAATTATAATCCAAGCAGCAAACTGCACAATTCTTCAAGGTAAGGTAAAATGATCTGTTTGTGCAAAAGTTATGTTGTCATGGGAATACCACTAATTAAATTACGTTAACACCTAAATTGCTAATTGTTTTGGAAATAGTGCCTCGGAAATAATAGTAGAATCATTTGTAAAGCATGCACACAAAATAAATAATGGTGCAAATTTGTTTGAAAATTTCAATTTAGCGATTTTCTCACTGGCTAGAAGGTCAGAAAAATAAAAGGTAGCGTTAAGGGGAAACAATATTATTTAATTATTTTTTTATAACTCTCTTAATACTTAATCATAATACTAATTCAATAAATACCTATACACTTTGGAATTATTTACACATAATTAATTACTATACATTGTACAATAGCGGAATGCTACGGTGAGGTAAATTAACGACGTGGCTAATATTGCAAACTTGTTGAGATTCCTCTCACGTCCACTGGTCTACTCTAACTAACACTAGATCACAGATGAAGTCCGGGTGCGCGGGCGCAGATCACTGCCGCGAGAGCACGGTCACCGGCTTGAAGATGTGCGGCGAGAGCGCGTGGTGCGACGGCGGCGCCAGCTCGGGGCTCGACGCGCCCGACGGCGGCGAGTGCGGCGCCGCAGGCATCAGCTGAGCATGCAGCAGAGGTGTCTGTCCGAGGAACGGTGCTTGCATACGCTCTGCGTACAGCGCAGGGGAGTACGGAAGACTGCCGTATCCCATCGTTTCAGCGCCGCGAAAAGCAGGGTGCAACGCGCTCGGGGCGACCGGCGGGGTCTTCATCTGCATGGGTCCATACCTCTGGTACAACAGCTGGGAGTACAGGCCGACGAGTTGAGAGTAGGTGGTCGGAGGATACGCGCCAGGTAGAGGAGCGCCGGGGAACATCGGTCGCTTGAAGCAGGCGAGCCGCGCACGCCCGTTCAGGGCGGAGCGCCGGCGCAGCTTGCCCGTGGTGCCGCCGATGAACACATCCTCGGCGGACGCGTCCAGCATCCAGTAATTGCCCTTGCCAGGGTCGTCGTAGTGTCGAGGAACTTTCACAAAGCACTTGTTGAGGCTTAGGTTATGGCGAATGGAGTTTTGCCATCCTTGCCTGTTCTCCTTGTAGTAGGGGAAGTTGTTCATGATGTATTCGTAGATTCCGTTGAGAGTGAGGCGTTTCTCGGGGCTGTTGCGGATCGCCATCATGATGAGGGCGTTGTAGCTGTAGGCAGGCTTCTCATGTTTCTTGTTCTTTTTGTCATCTTCATCTTTCGGTTTGGTGCAGTCGACAGGCTCGGTGCCGATCACGTCGAGCTCCGAATCACTCAAATCGGCTTCTGAATGCGAAGCAGAAGCAGAAGACGAGGTCGTAGGTGAGGGTGGCGGTCTGCTAGCCGCATGATTGTTCATTAGTATAGAGTTAATACTAAAATCTCCTTGGAACTTTCCCATGTTGGATCACTTGTAGCACTGAGTTATAACGGTAAAAGAGTACGGTGCGCGCGTGCGCTGTCACTGCGGCGAGTGGACTGGCGGGCGCGGAGGCGGGCGGCCGTATTTAAACGTAGCGCTAGAGGCTCCGCCCCTTCGGATCGAGGACCGCGTTCGTTCCAATGGCGGTGCGAGCTTTTCGATACATAAGACCACGCCTCCGTTCCCGTAAGCTCCCCGCTCCGCTCCCCGTGCCCTCGCCGCCCCGCGCCCGTCCCGTACGTAGTTTTATAGCCGCGCTGCGCCGACGCCGGCGAATGCTTTATTTATTGTCTCCATATTTCTTTTATTGGCCGCACTGTGGTAATAGCGAGGTGGTTTGAATGTAATTAATGGCATTATCAAACTATTAAAACCGTACCGAATGTCTTAAATCGTCGTGTAACGTGTTTCGTGCATTGTTTTTGGTACGTTGTTGGTTGTATTGTGTTTTAATTGCTTGGTATGAATGTGGGACCGATTGGGCGAGTTTATTTGGTCAGATGGCCGCACAGCAGGGCCGGTGGCCGGTCGTTGATTGCCCCGATTAGTTATGCAGATTAGTGCCCATTTTGTCCGGCAAACTGGCGCTTAACTGCTTATTCTAATTAACTGATTTGATAACGCAATTAAAATTTATTTTTTATTTGGGAAATGTTAAAATTACCACGTCATAAGACACTTTAGTCACGCAAGCGACGTTTTTTCGTTCACATTCGGCCTCAGAGTTTCCTACGTGAAACAAAAGATAATTTCCTTTTGTATTCTTATACTTATTTAAATTCTAGAGTGGTTATGTTTTGCAGTCGTTAAATTCTAAACAAAAGAGGATTACCTAAATAATTACATAAATAATGTTTCTCGTGCCAAATTTCAAGAATAATTGAAATTTTGGTGAAAGTACTAAGTATAGATATTAAGCTTAGGTACAGAGATGTGCAAAATACTTTATTAAAAGTATTTAAATATAAAATACAAATACTTGGCTATTTTTTGTATTTCAAATAAAAATACAAAATAGTTTTCAAAAAAAGTATTTAAATACAAAATACAAAATACGTATTTTCAAAATACTTTTTTCAAATAAAATACCTTTTTTCGTATTTTATTTTTTATCATTGTTATTATTTTTATTAACAGCTATAAGTGTACTAAGTACACAAGTGTACAAATGTCTAAATCCGGAGAAATTTATATTTTTCCGCAAGGTCATCAAATTTAAAATGGCGGCCATTCCAACAGGAGTGGGGATAGACCCCAACATGTGGGTGTTTTTGTCGATAAAATTAGGTATATTGTTATGAAAACAACTGCCTCCCTCATGCCTAATACATAACATAAGAAAACAAAGAGCATGACCGTGGCCGACACTAGATCATTTCATGAACTTTCTTCTAAAGTAACAATAATTAACCGCAAAAAATACAGTTTCCAAAAAACAACGCAATTAGACAATGCAACTGTTCCACTCTGTTCCCTTGATCTGTGGCCCGATTTTTAATAAAGTAAGATACAGAAATGAAACTTGTTTCCAAATATAGATATTATCAATATCATTCGGGTTGTCTTTTTTCAACAGGCTTATAAAAAGGAGGAGGTTCTCAATTCGATTGAATTTTTAGGGTTCCGTAGCCAAAATGGCAAAAAACGGAACCCTTATAGATTCGTCATGTCTGTCTGTCTGTCTGTCTGTCTGTCTGTCCGTATGTCACAGCCACTTTATTCCGAAAGTATTAAGACTACACAGTTGAAACTTGGTAGGTAGATGTATTCTGTTAACCGCTTAACGAATTTAATACAAAAATAAGAAAAATAAAAGATTAGGAGGGGCTCCCCATACATGGAACTGAAACTGAAAAAATTTTTTTTCTTCAAACCAACACGTGTTGGGTGTCTATAGATAGGTCTTTAAAAATGACATTGAGATTTCTAGGACAACTTTTTCTCAAAGTCAACCGTTTGAAAGATATTCACCGCCAAAGTGGTAAAATGTGTGTCCCCCCCCCCCCTTTAACTTTTGAAATAAGAGAGTGAAAAATCTAAAAAATATATATGCTGTAGATCTTAATAAACACTTTCAACCAAAATTGGTTTGAACGAGATATAGTAATTAGTTTTTGAGATATAGCACATTTTCCAAAACCGCAAATATAACTTTTTCATTCATACCAACACTGTGAAAAACAAAGTTATTTTTGCAGACGAAAAATGATAGGTGGTACTAAATATGATATGGTATAAGGTAACTACGGAACCCTATGGCGCGTGGCCCGACACGCACCTGGCCGGTTTTTTTATAGTTGTTCGCGCGTATCTTCGATATTTATAGACCGATTTTGGTGGTTCTTTTTTGTTTGATTGAGTTTTCTTGCGAGATGGTCCCAATTTTTATTATTTTTAAAACGTTCCAGTACTTTTCAAATAATCCTGAAAATACTATGATTTTGCGTTAACTACCTTGACGACTTGGTTATTATGAACCGATTTTTTGTTGGAAAAGGGATACCCTTAAGTGTCCTTTTTTTTTGAGTTTGAGGAGGGAACTCCTCAAACTCAAATAGGATATGTATAGTGATTGTGATATTGGTAGATTTGTGACAATCCAAAACAAATCAAGTTATGGTCTGCGACGTTCTGGAATATTGGAATATCTGGAATATTCTCAAATAGACTTGGACTACAAAAGCACAACAACTCTTTAAAAATAAACAGCGTAAATTAAGAAATTGAGTTAGGGGCATTTTGAAAATATATAAAATTAAAAAATATTACATGCTTAGACACTTACCACAAAAAAGTTAAAAATAAAAAAGCTTCTTTAAAAAAGAAATACCTTCAAAAACCTAAAATAAAAACAAAAACAGCTTCACATAGCTCTAAAAGGCAAGAAGTAAATTAAAATCACCAATACGCATATCAATTTTAATAAAAAATAACGTCTAATGAAGTCGGGTGGGGATTTTAGAATAAAAAAAGTTTTTCTCCATCGAGCCCCAACCGACTTCAATAGACGTTTTTTTATTAAAATTTATATGCGTATTTGTGATTACAATATTATTTCATGGTTTTTAGAGCTATTTTTAACGATTTTTGTTTTTATTTTTAGGTTTTTGAAGGAGGTTATACCTTTTTTTTACTGGGATACATTTTTTGGTGCCATATTATAAGTCAACCCTAATGATAATAATATCTAGAGAAAGAAAATTTTAAATTTGTCGCGGGTTTGAGATGACACGACTCGTTGGCCAGACTCTATACTTGGAAACAAGTTTCGTTTCTGTACCATACTTTTTTTAAATTGGGAAATCCCAAATTAGAGTGTTCCCCACTCTAATTTGGGATCTTTGTAGCTTTAAAAAATATTAGTGTTAAAACTGGTCAAATAAATAAATTATGGTAAAAAATAACTTCATATTATTTCACTGATTTTTAACACTAGCATTCGTTCAAAGAGATCATCCTTAATATTATACGCAGATCGGCATACGTGGCCCACGTCTGCATAGTGTAGAACTCTTTAGAGATTAGTCTGCTGAAATGCACCCATTAGAACCCATTGGTATAATTTCTTTGACATTGACATGACATACCTATACCACAGAATACATATACCAATACACAGAAAAAAGTAATTTGTATTTTAAAAATACTAAATACCTCATTCAAATACAAAATACAAATACGTATTTTGTATTTTGTATTTGTATTTTAAATACATGTATTTCAAATAATTCACATCTCTGCTTAGGTAATCCCAATATTGTTAAGGAGGTAGAAAATGTTTTTTGGTGTAATGTAAGTATTTTATTGTTCTCCAGTATGAAATAAATAAACTAGTTATCTCGGTCCACATGATGATAAGCGGTTTAGTGAGATAATACTGTTTATTGACATTGAAACTATCCGTGATAGTTGATACATTAAACAATCTGATATAATATAAAAAACAGATAACAGGGTAACAATGACAGGTACACATACACCTATACTATAGCTAATCCCATAACAGTATATACATTCTTAATTTAATTTGTAAGTGTTGGTCAATAATATCTCTAACTAATTAGACCTAGGTAATACCTAAGAAATTAGTCATATAACTAACAACTAAAAAAATGCCAAAATGTCGGGTAATCTTTAATTAAATTCAATAAAATCTTAACTCCGACTAATATCCCAGTTGGATAAGCGGTTTATTTTCAATGTAGTACTTACTTACCTAATTAATTACTTTAAAAAGTGTTTTATTTTTTATTTCGTACAAGTACATTATTATAGAGTCTGTCTAAAAAGTTTGTTTGCATGAGAAATTATTCATTTATAAAAACTTATACTTATATAAACGTTACCCTGTTGTTGCTGTCAAAATTCTAATTGTAAACATAGCTTTACTCAATTTTATTTAGATGGGTATTGGTGCGGTGGTTGGGGATTTAGGTGGGTAATAAAATTACCTTTGAAATTACCCATGTAAACAGACTTTTTAGACAGATTCTATTTTTGCATTATTTACCTATGTTTTTAGTGATGATGTTATTATGATGACTCGTTTGTATATATTATATATGTATTTTGATCCAATTTCAAAACAAACTAAATATACTACAATACCAAATATCTTTATTAATAAGATAGGTAATAGGATGCCATAATAGATATTATAGTCATAATAATAAAAACTTTAATGAAAACTATTTTTTAAATTTATGCACATAAAATTTTGGGCTCCCCAAATGCAAAGTTAGACAAAGTGCCCACAAGCAACTTTGGTCTCCGCAACTATTTGTCTCTCACATGGTTTGTATGAAAGTCTGCCGACTGTCGCGTATAGCTACGTGCACGCACTTTCATACAAACCCGTAGACTTGATGTGAGAGACAAATTAGTTGCGGAGACAAAACTTACAACTTAAAAAAATAAACATACCTACATAACGATAACGATTTAGTTTTGGTTTTCTTCAAAATTAGCACGATCGATGCCTGTTTTTCAATAAAAGGTACCCTATTCACTTCTCAAGCTTATGCGCTCACTAGACATGAAATAAAACAATTTTTAACGGATACTAGCGCGGTTTTATTGAAAGTACCTACTTTGGTAATTAGTTGGTATTTGGTTCGATTTTTGGTTTTCCCGACGTTTCAGCAACTTTGCAGCTGCCGTGGTCACGGGGGACTGAAGCTACCCGTGAGTCTACCCTCAAGCGATAAATTTTTTTTTGAGACGTTCAGAAATTAAAATTTAACAAAAATTTTAATTGTTTTTTTTATAAATAATAATTTTATGTATAAAAGACGGAGGTCGGTTTTCCTCTCCAAGTTTTCTTTCGCCAATTCTTTCTTGGAGGGGCCTCCCAATTTTATGAAATGGTGGTAGATTCAGTAAATTCTCTCTCTTTTTAGCACTAAATAATTCATAAAATTAAATTATAAATCAACATAAAACAATTAAAATTTTTGTTAAATTTTAATTTCTGAACGTCAAAAAAAAAATTCGTCCCTTGAGGGTAGACTCACGGGTAGCTTCAATCCCCCGTGACCACGGCAGCTGCAAAGTTGCCGAAACTTCGGGAAAACCAAATACTTAATTACCAAAGTACTTTCAATAAAACCGCGCTAGTATCCGTTAAAAATTATTTTATTTCAAAAGGTACCCTATTTACTCTTGACTACTACTTTTCATCAGTGTCGATAACTGCTGGTCATAAAGTTTACTCGGCATGATTGCAGTCCGCAGGTCTATTGTTTTAAATAACATCTATGATTCGGCCAATTGAAACTCGGCGCTAAACTTTATGTTTTTAATATTATTTTGTCACAATTGATTTAAATTGCCTAACAATAAAAACATAAATAAATATAATAATTGGTTAGGTTAGCTCTGTGGCCACAGCAAATACAATCAATGGTGACTAAAGAATTATTTGAGTTACCTAACTACTACTTAATTATTTCATGCATTAGTGTTAGTGAACGGTCAAATTATATATTTCCTCATTGTAATAGTTGCTACGCTGCGATAACTGTCTGACAAGTTTTAGTTAGTAGGTAGGTTACCAAAACTCTATAGATTAATGAAATTAAATTATTAACCTCTATTTCCTGAAGAAAATATAATTAATTTGCAACTGAATGAGACTTCGTTATAATTATAGTAGGTAACGTCACGCATGATTTTCCTTATTTTAAAACTAGATAAAACTATGTAAATAATGTTCGTAGACACATCGTAGACGAAGTTTAAGGAACTTTGCGAACGAAATGGGGTTGACTTAAGTTTTCGATTACCATAGCGATTTAAAATGTCAAATGCATTTTTTTGATTGCGAAGTTCATTATCGATTTTTCAAGTCACTTTGCTTATCACAGAAATACAATGTAAGCCAACTATTGCGTTCGTAAAGTGGGGTTGTAAGTTATTGAACAGGCATAAGTTGGTATTTAAATAGTACTAAATTAGCAGATTTTCACGAGCATTTGGTAACTATTACGACAAAGATAGCTCTTATGTTAATGACATTGTAGTACTTACTCCCAGCGCATTGTGCGCGGTAAGTCATGAAATATTTGTGATTGAAACGTATTATCCCTATCACTGATATCAATGACGTCACGAAGGTATTAGTGCAAGTCACACTGAGTGCGTGCCCGTGATCTTGGATGACTCATGACGCAGCCCGAGATGACGCTAATCTGAAGCTTCACCTGTCATGTGTTGTCACTTTGACAGATGGTCGCATTATCTGACTTTTCTATTCTCTACTAGGAAACAGAATGGCGATCATTTAGTTCTTAAAAAATGCTGTTGTGTAAGTAATGTTAGAAAACCAAATGAAACGTCATCAGTAGTTTGTGTTTCTTATCTTTCAGAATGCGCCAAGCAACAAAGGCTTTTATATTAAGGAAAATTAATATTAATTACCTATAATGTAATTAAATAGTAAATGTACTGAAATATAATTACTTTACGATTAGACCTAACGTCACTCATGTTCGTGCGTCATTTGACACTTTACTTAGTAACAAGACTAAGTTTAATTGTATATTGATATAATATCAGGTTAAGTTGAAATTGAAGTGTAAATAAGTAAAATAATAAAAAATAAAAAAAATTACTGACTCAGAATGACATGTGACCACTTTCATAAAATAATTCTTGATGCGAGCTGTGCCATCCAAAGAATTTGATTTTAATATTTACTTCGTCACTTATTACGCCTGATTTCGAAAATCAATGAATCTAGCTTACCATCCGAAATACCTATTAAATAACCTTCCCTAAAACAACTTATAAGACTGTAAAAAAATCTGCGGAAAAGTAATTTGAAATGTGTTTTAGTATCCATATGGAATAGGTAGGTACTTACGTCATGTAAACGAAAATGAATTTCTATAGAAAAAAATGTTGAAATTAAATGTTAATTTCGCATATTTGCAAAATAAACAGGCAAAGGAGCATGTTTCATTTAAGTATATTTATTGTTTAAATGCAAATACTAAAACAAACAACGTACGGTTACACGTGTAACTACGAAACAATGGAATGTTTGCGGCTTTGCGCAGTAGGCGCTGTTAAACCGTGGCTGTAGTGTACCTAATATGCGAATTTGGCCCACACATACGAAGCAAGCGGGCAAATATCGAGGCACATTCACTAAGAGCCAAGCTGAACAAACTAAAAAACTTTTTCGATGTAATTATAACAATATGATGTATTTATGAACTGTTTAATATTATTAAATAAGCATTAACAATAAGACACGTGGAATTTTACGCTAATGGAGAGAGAGCTTTTTTGTCCATCCGGAATCAAACTCAGGACCTCTGTAATAGCTACGCCGCGCCGTAGACACAGTGAAAAGGGATCAGGATCTCAATCAGAGGGTGAATTATTAGCCCACTCGTTCATAAATTGCGAAGCTTTATCTTTTATCCGTCATTAGAAAATATAACAAGAGAAAACTACTCGGCCATTTTTCCGCTCTTCGGCACAAGCGAGCCGCCCAATGATTACGTAATTCTGTTGCTAACAATTCTCGATTGAAATCGATTGAAAGCGCAGTTACATTGCTGCTTTAAGTAAGATAGTTGTCACATTGGTTCTGAACTAAAACAGCAATGTAACTGCGATTTCTGTCAGAGTTGATTGCAACAAAGTTACATAATTATCCCCCTGGTCATCGCCAAATTCCGAGCGGGATTCTACTCTAATAAATGTTGGTGCTGAGTGGCAAAAAGCAATAAGTAGAGCTACTTACCTATTGAAACAATGCGATGTATATTTATTCCTAACAAAGCTACTTTATGTTCATGTCTCATTGTAATATGATTCAGCGACAATATGAAAACATTTAACAAACTAAGAGTGCTGTTTTGAGTTTGTGTTCCAACATTAATGTCATTCGTGTATGAAGTGTGTATGGAATTAAATTACAGCGGCAGTCGCGTGGGCGGTGTCACTCACATGCAACGTCGCGGCGCGTCCTTACTACCGCCCGACTCGAACCCACCGAGGTGACACAAGATTTGTCGCAACAGGCGACTGACTGATGAAATACGCTCACTTAACAACTCGCATGTTCCTTATCAAAACAAAAATCTAATATACTGAACTAAACTATTAGAAATCATAAGTAAAACAAATAATTGGATATAAATAGTTTACAGTTTTTTCGAATTTAATTAATTATTAGGTACTTTGTTGGACTCTAAAAAATACTAAAAAATACAGGCATGCATAATAAACTACAGGCATACATCGGCCATGATGAGGGCCGGCACGGGCGGTTAAACATATTTTATTTATTTATTTTATCTCCATCTGAGGTGACATCTTATGTCAAAGCGAAAACTTAGGTACTACAAAATACATCAACTCACTTGACTGTTTGGTTGCTTTTTATTATTTATTACACGACTGCCCAAAAACGAGTGGTTCATGTATGTTTGTGGGTATGTGAGTTTCTTTATTCCACTATAACTTCTAAATGGCTCAACGGATTGAGATGTATGGGGTAGCGTTAGAATCCTTACATTATTCCGAGTGACACTGGCTATAATTTTTGAAAAAAGTCACTATTTTGACTACGACGCCATTTTCAAATGTGAAAAAAACGTTTTTAGGGTTCCGTACCCGAAGGGTAAAAACGGGACCCTATTACTAAGACTCCGCTGTCCGTCTGTCTGTCACCAGGCTGTATCTCATGAACCGTGATAGCTAGAAATTTGAAATTTTCACAGATGATGTATTTCTGTTGCCGCTATAACAACAAATACTAAAAACAGAATAAAATTAATATTCAAGGGGGGCTCCCATACAACAAACGTATTTTGTTTGCCGTTTTTTGCTCGATATTAATAACGACAACAGGTAGACAGTTGAAATTTTCACAGATGATGTATTTTTAATGCCGCTATAACAACAAATACTAAAAACAGAATAAAATTAATATTTAAGGGGGGCTCCCCATACAACAAACGTAATTTTTTTGCCGTTTTTTGGTACGGAACCCATCGTGCGCGAGTCCGACTCGCACTTGGCCGGTTTTTTTTTCATCTGTTAAAACAATATGGGCATCAAATGAAAGGCCTTAATGAGTACATATCAAAACTATATATTCTGTCACTACAATATGTGAAATAAAAATAAATAAATTTAGAAAATATTAAAAACACGACTGCCCTGCCAAAACCGAACTAAAAAATGCAACGACTGCAATGACACTTCTTATTTAACTTTTTAGTTCGTTTTTGGCAGGGCAAACGTGTTTTTAAAATATATTTTTTAAATTATATAAACGAAACAACAAAAAGCGGTTTTTTTTAATTATTGTACAATTTTGTAATATCTAAACATAGGTACTGTTATGCGGAGTCGATGGTAGGGGCGCGACAAGTGGGATCAATTAGATCATTGTTGGACAAATAACACAGCTTGATCTCGACGGGCCTGCGCCTGCGACGCTTCCTTCCTGCGAGTAATTGGTGCCACTCGCATCTCACAGTCGAAATAATATGGGCAATATTAAGGCCGAAGGTGGAAGCGCACTACACCCGGAATCCTCAACACTGAGGAACTGTCTATCTTACCTCTAACTGCCGGAACATAACAATTTTTGAATTGTTGTTATAAAAAGCTAATTGCATGTATGGTGCCACACACACGCCTCAGACAAATAACAGAAGGGGCCGAGGGGAAATTCAAAGTTAATTTAACCCTATCTAATGTAAGTGTTGTTATACATACACTTCTTCGCCTTCGGACATAGCCAACAGTCTCTAGAAACCGTTGGAATACTCGTCGAACGGAAACAATGACTGAAATTCAGTTTCCGAGCAACATTACATTGCCTAATTTTTTGAGCAATTTCAATATTTGAGCAACTTCATTGGCAATAGTATCTATCTTGGGTATTCCTTTTTAGGGTTCCGTACCAAAATGGTAAAAAAGGAATCCTTATGGTGTGACTCAGTCTGTCTGTCTATCTGTCACGGCGTCACAGCTGGATATCTCGAGAACTACTGATGGTATCAACTTGAAATTTGGAATAGTTTAAGATAACACTTTCCCAACTATTTTGAAAATAAGAAATCATTAAAAAATAAATATCTTTTTTACAACGGGGTCTGAAAATGGGTCTTAAAAATTTGAAGTGGGGCTACTAGGGCATGTGGGGTATTATATGAAAGAGCGCCGTTTGCACGTTTTTAATTACTTTTTATTTGTGTTTTAGGCCACATAGTTTTCGACTTATGATGAAAAATGTAAAAAAAAATACCGTTCCCCCCCCCTTATCTCCGAAGTTTGCAAAGAGAAAAATCTGAAATAATTCTATGTGATAGCAGTTTATATAAAAATTACAGGAAAAATAAAACGATGTCTCAATATAGCATACTTTTTTAGAAATTATCAAATTTCTAAAACAAGTTAACTTTAGTTCCACTATCGGTCAAGAGATGGCGCTGACCCAAAACTGCAATACTAATTTTATTATTCTACTCTGCAGTGTGGTTTTATGGTACAATTATGATGGTACGGAACCCTCGGTGCGCGAGTCCGACTCGCTCTTGACCGGTTTTTTTTAATTGAACTGTTGAAGTGTGTTTTCTTCATCATCTCGATAGCGAATTTACCCGCATTTCCTGAATTGACCCCTTTTTATTCTCTTTTATGGCGGCGCAAGCAATTACGCTTTAAGCCTTAAGTTATGGTAACTGTTATGTTAATTCAATCAAACAATTATTAATTGAAAGCTCATTAAATGTTCTTTCAATAGATATCAACATTTACACAATAAAACGTTAGCTACCAATAGCAGGTGGCCAAGTCTTAACTTATTTTCGAAGAGGTGCGATTTTTCTGACGTCGAGTGTAGTTTCGTACGATCGCCTACAATCCCAATGCTACGTAATCAGTTACGTATGAAGTATTTGTTTGCATCTAGAGTTAAAAAGACGTCTAGAATAAAGTAACTTAATTCAATTAATTTAATCTATGAATTTAAAAAAATTACATTTGTAATTGTGACGTTTATGATTTATCCATGCATACTAATATTATAAATACGAAAGTATCTCTGTCTACCTGTAACCACACCCCGGACACTCCATACAACCGCGCCATTACAAACAGATGACGTCAGATGACGTATTTGAACACGTGCAAGTCTATGGCTACCGTGCAATTTGTACTGTATGAGCGGCGTTCAATTCATAATTCGAACTTTTTGGTAAATAAAGTTACGACGCATTGCTTTGATTATCAAAATAAGTTGACGTTGACAAACACGACTAAACGAGCATACGATTCGGTACACGAACTCGCGGGGTGGGGTGAGGCGGGGCGGAGAGTGTCCTTTCTACGCCATAGTACTTCATCTATTCTGTGCTATGACGTTTTCATTTCATAAGGGAATTAAATTCCCTTCTTCCCCACAACACTACCAAGGCGCACTACTGGTAGTGTCATGGGCTCGTGGGTAATTTTTTTTCTTACGTATAGATGAAACCTTGGGAAAGACATGGGCTACTTTTTACCCGACTGCAAGAGGGTTATGTTTTTCGCGCGTATCTTGTAAGTTTGTATGTAATATTCTTTATTACCTCATATCTTTCAAACGGCTGAACAGATTTCCATGATTAACATAGCGTTAGATTTGTCTCGTCAGCCCAAGTGTTCTTAAGAAGGTGGCGTTATAAAAAAACCAACATGGCGGCTGTACGATGCTATTATACGTAGCGGGAAAAAAATTTTTTTTTAGAATACTGCAATATGGGTGTCAAATTAAAGGACTTGTTATAAGGATTTCAAAAAGGTATATCATATAAATAATAACTAAAAATAAATAAATAAAAAAATAAATTTAAAAAAAATTAAAAACCCGCCTGCCTAAAAAGACAAGTCAACTGAAAAGATGGAAACAAGATTAAATATTAAAGGCAACATTATAACATGCAGTCGGAGGCATATAACTCAAATCATTCATAATGTCACTTTCTTTATGCATGCCTCCGACTGCATGTTATAATGTTGCCTTTAATATTTAATCTTGTTTCCATCTTTTCAGTTGACTTGTCTTTTTAGGCAGGCGGGTTTTTATTTAACCCCCTGCTGGGCATCTGAGGGCGGATATATGCCTATAAGTTTTAATTTTAATTAAAACTAATAAAATAAGTTGACATAACAGCAAAGTAGGCAATAGCATACAAAGCAAATGTTAATTTTTTCATGTTGAAAATCTATGTCCTTGGCAATGCGAAACTGCCAGATGTTTTAAATTAAACACAAGCAATTTTAAAACAATGACATGTTTAGTTTAGTAACAGTATGGGCGCGTTGTTCCGCCTCAGTAACATAATTAAATGACATTGAGGCACATATTTTCATTTTCTCTTTGCTTTTTATAAGGATAGAAAAGAGCGATCTAAGTTTTTTTAAAAAAAAGGTACAAGGTAAGGTTTTCCAATGAAATAATAACATAATTATAAGAATAAAATGAAAAAAATCTTTTATTTGTTGCATTGACAAACTTTACGTTGAATTGTTCGTAAAAAACTTAAAAATAATTTGATTTTATTTTTAATTTAAATATATTGCATGCATGTTCTTAATTTTTACATTTATTTCAAATCAATTTAAATCAGAATTAAAATTTGAATCAAACTGATTTTCGTTGATTAAATAATATTGTTTAAATGCATTCGTAAAAAATAATATGATTTTTCTTCAATTAATGAAATGTCTTCAATTATTTCTAAATTAATTTGACAATAATAATAATAATACCTTTAAAACAAGAATTCTATTTGTTATGAAATTAATCATAACATTTATGGTACCTACATAATTAAAAACATTTGAATTTGATTTTATTGATCAAATTATGATTGTTAAATTCATTTCTGAATATTAATAGTCTTAAAATAATCATTGAATAAAAATTAATCATGCATATTTAAACAAATTTTAAAATCATTTCTGTATTATATTAGTCTTAAAATAATCATTCAATAAAAATTTATCATGCATATTTAGATTTTAGGCATTCACAATGCTATTTTTATATTGAGATAAATAATTTATTAGAAAAAATACTAGAAAAAGTCGACTCACCCGTAGCAGCAAAGGGAGCGTCTATAATATTATATTAATTATATTAATATTTAAACAAATTAAATTAATTTATTTGCAAGAACACGTGAAGAGCTGAAATGAAACTGGCGTATTTTAAAATACTGTGGTCGAACTGTCGTGGATGTGTCCACAGAATTTTAAAATCTCAGTCTAGTTTTGTCATGTTTTTATAGTATTTGGATGGATGGCAACAATTTTCCTGATCGTGTTGAGGTGATTTTTCCTAATTAACATTTTATACTTGAACTAAACTACTTCAAACAAAATTTAGTTGAATTAAAGTAGATGGAATCCGTATTTTTCTCTTTTTTTAATCACTTGTGCAAAACAATCTCTGGTACTTTGACAACTTGTCGTCGCGCGTTAACAACTTGTCATTATTTTAGAATAAATAAAAATATCAGCAGTAATTTGAGTAAGATGTTGATGGGTGCCACTAACGAGGCCGGGGCGCCCCGCAGCGCGCCGCGAGGGCCCGGGTTCGGGGCCCGACCGTGCCAACTGACGAGTCATTGTTTTGAGCTCCATTTGATGTATCAATTATTACAATATACTTTTTATGAATGTTATTGGAATACGGATATTTTTCATTCAACAATATGGTTTGCAGGTACGATACTTGTGCACAGCTGATGATGAAGAAATTAATCAGCAAAATGTTATGAAGTTTTTGTAATTTCTATTTCTACAACATACACTTTATGCCATAGAAAGTCTAAGGAGATTAATCTCTTAAATTATACCTACAAAAAAATTATACCTACTAAAAATTATACCTACCCAGAAATATTAGGAAATGTTAAATGTTAATTCTGAAATATAAAACACAATCAATCATTGCCAGTAATAGCCGTGCTCAATCGTGTCTTATTTATTAAAAATCCTTTAAGAGTTATAGTTGTTCGTGCACACTAAAACATGCACATTGTTTTAGTGTGCATCTGCACTGTCTTGTATTACGCACACTAAAATAATGAGCATGTGCACGCCTAGCAACATTCATAGCCGAGCGGACTTCGTGAGATAGAAATATTATACGAAGACGATGTAATTTTCCCATACGCACACCAATTAAATCGTCAATAAATAACATCTAATCAAATTGACACGTAACCGAAGGGCCCCAGTGGTGCAAGCGCTAATGATTACTGGCCAAAATAATTTTATGCATTGGTCGTGCCGTGTGTCTTGTGCGGCGGCGCACCAGCCTCGGCGCTCATTACAGTTACACCGCGATACATCGCGAGGTGTGAAACGCAGTGTGACTGGCCGAGCAAAAACCGTTGAGTTGAATACTTTTATGAAGCTTACTTGATATAGAACACCTAACTGAAATAACGCACAACCAAAGAAACTACTTAGTATACTTACTATTTATTCTGTGGTATGGCGCACTGAAATTAATAAAACTGTCAGTTGTTTTATAAATTATTAAAATTTTAATGGAAATTTTGTATTTTTCTACTCTACTACAGATATACCATCACCCAGATACCTAACTTTACACTACTCCACAATCTTTTTTTATATTCGATGAAAGTTCACTCAAACAAACAAGACATACTTAGTTAATACCAATCAATCACTTTAAAAAAAAAAACCGGTCAAGAGCGAGTCGGACTCGCGCACCGAGGGTTCCGTACAATCATAAATATATTTGGATATGTTACTTTAGTACAGTCTTTAAAACAGTAGGATAAACGGCAGACAGGTGGAAGGGCGAACAGGCGGACAGTTAATTTACAAATCTTAACCACAGTTGCTTATGGTGACTGAAAAACGTTTCAGCCGCTCCACATTGCAAACTGTTTATATTACTAAGTAGGAACTTATTCTTCGTTTATTCGTACGGCAAATAGTAGGTAATTTATATTAGAACCAGTCACCAATTATTACTGTAGTATTAGGTTGCGCCATCTCTTGACCGATAGTGGAACTATTTTAATTCGCAAGTCAGCATTCTTAGGTCACCGCCATCTGTTGACGGGTAGTGAAACTAAAGAGTTATTGTTTGTTTTTTGAATTTCTAAAAAAGTGTGTTATATTGAGACCTCGTTTTATTTTTCCTGTAATCTTTACGTAAACTACTATCACATAGAATTATTTCAGATTTTTCTCTTTGCAAACTTCGGAGATAAGGGGGGGGGAACGGTATTTTTTTTTACATTTTTCATCATAAGTCGAAAACTATGCGGCCTAAGAAAAAAGAAAAAAATGTTTTAAAATGTGCAAACAGCGCTCTTTCATATGATACTCCACACGCACTAGTCACCTCACTTCAAATTTTTAAGACCCCTTTTCAGTCCCTGTTGTAAAAAAAATATTATTATTTTTATTTCTTTCTTATTTGCAAAATAGTTGGGCAAATGTCATCTTAAACTATTCCAAATTTCAAGTTGATACCATTAGTAGTTCTCGAGATATCCAGCTGTGACAGACAGACAGACAGACAGACTGAGTCACACCATAAGGGTTCCTTTTTTACCATTTTGGTACGGAACCCTAATACCTAAGTGTTATATCGAGATCTGCGAAGTTTTGAATAAACCTTCTAAATTATCTTCATAATTATAATTCGCCTTTATTACTAACTATTATTTCAACAATAATCACCTGTGCAAACCAGGCTTTACTCGTGTTCGCAGCAATAAACGAAGCAATGTTTCTCACAACAGTGACGTTTAATCTTGTACACACCGTGCAGGAATTAAAATTACACGATACTTGTAATATACCGCGCCTGCGCACGTCGCTGCACACTAGTGCTGCTACTTATCGTACTTTATATCGAATATCGACAACACTTATGCTGTCCCTAGACGATGGCCCATCACCATAGTTTTTTTAATGATAGATAATTAGATAGGCAAGCTCTTGACCGCTATCACGCCTGATGGTAAGCAATAACGCTATCCGATGAAACGCGCTTGCCTAGAAGATACTTATTAACTCTAAGGCCCTCAGATTGTACCTATCGGGAAACAGACTCAGGCAAGGAGTTCCACTCTCTGGCGGTACGGATGATAAAATTTGAAGCAAAACGCTTAGTGCGAGTCTTTAGAATATCTACTAAAAATGGTGGCGCTGATTAGTACGTCTGGTTGTCCGATAGAAGAAGGGAAATGGCAGAATTCTGTTGTGCAATTCTACTGTTCACTTGCCGAAATGTATCCGTATAAACCGATAAGTTTGCAACCTTGCGTCTATGCTCAAGCGAAAGCTTTTGAGCTTACTACAAAAAGATTATTGTGGCCGATGAGCTTCCTGGCCCTCCACTCAACCCTACTCTCGTGTGGATGACACCACGGTGATGGCGGCCACTATGGACTATCGTGTAGAAGGTGGCTTTAGGTACACGCTCCATCATTTAGATTTTAGCAAAACGGTCACGGGTATTGTTGGGTTGATGCTATGTATGTTATGTAGAATAGAATAGATTTTATTCGCTTTGAATAGGGTTTACATAAGGTGTTAACGTACATCAATTTAAAGTATCTTATACCTATTTAGCCATTATAAATGACATGCAAAAATTGAAATATTTTATATTTTTATATTTGTATGTATCATGCGTGATTTCTTACACTTTAAATCTGCAGTAGGTCTTATGGAGTTTTAAAAATAACAAGTGTCAAAAATGTATTCATACAGTTTTAGTGTGTGCCAACAATTAGATTAGTCAATTACTTAGTATCTAGATCAAGGCTTTGGGGAGCAGATTATGAGATAACCACAATCGATAAATGAGACGGCGCACAACACTATACAGACCCTCATTTGGATTCAGACTTTGTTACTGAGGCAACAATTATATTATCCTTTTTATTGCTACCTGCGCATACGCATTTACTTACAAGCTGTTTCTGCAATAAGACTAAAAAATATTTACAAGGTAATAGAGTTAGTGCAGGAGCGCTTGAGGAGACGCGACGCGTACGCATACTATTAGCGCTATCGCACACGGGCAACTTAGTCGCCCTGCAACTGTTTTGTCTCTGTCTCAAGTCCACGGGTTTATATGGAAGCGCGCACACGAAGCGACGCGGTCGTCTGCAACTTTTCATACAAACCATGTGAGAGACAAAATAGTTGCGGAGACAAAAGTCCCCCGTGTGCGATGGCGCTTACGACTTAATTTAAGAACACGACTTATACTTAAGAAGTGCTACTTTAACATGGTTTATTGTTTTTTTACACGTTTGGATTCTAGGATGAGAGTTACGATTATCACATCAATTGTTGTTAGTTATCAAGACATTTGCTGCGCCCGAGAAAATAAAGTCGCCGACGTATTTAATGAATTTCATTATCATATACTTAAGCTTGAAAGATTATAATAACGTAGATTAAATAGTACTCCCTTGTTGGTCTATTTTAAATTGGTGTACTTAAACCCGAAAATGTATTCAGACTGTGATTTGTATTTCTATTTCTTTAACTTAGAGTTAAATCCTAAATCATCATCATGTCGGTATTCACACCGCAATATTATTTTATGCTGTGGCACGATGCCAACTGTAAGGCCTGTGCCTTGTGGGATCAAAGAATCTAAGGAGCCCCATGACTCCATGAGGCATCCAAAATGATGCCTGGACACTACATATTATGAAAGTAGAAGATTTTTAATTGACAGCTGTGACTTTCACCCTAACAGACAAACAGTCAATCGATTCATCAAAAGTACTTGTTCGATTTTCCACTGTTTTTGTTTTACAGCTCAGCTCACACATGTATACCAAACCAAGTGAAGCCTGCCAGATCATAATTATAAAAAAAAACCTCCTTCAAAAACCTGAAAATAAAAACAAAAACTGCTTTAAAATTAAATACTTCTTAAAAGCAAGAAATAATATTCAAATCATAAGATACGCAAATCAATTAATAAAACACGTCTATTGAAGTTGAGTAGGGCTAGAGGACAACTTCTTTCTTTTTATTCTAAAAGCCCACCCAACTTAATTAGACCTTTTTTTATTAAGGCGGTACCCTGAGCGAAAGTGGCGCCGCGGTGAATTTTATTTAATATCATAATTCTAAAACACAATTTTAATAATGTCTCTCGTGGAGATTTTAGGGCCCATGGTCTAGTATTTTTATAAGTAATTTCTACATGCCCTCGTAGTCATTCGTAAAAGTAGATAGCAAAACTGCTAAAAGTGGCCGTTTTTGACACATTTTCTATCTACTTCTACGAATGACTACGAGGGCATGTAGTGATACCCTCTAAAAATACTAGACCATGGGCCCTACAATCTCCACGAGAGACATTATTAAAATCTTTTTCTATTAATGACTTATTAAATAAAAACCTCTGAGGGCGCCACTTTCGGTCATACAACGGCCTTAAAAGTAATATGCGTATATCACTGTATGTCGATCCGAGTACAGAACCAGAGTACAAATCCTATCCAACTGCAGCGTGGTGTGAGACAGGGAGACGTTATTTCTCCGAAACTGTTCACTGCTGCGTTGGAGGACATCTTTAAACTCTTAGACTGGAAAGGACTCGGCATCAACATAAATGGCCAGTACCTAACACACCTTCGTTTTGCCGATGATATAGTCCTTATGGCTGAGACCATGGAAGACCTGAACACAATGCTCGAAGATCTCCGTAGTGCTTCCAAAAGAGTGGGTCTCAAGATGAACATGGATAAGACGAAAATTATGTTAAATGGCCATGTTGTACCCTCTCCAGTTCATGTTACACTACACTTGAAGTTGTTGACCACTACGTATACCTAGGACAGGCAGTCCAGTTAGGTAAGTCCAACTTTGAGAAAGAGATCTCTCGTCGAATCCAACTCGGGTGGGCAGCATTCGGGAAGCTTCCAAAAATGTTCACGTCCGACTTACCTCAGTGTCTCAAGACGAAAGTCTATGAACAGTGTGTGTGGCCAGTGATGACTAACGGCAGTGAAACGTGGTCGCTAACTATGGGTCACATAAGGAGGCTCAAGGTCAGCCAGCGTGCAATGGAGAGAGCCATGCTCGGCGTTTCCCTGCGTGATCGAATCTGAAACGAGGAGATCCGCAGGAGAACTAAAGTAACCGACATCGCTCGAAGGATTGCTCAGCTGAAGTGGCAATGGGCAGGACACAGCGAGAAGAACTGATGGCCGTTGGGACGGAAAGGTTCTGGAATGGCGACCGCGCACCGGACGACGCTCCGTGGGTAGGCCCCCGACAAGGTGGACCGACGATCTGGTGAAGGTCGCGGGAAGCCACTGGATGCGGGCAGCGCAGGACCGATCGTCGTGGAGATCCTTAGGGGAGGCCTATACCCAGAAGTGGGTGTCGTGCGGCTGATATGATGATGATGATATGCGTATCCTGAAAATCCGAAAAAAACTCGTGCTAAATAATATTTTTCAGGTTTATGAAAAAAATCTAGCCAGATTCTTTCAGATAAAAAATGATTGATTAAATTCGGTTAACAGCTGGCGAAGTTATGGTAAAACATACATAAAAAATACCGTCAACTTGAGAACCTCCTCCTTTTTGAAGTCGGTTAAAAAACAATAAGAATATGGTAGGTATTCTATATAGTCCGTTACGAATTGTAAATAAAAGTGTTTTCAATGTGATTCGAGTACTTACGTCATTGTTTAGTAAAAAATAAATAAAGAGTACTTACCTATAGTTAAAACTGTAGTTTGAAATAAAAAAAATTAAGACCCTTTTACAAATACACGACTGGATTTAATCCAGCTAGTATTATTTTCTATTCGAAAAACATTTACGTTAAACGTTTTTTTTTTTATTCATGAAGATACTTCTCTAGTGGTTCATATCAACATGATTGTCATTGTTTTGATATTTTCTGATATGTTTAAAAAATATTAAGATATTTATAGAGAAAAAATATTTTCGGAAAATATTCGAGTGTTTTACGTAACATGTTTTTAAAGTCGCTATTAATACACACTGTTATTCCATTGTTGCCAGTTATTCGTATCAAAATCAGAAGGTCACTTATTGCTTGCACTCTGATGCTATCTTGATTGACCTAGTACGAGTGTATTTGAGTGCGAAAGATCGTCATGGATAAGATATGACAAGACATCATACGAGTATGTATCTGGCAAGTTATTGTTGTAAATAAGCCCTGTCTGTAATCCGTACCAAAAGAGTTATTAAACAAGAAAAAAATAATGTTAATAAACGATATCTTCTTTATATACGTACAACATTACAAAATCACCCCTAATACCGATAAAGATATGGTAGATAAAGACCATCAAACTGCACAATTTTTACAATGGGACCAACTCTGAAATCGCGAAAAAATCTGCTGTTCATTTATTTAGATATTTTCGTTATTAATTTGTGTACTTATGAAATTGCAGATTTTTTTTTCGCAATTTCAGAGTTGGTCTCATAGTAAAAGTTGTTCAGTTTGATGGTCCCTCCCTATCTACCATATTCAGCATTAGGGGCTATTTTGTAACATACGTTGTATAAGGTGGTACCAAATTATGTGATGATACTTAAACAGGTGATAGTGTTGCTTAAACTGAATAACTTACTCCATGGAACGTAGGTCGAAAACGAAAAAAATTTTCATACTTCCATACAAAATATACTGGTCAACTGATCGATTTACTACGCAAAGGCGAAAAAGAAATTCGTTTTTCGCCCTATATTCTATGGAGAAAGTTGTTCAGTTTAAGCAACACTATCATCTGTTTAAGTATCATTAAATAAATTGGTACCACCTTATATAGTATATATTTTTGATTTGTTATTTTAATAATTCTTTAACGCAAAAGGTCAAATCACGGTCGTGACCAAACTTACAGAAGCTTTTTGTCTAACATACAACTGACAAAAATATAAAAAAAACTTTTTTGAATTGTTCTTTTTTGTCCAAGAGTTACAGTTAAATTTCGATGTGTCTTGATTTTCGATAGTCTATGTATGTATTTTTGAGTTGTGCTTAACAATAGATAAGTAAGTTGCGCGTTGATCAAAGCGTCTGATTAATGTGCTTTGTGCATGACATGTTCCGATGTCCAGATCTTGAGTTATTTATTTATTATTTATTTGGTCCGGCCGCTGACCCACTGGGCAGTATCTCTCTCCTTTATTAGAATCCGGAGATCGTAGATATTACACATGAACTTAATTCAATTATACGTTATTGATCTGTTTATTTTTAATGGAGAACGATTTTAATCAGGTGACGTGAATTACTCATATAATTATGTTATTCTTTATCAGTAATTTATGGGATACAATACATCTGAATGTGATCACTTATCTGACAATATATTTTGAGCGATTGAGTTCCAGATTGAAGAATTAATACATACCTTGAGATTGAATATTATTGAATCTCTCAAACAAATATAAGTTACTACTGTTTACAAAGCAGTTCTCATAACTCTTTGATATTGAAGGCATCGCGGAGGTTCCCGTGGCGGTGAATAATGCATGAGCGGTGGTCAGTGGTCGCGCCGACCGTGCGACCGCCACCACCTGGCCTCCGCCACCACCGCCCCACGCCAACCAACGAGGTAACTCCATCAAAACAGAAAACAACCTTTTTCTTCGACAGTGAGGAATAATGTTGTCGAGTCTACATCTTTTGAATCCATGAAAAAAGTATTGATGATCTGTCGTGATAATCAATGGAACTGATTTTTATCTGACCTCAAACTATTTATTAGAATTCAGTAAGAGCATCCCAAATTGAATTCACTAAAACAGTACTTTCGCAGAATTATTTTTAGGTCCCATTTTATTTATGACATACGAACAAGTTAACTATTCACCTCAAAATACTAGTTAGAAATCAGGGGGTCTATTACGAAAAGTTTTATGCGATATACGCAGCTGCGTCCGTGCTTCGTTTTGTTTGTTTCCTATTACAAATCACTTTCGTATGCAATATTGCAAAGAGATTGCGTGACTTTGACAGTTTCTCTCTAGCGTATCCGACATCGTTCCTTTAGTAGTCTATAAACTACAATAGCCAAATTCAAAATGTTTGTTATAACTACAACCAACGAACTGGGGACGATTATCGTGGCCAAGTGACTGCGTTACGCAATTGCGTACGTTATTTTCGTAATAGACCCCCAGCAAGATAATTCACACAAGAGAACGAAAGAGAAAATGTATGAACTAAAACAATACTTTCACAGGTATATTTTTAGGTCCCATTTTATTTATGACATACGAACAAGTTAACTAGCTACTACCTATTCACCTCAAAATACAAGTTAGAAATCAGCGAGATATAAACAAGAGATAATGAAAGAAAAAAAGATACTTTAAAACAATACTTTCACAGGGGTATTTTTAGGTCTCATTGTATTTATGACATATGGGCGAGTTAATCGAACGCCTTCCCGTGGTGCAACGGTATTTTCCCAGAATCATCGGGATCGTTCCGGTGCTTGAGTGCCAAATTAATTCACAGGAGGAGGGCGGCAGCGAGCCGATCTCAACATCAATTGGATTGCGAAATCGACAACCGATGACTTCTCAAGTAGTTAGATGGTAATTGTATTACATTTGATTTCTTGAGATTTGTGCGAATTCTCAGGTATATTGTTAATGCTTTTTGTCATTGTTAAATATTAATTTTCTCATGCTGTTAAAGCTGTCGATGGTGCAATTTCTAACTGTAAATTATTTTTTAAATTATCTGTGAAAAGACTTTTATATAGTGTTGTGTATACCTAATCTTTAACCTTTCAAAGTTAGTGCTGCATTTATCTCTCTAAAGCTAGAGTTTCCTAGGATGACGGTGCCGTCATATCACGCACGGCCGTAATTTAGCGGTGTAGAATGTTGTCTATGTAAAAAATACGGTGCGCCGTACTATTTACATAGACAACGTTCTACGCCGCTAAATTACGGCTGTAATATGACGGCACCGTTATCCTAGGAAACCCTAGCTTTACGGCTCCATGTGAAATTCTGTTCAAAACATTTTAATAGTAACAGTTTGATCGTAGGTAATAGCTACTGGAGGGAGCTACAAATAGTGGCCGCGGTCTTCCCGTTAACAATTCATAGGCTCGGCTCCCCAACAAGGCTAAATAACAGTTTTGTTCGGTTTCCCGTCAAATTACCGAACGATTTGCCGTCAGTAATGATAATGAACGCTCGTTCGACGTTTAATCGCGTGCATATTCGAGTGGATTATTTTATTATGGAAACAAGTATGACACCGGCACTTTTTTACTTAGTATTTCATGGAGAGTGGAACATACATTGAACGTCGGAAACGTTATCAACATTCTTCACTTATCGGTATGTTACGGAAATTGCTTTTTAATACCATAAATAAATTCATACTGAGAATGAATTATCTTTCATTGATATTATGAATTTTTCGTAATCCCTATTTTCCGGTAAAACCTTAATCGGTATCTATCAATGGTTTTTTGAAGTGAAAACTACTTTAGCGGCGTTGTACGCTTTTTTGTAATGGGGAAAAAATCTTAAACTGGAGTCAGTCAGTCAGGATCACGTGACCCTGATCGAAAATTCGTAAGACGGATGTGACAGATGGAGAGTAAACAGCCGGCGGCGGAAGTATCTCCCTCTCTTGAAAATGGCGGCGCGTCATTTCAAGACGTGAACACTTGTGTCACCATAGCAACGCGCTAATTTTTAATTCAACGTTAAAACTCTAGATTTTCTGTCAAGCTATGGATAAGACCTTCGTACAATACTGTTTGTTCTGTATTCTTAAATTCAAATGCAGAGTAAATTCGTAAAACGGCAATTCGTGCAAAATTATTCCCTAACCATTCCAAAATATCAAAAATGCACAACGTTAATATTCAAGTTTTCTCTTCTGCCGGCACTCCCGGAGTGCAACCCGATTTTTTTTTTCATATTAATACACTTCAATCGTAGATAACCGCTTTCAGTTCCAATTTGAGCTCTACCTGGGACAAAATTCTGCAGGCATTTCTCGCCAGTTATGCCAGTCTTCTATTAGATGCGACATAGAAGAGACAGACTGAAAAATACTTCAAAGCAGCAATGCATTAAGTTCCGAGTGCTAACATCGTTCTTTTATACGTGGACGATGTTCCATGGGAAGCGGACCAGGTGTCGGCGGACGAGCGGACTGTTTTAATGTTGTGGTCACAGTTTATTTCATTACCCTCATGCAGTATTCACGCGCGCCGGCCGCCTAATTACAGTTTAACTCACAGTTTACTGTAAAGCAAGAACTTTTTCGGTACCAACCGCTTTTTAAATTAATAACGGCTTTCGTGGACAATTAAAACAAATCAATTCAGTTGGGCTTTCTAATAGCATTTTATTTGGTTTCCGTTATACGTTGTGGATTAAATATGGTTTAGTTTGTACTGTAGGTCTAATTTTTTCCGCTCCAAATAGTGATATAGATTTTTGGTTATCTAAGAAAGTATTTTCTCTGAATAAATATCTTAGCCAGCAATTCAATGGACTGAGGGCCTATTACAAAAAAGAATTACGATAGTCGGACGCAATTCGTCGTTCAATTTACTTAATATTGAACTTTAGTCAGTAAATCAAATCAAATTGTTTCTTTGCATAAACATGTGGTAAAACAATGGTCTTAAAATTAAATTGTACCGTTACATGTCTACCATATGCAAATGGCGTGCAAATATTTGAAAAATAACAGTAAGTAGCATTACAAAAGCTATGTCCGAACTAAAATAACAGTATCATTACAAAAGCTTATTTTTTGACATTAAGTATTAATTAGAATTTGTCTAATTAATACTTAATGTCAAAAAAATAAAGTTTAAAAAATGGTTGCATATTAGACAATCAAAACGTTGTCGAGCAAATTTTTAAAGAACAACGAACAAAGTTGACTAGACCAAATGTTTTATTTAGAAAAAATTTATAATCCCAATGTATGTGACATCAAATGAACGACTGATCAAAAGTTGCTAGATGTATTTTTTAAATAGAAAATCATTACTAATCTAATTACATAATTACAAATGAATCTGTGGAGGTGTCTTTGGGCTTCACCTAAAATGCTTTATAGCAAATTTAGCAGCCGGAAATGGGTCTAAACTAGTCTACTGGGTTTTAGAAACCGTAGACCGTAGGTCACGAGATAGGTGCGAGGAGCGTAGCGACGAGCATGTTAGTTTGACACGAATCCAGCGCGCGAGCCGAGCGAGCGAAGCGAGCGTGCCGCGGCAGCGGCCGGCGAAGCGCCAGAAAAAAAAATTCAGGCGCTATTCGCTAATAATAATATTATTTTTACCTTTTTCAGTTAATCCATTTGATAATTAATAATTTATCCAATAATCCTTTTGACCTTAGAACGACTTGGTCAATAGTGTAATAAATAATTTTTCAACACACTTGCTCGTAAAGTGAGCCCTAATACATCGCTTTTAGGGCTATAAACCGAACTATAACAAACGCGTGCAATAATATATAAAACACTAGTTGGTTATAGAATGATCCCTACAAAGTTAAATAGGTACCTTACTGCAAGTACTATGCGAGTAAACAGAGCATTTTCAATTTAACCGGGTAATACAGTTATTTTTTTAATAACAACAAAGCGGTTTTATGCTGCTGAAAATTCATTTGCATTTTTGGAACAAATAAATGTGTAGGTCCTTAATTAAGTCAAACAAATATTAATTATTATCAAATTATTCCTAATTTACAATATTTTGTAATAAAATATTAAAATATTAGCATTTTATCACTTAAATTTATAATTTTGAAGTAGGCTGTATGCTCACTAACCCCTTTCGCAAAATATTCTTGCATTGGGCGTGTGAAAAAAACAAAAAAAAAAACCTGCGCGCCTTTTCTCATCATGATTATTATTTTGTTTTTGTCGTATTTGTTGCTGTGTGGTAAATTACTTTGTTTTTTCCTCGCAAATGTGTTGAAAAACGTCGTATGAAACTCGTGAGCTCTTACTTATTGCACACTCGGCTGAGTTACGCCCTCGCCTGCGGCTCGGGCTGCAACCCACAGCCTTGTGTGGAATAAGCAACCTAAGCTAACTTGTATCATAATGTACTATAAACATTGATATTCCAGACTTTGGTCAGTTGAACTTTTGGTCAAATGACCATTGTTATTTTAAAATTTGTTGTTTTGTTCGTTGTTCTTTAAAAATTTGCTCGACAAAGTTTTGATTTTCCAATATCTAATCAAAAAAATAATTGATAAATATTTAAAAAGGTCAGCATAGCTATTGAAATAAATACATTAAATGAGGCAAAAATGTCAAAAAATTACAAAGTAGGTAACATTTTTCCAGTAATAAATTGTGAACGAGTGTCTTAAATTTGTGCAAAGTGGATGTTTTAAAATTATCAGGCAAATTGTTGAATACTCGAATACACATACAGTACGAATTTTTACTATGCAATTTTAGCCTTCGGACCGGTTCATACAATTTCTGTGCACGTAGTGGAGTGAGACGAATATCGTACGCTTATCGCGATCCTTTTTTGTAATAGTCCCTCTGAATATTCAAAGTGACTAGACCTTCTGCCTACTTATTTCCATTCGACGCTTTTCTATCGTACCCTGTGTTTATCAATTTAATATTAAGAAGGGAAATTGGCCAACAGCGTCTTGAAAGTCGACGTTACCGCATTGGACGATACCGGTTAACTATTCAGGAAGGGGGAAACCTATACCGCGTATGAGGTATTTTGATGGGTGCCACAACATGGCATTTGCATAGATATACCTACATAACAGGCATTAAGGCGATTATACCCCTCATGTGGCGCCCTCATCTTAATAAAATTTATTGCTCGATAAGAACATAAATGTATTGAATATACACCAGTACAGAATGAAGCCAAGGTTAAAGCTGATAAGTTTCTTGCGCCCGTTCTTCTTGTCAGTTAAAAAAGTTGAACGGGTGGTAGGAAAATATGGACGATTCAAAAGTACTTAATAATTAAGTGTTTTTGGATAAAGCTATTTTTGACTTTGACTTTGACTGTAGTTTATTTGCTAATAATAACCTCAGTTAAATATAGTTTGTTGTTGTAGTAATAGGCAAAAGATCATAAAGTGGCCACTTTAAGCAAGCGGGCCTCAAACACAGTGAAACAAAAAACTTACTTGAGCTTACTTGAAACAGCGGTCTTTAAAAAACTTAGTATCTTGCTTGACAGTCGTGGCCTAAATTTCATCAAGTTGCCTTCAAAAGATGAAAATATCATGTCAGAACCATTTAGTTATTAGTAAGTTTTTTGGTGGCATTGTTTTTTAAGAGGATTACTTGAACAGGGCTTAACTCTCTTGCGTCAATTGATTAACAGCTAAATTTGTCAAAATATTTAGATTAGCTTCGTGATAACACAGTAACAATGATTACTCAATATTTATCAGTTGGATTTAGATAAAGTGCCTGATAAAGTCGCTATCAATGAAAAATACGTATTTACTTCCTGAAAAATACAACTATTTACGATAAACATGAATAAATATTACGAAATACTATTTCTAGAAAAATAAAACGAAACAAACCTTAAAATATAGAAATGAGTAAAAGTAAACAGTCTATGTTTGTTCTTACTCATTTTTACTTATTCTAAAGTAATAAAACTTTGACAAACATAACATAGTAAGTTTACATGGTACAGGGTAAAAAAAATGTAATACCAAGTACTATCGACAACATTTTGCTTTGTTGCAGGTTGCACAACAGATAACACTAAAATAATAATAATAATGTTTATAATAGTTAATAAAAAAGGTTATTTTTACTATACAAAGATTTCTAGTGGAATTCGTATGCGCAACATAGGTTTGGCAGACAGTCACTGACCTCTAGGATAAACGCGTGAAATAAAATAGGAGTTAGTTTAATCACTTCTGACTGACTACACTACATGTTTTTATAAATAGAAATACGAGCGGTAGCAAAACCACAAAGCGTGTCAAAAGGCCAGGACACAAGTAGGGCGGCCATTCTTTGGCGTTTCGTAAAGAACGCTGCGCAGCGGCCGCCGGCGCGGGCGCACAAACCGCGAGATTAGCAGACGCTGACCGCGGCCGTAACACTAGGGGACAGTGGCTGGTCACGTTCATGAACTTAAAGTACTTTTAATAAAACCATGCTAGTATACGTTAAAAGTGTTTTATTTCAATACCTTCATGATTTAATAAAAAAAATGTGCTCTTTTTCTGAATTCCGTTGAACTTTAGGCAAAAGCTCTGAATTTTTTATCAATTTTAAATGATGTAAGTAGTCACTGGTACCATAATGAAATTCAATAAACAAAGCCGCAGGAAAATATGGACGATTCAAAAGTACTTAATAATTAAGTTTATTTGAATAAAACTATTTTTGACTTTGACTATGACATTATGTAATCTGTGACAAAACTTAACTAATAAGATCACTAATTGGTTTTAGAACACAGTGTTTTTCTAACCAAATCATCTAATTTCCCCACTTTGATGTTATCTTTTGAGAGGAGGGTTTGAAAGATCATTAAATTCATGGGAAAAGAACCGTGTTGTAAGGATATCTCTCCTGTGATTTACCGGTATACAAATTTTCTAATAAGCTGTCTATCTCTTGTACTACATCTGTCCGGAGGCGCGGCTGCTCTCAGTAGCGCATGCGCGCGTGAACTGTCAAAATGATCTACGCGAAGTGACAGCCTTCTGGACGAACATCGGCGGACCCTCCAAGCGAATATACCCCCTAAACATTTAGATTTATTCGGCAACATGGGCGATAATAGCTTGCTCCTGGTTCGTTGAAGTGATGGAGTAGTTCACTTTGTTAACACCGGCGGGCGAGGTCATGTGTAGAGTCGCTACACGTTGTTGGAAATTTAAGATATGTATTACGTAATAAAAAGTTATAAATATTATTAGTGCTATCGTCATTGTGAGTATTGTTTTATCTGTACCTATATTGAAAGAAAGAAAAATTATCAAAAATAATGTCATTACATGAGTTAAATTCAATATTAATTAAATAATGTAACTTAAGTAACTATCTATAATAAAATATAGAGGAGCCTGATGGCGCAGTGGTTTAGCACCTGGCCCAGCGATTGCGGAGGTTGAGCAACTTTCGCAAGGGTCGGTCATGGGATGGGTGACCAAAAATGTATTATGTCGAGCTCTACCGTGCTTCGGAAGGCACGTTAAGCCGTTGGTCCCGGCGGCATTTGAAGTCGTTAACACCCACCAATCCGCGTTGGGCCCGCGTGGTGGGTTATAGCCCATCCTCCTTATCCACCCATAAGGAAGGCCTGTGCCTAGGGCTTTTTCATAAATTACCTAATAAGCTTTATATATCAGGCAGATTATGACTACAATGTTAGATTTGCCTTCTGAGATTGTAGTCTGAATTTTTTTTCTTAAATTTCCATAATTAATCTTAAAAATTTTTGGGGAGTATTTTTTATATTCCTGATATATATTTTGTATATTGACCAAACGAGTGCAAGGCGCGAGCGAAGCGTCATCGTTTCAGCTTGGGAAAAACTGCTATCGTATGTCTGTCAGGCTGTCCGGCTGTCCGTTTGTTCTCCTTTACAAGTCGCATTTCTCAACCACTCGTGAAAGGTTTCTTTTGTGAGCAGGTTCGATAATTACCTAAATATATAGTTTTTTTGTCACTTCAGTTTTTCTAAATGAAAAAACTTTACTAAATAATACTAAATAAACTTATTCCAGACATTTCAAAAATGTTTAAAAATGTTACAATTAATGCGAGGTCTACACCTCTAAATCCACTAGTTTAAAATGCATGGCCACCCCGGGTCAAGTGTCAGACGTAACGCGGCAGATAACACAATATCTGTATCTCATATTTGCCGTCACGACTCTGTTTGTTGCGCGCCGTTGCTCGCCGTTTGTTTGACGGCCCGCTGGCCTCCTCCACAACTGTCTGTCACGGGTTCGAGTCCCACGTGTGTTACTTTTTTTGGGTAAAACTGACTGCTACTTGATTGGAATTCTTAGCGTGCTTGAATATCTCAATAAATATTAGGCATTTTCAGATCTAAAATTAAAAAGTTGAAAATAACTACATAATAAATGTGTCCTAATGTATTTTCAGGCGATTTTTAAACAAGAGGCTCCATAAAAATATCGTCATATTCCATCGTCAAACTTACTTCGATGTAATAGTAGGTAGGTACCTCCACAACGCTAAAGCACATTTCACCCCATTTCATTTCATTTACATGGAGGCATTATTTGTAGATGAGATAGCAGTTCTTCCAAACAAACCCTGCGCTGTTTGAATATAGCTGTTGAATAGAATTCGCTCCAAAAACAGTAACCCGATACTAAGCCCGGTAGCAGCGATACTATCACTAAACATATTATTTTTCACTCAACTAAACAGCCCTTAGATCGTTATCACTTGCGCAACTTATTGCCGTGAGATAGACCATTTTAAAAACCATTCTTAAATGCTAAACACCATTAGTGTATTGTCAATGCCACTTTTGATTTCAAAATACAATATTCAAAATAGTAAGTAACTATATAGCTCTTTTGGACAAGGATAAATATATCCGGATAAAACGTAAGAAATACAAATAATATTTGATTACTGAATAAGCAAGGATAAAATAATAATTTCCGACAAACTTAAAAAAGTTTGTAGTAAAAAATTAAAACGAAATTCATGTTTCGTCATGAAATTCATGAATAATTTCATGTTATTCGAGACAATTAAAAAATTATCGCAAAAACAGTTTTTTTCGACCAAAATCACATTAAATGTAACAGGAAATGACGTAGATGCAAATCAACACTGGTTCTCAAATTGCATTGAGATTATAACAACCGCAAATAGGAAGGAAGACCTCCAGAATGCATTGTTGCCAGCGCTTCCCAAACTGTACGAAAGTCGAGATTATCTGTAAGTTTATTGGTCACCCCAATAGATACAATCGCCATTCAAGGCGGGAAATATGATCGGTTTATTATAACGATATTTGCTAGTTTTGGGCCAGTCCTTTGTCGCCAGATTGGGCGATAGCTTTGTGAACAGCCTAATGGGTCTCCGTATTAAATTTCTGCCCAACAATGAGGTGGTTTGTTTGCGATTCGGCTGATATGCAACTGTCATTTGATGTTGAATGGAGCGATGAATTGTTCGAGAAACATTGTTAATTTTGTAAAAAGCTACGGGAAATGTTGTTATAGTAATAGTAATTTTATCGATGAATCAAATTGGACGGAATGTTGTTCATGGCGACATTGATGTTTTTTGCAAACGTGAATGTATGTGGATGATTAACTGTTCTAAAGTTGTAAATTAGAGTTGCACAGACTTATTGAGAACATGGAGACCAAAATATCAAAAATAATTTTTTTTTCAAGTGAACGTGGGCATATTTTTGCTGGCGGGCCACTAGCATATTGCCGACGGGCCACATGTGGCCCGCGGGCCGCAGTCTATGCTGTGCATTCTTGCTGTAAATTATTACCCATGATACAAGTTTATGGCTAAATTCCATGCGAGTAATGACTATTGACTGAAATAAGTACCTACTTTTCTTCTTCAAAAGCTGAATAAACAGTAATATAACAATTGTGAAAAAAACGATTCAATCGTCGCGAAGTTATATAACATTACTAGCTTTTGCCCGCGACTTCGTCCGCGTGGACATTAGGGAACCTTTGACCGGGATAAAAAGTAAAACTATATGTGTGCTATTTCAAATCTGTTCAGCCGTTTTTATGTAATTGAATCTTTCACATTTATAATATAAGTAGGATATCCATATCCCGTTACTTTCACATTTATAATATTAGTAAGTACCTCCTAAGGGCTTGAGTTACTCGTTACACGTATTTGCTTATTTGTTTTTAGAAGTACTCCTACAAAGTTTCATGTTGAAATGGCTATTTAATTTTTTTTCCATACAAACTTTGTGCCCCCATTTAGCCCTTTTAGGGGTGAAATTTCAGAAAAATCATTTCTTAGTGGACACCGTATAAAGTATCTACGTACAAAATTCTCAAGTCTCTACGTTCAGTGATTTGGGCTGGGCGATAGTCTGTCAGTCACCCCTTCATTTTTATACAGGGTTATTTGTAAAACACCAACAACTTCGCAGGAGTAGATTAATTCATAAACAACAACATTTGTTCTATGACTATTCCGAAAACAAACAAAAAATTCTGATTTTCCTTACAAATGCCTAAACAGATGATCGAGTTTTCTATGAAAAGTGGGGTTTTTTTGTCTATTATCGGAAAAGTTGTAGAACAAATTAATGTTGTTGTTTATGATGTTAGTAATCTACTCCTGCGAGGTTGTTGGTGTTTTACAAATAACCCTGTATAAGAGATGACAATAGCAATGCTATGAAAACTCCCTAAATATTAATACCTAAGTGTTATAATGAGTGTTATAATTAACATAGGAATTTCTTATAAAACTTACAGCGATATAAAAGATGACGTTCAGTCGAATGACTAACAAAAATTGTTATCGCATGAAAAACCAATAATTGCCCAGTCATTCACGTACGTTTTTTTTACATATATTTTGTTCAATAAATAAAAATACCTTTGTCTGATTGTATTAATTTTTATTCATATAAAATTTGTACCGTACTCATGTACGGGGAATATTTAATTGGAGGAGAGCAAGTTGACTTGAAAATTTTAAGAGGTTGAGATTCTATGGGCGTTTGGTAATAGCCTTATAAAGCGGAATATTGTAGAAAGGGACCATCAAGCTGAACAACTTTTACTATAGCACTAACTCTGAAATCGCAAAAAAAATCAACTGTTTTATACATTTTGATATTTTCGTTATTAAATTTTGTATGAAACAGCAGTTTTTTTTGCGATTTCAAAGTTGGCTCCTTAATAAAAGTTGTTCAGTTTGATTGTCCTTATCTACTATATTTGGCTTTATAAGGCTATTACCAAACACCCTGTATAAGGAATGTTTAAGTGAATTTGATTCACTAAAGTCTAAAATGGAGAAAGATCGCAAAAGGATGCAGCCAAAAAACAAAGGTAGGTACTTAGTTAAGTTAGATTTCTATGGATAGTGCCACAACTTTAAGTGATAAGAAATGGGTAGTTAAGACAGCTGCTGTATACACACGTCTTTTAATAAAAGAAGGACATTTAAAACAAGAATAAATATTATTTAAACCATTCCTTGACCATAAACTTATTGTAATTAAACCAGCTGCCGTGGAACACAAAGTAAATATTATGTATAACACTCTTACTTTTTTACACAGGTGTACCGATGACGCCATTGAAGAGATACATACTCAAATAGTAAATTTAATAAATATATATATATATAAAAGTTGCACATCACGTGATAATCAGAGTTTTTTTTCATTACAACAGACTACAAGCAAACAGACCCTGCATGTTGGTAAAAGGTGACCTACCGAAGCCATGAAAAGTTGTCCTAAAATGTTTTGCTAGGAATGGTGCTAGAATGGCAACTGCAGTGCAGATCGAACGACGTACGATAGCGGGAAATCGGTGAATGTGGGCAGGACCGATCTGGTGGATATCCTTAGGAGAGGCATAAACCTATGCGTTGACAATCATGTTGGAACCATGACCCACTACCTTGCCAATATACTCATCAACTTTGTCTAGGGATACACGTGTTAATTTTATACAAACGAGGTAAACTTGAAGCCTTGGTTTTCTGCGAGGCATGTACCATGCTGTGATCTGATGATGGCCATCCAGGGAGTGAATGGAGAAGATTCAGATCGCTATACACACCCAACTGATCTGATCAGCATTCTAAAAGATTAATGGGTCAGAGTTCTCAGTTTTAGGATTTCCATACATTTTCATGCTATTTTCGCGGTTTTTAGGGTTCTGTACCAAAATGGTAAAAAGGAACCCTTATGGTGTGACTCAGTCTGTCTGTCTGTCTGTCACAGCTGGATATCTCGAAAACTACTAATGGTATCAACTTGAAATTTGAAATAGTTTAAGATGACATATTTGCCCAACTATTTTGCAAATAAGAAAGAAATAAAAAAAATATATTTTTTACAACAGGGACTGAAAAGGGGTCTTAAAAATTTAAAGTGAGGTGACTAGGGCATGTGGGGTATCATACGAAAAATTTTTCTAGGCCGCATCGTTTTCGACTTATGATGAAAAATTTAAATAAAAATACCGTTCCCCCCCCCCCCCCCTTATCTTCGAAGTTTGCAAAGAGAAAAATCTGAAATAATTCTATGTGATAGTAGTTTATGTAAAGATTACAGGAAAAATAAAACGATGTCTCAAAACAACACATTTTTTTTAAAGTTCAAAATACAAACAAAAATCATTAGTTCCACTACCAGTCAACGGATGGCACTGACCTAAGAAAAAAATAGTTCCACTATCGGTCAAGAGATGGCGCTGACCTAATACTACAAAATTACCTACCATTTGCCTACCAGTTTGCAATGTGGAGTGGCTGAAACGTTTTTCAGTCACCATGAGAACCTGTGGTTAAGATTTGTAAATTAACTGTCTGCCTCTTCGCCCTTCCACCTGTCCGCCGTTTATCCTACTTTTTTAAAGACTGTACTAAAGTAACATATCCAAATAAATTTATGATTATATGGAACCCTCGGTGCGCGAGTCCGACTCGCTCTTGACCGGTTTTATTTTTAACTTGTCCTTTAATCTTAGAATCTGGTCACTGGTCAGATCAGTTGGGTGTGTATATAGCGATCTGAATCTCCTCCATTCACTCCGTGGATAGCCATCATCAGATCACAGCACAGTACATCCCTGGCAGGAAACCAAGGCTTCAAAGTTACCTCGTTTGTATGAAAATAACACCTGTATCCCTACACAAAGTTGAATGGACAAAGGTCCCTTAAGAAACACTATTTACCGACAGTAAAACAACATCTTCTGTGAAGAAGTCAACACAACTGGCACTAATGTATAAACATATTTTTATTGTTATTTCTAAAACAACAACAACTTTTTAAAACTAAACATATGTTCGAGAACCTTTGATTGCAAATACAGCAAACATTTGTTTTGCACTGCTGTTGTTGTAAAAACTATACAAGTTTCTATTGGCTTTTTGTTAATTATGAATCATGAAAATACATACTTTACAGATGTTTTAGTACTTGACTGCCTTAAAGTAAGTTAGTCAAGATATGTAACTCATTAAAATACAAAAAAACATGTTATAAAGGTTGCCATCACTTTTATTTTTAGAGTAGGTACATCGTAGGTGTTATTTGACAAAATAACAGACAACCATATATCATACAATAACGGGTGTATCAAGACACTCAACGAAGCCGAAGTCCACGCATTCCGCCCATTGTCAGGATCATTTTTGTCTTATAGACTATACCTGGGAAACCAATAGCTACGAAGTTATTGAAGGTCAAAATCATTTTTTTTTTTCATTTTTTTATGAAATCTTATTTTATTCCTTATTTCCTATTTTTTGTCTACAGAAACATTATCAAAATTGAATGTATTTCGTTACAAACAATGACTTCAAAACGTCATTACTCAATGTATTTCATGAGCACGCACATAAACGTTGCCTTTCAACTCGGCCGCACGCAGCTGTATAGAATTCACTGCGTGGTAATATATGCAATGATTTTTCACATCAAAAATTAAAATCGTTTCCCAGTAATAATTTTGAACAGAAAATTAAATGGTCCTGATGATGGGCAGAATACGTAGACCTCGGCATCGTTGAGTGTCTTGTTACACCCGGTATATTAAGGCCCGTATTTATAAACCGCTCTCAATACCGATCTCAAGATCGATCTCAGCTGATACGCTCTCAAGATGTGAGCAGCATCTTAAGTTGGATATTAATTAATAGTCAGATATCAAGAGCGTATCAAATGAGATCGATCTCAGCTCTTAAGATCAATCTTAAGAGCAGGATCTTAAGTCACGGTGGTTTTTATACAGTAAAATGACACTTTTGAATTAATATTGAATGATTAACGTTTCGTTTAAGCTGTGTAGAATAGTTAGCTCAAATTACAAAAAATAATAGTTTTATAAATTGTACTCTCATAAATTAGTGCAAAACATTTTAGACAAGTGGTGAAATTAAATATTTATTTATATTACTTTTTTTACACATAAATAAAATATCACTTTATATTACTACGTCAGTTCAAGAAGACTGAAGTCTTGGATTATGTATTTCGTGGCTGTATGATGCAAATGTGCCTTTGCCTTTTCTGTTTCATGATTAAAGAAACGGAAAAAAATGGCGGGATATTGTAATTGTTATTATGATTAATACATTTCGTAATTTATGTAAAATCGTAATCAATATCATCAATTAACTCCGTTTATTAGATTTTGAAACTATATAATTTTATCCACGTACATAGGTACAAAAACATACGTAGCAGTTCAAAATAAAATAACTATCCCGCGCGCGCACGCTCTCAAGTCACGGTTTTGCAGCACTTGGCGAACACGCTCTCAATCATCATCTCAAGAGCGATCTCAAGTGCAGAGTTTTGTTTATTAATATGAGTGCTCTCAGTTGATACCACGAACTCAAACATGTACTTAAGTATGATCTATTATTAAGAACAGCATCTCAAGTATAAGCTCAAGATGGCTCTCAACGTTGAGAGCGGTTTATAAATACGGACCTTAGACTATTATATGATATGGTTGTCTGTCTAAAAGCATTGCCTAAGCAAACATACACCTTGATTTTCCTTTCCAAATAAAATGTATGATTACGGAAACGCAACGTAACGCGATGACCGGTGAAAACGCGCCTTTGTGTGTATGCAAATAGCTACTCTTTGTAGGTTATACCATTATTACTTACCACAGAACAAACAATAGTACGACGGTTTTCATGCCTTTCGTGGTCGGTTTCAATCCGATTTGTGATTATTTAGAGCGCAATTAAATCAATTGTGTTTGTTCTCTAAGTAGAATTCTTCTGTAATTTGATGGTTTTTCTGCTGTGTCGTATAATGTAATTGTGTTATATCTATTGAAATGTTACTATTTCTTAACAAATAACTTATTAATAATACAAATTAGAAATACGAAGGAGTTTCAACGTAGATCGCATCATCGCTTACCACCACGCGTGATAGCGGCCAAACACTTGTCTATAGATCTAACATAAAAAATAAAGATTGACATAGGCAATCTGAGACATCTTCGAGTCAACAAACACGAACGGCTAACCTAACGTACACAACAAACTGTGACGCGATAAAATCCCAAATTAAATTACTTGTCGGCATTATTAGACAAAAATTAAGTCTCTCACGGCAGCCAACGGGCCTCCTTCTTCCACCAAATTGGTGCACAGCATCGGCGTTAAAATGACAGGGAGCGTCAGCAAACAAAGCGGGCGTCACGGCCATTACCCCGCCCCGTACCGTCGGCAGCGCAGGTGACGCCATTGTTGCTGTTGACGGCCAAATAACAGCGATACGCGATAATTACGCCGGTTCGATGCCCGCCTGAGGTTGTGGAAACAAGTAGGCTCTGCCGCCCCAAATTATAGCCCTATTCGTTCATTAATACTCCTATTTTGAAGCCGCCTTTTATTATAAAGGATCCGCTTAATTAATTCATACCGACCGACAGCTCTATCGTAATTGGGGCTACAATCCAACTTAAACAAATAAATTCGAAACAACTTACATTGATCCTTGAATTCCCATCTAAGTATGTAGTATTTGTGCAGTTTTTAACAAAGGGGATGTGCTTCAGCTTCATTACATCTTATGTGAAGCCGAAGAAGACAGATCTATTTACTCAGCATCCTTATTCCTCAACCACCGAAGAACTGGCTATCGAACCTCTAACTGCCGCTGCTGGAATAATGTCAAAACTCTTGCTTGCTAAAGTCTAGTCAAAGAAAGATGAGATTGAAATGGCGGCGCCATTTTCCCTGTTAAATTAACGTTTAGAGGTTATTTATTGGAAACTGAACCTTAAAATAAGCGCAAAATTCGTTCCATTTTCAACCGAGTCTCATCTTTCGTTGATCAAACTCTATGAAGATTAGGTAAGATCATGGTAGCTAGCCAAGTGAATCAAACCGAATAAATCCCTCTTGCGAATTTCTGACTTGATATTGGGTCGAACTACTTAAGTTAAGTGGTACTAAAAACCATAGAAGGATTTAGGAAATAACAACCGGAGAATTTATAATGTTACATGAAGTAATGTATGTTCGTACTTGATAAGCTTGTTCGAGTCTGATGCTATGCTATAATATGGAACTGGGGAACTTTTCAACTTAATCTCTTTCTACTTTCCATAAGAGTGTACTGTACACTTGATTGCATAGTCGTCTATGAAATCATTATCGTGTGTCATAGCCGGTGGGTGACAAGACGACTCCTGCGGCTACCCGCCCGATTTACATCCGATTAATATGCATTTGAGACGATACACTAAATAGTGCGCTTCTCCAATGTGACTATAGTTTTGATATCTACATTTGACTTAGCATTTAAAAAAAAAAATTCTTCAGTTGGAAGAGGTCATTCACTTTCAATGAGACCTTCGGCTCTACCATGTCCATCAGCTATTTTAATTTCCCCACTGCAGGGACACAGACCTTCCTTATGGGTTGATAAGGAGGACGGGCCATACCCCACCACGCGGGCCCAATGCGGAATGAGTTGATGCAAACTGTTTGCGCTACCGTAAACTATCGGATATACTGCTCACAGTCAATGCTAAAACAGTTAGCATCAACTTATGGTAGAGCCACTTATATCCTAAGCTGTACCATTGCTGATCGATTAAATCTATACTACCTACCTTTCGTATTAAAATTACTCTACTGTATTCCCAAAAATATTATCATTATTAAATAAAGACCTGCAGCTTTCCTATATTTTTGATTGTATTAAATAAAAACAGTTTGATTATTATTTTCTAATCATCTGGGGCCGACAGTCGGGTCCAGTGGAGAGCGGCGCACGCGCAGTATCTCCGACCGCTTTCCCAACAGCAAAATATTTACGATACAGTTTGTTAACGAACTGTTAATACGTGATTCATGCAAATCGATACGCGTTTGTTTTCAAATAGAGAAGCCGCGGTAATGCTCGAGCGCCTGCTCAAGGCATGAGAGGACAGCGGATCTGGGGACACAGATACTTTTGACGCGAACTAGCTGGGTATTAGTATCTCTCTTACCTACTGTCCATATTTATTTTCTTCATTCAAACAAACTCAAATTATCAATATAGGTGTAACTAATGAACTCGTAGTTTTAGGGTGCACACATTAACTGTACCCACTTTACTCAGATAGTAGGTTTTCTAATTATCTTCACGCAACCTCCCCCATCTTGGTCCACCGTCCACCCATCGCCACCGGTTGAAAAGATGGTGTTATATCAGTAATGGTCTCTATTAAGAGAGGCCGTAGCGTCGCGCGGCCATTACCACGCTAATAGAATTTCCAAACTGCCACTTACTACCAGCGCCGCTACCTAAATATACGACGCCGAATGTTAAAACATCCACGTCCTTAATTCTGATACCGAGTTATGGTAACAACATGTAAATTTTTATTGGCGTAATATTATGCCGATGGATTGAGATGTTGATAATGTGATTCAGGCGGCGTTTTTGTAATGAAATTTATTCAATGACAATAATATGGGGATAACATGCCATTTTTTTCCTTGATCTGTTTAAGTGACATGAAATTATAATTGCCAGGATAATTCACTGACACAACAACCCGAAGTTTTAAGGCTTCATTTGTAATAATTCGAACCGAATTAACTTACACAATGTTACAACGTCGAAGTGATTAAGAATTCATGTCTTCTTTTCGATTTTCATTTCATTTAGGGACTCCGTTCATGAATATCAATGGGACTTTATGGGACCATAAGGTTTTTGCTGGCATTTTTAATCGTATCATTTTTAAGCTTCATACAATTAAAACTGAATTCTTGAAAAAAATTTTAAATACAAACCGATAGTACTAAGTATTATCGGTACTGTATACTAATACAGATATGGCATTCTGCCCCCTACTCAAATGGCCAATTTTCTATTCGTTTGAACGTTACGCTTACTTTTAAAGCTTAAAAATGAGCAATAGATGATTAAATAGCATGTCGCAAACTTATGTAAATCACAGACTTCGATGTATTGTATGGAATTGTCAAGCTTACGGCACGTAATTTTATAGTTTACTGCTTATTTTAAAGTTTTAATAGTAAGCGTAGCGTTCAAACGAATATAATGTTGGCCATTTGAGTAGGGGGGCAGGTCTGCAGACATGAGTTTTAATTGAACTCTAATTTAAAGAACTTATTATTATTATATTTAAGAAGTTTAGGAAACGGAGCTATCTGTTGCTTGTCATTGTATACCCATACATAGGACAAATTCGTAGCCAATAAATTGGTAACACATTTCTTTTCAATACAAAATGATTATGTAGGGCGTATTGGCAATAAATTACATGATATTTTATTAACTTTTTCCTACTCACATATCTTATGTTAGGGAAATGGTTTCGCCATTACTCTATTTCCGTACGCCAACCCTAACTTTGTAACGATGAACAAGCGCTTGCGCATTCATTGCCGTCTCACTTAGTATAGTTGAAAGAGATAAATCAAGGCAGCGGTAAATGTATGACTTGTAATGCGATTGTTTTGCTAAGGGTTGCGGAATCACTATGATTTATTCAACAGGGGTGGCTTTGTTAACAGACAATATGGGCAAATTGAGATGTCGCATTCGGCATGCATCCGTTGCATGCACATAAACTGTGGGAGCGATACAAAACCCCTAATAATAGATAAATAAAGTCAAATATTACAACAAAAATAATCCAATTCTATTTAAATCGCGACTCTATTGTTCGAACTATAGAGCTGAAAATCTAGTTTTTGTAGGAAATGATGTTGGTTTTGAGTCGATAAATCAATACGTTTTTTGCGCAAGGGTTGTCGCTCACTACCTGAGCGGCTTCTTTGTGTCCGATCGGTATAAATTATGTTTTAGCAGCAATAAAGCGAGTACCGCACGGTCATCATCTCCGCGCCGAGAGATTGAAATATTTGGAAATTATCAACACCTTTTTTTCATTGAAAAAAATGTGACTTTTGCCATTTGTATCCCAAATTGATTACAGCAGAGCTGTTGTGGAATAAAATATTTTCCATAAAATTTAAACTTTTGTGTGATTTAAAATAATAGTTATTTGTTATACAAGTGACCAATATCAATTTGTGCTGCGAGTGCCGACTTTAAATCACGAACTAGCGAAGTAGTCTAGAATTGAATCACGAGCGTAGCGAGCGAGTGATTCTAATAAAGACTACTGAGCACAGTGAGTGATTTAATCTCACGAGGCAAAACTAAATTTTGGTCTTGTGTAAAACGTACAACTTTTCACCTCTACCAGCGAGAAAATGTTTACGTGAGTTTCCTTATAAAAAGCAAAATTTCAGCATTAGAAACTTGTTCACTCAATTCTTTTGGAGTTAGACAACTATCTTCATCGTTGGACGAACTCATTTTTTGTAATTTATCACAAAAATAGTTCGATCAAATCTATGCTAAAAAAATATTCATAAAGTAAATTCCCGCCGTTTTGTTTTACATTATTACGTTGTGCTTTTCTCTTATTCATTAATATCCCATCTTATTTATTTATTTATAATCATAAAACACTAATTTATTAATAAATTTCATTAATTTTTCTTATTTTTTTATATTTATTCCATACATGCGATCTCATTTCCTCCATACTCTTTATTTCGAATTATCAACCTTCTTTTTTAACAATCCTCATTTAAAACTCCTTGGTATATCCGTGCATTTTATTTTTTTACTTTTTAATCCATGTATGACACCATAAAGCACTCTATCTATCCTTTTCTCACATATCAATTTTACAAGTCTCATCCTTGTCGCTTCATTACTTTTTTTATTATTTTAAAAGTTGGTATTAGAAATTAAAAAAGCAATTTACCTCACGCTCGCAGCAAAAATCGATTTCGCTGCGAGTTTTTACGCGCCAAAAGCACCCTTTTCGTGCTGGAGAGGTGAAAATATTATTATTTTTGAATAATCTTCACTAATTTTATTCCTAATATTAATTTTGTTAAAAGTTAGTATATTCCCGTACCGTAATTTCTAATTCTAGCTTGCATCAGACTTGTATAAAAATATTTAGTTCGATTTTTTTTATGCACAACAGGATAGTATTTGGCCTTCACCTCACCTGATTTTAAGTGAAGATAAGGCCGAAGGTGAAAGAAAACGCACTACACCCAGAATCCCCACCACTGAGGAACTGGCTATCTTACCTCTAACTGCCGGAACACAACATTTTTTTTAAATTGTTGTTATGGCGCTGATATCAATTAATCTTACCTAAGTCTAAGATCTTACTTAAGTCTGAACTTATTGATGATGGGGTAGCTAGCCAGGCGGACTTGAAACAAGCCCTACCATGTAGCCACCATGTACCACCAACCAAACTGTGTACAAATTGTACCCCCCTGGGAATCGAACTTACACAGGTCTTACACGGGTGGGCGAACCACTAGACCAGGAGGCGGAAATTCAAGCAATAACTAATTTTCTTAATAATTTCTATTATTATAAAAGCGCCATGGTTTCCCACTTGTCTAAAGTATAGAGATACCGTTGTGATGGTCGCCAAACACGTGATCCGGATAATCCGGGAGCCGGTGACATTAGTTAGTTCCAAACCGGGACAACAACAAACAACGACCCGCGCCGCGACGGAATTCCGGTAATCTAGGAGGAATTACAACGTTAAATAAACTGTCTCAAACCACAAACACTTGTCCTAACAACTATTTTTGGATCATTGATACCCGAAGCTTTAGGTTCACAAGTTTTATTTAACAAAAAATAACTTTGTACTCTATGTTCAAAGATTTATGAGTTTTTTTTTTTCATAATAATGTGCGCAACGGCCTCATGTTTATTGATTTTTCAGTGGAAGAAAAACACTAAACTTTCAAAACGGCAAAAGTTTCGATCAGTATATATTATAATAGAGGTTAAAGTATGTAATTCTTATGGGTCTTACCTATCTAGATAGATAATCATTTATTATAATCACAAACACACAAACGCATGGACAAAAATAAAATCAAAAATCAAATAAATACTGATTAACATGTGTGTCACAGCGACGCAAATAGACAAACGCTTAGCATCTTTGCCTCGATGATGGAGCAAAACGCTGGTTTTCAGCTGTCACCTGTAGAATAAGACGCGAGGACGCATTAACAAAATCGCCTGTGCCGTGATAAAGAGAAAGTAGGTATTAAAAAAATAACAAAAAAAAAAAAGTACGAATACATTTATGATTGCATTGGTTGAAAAGGGAATCATGTTTAGAAATATCCCACTGGTTTGTAACAAAACATCTCTTTTCTTGTAGCATATCAAATGGACTCCAAACTCCATACATGCGCTTGTATACCCTGCAGTCGCTAAACCCCATACAAAATCTTTGTTTGTTTCGTATCCAAAAAATAAATTACACATATAAACTGAGGCTGTGTGCGCCCGTCCGTCACGCTGGCTGTGTCGCCAACATGGCAGCCACCCCACCACGCCATCGTTACACTTTGAATTATTTTTATTTCATTATTAACAAAAGATTTCACCCGTTTTGAAATATGATTTGTTGGCGGCCATATTTTTGGCGCCCCTGCGCGTACGCATTGTAACCCGCGCGTATTTCGTAACAAAAGTGCGTAACGAAAAATGTAAAAACATGGACTCGTTTTTTAATGGCCGCGACCGTGAATAATTTAGACAAGCCGTTCGTTATAGGATTTTGTTGTGACAGAATTTAATGTGGCTGAATTTAAATCTAGTTTGAACTCTATCAAAAGTAGTTGTGTTAAGTCGATCAATACAGAATTTTGTGTGATATGGTTTTTCGGTTTTAGAATTGACTTTTCACAGAAACAATGGCTTCAAGAAATTCAAATTAGAATCAGTCACTCAATATACGAATGTTTTATAAAGTAAGTCAATAGATAAAAATGTTATTAAATCAATTTTTCCAGTAACTTGTTTTCTTTTATTGTTATTAAAACAAGATTAAGATTTGATAATATCTACAAATTAATTTGCTATGCGTCTGATTATAAACTTATCTCTTAATGAAATTGATATTATTTGCCAAAAAAGTCTATCGTCTACTTATACAGGGACATTTTGTATTCACCATCCAAATTTTGAGGATATGTTCAGTCCATGAAACTGAACAACTTTCTCTAAGGAACACATCGCCAAATATGTGAAAAAAAATCGACTATCCATACAAATCATAGAGATCTCGTGATCAATTTAGTATGGAATGACCAAAATTTTGTTTCGAAATTCGACACATGTTTCTTTGAGAAAGTTGTTTAGTTTCATGGACTGGACACATCCTTGAAATTTGGATGGTAAGTTCAAAATGACCCGATATAGGTACTCGTAATAATTAATGATTTCCTTAAAAACTATACGAAATCATGGACAGATAAATATTATTAAATGACTTTAAGACGACAATTTAGTCACTTCGGAGAAAAGTATAATGATTTAATTGCGATTCGTTAGCAAAATCCATGATGTGCCTGCCTCTGATAGCTGTCATCAGTGTCATGTCATTATTTATATGTGATTAATAAAAGATTCTAAAGAGGGAATCAGATATGAAGCAGCTTTCGTAAGATGACATAGGCAGAAACCGGATAAGTAAAAAAATACTTTTGAGATTTCAAAGTAATAGTTATTTTTTATACAAGAGAGCAAAGACATTTTTTGCTGCGAGTGCTGACTTTTAAATCACGAACTAGCGAAGTAGTCTAGAATTGAATCACGAGCGTAGCGAGTGATTCTAATATAGACTACTGAGCACAGTGAGTGATTTAAAGGCACGAGACATCAAAAAATTTGCTCTCGTGTTAAACATACAACTTTTCACCACTACCAGCGAGAAAAGGTGTTAGAAATTAAAAAAGCACTTTGCCTCACGCTCGCAGCAAAAGTCGATTTTGCTGCGAGTTTTTGGTAAAAAAGCACTTTGCCTCACGCTCGTAGCAAAAGTCGATTTTGCTGCGAGTTTTTACGCGCCAAAAGCACCCTTTTCGTGCTGGAGAGGTGAAAAAGGATTTGTTGATATCATACTTATAATATTAAATATAATCAAACTTTATGGAGTAGATTAATAAACTGTAATTTCCGGCGTTTGTTGAATTCAATAAAATGATAAATGTCTTGTAACAAACAACAGATAAAATACTTACGGTGTGTCATTTATATTTAAAATTAAATAACTTATCTAAGTAATTGACTGATTAATATAATAAATAGTTACACTTGATTAAAGAATGGCTGATTTTTTTAATGCCAATCTTTTATTATCTTACTAAACATGACTGGTCAAAGTACGGTTTAATTTTTTTATCAATAAAACTGAAGTGAGCACGTTTCAATATTATGAAAATAACGTGGTGACCCATTTTCTTTTCAGCCCAGTGTGTTTATTTGATGTTCTGGAAAAGACACACTTCTTTTCACAAGTGCATGCGCACATATAAACTTTAATAAAAGAAGCAACTGTTTCTTTGTTCCATGGGCCAGTAGAATGAATTTGTAAATTAGGCCTCATATTAAACAGTAGTTACTGGTTTTATAATTCATTCATAAGGAGGTACACATGAGATGCCCCCCTCCGTTAGAATAATACCGACAAATATTTATAAATGTTGTACGGGATCACGCGGCCCCGTTTGAAGCCGGTGTAATTCATAAAAAATAGCGATTGTAAGATAAACCACCGTGTTCATGAAATAAAAAGAGTAGGAATTTACTTGCGTATTTTTTAGAGAAAATGTAGAGAAAAGTTACGAAACTTACTGACAAAGTTATGAAACTTTTTGGATCAAGTCCGCTTTTGGCAAAATCCGGCCAAGAGATTAACTGAACGAATCTTTTATTAATTTTACACACTTTAAAACACAGTTCCAATGATATGCAGTGTAAATTAAAGGTATTAGACGTCTTTTGGAAACCCAAGTTTTATTTATTGGCAGCTTCCCGCTTCAGCTAATGCCGTAGCCCACCCCATTAGACACTATTGTAACCATATTCCCCATTCTCTATAATGTCCCGCTGTCGCTGACTGTACCCCAGCCGTGTTTGCACACATGTTTACAGCACATAATGTCACACGACTGTACCCTGTCGGGTTTGATCGATCTGATTGGGGAAAAATAATAAAATTATGAGATTTATTCTTGATTAGCGGAGTTTATACTAGACAAATATTACATAATGCCCCATGTACTCCAGACATCGTCTGGACCATACACTTCTTTGTCGAAACATAAAAATTGATCCATTTAACATTCTAGAAATCATCGAAAAGGAGTCCTCAGTCAACTCCTTTATCAAATACATCAACCACATTATAAACAAGTTAAAACAATACAATAATACATAAAATACAAACGAAACTACCAAGATAAAACAAAAATTACAATTACAAATTAATCAAAAATGAAACTTACTCCTCTTCACATCTCAAAAGTTAACTCTTATCGTCTTCCAACTCGGACGAAGGTATCAAATCGCCTCTTCCGCAACAATATCTAAACAAATAAATAAATAAACAACATCGATACATACTACACACAAATTTGAAACAAATAATATTGAACAAAAAAAATACTACATGATGAATATAGTAGCTTGATCTTAATCTCTCCGGCCGAAAACTTACTTATCTCTACTCCCAGAAAAGTAAATCAACTAAAAATAGTTACTAGTTATATTCATATACCAACAACGTGTAAGAGAAATACTTATCTTACAACCTGAAAATCATCGGCTGTTTCAAAAAATGTTTTTAAAGAAATTCGAGAAAATTAACGAAATCGCTAAAGTTTTCTCAAATTCAGTATTGAACAAAGAGATGTTTGTATTGAGTAGCTCTACCGATGTTTTTCTAGGTGTTGTGATAATTATTATTTTGGGGCGCAGGCATATTTTTTAGGACGAATCGTCATTTTTTTATTTGGGTTGAAACTCAGTGAGGCCAACGAGGAACAAATCGTGTTATTTGGTATTACATCAAAGGGAATTGAATTAGGGACCTCTGCACCATACACTGGCCGAACCGGGTCCAAGCTTCTAAGATACCAGTGGTTTAGCTTCAAGCAACTCATACCTAATCATTAATTTTATGCACTAATCAGTGATAGCAGTAAACAGTAGCATCCATGAATATTCATGTAAAGCTTTTAGCATCGAACCCGGCACTCTCCGCTGACCTGGCCATTAATTGAAAAGGACCATTAATATTTATTTGATTGCTCAAACCCATCAATACGCAGTTATAATGGCCGACCGTATCTTCTATTTACATATACATCACACTTCACACTCTAATTTTTTCACAAGACGCTCTAATTTTGATCAAATAATTAATTAATTTGAATTTATAATTACAGAAGTCTAGATTTCTTTTGCTGCTTTGGTGTTTTGGTTGACATCGAACCGAATACATAATTCGTACCGTTTCTTTCTGTAGAAAAATAAATAGTTTAGTAGTACTAAAACTTAATTTAAGTTCATCACAATGTTCCTAATAACGTTTTTAAATAAAGTTCAAATTTACATAGAAACATTATCTGTACCTATCTGCTTATAAAAGACAATTAATTTTAGTCGCTAATCAAGGGCGCTCTTTATAAAGCAATGTTCTATTTCCATTAACACCCATCTACAAAATAAATTATCTTGGAAACGGTTTCTTGTCACGCGATTCTCATGTTACGAGTATTAAATCGCACCTTGTCTGTAAGCGTAATTTAAAAACGACTTGTTATATTTAAATTAACGTCAAAAAGTTCATTCCACATTATAAATACTAACTTATAAAAAAACACATCTCATAGCCACATAGGAATTATCATCGTTCATACAGCTTATTGGTCGGACTATACCCTACATTTTTACAGACAAAGTCGCGGGCGCACGCTAGTCCGTTGCGGCGCGGGCGCATCAAAGTATCGACGTGAATATTAACTCAATTAAGGCGCGCTTAATGCCGTGACACCATAAATTGTGCACCCACTAATATTTATAGATAATTTTTAAATATTTTTGATACAAATCACGCTTTTAAATCTTAATTTCTTCTACATCTCTATCCAAAGACACAAATGGAAGTGAAATATATGTATGTCTATAGTTTGTTATAAAAAATGTCAAAATCGGCTTGAAATAGGTTCTGTATCAAAATGTACTTTTTACAAAATTAAATCAAGTAATTTTTATCATACAGGGTGCCCCAAAAGTTTGCCATACGAGGGGAAAGTACTTTAAATATTGAAGATAGAAAATTTTACTGAAAAGACTTCATTTTTATTAAAAAAATAATTGAAACCGCATTCAAATACATATTTAAAAAACATATTTTTACGATACGATACCTACAGTACGTATATATTAAAATTTATATGCTTTAATAAAATGCGTGAAAATAAAAGATTGTTTTTCATATTTGGTATTTTCGATTCCTGGTAATTTTTTTTAACTCGAAATGCAGCCCAATGTCTGTAAAACTTCCTACCTTCAATATTTAAGGTACTTTCTCTTCGTGTGTGTAAGTTTTGGGATAGCCTGTATATCTACTATAAGACTTCTCATTTTACAATTTACTTAGTTATTTTTTTTTATGGGTAAATTACTATTTACGGGACTTTAAAGCTTTACAAAGTCAAACTAAAGCAGGGCCGTCCAACCAGAAAAAATAACACATATTTCCCACCATCAAATATTATTACACACATTTACTTTTTATCGCATTCAAAAAATATTCATCCCCTGACGTGCGCAGTGTCACTCACAAAACGCCGCCATCAATGCGAGCTAATTTCTTACGGTCCCGCGCTTTTATTCAATTCAAAGCCAAACTTATTTGACAATAAAAACTATAAGTGACATCACAAACTTAAAAATCAACAACCTGAAATCCACTCTAACTACTTAATTATAAAGTTTAAAATCGTGTGCATAAAATAGACAAGGGTGACAATGATTTTGACTTCGGCGCGGACGAGCAGGGCCGCACATTAGCGGCGTGCGTGTGAGTCGCAGATAACTTCATTATGGCCGTTTAGACGCGGTTCGAGTCCCGTGCACTGATATGGGTCGATCTATTGTCTCTTTTCATTTTGAATGTCGCCTTGTCGTATGTCATTTTAATAACAATGTCAAAATATAAGGAAACGGTGAAATTTTTTTTCATTGTTGTTTTGTTCACTTCACCCCTTTGAGCTATAAATAAGGTGAAGTTTAAGTTTTGGTAAAATAGAAAAGTTATACCTAACTAAAATCAATGTTTTTGAGATTACATCTAGAATCCGAGAATTAATTAACTTGCGCAAAAAAAATATTTATGTTTAAATAGTTTGTTGTGTTTTGAAGGAGTTTAATTTGGCCATCGTGATCGTAATAATATCTGTGAGTACGGCTTTTTTCACTTTTTAACTTTAAACTCATTTAAAACTTGTATCGTAACGTAACGTAAATGGTACGTGTAAATGTACAAGCAATATATAACAGAACAGTAAAACATTTTAGCAAGTGAAATAGTTAACGGCATGAAATAATATAGTTAAGTACTATTTATGTATTATGTAGGTAAGTATTATAGAAAGTAAAACGTTTATAAATATCGAATAGATAGTTCCTTTAAATTTTATTGTAGAAGAACCATAACTGATATCTTTCAATCAAACACATTTTTCAAGTTTTAGCCTTCCATCTAAATGTCTAATTTATACAACGATCACTTTCCCTCTCCTAACAGCCACATTAGCTTCCAAACAGCCCAATAAATAGGAAACAGCGTGAAAAAACATGTCCATCCATTCGAATCTATGAACGGTGTAATAAAATTTTATGAACACAGGAAGCCACGGCAACTCAGTGGTGAAAACGCACCGACAGAACGAGTTCCCGCGAGCTAATCCGGCCGGCATCCACTAACACATTATAACATCTTAATTTCAATCTCGATAAAATGCATAAAGAACAGTTTTATAAAACCGACAGTCTGAATAAGGCGCGACACGCACGGTCAGACTTTGCAGGATGCACTTTTTTGGAGTTAAGTATGCTTTAGGTAGGTAACTATGTTTTAGCGCAAAGAAAGTTGAGTTTAGTCGAAGTCAAGAAAGTCAAGTCGAAGTTTAACCTATTTAAAGTTGATTTAATTTAATTTAATTTAATTAGACATTTAGTTTAGTGTTGGATAAGGGGAATTACCCGTTGTACTTATCCTTGTTCTTAATTTTAGTTAATTAGAATTAAGTTTAGCTTATTTTAATATTTGTTATCACGACGGACTAATTAACCATGATGCCTGAAATAATCATTAGCATTCATATTCTAGAAACTTGCCGATTTCATTGTGCAAACACAACCAAATTGAGAATTTTCCGAATAAAAATGTTACCTTTTTCACTTCATGATTCTGGTACTAGCTTCTCCAACTCCAACTCATTTTCTTCTCAGCTTCATCCGCGCGTTAACATTCTAGGGAAAATTTAGCCAGGGTCGAAATTTTTCGATTGTCTATACGCGGCTGAGATCGCAGGCGGAAGCTAGTTTATGATATTCAGGCTTTAACATGCCTCAATCCGAGCGGGTCGATCCGTGATGGTGTGAAATCGAACGTAAATCTACTCACTTTGGGTTCAAATCAGTGCGCGTTCCAACGCGGCGGTTGCGTTTAGAACTAGCACCAAATTCTCAATTTTTACATGTTTTTATTAAATTTCTTCGCTTTCAAGTTAGTTAAAAAAAAACTGTTCAATTAAGATTGAAGGTATTAACATCGCCGATTTTTATGTGTTGGTTTTAACATAAACGAATGTTCTGTTTCCGAGAAATTTTGCAAATAGGACCAGAAACAGGGTCCACGGAATATTTTTTTACATCAAAGGTGGTAACATTTTTACAAATGCTTTCAATTAAATCTATTGTGTATTATTCCAAGTACATTATATATTTTTTCCATGATTGCTTCACGCGCGTAATCTTTCAATAATTTGAATTGAATATTGGGATTTGGCCCTTCTTAGCGCCTTAAGTAGAATGTCTTGAAACTTCATATTACTTTAAGGCTGAAACCTATATGAAGGTGTGGTGTGGGGGCACCCTAAGCAGGCGTTAAGTCCACCAGCACAAGGCGACACTAACACGGCGCGACACGCCGCGCGCGATTATCGTAATGATGCTGCGGCCCTTTGATCTGCCGCCCGCGGTGACCACGCTGCCAACAACTCTAGGACAACCACCACAGCAATTATGACACCTTCGGAACGCCTCGTTTAACTGGATTTTAACCAAAAATTTGTTTTGAAAATTCATTTGATTCTATAAACCTAAGTAATGGTTTCATTATTAGCCATTTGTTGCATCGTTCGACCGAGAACTCTTTGATTATGTTTCTTTTGATGATTATTTTCGGCAGAAATGAAAATACAATAAAATAGCATGTAAATATTTCATACTTTAAGATGACATTCGCTGAAATGCAAAATACAAACCAACCAAGAATTTTAAAAAATCTGATAAAAGGAAAAAGGAAGAATTTTCTTGAAACTTATAAAGTTTTAACATTTTTTTTAAATTGGTCACCTCAGGCAATGCCACGAGCAAGATTTATATCTCAATATTGGTTCGAAGGAGCGGAGTTGGTCGTTTATTATATTTATTATCATTTACAGTCGCCATTACTCAACTAATCTTCTTTATCGTCAAAGATTTTGGTCTAACTCATCGACGAAATTATAGACAATTAATAATTTATTAAATCATCAAAAAGAACTGGAAAAACTTTAGCAAACCCAAATATTTATAATGGAAGAGAAACCACTTTGGCAGAGTATCACGGATATGTCTCGTCTGTTTTGCGCTACGGTCTCATTATTTGGGGAAACTCGGTAGATGCTCATAGAGCATTTAGAATCGAAAAAAAGGTGTTAGAGCCATCGAGATGTTAGAGCAACTTGTAGAGCTGACTACTTTGACAAATGCACCCCACTGTTTAAAGAGGATTCTACCTCTACCCTGTCTCTATGAGTACCTGTCCTGTTGAAATTTGCATGTTTGTCAAGAATAATTATATTTACATCTTTCCATGACACGGTATATAATAAAACTACCAATAAGTAGACTATAATTTTGCAATGCTATAAGAATCCATAATATGTTGCCAGTTGAAATAAAAAAATTGCCTACCAACAAATTTAAATGTAAATTATATATCATCCTGTTAGATAATTGTTATTACTCAGTTAACGAATTCCTAGAACATAAATAGCATTATATTTTCTAATCTTAATTTAAATTGACATTATACTGGCAGGCAATTACGTAATTGTAATTATTATGATTTGACATTTCTAAAGTTTGTCATTTTTAAGCATTTTAAATTATTTAATTGGCTAATTGAATGAATTTATGACATAATTATTGAAATATTAAATGACATTGGATAAATAATGATGGGTACCAAAGACAATGTAAAAATAACTTGCGTTATAAGAGACAGGAGTGTCATACAAAAAGCGTGAGTATGAAACGGAAGCGAATTCAACGAAAACAAACAAAAGAGAAACGTTATACGGCATTGGCGGTAAAACGGTCAAAGATGAAGAATACTCTTTGATGGGGCGAAGTATAATACGCCTAAATTCGAATGTTGTCAATTATCTACTGCTTTGTGGATTGTCAACGTTCTTTCAAACTTAGACGGGTTAAAAATTCGCTTCCGTTTCATAGATCGTTTTTTACTGAGAGAGTTGCGCCAGGCTGATGGGTACCTAATGAAAAGTAATTGTCACAATTAATGATTAATGTTTTAAGTATTTATTTCCAAGTTTAAGTTTTAAAATCAGGTACTAACAGATTCCCACGCCTAACGGAGGCAGAAAATGCAGATCTTGTATTATATGTCAACTAAAAAAATTCTAATATTAATGATAACTATCATATTCTGGGAAATAAATGATTATGATAATGAGATTTTTATGGTCTTTTTATATAGTTTATTCATAGATATGCAATATTCATGATATCAATAATAGTTGGTTTTAAATAAAAAGCGTTCATTTGCAAAGAAATTGGTCAAAGTTCTTAGTTGAAAATTAATAAACTAACTTGAATGAATGAATGAATAGTTTGAATTAACTTCAGTAACTCTCATATGTTTATTACAGACGACACGGTAAAACATCTTCAAGATCAGACATACAAGGTGGACATCTATCGATCAATGAAGAATAAACCAAATACCTCAACCTTTTCATCATTTTCATGGTGGTCTTCAATCTTGAGTGGTTATTTACCATAATAAACTGCTCAACAATCAGCAAGCATAGCGTGGACAATTTGCAGTCGAACAAAGCCGAGCCTCAAACGAGATCATCCATGAAGGATTATCAAAGACCGAATAAGGCGATCAGCCCGGTGTTGCCAGACGATGGCCTCTCGCCGCCAAGAATGAGTCCCCAAGTTAATCCTCCATGAATAAATAACTCGCATTGTCCTTTGACGTATTTTCTATTGACAACTTTTTGCACACTTGCCTATGCGTGCGGTTTTTAAAGTGAATTATAGCCAATTTTGAACTTTATACCTTTAAATATAGAAACTTTTCTGGTTTTAAAGACGCAATAAGCTGTTGACGAATCCCCAACAGATGAATGCAGATTTAGAGAAGTGTAAACTTTCCGATTTAGGGATAGAGCTTTTAATTGTTTGCAGTGTAGCGGCGAGCTTAAATCCCGAGTTTTGCTTAATCTGGCGGCGCTTAGTTTTGATGTCTCCAACGAGGTTTTTTCGCAAACATTCGCTTTCATCGTGACATCTGTCTCGGTAATTAGCGCGTGGGTGGCCCACCGCTGGGGCCCACTTGCGACATTATTCTGCTTAATAACCGCCTTTGTGACTATTGTCATCGCTGTTTTCACTTTCAAAGATAATCCTTTTGACGGATAAACAGAAATCGATATTCTGTTTGCTTTAGAATATTGCAAGTGACGGCCTTGTTTACGTAATGAACTTTCTTCAGAAATAAATAGACCCAAAAAGGGTTTAAAAATTTCGTCGTTCGCCGAAACCGACTCAAAGGATCGCAGCGCTCAAAACATCCAAATACTTTCATAAGATATTATTTCAGTATTCGTAGAAAGTAAATTCAAATAACTGAGTAACATTCACCTAATGATACCCAAATAAATTTCATAATAAAACACGGTGAAACCGCTACACAAAGACCGAGTCATCCAATCATCAAAGCGTTTCTAAAACAGCCGTCGGTGCGGGCATATATTTATCTAATTAAATCTAACAATGGCTGACACTAGGTTGTAATATTTCCAAATTATTTACCTTCATAGAGCGTGACGTACAGGTGCGAAGGCAAATACGGCTCCTGTTACTCGGGCGGGGCTCGAACCGCGCTCCATCGCCGCTATTATTGAGATTACTCAATTATTTGCTGAACGTTAAGGCTTATTAGTGCGAATGACGCAGAGTTACCGAGGGGCAAAGATTATAAGCTACCTAAATAAAATTCGAATAGTATTCTGCCTAATACTAGAGAATTTGAAAAGTTTTGGAAAGTTCATGGGTGCCGCCACTCACTTATGTATGAATCTATCTTTACACATAGTGTTTACCACACATCGTATTTTATATTATTCACATTATCTTTTGTTTACATGACGATTTACACATCACATATAACCATCGTTATGGTGTTAAGACTTTTAGGCATTCAAACTCTTCTTCCAAAAAACTGGAAAGAGGTTCCAACTTAGTGATGCAACGAATACGAATATTTGTATTCGCCGAATAGTAGATATTTACCGAATATTCGTATTCGCCGAATATCATCACGAATATTAAAAACAAACTATTTATATTATAACTGAACGCAACCCAAATTACGATTTGGCTGTGCACCGTATATCCGAACGCACCTATGCACTACACTGTTTGTATCTATTGACGGGGGGGGGGCTTAGAAATAAAGTAGACACGTATCTAAAATAACCTAATCTCTCACTTGCTGATCCATTGGTTTTCTGGCCAAAAGATATATTTACCGAAGCTAAAAAAACTGGCCCCGACGTATTTTTCATTAAAGCCTTCTACTGTCGAATCAGTAAGAAAATTTTTGACCGCTGGGAATGTATAATCAGAAAAAAGAAATCACCTAATAATAGATGAGAAGTTACAAATGTTGTGCTTTTTGAACAATAGTTTGTCAGCAGTGGCCCTACCATGAGTTGATGCAAACTGTTTACGTTACAGTAAACTGTCGGATATACTGCTCAAAGTCAATACGAGTAAAAGAGAGAAAACGATAGTTTACTGTAACGTAAACAGTTTGCAACAACTCATGGTAGGGCCACAGTTAATTTCAATTATTAAATATGTTAGTAAAAAAAATAGTGTGTATTATTCATTACCTTGTTGAATTATTCGTTATCGTATTCGCCGAATAGTAGGTTTGATATTCGTATTCGGATTCGGATTCGTTGCATCACTAAGTTCCAATGATCTTTCAAAGCAGTGCCCCGTCTGCACGCAGCAAGTAGGCGTGTCCGCCGCGCGGCAGTTGCCCGCCGCCTAGTAATAAACGTATCACTTTGCGCGCCGCACAAAGGGGGCAAAACAAAGGCTTTCGCGCTAATCACGCCGGAATTAAGGCGAGGCCAGTTCACGATCTGATGAAAAGATTGATTTTTGAACTTCCAATGTGAAGAACTGATGTAGAATTCTACTTCACAAAAATTACTGTAGACTGAAAAAGAAACAAAGAAAAACAATACCCGAACAGAATATTGAAAAATGGCATGTTAACTCTGTAAAAAAATCCTGAATAACACCACAAAAACTTATAAAAATAAATTTCCAATCGTCAGATTTCGTAATTTTCAACGACAATGATATTATTTTTTATGCAAAAAGGATAGCTTTTTTATCGATCTAAAACAATAACCGAGTACATTTTTAATATATGATCTAGTATTTTAGAAATCAATAAAAATGTACTAAATTTCGTCAAATTTCTGGCGAAGCGTCAATTAAAGCTATGCAATATTCAACCTTATTCTAAAGACATAGTGAAAGCGTAAATTTCGTGAACTGCCTCGCCTTAACGCCACGCCGCCACGCCGACCACGCCGCTCGGGACGGTGTGAATCGACGCTTTTCTTTTGAATAGGTATCGTGAGAGGTTGAAACTACTTTTTATTCAGTTTTGTATTTGAAAGAATAATGTGAAAATATTTGATCTTTTAATGAAAAACTTTTCGATAACTGATTTTTAGGTAAGTAGAGGAGTTTTGAATTTGTACGGCGTGACATATTATAGAATATCTATTCTATACAATATAGCTAAATACTTTTTTTTACAGTCGAATAAACGACTTTAAATGTCTTTATCTACTCTCATATAGTAAAATTCGAATTATGAATTTCAAAACGAATTTATATTGACATACTTTATACACGCAATACCGTAAAGAAATTAAAAAGTTATTTTATAACATACCTTCGCTATACTAAGCAATGTTATAAAATAACTTTTTTTCTCATTACGATACAGGGCAAATCCAAGAAGAAGGCAGTGCCGCGATATTAAAAAAAAACAATGACTTTTCCATATACTTTCCATGATTAAAACGTACTCTATGGTGACCGATGACTTAGCGTAACGATTAGTCTACTGGAATGCACTTATTTAATTATTTTTTTTCTAATAGAATACGCGCCATTTTTAGATTTTAATTTTTACTTTTGCTTAAAATATCATAGTAGTGAGTGTAGTGAGTGAAAATTTGACTCCACTCGATATTTTAGATGCGGCGACGGAAAAAACGTCTTATTTAACCTTGGTAAGTACTGCCGACCTACCGAACTCTTTTTTATCATTGATATTTTATTTTGTAGGTTCAATCGGTTCAATCACAAAATTGTATGAGAGTAGATAAAGTAGTGTATGAAACTGTACATAACTAGGTATTAAAACACTCGTGTGATACTATTAAAAACCTCGCCTACGGCTCGGTTTTTAAACACACACTCATGTTTTAATACCCTTCATTATGCATCAGTTTCATAAACTACTATTAGCTCATACAAATATGCAATCCAACTTCTTTTTTTATTGTTTTAAGATTATATAATCAAATGGCAATTATTATTTGCAGGTGTGACCCATGATATATTCCAATGTTTGAATAAAACCATTGAATGCAAATATATCCGCACACCTTCGTTAATCTGACGGCCAATAAAAACTCAAACGGACAGGACAGAGTTGAAACTTGGATCTCAGAAATTAAATAAATAATTGACTTCATTTTCATCCTTATCAACAAATAAATAACATGCCATGTCCGCATGCATTTTGATTAACTCTTATTTAAGTTCCCTGGCAATTTTTCCACTGTCTCCTAAAATAACAAAGATAATTGACGAATAACGAAAAAAATATATTTTATTGGTACCTTTTTTATTTTATTTTAAATTATTATAGAAAACATAGGCACTTATCTATGTGAATTTCTATAACTTTGAGGAGTAACTTACTTTACTACTAGTAACTGTTATAGTAACTACTTATTTTTAAGATAAATGCTATCTACTTCACTTCCACTGAGGAATCCTAACGAGACACAAATAAACAATTTTACAGAGTTGATTAAGCCGCGTCCACACGCGCGGATGATCGCGACTGGCGTACCTAATCAGCTCGCCTGCGCCTGCGCACCGCCAAATCAAAACACCTTATTACCGCAGCCGAAGGCTCACTTCAGCTTGACTGTAACGAATCTGACTCGCGTTTTATATTATCTTTTGTTTCTCATATCTTTATGATGTGTCATAATTTGTTAGAAGTTATTTGAAGTTATAATTAAGAGGTTGATTTTGAAATATTTAAATGCGGTCCATTTCAATTTTTGAAAGTAGGAGATTTTTTTATACATATTTATATTCTTACGTAAGAAGAAACTACCTATTTTTGTTTTTGTCATTTAATCTTGTTTTAATGGTTACCTGTGTAACTGCCGCCTACTGAATTTGAATGTGAAACTGTTGATTAAGATTTTGAGTTTGTTGATTTTGAAAAACATTAAAGAAACCAAGAACATCTACGGCACCACAATAGCTCGTCAGGCCCGTAAACTCAGAAATGCGGAAATGTTGACTTTAAACCTGACATCCTTTTTTATAACCACTCGATTACCACCACCTATACTGATTACTGATAGTAAAAAATTGGGAACTTTTATAGTTTTCTCGATTCTTCGATAGAGGTGGTCCGTCTGTACAGCCACTGAAGCAAGCACTGCCACCAAATAGTTCCACCCGAGTGCGTGCGAAGTGGTACCACGTGACGGGCAGACAGCGCCGCCGTCACATGTGCCGTTTATTGCCTGTGACTGACACGCAGCTTAAGCGAGGAATACAACAAAATTGCTGATATACTCAAAACAACCCCAAATAAAGTGCAGCAACGTAAGACAGACAAGCCGTGAACTGTGAGGATCACGGTGCTTACGTCAGAGTTAACAAATAATGGTGCGGTGGTAGGATTTGTTACAATCTTGACAATCTTTGGAGAATTTCAAATATAAGTTCACATAGTGAAAGCACAGGCTAAACAAAAAATATTCCTGTAGTGAAAGCGTAATAGGCTGTGGAACTCGAGAACAACTATAGTTTCATAACTACCCAGGAAATCAAAATAGAAAGCAAATCCTAAGAAAGAAAAATCCTGAAATCGTGTAAAAAGTCAATCGATTAAGTATCTAAAAAGGTGTTAAAGCCAAATTACACCACTTTGATTTTAAATTCTATGACCCCCATCAAATCCACATCAAATTTCAACCCACTCAAAGTTAACCCTCAACACCTCATCTAAACAGGGTAATTCGCTCAAGATGACAGCTATTCGCAATCTCAACCATCTCCAAGTGTTCCTCGCCGGCGCTAAGAAGGAGGGTTGTCGTAATTGATATAATCCGAGAGGGCGCAGGTGCCGGCGCAAATTGTCGGAAATAAGCCTTACAACTTGCTTTTCATTGAGTGTCAATTCAGGCCCATTTCAATAGATACCATATTATTATGCTGTTTATTTTTATATGGGATTTGTTTCGTGCGATACTTTCGTAGGATTTATAAATATACTTTTTGTGTCACAGTAAATTCTTTTGAAGATATATTTCATAATTTGTTAGAAGCTAGCAGTCAAATCGATTTTCTACTGTCTCTTTACTCGCGAATTTTAAAATTTGGATAATTAACTTATTATTTGCTTAAGTGAAAAAAAAACATATTCATCATGACAAAAATGCAATGGAAACAAAATCGTTATAAATACTTGGACTAACTCTGCCGAAAACTCTTGGTGGAGGACGTTTCTGTAAGTTGTTAATTGAAAAGAAGTACGTAAAGTAAAGAAGAATTCTGCCTTTTAAGTACCTACTCACTACATAAATCCAAAATGTATCCGTCTTTATTCATCTCGAAAGCAACACAATCACTACAATCTAACTATACTTACCCTGTTCAATTTCAAGTAAATTGAACGACGAATTGCGTCCGATTATCGTGATCCTTTTTATTAGGGTTCCGTACCCAAAGGGTAAAAACGGGACCCTATTACTAAGACTCCGCTGTCCGTCTGTCTGTCTGTATGTCTGTCTGTCGCCAGGCTGTATCTCATGAACCGTGATAGCTAGAAAGTTGAAATGTTCACAGATGATGTATTTCTGTTGCCGCTATAACAACAAATACTAAAAACAGAATAAAATTAATATTTAAGGGGGGTACCCATACAACAAACGTGATATTTTTGCTGTTTTTTGCTCGATATTAATAACAACAACAGGTAGACAGTTGAAATTTTCACAGATGATGTATTTTTATTCCTGCTATAACAACAAATAATAAAAACAGAATAAAATTAATACAACAAACGTAATTTTTTGCCGTTTTTGGTACGGAACCCTTCGTGCGCGAGTCCGACTCGCACTTGACCGGTTTTTATGTAATAGGCCTGCTGATCTTATCTTTCATTTTCTTGCGCTTATTGATTTCGATTTAAAATACACTTAAACAATTCCTTCTATTCTAAAGAGATATGAAAAAAAAAACTATTTTCAATATAAATTGCAAATCGCTTAAATTTGTGTGACTAGCTTCCCTCACCCCGCTCCGCCACCGTCACTAATTGATCTCAGCCGGGAACCGACCCGCCACCCACACCGCTCAATTATCCCGACCCGGGACACGTTGTCAACTGTCATCGGGTTGCCGAACGTGTCAATGAAATATTGAGATGTGCCAAAGAGGGATAAGAAATTACAAATGTGAATTGCATGTGACTTAGGGCCCTGGACATGGACTCTGGATAAGTTACTGATGGCTAAGACAAAAAATTCATAGAATTTCCGATCCATTTATAAATAATTCCAGACGGAAGATAGGTGATATTTGGCACCCTTCTGACCCATTCCCATAATGTTAGCATTTACTTATGTGATGTAAGAACGCATGGCTATTAGGTTTTGCCTGAGTCACTCAAAAACAAATGGCCCACCGTCATACGAAGGTTTTACCTAAAACCATAGACTTAGAAAAAGTTTATGCCTAAATCATTGATAAAAAGATTAGTTTAATCTAACACAGTGCGAAATCTCTTTCAAACTTCCAAACAGCTTCGATGTTGTCTCTGAGCAAACTGCTTATATTATCAAAAATTATTGACAATAGTGAGAAGTTTGTAATAATATACGTCTTTTATAAACCACCTACTAAGGAACCGGATATATCCTCGACACGAGAAGTGAACCGGTAACAAACTAATCACTTGCAACCTCCGTGACACATCCGCACAGCTTCCGAACCAGAGGTATGTCAATTTACCTCCCAGACGCAGCGGCTCCTCTCATCTCAAATAAACCATTAAGAAAACGCGCGAGGAATCTCGCGCGACAAAGACGCGCTTTGCGACGGAGCGACAAACTGTAGCTAAGCTAATGAGTTGGTGATCGCTCTGATGATGCTCAGGTATTGAACCGAGATGAGTCGGGTGGCGTTTGGTTTCAATTAACTATCCAGAAAGAACGACGCGTCTTGAAAAAGAAGCAGAGGGATCTACAAGAAAAAAAATACTCTGTAGTGATAAACGGAACATGTTCGTTGTTCCATTTAATTAATGTTGGACTTTACAAAATAAGACAAGTGCTACAGGCGCATATCAAATTGGTTGGGTATTCTTCATTTCTTCACATAACACCTGCCACCCAGTGAAAGAAAATATAGATTTCAACTTGAGAAATAGTTACAAACACAGATTAAATGATAGTACTAGTGTCTACAAATCAAAAGAGCACTTTATCATCTGCTCAATAATGCGCTTAATAAAGGTATAACGATAACTGCGGCCTAATTAACACCTTGTAACAGTGTCGGTGATATTAATGACGTCACGAACCTCCAACCCTCGCGGCATCAAACGGCTGCGCGGGAGTGACAAATTACACCACAACATTAACACGTGTCTCCTGGAACTATTATTAACCGCTAATTGATATTTTAAGGTGATAAATGGCCGCGAGATGAATTCTTAACATTCCTTTTTGGACCCACCAGGATTCTGGGTTTGTAAAAGTCATATTTGACAAATGTATAGCATACAAATTAAAGGCACTTGTGAAGACTACTAAAGACACGAATGAGCTATTTTTACCAACTACATTTTCTATATTTTATTAGATTGGTATTCGATCCGATCGAAACCTTTCAGTACCTCGACTGATCGATTGCTTAATTCAATTGTTAGTTGGTATTATTTATTTATAAAAGTTACGAGGTTTTACCATTACGATTTGCAAATTTTCGTAAAAGTGTTATTTTGGCGACTGTTTTTATTTTAGAAATATTTAATGCATTCAGGTTTGGTTGATTCCATTCTTTTAAGACAGATACAACGGTGTGTGGTCTTTCCACTTGTATCATTTTTCGCGAAACGAAGTTAAACATATTGACGACCTTTCAAAAGCTTATGTCAACACATGTTTTAAGTTCAGTAAAAAGTTTCAGGCAGATCTGGCTTGCGAGTGTTTGGCTAATCTGAACAAGGGTGATTTATGGGGTTTATGGAGTTTATGGGGTTAATGGGGGATGGCAGCGCGCCACCCAGCTCGCAGTCAAGTGGCCGATAAGGGCTGCGCGCGCGCCGCTATCTCAGCCATCCAGTTTTGCTAAGTATTGCGGCTGCTTTGAGATTGTAGGGTTCTCTTAGCCATTGGAAAGACTTTGGTGTTTCTAAATTTGATAGAAGCTCCAGATGATTATGTTAGATAAGTAGGTAAAAATTACAACACATCAAAGCGCTATTTTATTACTCGAGATAACTAGTATTGCCAGTAACTTACCTAATATTTTGCAGCTCTGTTTAAATATTGTAATCTCAAAATACCACTAGACTAAAACACGGTTATACGGATACCAAACTATTCGATTGTTACCTGGCAGATATTTCGATAATCGTACAATAATTTCTCGATGGTTATACACATGTGGTAGTTAAGCGTTACTCTTCCATAAGAGGAGATTTCCGTTATCACAATTCGGCGTTACCAAAGCGATCATCCATGAACCACGAATCATCTCCGTTCATGTTATACTGGTTTACTAGACTATGTTACTATTATTAACATAATATGCCGATTTCATTGTCTTGAGTGCATATTTTTTTTAAACTCACCAAATAACATTCTAACAGTATCTTGAAAATGACCAATTTATAGTCTGCATTATTATCCGCACTACGCCCACTGCTGGAGTTAGGCCTTTGTAATATTACAAATACCTATACAGAAACTTCAGGAGTTTGAAATTGAATTACATGTTTATAAACTCAATTTTACTTGAACTGTTCAAAGAAATAAAATGAAAATATTTGATCTTTTTGTAAAGAAATATTGAAAAATGTTTCATACTCTGTTGTGCGGAATCTTTTTGTAGATTCTGCATGCCCATACTGTCGCATCAGCACCCATATTTTTTGTAGTGAAATCTTTTTAAGAGTATGGTACCTGGGTGGTGGTGGTTTTTTTACCGGTGACCGGCGCCATGTTGTTGTCGATATAATTGGTGTTTTAGTTACAAGCTATGATGGCCATTAGGGCTGCCAAATTATAAGCCAAAAAAGAAAATTAAAACACGACTGCCCTGCCAAAAACCAACTAAAAAGTTAAATAACAAGTGTCATTGCAGTCGGGGGACCGTTTTATGCAACAATTTTTAATCAAAGAGGACTGCAATGACACTTGTTATTTAACTTTTTAGTTGTTTTTTGGCAGGGCAGTCGTATTTTTAATATTTTTTTAAATTTGTTTATTTTTATTTCACACATTTTAGTGACTGTTTTTAGATGACTTTTTTCAAAAAAAATGTAGCCAGTGTCACTCGGAATAATGTAAGGATTCTAACGATACCCCATACATTTAAATCCGTTTAGCCATTTATAAGTTATGGTGGAATAAAGAAACTCACATACCCACAAACATACATGAACCCTGAACACATATACACTCCTTTTGGGCAGTCGTGTAAAAAGTATCAGACAAGCCAAGTCCTATTTAATAGAAGCAATAGAATACATTACTAATACCTGTGATTTTAATGTAATGAAATACTTATCATTCAATTACTTGTTTGATTGTAAGATTTTCCTTTGAGGAAAATTGGTTAAAGTATACCTATTTGAAGTACGTTTCAGTAACAAAATACAATGAAGTTATAAACAATCTAACATCACATAATAATACAAACTATATACGAAAAATGCAGAAAACATAAAATTCATTGGAACAGTCAGATTTCCCACGTAATGTACACACATGTCAAATGAATTTTCATAATTTTTTCATAATTACTATAATAAGTATAGGCAAAGGTTAGGGAGGGTTGACAACCCTGTTAGAGGTCGCGTAATGTGGTGGCTGGCGATATGATACTTATAAATCTTTTAGTAAAAAAAGATACATTCAACTTTGGTCAATCTTAATGGGGTTGATTTTTAAATACCTACTTACCTAATTCATTATTTAATCGTATAATTTAGTTATGATTTAAAAATCATATGTGACACGTTTTGAATATCTTAAAATGATGTTATGATTCATAAAATTAACAAAAACATTATCGATCTATAATAATGATACCAATATGCAATCACAGTTCATTGTTTGTCTTCTTCATTCAGATCTTTGAATTTTATCACCCTTTTAAGTTTCTAAGAGATTTCTGCTACAAAACATTAAATGTTTATACTTTACGATGTTTTAGATCCCCAAGCTAGGACTGTCAAGGTAAACTATGCATCTGAAGACTGCAGAAATCTCTTTCTGCTTGCCGCCTCTTTGCAACTCGCCGATGTTTGCGCACATCTCACAGATCTGTGAGCATCAATCGCGTGGACTCGGATCAACGCTGTGTTTCGAGATTAAGCCGCAGCCCACCCCGATGCCACAGTTATTATTATAAACAACAATACGGCGAGATACGGGCTGTTTGCTAACGATTACTGATGCGTTCCTAATTGTTTTTTTAACACAAGTTGTTTTATATGCGGCGGCGGCGAGGCGGTGCCTTTGCTAATACTAATCTGCGTCTCTGATTTCAAAGTTTATAAAGAATGAAAAATAGTTTTCACTTGGTCTTGTTCCTGTATCGTCTATGGACACTATTTTAAAAAGTTTTGGTAATGTGGTATTTACTCGGGGTGATTGACAAGCGACTTGCTGGTCAATTTACGTCAACTAGCGCTTTTTATCGTCAATCGCTTGTAAAATCGTATCGCCACCTCATTGAAATTAGGTTTGCGATTGGATTTTACAAGCGATTGTCGATAAAAGCGTAAATTGACTAAAATCGACCAACAAGCCGCCTGCCAAGTCAACCCGTGTAAATACCACTTAAGTTTCTAACATTTTTTATATATTCTATGATTCAGTATATATATTCTTTTCACATTTTAAAAACTTTAAGCGCACGTTGTAGCTATTCAACATAAAAATCTAAACTAGTTCATGAAAATCAACAAAGCTGAAAATTTATTTTTTGGAAAATGTATTAATTAACTGGTATTGTATTTCCTGAAATTCAGGAGAATTTAGACTTATTTTGTACGGACACTTTACTTGCATTAAAATAGCGAAAAAAAATCTCAACCCCGTAATGGTGCAGATGTGGTAGTTTTGGAAATTTGTAAACAGACAAGCGTCGCTTGTAACAATATTATCTATCAATATTAGCCCGATTGTGTCCTTATGAGGGTCCCGCTATTGTTCGACCCTTTGTGCGGTTTGCGACCAACTTTTAAAAAAGCAATTCCAGCCATTTCCAACCTTACACTATTCAATTTAAAGTTCATAAAAACTGCACGGTTGTTGTCAGAAAATAATGGTGCGTGATCGTGTTTGCAATTCACAGCACATGTGGGAACACAGCGTTTTCAATTTTATAAACGTTTTTGTAAACTTGATTTATTTTAATGCTGACTGACTCGAATTACATTGGGCGTTACCAGAAATGGCTTTATTAATGTCGGCACCGTTACTGTAAGACCGTTAGCTTTTTTGTTGCCATTACATTTTACATAAAAAAATTAAATAACTCTATGTACTTTAAATAATGTATGAGGGCTAAAATACACATTTACGGAGTGTCTTATTTATCAGTAATCTAATGACTAATGATCAAACGTGTCCCATACAAGTTTACTCCAATATACAAGTCACAAACATAGTGCGTTCACTCGACTGCGTTTTAAAAGCTTGTAATTCCCTCGCACAGTGGGCCGTGGAGCCGGCGGCGCTGGGCCAAACCCGCGCTAATGACTCCGAACATCGACAATTCGCTACGTACGATTGATCAACCACAATGCGATTTCCACCCTTCGAACCTTTCCCAACGGCCAAATTATTCAGCACAAATACCATTTTATTCAATACTTTTACGGTCCCTTTTCAAGTGTCCCCAATATTGTTGGAATTGAGACATACGTGTATTGAGGGCAAACGCCATAAAATATTACCATTTATCATGGAGATGTGTTTGTTATATTGCAATCGCGGTTATTGTGGTAAACGTCGGCGTTACAATTATTAATAATGCACGGATGACATCTGTGTTACAGTTTCGTACTGTTTGCCATTTGTTGTATTTTTTATTGAAAAGTTGTAAACGTTGAAAATAATGCCCTGTGCAGTATCTTTTGTCCAAATACATAATATGGTGTGATATATAGGTATGTATAGACAAGACATACATACTAGAAGTATATTGTTCAGTGATTTGTACTTGTAGTAAGGACTTTTTTTACAAATCAAAGCAAAATTACGCTTATCTTGTAATATAGTCTGTATGAAGGCACAGTAACTATCTACATATTTTAATCTGTAAAAAAAATGGCTGCCTATATCCTTTCCGGCTTTACATGATTCTACGGCATCTAAATCAACACGCCACACGACGATTAATCATCGCGAATGGAACAAACGAGTTTGGTAAACATTCAGCTAATCCCGGCTATTTATTCAATTGGACTGCGTACGCGCAGCTTTTCCAAAATGGCCGCGCTAATGTTGCAAAACATTTATTTAAATAGGGGACCGGTGTTTATCGTTATTATTAAGTTGTAAGGGACTCGGGTTTGACTTCCGCACATTTATCACGCGGTATAAAGCCGATCGGGTAGACCGCTACGCATAGAGCGTGCCAAATCTATTGAGCGAGCACATTGCACTTTTTTGTCCAATCCGTGAAGATACGAGACCTCTGTCCATGATGGTTTTATTGCGGGTGCATTTTAAACATTATTGGGCCTCTTTCTTTGGCGACGAAGTTATATGGCTGCTGTAAAACAATAAATAAGGTGATTGTTTACGGAGTTGGTGGTTTCGGGGCATTGTGAGGACCCCATGCGAGCGTTTCGTCACGGTTTACAATGTGGAGATTGTAAACCAATGATGGTATATTAACGGCCATTGAAAAGTGGTTGGATGCGATGAGTAGCAGAATAGTCTTCGTGTTCAAGGTGATGAACGTCGTTTAGTAGTCCTGATAGACAAATACGTGGTGGTCGTGTGGCGACGTTGTTTTTGCCAGCGGGACGCGAGGGATGGCTAGTTAATATCATTATTGGCGTTACATTTCAACCACAAATGAATTTACTCCGGTTTGCTTCAAGAGAAATGTTTTTTAAAAGTAGTTCTCATTCAATAGTTTCTCGCTACACAGAAAAACGATTGTATTAATAACAGGCCTTAGTATATGAGGACCTACTGGAGAGCTTTTTGATTCTACTTGCCATTTAAGTATTTGTGACTTCAGAAAACATATTTGAAACTACATATAATTCAAAATTTTTTATTTTTTATTTTTTATTGTTGTGTTTTTAAATGACCATGTTATTTACGACATTATTATATTATGAGCTTACATGGGTTGATTTTAGTCACCTGTGTGTGACGGTCCTCTTTAGTCACCTAGCAAGTCGCTTCCAAAATTGAATCGCACGCAGGTCATGGCGTCGCTGTCGTCTATGTAGTTAATGGCGTAACCTAGGTAACAATAATATGTAATAACATAGTTCCAGTTTTGGCCACCGGATCAGATAATTTTGTTGAATTGCCATTTTTGATGGTCGCGATTTTTGCCGTGCGGGAACAGTTGTGCGGCTTTAGTCACCAATGTAAATATTACATTAGTTACCTATTAATACAAGGAAAAATTATATTCACCATTATGTGGGTAAATAAAATTATTAATCTTTTTTTCCTGATACTTAACTTTTTAAACATTAGATTTTCAGTTTTAAGAAAATCGCAAATTTAATGTCACCTATTGAGCTTCATGTTTTCGTTAATTTGTAACTACCTAGGTACCTACTCGTATTATTAGCAACGAGCAAATCACTGTGTCATGCTCATGTTTATTATTGTCTCCTTAAGCTTTCAAAAACGGTTAAATACTTTATAACAAACAGGGGCCTCGGGGGAAGAGTTAATAATTTGCGGCGTTGTTCTGAGCTGAGATAAAGGCGCTCCCTCAGGGCAAGCGGTTGGGCTCATTACTCCGCAGTTTAAGGCAAACACGGCTTCTGGGCTTAGGCAGTTGTCGGCAGGCCGTTTTTCCCTGCTATTTGTTTCAATAATCTCTGGAGAGTATGTATTCACTAACATTATTAGCGATTCTCTTACAAATATTTTTGGAAGTTTTTTTTTTTTCTGTCAAACCGTTACTTTGCATATTATTAATCTTTAAGTAATATGTTATAGAGGGTTATTTGTAACACACCAACAACCTCACAGGAGTAGATTACGAATTTTAAACTGAACTACTTTTGTATAAAGGAAAAGGATTTTTTCTTTTTCGGAAAGTCGTAGAACAAAAGTTTTTGTTTCTGATGTTAGTAAAAGTTGTTGGTGTTTTACAAATAACCCTGTATTATGGATCTCATGTTTCATGATCAGAATTTAAACGCCGGATCTTTCTACATCCAGCTACTACCATGTAAGGGGCCATCCATAAATTACGGCACACGAATTCAATGATTTTTAACCCCCTCCCCCGTCCTTGTCACAGCTGGTCATATTTGTGAAACCCCCTCTCCCTAGTATGACGTCACATATTTTACAATTTTTACATCTAGAAATAATTATTGAATTAAAAAAACAGTTCGGAAATTTGTATTATTTCAATTTAAATGATTTTGAAATGTGACATCACAAAATTTAGGACCCCTCCCACCCCCTTGTCATACAATGTCACACTTCGTCGACCCCCTCCCTCCCCCTTAACGTGTGACGTAATTTATGGATGGCCCCTAACCATGAATATGTAAATTATGCGTTAAACTTTTAATATAGAAGTATTCAACATATACAGTGGAAGGTTTTACGACTGCGTTACTATAGAATCTTGGCTGGAACGGTAACAATCTTAATTCTCCTACAGAGTCCACACAATCAGCTTACGGAAACATTTAACTCAAATCGTGAAAGTCAACAATCGCCGCCGCCTTGCACAAAACCGCCGGCTCGCTTACCGACACTCTAATACTATTGTCATCAACACGCATCTACTAAACACATCGACGACAACCGAACACGACTCGACATAACTCCAACGACACGACAGCTACAATTTAAAATCTTAATCTTAAATTGGAATGGTTCAAAACTCCTTGAAAGAATATTTCTCGCCGGTGTTTCTTTGCCTAAAGGGATAAATAGAGATGTCTGAGCCACACGGTGCACCAAAGCGGCCGACGCAAAAAACTCACAAAAGATCCAAGTTTTGGACACAAAGCGACATTGGGAAATAAATTATTTCATCTGTTCAGTCCTTTCACGATAATATTGGCAAATGTTTCCATTTGGGACGAGCCACGCCCCGTTTGACTCCAACAAGAAAAAAGGTTTAGACAAAAATAATGATTTCTAATAATAGTCGATTTAAAGTCGCATTTTGATCGACCGACGAGGCGACTTGGACAGTGGGTCGCGGTATGTCACAAAGTCGACAGAAATTCGAGTTTCTTTTATGCGTTTTTTCATTAACGCCAACATATATTTTGACTGTGATGTTTTTATTATTTTTGTTCGTGATTCCCTTTAGAATGGCCAATATCGGCAGATTTTTTGTTAAAGTCGGTGTCGACGCATGTCGAATGTTTAGTCAGTCGCGTGAAGCCCGTTCGAGGAATTGCCGACAAAGCTGTGATCACCTAATGGGACAATGTTGACTTTGTCAAGTATTTTGGCTTCCGTTTATGGGTTTCCTATTAATCAACGCTAAAAGGGTCGTTTAGGAGACGCTGAAAACAATACTAACCACATTTCTGCTACTGATTCAGCAATATCCCCGTGACTTGGACATTTCATTAGTTTGTGTTAAGTTTAAAAATAATAACGAAGAATGATCATCCTCGTTTTAAGACCTATGAGGGGTCACAAAATGACAATATTGCAATAACATTTTCAATTAACGGTCTTCAAAATAAAACTGTCATGTTTGAGATACCGTTAGGCAACGAAATAATAAAACAGTTGAGCTTTCAAACGTACTAAAAATGAGGATGGTCGATATCCAAAATTAAAATATAAAAATAAATAAATCTAACAATAGCATTCAAAAGGACTTTCTTTCACGTACAATAAACAAGAATAATGATCATTATTCACAAGCAACATATAATCATTGTCAAACAGAACTAGTTTCTAAAACATCCAAACAAAGGAACGATGCAAACATTAATCACTCGTAGAAATTATCACAAAACAATGAATGCACCAAAACATTTCCTGAAACCATCTCTAGGCTGTTTAGCCCAGTGGGCATTGTCCGGTGATTTATGTCCAGCAGGCTAGCGTTTAGGCCCAGCGGGTGTTGTGCAATACGGTGCACAGTGCACTTACAGATGCGCAGCACCAGGCCACTACCGTAAGGTTCCGGCCCATTGTGCCAGGGCTGCTTCGTGGAAGACTGCCACTGACAGATGGAAGTTCTGAATAATTGGTGACTGCTGACAAAGAGTTAGCTCTAAGTGACACTTTGCGATAGTCTTACAAAACCGTGTTTTAAATTTGCAAATATTTCGCAAACGATAGTATTATATTGTTCTGATTTTGAGAGAAGTTTGTCTATTTACCAACGCTCCAAGAATTCAATAGGCGGTCAATCTGCTAAAGCACAAAGTAATGCATTACAAGGGCAATTTAGCTTTTAGTTGCACACTATTACATACTCAGTTTTCAAAATAACACCTAGCATTACAAGTTATTAATTATTTTCATTTTAGTGTGACAGTTCAATATCTGCGTAAAAAGTATCTGTCCGCCATAAGAGAACTAATGAATTTCTGCGTTTTTCAAGCCAAGACAATGACGACTTGATCACGTAGGCATATACAAATCTAGTAGTATTTTTATAACAAGGAGTCTTTATACAACAATACGGAACTTAAAATCTGATTATTTACAACACAAAGGTATTCAAATGCCACCCTGAGCGTGCCCACTGTTTCAAAATCATGGGCCTTTATATTGAATATTGTACTTGTGTGTTCATTTTCACGGCTATTACCCCTGTTCAGTGTGGAAACAGTAGTCGTAAAGTTTTGGGCGGTCGCACAATGGGCCGTGACTCGCGAGCTTTGGAAATAATAAAAAAAACATTAAAAAAACGGCACGCTAGCTGAAATAATAAGGGCGCATTAGGTCCATGAAATCCATTAAGACGAGCAGTAGCAATTGAGCTTCTGTCAAAGATAGAAATTTGCATTGTTCTGTTCATATTGAAATGGTGCTATGCTAACTCTATATGACGATGTTGAAAGTTCGGAAAGAAATGGTTGCAATTATAGTTAAATGCAATATGAAATATATTAATATTAAATAAATTAATCCATTGTCACGCTAATTATGAAATCTTACAATAAAAATACTTTATCCCACAAAACTAAATATGTATAATTATTACCTATGTATGTATGTCAGTTGATAAAATAATCAATAGCTACTCTAGTAAATATCGAGAGTAAAGAAACATACAGATTTTCTTGAAATTATATCCATCAATTTCCCATTTCACACAAGATTTATGATTGAGCTGAGCGGAGGTCATGTTGACCATGATGTACATATGTGTCTAGGGTATACAATTAGGGTTGCCAACCCTACTATATAATATAGTATCCTACTATATTGAGGGCTCGCCTACTATATTTTTTGAAAAAATATAGTAGGCAAAACTACTACATTTTTTCAAGTGAAAAAATTAAACAAAAGCAACAAAAAAATACGTATATGCACAAGTAATTGCATAATATTTTTTGAGATTAAACACATGTCTTTATGGTTGTTGAATAAATTATGAAAATTTTATAGTACTTACTTAAGTATGAAAAATGCAACTTCTTTAAAATCTTCCATACAAAACTTCAACCTACTATATTTTTTGGACTTTTTCGCCATCTACTATATTTTTACACTAAAAATCTTAAAACTACTATATTAGATCCAAAAAAAGTTGGCAACCCTATATACAATATAGGCACACTTTTTTTATAACGTAACATCCAAAAAGCGGTAACCCTTTTATTATAATGCTGGACAAAGTAGTAGTGCTTAGTTCAATCAAATTAGTGTTCCAGAACTCTACGTGCCTTGCTTCACTACTTAGCTAGAGTATGAACTTCTAAAATCGTTCACACAATCGTAGCAAGATAATCATCCGAAGACAAAGCGCACAGTGGGACGAAAACGCCGCTTTCAGCACAAAATATCGGTGGCAGTAAATCAGGCCCATTCGCGACGCACATGACTCCTGCCGCGCCGGTGCGTGGAAATTAATTGATCTATGCGTCTTTGTCGCATGCGCATTGTCTAAGAACTATTTTGAGCGATCAGTAGCAAGTATTGTACAGCAAGTACGCCGCAAAAGAACACAATAGTATTTAATTTTAGTAGTGCGTGACGAAAAACTTAGAAAGTTTTTAAATCAATGTTTTCAAGCATTTTACTATAGCTACTTTAGTGCTAAAACAATTGATCAGGAAACTGCACGATATAATACATACCAATTTAGTTTTATTTAAGAAACAGATTTAAAACCAGTTATGACCAACTTTTTGTATAAAAGCAACTCTTGAATCACAACACAATATTGCAAAACTAAATGTGACGTCAAGTCCGAATCGTGCTTATACAAGAAAATTTAACAACACCCTTCTGCTCGCACTTTTTGTACTTAGAAAAGATTGAAGCCTAGCTAGGCATAGTATCCGTTCCTACTGTACTTACATAAAGCCATTAGAAAATTTTAAATTAACACGTAAACAACCAATCAGGAGCTACATTCCAATTACAAGTTCATAAGGCTCGTATACACGTCCCCCCGCCGAGCCGCCGTGCATCATCTTACCATAGGGTTGTCAAATTTGAACAATAAAATAAATACCTGATTATCCGATTAAGTTGATTGCTAATCCTTCAAAAATTTACTAATAAACTCTAGTTAACTTCTCCATTTCTGTTCTTTTTCCATCAAAATCTTCCATTTTTGTCTCGGAACTTAAAAAACATTCAAGCTATAAAGATCAGAGAAGAAATAATTTGCCTTATACAATACTAAATCATTTTCCTAGCTTATAAAGACAATCCATATTAATTTTACTTTTGATCTCGAAAATTTTTTGACTAAATCCAATCCAATTAAATTAAAATATGTACAAAAGTTTTAATTCTTTCATTCCATGAGATTTTTATAAAAATATTTATATTACAATCTTTAATACACAAATTAATTCAACTCGAAACAAAAATGACACTTGTTTTAAGTATTATTCTCATAAGTGACATTGTCTTAATGAGAAATAAAGATCTTTGAACCGAAGTAGGGTACTCGTTAAGTAAAACATTGGCATCGTGCTAACAACCCTCGTTGTAGAGACGTTCTCGGCGTGTGACCGCGGCCTTATTTATCGCCGTGCGATTTGTGGCCGCGCGACACGACATCGCACCTCGAGCGAGAATCGCAAACACAAGGGACAGGGTTGCCGTTACAGTTTTGATTAAAATAAAAATAATTTCCGACATTATTATCAATTCATTATGTAGACAAGTGTAGACGTCAATCCGACTCATATTTTTTTAGCGTTTCAGAACTATGATAAGAAATTAAATAGAGAATACATAGTTAATGAATCACATCTACACTAATTTGCCCTAGCGACGAAAAATGATATTTATGGGAGAGGTATGAAATTTTTTGATAAAAAGTTTCATATCAACTTCGCAGAAATGACAACCCTTAATAAGCGCGGAACGGGCAATCGCATTAAAATATCTCTCGGCAATCCAATTAAAACCTTATTACTTTGTGAATAAAGTGTAAAAAATATTAATCGTTATATGTAAAGCCAGTGGGCACCCAATAAACTTTGGCGTAAATCTGTTTGACGCAGAAATAATTGCAACAGTTCGTGCTGTTTTGTAAAGTTTTGTCCGATTCTTCGTACATAATACTGAAGCTTGTCTTTATTACATATGATACACCTTAATTCATCAGAAGTAGTACCTAATTGCTAAACATATCGATATTTTAATACATGAAGTGACCTAATTCGATAGAAATATGCATATAAATTATATAGTAAGAATAACGCACAAAGCAGTTGCTTGGGATTATCTCTTGCTCTGGAAGAAGTCTTAGAGGAGAATAACAACAAAAAATATTGTAGTGATAATCTCGTATTATTTGACGACGTTGTTGAATTTGTTGAGCTAGCTACTTGCAATTGTCTCTCGCCACGCATTTCTCCTCGTCAGTAGGAATGCTGGCTAATACATTTCTAAAAAAACAATCGATTACAGTAACGACTGTCCCAAACCGTGGCCAACAATGGCGACGTTCCGCCATGCCACGCACGACTACCATTATTTAAGCAGAAACAAAAACATCTGCCTAACCGTATTAGCTTAGCATTGACATTCAAATCAGTAGCTGCCAGCTCATTTATTTTGAATTTCGAACGAGCAGTAGACAAAAGATGAACAATATGGCCGTTGGAGCAACAGTGAATCGGCGCAACAGTGGCGCCACGAAAACGCGCGCTCATCTGTCAAAATTGAACACCATAGAAGTGTAGTATGCTTACAAAACTCGTGGAAGAATTTTTAACTATTAGTAGCTGTACCTAAATAATGGATATCACTTTCAATAACCGGACAAGTTACAAACTTAAGGTCGACTCTACCATCCAAAATTTTACTCACAAATAAAACGTATTTTCACCTCTCCAGCACGAACTCCAGCGCGGCGCGTCATTTCAAGACGTAAACACTTGTGTCACCATAGCAACGCGCAAATTTTTTAATTCAATGTCTCTCTCTTCAACTTTAGATTTTCTGTCAAGCTATGAATAAGACTTTCGTATTCTTTCGAATTCGTATATAAATTAAAAGGTTCCCTATGTATTTGCATAAAATTTTAAGGCATAATATGTCATAGCATAATATGATTTCGCCGAATGATGATTAGGCATAACATTATTTAGTCATAACAGCTTATGCATAATTTTTTTAAGCATAACTACTTTAAGCATAACCATGTTTAAGCATAATATTCTTTAGCATAAATATAAAAACGCATAATTTTAGTAACGCATATTTTTATAAACAAAAAATCACGACGTTTAAAATCACGAAAGAACATTTTATCTAAAAAACAAAATCCCGAAGCTTAAAAAACCGAAGGTTAATTGAGGGTTACATGCCAGCAGGTCGGTTCTGGCACTTCGCCGGCCGCTGCCGCGGCACGCTCGCTTAGCTCGCTCGGCTCGTGCGTTGTTGATCGCAATGGAACCTTACCTCCTCCTCGCTCGCTACGCTCGCTCGTCGTCGCACCTAATAGACCTAAACAGACTTTCGGGATTTTTTACTATCTGCATTTTAACTTTCAGGATTTCGAACTATCAGTCATTTAATAATCGATCTTTTTAAGTTTCGGTCTATTGGATATCGACATTTAGGATTTTTGGTATTTTAAAAATAGGTGTTTTATAAGTCGGTATTTAGGTCGTATGTGTTATGATTTTTTGGAATTTTAATACAATACCCTTTTGCATAAAATAAATAAGTGCGTAAAAATATTTATTCTTATTTTTTTTTTATTTTTATGTCTTAATAATGTTAGGCGAATAGACAATATGCCTAATAACATTATGCGCAAATAAATTAGTCTAAATGGTAATTATGCTAATATAAATAGTAAGCCAATAAACAATTATGCCAAAGTATTATTATGACAAAAAAGATTATGCCAAATCCGTTATGCCAAATCAAATTAGGTATAAAACCATTATGCGAAAACAAGGGATCCCAAATTAAAATGCAGTAAATTCGTAAGATGGCAATTCGTGCAAAATTATTCCCTAACCATTCTAAAATATCAAAAATGCACAACGTTAATATTCAAGTTTTCACTTCTGCCGGCACTCCCGGAGTGCAAACCGATTTTTTTTTTATAATTCAGCATAGGTTTGATTGAACTATTTTTGTAATATTAAAAAAAAATTGTGCGTCCAGCGATGAAGATATTAGTTGTCTAACTCCAAAAGAGTTGAGAGAACAATTTTCTAATGCTGAATTTAGCTTTTTACCAGGAATGTCACGTGTAAATAACTGTTCTTACAACACTTTTCTCGCTGGTAGAGGTGAAAAGTTGTACATTTAACACGAGACCAAATTTTTGTTCTGCCTCATGCCTTTAAATCACTCACTGTGCTCAGTAGTCTATATTAGAATCACTCAATACGCTCGTGATTCAATTATAGACTACTTCGCTAGTTCGTGATTCAAAGTCGACACTCTCAGCATAAATTGACTTTGGTCACTTGTATAACAAATAACTATTTCAGGACTACGTAATGGGCCACGATAAATAAAAATCTGTTTTAAATAGCTTATTTCTTCGTGTCGTCGTATCAATGAAAAGAGAGCAACTAATAGCCATTAGTAGAGTTTCCTGTATTCAAAATTTCATAACATAATTTACACTTAGGTTGTAGTCTTAGAATAATAACACCTAGAAACCGTGTCCGCGTATGCAAAGTGAGGCAACTTATACCAAGCCAGAATGGCTTAGTTTTGAAATTTATATCCTTCATACGTTAACTAATCGTAACTGAAACCCAATAATATAGTAATTAGTCTTATAAATGTGGGAAAATTGGAACTGTTTTGTACTTAATCGGTATAATTAGGTAATAATGTAGAATAACAATCTGAAAACGGAGCCATTTTGGCTGTTTTAGTTGCCTCACTTTTGACAGTGCGCTTTGTAGAGAACTATCGTTCTAGGTGTTATTATTCTAAGGTTGTAGTAACTAGCGTTATTTTCTACCAAAATATGAATGTGTATGCAAATGAATGATTCACAACTGGGAAAAACAACTGATGCTAATAGAACTCATTCATTACACTCATAAAGAGACATATTACGGATATAAATAAAAACTTAAAGTCAATAGAAGTTTGCTAACTGAAGCGTGTAAGATTTTGAGTATCGATAAAAGTTGACAAGTGGTAGCCATACTTTTTGTTCGAAACAATGTCAAGACAAGCGAGAGTTGCCATGTGAAAAATAAGGAATGAGACAAAAGATTTTTAATTATTTATGGACCACAAGTGAGGTAATGAGGTTAAAAGATGGTTACTCATTATTAATAGTCTCGTATGTAATGTTATTTTTGGAATCATTATGAATAAACTAATTATACAAGGCAGCATGATACAAAAAAATGTTTTTTGTATTTTACATATACTTACATAAATAGGTAATTAGGTAGGGTACATAAAAATACAAAAAATAATCTCGTACCTATTGCAAAGCTTTCACCCTTTTTCAACCCAACGACGACGGTTTTTTACAAGACTGCCTAAAAAGGAGTGTATATGTGTTCAGGGTTCATGTATGTTTGTGTACCATATGTATGTATGTGTATGTATGTGTATGTACCATAACTTCATAACTTTTAAATGGCTCAACGGATTTGAATTTATGGGGTATCGTTAGAATTCTTACATCATTTTTTCAAAAAAAAATTCTCTTCAATTATTGCAATATGGTCATCAAATGAAAGGCCTTATGAACACATTTCAAAACTATATAATTTGTCACTAAAGTGTGTGAAATAAAAATAAATAAATTTAAAAAATATTAAAAACACGACTGCCCCACCAAAAATGAACTAAAAAGTTAAATAACAAGTGTCATTGCAGTCGGGGGACCTCTTTGAACAAAAATTGTTCCACAAAACGGTCCCCCGACAGTAATGACACTTGTTATTTAACTTTTTAGTTCATTTTTGGCGGGGCAGTCGTGTTTTTAATATTTTTTAAATTTATTTATTTTTTCTCTAGTTTGTATATTACCGCAAACGATAAACGCAAATAATCAGTTCAATCTCTCATTAGCCGAATAAAATTTTGCAATGATTTTATTAAGGACGCCTCCATTTTTCTTATCGGACCAAAATTTAATGAAGTCAATTACTAAAAAAGTTATTTTGTTACCTTATAATATTATCAAACATATGTTATAATATCTCTGTCATAATAAAATGCGTTGGGACAGAAGTGTTTTTTGTAGGCATCCATTAAACATGGCTTGTCCATCACTGTGGCGACATCTATACGTCATTCCGATAAACATCGATAGCAGATCATGATCGATCCATCGCTCGAAATTCCATATTTAGGGATCTAAGCAACGATAAACTCCAATAAATAAAAAATGTGCAAGATTCGTCCCTATTTTTCAACTGTTAAAGAACAAAAACATGAGTTTTAAATGAATTATAATGTTGTTTTATTAGAAAATATAAACATTCTTATAAAATTTTTGGACTAAAATGATTAATATCGATTTTGAAAGCGGAAAGATGTTATGATTGTTTTAAACCGTTACTGTCAGCTACGATAAAACATTTTTTTTATAAACAAATATTAATTAAGCGAAGCTTTATTTACGTTCTTATAAGATCTACCTACTACAAAACGGTATTTATCTAATAATAGCTTTCTTTGAATGGAAATTAGAAATTAATTAAAAGTAATAATCTGTTTTCTAATATTTTAAGTACCTACCATATTAAATAAAGAAACTAAGAAAGAAATTAAGTTTCCTCAAGTTAACCCGGTGTTGCATGACTGCTGGAAGTATGGGCTACCGATATCGCACAAATGGTATAGCTATATTTAAGATTTTATTTAGCTTTATATTTATCTAAGATGTTAGTAAGCTTCATATTTGAGCATCTTTTTCAGTGCTACACTGAGGACTCACCAAAAACTTATTTCCTTATTGCATTTTACAATGGTAACTGTAAAAAGGACGCTGTAAGAATTTAAATGAGCAATGGCAATATTTTGTTAACAGCTTTTATTACAGAGGGCCTATGTGACAACGCGACCCAGCCGAATGATTATAGTATAGCAAATGGGCCCTAGATCTGGGTTCGGGAAGATACGAATTTTGATAGAATAATCCTCGTTCAGAAAAGCGATAGGTTCGTTTGAGCTAACACCAAAGTAAGTAGATATCCACCTACCTTGGAGTCTCTTGCGTATCCTTCAGCTCAGCAGCAGTTGTATTTCTTTAAGGTGATGGATGATGGTAGTCCACCGCGTGGTTCACGGAACAGAACAGTCCAGCTGGCACTTTCACGCACTTGATTGTTTTGAAAACGATTTTATAGATGCTAGCACATACAATAATCAATATTAACGCGATTTTGGAATCACACACTCCGAATTTATTTGGTTTTTTATAATTTTTAACAACGCAATGCGTCGCGGAAACCGGTGAAATTTCTTGTGTCTTTGCCAGCCAATCAGCGGTCAGGATCGGTGGATATGCTCGTATGAGAGCCTTGCTTTACTGTTTGCGATAAACAACCACTCACATAGGCGGCGGGAATATTTGAATTTGGAATATTCGATTTGATTGAAAGGTAGAAATCTAGATTTTGAACGAATAGTGAACAGCCTACTACTAAAAAATACATGATAGTCGGACGATATTCGTAGATCGATTTACTTGATTTTGAACCTTATAAATGATTCAATAATGACATTGAGTGGAACGAACATCGTACGGTTATCGCGATGCTTTTTTGTAATAGGCCCTCTGATTACCATGGAAAGAAGGTAAAATGGCTTCATTAAAGTCAAACAGCACAAAAGTAAGCATGAACTTCTTACAAGGTTTACTTCCTGGGGAAGTCGGCGGCAGATACACATGCAGATTAGGCCCGGAACAGACCCGCCGATCCATCACCGCGTGCCACGAAAATATTTGTACTGGCAGCGGGGACGTTTCCGCCCGTAGTTTCGCCCGCGCCCGTCTGCACGACCGCTGTATTCCGCCTATCGCCGCATCTAAGTAGTACGTTTAATTACACGCAATACGTTTCTTACGAATGGATCTTGGAGTTTTGATACCGGAAAGTGTTCACGTAATTGTATGGTAAGAAAATTAAAAAAAGAAAAACCACTTCTTTTTTATTTTCAAAAAGAAAGCGTTGCAGTTAAAGAAAATTTGTTTATTACCGACTATAAATGTACCTAAATACAAAAATTTTGGTCAGTAGGTATTTGTTTTATTAGGTACAGACACAGACAGTGGCGGCTGTAGCCTGTTTTTATCTTTTAGGAATCTTTACTTTTCAATAAGTTTTTCTTTTTAAATATTTTTAAAATGGTTTTTAGGGTTCCGTACCCAAAGGGTAAAAACGGGACCCTAGTACTAAGACTCCGCTGTCCGTCTGTCTGTCTGTGTCTGTCTGTCACCAGGCTGTATCTCATGAACCGTGATAGCTAGAAAGTTGAAATTTTCACATATGATGTATTTCTGTTGCCGCTATAACAAAAAATACTAAAAACGGAATAAAATTAATATTTAAGTGGGGCTCCCATACAACAAACGTATTTTTTTTGCCGTTTTTGGTACGGAACCCTTCGTGCGCGAGTCCGACTCGCACTTGACCGGTTTTTTATTCATTTCATTTGAATCGTTATCAAAAATTTTTGTTAGCGCTGGTCTACATATTTAAAATTAAGAGTCCAAGAGGCACCTATTAAAAAATTCTACTAAATAATATGATAACATAAATAACATACTAACATTACATTCAATCCTGAAACTCGCTCTCTTTTAAAAATATTATTCTTTGAATCTGTAGCTTGTAACTTACACACCAAAATCATTTTAGTTTACCCATCATAGTGGCGGCAGACAGAGCACTCAAAGGATTATATTTATTTATTTTCATTTGGATCCAAAAAAACGCGCTCATCACAACAATATAAAGCGGCCTGTCACAGAGCGTCACATTTCCGCGAGAGTGCGCGCGCTTCAGACAGCGTGTGACAGGGGACCGACGAGTCTTAATCGATCTCCTCTCAAGTGTGAACACGGCCTTATAAAGCACTTTAATCAAATTTTATCTTTTGACCGTTTGTGAAAACTTTGATGACTTATTTGAATGCAGTGACGCATACGAATATACCGGAGATAAAACTGAAGCGGCATTACCTTTATTGTTATTTTATTTAATACTAATATGTACTTAATATTTCTTTGTGCTGTTTTTATTTGAAACCAATGCGTTAAAAGCATTGGAAATACAGTAGGAACCTACCATCCAAGATCTTAGCCACAACTAAGCTAAAGTATGTTCCATCAATCACTGGAAAAATCAGAAATCTCTAAAACCTTTTCTTTTCTATTTCTAGGCTTAAGTGATTCACAGTTTCAAGTGAAAACCCCTATTCAACCTTCAATCATTGGCTATTAACCATCCGTTCTCTAAAGAACTCTTGCGTCACAAAACAGTTCAAAGCTTTTACAAAACACCTTTCAAGTACACAAACAACGCGTGATTTCCAGCAAATGTCAAAAAAATCATAGCAAATCGATCGTTTGATCTGTTCTCTCAATCGGTGGTGGTGTAAACGGCGGCGGGATCAAACGGGCCGCGGCGCGCGCGCACTTCCTGCGTAACGTTTAATTACTGCCGGTAAACTATGGTTCCGGGGAGTTGCTTACTGTGGTTTACTTTGTACCTGTACTTACTTATCTTAATGAAGAGAATGGAAATGACTTATATTTGATTCAGTCACCCAAAAGTAAAAAAAAGGTTTTCTCAAATTACTAGAAAATCTAATTACTGTAGACAAACATCTTTAAAGCTACACGAGTAGGTACTATAAGAGGATTCATTTTACTCTTTCGACCAATATTAGAATTGGCCATGAATGTATATATAGGCAAAATCGTTGCAGGTTTTTACAACTTTGTTTTCATTATTACTCTTTGATGAAACAAACGATCAATGGGAACAAATTTGACAGTAACCACTACCGTCATAAAAGCCGTAAAATCGCCATTGAAGCTCCATCTCGCGATTGTTTTTCTAAACTAATGTTGGCGAGGCGCGCGCGCATCCGGCCGCTTTGATCGATGGAAACATTCGTCATTGCACCTCAAATCGGACTCATTGATAGATTTACAGCGCATTAAATGAGAGAAAAATATAACACCAAAGATTTGATACTGTGGCAAATTGGGAAAAGTATTATTGCTTTGGTCTCTGCTGTTTAATAAGTTTGAAAAGTAGTTTTACTCAGGGTTGTATCCTACATGAAATTCTGATTATATATGTTTAACTAGTTCTTGCGAGGTCATAAGTATGTATTAGAAAAATAATTTTGTAATATAAGAATTAATTCACAAGTTTAATAAATAATGTCGTAAGCTAATGCTGTTTTGGAAAACAGATTTTAGTAACCAAATAAAAAACGCAATAATACTAAAAATTGTGAAAAAACCAACATGCGTTCACAGTTATTACATAATATTTAATTGCAATTCACGTAAACTACGGTAATAAGATGTAGAAATTGCTAGGGCTTCCAACGCTTTAATTAATGACTCCGGAAAGAGCTAAAACGGCGGGAATTATCCGCCAATCACGTTGCAGCACACTTGATAAGGCTTGCGCGAGACGTTAATTCTCTACAATATTTCCGCGGCAATAATACGGTTTCGATGTGAAGCCGCCAAACGCTGCATTACTATAATCGCACATACACGTAGGGTTGTCAAAATCATGATGAATAAAATGATAAACTGAGTGAACTGAAAGAGCTTTACCTAATAATTAAAACGGCATGGCACATTAGGTGTTTTTAGCAACTAAATTAAGCTTTCAATGTCGAGGTTGTCCTTCACAGCAATATCTTTAAAAAAATATTTATTTAACCACACGTTTTTTTAAAACACGTTTTTAAAACGGACTAAATTATTACAAAAAAAACGAACTAAAAACATTAAAACGGACTAGTAAAAACAGACGAAATAGTAAAAAATAAATTCTTCTGTAAATATTTATAACCTCACGTTTTTAGGTTTAAAATTTCTGTAGGTTATAATATTTACGGAAGAATTTATTTTTTACTTTTTAGTCTGTTTTTACTAGTTCGTTTTAATGTTTTTAGTCCGATTTTTTTGTAATAATTTAGTCCGTTATAAAAACGTGTTTTTAAAAAAGATTTTTTCTAGTAAATTATTATTTTCTGCTTTTTAGTTAACGAGCTAAGACTAAAAATATACCATCTCCTATGGGAGCACTCGTTAAACGAGCCCAAACTAGATGGGGTAGCGTAGTTTTATTACAGAGTTCCAGTGGCCTTCGTCCGACTCCATCATCAGACCCTGGAAACTATTTCCCAACAAAGTACTCGTCAAGACGATTCAAATGAGCCCAAACTCGATGGGGTAACATGGTTTTATTATAGAGTTCCTGTGTCCTTCTTCCGGCTCCATCATCAGTCTCTGGAAACTATTTTTTAACAAAGTACTCGTCAAGAATCGTATTGGATCGTCAAACGAGCCCAAACTCGATGGGGTTGCATGGTTTTACTATTGAGTTCCTATGGCCTTCTTCCGGCTACATCATCAGATCCTCGGAAACTATTTCCCACTAGAATACTCGTCAAGATGATTCAATCGAGCCCAAACTCGATGGGGTTTCATGGTTTTATTACAGAGTTCCGGTGGCCTTCTTCCGGGTCCATCATCAGACCTTGGACACTATTTCACAGAGTTCTCGTTAAGACGATTCAAACGAGCCCAATCACGATAGGGTAGCGTGTTTTTATTAAGGAGTTCCTGTGTCCTTCCAGCTCCATCATCAGACCCTGGAAACTATTTTCCAACAAAGTACTCATCAAGACGATTCAAACGAGCCCAAATTCGATGTGGTTGTATGGTTTCATTATAGAGTTCCTGTGGCCTTCTTCCTTCTTCATCATTAAATCATCTCAATGACACTATAATATTGCATTGCCTTCTAGTTCTGATCTATTTTCAAAATTTCAAGTCTCTAGCTTATCGGGAAGCTAGTATAAAATCGTTCGCAAACTTTGTGGAGAAACAAACAAACAAACCAACGAACGAACACACAAACGAGAAAGCAACCTAATAAAAACGCTGTTAATAAAGTGAATCAGATCAATCATGCAGTTAACATTTTTATGGAAATATCTAATGTGACGCTATACTCTACCTTCTGTTACTAACCACTTCTAAGAGTCACGTTACAGGGCAACCCTAATGAGCCAAGCAGGTGGACGTCAGAAATTTTATACGGAACACACACAAATTATGGAGACAGAACAAAAAGGTGTTTAAAAAATACTTAAGCTAATCATAATTTGATAGCAACGTGTTATTTTCACTTTAACTTCGAATATTTTATTCTTGCACGACACACTGTGCTTAATATTTATAGCAAATATGAGAACTTTTCTGTTAGTTCTGTTACGAGTAATCTCTATAACCAAACCTGTAAAAAGCCACATACAAATAATAAATAACTCATTCTCCCTCAGCTGCTTGAAAGGATTTGCAACGATCATTAATAAGAAATAAAACATAAACTAGTCATAAGAAATGTACCAACACAAGAAAATATAGTAAAAGTTGTCGTGTAATGTGCGAAAGAATATACAATAAGATACCCAACGATCTGAAGATAGACGAAGACTTTAAATTTAAAAAGTCTCTTCAAATGGGTAATGAAAATAATTTTTATAACATATTTGCTCGTAAAGGGTCTCTTATTACATCAATTTCAATATCGTATTGTATCTCATTACGAACTTGTGCGGTAATGTAAAGTAAAACGCACGGTTTCCTTGATAAACCGTGCGTTTTACTTTACATTACCGCACGGTTTTATCATACTTCGTCTAAAACGAACGGTACTTTTTTAAATCGTAGCAAAGAGTTTTTATGTCAGAAAAGAGGTCAACATTTTATGGATAAAATTAACTTTGGGAGATAAAATATAATAAATAAACATTTAATTATTCAATTTAATTAATGTTGACAATAAATTACAACCATTTATCTATAACAAAAACACAAAAATATTAATTTACTTTATTAGTAATACTGGCTGTTTTTATGCCTTTGCCTTAAAAAAAGCGCTGATGCGCGCGCATTGCTAATTTAATTTTTTTTGCTGTATTGTTTTTATTTGAAAATGTCGTCAAGTACTGATGAATTTATTAATTCAACACCGCCAGAAGTCTCAGAGGCAGCGAAAAGGGCTACTCTAAGCCTCTTGCCCGAAAAATTGACCGATAAGATACTTACAAGCGTATCAAAATTTAATCATATGGAAAAGGTGCAAAGTCCGAGTTTTATTTATTTCTTCGCAAATATGTTATAAAACGTCGTATGACATACGTGCGCTTTGATAATTACAGCCTCTGCTTTCTTGTAGCCCTCGCCTACGGCTCGGGCTAGCAATATCGCCTCGGCTGTAATTTTCAACGTACCGCACTTATATCATAATGTACTATTATAGCATTAAGGAAATTATTGACAAAAAGTAATGTTATGACATTTATAATTAACTATTGACATCTTAGAGCATTGATTGACATGTATTTTATTATTATTGACATTTTGAGACCTAGTTTTTAGGGTTCCGTACCCAAAGGGTAAAAACGGGACCCTATTACTGAGACTCCGCTGTCCGTCTGTCTGTCTGTCACCAGGCTGTATCTCATGAACCGTGATAGCTAGAAAGTTGAAATTTTCACAGATGATGTATTTCTGTTGCCACTATAACAACAAATACTAAAAACAGAATAAAATAAATATTTAAGGGGGGCTCCCATAGAACAAACGTGATTTTTTTGCTGTTTTTTGCTCGATGTTAATAACGACAACAGGTAGACAGTTAAAATTTTCACAGATGATGTATTTCTGTTGCCGCTATAACAACAAATACTAAAACATAATAAAATTCATATTTAATGGCGGCTCCCATACAACAAACGTGTTTTTTTGCCGTTTTTTAGTACGGAACCCTTCGTGCGCGAGTCCGACTCGCACTTGGCCGGTTTTTATAGAATGCGCTGTTTTTCCTTTTTATCTATTCGTGTATACTAATAATTTGCATGCTATTTTAATAGTGAAACATGAGCACGTTTATTCACTTAATGTTACCACCATTTCATACCATGTTTGATGTGAATAAATGATTATGATTATGATTATGATAATTAATTAACGCGATTGAACAACCTAGTAATTACGCCATCTCCCTTCTTCCATCGGACAACCAGACGTATGAATACCGATTTTTGGTGGATATTCCAGACTAAGCGTTTTGCTTCCAATTGTATCATCCGTACCGCTAGAGAGTGGAACTCCTTGCCTGAGTCTGTGTTTCCTGATAGGTACAATCTGGGGGCCTTCAAGTCGCGAGTGAAAAGGTTACTTCTAGGCAAGCGCGTTTCATCGTAGATCGCATCATCGTTTATAGTGCTAGTTCTACGAGCTCAAAATTAATTGGAAATTCGTAACGTATCAAATTAATATCGTTATCTGTAGAACCCCAAACATGGTATGTTTTGAAAATGTTTTTTGGTTTAATTTAAAATTAGTGGCTGAAATGTAATGATGTGATATATTTTTAGAATCGGCTCAGCAAACCCTTTCATTCGATACCATACACAATAGGTTTTAGAACAAAAAATTTTTTTCCCTATACAAAAAAAGAGATGGCACCAGAACTCCTCTCCTAAGGGAAGAATTTTTAAGAGCTGCGGGTCCAAAATTTTGTTTTGACTTCAAGTATACGTCTACCAAACGGCTTTGCTGTACATCGATTTGCGGTTTTTTTATTCGTACGAGTAGGACTATTACCATGTGATATCGGTCAAGTGTTTGCCTATCTCTCATAAAAAAAGTTTATAGAAACTCATCCATCCCACTCAACAGATGACAATCATTTGACATAAACTTTACATAAATTGCAATCACTTTATACCATTGTTGATTACCTACAGCTCTTTATCATAGTGTAACAATATTATCTTATGATGACTTTACTATGCATATATAATTATGAAAATTTTATTACAGTCGCCAACGATACGTAACACATTGTTTGTATTTGCACCATATTCCAGATATATATTTTTCTCATATGACAAATTTAGATCGCAGCATTCGCAGCTAAACTGACTCACATGATTTATATAAACTCAGCATAGATCTATAATAGATAGATAGTTTACGCCAGATGAGTTAGGGAGTGGGCGCGGGCGGCGCGGGCGCAGTTCATAAGCGGCGCGAATATCATAATAAACAAACACACGTAAACATCCCGAGAGCACTTCAAAGACCGCACTCCGCAGGTGCGAGTGGCTCAAACGTAAACTGAAAGCGGGTATTATGTCGTGATATGTTCACAAAACTTGAAGAATTATTTAAGCTTATCAAGACAAGCATTTTAATGATACATTACAATGGCAATGTAAATAGTCTCCCGCACAAGACTTGTATAGTAGGGTGGGTCGATTTTGATCATTTTTCGAATTTTGCTTCACGAGACCCCTCAAAAGTTGCGTAATGCGACGTAGGTTATAGGAAAAATAATATAAAAAATACGATTATCACTTTTAGCCCTCTACTAGCGTTCGAATTTTTATAAAATACCTGTGTTTCGTGTATATTAGACTTAATAATTTTGCATTAAATGACCCTTCAAAAGTTGCGTAATGCGACATAGGTTCTAGGAAAAATAATAAAAAAATAGTAGATAGGAACCGAATTTTGTAAAAAATTATTAAACAAAATTCGATTTTTCCAATCGGGTTTTGATAAAGTTCCTGTTTCAAAGTAATAAGCTTATTTTTTTAATTATTTTTCCTAGAACCTACGTCGCATTACACAACTTTTGAGGGGTTTTTTAATGCAAAATTCTTAAGTCTGATTTACACCAAATACAGGTAATTTATAAAAATTCATACGCTAGTAGAGGGCTAAAAGTGATTATTTTATTTTTTTATATTATTTTTCCTATAATTTACGTCGCATTACGCAACTTTTGAGGGGTCTTGTGAAGCAAAATTCGAAAAATGTTTAAAATCGGCCCACCCTATTGTATAGTGCTTTTGTTAAAAAATGCTACATAAAAAAAATCTTAGTAAAAACGTAATTTTTAAATTGTTTCGTGTGGCCATGTGGAACAACCCGCATATTTTTTTTAAATCTAAATAATGTTCATATACACATCAACTTTGTTTAGGGATACAGGTGTTATTTTCATACAAACGAGGTAAATTTGACTCAGTTGGGTGTGTAAAGCGATCTGAATCTCCTCCATTCACTCCTGGATAGCCATCATCAGATCACAGCACGGTACATCCCTGGCAGGAAACCAAGGCTTCAAAGTTACCTCGTTTGTATGAAAATAACATCTGTATCCCTAGACAAAGTTGATGTGTATATTTCAGAGCATAAGTAAGATAATAATAATAATAATAATAAACCCGCAGGGCAGCTTGTGGCAAGCTGTTGGTGAGTAGCGACACCACGGACCCGAGTGCTCCCGGAAGTCGATCCAGGCCCTCGTCCCCGTTGCAGGGGTGGACCCCAAGGGGGCCTGCGGACTCCCACCCCTGGCTCACCTTCAACGGCCGTCCAGGGTGGAGTCGTTAGAGCTATACGCTCGCAGGGTGGAAGTGAAACATGCGTAAGACGCGAGTTGGCACACTGTCCTTTGTACAGTGGGTAGAAAGCGGTGTACACCTCTCTACACCCTGCAGCCGAGGACACCGATGTTGCTCTCTTGCCATCGCGGCTAATTTGGAGAGCCCATTTAGTCCTTGGCTAGTCACCGCCTGCCAATTTTTCAGTCCAGAGACTATGATAAGGCAGGTGTCCGGTAGGTCTCTTTCCATAGTCCAAATCCTAGTCCATCCAAATCCCAAACCAATAGCCCACTAGTCATTTACTAGCAGATTCCATAGTTCCTGTACATTTGCTGGGGATAGTCTCTGAGTATATTAAACTGATGTGGTCAGAGATTAGATCCAGCAGGTGTACCACATGCAAATTATATATTAAAGTCGCTAAAAATGGCCTCTACGTGTTGGATCCATATCCCCACGCAAGCCTTAAAGGACCGGGTCACTTTTGGCCTGTGAATTATTAAGCGTACATAATAATAATAATAATAATAATATTGAGAAAAAACAAAATAAGTTTAAAATAATAATAATAATAAATGCTTGGACAGTTTCACACAGCGCCATCTAGCCCCAAACTAAGCAAAGCTTGTAATATGGGTGCCAGACAACTGATATACTACTTATATACTTTTTAAATATATACTTATTATACATAGTAACACCCAGACCCGTCACAGAAATTAAAATTCATCATTTCAATTTCTGCCCGGCCGGGAATCGAACCCGGGACCTCTTGCGTGGTAAGCGGCATGTTGACCACTGCACCACTCAGGTCGTCTAAATAAAGTCGTCATAATAAAGTCGTCATAATAAAGTTTCATTTCAAGTTTTATCATCATCCTACTGCGCCCTTCCCAATTTAATTAAGGTCATTGCAGCATGTCTTTTTCATGTAAGCATCTCTATCAGTACCGCCAAATCAACCTCTTTTCTAGCCACATCATCATCATCTTGTCTTTGTCCAACCTCTTACGTCTCCCCCGTATCCATTAACATCATCATCAGAACTTCCACACGACATGATCATTTACTCATTCCTCAAATCTGCACACCACCACAACACCACAGAAATTGATTACCCGTGACGATCAGTCACAGGTACACGTCAACTCAAGTTCTAAACAGCGTAAGCTATTTTCAAGGGATTGTTTTTATTGACAAACAGGCAAAATAAGTAAATTAATACAAATTGATTCTAACGTCATTCTTGTTCGTAACTTAGGCATTGATAGTCGAAGATAACATTCACTTGTGACTTGCGCCACCCACTGGCCGGCAGATATACAGAACGCTCTTTCAGGAAATGCACATACAATCTTTCAGGAACTGGAAATTAATATTCTCTGAAAATTATACCAGTGGAAGTTATTGACTTTAAAATATCATAATGACAAAGATCGTATTGACTGGCAGTAGCATTAGGACAATTTTAAATAGAAGAAGAATTGTACAAGAGCACAGCTGATTCCACACTATCATTTCTAGCCACAGATCCTGATAATAAATAATGTTGAAAAGGCCATTTGTTCCCAACGAGTCACAGCATCAACTGTCACAGAACAAATGGAAAAGGCAGTCTGTGTGTGCCCACAAATCAATAAGTTTCCATACTCCCTGAATGTCTTTTTCTCGTGGAGACAATCTCAGAATCCCGCTCATCGCGCAAATTCTGTGATCAGTTTCGCACGCGGCGGCGGCGGCGTGTCCAAACGGCATAGTGTTTACCCGCACAACTCCGCATGCGTAAACAAAACACCATCAAAGTGCGCCACCGCGACGCCACGTGAGCCCTTCTTGATACTTTCTTTGACAATAAACTATCCTACCACCAGAGGCCGTATTCTAAGCTCTTATAGCTACATCAAAGTGATGTTGTGATGGAGACAGAGCTATACATCGCGTATAGCGCCATCTCAATCACAACATCGTTTCAATATTACTTTTGACAGTCGTTGTAGGGCGGCAGAGCAGATTGGAATACTTGAGTGTCATTAGTGGCTAATGCCGTTCCATTCTGAGAAGGAAGCGGTATTATAAACGTTAGGAAAGAAATCCATCCCCCTTCCCTCTTTCAACCATAACCATGACACTTCTTGCAGTTTTCCCTGTTTTGTCGGTTACTAATTTTGAGACAGTTGAAAATATTATTGGCACCCAAAACTTGACAAAACAGAATTTAAATTATTGATCGGCCAAGATCGGTAAAGGAACAATTGATTTTTTTTTTATATTTACCTACTGCTCAACTTAAACAATTGCCCCTAACGTGTTACCAGTATTCAAACAACAAATCCGTCGGAATGTAATCCAGTTATTTATAACTTGATTAATTAAGAAAGTATTGCTTTGCCACAACAAAATACAAATTAAGATTTGCTTACAAATTAGTGTCACTGTCAACTTAAAACAACATGTCACTTTTTGGAGTTCCTCGTAAAAGGCAGCAACTCTACCGATTTCTATGCATTTGCCTAACTAAACTGCCGTTCATTATATTTCAGAAAAACATCAACGCTGCAAAAAAAAATATGACGCATTGCGAGCGCAAAGTTTTTCAAGCTTCTTAGCACTAAATAGTACGGAATCTAAACGTGAATTATTTTTTACATTTAAGATTAAATTTAAAGCAACTCGACTGTAAACGTCTCTAAACGTTTGTACTGATTTACACAAGTACCGCTCGCGGTCAAATATTACTAAACACCGAAACTGGTTCGAAATTGATATGCCACGGGTTTTTTCGTGTCCGACTATCAAAGTATCAAGACGTTTTATTCGCGCTCCACAGCACATCGGCGGATTGATCAAAACCCTTTGATCTTCGGATCGCGCGCTCTTTACTTATATTACTTACATTTTAGGCTCCATCAAAACATATGCATTAATATGTTACAAGCGGAATTGTATCTTTACTGTTTAGCATACGGGTTTAAATTTAGTTGAGTTAGACTGAGATATATTGCGATTGGGAATTTGAGATTTGGAAAGAAATTCTTAATGAAAAAGACATCAACGCACCTCGCCTGCTAATGAGTTTCAAGTCTTATTCCATGTGAGATAGGACATGTTTCTGAGTGGTGTATGTTGTTAAATTATGACCTTTTTGGTGTTGTGTTAAGAGTGTGATCTGTCAAAACTGTGAGGAGTAGCAGGCGCAGGGTGTAAACATTTACACGTGGCGGCGAACGCGGCTTCTATTACAATCTAGTTTAAAAACATTCGGTTTGGTACAGACGGCAGCACAACCGTGATGACCTTTTGAACTTCGGTTTCTCGTGGGCCGAACTCTGCCGCCAGGTTAAATGCATAAGATACGTCATAAACACCCACTTTTAATTAACATATATTAAAAGCTATAAGCAATTCCAACTACTAAGCTAAAGAAAATTAGCAAACGAATGTTACGTATTTTATTTAACCCCTCTTGTAACTCAAAGGTTGCTGACAGAAACATATCTTAAAAAAATCTAACATACAGTCATAGGTATATAAGTTTTACATAATTATAATAGTTTACGAATAGACCAAGCAGCTAAAGACAAAATAATTACAAGTATTGAGTCTGTACGTAGCGATTAGTACAGTTAGCATAGCAGTAAATGTAAGATTAGGGCTTTATTATTTTAGATGTTTTTTATTTAATACTATTTCTCCCACTTTTCGTTTAAACATTGATAGCACTAAGTAAAAAATAAAACGTGGTGATTATTTCCTCTGTGTAAAAAACCTCAACACGTACTTATTCATATTTAAATACACTGGTGCAACTTTACACTTTGATACACTTCCCAAGTTTTGCGCACCTCTTTCATAAATCATCCATTCTACCTACTCTATCTCTATACTTGAGTTCACGTACTATATAACTAGTGGCTCCGTGAGCTGTAGACCTCGCGTTAAAAAGTAGCTCAAATTGTATGTTGTTTAAAAAATAACCTAAAAGATGTCACCACCCCTTTTTCTGCTGTGCTGTTTGATATATTATTCGGTAGGTAGCAGTCGGCGCTCTTAATTTTGATCATTTTTCGAAATGGGTGATTTTTTGATAAATTTCAAAAACTGGCTTGACTAAAAAAATTATATAATCAGGTATCCAACCTTCTCACGGTTGAGAATCGGTTGAGTAATGCGAGAAAACAGACAGCAGCAGGAAAGTCGGACTGAAATATGTTTTTAAAATATCTCCGCCATTTAAAAAAAATCGAAAACTGCATGGTTCGACAGCAAAAATCTTTTTAATTTTCGAACCTGCTCACAAAATTTCACGAGAATCGGTTAAGAAATGCGACCTGTAGAGGGTTACCAGATGAAAAAATCAAAAGTCCGGAGAAAAGGCCCGATATTCATTGAAAAATGGGGGGGCTAGTCGGCAGCGGCGAACTGATTAAATAATAGAAGTTTATTTATCCTTCTATTAAATGTACTGAATTTTATTGAAAATTCTATAAAAATCCTGAGATTTCCTCAGATTTTCCGGCCGCAATCCTGAGCAAAGTCCAAAAATCCTGAGATCTCCGGACAAATCCTGAGATATGGTAACCCTACCTGTAGAGGAGAACCTGAAGCCGGACATACTAAAGATTTTTTGTCCAAGCTGAAGCAGAGACGCTTCGCTCATACTTCGTGCTGGCTCTGTCAACTACTTATACTAGTCACTTCAACGAGCTCACAAATAACTGGAACTAAATAAAGACACAATGAAAACCTAACTCAGACGCCATTTTGACATGACAATAGTAATAAAAGAACAGAACACTGAAAAAAACTGTTTTAAGCTAAATCCTATTTAAAAGACCCTTAAGTTTTAGTTTTGTAACTTTGTATCATGCTCAAATAATCAAAATTAGCTCAGTTAACAATAAACCCTTCGTAAGGTCCCTTTGATATCCTAGTCACCAAATCCCCAAAGATATGTACCAACAATTGTTTAACGACTCGGTCCCCACCCGGTGGTCTGCATCAGGTTTCGTGATGTGGCCAGCGTCCTACTTAATGCAATTAGACCAATTACCGGCGTCTACATACAGACATACTGCTTATTTTTTCATTACTGAGTAACGCATCGTTTATTAGCATTGTGGATGTTTCATTTAAAGGAAGAAGTACCTATCATTTTTAATTAATGCAGCATATACAAAACTGTCTTTGTGAAATATCAATTCTGCCCATGTAACATTGAAAAACTTTCCCCAAAATATAGGTTGAATTGAAAAACCTAAATAAATAAGTTTTTACTTTTCAAACAAATCAAAGATATCACTTTGTACTTCATATTTTATGGGAGTTCAAAACTTATTTTTTGTCATTTTGATTTTTGTTGAAAGTTTTTAATTTCACACAGAACACACGTTTAATTTGGATCCTAAACAAAAAATACTTGTACCTTGTATAGCTATACTATAGCTAATATTGTTGGGTAAAGAAAATCTAGATTTTAGGATACGAATTGCAGAATCTGCAATGCAGATAGATGTAAGCCAGCCGACCTAGTACCGCTTACGCACGCACATGGCAAGTAGTCAGGCAGCATACTTCTCGTAACATTTGACGTGTTTTTTTTTTGTTATTTTTGTCTTTTTGGGTATGTCTTAAGTTGCTCTTACTTATATCTATTCTGTGTTATTATTTCCTCTAATGTTAGACTTATTTTTATGTAAGTAATTAACTTTTATCCAAAAGAAATACTGTATTCAAAATAAGTGTTTAAGACTGTCTCTCCCAAACAAATAAGATGGGCAACAAGGAGCATTATCCTGATTGAAGTAGATTGGATTATGCAAAGCTTCCTGTTGATCTCTATTCATTCAGTTCGAACCGAACGTAGCCATAGAACAAGAAATATGTCGACATTATGTTTGTTGATACACAATACATTATACGTTATGTGCAATAAGCAAAAAAATAATCGAAAATTTTATGTATTTCCTTTTCCTATTCACAATTGCTTTATTTTCATATTTTTTTGGGAATTTCACATTTGTGTGATATTCAATCACTTATCATTCCTGCCCGTTGTATAATTAATAATCGAATCCAACAGTGTCAACACATTATTGAAATGGACATCGCATTTATAAATTCATACACAACAAATAAACAACTACAAACACCATTCACAATTTTCCTCAATTAGTTTCAAATAGTAACTCGAAACTCCTCGATATAGTTTATCAATGGCCATATTTAATATGATCAAGACACATTCTTCTAAAGCTCGTGTGAAAGCATTTATTGATCAAATGAATCCCAACATTGACCATAATAGCCCACGATGGGGTAAACACCACAAACATCCCGCATCATAAATTGGAACTCTACGAGTAATAGATCAGCGACGATTGTCAGAAATGTTACAAAACTGGGAATCAAACCCCCGACCATTTGTAGCAATTCAGATAATTTTGTAAAGAATTTGATAGCAATGGATTTTATTGAATTAGGATGACTGCCGCCGTAACTAAATAATTGTTTTTATAGTAAACCAAAAATCAAGTCTTGTCGAGAGGAAAAGTTGAATTGAAATGGAGTATTAGTTTGAAATGAGTATTTTTAGTAGGTTACAATGCTTTGATTTGATAAATTAAAAACTAAAAAAGATAAAAAACACTTTAAAAATGTCTGTACAAAAGTTCTGGCTGCCCTGCATTTCATCTTTTTTTTATTGACCGAGCGAGCACGAAGTGCGAGCGAAACGTCTCTGCTTCAACTTCGGCAAAAATTCTTTCGTATGTCCGGCTGTCTGTTCCCACCTGCAGGTCGCATTTCTCAACCGATTCTCGTAAAATTTTGTGAGCAGGTTTGAAAATTATATAGATTTTTTTTGTTGGGCCAGTTTATTGTTTTTTTTTAAATGGCGAAGATATGCTAAAAACCAGATTTCAGTCCGACTTTCCAGCTTTGCCTGTTCTCTTCTACAGGTCGCATTTCTCAACCGATTCACGTGAAATTTTGCAAGCAAGTTTGAAAAATGTATATTTTTTTTATGTCAAGCCAGTTTTTTGATTTTTTTTAAATGGTGGAGATATGTAAAAAATAATATTTCAGTCCGGCCCTCTGGCACTGTCTGTTCTCCTCTACAGGTCGCATTTCTCAACCGATTCTCGTGAAATTTTGTGTGCAGGTTTGGAAATGATATATTTTTTTGTCGAGCCAGTTTTTTTAAATTTTTCAAAATGACGGAGATATGTTAAAAAAACATATTTCAGTCCGTCTTTCCAGCGCTGTCTGTTCTTCTCTACAGGTCTCATTTCTCAACTGATTCTCATGAAATTTTATAAGCAAGTTTGAAAATTGTATAGAATTTTTTATCAAGCCATTTTTTTATATTTTTTAATGGCTGAGATATGTAAAAAAATACATGTTTCAGTCCGGCTTTCCGGGCGCTGTCTGTTCTCGTCTACAGGTCGCATTCCTCAACCGATCCCGGTGAAATTTTGTGAGCAAGTTTGATAAATATATTTTTTTTTTGTCGAGACAGTTTTTTGAAATTTATTAAAATGGCGGCGCTTGCTTAGAAGTAACTTGTTCACATGCGAGTTGCAACTTAAATGCCTCCAGTTCGTACCTATCAGGATACATATTGTTCAAGTAGGTATCTTGAGTTAAGCACTTAAATCATTTTATTCGTCTCTCCCTACTAGATTAGTATCATAACATAACATTTGAGAGATTCCGGTAAACCTCGAATGCGGGACTGGGAGGGCCACAACCTCATAAATACAAATTATTACTCTCACGCGCTTCCTCACTATTAATTTGATTTCCGTTATATTGCTAGACGACCTCCGTCGTCGAGTAGATTCGATTCCCAGATGGGGAGATGTAAGGTATACAAAAGTGAACTTTATCTTGTGTCTTGCAACAAATTGGTAAAATCAAAATTGATTTCCTCATGATGCTAAATACATAAGAACTGCTTGTCATGTTGTCATGTCTATCAGGCGCTTTGTTATCATTTACTTTAATATCGATGAAAATGGTAAAGGAACTCTAAATATTCTAATATAAAAAAACTATTTAAACATTTATTATTCTTCCCGTGTCACGGTAGACTTGAAAATAGCTGCATTGAATGACATCTTACTACAACATTATTCGATTATACATCGCTTATTACTTTATTATCTTTTAATGGGATTCAAACTTCTTACGGAGTCGATTCTCAGCCAATCAGAGCGGCATACGGGTGCATTCCGATTCAATATGCGTCCGCGCTCACAATGGTCGCCGCTTTGTGGCGCAATTGAGCAACTACAAGTTGCTTTGTGCTCGAATTGAGCGAGCCATATTGTGTGCTAACTGTGCAATTCGTCTGCAGGGATACAGAGACCCCTCCGGACCATCTGACCACTTTCCACCAGTCAACTTTTTTCCCTTTTTTGTGTTCTGACCATCAGCCATTTTTAATGTCCTCACTGCTGGGGTACAGGCCTTCCTTATGGGTAGATAAAGAGGATGGGCCATAACCCACCAAGCGGGCCAAATGCGGATTGATGGGTGTTAACTGACTTAACGTGACTTCCGTTCCGACGCACGGAGAAGCTCGACATAATAATTTTTTGGCCACCCATCCCATGACCGACCCTTGCGAAAGTTGCTTAACCTCCGCGATCGCTGAACCAGGCGCTAAACCACTGTGCCATTGAGCTCCTTTGTTCCTTTGTGTTCAATAAGTACCAAACGAATGATTATAAGCTTCCACAGAAAGGCATGGATGCTGAAAACACTGAGGTATGACAGAACTCAATCACAAAAGTATCGTGCTATTGTTCAGCTATTTTCATCAGCCTATCCGTAGTTAGCTGAAGGGGAATCCACGCAAAAATACTCATCCATGTTTAAGTTGTGGCTCTGTGAGCTGTAGACCTCGGCTGACCTCGCGTTTGTGACATTTTTGATCATTTTTCGAAATGGCTTAAATATGTTTTTTTTCCCCATATTATCTTCGCCATTTTGAAAATATTCGAAAAATTGATTCGACAAAAAATTCGATTTAAATAAATATTTAACCTGCTCACAAAATTTAACTATAATCGGTTGAGAAATGCGACACGTAGAGAAAAACAGTCGGACAGCTGGACATAAGAAAGCATTTTTGCCAATGCTGAAACGGAGACGTTTTGCTCGTGCTTCGCGCTCGCTCGGTATAATAAAGGTAAAGGTAATAATAATATTGAGTATTTACAGGATAGGGAGGTACTTATTGGTAGGTATGTATTAGGAATCTCCCTATAAGTTTTTTTCTCTATTGCTTTTCTCTACCCCAGGAAACTTCAGTATCCATATTTCTAATTAAGATATTTCGATTTAATAAAATGTGCCATATATAAAGACTCCCATCAAACAGTCAATTTAACAATATTTTTTAATAATGAAAAAACATTCTCGTAAACCAAAGATAAATGCCAATAACATAATTCTCTATAAGCATCGTGAAATAAAATAAAAATAGTATATTTTAATGTTGATTTATGTGTGGCTGTTAACGAAAGTGATTGTTATTAATTGTGAAGTGACCGCGACCTTCTCTCTATAAACTATTTAGGAGCCGTGACTGACCCGGTGAAGGGTTAGGAATGAAGGGGGAACTTAGAATTCAGGAGAACAACACTATAATTCTATACAAAACAAACTTTCAAAGTTAGAACGAAAACAATATTGTATTTAATATGAAAATACTCGAAAAAGTTTGCAACTTTTCTTGCATTCGCAATGATTTAAAAAAAATGCTCTCAGTTCAGATACAGCTCGCGCAACACAACTTGACCCAATTTTTAGTACCACGTGACCTGCGCACTACAATTTTTGTACTGAAAATTGCTACTGCGCAAGCTTCATTGTCTATGGTTTGGTTCAAGTTATGTTGCGCGAGCTGTACACGTTTATTAATTCTGTGGCAATAGTTGTTCGATGGTGGTTCGATAAGAAATTATTTTCATTTGGATTATTGAAAAGTAATCGAATTCTAAATAAAAAAAAACTTCTCACAGACATTTATAATTCTATATTAGTTTACATAAACTTCATAGTTTACGTTGATTCTTAACTGGTCCATGGTATTTATATATTTTTTTATTTACCCGATTTTCTTGATTCAAAAACCTTGCCGCTGAGTATCTTGGCTTATTTTAAGTACCTATTCTGTTTGCTACAGGGGACGCATTACCTCCATCTCCAGCTTATCATTTTACTATTTAAACAATGGTTAAGTAGCCCTTATTTACAATTTTGTCATAAGATCAGCGCATAGGGTGCGAACGAGGAGTGCGCGCGCGCAAACGGATGGCGTGCTGCGTTCATAATAATTGCTATATTAGCGAGACATGCGGGCGGACGATGGTCAGCGAGGGCGTCCTAAACCGTTTAATTTTTTTTTTTCTATTTCAGACAAGAAATTAATATCAATGTTGAAAGCTACAGGTTGAATTTCTCAACCGATTTTCGTGAAACTTTGTAAGCAGATTCAAAAATTATATACACATAATTTTTGTCGACACAGTTTTTCGAAATTTTTCGAAAAAACAAAACATATTTCAGCCATTTTGAAAAAGGATCAAAAATGTCACAAACGCGCAAGGTCTACAGCTCACAGAGCTAGTTTATTTTCCTGTATTAGTCTTGTACACACACAACTTTAAACAGAAAAGAAATGGACAAAAGAATTGTACAAGGGCACAGCTAATTTCACGTTGAACTTTCTTCCAGCAGGCTGCTGTCAATGTTTAGTAATCAATCATAAAAGAAAAAACAAAATACATTTTAATTTTTATGCGGTATGCTAAGAGGCACTCTGCGGATATGGCACCTAGAGAAATTGACATCCTATTGCAGTCACTATCCACATGACAACGTCTATTTGAAAGACTATAAAAGATACCTAGGAGAATTAGGGAATCTGCCTTCTTTTATTCCTGACAGAGTGACAGGGAAAAAGCACGAACAACAAGCGTGGTTTAATGACGAGGACCAAAACTCAAAAAAATAGTTTACTAAATACTCGATAAGCGATCATACTAGGTAAACAGTCTCAGTGATAATAAAATTCATATCTGTCGTGACGGCTACCAATATATTTGTCGTAATCGTAACGACACAAGCTAGGGTCCTGACTTTATCTCATTAATGTGTTTTAGTTGTAATATTTTTTCAATGTCAGTAATATTGATAATCTCTCTTTTTTATCTACTTCTAAAGGCAATATTAAGAGACCCTAGATTCGAGGTTGAGCGGCCCTGAATCTCATCCCAAGTTTCGTCAAACAGGGGTGCGAACTAATCGCTATGAGTGGTGTTTAAAATTATTCAATTATGAATATTGACCGACAGAAATTGTGCTCGTCACGTCGTAAAGGGCACCCTTTAGGAACTAACGACCTCTCAGCCTCGTCATACTATTATTAGTTAGTAGTATACTAATTAACAGCACGTTAAAACCAAACTGACTGACTGGAGATTTTCATACTTTTCAACGTTATGTTTACACCAAACGATAAATATGGTAATGTATTAAAAAAATCTTTTTTTCCTTTTAGCGGAACCAAAGTCAAGCCAAATGAAACCATAAAGAGGTATTACACGATCATGCAAACTGACATCAGACTAATACAGGGCTACCATTTATACGATTTATTCTTAAAATTAATTTCTTAGAAAAAATTTACAAATGGCAGCCCTGATGTTAATCTGAATGATCGTGTAATCTCTCTCTTACAATATCGAAAATATATTTTTAACGCATCTTGTTTAAACGCACCTTGTTTTATATTTATAAATCTCGAAAACTTTTAGTCTAATTTAAAGCTTTCTCCTTGATTATTTAATAATCATATTATAAAATCTACGTATATAAGTTTTGATAATTTTGATATAACCCGTACAACTGATGACCTAATAAAGGTACCTATTAGACATGTCCATCGGTCAAGTCTCTAGACTTGACCGATGGACAGGTCTAATAGGTACCTTAGGTATAATATGTGTAATGTGTATAATAGGTGTAATAGGTACCTAGGAAAGGCTCTAGCCTTTGGTAAATATAATTTATAACATATTTGCTCGTAAAGGGTCTCTTATTACACCAATTTCATTATCGTATTGTATCTCATTACGAACTTGTGCGGTAATGTAAAGTAAAACGCACGGTTTCCTTGACAAACCGTGCGTTTTACTTTACATTACCGCACGGTTTATCAAGATGCTTCGTCTAAAACGAACGGTACTTTTTTAAATCTTAGCAAAGAGTTTTTATATCAGAAAAGAGGTGACACAGACCGAGAACGAGAGACCGATTTTATGAATAAAATTAACTTTGGGAGATAAAATATAATAAATAAACATTTAATTATTTAATTTAATTAATGTTGACAATAAATTACAACCATTTATCTGTAACAAAAACACAAAAATATTAATTTACTTTATTAGTAATACTGGCTGTTTTTTATGCCTTTGCCTTAAAAAAAGCGCTGTTGCGCGCGCATTTAAATAAAAATAAAATATAGTTTATTACTCAATAATTAAATTACAAAAATTTCGTTGAGACAGCCCCAGAGAGTAATATAAATACTCGTGTCGAGGTGACTCGCCCTTGCCTTAGTGGTAGATTAAAACTATTGAGCAAACAAGTACAACATAAAAGGTGGTATAATTAGGAAGTTACTTAAAATTAGGATTTTGAGGTGTACAATTTTATCTCATAAAACTAAAATCAATAAAAGTAGTAAAAAGTTACTTATTGTTCCAATTAAGCTAGTATTATTAAGTGTGTGTGTGTGTGTGTGTGTGTGTGTGTCTCTCTGTGTGTGTGTGTGTGTGTGTGTGTGTGTGTGTGTGTATGTGTGTGTCTGATTTATTAGATAAGTATCTAGTGTCCATTGCCTTAGCACAATCTTTCCAGAATATTTTCAGTTGTATCATATGTCAATTCTTTAAGCCATTCCACTATATTATTTTTACACTCGTAACTTTTCTTAGAATATAAGTTCAAAGAGCGATTAATAAAATTATAAATGTGAATACTCTGTGAGGAATATTGACGTCTGGCAAACGCAGTACGAATTGGAAGGGGGTCTGCCACAATATCTTTTCGTCTTTTAGTTAATTTTGTGGGGTCAAAAGGTGATGTTTTATGGAATCTCATTGCTGTATTCAAAATATATAGCTTTCTAATAGATAGTAATCCAGATTTCTTATAAAGGTTGTCAGTGGGATGTCTAAAAGGTTTGAAATACATTACCTTTATTAAGGATCTTTGAGCCCTTTCAAGATTTAGCATCATTGTTTTTGTGGCTCCTCCCCAAACCGGAATGCAGTACTCTATAACAGACTGCACCTGCATTGCTATTTTTTTTTTTTGCTGTATTGTTTTTTTTGAAAATGTCGTCAAGTAGTGATGAATTTATGAATTCAACACCGCTAGAAGTTTGAGAGGCAGCGAAAAAGGCTATTCTAAGCCTCTTGCCTGAAAAATTTACCGATAAGATACTTACAAGCGCTTTAAAATTTAATCTATGGAAAACAAGCAAAGGTGCATAGTCCGAGTTTTATTTATTTCCTCGCAAATATGTTATAAAACGTCGTATGACATACGTGCGCTTTGATAATTACCGCACTTATATCATAATTGTACGGAACCGTACGATTATTTTTATATACATATTTACGAAATAATGCATTTCATTGACGTATGCTTACGTCGCTATTTTATGTACTGGATCGCAACGCGAGTATCAATTTATATGACGAAATAAAGTCAGTGCAATTACGGCATTCTACACGGGCAGTTTGATTTATCATCCCCGAATTTATCACTATCATTTATCTGATCTTATATGATTTGATGATTTTTGTTATAAATTTTAATTAAGTATTATTAAGAATTTTATGATCCAAAGTTGGTCGAAATAATAGTACATTATGATACAAGTTAGCTTAGGTTACTTATTGCACACAAGGCTGTGGGTTGCAGCCCGAGCCGTAGGCGAGGGCGTAACTCAGCCGAGCGTGCAATAAGTAAGAGCTCACGAGTTTCATACGACGTTTTTCAACACATTTGCGAGGAAAAAACAAAGTAATTTACCACACAGCAACAAATACGACAAAAACAAAATGATAATCATGATGAGAAAAGGCGCGCAGGATTTTTTTTTATTTTTTTCACACGCCCAATGCAAGAATATTTTGTGAACAAAGGGGTTGGTGAGCATACAGCCTGCTTCAAAATTATAAATTTAAGTGATAAAATGCTAATATTTTAATATTTTATAACAAAATATTGTAAATTAGGAATAATTTGATAATAATAAATATTTGTTTGACTTAATTAAGGACCTACACATTTATTTATTCCAAAAATGCAAATGAATTTTCAGCGGCATAAGACCTCTTTGTTGTTATTAAAAAAATTACTTTATTACCCGGTTAAATTGAAAATGCTCTGTTTACTCGCATAGAACTTGCAGTAAGGTACCTTTTTAACTTTGTAGGGATAATTCTATAACCAACTAGTGTTTTATATATTATTGCACGCGTTTGTTATAGTTCGGTTTATGGCCCTAAAAGCGATGTATTAGGACTCACTTTACGAGCAAGTGTGTTGAAAATGATTATTATTATTATTATTATCTATCATATCAATTAATATTGTATGAACCATACATAGTTTTTTTTTTAAAGAAACGTGTAATGACATGAATATGCAATATCAACAAATAATTTATCAACTAGAACACGAACTAATGGAAATTGAGCACTATGACGTTTTACTTAGGAAACATCATTTAAAAAGAGCGAAACGTGGATTGATTAATGGAGTAGGTTATATAGCAAACACGTTATTTGGCGTTTTAGACGAAAGATTTGCTGCCCAGTATAAAAAGGATATAGAGTCTGTAGCTAAAAATGAGAACCATTTGCAGCTTCTTATAAAGAATCAAACGTCGGTATTAGAATCAGAATTTAATGTTATCAAAAGGAACGAAATTTCTATGCGTAAACAATTTAATTTTATTAAGGAACACTTACAAAATATTTCGTCTGAAATAGACCGAGTAAAACTGGTTGACCGCACTAGTACATATGTGTTATCATCAGCTCTTTCAGCGTACATAGCTATATCAAATTTAAAACAAACACAGCAATCTCTGTTAGACACCGTCACAGACATAAGTCATGGACAAATCAATATTGCATTTGTTATCACCTAATCAGCTTGAATCCCAAGTGAGTATCATAACTGCACAAGTGAGAGGCGACTTAATCGTTCCTTGTGAAAATATACGAGATTTATATAAACTTCTCAAAGTATTAGCTCGAATATATGACAACTATTTGATTATTGAAATAAAAATACCCCTAATAACAACGGACACGTTTGAATTGAATAAGATCATCCCAATACCATTTAAAAATAACCAAAATTATCATCTTCTTCGTTCCTCTTTTCCTTGCATCGCTTACAATATAAGAAAGGATACAGCAATATTTTTATCAGATGGTAACTTAAATTCTTGTTTCCATATATCTAATAAATTAATATGTTCAGTAGACGAACCCATTTATAACTTAAAAATAAAACAATCCTTTTGCGATATAAAAATTATGAATGAAGATAAAGTGTGCACATCTGTAGTATCAAGTTGCGGGGATCGGTGGTTTAAGTTGCACAGTCCGAACGCCTGGCTATTCTCATGTTTCGAGGAATGCAAGCTTCGCATTTTCTGTGCATCAGAAATGACAATGACTTCATTAATTGGAAACGGGATTATTAATGTAGGTCAGGGCTGTACTGTAGAGACACCATTTTATAGTATCACCGCGCATAATAATTATTTGCATAATACGAAACTTCAGAGTGATGTCAAAGCCCCTATAGTAGGTATGAACCTCTATACTAAAAAAAGTTGGGAGTTACAAGTCGTGATAAAGTTTGGCCACATGATAGAAACTGATCTGTAGGCTGTTTCTAACTAATATTGAGCTGGGCCAAACTATCCTTACATACAGTACCATACGGCGGCGGGTTGAATAGCGCACTTTTCCCGGCTCCATTCTAAAAACTATAACAATTCAGATTTAACTAATAGGTCAAATGTGGTATCATTTTCGGATAAATCAATAACGTAGAACTTATTTCTGATATAAGAAAAATCAATTTATTAAGCAGTTTCTGAAAAATTACACAATAACCAACATTTTTAAACTTAATTTTTTTAGTTTAGGTATTGGCACTTGTTTCAGTATTTTCAAAAAAACTACTTTAAAGAAGCGTTTTTCAGGTTAATTTGTAATATGCTTTTGTTATGCTAACTATATTTTATACAATTTGAGCATAACCCAAGTAGTTTAAGTCTATTGTTTGCGGACATACAGCTAGTCAAAAATATGCATTTTTTTTACGAAATAAAAAAGTTTTCCGTTTCGTTCAGAAACATTTTTCAGATATTTTATTTATATTTCTGTAAAGTTAATTAAATTTTCTACAATTTGAGCTTAATTTGAGTAGTCTAGGTCTATTGGTTGCAGAGACATAGCTGGTTAAAAATGGGCTTTTTATTGAAATTAATTGAAAAAATCTTATCTTTGACTAGCTGTGTCTTTGCAACTAGTAAACCTAGACTACTCAAGTTAGGCTCAAATTGTAGGAAATTTAATTAACTTTACAGAAATATAAACAAAAAAAGTAAGAAATGCTTCCGAACGAAACGGAAACCCCTTTTATTTCGTGAAAAAATGCATATTTTTGACTAGCTGTGTCTCCGCAAACAATGGACCTCAACTACTTGGGTTAGGCGCAAATTGTATAAAATATGGTTAACATAACAAAAGCATATAACAAATTAACCTGAAAAACGCTTATTTAAAGTAGTTTTTTTGAAAATACTGAAACAAATGCCAATACCTAAACTAAAAAAATGAAGTTCAAAAATGTTGGTTATTATGTAATTTTTCAGAAACTGCGTAATAAATTGCATTTTTTTATACCAGAAATAAATTCTACGTTATTGATTTATCCGAAAATGATACCACATTTGACCTATTAGTTAAGCCTGAATTGTTATAGTTTTTAGAATGGAGCCGGGAAAAGTGCACTATTCAACCCGCCGCCGTATGGAACTGTATGTTAGGATAGTTTGGCCCAGCTCAATATTAGTTAGAAACAGCCTACAGATCAGTTTCTATCATGTGGCCAAACTTTATCACGACTTGTAACTCCCAACTTTTCTTTGTATAGAGGTTCATACCTACTACTAGGTTAGCAGTACTGAATAAAATCATCAACTCTTCATCTACGCTGAATTTCACCGAGATCGAGAATCATGAATCAATTTGGCATGACATTCAATCACAGATCGACACGATCAAGGAACAGTCTAATCAAAATTTATCAGTACATGATATCCATCATTACAGCTTGCTATATATTATTTTAACCGTTTTGATCACGATCGGCAGCATAATAGCATGTTGGAAGTTAATCGGTATGTTGGACCGGTGTCGAGTTTCCAGTGTTTTTAAAATATTTATGCTCAGTACAATCGGTGGAAATCTGATACTTTCCGAGCGGCCATTATGTGTAATTAGGGGATGTTATTTAAGTGTATTGGAGATTGCGATAAGGCACGGACCAGGTAAGATTCTATCGTTGGCAACGAAATAAGAACTATGGAAATGTAATTCTGCTCAAAAAATAGCACCACGCAAACTACAACCGAGTGGGCGGGGCTAAAAAAGTACAACCGAAGCACTATTTAGTCATGTCTGCCAAGCGCTCGGTGACAGTCATTAGCGTTCTTACAAAAAAATTTGCATAAAAGTGGTAAAAAATGACGTCATGTGTGGTCAAGTGGTGTAAAAGACCAACAGAAGGCAGCAAAAAAAATACGGACATATCATATCATTGGTAAGTAAAATATTTTTCGTTATTTAGAAATATCTATGAGCGTATAAATAAAAACTATGGTCGCTATTATGCAACAAGTGTTCAGTCGCTTTGTGGGGCAGTCAAATCTTCACATTCACTGCTATCACACATTTTTAAACAAGTATAAAACTCTCCCATTAAAAATCGCCATATCATATCGTGTTTCGGTGGTCATGCTAGGGGGCTGAGACACAGGCCGCGTTCCGATTCACGCCAATAACACAGAATAGCTAATAGTGCAAGTACAGAAGCAGCATTCCGCAAAGTCATTTAAATAAATAGCAACTTTTGCTCCAACACAATAAAGTGCAATTCAGGTCGCGCAGCGCTAATAATAGTTGCCTCTCTTTCTATCGCGTGCTCTTACCTTTTCTGACGACGCAACGTTAGGGTCGTCTTCCTTTAAATGAACTGTGTAGCATATATCATAATGTGAAAAACGACAATTGTTTATTAGTTTTTTGATTTTGACATTCGTACAAGGCATAGTAATGGCGATTCGACATTGTTACTATTATACAGAGACAATACCTATGCACTATGCAGGCATTAAGATGCCGCGCGACTACACAGGCGGGCGTGTGGCGGCCCGCTGCTCACTTGTGCCCTCGTAGGCACGGCTAGCGGTAGGTGCTTATCGCGCGACCTTGAGCGAGTGAAGGAGGCCTACCAATAGTGCTCACGATAGGTACTAGGCATTGATTCGGACCGCTTGTGAGAGCACTAACGCCGCTAACGTTGGATGATTTTTGACAACGTTATTACGTTACCTCAAAAAGGGGTAATCTCGGTAAAGTAAATTTTTATGAATCAAGTTCCTACACTCTGAGCAATTATTTACCTAGTAAGTAGGTAAATAACTGGTCAGCAATAAAAAATTCGTACCTACCTATTTAGTTAAATAGGTAGGTTCAAAATTTTTATTGCTTTTATAAGTGAAAAATAAAAATAAAACGACGTATTAATACGTTGTTCTTTATCAGTCACACCACACCTCTAGAAGACATATTAAGACGTTGCTCGTACAAATATGTTAATTATCTACATAATATGATATGTAGGTAGGTACTTACATGTTTGAAACAATATCTATCTAGAATACATTGTCTTTTATTAAGCTTACCTATTTTATTTCAATAGCTTACCTAATTTAAATCCTTCTTGAAATGAAGTATCTTACCTATTTGTGACAAAATATATGATCATCATTCATCAATATCATCATTTTATATTTTTTTATAAAATAATATACCTAACAATAAAATCATCACAGCCTAAAGACGTCTACTGCTGACATAGGTAACCTTTAGTTTTCCAGAGCGACTAATTACAGACGACTTGCAGCCAGCGTATTCGATTGGTCTTTACCAAGTTGTCCGTCTACCTAATAAAACAAACATTATACCTAACTAATAATAATGTACTGTGATGTAGCGACATCATATTCGGCTTTTTTGGTAGCTCTATGGTCAAAGTTAATGAAGGAAAAATAATGGTTTTAAAATATTTTGTTTCGAACGCAAAACAGTTCCCAACCGTGTTTCTTTTGTCGTGGCTTCTTGCTACGGCTCCGGACCCTTCTGGTCGTGTGTCAAAATTGTATTGGTTGTATGAAAAAATACAAGTGATTACGAAATATTTACATAGTTTCATTGAAGAGAAAAAGGCGTCGTCCTCAAAGTGGAGGCGCCGGGTTCCTCGACGTATTCTCGGATGCTGCCTGGTTGCGGCTTCCTGTGGGATTAAACGTTATTTTCACAGGAAAATTGTGCTGCGTACTGTCCAACTGCCCAGTTGAAGTCCCTGCTTCGAGGTCGCTCATCTGTCGAATCACGGCTCGCAGATGCGCCTTATCCGCGTATATCTGGGAAGAAAGTTTAGATCTCGAACCCACGTCTATCGTCTTCAAAAATTGCTGTATGAAGATTTCGTCCGTGACGACCGGTCCCGCTCGGGTTGCCATCATATCTAAAGTATAAAAATATGTTAGCGTGTCTTCGTCTGGGTTCTGCTTCCTGTTGAAGAAATCTGCAATAGGATTTGATAAGGTGCTAAATTCTTTAATGAACAATAGTCTTAGCTCTGTATAATCCTTTGCGATGGCGACGATCTTTTTATAGAACATCAATGCGGGGCCCGTGCAAAACGGCCTTTTCGGTAGCTTTATGGTCAAAATTCATAAAGAAATAATAGTTTATGTTTCGAACGAAAAAGCAGCCGTTCCTGTCCGCGTGTCTTTTGTCGTGGCTTGTTGCTACGGCTCCGGACCCTTCTGGTCGTGTGTCAAAATTGTATTGGTTGTATGAAAAAATACAAGTGATTACGAAATATTTACATAGTTTCATTGGAGAGAAAAAGGCGTCGTCCTCAAAAGGAAGATAGGTAGGTAGGTGAGTTGTTTTTTTTTTTTTTTAGTCTGTGTATTAAGGCTAGGGATGTGCTGTGTGTTTGGCTTTTTTGGTGGGTTTTTGCCAACATAAAACCAACACACTGGTATGATGAAGGCTAGTGCCGACTAAGGGAATAGACAATGACCCGTGTGCAGGTTCGCCTGTAGTAAAGGCCGGCATGACTGTGTGAAAACTCCCACTTTAGGTAGGGCTGTCTCTTAGGTTTTAAGGATGAGCTTTGGGAAATTTATTTCTTTGCTTTACCGCAAATAAATAAATTTATGAGGATGTGATGTAGTGACATCATATTCGGCCTTTTCGGTAGCTTTATGGTGAAAATTCATAAAGAAATAATAGTTTATGTTTCGAACGAAAAGCAGCCGTTCCCGTCCGCGTGTCGTTTGTCGAGGCTTCTTGCTACGGCTACACAGTACCATGTGATGTAGCGACATCATATTCGGCTTTTTTGGTAGCTCTATGGTCAAAGTTAATGAAGGAAAAATAATGGTTTTAAAATATTTTGTTTCGAACGCAAAACAGTTCCCAACCGTGTTTCTTTTGTCGGGGCATTCTTGCTACGGCTCCGGATCCTTCTGGTCGGGCTATGTAATGTAATTCGTAATGAAATAAAAACAATATTTAAAAAGTGATAAAAGTTTTATTCAGTAATAGAATTTAGAAACTCTTCGTCAGTATACCATGTACTAACGAAGAGCCTTTAAATTCTATTACTGAATAAAACTTTTATTACTTTTTAAACATTGTTTTTTATTTCATTACGAATTACATTACATAGCCCGACCAGAAGGGACCGGAGCCGCAGCAAGAAGGCACGACAAAAGACACGCGGACGGGAACGGCTGCTTTTTCGTTCGAAACATAAACTATTATTTCTTTATGAATTTTGACCATAAAGCTACCGAAAAGGCCGAATATGATGTCGCTACATCACAATGGTCGGCTGTTTATGGTTAAAGGTAAGAGTAGCATCCATTAGTCCTGACACTCTACTTGACTATGGTCGTCTAGGAAGATAGGTAGGTAGGTGAGTTGTTTGTTTTTTTAGTCTGTGTATTAAGGCTAGGGATGTGCTGTGTGTTTGGCTTTTTTGGTGGGTTTTTGCCAACATAAAACCAACACACGGGTATGATGAAGGCTAGTGCCGACTAAGGGAATAGACAATGACCCGTGTGCAGGTTCGCCTGTAGTAAAGGCCGGCATGACTGTGTGAAAACTCCCACTTTAGGTAGGGTTGTGCTGGATTAGGAAAATTTTGTGACGGTAGGGAACTGTTGCAAAATTTATTTCTTTTCTCGCGAAGAAATACATTTTAACGGTACCGGGGGAATGTGATGTAGCGACATCATATTCGGCTTTTTTGGTAGCTCTATGGTCAAAGTTAATGAAGGAAAAATAATGGTTTTAAAATATTTTGTTTCGAACGCAAAACAGTTCCCAACCGTGTTTCTTTTGTCGTGGCTTCTTGCTACGGCTCCGGACCCTTCTGGTCGTGTGTCAAAATTGTATTGGTTGTATGAAAAAATACAAGTGATTACGAAATATTTACATAGTTTCATTGAAGAGAAAAAGGCGTCGTCCTCAAAGTACTAGCCATCAAATTTCATAAAATAATTAAATGATGCCACCCGCCGCCAGCCGTAGGCGTAGTGCCCGTAGTAGGTTCGGTGTACTGACTGGATTCTACATTACACCGTCCTTGCTTCAATGACAAAGGCACGACAGCGGCCCAATGAATGACAGAACGCGAGCCAAATATCCAATCATGTTTGATCTGCGTACAAACCCCAGCCAATAGAAAACAGTATATGCGTCAGAATACAAACCAAAACCGATTATGCGTGCATTGTAATAAGGTTTGTTTTTGCTTGTTTATTTTAGAGTTTGCGGCCTTTTGTGTTACGGAGTATGGTGAAGGTGCCATTTTTTAAGCAATATTTGTTAGGAGTTAGGCTTCCTTAGTTCTTATTTCGTTGATCGTTGGTTTATTCAAGCTTGAATATACTTTTTCTCTTTCATGCATTAAATTGTTCGTGATTGTTATGGTTCTGTCTTACAAAAAGTCTGTTTAACATACTTCAATGTTTGTCATACTTTTCAAAATATACAGGGTGCATTATGTGTTCAATCCATCAAACCAAACAACTTTTTTCATGCAACATGTGTCGAAATATGCCACAAAATTTTGGACATCCCTTACTAAACTGATCACGTGATCTCTTTGATTTGTATAGCAAAAATTATTTTTAACATAATTTGACCCTTTGTTTCTTAGAGAAAGTTGTGAAGTTTCATAGACTGAACACATCCTTGAAATTTGGAGAGTAAATTAAAAAACACCCTGTATTTTTTACTAAATAGAGACAGTCAATCATTATGCATTAGGCAAAAACACAAAAACTTGTCTGGTATAAGAAATACATAAAAAAGGCTTATTACATTAAAAGAATCGCGATAATCCGACGCAATTCATCGTTCTATATTTACTTGATATTGAACCTTATTCGTGAGTTAATAGTGTTACGGTGTGGGTTGAACACGCGTTCGCTAATCGAGATTGTTTTCATGTAATAGGCCTGCAGTGGCCCAAGAAAGCTGAAAATCCAATACAACGTGTCCGGTTATGAAATGACAACTATCAATTATAAAACGTATACGTACACAGTACACAGTAGTCAAGTGGAGTGGCATAAATAAAAGGAGCATCTCAACAGTTATGAGATCAATTGTATTGTCGCGTAATTGGCCGGTAGGTGTACGGCGTAGGCCGGGTGATTAAATTAGATTGTGACCCCTGCGCCGAGGTTAACTCGGCCAATTGCCGCGCCGAGCAATAGGGGGCAAGACACCTAGCCTGTGGGAATGTCTCCGCATCTACCGGTCAATATTGAATTATGGAAGATTTAACAAACAATAGAGGGTTTAAGAAAATTACAATTTTTCATAAGGAATATGCATAAGTCATCGATTTTGATAAATTTGAGCTAGATAGCTTCGGACACGTATAAAAACATGATGGAACAGAAAAATAAAAAATAATAATGTATTATTTTAGTTTTACTACACGATGAAATCAGGGGAAAATAACATTTTATTAAGTAAATTTTCGGATATAATGCACTTAACAGTCAGATAAAATATCGAATATGAAATAATATTTTGTAAAACACATATGTACTTAAACGCAAAATTTTGGGAATAATTGAAAATTCTTGGCTAACCCCATTATAAACGCGCCTGAAACGTGATGGGTGACGTCACAAATCATGATTTGTTTTCAGCGGGTGCTGCTGCGTGCTAACTTTAAGTTACTATATCACGAGAAAAATCGCAAGGGAAAAGTATTAATATTACAGTTGTTTTTCTCACGTATTATACTTTAAAAATTTTAAAGTATAATACGTGAGAAAAACAACGTATTATACTTTAAAAATTTAACTTTAAAAAAATTGATACATATTCCATTCTATTCTATTCTATTACTGCGCCGGAGACTGAGGGCAAGATACCTGGCATCTGGAAATATCTTTGCAGTATCTGATATAAATGAATAAGTATTTCATCAGTCAATATTGTATTGTGGAATGTTTCAAACAATAAATGGAAAATTACAAATTTTACCTAAAGGAAATAACACAGGAACTTGTTGCTATCTATCTCACTACATACTTTATTATTTAATTATTATGTTATCTTGCTAGGTATTTTATCAACAAAATATGTAATCAATTATGACGCACTAATTAATCATATGACCAAACTCCACTTCTGCTCAGGACTTTCCCTGAAGATAAAGGAATGATAAGAGATAGTCCGGACCGGATAATTATAGCCATAGAATAATCATTGTGATAACTCTTTTGTTGGTTTTTTCTTGGTTCTACACACTACACGTCAAAAGTGTCTAGGAACCTTGGTTTCTTGGTTCAAAATGTGCTTGCACATTTTGACAACTACTGAAAAACTTTTTTTTATGATTATTTTTAAGTCCTGTGGATTTTTTTTTGTTCATTATGTTTAGATGATTTTTTTTTATTTCAATTTTTTTATTTTATGAAAATCTTCTGTTATGACTTGAATAAGGAAGTAGGTAATTCAATAAAAAAATAACTTGATCCCTAGACACTTTGATGAGTGTGTTTAGTTTGTCTGTTTATTCGCTTTTTTGTTTCTTTGCATTCGCTTGTTTTCATAATCTTCCATGTTACCCACGAGATATACCTATAAAAATGTAACGTACGACGCGTTTTATCTTCCATTCCAAATCCGACATAAAAAAGAAGAAACGTTACCGAACAATGAAAGAGGAAATTGATATAAAACAGTGCACTTCATGATCAAATGATGAAACCTATATTTTGCAGTTTTAGTTTAAACAGAGTGCTTCCGCTGCGAAATTCCTCGAAAGCTAGTTTCAGCGCCGCTAATCCGGCAGGTGTTGCGTGGAACATAAGCACCACTAAAAGCTACGCTAATGGCGCCGGTAACAAGAAGTGTGGACGTTTTGATAAATGACAGCTTACTGGTAATCTTTTCTGAAACATTGATCACATGAAAAAACTGCCAGAAGAAAATCTGGTAAAGCTATAATAACGGGACCTCGAGTTTTTCTACGGAAACAATATATAATTTCACAGTGTAATTAATAAAAAAGGTGGAGGGACTTTTTGTGGCCTAGTGTATAATATTTTACCGTTAAAGTGTGTAAATCACTTAGAATTCAGATTAACTAGTTAATAAAGTAATAGTTAAAGTGCAAAAAATGTTTCATTTCTTACATTAACTAGGTAATCTGCAGATTAACAACCAAGGATCAATTTAAGTAAGAAAACAGATTCTTTAATTGACAAAATAGTGTAATCATAGAAAAGGGGGTAGACACACGGGCCTCCCAGTTAATAAGGTTAGTATGGGTTTAAACTGCGACAAAAACACGTAAAACTTACTTTCTTAAAATAAAGGTCTCCTGGAGCCTGGTTTTTCACTTCCGCACTCTAACTGTATAGCATCCAGCCGTTAATATGCAGATTAACTAGGTAAAGTGCGAAAATCTGCTACTATAAGAAAAATTTATAGATCTTTAAGGATCGTACCCGGTAATATGCAGATTACCTAGTTAAATAGCACATTAACGTATTCCGTACTTTAGCGGTAACATATACATTAATAAACGACAACTTCAATATTTCGGTTAAATAATCATAGTTAATAAAGTTTATCCCGTACTAACTGCTCCAATAAGATTTTCATGTAAGTATTGACCTTTGTGTGTTTGTTGGTTTCAGTTTTTTTTTTCAAATTATGTAACACTTATACTTACAGACAATTGTAACTTCTTTATCCAGTTGGTTACATAACACTTGGCTATTTGAAAATATAAATATTACTTTGGCATTGCTTGACTTTCAAAACTTTTTGTAAACTTTCATAGAGCAATTTTCATTATAATAAATAGGTATACAACTCCGAATATTGCGCAGTTACCTATTATTGTCAATTAGGCATTGTTGAATCGTAGCCAGTTACAAACTGTTGGCTCACAATTGGGAACACAATGTTACAACTTTCTAACAGGCACATTAAAGTCCAAGATAACGCAGCTCTGCCACTGTCTGCAAAACGATAAAAAACTGCGGTTAAAACCGCGTTAGGTTTTCAAAGATAAGGTTCCGCACTAAATTCGCAAAAGCTATTTTATAAGTGCTAAAATTTAAGCAAGCTGAATTAGAACTTAAGAAGAGTAAGCAACTCCAACACAATCGAACTTTATGACGTCATACCCCCGGTTTCTGAGGTACTTAATCGGAAATTTAACTTTATCGGTGGAGTCTACATTATCTGGTTTAATGTTAATTTTATTACTTTTTACCAGGTAATGTTGACCTCTCCGATTAAGTTAAATACTAACGTAAAATACTAACCCCGGTTTATTAGTAACAAACGTTGAAACCAGGGGTTAATCTTTTACGAATACCTACATTAAAATGCTTGCTCACACCACAAAACCCTAATAAACCAACTATATAAGGACAATAAGATTTAGTATTAGCAACTCCAAAACCGCATGGGATTTGATCTTTGGTCCTTTGAGTGATGTTATAATTTGCAATTTGTTGGTATTAGGCAGGTACAATAGGGCTGATAACAGGATTTTTTTTCACAATTTCCTTCTTCCATCGGACAACCAGACATACGAATCAGCGCCACCGTTTATTGTGAATATTCCAAAAACTCACACTAAGCGTTTTGCTTTAAATTTTATCATCCGTCCATTCCGATAGAGATTGGAACTCCTTGCCCGAGTCTGTTTTTTCCGATAGGTTACATCTTGGATCAAGTGCTAGCCCCGGAAATAGGTATACAATTTACAGAGCGACGAAACCCCTTTTGTTAGTTTGCCATACTATTTATTTAATAATGATTATTAACAGATCCGGGCACCTCGCAGATTTTCAGTGGTGGGGGTGGGAAAGTAGTGCCAGGCGGCATCAAACTTTACCACTTTTTCGCACACCTTTGATGCCGCCTGGCACTACTTTCCCACCAGCCAAAATGCCTGGCAATGTTATATTCGATTTAAATCCATGCTTAGCTTGCTATTATACCACACCAAATCCAGAGCTCTGTAAATTATATACCTTCAATCGGTTTTCAGCCCCTTTGTTGCCCAACCACTCCCACCCCCACCACTGAAAATCTGCGAGGTGCCCGGATCTGTTAATAATGATAGTATGGCACACTAACAAAAGGGATTTCGTCGCTCTGTAAATTGTATACCTATTTCCGGGGCTAGCTCTTAATCCATCTGGAGGCCTTCAAATCGCAAGTGAATAGATATCTTCTAGGCAAGCGCATTTCATCGTAGACCGCATCATCGCTTACTATCAGGCGTGATGGGCATGAGGCGCTTGCCCTATTATAAAAAAAAACTACATACATACATGTATGATGTTGGTTCAGGGTTTTCTTGTCCCACCGCGATCCCCTAACCAGCGCAGATAACTATCGCGGCTAGATTAATTCACCGCACAAATTTCTTTACAAACAAAAAGTCAAGTTATCGATTGCCGACCTCAGCCGCTCTTTGATCTCGCCGATTATCTGTTTGATGTTGCCGCGGCTGGTTCGTGTTAGCCGATTACAAAAATCACTGTAAACATGTATTCTGCTGAAACCCTGAAATTCGGGTGAAATTGATGGGGATACATCGTGGTCGGGAAAATACGCAAATAAACTGGCTGCCTCTGTAGTCTGGTTGTATATACTGTAGTGCACTGAACAGGGCAATGAAGATGTTATGGATGATAGGCAAAGAAGTGTGACATTTGTTTTTTCAAGACTTTAAAAAGTATTGACGTAAAGCGCAGTTACTGTAAGTATAATGAAGCGTTACTGTAAGTTGTGTCTGATTTTGTTTCAAAAATCATTTGATGAAAGAGATACAGAAAATGTAGCAAAACTTTACAGAGATTTAATTGAAATACTGAAAAAGAAATAGGTATACTGAATAATTTGGTTCTGGTGTATGAAAATAAAAATTTGTATTCATAATTATTTGTAGGTAACATAATTTCCAAACGTCATAATTTTCACAAAAGTTAAATGTTTGTTTAATGCATTCGCACTTGTATTCTAACACAAACATCTTGCGGGCTATCAAAAGATTCTTCGGGTCAACAGCATTACTAACTCCAGCCAAGTTCTAAGAACCGACTAAAATGTTATAAACTGACATCACAGCACAGGCAAAGAGTTCATAATAGCCCGATTTCCTTCACCTTACCCTACAATAAAAGGAAGAGTAAAACCACGCTTTGTTACAAATACATCGACGCTTTAAACTCAACTACTCCTTGAGCTTCTTAACAGTACCAAGCAATAGTTGATAAATTTTATCATGCGTTGTCTTTTTTCTAGCTTAGTTGTAAGTGTTTTGTTTATAAACAGTGAAACGGTATGAGTGGGGGCCACAAACAGTGAATTAATATTGTTTACGGGGAGGAAAGAGTAAGATAGTTTTATGATTAGTTTGTGTTGAAAGTGTTGAAACCCACCTCCGCTGCGAAGTTATTTGGAATTTCAAGGTTCTGCCAGTTTCATTTTGATGGCTTTATTTTGATAGATATGTAAGTCTTACATTTTTTACTTAGGAAAGATGTTGATGAGGATCTTCGACCCTATTTACGTTTATTATGTTCGAATGTATGATTTAACCCGCTAATGTAGCTTTTTTTTATTTCGATTATAAAATCCAATACACAGAGTTCATACTCTGTCTGTTACTAGGATTCCAAGGAAACATGCATGTCACTTCGTCTTAGTAATAGATAAGTCAATATATTATATGCCAATCTTGCAAACACCACAAAATCTCGAGTAGATTTTTTGCGTATGTGGTAATAGCGTCTAAAGGCCTAAAAGGCAGAAATGATACATCATTTTGAACGAGTTTTGCTGTAAAAAGTTAGACTAATAAATTAATAAATTGCAGTCGCGTATTATAATTTTTTTTTAATCTTGCTTCTTCCGTTTTTCACAGAAATTCCGCCAACGTAATGAGAGATACGTATTATAATTTCCGAAGGTTAATAATAGTTAATAACACTCTGATCTTAAAGCTGTCATCCCTTGTCACGCATTTATTTTCATAGACACGAATGCACAAACATTAAACTCTGTTATACCAAACATTCGTATGAAAAGAAATAACTATCCCGAACTATAATAAAACCTAATAACCATACCATTATGGGATTCATGTGACATACATTCTGAAATGAATGAAATTCGTACAATGATGATTGTTGCAATTTCTTTTTCCGTCAAAACTTTAATCATCCACACAAATTCTGGGGCATAACAAGATCAACATCCGTCTAAAGGGTTTAGGAGCAATGTGTGCAAATAAACATTGAATGAACGTGGACAAACAGACAGACAATGAGACACAACGGCGTGTATAAATATTGGCGATACTGCCATTTTGCGATCGGCCCAATAATCCTTTCTTATTTCTCAACGCACGGATTAACTGCACAAAGAGTTTGGACTTATATTCGTATTCCTCTTTTTTCTCTTTCATTTAACCAACTCTGTCCATAATCTTCAATTCAACTGCAATTTACAAAACAGAACAACTCACAAAAATTTACAATAATTAAATTGGATTCTCATCTCACCATCTAATTTGGTTGGTTTTGTTCGCCACAAAATCATACTAAAGTTTATTCGTAATAATAGAAAAAAAAACGATTTTGTGCAACTATTTCTTTATTTCAATAATTTGAATCAAAAATTACAATTTTACTCATTTGATTACGTATTAGACTAATTTTATATTTTTTGGAATTTGATAATCAATACGCCTATATGGATACTAAGCTTTTTTATTCACTTTGTAACTACCCTCTGTTTCCGATTTAGAACAAGAAGTGATTGCTATTGAGTAAACACTGCCCTAAACGATAATTAGGGGCTCAACTGCTGTCACGTTAGAAAACACTCAAGCTTTTAAATAGCCCACAAAAACAAACGAGCGAAACCGCGGTTAGGACAGTTACCCAGAAACGGTAACACACATGACCATATTTAATGAGAGATTAACAGTCAGCCATTTTGTCGGGAAGTCTCCGTTTCCGAACCGAACGCGGCTCGTAAAACGTCTCGAAACGGGTTAATACGGCCTAATCCCGTAACATATGTATCTGTCGTTGCATTTTGACATAGATTTACAATTATTTACAAGAAATTCCGTAAGCACCGCTTGTCTCTTCTCACGATAATCCTGAGATTAGCTCGCCTCATGTTTATGGTGCGCCTTAATTGTCTGTGGTCGTGAAAAAGTAAAAACGTTAAAACAAAATGGTGGGTTGATTTATGCGGGGGCGCGATCGCTCCAGCTTTTCACAATATTTCTAGCACAAGATGTTTTGTGTCGGATGAGAGATGGCGGGGCTTACCGGGATTACGGCGGTGTCACGTTGTGCTGTGACATGTTTTTGTTGGCAACGTTTTGGCAAAAGTTTAATTTTTGCTGCCGCCGGCCGCCGTCAACCGTCGACGAACCACGTCGTTTAGTCGAACACTTTATGCCATGGTAAATGATTGGACCTGGTCGCGATTATTGCGATGTGTTGCCAAATAACGAGTCAATATTTACTAATAATAAAAACTATTTGAGTTATTCCATTAATTCTATTTTTATGACCCCTTTAGCTCGCTAAACGACAAGTTTCAACAATTCATGTCTGCCACAATGTCAAGTCATAAAATAGGTTTGTTTTAATAGCAACGAACGGCTGTTATGTCATAAACTTTATAGGCAATAAGCAAGCAATAACTTAATATAACTGATCAACAACAAATTGTTTGAAGCAACTTTTTCTTGTTTTATGTCGCGGTATGAAATACGTCAGAAATAATTAAACTATTAGGTACAGTTTGTTCCCTTTGCTTCTGACTACCTATTACGCAGTGTGCCTAAGTCGCGTTATGCCTAAACGTCATTTCAAATAAGCGTTTAGTCTATATCTCACAGTGACCATTTCGCGATACGACTATGTCGCTTTTGGACTAAATCTATCTCACGAAGACCCTTTTGCTATGAATGTGTTAGGCGTGTGCACATACACATTGTTTTAGTGTGTGTCTGCACGCTCTCGTATTTCAATGTGTTTACATTTAATTAAACACTTATAAATTCTGCAAAAGTAATGTATTAAAACCAACAAATAAGTTAAAACTAAAATTCAAACCTCAGTCTATTTAAAAATAACCGTTTTCACAAATGTTTAATGTTCCACATACTTTGAATTAAAACCAATAATAATAACTTGCACACTTTTTGAAAACAACACGAATTAAATTTGAAAATGTTCATTGCATTGCTTACTGTATACAATGCCCCTGATGTTCTAGTTTTGACTTCCGGTCAATGTAGAAAACTATTTTCTCTACATTGCATTGTTTTTGTTTTTTGTAAAAGTTCCATAGTCAATAAGGAACCCTTATAGTTTCGCCATATCCGTCTGTCCAGTGTCCATCCATCCGTCCATCCGCGATTTAGCTAGAGGCCGTTCGTATATGGAAACTGTAATTTGGCATGAATGTTTATTATAATCATGCTGAAAAAGTGGTATAATAAAATCTTGAAAAAATATTTTTTCCATTATACTCTGAAATATTAGCATATAGGTAATTAGAAAAAAAATGAATTTCAATACTTATTTCCCGCACACTTCCTACTTTCCGCACTGGTCATTTCACATGGCCACACGAACCCATTTTTAAACATTACATTTTACCAAGAAAATTTAATTTCCTCGTATTTCTTGAGAAAAGCACTATACAATCATTGTAAGAAAAGCTATTTACATAATATATTGTTTTTTGTGTACCTCCCTACATGTAAAGTGGAGATAAAAAATATTTTCTGGTCAATCTCATAGTGTGGGGTGTCGTTGGATAAGTGTTTTGAAAATATTGTAGATTTGTAAAGACTACTTTTCAATTTAGGGATCCGTTTGCAAAATAATTAAGCTTTAAAGTGCAAAAAATTGTTAGAGTCAAAAAAAATCAGGACAGTAGTACGTATAAATAAATTAAAAGAAAAACTAATAGTTAGGCTTTACAAGTTGACGAATACTAGTCGTTTAACTTATAAAAAGAAAAAATAAAAAAATATTAAAAACACGACTGCCCTGCCAAAAACAAACTGAAACTGCAATGACATTTGTTATTTAACTTTTTAGTTTGTTTTTGACAGGGCAGTCGTGTTTTTAATATTTTTTAATTTTATTTATTTTTATTTCACACATTTTAGTGACAAATTATATAGTTTTGAAATGTGCTTATTAAGGCCTCTCATTTGATGCCCATATTGCAACAATTAAAGAAAAAAATTTTTTTTTCACGTTTGGAAATGGCGTCGTACAGTCGCCATATTGACTTTTTTCACGAAAATTATAGCCAGTGTCTATGCAAGAATGCAAGAATTCTAACGATACCCCATATACCCAATACCGTTGAGCCATTTAGAAGTTATGGTGGAATAAAGAAACTCACATACCCACAAACATACATGAACCCTGAACACATATACACTCCTTTTTGGGCAGTCGTGTAAAAAAAAGTTCGAAGGTAAAAATTTCATTGATTAGTTGTAGTACGAATAAGTTTACGGTCATATGGTAAGATATAACATTACACGGAACCCTATACTGGGCGTGACGCGACACGCACTTGGCCGATTCTTTCAAAATAGCATGCACGTTTACAACCCTGACCTTTATCAACCAGATTAGGACCACTAGAATAGACCACATTCTGAAAATGGTAGTAATAATGTCAATAGAAATGATCATATTAAAGGAGATGTCCCAGCGTTGCCCCAGTTTCATTTTATTTGATTACTTTCATAATAAAAAAATGTTAATTACAGTTTATTTAGGTATAGTATCAGTCGAGAATTATTTTATATTTAGAAAAACAATTACAAAAACATTAAGTTGTTTTCTGAAGTATTTTGTGAAAAAAATGTAAGAAAATAGTACTATCATGATAAAAAATTGTGGTTTAAAAGCGTTTTAACTTAAAAATCCCACTTTTTAATGCAAAAAATAATAATTAATCTGATTCTAGAGTAAAATACCTACTCTGACATACTACTTTGATTAAGACGCGATAGACTTTCATTTTTTGAGAATGGTGAGGCAAATGACATAGGCGCGATGGGACATGTCCTTTATACTATCTTAATTTTTTGTATGATGGTGTTTTTGAAGAGCGGGGCCTCCCGACACAGGTATTTCAGAATGCCTACTGGGTTGGTTCCAATCACTGTTTATAGTTGTAACTCTGATAGACTGTAATAAATTATTTTTGATATTTTTTTTAATCCGGGATGCAACTACATATACAACGTGTTACAAAATAACCCCTAATGCCGAATATGGTCAATAGGGACCATCAAACAGAACAACTATTAGCGAAGTTGTTCTTCGTCGAAGTCGTGAGCGAAGCAAACACTGCCGTACCATCCCTGGAATCATTTCGCTGAATTTTCAGGTCCCTATTTGAGAACCTCTGGATAAGACCAGAACGCAGAAATTTTCGTCATCCAGTAAGCTATAACCACATACTTAAAATCCAAAATTTCAAGTCTGTAGATCATTTAGTTCCGAAGTTAAGCGAAAGCAAAGTTTCGCATTTATGACACTCACTCCCTTACTCATGATCATCAAAATAGAACTAGTACTTCCCATAAACTTAGAGAGCTGAAATTTAGTACTGAGTTAGGGTTTAATGGCCATATAAAGGGAAAACTATTAAAACTAGGATAATCGAAGATCTGTAGTACCTGGTGACCCTAATTAGAAAACACAAGAGCCCAACCAAACTATTAGAGATCGCTATACCGCCTTTACAAAAAATATTCAACTTGGTGGGCCGCTTCATTAGATGTCGAAAATCGAAGGTCTGAAGTATCTGATGAAGAACCCTCAGCTGGTCTCTGCTGTATTGTATTAGAGATATGGTAATGTCCCCTTCTACTATTGGTACATAAATTACGACTGTCATTACAAAAATCTAGCGTACTGGAAAGCGAAATTATGCGCGAACAACGATAAAAATAATAAACAAACGAATGAGGGCTTTTCAAAGTGACGTTTAAAAAATAAAAATAGTAACTATTCGCCTCATTTGAAGCTTGAAAATAGTAACTATCTGATTCACTAGATGGTGTTAATACCTACTCTTCGAAGCAAACGAAGCTTAGTAAAAAAATCACATTGACACACATTTTTATCTACGCTATCTATCAAGCCTACAATTTTTTGTCATTGTGAAAAGCCCTAATTGAGAGCCTCCTTTTATAAAATTAAAAGCTCTCATGAGAATGGGACACACGAACCGCTCAAAACCACAAAATGTCAAATTATTCATATAACTCGTAAAATCATCGTCAAAGCATTTATTGAAATAAAACTATTTTAGCGAAAATACTTTATCTTTGTGTTTTTACTATTGAAAAAATATCATGTTTTTGCTTAATCTAGGCCAGGCTGTCGAACACAATTATGTAATATTTATATGTCTTATTATGGGAAATTAGATTTCATATTTTTACTCTTAAAATGACTTCCAAGTTACCAGTAAGATGTCTATTTTAACTAGGTACTGAATGGGCCGAACTCATGAGAAGTAATTTCTTTTCATTTAATTCTTTTTTTGCTACGAGAGATTCGCCAGCCTGATAAATACAAAATGAAATATCTTTATTTGCAGACTTTTCCTACTAAGAATGCTGATCCTAAGTTCCCCAAAAATTTATTCTGGAGATCGTTTAGGCAGTATTTTATTTCTAAACGCTAAAATTTTAAATCAAATAAATTCATGTATGGCGGGTCGCCATTGTTCTTTAAGATTGACGATTTGCTCTATACCCTCTATTAATTTGGGGAGGAAAACTGGCAAAAAGTGAGGACAAAGTAATATTATATGAAAATTAGATAAAATTAGAATTCAATGAGAATGAATGTTACACAAACATTTTTGTAACCTAATTTATTTATTAAAGCTTCACCTTTTAAATTTTAACTTATAAATAAGTTAATAAGAATGTTCGTAAAAATCTTTTAGTTGAAACTTTCAGAGTGAATGTGGTTCTTAAAACTGTACAGTTTCGATGAACTTGTGTTTTATTTTATAGTAAAACATGGTAATAATTTAATAAAAGAGACAAGACCTGTAAATCGAACAGTAATTAAAAGTCTTATTGGTTAAGGATAAATAAAAAAGATCCATTTTGGATAAGTAATCCGTCTATAAACATTTTATTGCGCCAAATATAGCTCAGATCTCTTAAACAATAAATTAAACTCATTACTATATAAAGCTTAAGTTAATAATAAATAGCGATACCACTTTTTACAGTCTACGCGATTATAATACACTCGTTTAACACTCCTATCACAGTCAGTCACGAATACTTAGGCCTTTTCGATAGTATATCACAATACCAGGATAGGCCGAGGTCCTCACTCTGTCGTAAACCGAAAAAACTGAACTTCCATTACAAAAAACCCATCGTTTCTTCACTGCACTCTTGTTGACATTGACATACCAGTGACAGTACTCCGACCATCTTTATCGTTTGTTGCGCTTGCACAAGTTTCGATTTACGGAGCGGGCCTTCTCTCTTCTATCAACTGTGCTTCATATTATTAGGATCAGGATCCGTCGGCGGGCTGGGCGGCAGGCCGTGGATCCGTCGGTACAGGTGGTGGTAGGGCGGCGGCGGCAGGCGCAGCAGCGGCGCCGGCATGTACCGCCCGTACACGGACAGCAGCGGCGGGTAGAGCCCCACCAGCGAGGCGTACGGCGCGCCCCACACCGGGTGCAGCAGCGCGCCGCGCTTGAATGCCGCCAGCCGCGACCGCGACGCCGCCGTCGACCGCCGCCGCAGCTTGCCCGTCGTCCCGCCGATGAACACGTCGTCCGACGACGGATCTAACATCCAATAGTTCCCCTTCCCGGGATCGTCGTAATGCCGCGGCACTTTAACGAAACACTTGTTCAAACTTAAGTTATGTCTTATAGAATTCTGCCAACCTTGCTTGTTCTCTTTGTAGTAAGGGAAGTTCTTCATTATGTACTCGTAAATCCCATTCAGCGTCAGCCTCTTTTCAGGACTGCTCCGGATCGCCATCATGATCAACGCGTTGTAACTGTACGCCGGTTTTTCGTTCTTCTTCTTATCTTCGTTCGAGTCTTTCGAGGAGCCGGGAGGGGGCGTCTCCGTGCCGGTGACGTCCAGCTCCGTGTCGGAGGGCGAGGGCGAGCGCGACGATGCCTCTGGGAGCAGATCTCGGATGGCGAAACTGTGCGGAGGACTCATAGTGGTGCGGCATTGCGAGCCGCTCGCTCCCAACTAAACGGCGTCGGAGCGCGCCGCGGCAGCCACGCCCCGCGCCCCGCCTCCTGGCTGCCACACCCCACGACACTTGCACACTTCACCACTGAACATGTGCCGCATCCAAAGACGACTCTAATTCTTCAATAATAGAGAACATTTTTAAATGCACATGTAAAAATAAGCTGTACTTTTTTAAAATCACGCAAGGGAATGTGCATTTTTAAAGCCGGATGGGGTTGCATCGAACATAAAAAAGTAGAAATTAACCCGATCCGTCACACGCGGTAAACATAAGTTTTTGTGATTTTTCACGCGTTGTTTGGGGTATATTTAGTGTGACCGGTTCGGTTTAATAAATAGCTCTGAATGGATCGAGAGTGTAATTATTAATTGTGTTTTTTAAACATTATAGCAGATGTGCCGCGTGACAAATGGTGTGTTTTACGATTTGACAAATCTGTAGTGACTTGACGCGTTCGCTAATGATATATCTGACATACCAGTAATGTTTTATTATTCCAGAATAATAATATAGATAGCTTTATAATTTTAATAACAAAACAACGTGACGTAACGATAATAATTTTTCATTTAAACTAGACTATAACAAACACTATTATGAATAGTTGTTAATTGCGTTGCGATTCAGTTTTATTTTTCCCATCACGAAACTGAAATTATGCTTAGATTGAGAAGCTTAAACTGCTCTTAATTTGTTAAATAAAATAGTACAGACCATGGAAGTAATGACGTAAATTTGGGAAAAACAAACACGAGAACGTTGGCACTTTTGCTTTGTTATCATATTATTGAGTTATTTTGGTGTAAGGAATGCGTATTGTGCCGCCGTATTGTTTTGCTCTTGGTTGTAGGTAATTCCATGTCTCAAAAAGAGAAACTTGCTTTATTCCGATGTTTGTTTTTACCCAAAATGTCAAACTCCGCCATTTTGTCATTTCACACTTTCACTGTCTATTAGAAAATTGATAAAATACTGTCAAGTTTAAATTAAACTGAATTATGTAAAGTTTGTTTTTGTTTTAATATTATGAAAAATTGCTTGCTCATTGTATAATGATAATCACACATTTTTACTCAATTTTATTTTTCTGAAATTGATGAAAACACGTCGCAATTAAATTGTTAAAAATCCATAATGATTACAACATAACAACAACAAAAGTACATAATTATGTATACCAATATACTGTGTAAGCTCTATGTACTGTAACACGCGTTGAAACCTGAAGTTCAGTACTTCAGCAAACAATGTTATACCACACCCCTGGCCACGCCTACGCGCTACGGACTACTTGCTACGGCGCTACGGAAATACACCTACGACTACGAGGCGAGACAATGCTTGCTACGAAACATTATTTACAAAATCTAGTTTTATTATGTTTTGTTTTCAATGCCAATAGTAATGACTATGATATCGTTCGTGGTCAATCTATCTGTAATTTGTTTCAAGACCATATACTATTGTAAAAATAATATGTTAAGGTTTTTACCATTGACTGATATATTTATTTAATATTTAAATTAAAATTATTATTTTATCATTAACTTTTAATATGAGCTGTGTTAATTTTTCTATCCCTTTAAGGCAATAACAATAAAAAGTACGAATAAAACACCTTGTATTTTTGTGCAATTTTTGTCTTTATACCTCATTGATTCAGTTTGAAACTTCCTTTACAGATGTGGGGGACAGTGTTACTAAAGTTATGAACTACATATGATGTGAATCATCATTTATTTGTATTTATACCATATCATTAAGATATTTGGTTGGTCATTAAGCCGTCGTGACACGCTGTTGTGCCGTACGTGCCTGTGATCGGCATAATAAGACAGATGTGGACCCACCTTAACACAGCAAGCTTACAGCTACACATAACGAGTAAATAGGCGCCGGCACATAGGACACAACAGCGCCGTGACGCGCGCCGGCCCGACCGCGGGCGTGTTTACCACTCGATTGGGCCAATTGATGCGCGTCGGGTACGGACACCATGAGGCATGGGAGGGCATGACTAGGAAAATACTAGAAAACATATGACATAAACATAAAACATATTCTGGGGATGATATAAATGTTCACGCGGTGTCTTTCGGTGCTAAATCTCAACTGCTGTATTGTAGTGAATGAGAAGCGACAGCGTTGAGTAATTGTCTATATCTGTTCTAAAAATCAGTGCGATTCATGACGCTCATTATTCTAATGAGAGGACCTATTACAAAAAAACATCGCGATAAACGTCGATGTTCGTCCCACTCCGTGACATTATTAACTCGTATGAGATTCAATATCTAGTAAATTGGTCAACGAACATCGTCCGACTATCGTGCCTCCTTTTTTGTAATGGGTCCTCAGTATCAGTTATTAAATAATTGTAAAACTTTCAAGGAAATAGGTAAAATAATTATTTGCAAAGTGGAATAAAATAAACTCACTTTAAAAACTTCTAAGAAAACAAAACTTTTTAGTAATTTATGGATTGAGTACATCTTCTATTTTATTAGGTAACGCAAACAAAGCATGAATGATGGCACTTGCACTTCTTTCGATGATTAAAACAATTTGTCCTCTACAAATCTAAAGCCATGGGCGCCCTGTTCCCTGGCTGTCGCCTGAAGCCGCGCCATGTTTCGTAGCGGCGTGCAAATATTTAACAACCACCGAGATCAGAGGGAAAGCTGGCTGCAGCCAGGACCTCGCCTCCTTGAAGGAGTTCCAGAACTTGGAGACGATTTTGCTGGTCTGATGCTGTATATTTTCTCGTTTTCTTGTCGATCGGTTCTGCGGACACAGATATAATTGTATACAAATGCAAAATCTTTACAGTTCTAAATAGGGCCTGTATGGTGAAGACATACCGTCGTTAGTGTTGATGTTATACACACATTTATGGCAAACGAGTAGTTCCTACCAAAGTCTTAAACTGTCTTTTCCTTTTGGAATTTCTTATGGAATATCCTATGATTAACGTTTACCAAAAACTATTTTTTTTATGTTACACATTAATTAGTTCAACGTATTTTTTAAGTGATGTTTGAAAGGCGAGGTATTCCTTTCCTTATCCTCATTATGTATTATGTTACAAAATATAAATAAGTATTTTTTAATCAAAATGACACAACGAAACGCATATTATTTCCTCGCAGACGTCCTCAGAATAAAAATAATCAGTCTCAAGTCTCAGAGAGTTTGTTTCAATTAAAAGTAAATAAATGCTATTATAAAAAGTCTGTCAAACACCAAATTACTGGACGAAATCGTGCGTAAAAATTGTCGTGAAAGCGCGGGTGTCTCCCTCGCTCGTGTTGCGAAGTAAATAAATAAATAGTCGCGTACGTGCCGATCGCAGATTGGAGCAATGAGCGCGGCGCTAGCTGTTTCCATTCGTCGGTCGCGTTGTCAAAAACTCCTTGTTGTTTTGCAGCCATTATTTTGAAATTTATTTTTGGTGTGAGACGTAGTTATCGAAGTTCCTCGTTTGCGAAATGAGAGTTAGAAATAAGGTCAGGCCCTAACGATTCGTAGGTAAATGACTGAGATTCCGGTGAAATAATATAATTGTTTGTTAGGTACTTATTGACATGTTTTGATTTACTTACGATTACTAGTCAAAACGTTATTTACTAAACATTGCCTCATACAGTAGCGTAGTATAAGCCATACAACGGTGTAACATCACACCAGTCTGATTTGTCAAATCACAAAACATGGCTTCCAAAAATAAACATCTCTAAATTAAAAACACCAATTTTAGTAAGTATTTATTAGGCTTCATTGTTGTTCCAATTACTGTCGATACAGTCTCGGTATTGGGAGGGTGCGAAGGTATAATAATCGATCGCAGCGCTCATGGTGGCAAAAAGTAGAAATAAAGAAGGCTCTGTAATCTGCTTGAAAACGATATTTAATTTATTACTAGCGATACAGGAATAATTATTTATGTTTATTATCACTTAGTAAAATTATTAAAGTAGCTTTATCCTCTTGTTTTACAAAATCTACAACTAAAAAAGAAGTAAACAAACCCTGATATAACCATAATAAAACACTCTTTTTGAATAGATTTTACTTGCCATATTTAATTTAAATGACCAAAAATGATTTCACAACACTTTGTCTACCCAAATCATAGTAATTTTGAAATTTACATTAACAACACAATATGTACAGTATTTTTTAACATTTTGTCACAATGCCGCCATTACATATCAAAACGTCAAAACGGTCAGGTCAGAGCCAACAAAGTTGCAACACGCTAGGTGGCGCTAAAAGCGTGCACGGATTGGATTTCAGTTACTAATGGGGTTAGCAACGCAAAGTTAATTGTAGATGTCGCTGCGTACGCTTGTTCCTAAGACAATAGACGTTCAGAACAAAATGTATGGGATAATAGGTATTAATTTTGTGGTATTATTTTACCGAAAAAGACCCATTGACCCAAAATGGATATAAAAGACTATTCTACGGCAAATGCCGGAATTGAAAGCCAAATTCAGACGTTTTTATTCTCACAGAATTTATCTTTTTTTTTTCTATATCTAGATTTTTAGGAAATTTGTAAGTGTCAACATTTTTAAAGCCTATTACACAAAATTTAATCATTTTAAAGCTAAAAAAACTATTTTTTTTAAGTAAAAGTCCTTTGTTTTCATAGTTCTGGTGGAACAAGCGTACGCAGCGCCATTTTGACAGTTGCCTTCCCCATTAAAGATTTTTTTTTAATATTTCGATAACTTATTAAAAAGTTATGATTACAAGACGTTAAGAGCCATAAAGTAAATTGATCTCTCCGCTTGAATGCCCCGAAAATTATTACGTTAAAATATAGTTAGAATGATGTGACTATAAAATCATAGATTCCTACTCAAAATGCGGTTTTTGAGTAGGAATCTTGTAAAGGACCTCCTCAATCATGCTCTATTGAAAAATCATGATGGATTCCACAACAAACGATGTCAAATATAATCAAAATCAAAATTTTACGTTCAAAATTCTCACCGGTCCATCAAATATGAAGTCAATTTAGGCGTTAAGCTGGGCTTACACACGTCCAGTGAACAAATGGCGAACAATGCACTCGCTCGGACGAGTCGGTCCCTACAATGGGAAAACAATCCCAAACCTACTCTCATTAAAGCTATTGCGAGCAAATCGGTTGCGAAATGCACTGCTTTTAAATAAAACTTGAACTATACACGACACTTCTCCCTTTCCTTTTTAACTAGACTTGGGGCTGGTTTCACAGGTTCCGCAGATTCTATTTTCATTCAAAATTAGACTAGTTTTTCAATTATTTTTTTCCCAATTAAGTCGTTTCGGACTTAGGTGGCCAGAACCTGTGAATCAGTGATAAAAAGAGAGCTAAAACTTTTACCTAAATAAGGAAAAAAACGGCGTGCCATGTGATGATGATGGTGCTTAATTGTTTATAGCACCAGCATTACCTATGATGATAATAGCGATGATGGCTAGACGAGTACTATAGGGTCAACCAGGGTGAGCTCCATACCTACTTCATGAACGCATTTTATATCATCTTGCTTACTGAACCAGCGTTAAAGTTGATGTGACAATTTCCGCCGCTAGTAGACATTATCCTATTGTTAATTTAGTATTGTTTCAGAGCGTGTGACGTAAACACAGCGCCCGTTGCGCGTCTCCGCCCTTGCGTGCGCACGCGCAGCGGGGCGCTCCGCTGATACTGTTGTAATGAGACCTATGCCACATCTGCACCGATGAAGTTTATATTTGAACTACTGATGAATTAATGATAAACATAACTATTTAGAAAATAATATACTTAGACCATAAAAAATATCAAAGCTAGAAAAAGAATTCTCTTGAGAACTACAATCAGGGCTTTATAACGTTACCAATTAACAGTAAAAATAACGTTACGTAACGTTATTTTCAATATGATACCTTGATAACGTTATTTTTTTAACAAAACCTAGTACCTAACATAACATTAATTTAACGTTATATTAAGGTTATGTATGATACTAGATATCGTTAAAAAATGACGTTATTTTTAATGGTAATTTTATAAGTATTGTAGGTAGGTACCTCTGCTACCTAGTACCTACCGCAGAGACTGATCACGTCACGGCGGCGTCAACGTCAATTACACATTGCTTTTAAATATTTTTATACAGTAACATAATAACGTTATCAAGGAACGAAAAATTAACGATAAATTCTGTTTTACCGTTATTAATTTCCAGTTTTAACGTAATTTTTTTAACGTTACTATTTTTAAACGGTATTAAAGCCCTGCCTACTATGCGATTAAATTGATAATATACAGTTTAACTAAAGCTACTAACTTCAGAGCGCTTGCGATACAAAACGACGTATTTCAGTATGAAACATTTTCTCTTTTCCATACATTCTCGAGTGAAGTTGCAGCGGATCACTGTCTATTGTCAATTGAATCGCATTGTAGGTAGGTATTTTTAATATGGAACATTTATCTCTACAATTTGCACTGAACCAGTACTATTCTTAATTTTGCGACTGTGTAACGTTGTCTTTGGTAAATTAGGCAGAATGCTTTATGGTTTATTTGCGTGTTTTCAAGTTTACTTTGGGGTTTTAAAAGATAGCAACTATTTTCAATTGTTTCCAAAGCCCATTCCGTAGCAATATTAAGGAGCACATAAAATCTTCAACACTACACAAAAATGGCATTTCCTTTCAAAGTAAAAATGATTTAGCTTTACCAATTAAATATCATTATGTTGGCAAATATAAAGCTCTTTTCGTACTATCGTCAACTCCAAATAACAAGGAAGAATTTGTAAGAAACAAGCGGAATCAAAGCCAAGTAGCTGTCTCACTTGAGGAGCAGCTCCGGCTAATGTTGTTGAAATATTGATTAATATTGTAGCCATCTTGGATGGCCTCTCGAGAGCTTCCGCCCCCGAGCCGGAAGCAGCGCCCTCACTCTAACGTTCCGGCTTACATACTTTTTTCCGCCATTGTTGTTCAAGTGCTCTCGGAAAATCTTTTTATAACGCTGCTAAAATTGAATTAAGGGTATATTGTAAACAATAGAAAATATTGGCAGAAAAAGAAATACTCTTGTTAACGCCAGTTGAGCAACGTTTTCGGAAACAATACTCGATTCGATATTCAATTTCATTACGAGTTTTTATTTCATTGTATTGCAACCTCTTTCATCTGAAATGAAAATATCGATGTAAGCATTGTTACTGGCCATTAAAAATATGTAGTGGAAAAAATAAAACGAATTTGTATTCCAAATTCAAATTCAAGTGGCTTTTGTGGAACCAATGTGTTTGTCGTTAAATTGCACCTGGACCGCTTACATAGAGTAGTGGCACACGAAATGTTCACGTTGGTATACTGTGAAAAACAGATTCTTTAAACTATGGAAGTTATTTATTCAATAAGGCTAAGGCAGTCAGGTGTGCAGTGGAAAGTACGTGCTGACACTTAGCCACTGAAAGACGCCACTGGAAAGCTATTTAGTGCTCGCTTTTGGTCACAAAAAAATACTCTTGCCCTTTGTCGTTCCGTTATGAGCAGCTGACGGGCGTGTTTTGTACATAAATCTTTTATTTTACAAAGAAATTCACTAATAGAACAGCAGGAAATTATTATTTCATGTCTTCGGTACTTCTTCTTACATAAAATTTACTTGGCTTATTTCAATACATTCATCATCGTTCGTAACCCGTAAGTACTATCAGAACTATAACAAGTAGGTAAAGTAGCAACTGAAGTACCAGCCCTCCTACTCAAATGGCCAACATTCTATTCGTTTGAACGCTACGCTTACTATTAAAACTTTAAAATAAGCAGTAAACTATATAAAATTACGTGCCGTAGGTAAACCTATATCAATGTCTGTGATTTATATAAGTTTGCGACATGTGATTTAATCGTCTATTGCTCATATTTAAGCTTTAAAAGTAAGCGTAGCGTTCAAACGAATAGAAAGTTGGCCATTTGAGTAGGGGGGCTGGCTTACCTAAACAAGTTAATAAACCTATGTGATTATCCTAGTTTTTTACCTCCATGGGTATTAAGTTCATACATTTGTATATTTGTGTAACGAACAAGATCCAATAATGGTCGTTTAACCGTCGAACTAATACCTAACCTTTTTAGGTTAGGTATTAGTATACGCTTTTGCGTTCAATAAAAAATAATTGTTATAATCCTTTCACCCTCCCCCAATGCATGAGAGATTTCTCTCGATTTACGAAACAAATCGACCCCGCAAATCGTCATAATAACGAGATTCCAAATTCAAAGTTTTTGCAGCATCTGTCGAAGACTCGTGTCCTTTCTGCCATATTTTTTTTCTTTTTTTCTTCGCAACTACAAGTCGATCCGATTTGCCACCAGGGGGTCCGAATTGTGCTAACGATTGCTTTGAGTTTTGTTAGCACTTGCACGTTGTTCGCTTTGATTGTCCGAATGTGACGGATTTGCGATTAAAACGCCATTCAGAGGGGCCATTTGGAAACGAAAGAGGATTAAAGAAAATTGACTGCGTTCCGTAAACTGACAATACATTTATTTTCTAAAATTATATAAAACATTTTGACGTATTTTTAAATCCAGTTGAAAATCATTAGAAGTTTTAAAAAACTTTTAGTTAATTAATAATTGCTTACAACAATGATACCATACGACATACATACTCGCATGCGACGATGGGAAAGAATCTGATTAGGATAAGAAAACCTTGATGGCATGGCAAATAATAATACATTATTGTCATATTATTATTTACAAGAGAGAGTAGCAATAATTTAATTAACCATACTTGTAACAACAAGACTTTGATACTACCTATGTAAAAGCCTAATAACTTATTATTAACTAAGCAATGGATATAATTTTTCAGGACCCCTCTCAGTTTAACAACCGTGCTTAACTACCATATATGTTTACACAGAATTATCTTTACCAAAGGGTAACAGCAAATAATTGAGTAAGTACATAGTTTTGACTATTTTATTTATGAAAATCGATACGTGGGAAACTTTGTACCATCTGACTTTCACAAGACAAGATACCGACCGAATTGTACCAACAAACCTCAAGAGACGAATCATCTATTGACATATAAATCATCTGCCCACATTCTCTGAGTTGTTCCGATTTAATTAAGTCTTCACGTCCGCGATACATGATGGCGAGCGGCGCATTGTAGGCCAGTGTCGCATTGTTGCGAGTCAGTGGGAGGCTGCCCCGAGCGCACCTGTCGCCCGCCGAGCGCAATTAAAAAGTTGAGTTTAATAAGTCCCACATAGAGTCGAATTCGGAACGCACCCGCGTAGGCGAAGGAGCGTGGGCTTTTTCATCCTTACGACTCAATAAGGTGATGCGACGACGTGCCAAGATGGCATTGTGGGGTTCTAACAATACCCATAATTGATCGCATATCCACCTCAAGCAGATGTCGGCGTCGGCGCACCCTTTATCCGTTGCGAGATACAAAATTTATTTCGTTTGTTTAGATGTCTTTATGTAGGTTAGGAGTAAATCTTTTGACACTTTGTAGGCTGGCGGCTATAATGCTTGTTTTCCATTGTGAGGACTTCCCACAGGGACCGTAAGTGACTTCCACTGTCTTCTGTGTCATGGTAGTCAATAAATGTAAAACGGGAACATCTGGTTAGCAGACCTTTCCCGGGAAATAGTAGGCGCCTCGCAGCAAAATCCACCATGAAAGACTTTCTAACTTCCAACAATAGAAAAAGACTAATAACGATCTACAAAAACGAATAATTAAAAATAACGATGAAAGCGGAATCAAACTATCAATTATTCAATACCCGTTTGCTGTTTACGCATGTAAGTAGAACGTGAGCTAAAATAAAAACTAAATGTTAAAATAATCATTGAAGAGATCATCATCAAAATACACTATAATTATGAAACTATAGGCAGTTTTTTTAATGTTTTAATCAACAAGGTCATTTTTACACCCAGGGCCATTCCCTAGATGGTGTCTATGAATAAATTATCACAGACTCTGTATTTCAGAAGATATAGGTATTCGTACGTTAGGCCACCTATTCTCCCAGATGCATCTGCTGCACTCGTTTACACCCAGCAATACGCACTCGGGAACCTTCAGCCCACAGCACAACCATACCCATGCTCCTACGCAATGTGCGTGACCAGAATACTGAAAACAACACTACACTACTCTACATAGAGAGACGTATACAGTAGAATAACTTTAACTATCTATTCTGTACTTTAACCGAAACATTAGTTGTCCACTAAAAACTTAAAGTAACATGAGGTAAAAAATAAATACTTACTGAAAGTACTCATCGGGAAAACTTTAATTTAGTTAGGAATGTCATTGCAACGGCGTCATTGTATAATTGGCTATAGAAATAGTATCTTTCATCTTTTATGTATTTTAATCGACTTCTGTTTATTATTAATAATATTTTTCCTTCTCTTCCTTTGTCTACTGCCTCGATGTTCTGTAAGATTACGTTAATGTGTATGCGTACCTACCGCAGATCGTGTTATCTACCACAATACAACCAAACACAATTACTGTGTAGCTGGAACGCCGGAACATTTAAATATCCTGTTGTCTTTTCGCTGCGGTCGACGCGCGCGTCACTCACCCGACCGACGACGGCTGACGTGCGTCCACAATGTTGGTATTGAATAATTGGTTATAGTTATTAATAATTGGTTATGCAATAGTTAAGAAGCACGAATGATTAGTTCAAATTTCATCATCAACGACAAATTTTAGTGTGGGTTTACCTTACTTACCGAAGGCTTATTTATATTTGTGAGATTAATAATTGTTCTAGAGGTAATAAGGTATACAGTTATTTATTTATCATACCTCAATTTTCCGCAAGTTAATGGTGTAAGTAATAATTAATTCCAATGACTCGTGGCATGATGCAATTGTATTTCAATGAATGGTTAGTTACAAATTGTATTTTACATTATTTTAATATATTACTCCCAAATTATGGGATTAATCACGTGGGGATTTATATACTATTATCTATTCTGTGATATTACGTACAAGATTGAGCATTGGAACTTTTACTAGGTACTGTTTCTTATTATGAATTACAGGGATTCAGTACACCATATTATAGAATGTCATCCGTATCCTTTGAATATGTTCTATCTTAACTCACAATAGTAACGATACAAAGTATGTTTCTCCAACGTTCCTAATCCATCATAACACGACTAGAAGAAAAGAATCTCATAACAAAAAATACCTTCACGATTTCCCAAACAAAACAGGCACATGCCTTACCAAACTTGGCCGCTAACAACGAGCAGGCTCGCGGGCCATGGCCCAGGGCCCACGGGCCATCCATCACGGCCTCTGTCAGCGAGACCGCTACCGTTAACTAACAATCACTAAGGCTCTTATAAACTTTTCAACAATACACATATTTGCTGTTTCTTTTGAAATAATGACCGATGAAGACACTTCTGACCCGAATTTCAACGCAACTGTGCGTGGAGCAAATAAGAATCAGCCAAATAAATACAATGTGTTGTATTGTTAGTTGTTGATTATTACGACTGACAAACATCCTGACTTTTGTTGAACAATTGGGGCTATAATTATTGGCCTTCACAACGATTTTAATGGAGAGTAGAAGGCTCTCTATGAAGGAAGGACGAATGTGGATTTAATTGCGCTTTGCCCAGTAATTGCACTAGATCTCACGCATGTCCATTGAAATAGAATGCAGCTATGCAAGTAACTGGAAGGAATATTCAGATGATCAAAATGTACTAGGTATTGTAACATCTTTTCCTCTTGGCCTTATAATAAGAGTAGATAATATTTTGAAATCTGTTCCTACTTATTTATCGGTTACTTTACATTACACGGCAACGGAATGACAGAGGCCAGATGCTAGCCGACTTTATGGAGAAGGAGAACCTCTTTATGATGAACTCATTCTTCAGAAAGCCGGAAAGCCGGAAGTGGACTTGGGTCAGTCCGGACGGTACAGTCAGAAATGAGATAGATTTTATCATGTCGACGAAAAAGCAAATATTCAATGATGTCACTGTGATCAACACCGTTAAGACGGGGAGCGATCACCGATTGGTACGTGGCACATTGAATATCAACATAAAGCTGGAAAGATCTCGACTGATAAAATCAACACTCCGACCACTGCCGGCCCATATTCAAAACCCCGAGAGCTTTCAACTCGAACTCCAAAACCGTTTCGAAGCCCTTGAGAACAGCATAGATGTGGACGATCTAAACAATATGGTGGTGGATACTGTCCGTACGGTAGGGTCCAAGTTCTTCAAGACCCGCCGTCCCAAGCTAAAGAAACTCTCCGACCACACACTCCTACTCATGGATCAGAGACGTGAAATGAGGCTCCAGAGTTCAGTAGATGCTAATCGTTATCGGCAGCTTAATAGACAGATATCTAAGTCTTTGACGAGCGACCTTCGCCAATTTAATACGAATCGTATTAAAGAGGCCATCGAGCGGAACAAAGGCTCCAAAGTGTTCGCGAGAGATCTGTCTATTGGGCAAAGCCAGATGACGAAGCTGAAAACTGACGACGGACGCATCATCTCAGCGAAGCCTGAAATCCTGAGGGAGATCGAGAGTTTCTATGGGCAGTTATATTCCACGCAGACACCTGTTGAAAGCAAGGCTAAAGACCCCAGAGCCAAGCTTACCCGACACTATACCCAAGATATCCCGGACGTCAGCATGTACGAGATTAGTATGGCTCTCAAACAGCTGAAAAACAACAAGGCGGCGGGTGACGACGGAATCACTACAGAACTTCTGAGAGCGGGCGGTAAGCCGATACTTAAAGTCCTCCAGAAGCTTTTCAATTCCGTCATCGTCGAGGGCAGAACGCCGAAGACATGGAACATAAGTGAGGTGATTTTGTTCTTTAAAAAGGGTGACAAGTCCCTCTTAAAGAACTATAGACCCATCTCGCTTCTGAGTCATGTCTATAAGCTGTTTTCGAGAGTCCTTACGAACCGTCTCGCTCGCAAGTTCGACGACTTCCAACCTCCCGAACAAGCCGGGTTCCGAAAAGGCTTTAGCACCATAGACCACATCCATACGCTGCGGCAGGTCATACAGAAGACCGAGGAGTATAATCTGCCACTTTGCTTGGCGTTCGTGGATTATGAGAAAGCCTTTGATTCGATTGAAACCTGGGCGGTGCTGCAGTCCCTCCAAAGGTGCCAAGTGGACTACAGGTATATCGAGGTGTTGAGGTATTTATACAAAAATGCCACCATGTCGGTCCGAGTACAGAACCAGAGAACAAATCCTATCCAACTGCAGCGAGGTGTGAGACAGGGAGATGTTATCTCTCCGAAACTGTTCACAGCTGCGTTGGAGGATATCTTTAAACTCTTAGACTGGAAAGGGCTCGGCATCAACATTAATGGCCAGTACCTAACACACCTTCGTTTTGCCGATGATATAGTTCTTATGGCTGAGACCTTGGAGGACCTGAACACAATGCTCGAAGACCTCCGTAGTGCTTCCCAAAGAGTGGGTCTTAAAATGAACATGGATAAGACGAAAATCATGTCGAATGCCCATGTTGTGCCCGCTCCAGTTCATGTTGGGAACACTACACTTGAAGTTGTTGACTATTATGTATACCTAGGACAGGCAGTCCAGTTAGGTAGGTCCAACTTTGAGAAGGAGATCTCTCGTCGAATCCAACTCGGATGGGCAGCATTCGGGAAGCTCCGAAAAATCTTCGTGTCCGATTTACCGCAGTGTCTCAAGACGAAAGTCTATGACCAGTGTGTGTTGCCAGTGATGACTTACGGCAGTGAAACGTGGTCGCTAACTATGGGTCTCATAAGGAGGCTCAAGGTCACCCAGCGTGCAATGGAGAGAGCCATGCTCGGCGTTTCCCTGCGTGATCGAATCAGAAATGAGGAGATCCGCAGGCGAACTAAAGTAACCGACATCGCTCGAAGGATTGCCCAGCTAAAGTGGCAGTGGGCTGGACACATAGCGAGAAGAACCGATGGCCGTTGGGGCGGAAAGGTTCTTGAATGGCGACCGCGCACCGGACGACGCTCCGTGGGTAGGCCCCCGACAAGGTGGACCGACGATCTGGTGAAGGTTGCCGGAAGCCACTGGATGTGGGAAGCGCAGGACCGATCGTCGTGGAAATCCTTGGGGGAGGCCTATACCCAGCAGTGGGTGTCGTGCGGCTGATATGATGATGATGATGATGATGATTACATTACACCATTCAGCATACCGAAGTTTGTATTGCAACTTATTTGTTAAAATGGCGAAAAAAGCTGCTTGATCGAAGTAGTAGCAAGTAGTATTTCATTAAGACCAAGCAAACATTGACAATCCGCACCACAACCGAGTGCGCAAACAAGCAACCACTCTACAAACGCTGTTTATTTGTTTATTCAAATCCCGCTATTATTTGCGCAACAGGCTCGCCCCCACAAGAGCTTAAATCTGGAAACAAAAACATAGTCGGGACTCGAACCTCGGACAATGCGAAGTGTGATTATCACAACACCGGCGCGCGCAGCCCGCGGGGCGCCAATTATTTCGCTGGCAACCCCATCAGCGGTTATGCTGGCAACACTGTTGCGTTCGTTATTTTTAGACATGGGTTGTAACAGGGCAAATTGCCTACCTGTTACAACTGTTCCTGTTACACTAAAATAACAATTCCAACATCCTGTTACAAAAATAACAGTCGTAACAATTTGCTTCCATTGTTCCTCCTGTTCCGTCCGTGGAACAAGCGCTTCTTTATTCTAACCTTAGGACTACTAACATAAAGAAAAGAGACGAAGCTTGTTATTTTTATCTATTATGATCATAAACTGTTATTTTTTTCTGTTAAGCAAGACTAAACTTTATTACAATTACGTAAAATCTAATATTATCAAAAATGATTTCCATTACGGCAGTTACGGCACACATGCGACATCTTGTTTGTATTGGGTGAACCATCATATCACCTAATGAAGTTGCTTGCTGTATTACTTTCATTAAGCTTTTTACTGAAATTGCGATAGATGGCAGTAATTATCATAAATTTGCTAAATAAGTTCAAATAATAAAAATAAAAATAGATTGTTGTTAAAAACAGGTGCAAGCGATTTTCGAGCATATTGAAGTTTGAAAGTCAGTAAAGTCGAATATCGCTTACACCCGTTTTTTAACTAATGATCACTAGTCAAATGTTTTCCTACCTTTCTCTACATTATTTTGTTCTTCCGGTCATTGCCTGTGCCCCAGCAGTGGAAACATAAATGGTGATGATGAAATACCAGGTGAACTAAGTCTACTGAAAGAAAATTTTCAAGGAAATTTTTACTGCAAAAAACCCCCAATCTGGGAACCATGATCTTTTCCTTAACTCCCTGGCAGCACTAGATGTCCGATTTCCTAACCCGCATATCCTAATTTGCTTATAAATGCATCCATTCCACGTATATAATAAAGTGCTTAAACATCCTTAAAATCTCAATAAAATTAAAATAGTTTTATTTAATTCAGCCTGTTTACCTACCTTATAACATAACATTAGCAAAACAGCCAAACTCTATTGCCACAAAAAACAAAAAAGGCCATAAACAAACACAGGAACAGATAACACGACTAATTTACAAAGTCGAATGTATTTTTGATATGGTCGGTTTATATAACAGATAAAAATAACAAGCTTTGTCTCTTTTCTTTTCATATGTTAGAGTAAGAAAGCGCTTGTTCCACGTAACAGGCGGAACAATGGCAACAGGTTGTTACTCTGATAACAGCGTGGTACAGGGAACAGTGAAGACGGCGAGAACAGTCTGTTTCGCCTGTTCCTTTGAACAACAGTTATTTCATAGCGCTCGTAACAGGGCGAAACAGTTACATTTAATTATCTGTTATTTTTAACTGTTACAATAAATACGCCTCACGTCTAGTTATTTTGTCGTCGCGTGCGCATACGCCCGCCACGCGACCTGCACTTTGATATTTTTAATGAGTTATGAATGATCTTATGGTGCTTCCAATAATTCTCTCATGTTTTACGAAATGAAAACATTCGACAATTATCATTAAAAGATCTGCAAAAAAGTGATCCAAGCCAAATTATATTATTACTTAAGTATAATATGCTTCGCTTGAGGTGTTTCATAAATGTAACTACTTATTTCCTTACATCCTTGCGCTATGTACGGTTCTTTTGATTTAGGTAGGTGTACCTCCTCGTTATTGTTAACGAAACAAAACAAGTATTAATTTAATCATTGTTGGATAATCATTTTCATCTTTAGCGTAAGAAATTAAAACAAGTCCTGCTATATTTCCTACGAAAATAAGTGATCCAAATACACCTCAAATAGAAGTACCTACTTATAATAACAACTGAATATCTAATCAGTCAGCAAAATTGCAGTTTCTCATGCTCGTTAGCATTATCCGAGCAAACAACAAAGTATGCGACAGACGAACAAGTTTTAAAGAGTAATTAGTGCGCGCTCGCGAGCGCCCAGCGAGCTGTGCGCGCGAACAATGCCGCTGTTTCACGCAAATAGCGTAATCTCCGGCGCACCCTCTGTTTGTGACGTTTACTCGCGATTGAACACTATTCTCTCCGATTTCTTTTGTCAAAATCGCCACTCGATTCTTGCTCTGATTCCTTATTCATCTAAATTGTGGGAAAAGACCACTTGTATATTGCAATTTGATTGTGGGAAATATTTCTTTTATAGTTCGCCTTTCGAAAGGCGATCAGACTATGAATTATTCAATTCGATAACGTTAATTGTTAACGGAATTCTTAATCCATTGTTCGGTGGGTTGTTGCGAAATCACAATTAGACGAAGTTTCGTTGGTTTCAATCAACAGCGTCTTAATTAAAACTTTATATACCATACTAACTTTGTTATTGCGATGAGTAGAAAATTACGAAATGTAGTTGTTCGAACAAATAAAAAAATACTTCAACTGATGCGACCTTAGCCTGGGTGCATTGCATATTCCGTTAAAATAGGGTGAGGTTTTTTAAAAATATTATTGTAATATTTTACTTATTGAGCTTTAATAGCCGAAAAGTATCGACCTTTCTCCAATACATTAACATAACAATCTGAAAGGGTTGGTACATTGTGGCACCGCTCGTTGTGTGTTTAGCAGTCCATAATCCAAACAGCACAATCGTGTATCATACAAAACTGTTTGCGTCCGCTTCCCAGATCGGTTACGCGCAACGCCTCTGGGCATTACCGCCAGTCTCTTTCAAAAACAATTAGAGGTAAAAAGCGTTGCAAGGGCGTCTGTGCTCCGCCATCCCGTGGGGCCGCGCCATCCCATGGGCCGCGCCTGTGGGAATCACACCATTGTTTTTGAACACCGCCATTGACTCTGTTCACGCGCTTCCATGCTCCTGAACATTTCCAAACAACCGAGACATGCCCGATCACATATGGCAAATCTGGATATCGATTGAGAGTCATAACGCATTGTGCAACTTTTTGCCGACAATGGATTCTTTAGAAGGGATTAATTGGGAAAATGAGTGAACTTATTGTGAACGTCTTTGTGGGCCACATGGCGCACAAAATGATCTTTAATCTTCGTTCAGATGAATGGATTGATAAAACTTACTTTTTATCTTCTCCGCAGTTTTTTATCGCCTTGTTAAAAAAGGGCACCGATAGCTTACATCACAGTTTAGAATGTATGAGTAAAAACTCCAGCGCATTATTTGGAACAATCTTGCAAATATAATTTTGATTCCAAACGAAAATGACATGCGAGCACTTGCGATTCCACGTCGATTCAAGGGCTATCAATCAAATAAAAGACTTATCTCCCCACACGATCTAAACGACTTAATCAATACGCAACCGCGAGTACTCATACTTGAGAGGCACGTGCTAAAACAACCGGATGCGGCGTATCTGAGGATCGGAGACAATCACCTCTTGCCGCGCCGCCCGCCCTCTCGACGAGGCACAGAGGGCGCGTGCCGAATCGCACCGTGCCATACACTAAACAATCCTGAAGAGGCTAATTGACGCACGTGTCTCTATTGTAGTGTCATAGACAATATTTTTTTGTCGATAAACAAATTTGAATGTCAGCATTCCCGTCCCTATCAGTCCCTATTAACGCTTGGAAGTTGATTAACTTTTTTGTCAAATTATCCTGAAAGGCTCCGCCACCTGTCCATCACTGGTACCACTACCTCAATATGAAAAATTCAACCAACTCTATTTGACAAGGACACTGACCTGAAAAAAAATTATCTACACTCACAACGTAATGTTCCAAATCATGTTCCAAATAGGAATTTCAAAAAGATTTTATATGCGTAGATATTTAAAAAATAATTCTTCTTCTTCTTATTTTTGTTTTGGCAATCTACTTTCCTCTTAGAAGTAAGTTTTGCCAATGTCAAGTGTTGAATAGTTCAGTGGTAGGTTTAACTATTAGTATATTTATATGTTGTAGGTATTGTTTCAGTTTACATTAGAATGCGGGTGCATTGCATTCCAATGCTGCTTGGAGCATTTGGAACCAAGTATATCAAGACAGTTTACTCGGTAAGTTCTGCCGAGGTAGCCACCGCTACAATAAAAGTCTCAGCTTCACACACCCAAGATCGCACCTATTTCAATTAGCCAACATATTGTTCAGTTGCGTAGACACTTGTACCACAAAACTGCACCAGTTTTAAGACACAATATCCACTATGAATCAATTTGCAAATGATTAAAATAGACACCGAACCGAACTCGACAAAATGGCGCCAAAAACTCCAAAAAAAACTCATTACAGTGCAGTCAACTGCATCATAAAATAACTTTTTAAATTTTTACAGCACACTTTTACTTTTTAATTTATTGGCGCGTATGGGCTCATTGTAATACGAGTATCTATGGTCTGTGGTGCGGGGTGCGTCATTTTTAACGCAAAACAAAAAGGTTATGATTTCAATTTTCACATTTTGTTGTAGGTTCTGAATTTCGTACTTGGATGAAATTCGTCCAAGATTTCGTAAGATCTTTTATTCTTGCTTTAAAATATCTGATAGCAGTTAATGTGACAAAAATTTGACTCCGCCCGGCATTTTAGATGCAGCACGGAAATGACTCTTATATCAAGATAGTACGGTAATATCAGCAGTCTTTCTCACTTTTTTAACTTTGATCTTTTATTTAAGTAGGTAGTAGGTTCGATCCCAAATTGTATGAGTGTAGATAAAGTAGTGTATGAAACTGCACATAACTAGGTATTAAAACACTCTTTATGTATCAGTTTCATAAACTACTATTTTTTATTTATAAAAAAAAAGTCAGGTCTTCTTCTTCTTATTTTGTTTTGGCAATCTACTCTTGGAAGTAATTTTTGCCAGTGTCAAGTGTTGAATATTTCAGTGATAGATGTTTCAGTTTACATTAAAATGCGGGTGCATCGCATTCCAATGCTGCTTGGAGCATTTGGTACCAAGTATATCAAGACAGTTTACTTGGTAAGTTCTGCCGAGGTAGCCACCACTACAGTAAAAGCAGTTGCGTAGACACTTGTACCACAAAACTGCACCAATTTTAAGACACAATATCCACTATGAATCAATTTGCAAATAATTAAAATAGACACCGAACCGAACTTGACAAATGGCGCCAAAAAACCCAAATTTCAGGTCATAAAGAAGGCTAGGATTCAATGTACACTACCGTTCATTGACAAAAAATCATCCCCGTTATGACAATAACTTATCTATGTATGACTATGTATGAGATAGTTCAAATCACACCAATCATCGAGTGCTCGTACCTACCAAACTATGCAAAGCTTTATGACTTGGGAACAAAAATGCTTATACCTACATTACAAACATATCCCCAACCAGGATTCGACACCGGGACCTTTGGCCCAAGAGGCAGAATCGCTGCCACTGGTGCCAAGTAGTAGTCGAAAATAAATCAAACTTATAAAATATAATATTATTCCTAATTTGCAATTCTATTCGTTGCATTATTGCATTATTTTCAACCAGTAACGCCATCTATGAAGTCATAGAGAAAGTGATTAGTGACATCTATTGTGGAGTAGCCGTACTATTATGATATGCTTTATTATTAATAGTGAATAGTGTCCCGCAATTTTCGTGAATGATTATTTAATTTATTAAAAAATAAAACTAAAAAAAATATTCACTATACAATTTCACAATTTTAGAGAAACCGATCACACAACAAAATGTTATTGTCCGTGTTCGACCCTACAGAGCAGAGCTTTAAACTCTCCCGTATTTCTCGGCTACACGAAACCAATTTTCTTTTGCGACAAACCCGTAATATTTTCTTCCAAATATCACCCACGAGTCAGCAAACAAGCAACCCGATCACTAGTAATCTGCAAAAATAAGCAAATTGCCTCTCCGACTCTGGAAAAGCCTCCAGCTAAAAGTGAACCACAACATCAAACTTTTGTTACTGAATTTGAGGTCCAATCATATTGGCCGTGCTCGACGGTCAAGTTACGAATTACGACCGACAGAGGGCCAGCAAATATTTGATGCCGGTAATTGTCACATGAGACTTCTTGTCTCATTTTTCAAGATCCCCTTGACGGTTTTTATGTTTTATGTGAGGAAGTTTGGTGTGACAAGGTTACTTTGTAGAAAATAAATAAGGTGGGTGTACCATGGAAGGCCACCTTAACGTTTAAACAGGTTTCATTGGTTCCTGGAAAAACAAAACATACTAAGTATAGGATAAAGCTTTTGCTGCTGTTTTATTGTTTAATATAAACATAATTATAGAGAATGTTTGAGATTTGTAAAAAATCATTATTAAAATTTGAGTTTACCACAGAGCTTACAAATGGCCTTGCAAGAAACAGGTACTCAAAATAAGGCCAATTTCCTAAATCAGTCATTGTGCTTAAAATTAACATTGTAACAATCAGATACTGTGGTTTTATATAAACTATCCCATAAACTCTTTTGTTACATAAATCAACAGAAACCTTTGATAACCAATTGACCTAAAATTACATCACTGAACTACACTAGAAAGGAAAAGTAAAACTTAGAATATAAACAAATAACTAAGAAAAAATGTTTTGCTGAGTATTATACCAGTGTCAGATACATGTGAACAACTTTTTTTATTGAATTACTTATTATTTTCAGAAAACACCAAATGACTTGCCTTACAAAGCACGATTGCCTTTTCTAGGAACACAGCAATGTTTACAACTAAAATTAAATAAAACTACCAAATTTAAACGTTAGTAGTATATTGCAACTAGTATATATCAATTCAGAATAAAAATCTGAAACAAAATGCCTGTAATATTAATTGAAAACTTAAAATTTGTTCCGGATGAAAATTAGATCAACGTGGTCTCACAACTCACAACACACCTCGACGAAGTGATGTACTTTACTGGCGTAATGGTGACGCGACCAGTACGGCACCGCGTTTGTAACTTTGGATTGGTTGGATTTTTGTGTTCATTGAGGAAGTTTTAAGATTATACGATATTGACTGCCATTTTACGGCGATTGGCCTTACAAGGAGCATGGCCTTCCATGGAACACCCACCTTACATTAATATACTAACAAACGTTATTTGGTAACGACGGATACTAACTACCGAATAACACTATTTACTTTGTGCGAATAATGACGACCAAGCCTTTACAATAAGATTTTTGTTTTACTAATAGATGCATGATCCGGCTCAAAGGACCAATATTCGGGGATGAGTGGTTTGAATCAAATGTTTAGACAAAGGTGGTACTTGAATATAAAGTCACAGTAAATGGTTTACTAGAAACTATCAAAATGTTTAAAATGTTGTTAATGTTTTAAATGTTGATGAGTACATCCGATCCATAACATGATAAGATAATATATAATGCACTAAAATTAGGTTAGTAGTAAGTAAGTAAGTACCTAATTTATTCCACAAACATATATACATAATTTATTCCTCATACATTTTATCGGACAAATCGTATTAAATTAATAACAAATTATAAATTATTGTTTATAAGTAATACAGGATACAGGCGAGTGACGGCTGACCTACAAATAAACACAAACTACGTCATATATATCAAAACACCTAACGAACAAAAGTGTTCGGTAATAATCCGAACACAAGTAAATATACCGGGTGTAACAAGACCTTCAACGAAGCCGAGGTCTACGTATACTGCCCATCATTTCTGTTCAAAATGATTCCTGGGAAACGATTTAGATTTTTGGTGTTAAAAAAGCATTGCATACTTTACCACGCAATGTAACGCGTACAACAGACCGCGCCTGCGAGTGTATGCTACACAGCTGCGTGCGGCCGAGATGTGCGTGCTCCCGAGATACATCGAGTGACGATGTTTTGAAGTCATTGTTTGTTACGAAATACTTAAAATTTTTATAATGTTTAATTGGACAAAAAGTAGGCAATAACGAATAAAATAAGATTTCATAAAAAAATTTTTTTTTATAACTTTGACCTTCAATAACTTAGTCTAAAAGACAAACAAAGATGATCCGGGCGGAATACGTGGACTTCGGCTTCGTTGAATGTCTTGTTATACCCGTTATGCAGATAAACAAATTAATACAGTTTTCTAGATTACAATATGACAAGCAAGACAACTAGTCGTTAGCTGCCTGCATGTGACGATGACGAAATCGCGGCAGGAGCGGGCCCATCATGGAGCGGCGGACCGGTTTGTTTTAAGGCGATACCTAATCGAAAGTGGCGCCCTCAGAGGATTTTATTTACTAAGTTGTTAATAGAAAGGGATTTTAATAAAACTTTTCGTGGATTTTTTAGTGCTCGTAGTCTAGTATTTTTAGAAGGTATCAATAGTACTTCCCTCGTAGTCATTCGTAGAAATAGATAGCAAATTAATGTGTCAAAAACGGCCACTTTAGCAGTTTTGCTATCTATTTCTAGCAGTATCTATGAGGTAATGTAATGATACCGTCTAAAAATGGGCCCTGAAAATTCCACGAGAAGTTGTATTAAAATTGTGTATTAGAATTACAATATTCAAAAAATTTACCACCGCCACTTTTGATAAGGAAAGCGCCCTAATTCTTTTTTTTTAATATAACTTATTATGTGATTAAATTCTCATTGACAATATGAAATAAAAAATTAAAGATATTTTTGACATAATCAAACAGTGACAACGTAATAAAACTGTCACAAGTTAGGTACGTTTTATTAATAGTCAAAAATCATTTTTTATAAACAACAATGAACGTGCACAAGCTCTGGGAATACAGAGAATATGTCAACGTCAACGGCATGATGCTGACCAGCGAGCTGATATCACTGCTGCAAAACTCGCTGACATTGCTGCAGGTGGAGAACCACTTCACGCACGTCCAGTACTGGGGCCAGCTGTACGCCATCGACGCCGACTACCACATCGCCGTAGGCATCACTGGCGACGCCATCGCCGACCGCAAGTACTTCTACACCACAGACTTCAAATTCTGGGGACTCCTCCCCAAACCGAAGAGGAAGTACAAACTCCTGTCCCTAATCACAACATTCCCGTTCCGTGGCGATCCCGCACTCAAAATCAAGGTACTAGACGAATCTGTCGAGGAAAACCACCCGGATAGATGCCACTTCATGAAAGAAGAGAGCCGCTTAGCAGCCACTATCAGCAACATTTCAGATGAAGCCGAGATTTGCGCTCGAGGGCAGCTTATTCAGCAGCCGGATGGGGTCGTGATCATCAACCCCCACTACTACGGGCTGACGGCCCCTGAGGCGAAGCAATTGAAGTCCTACTTACACGTAAGGCATCCACAGCACCGTTGGAACACCAATCTCTTAACCCGGCAGGATTACAACTACAGCATGGACTTCCTCGACTCCATTGACCAGGACATCCCGAATGGTTGCTGGAGTTTGTCTCTGGAGAAGAGTGGCAGCGTGGCTTACCTGCGGAGCTTGTATTGGCCAGGGATGGCGTTCTTCCACAAAGTGAGAACTGCGGACGCTGGGTTCTTATACGTCGGCAATGGCCGAAAAAACCTTGATGTGCCGTTCCTTCTTTAACTTTTCTTCTCTTTTCTTTTTAACTGTTGGATTAAAATTTAGCTAAACCCAATGTCTTACATAGTTTACTTTTTTTAGTTAACTTGCAGCACAACGCAGCAGCGAATCACAAGTATCACAACTTTAACAAGGGCAAGGGTCGAGGACAAAGGAACATTTATACTCACATCACAGGGAGAAGAAATGGAACTCTAAACAAAAAACATGCGTCACTCGTTTATTCTAGTAGCGCCATCACGGTTGGTCAACGAACTAATTTTTAGCGGGACATTTGATTTCGTATATTAGGTCTTTACCTATGAAATTGCCGATATTTTGTCACATACAGAGAAAATAATAACTTCTATAATTTAAAATTTTAACAAAATCGTGAATATTACATCGAATTATGATCATGATAGTTAACTATCAGTAAAAATAAAGTCCATATTTTAGCTTTCGTGACATTAAAAAAAAGATCTTGAAAGTGACTCTTTTTTTGTGAGCAAAAAAAAGGGTGACCGAAGGGGTTGTAACTTAACCAAAACTTATTTTTTCGCTTATCTTAAATGGAAATAAGTTAGCATAGTGTTCAAACATTAGTATATAAAAGTTTTGTTACATGAGTGTTCATGGTTGTTAAATGAACAAAGAAAATGCTATTATGAAAAATGCAACTTCTTGAAAAATCTCCATACAAATCGGCAATTTCATAGGTAAAGACCTATTATATATTTTGTCATTTTTGTAATATTCTTTATATAAAACAAAAATATTAATAATAATCGAAACAAAAAAACATAAAAAGCAAAAATGTGAATTTGCTAGGATCGACCTTCCCGATTTTCCCATTTATTTAAATTATAATCTAAAAATGGTTTATAACTAATAAATAATGGGAATTAATTAATTGGGCGACTGGAAATAATTAAATGCGACTTTTAATGGGATATTTAAATACTAAATCGGGCAATGGTTTATTTTTTGGGCGACAAAATAACTAAACGGGCGACAAACTGTGAGTTACAAAAATACGTAAAATGGGCGACTACATGTGAGAGATAAATTTAAGTTAGCAGTAAAAATTCTAAATGAGTGACAAAAATACTGAGTGGGATACTATTATACCAAGTAGGTAACTATATAACTGATTTAAGCTGCCTTACATGGTATTTTCCTTCGTTCCCACTAGTAGGTACACCCGGCTAGTTCAACCGTTGAACTAGTGCAACTTTTTGTCATCTCGATTAGGATATTTTATATTATAGTCACCTTGTTTAAATAAAATATACACCGTTAATTTTTAAGTATATCTAAAAATGAAAAGGGTATTCCAGACCACGTAAATGAACAACTTTTACCATGGGGCCAACCACGAAATCGAGAAAAAAACAGCTGTTCCATACATTATAGTCGAGTCGATGTTGTACTTTTTTATGGAACAGCAGATTTTTTTCTCGATTTCGTGGTTGGCCCCATAGTAAAAGTTGCTCATTTACGTGGTCTGAAATCCCCTTTAAATTTTTAGATATACTTAAAAATTGCGGGCGAACAAATTACTATTTGGGCGACAACCTTAGGGCACACAAAACATAATATTTGGCATATCTTTTATCTAAAAAGGCTTTATCCTAATCGAGATGCCAAAAATAAACAAACAAAGAAACAAACGAGAAATCAACCTACAGAGAAAGTAAAATACCATGTTGATCAGTTATATAGTTACCTACTTAATAAAATAGTTGCCCACTCAGTATTTTTGTCACCCATTTAGAGTTTTCACTGCTAACTTAAATTATTTATCACCCACATGTAGTCGCCCGTTTTAAGTATTTTTGTAATCCACTGTTTGTCGCCCGTTAAGTTATTATGTCGCCCAAAAAAGAAACCGCTACCCGGTTTAGTATTTAAGTATCCCATTAACAGTCGCCTTTAATTATTTCCAGTCACCCAATTAGTTAATTCCCTTTTTTAGGGTGCCGTACCTAAAAAAATCTGGGGCCACATACATGCCTAGCCTATATAAAGCCTTGTAAGCCGTGAGAGAGCCTGCAAGCAGAACTTTGAGTAGCGCACTTATGGCCTCATCTTTATCCACCCATCCTAGAAAGGAACTCAATTATATAATAATAATGTGTACGTTGGATTCGACGAGAGATCTCTTTCTCAAAGTTGGACTTACCTAACTGGACTGCCTGTCCTAGGTATACGTAGTAGTCAACAACTTCAAGTGTAGTGTTCCCAACATGAACTGGAGAGGGTACAACATGGCCATTTGACATAATTTTCGTCTTATCCATGTTCATCTTGAGACCCACTCTTTTGGAAGCACTACGGAGATCTTCGAGCATTATGTTCAGAAGGCTGATTGTCTAACTTGGTTGCAATCAACTTTGACAGAAATCGCAGTGACATTGCTGCTTTAGTAAGAACCAATGTGACAACTATCTTACTTAAAGCAGCAATGCAACTGCGATTTCAATCGAGCAACAGCTTTACGTAATTCGGGGTCTGGTCTTCCATGGTCTCAGCCATAAGGACTATATCATCGGCAAAAAGAAGGTGTGTTAGGTACTGGCCATTAATGTTGATGCCGAGTCCTTTCCAGTCCAAGAGCTTAAAGATATCCTCCAACGCAGCTGTGAACAGTTTCGGAGAAATAACCTCTCCCTGTCTCACACCACGCTGCAGTTGGATAGGATTTGTACTCTGGTTCTGTACTCGGATCGACATGGTGGCATTTTTGTATAAGTACCTCAACACCTCGATATACCTATAGTCCACTTGGCACCTTTGGAGAGAGTGCAGCACCGCCCAGGTTTCAATCGAATCAAAGGCTTTCTCATAATCCAAGAACGAACGCCAAGCATAGTGGCAGATTATACTCTTCGGTCTTCTGTATAACCTGCCGCAGCGCAGCGTATGGATGTGGTCTATGGTGCTAAAGCCTTTTCGAAATCCGGCTTGTTCGGGAGGTTGGAAGTCGTCAAACTTGCGAGCGAGACGATTCGTAAGGACTCTCGAAAACAACTTATAGACTTGGCTCAGAAGTGAGATGGGTCTGTAGTTCTTTAAGAGGGATCACTCTTTTATCACTCTTTTTAAAGAACATAATCACCTCACTTATGTTCCATGCCTTCGGCGTACTGCCCTCGACGATGACGGAATTGAAAAGCTTCTGAAGGACTATAAGTATCGGCTTACCGCCCGCTCTCAGAAGTTCTGTAGTGATTCCGTCGTCACCCGCCGCCTTGTTGTATTTCAGCTGTTTGAGAGCCATACTAATCTCGTACATGCTGACGTCCGGGATATTTTGGGTGGGCAGCATTCGGGAAGCTTCGAAAAATCTTCGCGTCCGACTTACCTCAGTGTCTCAAGACGAAAGTCTATGAACAGTGTATGTTGCCAGTGATGACTTACGGCAGTGAGACGTGGTCGCTAACTATGGGTCTCATAAGGAGGCTCAAGGTCAGCCAGCGTGCAATGGAGAGAGCCATGCTCGGCGTTTCCCTGCGTGATCGAATCAGAAACTAGGAGATCCGCAGGAGAACAAAAGTAAACGACATCATTCGAAGGATTGCTCAGCTGAAGTGGCAGTGGGCAGGACACATAGCGAGAAGAACTGATGGCCGTTGGGGCGGAAAGGTTCTGGAATGGCGACCGCGCACCGGACGACGATCCGTGGGTAGGCCCCCGACAAGGTGGACCGACGATCCGGTGAAGGTCGCGGGAAGCCACTGGATGCGGGCAGCGCAGGACCGATCGTCGTGGAGATCCTTAGGGGAGGCCTATACCCAGCAGTGGGTGTCGTGCGGCTGATATGATGATGATGATGATGATGATGAATGTGTACGTGGGTACATGATGTTCCCCCTAACAAACGATCAAGCACGTAAATTTTTCAGCTTGTCAATCACATTTTGATCGTCTAGTAGCACTGACGTCCATTATACAATTACACTGGACAGGCGAACGTCACCAATCGTTTGTTCCGATTTACTCTCAGCGCCAATATGGCGACTTTCAAATCGGCACAAAAAATTGCTGTCATTTCATGACATTAGCCTGTCCAGCGTACTTTGTATAATGGACGTCAGTGTCTAGGAGCAATGCTTGACAAGCACCACTGAATAGATAGACTACCGTGGCCTATTAAAAGTAGGCTACGCCACGCCAACAAATGGTAGTGGACGTGTACGTGCTTGACAAGTAATGCTTGACTGTTTAGGGGGTACATTAGTTAAGCAGGCCGGCAAGCCTTTACAGACTATGAATCCGGCAACGCGTCCGGCATATCTCCAAGAATTATATAGGTATTCATAGTGAATATAAAATTCTTGCATATCCCGCACAACGAAATCATGAAATGCACGTACATTGAGCCACAGATTACTAATTTGTAGCAAGCTACATTGAGCTACGCATCCACTGCATTGGAATCACAGCGTACGGTGCGGACGGATTTGTTGCTTTTTAAGGATTTTTATGGCACTGCATGCACTACGTTGGCATTTCCACGCCATAGAAATCCATACAAGGCAATCATGATTGATTGCCTTGTATGGATTTCTATGGCACGCGCCGGCGTGGACTGATGTCCAGATTGTCCACGCCGGCGCGTGTGCTCCGATTCCGATGCTGTGTACGCGCACTTAGCTTTAGGCCATTGTTTATAAAATAATCCATCGACAAAAGATAGTGCGCTAATCTAATCTAATCAATCTAATCATTATATATTATACTCCCTTAACTAATCTGTGACACTAGGTCTATGGTTAGTTGGCCGACGGACGAACTTGGCGGTTTGTCTGTTTGTGAAACCGGCTTTTGGACAAAATTACACTTCCTTTGTTGTAAAAGCATTTTTTTACTTTACAAATCTTCTGTCTTGAAGACAATTATGTCGACTAACGGCATAAACACAACTGAAGAAGCGGACATGACCGAGTGCGATGGCGAAAAAGTGGTGACAATGATGGACGTCCTGCAAGAACAAGAGGAATTCGAAGAGGACGCCAATGCAGTCCTGGGAGCCTCCGATGATAAAAACTGCACGTACTCCAAGGTATGTTATAAGTACTTTAGAAATCGCAGATGAAAATCTATGTCAAAATGGCTGGCCATATGACGATAGCAAAGCACTAAATGTGACGTTGCCGTATCCATTGCAACATTTTCTATTTTCGCACGCATAGCCATCGAAATCGAAATGTACTATTTCGATGAGCATGGCCAAACTCAACATTTACATGCTTTGAAATAGTTTTACTTTAATCTGAGCAGGTAGGGATATGAATACAATGCTACATTTATCAGTTCATTTGCACATGGCTACAGTATGTAACATTCGCTATGTACGTAGTACCTACCTTTAGTAATGTAAGGATGGCCTCATGTCTAATAATATTAAAACAATACACTCTGGCCAATCTTTTAAACAAAAGATACATATTTCACACAGACATGATCCTTTATTGTTTCTGCTAACTACTACTAAGCTCCAGTTGGTTTAATTTAAGCTGATCTTTGCAAACCTTTCAGTAAAATCTTTTAATCAGTTTTTGACATACACCTTTAAGGACCCTTGATAGGAAAACATGATTTGCAGGGGTCATATTTTTATATAGAAAACATAAGTTGTAGCTGCAAAAAAAACACAAGCTAAAGAGATTCTCTAGTTCAGTGGTCGTCACATTTATCTGGTCAAGGGCCACATAGGACAATGTAGGTAGCACTGCGGGCCGCACATTCTTGAATTATTTAGTTGATATCGCCAATCAAATCAATTGTTAACAGGTTATTTTGAGCTGTTAAAATCCGCTCGCCCCCTAGATTTTTTATAGCAATTGCTACGCAAAGATTATTCAAAGCTTCAAAAGTAAAAGTCCTTTGTTTTCATAGCTCTCATGGAACAAGCGTACGCAGCGCCATTTTGACAGTTGCCTTCCCCATTAAACTTATACAGCTATTTAAAAATATGTTGCCTTCTTAAATCAAATTGTCATTAACAATCAACAATATCTTTTGTATTCTATGTGTAGAAAACCATTTGTTATATTTTATAAATGATTATTTCAATAAAGAGTTGGGTGAAGATTGTTGACCAAACAGGACAAGTAAGGATAATCAGACTAATAAATGGAAATCCTATCATTATAACAAAAATTGTAGTCTATGTTAGGTTTACTTGGTAGCACACTTTAAATATTTAACTTAACTCGTAACTTTACATGGAAATGCAATGTTTCATGCTTAACTTTCTCCCTTTAAATATATTTTAAAAGCCATTTCTCTTTCACAGGGCTACATCAAAAGACAAGCCATCTACGCTTGCCTCACCTGCTGTGCTGAAGCCAAACATGACCCTTCAAAGAGGGCTGGGGTGTGCCTCGCGTGCAGCCTCGCTTGCCACGAAAACCATGAACTTGTGGAATTATACACTAAGAGAAACTTCCGTTGTGACTGCGGCAACCCAAAATTCAACTCGCATCCTTGTCAATTCACACCTGACAAAACTGAGCTTAATGAAGATAATAACTACAATCAAAACTTCAGTGGCTTGTATTGCATCTGTCACAGACCCTACCCTGATCCTGAAAGCACATTCGAAGATGAAATGATCCAATGCATCATCTGTGAAGATTGGCTACATTCAACACATTTGGATGCTATTGTACCAAATAATGAACAATATGCTGAAATGATTTGCAAAGGTTGTATGGAGAAAAATGAATTTATACATGATTACAGTGATTTTGCAATTAATAATGAGTCAAATGATATTGATATTGTGGCTGTCAATGGCAGTGAAATATCTTTGGCCAATACTACTTCTGAAACCAATGAAACTTTAGAACCAACAGTAACTAATGGTGTCATGAAATCTTCAGAAGCAAACAATGAAAACGAAACCAAAGATGAAATGGATGTTGATACACCTGCTGAAGAAAAGGATATTATAAATGAGGAAGCTGATAGTGATAAAGAGGTATTAATCAATGAATCCCATAAAATTCCAGAGAGTACTGACGCTGTAATTGAAAATACTGTAGACACAGATAAAACTGAAGGTACTGGCACTCTAGATGCTGTGGACACAGATAAAACTGAAGGTACTGATTCTTTAAATGAAATTGCTATGGACACAGATAAAGCTGAGAAAACTGGTGAAACAACTCAACCTGAGGCAGCTAAAGACAGCAATGAATCTTTGGTTAATAACTCTGAAAGTAAAATAAATGATAATCTTAATAATGATGATGAAATAAGCTCTAAAGAAAATGATACTATTACTGATAGATCTAAGGAAACTTCTGACTTAAAATCAGAAACTGAACAAAATCTTGAACAAAAAGTTAACAACGAAACTGAAAATTCAGAACAAACTGAGACTAGCGGCATTAACAAAGAATGTGATAAAGATGAACCTACAGATGATAATAACATCAACATGGATTCACCAAAGTTGAACTTGGTGGAAGGTGACACTGGATTACACCAAGTTAGCAATGCCAATGATAAGGAATCAAATGAAAACAAGTCTGAGGAATCGTCAGAAAAGGCCAAGTTAGATTGCATAGATGAGCCTGTTGAAGATGCTGATAATAAGGAAAAAGACACAGAAAGAACTGAATGTGCCAATACAAATGTTGATGAAAAGAAGGATGACAAAGAACCAAATGAGACGGCTGCCATAGGAAATAATGAAAAATATCCTACTGAAAGTGACACGGAGTCTGCACCAAAAGAAAGTGGTGTAGAATCTGCACCAATCAAAAGTGGCTTAGAGTCTGGCATAGCAGATAGTGCCGTTGAGTCAGAACCTACTAAAACTGGAGATGGGTGTCTACCTTCTGAAAGTGAAGATCAGTCTGTGCCCGTTGAAACTGAAGTCCAGTCAGCACCGGTTGAGAATGAAGCCACAGAGATTGCCAATGACCAATCCTCCATTAAAAATGATAAAGTGTCTGAAGATTCTGAGCTCCCCTCAAATGTTCAAGAAAACAAAAGGAAACTCTCTACTGAACAGTCTGAAACTGATAAAATTGTTACCAAAAAAGCCAAATTAGACGAATCTATGCAATGTGTGAGACCCAAAGGAATCAAAAGAAGATTCAAAGGCGCGACCTTTTGGCCGTCTAACTTCCGCCAAAAATTATGCACTTGCAATGAGTGTATATCTATGTACAAAGATCTTTCAGTGTTGTTTTTAATTGACCCAGAGGATACAGTCACTGCATATGAGACATTAGGAAAAGAAAAGATTAATGGTGCTCCTGCCTCTCAGTATGAAAAAGGTCTGTTAGCTTTATCGTCTTTAGACAGAGTACAACAAATAAATGCTCTAACTGAGTATAACAAAATGAGGGACAAACTTTTAGACTTCCTAAAAGGTTTCATAGACAGGAAAGAGATTGTGAAGGAAGAAGATATTAAAGCATTCTTTGCAGGAATGAACCCCAAACGTGAGCCTGATGGCGTTTACTTTTGCCGATAACTTTTTAACATTATTATAATGGATTAATTTTATATTACGTGGTAACTGATTGCATTCCCTGTGCTTAGTTTTATGCTTAATGGTTTGATTACCTTCTCATCACATTATAATCTTTTCATTAACACTTGGTCTTTTATTTTTATTGCTAAAAGCACTTGTCAACATAATTCATAAATTCACGTGTACAATGGTGTTGATTCGGTTGGCAAGACACCTAAATTGACAGGACAGGACTAAACTAGTTTTCCATCCTTGTCTTTCTATATCGAAAAGACAAGAACAGACAATGATAAAATTTTGTTTAGTCCTGTTGTCAATTTAGTTATGTCATCCCAATCGACTGCTTGCTACAGAATATGGTAGATAGGGACCATCAAACTGAACAACTTTTACTATGGTACCAACTTCTCCCATAGTAAAAGTTGTTCAGTTTCACACAATATTCGGCTTTATAAAGCTATAACAAAACGACCTGTATAGTAAAAAATGGTTTTGGGCACCGGCACCCTGATTATCTAAAAAGAAACTATTTAGCGACCGGTTTCATTCCATATACATTGCTACTTTTCTTTGGTATGTTTTTTTTTAATCCAAAAAGAAGTAGCAATGGATCACTATCATCTATGAACTGCAACCGGTCTGGTTTCTAATTAGATAATCAGCCCGCGGATCGGATACTTAAAACTTTTATACTCGAATGTACCAATTGTATGGCATATTGAATCAAAGGCTTATTTTTAGAAGTCACTGTAATATACACGTTATCTTATCAGATTTTGTTCCGTGTTGGCATACTCAATTTTACGACAGGTGCCCTGGACCTTGTACTATTGTGCCTGGATCATGCTGTACTGAGTGTGGCGCTGCGGGAACGATGCCTAATGTATGAACCAAATCTAAACCTATGATTTCTCTGGAACAGCTAGATGGTTTTTTTCCCTTTATAGGAAGATAAGGGATGCGCGAATGTTATTTAATACATCAACTATAGGCGTTAGGGCGAAAAAAAAATTTTTTGAGGTTATAATTTCTCGATGCTTATAAAATCCTTAATCCACGATGAAATGTAGAGTAGAAATTCCATTTTTGCCGTGCCTTATGACTTATGACGAAGGTATTAAATATATACCCACACCGTTTCCAGGAAAAAAATCGAGTTGCTGAGATTCAGCCGTGGCGCTGCCACGATTACTCCTGAATCTGTTGACATTCACGGGTGGATGTTAGCTTGTGTGAAATGGAAAAAAAGCCAAAAATCTGTGTGTAATTAGATTTATTCTAGCTTTTGTAATTAATGAGATATAGCCGTGGTGCTGCCAGAACGACGTCGTTCTGGCAGCGCCACATAAAACCTCGTATATCTTCGGATCCAGTGGAGGGAAAAATTCAAACCTATTTTTTCCCGACTTGAAAAAAATCTGCCTACATGGTGAATTTTTTTCACGCAAATCGGAGACCGTGGCACGTGCCGGACTACAGCTGCGCCACAAAAAAAAAAGTTGGAAATCTGACTTTTTGACTATGCCATGATGAAGTCGATAATTTGTCGGAATTTGTCGCACAAAAACCAGAATTTGTCGGTCTTGCGTTCAGGAGATACGTGTGGCCCAGCTGTAGAGACGTCTCTACAGCTGCGCCACACAGATCTCGAAAACGGAAGGTCGTAGCGAAAATCTGATTACTCGTGTGTGCAGCCGTTAATTTGTCGGAATTTGTCGCACAAAAACCAGAGTTTGTCGGTCTTGCGTTTAGGAGATCTGTGTGGCGCAGCTGTAGAGACGTCTCTACAGCTGAGCCACACAGATCTCGAAAACGGAAGGTCGTAGCGAAAATCTGATTACTCGTGTGTGCAGCCGTTAATTTGTCGGAATTTGTCGCACAAAAACCAGATTTTGTCGGTCTTGCGTTTAGGAGATATGTGAGGATACGCTGTGGAGACTTTTCTACCTGGATCTTGAGAAAGGAAGGTCGTAGCGAAAATCTGATAACTCGAGTGTGTAGCCGTTAGTTTGTCGGAATTTGTCACCAAGAATCAGAGTTTGTCGATCTTGCGTTTAGGAGATATGTGAGGATACGCTTCCGACCTTTCGTTCTCGAGATCCAGGTAAAAACGTCTCCACAGCGTATCCTCACATATCTCCTAAACGCAAGATCGACAAACTCTGATTCTTGGTGACAAATTCCGACAAACTAACGGCTGCACACACGAGTAATCAGATTTTCGCTACGACCTTTCGTTTTCGAGATCTGTGTGGCTCAGCTGTAGAGACGTCTCTACAGCTGCGCCACACAGATCTCCTAAACGCAAGACCGACAAACTCTGGTTTTTGTGCGACAAATTCCGACAAATTAACGGCTGCACAAACGAGTAATCAGATTTTCGCTACGACCTTCCGTTTTCGAGATCTGTGTGGCGCAGCTGTAGAGACGTCTCTACAGCTGGGCCACACGTATCTCCTAAACGCAAGACCGACAAATTCTGGTTTTTGTGCGACAAATTCCGACAAATTATCGACTTCATCATGGCATAGTCAAAAAGTCAGATTTCCAACTTTTTTTTTTGTGGCGCAGCTGTAGTCCGGCACGTGACCGTGGCGCTGCCAGAACGATGGACACGCCAAAGACTGCATCTCTCAAATAAAAACTGCGTGCACACAGTGACCGCAGTAAAGTTGAAATCCGCTTAAGTGGTCAACTATTGGTTCCGTCACCCTATATTGGTAATCCGTGACTTTCAAAATAAATAAATGCACAACTATCTTAATCACGTGACGTGAGTGAACCTAGTCGCGGGCAAAAGCTAATCCTTACTAATTTTATAAATGCGAAAGTCCGTTTGTTTGTTTGTTTGTTTGTAACGCCTTCACGTCCTAACTACTGAACCAATCATCATGTAATTTTGTATGTACACGTTGTCAGGGGTACAGAAAAGGACATAGGGTACCTTTCATCCAGAAAAAACTTATAGTTCCCGAGGGATAGCGAATAAACTGTCCACGCAGACGAAGTCGCGGGCGGCCGCTAGTAAAGTATAAATAGTAAAATGAGCTTATCCAAGCTAGGAAGACAAGAGTAATAATCAATGTAAACAAAACAATGAAACACCATAATGAGTAAGATAATAACTTTATTGTAATAATGTAGTACTGCAGGACAATCACGCGTACAGTATGTCATAATGTCCAGGTCGGTACAGCAGATGCACAAGGGGCTTAGCTCCCTCGGGGAACACGTGAGCAATTACCTGTAGAAACCATAAACATTATCACCAACCCTAGTAACATGATGAACATAAGATGCTTTTGTTTACATCAAAAATGAAGACAAAACTATTGCTTATCAGTAAAAACAAACACTTGGGGGTAGACAAACAAAATCTCTGTCGGGGTTGTCATGCTACACTACAGATAAAAGAAGCTACATCTTGCACGTAGTACTATAAGTGTGCCCGCAGACTACAGAATTTTTATCAGATGATAGTTGGTTTTGTATGAAGAATCGGCCGATACCAAATCGTTGTAGTGTGCTATCATACCTCTTCCTGATTCCAACTATCAGCTGACAGTTTGGTCTGTAGTTTGCGGGGACTCTTAAACATTCGGCAGTGTGGACTCTTCCATAAATACCCCCCTATGCACAGTAGGAATTTTTTTATAACAAATCACTACTACACATACCCCTTCTACATTTGCCGAGTAGTCCACCATGCGAGGTTCAGGGAACCTATTTTTGAATCGCTCAGCTGGCATCGTGCGCTCTTTTCTAATGATTTTCGTTCAACATCTCATTGTTTTGAGTCATATGTCGAATGAAAATCAGTCGAAAAGAGCGCTCGACGCCTGCCGAGCGATTGAAAAATAGGGCCCCTGGTGTAAGAATTTTCAAATGTTATCTTTTCCAAATTAATTGTACTTAATCTCTACAGTAAATGCACTTAATCTACAGTGGCGGTCAAATAATTAAAGGCACCAGTTGATTTTCATACAAACGAGGTAACTTTGAAGCCTTAATTTAAGGATTGACCAAGCTGTGATCTGGTGATGGCCATCCAGGGACTGAAGGGAGGGGATTTAGATCACTATACACACCCAACTGATCCAATCAGCATTCTAACGAATATAAGGTTTCAGGATTTTCCAACATTTTTATGCTTATTTTGCAGTTTTTTTAAACATATCCTTATATCTCTTAGAACGCTGGATCAGGGGCTAATTGTCTAATTTCAAAATCTATCGCAATCGCTTCATTTGATAGATGGATGTGACACATTGCTGCATTTCTTTAAGTTTTTATTTGTGTCAAAACGAAGCATCAATGTGTTACATCCTGAAAGCGATTGCAATCGATTTTAAAATTAGACAATAGATGGCAGATCAGTTGGCTGTGTATGTATAGCGATCTGAATCGACTCCATTTACTTTACTCCCTGGAAAGCCATCATCAGATCACAGCTAGGTCAATCCTTGGCAGAAAACCAATACTTCATAGTTATGTCGTTTGTATGAAAATCAACTGTCTTTAATTATGTGACCAACATGTCTAACATAATTCAATAACAAAAAAAATCCATCTAATACAAATCATAAGTAATTAATGTGAAAATAAATAGAGAAATACCTTTTACCATACTTTGAAGTTTTCAATAATAATCATTTTACCTGACTACCCTCCCCACGGTCCATGTATTCTACTTTTACTCCTACATTGAGAGCATTACTGAGTGCTATTATATGAATATGATCAGACTCCTTATACATTGGCTCCACCTCCTGAAAAAGAAACCTTATTATCAACCTAATAATCACAAAACAAATTCACAATCATTCATTTTTGTTATTATCATCATCATATTTACAAAAATGAGTAATCACCTGTCTGCAGAATTCGGTTACTGTACGAGGCCCTTCAATAAAGTTTTGGTAAAAATCATTCTGCGTCTGCAGCTGGCCGGAGGTGACGAGACGCAAGTATACTACAATGTAGTCGGAGTAGCCTTGCTTGTTGAACTTGTCATGGAGCTCGGCGCGGACTGGGTCCAGACCCTCGGGAGATCCTCCTGCCTGCTCTCCCACTCTCTGAACTACCTCCATAAACTGTAAAATGAAAATGTCAAGGTTTCTCAACTAATAGCTACAGTACCAAAAGTAAAATTATACCCCTTAGGAAAGCAGTAGGTATCTGAGAACAACAAAGCAATAAAAACATAACCTAGATAAGTCACAAAAACTTACAGTCTCATAAAAGTCTTCAACCGTGAACTGAGAAAATCCTAGAGCGAGGAGAATTTCTTTGGAGTTTTTCGCTATTTCATAAAACTTTTCATATTCGTCTTTGTTTGTGAGGAGGTGCTCTAAGTATGCGTAAGAAAATGCCCGGAAAAAGCAGTTTCCGTCGGGACGCGTTCTCCTGATATGTTTATATTTAGAAGAAAGATCCTTTACTTTTAATAGATAGACTGGATCTTCATTGTATTCCTTTTCTAGCGATTCTAGAGGTTCAAGTTCACCAACGAGAGGTATCGACTCAGATATCTGAAATGAAAAACAAACAAACACACATCAGCTAAATACTTAAATTAATTCCCAACAATAGAGCGGAGTAACAGTAAACAGTAAGCAACATTTAGTTTACCTCTTTTTCTATTTCTCGCTGTTGTTTCATAATCAGTTCATCTTGATTTATTGAATTATCAACTAAATTACCGGCACAACCGCTACTGCTTGATGCATCGTCCGCCATTTTCAAATAAAAATTGACAGACAAGACAACAAATGACAATCGAACGTATTTATGGATGCGTTCACACTTCACTATTTATGGGCCCTCTACACGATCAAACAAAATGCTTACAATCATTTACATTGCATTGCCGTGCTTGACAAGCCATGCTTGATCGTTAAGGGAGCGGCATGAACAGTTTGTCAAGCATTTGCATAGTCCATTCTAATAGGAAGTCCTTTTTAGGGCAAAGCAAAATGTTTCTTAACATAAACGTGTAGAGTCCAATATTGATGGACCATAAGTTCCTAATGCAATCATTCATGAACTTTATTCCCTTAATATAAGCAATATTTTGCATGGCAGAAGTAAATATGGTGCCATCGTATGGTGACGGCTACACGCGTGGTAAATACTGTGATCCATCACCATAGAGTAAATTTTAAGAATGGAAAGTAATTTGTATGTAAAGTTCAATATTTTTACTTTCCATGGTTAAAATTTACTCTGTGGCTCATCAGTATTTAATCAAGGGTCTATTTCATAAAAGAATGAAAAGTAAAGTAATTTACCATAGTAGGGTGAATCTCGCTGTTTCTTACTTCCTGTGTCATGGCCGTCACTCGAAAAAAAATTAAAAATCCAACGCCTCACAAGGAATAAATAAAAAATATCCCATCATTTACATAAGAGTACAATAATAAATTGTATTCATTTGCATATTTTTTATTTATTCCTTGTGATGCATTGGATTTCTAAAAATTTTTGGATTTCCAAAAAATTCTGCAATTTTTTCTATTACAAAGGGAGCTTATTCATACCTATAAAAAAATATTCAGCCAAATTGATTTTTTTCGGACATTCCCCATTATGTTTTATAATGAGGACTTTTAAAATGACAAAAAACTGTAGACTCTATAGATGGCCTGGATAAAAATGTATGTGTAAATGTGATTTTTTTTTACTAAGCTTTGAAGAATACTCGGCTAGGCAGGCAGATGTAACCATAAAATGTTTCTCTTTGGGCAAATGTCAGCCAGCGAGCGCTAACTTGCGTCTTTGCTACAGGCCGTTAATTTTTAAAAGCCAATTTTGACACCTCTCTTTCCATCCAATTTTTATTTTTTAAATGTCACTTTGACCCCTCAATATGTTTCTTATTAATGAGGGCTTTTCAAAGTGACATTTAAAAAAAATAGTAACTATTTGCCTCACTAGATGGCGTTGGTGAAAAGATAAGTGTCAAAATTGGCTTTTAAAAATAAACGGCCTGTACCAAAGAGGAAAGTAAGCGCTCGCTGACTGACATCTGCCCAAAGAGAAACATTTTAGGGTTACATCTGCTTTCCTACCTGAGTATATGCTAAGTAAAATAAATACATTGACACATACATTTTTATCAACGCCATCTATCCACCCTACAGTTTTTTGTCATTTTAAAAAGCCCTCAATCTACTCCAATAACAACAAACAACAATAATAAATTACTGTAGTAAATTTACTAATCTTCAATGAAATAGGCCCCTAATGAGAGACTTTCCAGGCAACGTTCCTCAAAAATTTACTAGATGGCGCTGTCCAATTCCCAACAACCTTACTTGATACTATGGTATATGAATGTAAAACGTAGTGATTATTTCCTCTATGTATGAATGTGCTATTTATAGTAATAAAGAGTACCATCGTAAAAACATATGATTTTGACAATTTGGTTTCATTGTAATCTTTATGTAATATTGTTGTGAATATTGAAAATGATTAATATTATTTATTATAATACTATTCACTAGTACCTATATTTTGCTTTGAGGTATCTATGTATTATTACTATGCGTGAAGACCTTGTAACTTTCTTGGACTCCGATAACCGTCGACCAATGAATCAAGACTACGGTTCTTGGACTCCAGCAGCGCCATAATGTACCCCTTAAACGGTCAAGCATGGCTTTTAGCATGTACATGTAATTACCACCACCACTACTATTTGGGGGCGTGGCCTACCTTTGACACAGTAGCCGGCAAACATCTTGAAATCGGGTAAGGGTTGCGCAGAACACGTATTTTGGGTATGCGTAGCGGTGAGGTACGCGGGCGGTGGGCGCGCGCGCGCTATGGGCCGTTCGTAAGTGCACATGCGCGAACTCATCGCCACTCCGTTCCGTCGAAGAGCGTCAAGATGTTTGCCGGAATCTAGGCCACAGTAATCACGTGATACCTACGTGCTTGATGTCAAGCCATCAAGCATCGCCCCTAGACGATCAAAATTTGATTAAACTGCCAAAAAATTTACATGCTTGACAAGCTATGCCTGACCGTCGCGTACATGCAGGAAGGAGGCTCCGTCGCAATGTCCCTTTCGCAGAATGTCCCCCTTGTACCCCTCTGAAAATCGCATAAAAGACAACTTTTTGATGTGATATTTTTTTATTAAGTACCAGCCCCCCAGCATGACCGACGAAACACGATATATATCGCGTGATATAGCGTTATATCGACACCCAACTGTCAAAATCCATTGTCTTTTGACAGCTAAACGCGATAAATCACTATATCATATCGTGTTTCGATGGTCATGCTAGGTAGGCTAGGCAGGGGGACATTCTGCGAAAGGGACATTTTGCGAAAGGGACGTTTTTCGAAAGGGAAGTTTTGAGAAAGGAACGTTTTGCGAAAGGGACATTTAGCGAAAGGGACATTCTGCGACGGAAGGAGTTGAAGAAGCGCAACCATAGAAATTAAGCGCAGCGAAAATTTTTCTATGTCTATGAGTGCAACGAACCGGAAAAAACCGGCTAACTGCATGTCGAGCCACGTATAGAGAATAAGGTTCCGTCCGTAGTCTCTGTCTCTGATCCAACTCAGAATGTTTCGGACAGATTGAGGCGAATTCGCCGCGCGATGCGGCATTTTGACCACCGAACTCAAAGCGATAGCCATAGCGTATAGCCAAAGCAATGCTCTAGCAATTGTTATGGCTATGGCTATCGCTTCGAGTTAGGTGGTCAATATCCGTCAAAAGACCGCATCGCGCGCGGAATACGCCTCATCTGTACGAAGTTTTATAGGTAGGTACTGTTCATTAATACGTACTTATTAGGTTTATTGAGCTGTATTTTCCCTTATCCAATAAAATAAAATAAAGACAGACAGGGACTGACGTACGGACGGACGGATGGACTGAACGATCTTATGGGTAATCATCGTATAAGTTATTTCCTTGTTTTACTACGGAACCCTAAAAAAACGGTCATTCAAAGGCACAACTGTATACACTACCCTAAGCTAACCATATTACATTAATATTATTTTCAACATAAGTTTTGTCGCCGCAAAACGATTATAAAGAAAAAACACAGTTGATACTGTCAAAATCATATACGTATTTTTACGATGCTTCTCTTTGGTTAGACTATTTGTACCACGTTCATTCATACTACATATACTCAACTGCCAGGAATTGGACAGCGCCATCTAGTATATTTTCAAGGAACGTGGCCTGGAAAATCCCTCATTAAATACTGATTAATCACAGCACAGTATTTACCACGCGTGTAGCCGCCTTAGACTGCCTTAGAGGCGTAAACGGTCATGTTACATGACCGTTTATGCCAGGTTGATTGTAAAGTATAGAAACGTTTATACAGTCATGTAAAGGTACAGCATGGCTCGTTAAGTACGTACAAGCCTCGGCATGTAACTTTAGCGCTGCCATTTTGTGCGCAGCAGTAATGTTTGGGGCCTGACCGGGTGCAGGGCTACTGCAAACATGCTCAGTAATCCCCTCCAATTTCTATCACCGTTAAACTTACGTGCCGCGGCGTGATTGATATCAAGCCGTCAAGCAAGCATCGCTCCAAGACGATCAAAATGTGATTGACAAGCCGAAACATTTCCGTGCTTGACAAGCCACGCTTGATCGTTTATGCACCCCCTAATAAGCAATCAAAACTGCTTGTGAATCGTTTACATTGCCTCATCATTCGACCTAGGACCTAGGAGCGATGCTTGACAAGCACTTAAGTATCACGTGATACGATTACCGTACCTATAGCTTGACCATAAAGAGTTGACATAAATTGAGGGCGCCACTTTCTATGTAAATACGTCAAAATCCTTACTAATATTATAAATGCGAAAGTCCGTTTGTTTGTTTGTTTGTTACGCCTTCACGTCCTAACTACTAAACCGATCATCATGAAATTTTGCATACATGTTGTCAGGCGTATAGAGAAGGACATAGGGTACCTTTTATCCCGAAAAAAAGTATTGTTCCCGAGGGATAGCAAAAAACTTTCCACGCAGACGAAGTCGCGGGCGGCCGCTAGTCACGAATAATTTGGAAACACTGACTACATTTAGTAGGTACTGAAAATTTTTAGTTCCATTTTATTTCATTTCAACTCTTTATGGTAAAGCTGTATCAAAGGTAGACGGGTAGACCACGCCCCCAAATAGGTAGTTGGTGGTGGTATTGCAATGTAAATAATTGACAAGCCATTCTTGATCATCCAGCACGCGTAGCATGAGCAAACGAGACTCTTGTCTACGAAGACTTGTCGTCTCGACCTTCTCGATTACTGAGCACAGTTTGACAGACAGGTGGGACTCGTTCTCAGAATTTCGAAACCTTTTAATGTCTTTTAATAAAAAAAGTTAATTTTAAAGGCAATCTTTTTATTTCAACACCAATAAACGACAAAATTATCTAATTTGATCCGAAATAATTTAGTTTAAACATGATTCTCATTTTTTTTATAAGTTCTAAGTAATGAGGTGAAAGGGTAAGCTATGCGGCGGCCACAAATATGAACTCCTCTTTTACTCCATTATAGTTTATTGAATATAGTGCACTTACATAGGTACAGTCCTGGAATTGATGCAGGAATTTCAAGATGAGAGAAATTAATTATAACTAGGTATTTGATATCGTATAAAATGGCAGCGGGGCGATGGGAGAGAGAACAACGAGCGAACAGAACAGAACGGTCCATAGAGCAGTGAAATATTGAAAAGTTATCACAGACCATTAGTAAAGGGTTGCCATACTTTAACACCCCTCCTCAAACCTTTACTTACATCTATAATACAATAACAATAGAGCAATACAATACAGTTACATAATAACTTATTATAAGAATACTCAGATTCATAGCTCTACTTTCTTTAAACATAGATGCTTAATAAAACCCAGGAGCTTAGGGCTACCCAGAGGCTTTGTTAATACGTCTGCTACCATCTGCCCAGTTGGAAGATACTTGGTTACAACATTATCATTCCTAACAATATCTTTGACAAAATGATACCTTAGGTCTATGTGCTTTGTTTTACGATGACAGTATTCACGTGAGTCCAATAACTTCAGAGCACTTTGATTATCATTGTATAGTATACAATTTACATGTTTTTCAAGAATTTCATACAAGAAATTTCTGACAAAACATAACTCTTTACAAGCGTCTCCTATGGCAAGGTATTCCGCTTCACAACTCGAAAGCGCTACACACCTTTGTTTACGTGACTCCCAGTTCACAATGGAGTTACCTATCTTAACTACAAAGCCACTGTAGGACCTGCGGTCTGAGGCATCATTGGCCCAATCAGCATCTGCGTACACAGAAATGTTAAAATTTCCACTTTTAACAAATACCAGACTATAATCAATAGTACCACTTAAATACCGCAAAATGCGTTTAGCGGCAAGCCAATGATCCCTCGTGAAACAAGTACTAAATTGACTCAACTGAGACAAAGCAAATGACAAGTCAGGTCTGGTGCACACGGAAAGATACATAAGGCTACCTATAAGCTCTCTATATGGATACACTTCATCTGACAAACACTCATTACTATTCTTTGGCTTTTCTAATTTACAACTAGTTGCCATAGGACTCGACACACTTTTACAATCAGACATACCAAAACGATAAAGTAACTTTTTAATATAATCAGTTTGATTTAAAGCCAAAATACCTCGCTTACGATCTCTGGTAACCTTAATTCCAAGACAGTTCTGCAACGGACCCAACTCCTTAGAATTAAATTCAGACTTAAGTAAATTACATAATGATTCCTTTTCAGCTTTACAATTCCAGAATATATAGAAGTCATCAACATATAAAGCCACTACAGTAAAGTTTTTGTCACACTTTTTAGTATAAATGCAGGGTTCACACTTACTTTGTTTGTACCCATTGTTAGATAGAAAATTATCCACTTTAGTATTCCATACTCTGCTTGCCTGTTTCAGGCCATACAGACTTTTATTTAACAAACACACTTTACTGTCATTAACATTAAAACCTTGTGGTTGCTCCATGAATATCTTTTCAGTAAGATCTCCATGTAAGAATGCTGTTGTAACATCAACATGTTCAATGTTTAAATCTAATTCACAAGCTAATGCAAATAATAAACGCATAGTAGAATGGCGTACGACGGGCGAAAAGGTTTCATCATAATCGACACCGTGTTTTTGTGAAAAACCACGAGCTACCAATCGTGCCTTAAACTTAACAGGACATGTGAAATCATTTTTAATCTTAAAAACCCATTTACTTTTAACTACATTTTGGTCAGTTGGTCTGTCCACTAAAGTCCAAGTATTATTTTGAATTAACGAATTATATTCTGATTGCATAGCTGCTTTCCATTCCTCCTTCTGAGGACCTGATAAGGCCTCCTGATAAGATAAGGGTTCAGAGACAAACTGGCGCACAAGCAAAGAAGAATCAGACAAATCATACTCTTCATACCTCGCCGGCTTCTTTGAACGGGTGCAGCGTACCGGTCTCCCTGTAACCAGCTCAGGTGACGTCGAGACGCCCGAGGAAGGCAACTGCGGCTCCTCGCAGGACACCGACTCTACAGCCGATGGAGATGCACCTTCTGGAGACATAAACACATCATCATTATAGTCATTGTCAGAATGATTATAAGAATCCAGATCATCAATAAACTTAATTGAATTGTCACTAGAATTACTTGAAATATTATTCAAATTATTGGCATTGCATTCATTAAATTGATCATAACATACAATATCATTTCCATTATTTTCCAAATTATTATTATCTTTATTAGTTTCACTAGTATTACTGTCATTGCTTAAAACCATGGGGGGACCTGACTCAACAAAATGATCACTGCAATTTGAGTTTATCTTTGATTGACTTTTGTCAATAAATTCATTTTCAAAAAATACAACATTCCTAGCTTTAATTATCCTATTAGGATTTAAAGGGTTAATAAGCCTATAACCTTTAGAGTGCTCACAATATCCTACTAGAATACATGACATTGCTTTTGAATCCAGTTTATCACGCTTACTGGCATCTATCAAAGTCAACGCTTTGCAGCCGAAGACACGCAGGTGACTGAGGTCCACCTTTTGACCAGTCCAAACTTGCTCGGGGGTCTTACCAGGCACAGCAGTAGTCGGGGACCTGTTCTTTAAATAGATAGCAGTGGATACTGCCTCTCCCCAGTATTCCTTGCCGAGGCCTGCCTCCCGAAGCATACACCTTGTCTTTTCTAAAAGCGTTCGGTTGAGCCTCTCTGAAACACCGTTCTGCTGTGGGCTATAAGGAACGGTTGTTTCATGCACAATCCCTTCCTGTTGTAAATAATTATCAAAATTTTTATTGCAGTATTCCCCACCATTATCTGTTCGCAATCTCTTTATCATAAAACCTGTCTGTTTTTCCACTGTAGCCTTAAATAATTTAAACATTGACATGACTTCAGACTTTTTCTTAAGTAAATACCCAAAAGTCTTTCTACTAAAATCATCAGTAAAGGTAAGTAGGTATCTAGCACCACCTAGAGAACTGACAGACGTGGGCCCGCAGATATCCGAATGGACAAGCTCCAAAATCTGCGTGGTACGTTTAGCTTCACCCTTAGGAAATTTTAACACTGCTAATTTTCCTTCAACACAAGATACACATGGATTCCCCATTGCATCAGCTTGAAACTCAACACCAGACACTAGATTCTTAAGAGCACACATACCTCGGTAACTCAAGTGTCCCAGCCTCTTGTGCCACACATCCGTTGACACCAGTAAAGCAGCCTCTTGATCATCACTAGTCGGAGTGCCATTTAGAGTTGCCGGAGAACCACCTTGCTGCAACACACAGTCAGCACACTCCATCTGCAACATATTATCACACCTACCACCTAACCTATTCACAGAAACAATGTTCACAAAGTCAAGTTTAAAAATATTCCTATCCCTATTGGCAGCCATAACAAGAGTGTCATCCCGAAGAATAAGGCACATTTTATCATCAAATACGACAGATAAAGCCTTCTCACACAATTTACTAACTGATATTAAATTTGTCGAGAGGTCAGGTACACACAAAACATCTGTCAATGTTACACGGCCATTCTTCAATTGAAATGTGACATCTCCAATACCAATACAGGGCAAACTGTCATTATTTGCTACAGTTACACGATTAAAATTACAGACCTTAAAGTTAATCATTATGCTAACATTGTTACACATATGGGCCGTTGCCCCCGAGTCGACCAACCAGTCACTTTTCACAAAATTGCCAGCACTTAAGGCCAATAGAACACTATTACCGCTATCAGTTTTGAAATTATTATTTTTCTTATTCCTTATAAATTTAAAACATTTACTCTTGATGTGTCCTTCTTTCTTGCAAAAATGGCAAATAATCTTCTTTTTGACAGCTAGTGCGGATTCTAAAACACCATTTCCACCAGAAGATCTCCTCATGTCTTCCTGTATGAGCCTCGTCCGCACAAGCTCGCTAGTTAATCCATTGGACAACGTAGCTGTTTCCAAACTGGCAACGATGATGTCGAACTCTTGGGGTAGGCCACTGAGCAGCAACTCCGCCACCTCCGCATCCTCAATTGTTCGGCCAATCTCATGTAGTTGTTCCACCAACGACATTACCGCCTCAATGTAAGCGTTCATGCTTGGGAACTCACTAAATTGAATTTTGTGTAGGCGACGCAGCAGCACTACACGGCGATAAAACCCACGATCCTCAAATACTTTACAAAGGGCTTCCCAAGCTTCTTTAGCATTATTAGCGTTTCTTATGTACTGCAAACAAGTAGGGCGCACCGACAGGGAAATCCTCGCTAGGGCCTTAGCATCCTTCGCGGCTTCCGCAGCATTAGTGATATGAGTGCAAGACCAAAGTCCCTCCAGTACCAGAGCATGTTTAATATAAAACTTCCAAGTGTGGAAATTTGAAGCGCCTTCTAATTTCTCAAAACTATAGGACCGTAATCCTTCTTCAGACATGGTAATAGTAAGTGCACGAAGAGGTTAGTAAAAAAGATGAGATGACGCAACAATGAGATTGAGCACGCCGTCGAGTCACGTGCTGGCCCCGTGTTCTCACGACAAAAAACTCCTCCAAAACGAAACGTGATGCGCTTCCTTTTATTATAGCCACCAGCAATATTATCAATCAAACCCAGCCAAAGTTTTCTACAATGGTCAAGCGCGTGGTCTGGGCGACATAACCTAATGAGGTGAAAGGGTAAGCTATGCGGCGGCCACAAATATGAACTCCTCTTTTACTCCATTATAGTTTATTGAATATAGTGCACTTACATAGGTACAGTCCTGGAATTGATGCAGGAATTTCAAGATGAGAGAAATTAATTATAACTAGGTATTTGATATCGTATAAAATGGCAGCGGGGCGATGGGAGAGAGAACAACGAGCGAACAGAACAGAACGGTCCATAGAGCAGTGAAATATTGAAAAGTTATCACAGACCATTAGTAAAGGGTTGCCATACTTTAACACTAAGATAAAGAGGCACTCAAGAAAGCGTTGTCTTCCGTAGACAAGCTCTCTCGAGTTCGAGAAGAATAATATTGCCAATAGAAAATAATTACTTTATTTCTCATAGAGCACCGTTCCTTTCTATAGATTTCACAACGCTAAAATCTTAAAACTAATTAAATATAGCTGTATGGATATAAATTCGTTTGCCTTTCTTTTATTGAGAGTATTTTGAAAAGATAACACAGACTACTAACGAAATTGTTAATTTAGTAATCTGTGTAAAATGACGAGAAAATTACGAAATATTAAAATCAACGTATGAAAATAATTTTAATTTAAGTTTTTAAGGAATAAAATATAAGCACGGATAATTTAGATTTATTTTTATTGCGAAATTTAGATTCATATAAAATAAAATACGTAGAAAACTATTTCGAATCTTCTTATTAGTCTGTGAACTCTCTCTCGACCTTCTCGACTACTCAAAGGGTGGTAGACAAGTTTCTCTGATTCAACTGTCAAATTAATGTCAGTTGAAGAGAAAAGCTCGTGTTTGTCGACTTTTGACATTAGGCCACGACAAAGAACAATACGAGTCTACTAGTTGTAAATGCGAGCATGAGTATCTCGATCTCAACCCGACAAAAGTGACATTTCGGTGTAGACAAGCCATTGTTCTCTGAGTCGAATCTTATCTCGATGTTGTTGGTCATGCTACGCGTGCAGGGGCTAATTTAGGGACCGATGCGTTCCAAATGATTCAATTTGTAATATATTTTTTGGCTCCAGCCAAAAAAATAATAATGCAGAAGCAAACAGTAAGACTTATATTTATTATTATTTTCCTCTATCTCAAAACTCTTAATATGTAGTTATCGCCGACAGAATATCAAATATACTAATCCGCAAACATATCTTCTATTTTCTTCTGGACTTCTTTTTCCGATTCTGAATTAAGTTTGTCCGGTAGTAATTTGACTGCTTCCATATCTGCTGGCTCACCATCGTCTGTTGGTGTCTGACCTTGGGCCTGGAAGAAAAGAAAATCATTTTAAGTAACAAAAAAAAATGTGAATCACGCGGGAAATTACGTAGCGCCACCGGTAGCTGTTGTATGTGTGGCCCCCTGTACCCCTAGCGTGAACATCTAACGGGCAAAAAAACGCGCCTAAAGAAATTCGATAAAGTAGTTATGGGAATTTTATACAGCGCCATCTACCGCCAAAAAGCAAAATGAAATTTTCCCTAGATAATCACTTTATCGAGTACCTTTACGCGCGTTTTTTTTTCGAAAGATGTTCGTGCTTTATGGTACTGAATACAGGGTCTGGGGCACTTTTAGTAGTGTACGTGCAGTTTGACTCTGTATAATTTTACTCTTTGGCCATAGAAAATACACTGGTTGACGCTTACATCAAATGGCAATACGAAATCAAATGAAAGGATTATAAGGGAGATTACACAATCATGCAGACTGACGGGACTGATGCAAGGCGGCCAACTGCACTGTTTTTTCTCCCGTCAGTCTGCCTGATCGTGTAACCTCCCTCTATTAGAGGTGGTTAATATAGCATCTAGCGCCATATTATAGCGCGCTATCTGTACATAGCGCACATAGCGCGCTATGTAAGTAGACGCTATGGCGCTATGAATATCGCGCGTGACAACAAGTAGCGTCGTCGTTGGCCGGACGGGGGCGCGGGCATTCGTTATAGTTAAAAAACATCGCGTGCGCGCTTTTGCTACCGGACGCGTTACCCGCGTTTCTCTCGCAACACGCTAGGTACGAGTAATAATATCGCGCGCGACCTTATATTGTGTTAGTTCGATTAGGACTTTTATGACACAACTAGTCAATTAGTATTATGTAAAAGCTATTTAGCTAAGCAAAGTTAATTGAACGAGAAATATGGTAAAAACAACCGAATTTCAAAGGTCAATAAGGTCGAAAATCGCTTGCACCTGTTTTTTTTAATTAGGAAACATTGTCTAGTGATCACAAGTTAGAAAAATGAGTGCAAGCGATTTTCGACCTTATTACGAAACTTATTTTCGAACTTTAGACAGTTCTAAGCCCGAAAAGTATAAGATAAAGTTCATTAGTTTACTGCTGTTTACTGCTGTGCTTTATTTTATTTAAGACTAAAATGTAACGTATTAATAAATAACGTTTTTGTAAAGCGCGCGATCTGTCTAACGAACGACGTGTGAAGTAACGTGTTACGAAATCTAACGTGCTGCATCTAACGCGCCAGCCAGCCGCCCGCATGCTACCCGATAAATAGCGCGTTATAACATAGCGTATTTAATAGCGCGCTAGAAATCAATAGCATATAGTCTGTAGCGTGCTGTTGCTTTATAGGCGTTATGAACAACTCTACCCTCTATGACAGAGTGCATAAAATCAACCCACAGAGAGGGGCCTATTTCATAAACATTACATTTGTAATTTACTTCACGGTAAAATGCATACATTGCGGTGTCTGTCAGTAGTTTTATTTTCTAGTTTCAAATTGGCGACGAAGCAATGAACACAATCGTTGCAAATTACTTAGTGTTTCTGTAATAGGCCCAGACCGTATGATGAGGATTTCGATGGGGCAGTTGTTTAGCGCCTGGCTCAGCGATTGCGGGGTTAAGCAACTTTCGCAAGGGTCGGTGACCAAACCATGGATGGGTGACCAAAAATGGATTCTGAATGTACAACATTCACTAATCCGCATCGGGCCCGCGTGGTAGGTTATGGCTCATCCTTCTTACCCACCCATGAGGAAGGCCTGTGCCCCAGCAGTGAGGACATTAAAAAAACCGGCCCAGTGCGAGTCGGACTCGCGCACGAAGGGTTTCGTACCAAAAAACGGCAAAAAAAAAACACGTTTGTTGTATGGGAGCCCCCCTTAAATATTTATTTTATTCTGTTTTTAGTATTTGTTGTCATAGCAGCAACAGAAAAGAAAAAAAACGGGTCATGTGATACAGCTTGGTGACAGACAGACAGACAGACGGACAGCAGAGTCTTAGTGCAGGCGCAAAGTGGGAGCGGGGCGGAGCGGATCCGCTCTATTTCTCTCTCTATCCCCTTGCATAGAGAGAGAAACATAGAGCGGATCCGCTCCGCCCGCTCTCACTCTGCGCCTGCACTTAGTAATATGGTCCCTTTTTACCCTTTGGGTACGGAACCCTAAAAATGGCTAATGGCCATATGATAGGTATAGGCCCTCCGCACATCGTAAGCGTATCGTAAAGACGCGACGAGTATGACACGAGCAGTTTTACACATGAATCGTAGCGTAGGCGTAGATATTGTTCTAGAATATACACGCTGACGGGAATTCATCACCAAACATACCTATACAACGTGTAACAAAAAGGGGGTATCAACCCGATAGGAGGTCAATGTACTCGTGAATCTGAACACCATCCAGCAGAAAAAAAATTGAAATAAAAAAAAATTGGGTCTCTCCATAGAAAATTTGAATTTGCCGCCAACATTTTGTATGGAGAGTTCAAATTTTTTTATTTTATTTGAATTTTTTTTTCTGCTGGAATGTATTCAATTTCACGAGTACATTGACCTCCTTTCGGGTTGATACCCCCTTTCTGTTACACGTTGTATAGAAAGTATTTTCTACGCTTGCTTTTTTACGCCAGTACGCTACGACAATCGTATTGGAATAAAATCTCATACGATACGCTTACGCTACGACGACGCCGTGTCACACCCCGGGCACTCCATACAAGCGTCGCGTTTCAACTACCTATTACACAGACGCTACACAGTGACGTTTTTGCGCACGCGCAACTGTGTGCGAGCTATTGAATGAGCACACGAACTGGCCTACGAACTCGCGCGGTGGGCGCCGGTGGGGTGAGGTAATTGATTGTGGGGCGGGGCGGAGAGTTTCCTTTCTGTACAGTAGTACTCATATCAATTCTGTAGTGAAAACTACCTCAAAAATGAAAATGTTTTTGTCGATTTCAATAGGCCAGGAAAATTTTAAGTAGATCGCAGCCCCAGACAAGTTGGGCACGCCTGATATAGAATACCTTTTGCAGCTGTATCTCGAGCAGCATGAGCGCGCGCTCGAGGCGGTAGTTGTCGGACACGAGGTGCGCCCAGCGCCGCCGCAGCGCGCGCAGCCGCGCGCCGCTCGCCGTCTGCGACCGCTTGCGCTCCCAGTTCACTGAAGCTATCTGTTTTCTGTACGCAAACATAATTTATTTAAAAGTATTTAATGATATTGGTTCGAACAGAACCTTTAAACATTCTTTATGATATAGGGTATAAAAAACCGGCCAAATGCGTGTTGGACTCGCGTACAAAGGATTCCGTACCAAAAATGGCAAAAAAAACATGTTTTTGTATAGGAGCCACACTTAAATATTCATTTTATTACGTTTTTAGTATTTGTTGTAATAGCGGCGACAGAAATACATCATCTGTGAAAATTTCAAATAACTAGCTATCATGGTTAATGATAATGAGATACAGCCTGGGGCCCAACCGGCACACCCCGGGCACTCCATACAAACGCCGAGTTTCAACTACCTATTACACAGACGCTACACAGTGACGTTTTTGCACACGCTCAACTGTGTGCGTGAAGTCTAGGGCTATTGAATAAGCATACGAACTAGCCTACGAACTCGCGGGGCGCGGTCAAGTAATTGATTGCGGGGCGGGGCGGAGTTTCCTTTCTGTACGGTGGTAGTCATCATCATCATCATATTCAGCCTACATCAACCCACTGCTGGGTATAGGCCTCTTCTCTATAGCGCCATTCCTCACGGTTCTGTGCCAGCCTCATCCAGTGAGATCCCGTCAACTTGACGATATCGTCTGACCATGGTAGTACTGACGGTGGTAGTACTTATATCTATTCTGTGCTACCGGCAAACTTTTCGAACTTCGCCGGGTGTGCCGAACTTCAACTTAAATCAGAAAATCGAAGTAAGGAATTTCGTATGTACTATTTGCTGAAGTTATTTGGAATATCAATGTTCGTGTGACATCATGAATTGGGGTTCGCCATTTTGACCTGATTAGGGCTCGATTTGTCTGTTTTAATTTGAAGCCGGGGAGACTTGTCGAAGTAGTTCGATGCGCTAGCCGGTACGGCTCCTGGTGACAGACAGATGGACAGTGGAATCTTTAGTAATATGGTCCTGTTTTTACCCTATGGGCACGAAACCTTCAAAAGTAAAGTCATTAAATATAATAATACTTGTTCAATAAATTAATATAATAGCACACCCCAGGCACTCCATACAAGCGTCCCGTTTCAACTACTTATTACACAGACGCTACACAGTGACGTTTTTGCACACGCGCAACTGTGTGCGAGCTATTGAATGAGCACACGGATCGACACACAGAACTCGCGCGGTGGGCGCCGGTGGGGTAAGGTAATTGATTGTGTGGTGGAGCGGAGAGTTTCCTTTCTGTACGGTAGCACTTATATCTATTCTGTGATAATAGTCCAAAAAAGTTAAAAATGATACCCCAACATTTTATTGAGAGGTGTAACTTTCAGACGCAGGCTTCCCTCAGTCTTTTCCTATCCTACACAAACCTATAAACAATAAATTGAAAAAGTATGTATACCTAAGTTGTGTATGAACATTTTGGGCCCTGATGACTAAAGCTTGCAACGTATTCAGGTATGACCTCCAGGCTTCAGAGCCGTACTGTAGCTGAAGTTCCAAGTTGAGCACTCGTATGGCCTGGTGTGACAGTTGCGCATGAGAGTTGTCCACTGACTCTGCCCACGCTCCTGGCTCTCCGAGGCGGCCCGCTGGCGGAGGTGGTAATTCATATCTGTAAAGTCCCAATGTGATGTAAGGCTACATAAATTCATTCTTGTTGTGCCCAATTATTTGAAATGTTTGTGATGATGGTGAGAATGATATGATTACGACTTCGCCATCAGCTTCATTTGACAGATGGATGTGATACATTGCTACTTCTTTTTGGCACAAATAAAAACTTACCAAAGACAAGTAGCAATGTATTACATCCATCTATCAAAAGAAGCCGACGGCGAAGTCGACGCCACTTGCCTGTGCACATTTATGAAAGAATACAGTGGGTCTACCTGTGTAGACCCACTGTTTTCTTTCATAAATAAGAAGAAAGGTGCAGTTGGATGGATTTATCTCCTCAAATCAAAACAACTTTTGTGGAACCACAACCTTTCACAAGCCTGCTGTTGAATGTTTATATTTCATTGAATGCGAAGAAAGCAGAACGTCAGAGGACTTGAAAGTGACATCCCATTGTGGCAATAATTGATCATAGGTTATAAGGTGATTATTTGATTAGATTGCTTTTCCTTACTCATCCTATTCAGTAAACAGTTTCTAATGGTTGTCATACATCTTTTAAACTTAAATCACTGTTTAAAATTGTTGTTTTAAATCAAATTGTCATTAACAATTTCTTTTGTATTCTATGTGTGGAAAACCATTTGTTGTAATTTTTTAATAAATGATGATTTCAATTAAGAGTTGGATGAAGAATGTTTACCAAATACCTAGGACAAGTAAGGATAAACAGACTTATACACAAATACAATTTAATGTACCTATTGAAACAACTACCTTTTCATTGACAATGGTTCCATGGGCAACCGCTGCTGTACTCTTTCCATTTCCCTTTGCAGTGCTTGTGTTTCAAATGATGTACTAAGCTCGGGTCCAGTGTTTTCTAGATAATTCTTTGTTGGTCTGTAGCGTCTGCATTCTTCTTCTACCATAGCTAAAGCCTGTTTTTAAGGAAAATTAAAAATGAACTTGATAATAACTATAAAGAACTTATTGTTGTTGTTTATCTTCAATACTTACCGCTTCTCTAACTCCTGGATCATCGTAACCCTGATCGATGTATGGTAACGCGTCGACAACAACTTCTCCAGCCATTTTTTCACTAAACTGATGGGATGGGTTGATATGAAGTGGTTCAGCTTAGACAGTTATTGACTCTCTATTTTTAGCGCTTTTCAATCTATTCAAGAAGAGACATTTAGAAAAATGAGAAGAAAGCACGTACTAGAACACAACACAAACAAAACACACTGATACTAATGAATGACATGACATGTGATGATCGGGTGCATTCCGAATCACGCTAACAGCGATATCATCGCGCTGATTTGCGTACCGAATCACCGTGAGCGCGATAACGACAGCCCGTGTGACGTCACTGATTGCGTCATAACATCCGCCATCTTGCGATTACGCCGCCCATGCTCCGAAGCATAATCACTGTGAGCGTTCTGTCAAAAGTGACACTTGTTTGTTTTGTTTACCTCAGGTGCATTTAAATGAAAGTTATTGAAAATTCTTTCAAGATATATGAACATATATAAAGCAAAAAGGTCCAAATTCCGAACTTTTAAATTTATATTGAGGTTATGTAGGTCAAAACATCGGTGAGCGCGCTCACGAGCGTTCCGAATCATTGATAGTCCCAACTGTCATAATCGCGATTATCTGAATCGGTACGCTTGTTATCGTGGTCAACGCTGAAATTGATTTTAGCCTGAATCGGAATGTACGAGATGTTACAGACATTTTGTTTGTGCATTCCAGCAGATTTATCGCTACGTCACCGAGGTTGTCATAGAGTACATTTTATTTTATGTAACCATGGAAAGTAGAGTGCGTTTCATCCATAGAAATAGAAAGCTTGAGCGCAGCGAAATGGTTTCATCGGTTATTGCCTATGGCGTTATGTTGGTACCCCGGAAATTTATTATTATTGCGATGGAATAAGGTTCAAAATGGGGTTGGCAACGCAAAGCTAATCGCAGATGGCGCCAGCGGCGATCTAACCGCTATCAATACTTTGATTGGTTAAAATATGCCACAAATGACATTTGATATTTGAAACAACCAATCAAATGTATTGGTACAACCGCTTGTTGCGCCATTAGTTCCTCAATTTCCATCCCCATTGAATAAATTTTCGGGGTACCAACATAACGCCATAGGTAATAAATAACCAAGAAGTTTGTAGATAAAGTTTACCTACAAACGACTTGGCTTGAACTCTAAGGCTTGAATGCATCCAATGACAGTACGTACTGTCAACTGTCAGTCAAGTGAAATGTCAGTCAGCCAGCAAATGTCAAAATAAAAATATTTTTTGTCGTGGTACCGAATATTACAGATAAAAACACATGATTCGAAAAGTTTTGGATAAAAACAGTTTAAAAACTTATAGACGAACGAAAATTATTTTTAAGTTACTATGACACGCGACGTGGCAAATGTGGATCTTTCTACGGTATAGTATTTTTTTTCAGTTTATAGTACCTTAATGGTGGAGTGATATTGAGTAACACTCTTAGAATAAATACTGTTTTAGATTGCAGCTCTTCAACAAAAAAGGACACTTGCATTTGTGAATCATTTTGTTATAACTACTGTACAATTCTTGAATAATTTCTCAAAGAGATGTGAACAGAAACTGATGCACTTTGAAAGAAAGTTAGAAAAGGTTGAAGCTGCTATGGTGCTACTGGAAACTCGTGTATGTTATAAAACTCATATATATTTGCATTCGACTGTTTTATTGTAAGCACAACACATTTCTTGAATATTTAATAACTAGCGACCCTCCCTCGCTTCGCTTCAGTGTAGTGTGGAATTTGATACCATGTATCATACATATAAACCTTCCTCTTGAATCACTTTATATGTTATAAAAACCATATCAAAATCCGTTGCGTAGTTTTATAGATCTAAGCATACATAGCGACAGACAACAGGAAGCGACTTTGTTGTATACTATGTAGTGATTGTTAATAATAACCATTATAATACTCCCTTTACAGTTATCATCCATTCCCGAGGTGAACATTGCTCCTGAAGTAAAACAACCAAATGAGATTAAAACCGAAGTCAAGGCTGATGAAGCAGTGAATGAAGCCCAAACTAAGTCAGAAGATTTCATTGAGAATAGTGTAAATGCCCCACCTCCTACCTACCCCGAGTACAACAGATTTGTGAAAATGGTACAAGTTGGAGTGCCTTTACAAGCAGTGAAATTGAAAGTATCCATTGAAGGCTTAGACCCAAACATTTTGGACCAAATAATAAATAAATAAACTATGTATACCTAGCTGTTTTCTTTTGCGAATAAAAATAATTTTGCCTTACTGCCCGCCATTTATATTGGCAAGAAGAAGTAGCCATAAACTTAGTGTTTATTGCTACTGCGCATCTTTTGTCTCATCTTTCTCTTGCCAATTTATATGCCAGCATCTGTAATAGTAAGTTGATTTCTGAACCCAAGTGTTCATATTGTTAAACAAACACAATGTTTTATAAGTAATTAAATTACAAGTGTTTGACTAGAAACAAAAATCATGATAATTGTATTATTAAAAAAGTTTAAAATGGATTAAGAGATGTCCACAGTCAAGAGAATTGATAAATTCCTATAGAAAGTTGAAAAAATCATTTTTTTGTAGTCCCCTGTTTGCTCCTCTAAAACTATACAGAATAATATTTTTCTCATAAACAAATTTTTAAAGAAAGGATTTGGCTGTGTATCAGTTTTTTCATTAATTTATTCAAAAATCTCAAAAAATTACCATTTGTTTAGACATCCAGCATTAGGTATATTAAAAAAGCAAAACAGGAACACGGCCAAAGCATTTCTTTTTTGATAACAAAAGTATTTAAATCAGTCTAGTTCTAGGAGGACGAAACGGGGCTACAGAACATTGATTTTGTCAACCACCTGTAAGAATTTGCCAAATCTGTCAACCATGGTGTTTCCTCTTAATGTCTTGTTAATTCTACTACATACATTGGCATCTTGTTTAAGCAACAGTAACCTTAAAAATAATAACACCTAGAACAATAGTTCTCTTCAAAGACTGTCAAAAGTGAGACAACTAAAACAGCTAAAATGGCCCCGTTTTCAGATTGTTATTCTCCATTATTACCTAATCATACCGATTAAGTACAAATAGTTTCAATTTTCCTTTATTTATTAGTTACTATATTATTGGGTTTTAATTACGATTAGGTAAGATATGAAGGATATAAATTTGAATACTAAGCCATTCTGGCTTGGTATTAGTTGTCTCACTTTGCATACGAGGACACAGTTTCTAGGTGTTATTATTCTAAGGCAGTAACTTAACTTTTGTCTCAAAAATTAAATCTACTAAAGTAAAAATCAATGATATTTATGATTATGATAGAATTAAAACAAAGGAATTGTTAAAACTTATTTATTACAACCAGCCTAGAACTGGATCATCTGTCCTTTCCTCTTCTTGTCTCCTCCAAGCTCGAAGTGCTTGCAACGCTTCAGAGCAACTTGTGATCGCACTTTGCAGTCAGCACACTCAAGACGGAGTACAATTTTTTTAGTAGTTTTAGCCTGGAATAAAATAAAAGGGTATTGTACAAGGCTACATTTAATAATATTAACTCTATAGAACTAGGTAAATAGCTACTTTGAAATAAGTTGCGTTTTAGAATAAACCGGTACAAAAACATAACCTTACCTTCTTTTTGAAGATGGGTTTGGACTGGCCACCATAACCCTGTTGTTTACGGTCGTAACGCCTTCTGCCCTGAGCGGCATGCCTTTCTTTGGACTTTTTGTACTGAGACACCTTGTGTGTCTTGTGACATTTGCATTTCTTGCAGTAAGTCCTGCGCTGTTTTGGTACGTTCACCTGAAATCGACAATCGGAATCATTGAAATATCTTCACGATTTCACAGACAAGTACACTGCTATCAATTTAAAAACACTTTTTTATGGATTTCATCGAGTAATAGCGATGATATTTAAGGATAATTTTATAAAATTTAACCAACCATTTTTGATTTCGTTCGACACGATTTCACAAACGTCAAAAAAGAATTTTTGTTGTCAAATACAGGGATACCAGTAAACGTTTCGTCAAACATACCAAACTAAAGTCATTTCTTTTCATTATTCGCCTTTTTCCTCTAGGTAGACTTCAATCAACAACAGAAAATTAAAGTTTCGCATAAGTAATACAAATAATTGTTAGCGTCAGTCGGGTATTAATATTTGTCAGAATGATATTTTTTTTCATAATATGATATTATTATTTCATTAAAAGTAACTTTCTTTAGGAAAGTAATAATATGATCAATTTTGTGTCTTAGGATTGACGATTAAAAAGTTCTTGTCAAGCTTTAATTTATTTTATTATATTTATCATTTTCTTCTCAATATAAAAAAAACAAATATTTAGAGTACCGTAAAACGGAGTGGATAGGGACGCCAGGGTAAATAGGGACAAAACCGGGAATGTAACATACAAATGATTTTAAAATTAAAGCTGGCTCTACACGCCCCAATTTTAGACTTATATTGTAGTAGACTATTACTTTTCTTCAAATGGCAACACCAAAAAAATAAATAATGGCAGCAACATGTCTAAATTTTCATTCAAATTGAGGTCCCAAATTGGTGTGTTTTTAAGTGCTTCAAAACTTTGATTTTCTGAGAGAACTATGTCATAAATTAATTATTGGACAGTGACTAATAGAGGGCAATATTACGGGGAAGCTGTATTTAAGTGGATAATTCTTTATTTCTAATAGTTTTGGAGAAAATAATAATTTTCTAACCTTACTTGATTTTTACTTATTTTCATATAAAATAGGGACGGGAAAGGGGTGAATAGGAACGGCTAATGAGGGAAAAAGGCACGCCTTATGGTTCGATGGACACGACTGAAGGTAGTAAAGAAACGGTAAGGTTTTAATAGGGACAGGGCTGGCACAAAGATTTTATTTAAAACATTAAAACTAAAGTAATGGTATTTTTCAAGGTGAAAATTCGGAAAAATAATAAACTTATTGATTTTTTTGATTATACGCATTCACAATGGTATTTTTATATTAAGATAATTAATATATTATTTTTATCTTAAAAAATAAACTTGTTTTAATTAGTTTAAACCTATTTTACCTGCTGAGAAAAATGTATATTTTAATAAAAAATCAATATTTTAATAATTGATTTATTTCTTCTTTAGATATAAAAACTGAGTAAAATAAATGAGACATAAAAATAGCATACTTTTCATAGATATTATTTTATATCTAAAAATTGAATGTTATTTTCAAGAAGGTTACAGCCTTGGCCAAATATCCCTATTGTCACATATGGCATTTCTATTGACCCCGGATGCAGGGCAAATAGGGACAAGGCATATTTTTAAATATTTCTCACAACCTGGCTACACTAACTTCTATTGCAGTTTACTAAATTAAAGAAGAGCATAAGACCTGGATTTCTTTCATAACACAAGTCACCCTAAAACCTAGGCAAATAGGTCTAAATTGTCGTCAAAGTTCAAAATTGTCCCTATTCACCCCGTTTTACGGTAGTGAGATTAGGCCGTATACAGAGAAAAAGCTGGTAGCCGGTGCTGGTTTATTTCGCTATACTAAAATGGACCTTATCCCGGCGTATTAAATTTTATAGCGCTTGTCGGTGCCGATAAGCGCCGGTCCATTTTAGTATAGCGAAAATATGATATAACCATAGACATAGAAAAATTTCGCTACGCTCAAGTAGACGGACAATGGTGCGAGTGAGAAACCAATTCTTACGGCTTATGCGATGTGCGAGAAAGAGTTAAAAGAAAATGACAGCAGAACCTAGTTTGACTTCATTTATCGTCTGTTATCATCTTGGTGAAAAGCGTACACACGATTATTTTGTAATTTTGACCGCGATCTGATCGGTTTGGCTCATAAAGCTATATAAATCAATAATGGTGTCGTGTTCTGTACTGAATTGTAATGTTACTTACGACAACAACCCAAATAAACACTCATTTCACAGGTAAATAAGATTGCACAAGTACCATTTTCATATTTCATATTTTAGTTGAATATATTCCTAAACACACTAAGTAATACACTAATATCATGCTTATTAACCACCTATTTTCTAAATAAAGGCTGATTTCTAAATATTATGTGTTAGATACACTGATAGTTTTATCTAAAGCTGCTTTTAACCGACAGTTTTCAAATGGTCAATTATACCACCTACTTAAGTACTAATTTAACAATATTTCCAGGTTTCCTGTAAATCCAGTGATTAAGTTACTGGATAAATGTCATAAATAGAATAGGCTGGGAGCCTCAAGGAGACTTTAAGAAATTATTTAAATAAAATTGTTCAAAATCTTGTTTGTGTTTTATTTATTAGAGCAATAATACATTATGGTTATCGACAATCTGAAATGGACTTCAGGGCATCTCTAAAGTTCACGCACACGTTTACAAATTTTCACACACTGGCTCATGTCACTTTTGGTGTCGCAGCCAAGCGAACTCTGTTCCTCTATTCCAGTGGAATATTAACTTTATGGATATAACATGCCGGGATAAGATCCATTTTAGTATAGCGAAATAAACCAGCGCCGGCTACCAGCTTTCTTTCTGTAGGTATACGGCATATACGGCCTTACTGTGATGGCAACATTGGCTTTCTTTTTTTTTAATTTTAGTGACATACGACCAACATACGACATACTAAGGTCAATAAAGGTGCGGGCACATTTGTCTGACGCCACGTATTAACACGCCGTATTTATCTGGACGTGTTGAAATATAAGTGTGACCCTAGTGTAGTGCATACATTTACTATGAAAACCGAAGCACCTAAAAGGTGCGGGCACATTTATCTGACGCCACGCATTAACACGTCTTAACACGCCGTCTTAATTAACAGATGACATTGGTTTTCATAGTAAATGTATGCATTTCACACTTATCTTTTAACACGTCCATATGAATACGGCGTGTTAACATGTGGCGTCAGACAAATGTGCCTGCACCATAAATCTTATTGCCGTCATTATCTAGGTGATTTAAAATAAAATGATTTAGTAGAAGTTGAATCGGATTAGAGAAGGCTGCATTGCATGTGGATTGGACACCTTGAAAACCACAGGCTGACTATCTAACTAAAAACTATCTAGCGACCAGTAAGGCCCTTCTCTCACGAAGCGACTCTCAAGCGATTTGTGTTTCGTACGCATATCCTACGCGTCGCTTGTGAGTAGCCGCCATACATATTCAGCTAGTTACGCACACGAAGAGACGCGTCGACGACGCGTTTGATATCAGTCGCACGCTACCGTCTTGCTGGTCGCATGCTACCCGAGTCGTAATACGCGTTGCATTTTTTAATATTAATTTTGTTCAGGAGGTGGAAAATCGTTCGAATGTTGTTCTTCCAATGATAAAAATAGTCTCATTTGCGTAGCACCGTGTGCGGAAACGAGTAGCATACCAGTAGGAGATCGTGATTTGCATCTCAGTCGCATAGCATTTGAATAGCTTCGTGAGAGAAGGGCCTAATAATTACGGAATCGTCGTTGTCAAACTCGATTTCGTACCAGTAATCGAGTTTCTGATAGTACTGCCTCCAGCAAACAACCAAAGAACTAACAAAAACGAGCACTTGTGCAAGGAAATGCTCCAGAAATCGTATTGTCTAAATCAATAACTGCGCTGCGCCTGCGACGCGACTGCGATGAATTTGGGATTTCTTCTGTCAAACGGTTTGACATTGACAGCAACGATTCCGTAATTATTACTGCGGGTCACAAAAACAATGAAGTTAAGGCTGTATTTCAGCATTTCAAAGAATTTAGCGTTTTTCCAATGAAGTTATCTAAAGAATGAAAGCATTACTATACTATTCATGTAAACTTTAGCTTAGGAAGCAAACTTAAATTAGTGCCGTATAGTGAGAAAAACATAATACATTATCAAGTATTTTAAAACAAAGACTGTTCAAGAGGAATTTCAAGCTTGTCAGAGGTATTTTTCAAAAACGTTTCAGCTGTAACATATTAATAAGAATACGACTCATATTTATTTTTTCACTTATTGTTTGTATTGTTAAGGAGTTCCCTATACAGAGAAAATTAAAAAAAAAAAAGATTTTATCGCAGAGAAATAAAATATTAAAAAAATCTCAAATCGGTACATTTTGTCATGTTTTTTACTGGTATTTACAAAATCTAAAGTCAATTTTTATTTGTCTCAGGAATAATGAGGCATTTGTCTAATGTACTGCGTATTTTGTATATACTTATATCTATTTAATAATTTAATAGGAATTTTCAAAGTTCGCCCTCATTACGGGTCGCGCAGAATTGTTTTGATCATTTGTATTGAAAATTTAAAAATGGAACGAACGAACTTTGTTATGGCACAAATAAAAACTTACCAAATAAAAGAAGTAATGTATCACATCATCACATCCATCAGTCAAATTACAGTTAACATTAACTTCATTATTTTTAGCCAGTAGACCCGCAGCGGGACCGTCTAACACTCTCGCTTTGACTCTGGCTTTTGTTTATGACGTCAGTACACTGTCCGTCCTTGTCATCGTGTTATGATATGAAAAGGATGGATATAGTCTAGCTATCGCTCTGGCTAAAGCTTTGAGTTAGGCGGTAGGGCCCCCGCTGGTCGCTAGATGGTTTTTAGTTAGATAATCAGCCTGCTGCTGGTCTGGTATACAAACCACTCGACCAGCACCCTGATTATCTAAAAAGAAACTATTTAGCGACCGGTTTCATTCCACATACATTGCTACTTTTCTTTGGTATGTTTTTTTTTAATCCAAAAAGAAGTAGCAATGGACCACTATCATCTATGAACTGCGACCGGTCGCTAGGTGGTTTCTGATTAGATAATCAGCCCGCAGGTCGTTCAAAATCAGGCTTCGTACAGACTGAGGCGAATTCCGCGCGAAATTCGCGAGTGCGACCACGTAACTCAAAGCGATAGCCATAGCCATAGCCATTGTCAAAGAAATTGCTATGGCAATGGCTATGGCTATGGCTATTGCTTTGAGTTACGCGATCAAAATCTGTCAAAATGAGCGACGCGCGCGATTCGCTCGCCTCAGTCTGTACGAAGCTTCATGATGCAATGCTCGTTAAATAGTTATTGAAAATTAACTGTCTGTATGGTGCATAAGTTTCTTCGCTGAAGATGATTAAAAGAAATAAGTCAAATCGCTGTCAGTGTCAGTGTCATCATGACAGTTGTCATTTAAAAAGGCGCCAACTTTTTTTTGCTTTTCTTTGTTTGTTGTACTTTATATAGCTTTTTAAACATAGGTAATTAAAATAGTAAAGTAATTTAGGGTTTATTATAAAAATCATGAAGTTTGCTATCCCTGAAATATCTTGGCACAACAGAGATCCTGTTCTTAGTGTAGATTTCCAGCCAAAGTCTGAAGAAAATGGTCCTTTGCGACTTGCAACTGGTGGTACAGATTCTCACGTCTTGGTTAGTATTTATTTGTTGATGATTAATGAATATAGTCATTCAAGTAGTGTTTTAAAAGTAAAATTATTAAATCAACTTCGTTAATATCAGCTTTAAAAAATGTAACTATTACAATACTAATGGCATATAATTTTCTTTTTCACCCCTCCAGATCTGGTATTTATCTACTACAGACTCTGGGTCTGTGAACATTGATGTGGCTGCTGATTTAACTCGACACCAAAAAGCTGTGAATGTTGTGAGATGGTCACCTAATGGTCAACTTTTAGCTTCTGGGGACGATGAGTCCATTATATTTATATGGCAACAAAAAACTGATAAAGAATCTGCTCCAGCGTTAGAACAAGGTGAAGAACAGTATAAAGAAACTTGGGTCATTTACAAGGTGAGTTAATGAAACTATTTTATGAACATATCTTAAAGTTATGTTTAACCAACTACCTACTTAGTAGTATTGAATTGAACACATCAATAACTTTGTATTTTTAACTAAGTATAGTCATGTATAGTGCTTCATCTACAGTTTAATCTATAATGCCCATAATCTTTACTTTGTAGACACTCCGAGGTCACATGGAAGATGTTCTGGATCTATGCTGGAGTCCGGATTCCTTGCACATTGCGTCAGGCTCCGTCGACAACAAGCTGCTTGTGTGGGACGTCACACGCGGCAGATACAGCTCCATCATCACAGACCATAAGGGATTTGTGCAGGGGGTGGCATGGGACCCTCAGAATAATCTCATAGCATCAGTTAGCACTGATAGGTAGTGCACTTCTTTAAGATAATATGGCTAGTTTATTTATATTAAATATTCGTAGATTTATTATATATAAAAACCGTTGTTTACGTTCAATGGACATACCACTTTATAAAACTGATGCATATAATTTGATGAACTTATCCTGCACTCACACACGTACATTCTTAGGATTAATAATTCAGTTTAAAAACAAATGCTCGTACAAACACACACTCACACTCAAACACAATCACAAATCACATTTACAACATACACTATTAACTTTTAAAAGGGACTTTGGAGCACGGAAAGCGGTTTATTTGTTATCTAAAATCACCATCATTTTCATTACACGTCACTTGTTGTATCACGTGACGTCATATATAATTGCAAATAGAGAGTAACATTATGCAAAATATTGAAATGATAAACCGTGACCTTGACTCCATTACAATAGCGCGAGTGATCAGCTGCGACGTGGACGAGGCAAGTAAACATGTTGCATCTAATACCCGCACCTTAAATATTATTTCTCAAAACGTGCGAAGTATTAATCGCAATATGCCTAACTTCACTACTCTTCTGCAAAGATCCGAAATTCCATGGGACGTAATTGTGTTATCAGAGTGCTGGCTTCCGTTAGCTAGATTTATACCAGACATAGACAACTACGCTTTTGCAGCCACTACAAGGAATAGGACCCAAAATGAGGGCGTGGTAATTTATTACAATAAACAATTAAACGTAATTATTGAAGAGCCCCAAGTGCTTGATGCAAATTGCCTTATACTTAAATTAAATAATGAAACCAGTATTATTGGCATTTATCGACCACCGGCCTGTACTGATACTACTAACTTTGTAAACTCTTTGGATACCGTTTTATCTATGCTTAGCCGTTTCAAAAACATAGTGCTGTGTGGTGACATTAACATCGACATTTCGCCTGCAACTACAGACAAACGATCTCGTGACTATTTAAACCTATTGGCTAGCCATGGGTTGCTCCCCGGTCTTACTGAACCAACCCATGGCCTAACTTGTCTTGACCACATGAACCTCAAAACTAAACTCAATGCTACATGTCTCCTATTTCACTCATCGATTACAGATCATGACTGTGTTGCCCTTAGCCTAGATCTTAATTCCAGTCTCCCGTCAGCTAAACACAATAAAACTTACCGTATTGACTTTGATCTTCTGGACAACACTGTCAGAGGTCTGGACTTCCAGCCTGTTCTTGATACTACAGATGCTAATCTGGCCGCTCAGCTTCTAGTCACTTTCCTTTCTGATGCAATTGAGACTTGTAAAAAAACAGTTAGGCAACCCAAAAGGAAATTAATAACTAAGCCATGGATTACAAAGGGTTTGTTACGTTGCATGCGAAATCGAGATAATCTGCATAAAAAATTAAAAAAGAATCCCGGCAATGAAATACTAAGGACCACCTATAAACGGTATAGGAACTTTTGTTCTTCGGCAATTAAAAAAGCTAAGCGTGCATACGAGAAGCAGGAAATCGCCAGTGCGGGTAACAATAGGAAGCGGCTATGGGAAGTAATTAGGACTATAAGTGGCTCCAATCGGTCCTCTGATAAGTCCCCATCTCTTATTTCTTTGCAAAGTCCACAATGTTGTGTGAATGAGGTAAACAATTTTTTTTGCGACCATCGGCAAGAAACTTGCGGACAAGATTAAGCCCACTGCTGGCATGAGTCCCACTATCAACGTTATCCCAACGGTATCCCACAATACATCACCTTTGAATTCTTTTGTGATGACTTCAACAGATGAGTCTGAAGTATCTCGCATCATGGCTGGACTGAAAGAAAGGTGTGCTGTAGGAATAGACCAAATATCTAGTGAAATTGTAAAAAGGTATGCGCCATTCTTGGTCCTTCCGATCACACACATTTGCAACCTGTCGATCTCGAGTGGAGTTTTTCCTACCGTTTTCAAGATTGGTCTAATTAAACCCATTCACAAGGGGGGTGATCGAGATCGTGTGGACAACTACAGGCCCATCTCCATACTTCCAACCCTTTCTAAGATCCTCGAACGCCTGATGAATGAGAGATTAGTAAAATACCTAGAGACTAGCAATCTCCTATCACCCTCACAGTACGGTTTCCGAGCGGGCAGGTCTACAAGTGATGCCGTACATGATCTAGTTGATTCAATCGTCACCACATTGGATGCCAAAAGGAAGTGTGTGGTGATATTCCTAGATCTGGCAAAGGCCTTCGACACGGTTTCGATCCCCCGCCTTCTGTCTAGCCTGGAAAGGGCCGGAATCAGAGGACTACCCCTTCAACTCTTCCAAGACTATTTGAGCAACCGAACTCAGAGGACTGAAATTGATTGCTGGATCAGTGATGAGGCCACCGTCACCTATGGTGTACCTCAGGGCAGCATTATTGGCCCTACACTGTTCCTGCTATACATAAATGACCTCTGCCAAACTCTCCTCACTGGCGGTAAGGTCTTCACATTTGCGGATGATACCGCCCTTTTCTTTAGTGGAGACAGCTGGGATGAAGCCTTTGGCAATGCGCAAAAGGGTTTCAACGAGGTCAACCAATGGCTGAGTAGCAACTTGTTAACACTCAATGTTACAAAGACCAAATATGTTCCTTTTGCGATCAGATCTGACCAGCTTCCATCCCAATCATATGGTATTACTGCCCACAATTGTTTCCCCCAATCACCCTTAACTGCATGTGACTGCCCTTCCCTCGAAAGAACGGATTGCATAAGGTATTTAGGCATCATATTAGACTATAACCTTACCTTCAAGCCTCATATTGACACTACGATTTCAAGGTTGAGGAAACTCACATACATATTTAGAAACCTCAAACATGTCGCTGATCGTAATGTTATAAGAACAGTTTACTATGCCTTATGTCACTCCCTTCTCGAGTATTGCATCACAGCTTGGGGTGGAGCTGCCAAAACCCACATGTTAGGCCTGGAAAGGGCTCAGCGCCTTATTCTCAAGGTTGCTGCGGGACTCCCATATCGTCACCCAACTACTGCCCTTTACAGAGAATGGGACATGCTTACGGTCCGACAAACGTTCATTCTCAAAACAATCTTAAGAAAGCATATGCAAACCCCATACGACCCTGAAAAGATGAAAGGTAAGCGTAGGAAAGGGGACGTCTGCCCTTCTCTGAGTCTGAGAACTTCCTTTGCCAAAAGCTTCTACTGCTATCTAGGATCCTATCTGTATAACAAATTCAACACCACCCTCAACATCTACCCTCTACTCACAGTTAGTTGTAAAAGCTCCTTAAAGCAATACCTCAAGACAGTGGATTATGAGGCTACTGAGTGTTTACTAGTACCCCTCTCGTAAACAGGAAACTGCTCGCTACTGGGTTTTTATTGAATTTCCATCCCATGTATTTGATTTTGTCTGTTGTCCCAGTCTCGGTGCTTACCCTCTATGGATTGCTCACTTCGTCCTTCATGTCCACTCACTATTTGCGTTTCTCCCCTATTAACATTCACACACCTTCCACTTACACTTACACCAACACTCACACAAACACACAATCATAATACACACACACAACTCTAACCCAATCACACTTACATTCACAGTTTTAATATACACTCATACCCATACTTGGTTCTCTATAACTTATTTAGTTAATGCTACTTTAGGTTAATTTATAATTATCATTACCTTACCTAGACTTTTTTCTTATATTAACGTTATTGGTTTTATAGCTCATCAGCTTGCTTTGTGTTATCTAGCTTTTGTAATCCTTTCTGCGGGAGGAGGCTGGTGACCTTGTGGTACAGGTTTCTGCGAAACCTATTTCGGGCACCAGTCCTTCACAAATTTAGGTTATAAATGCTTTGATCTATGTACACAACCATCAATGTATTAAGTTTGTGAAGTGACGAATAAATACATTTTATTATTATTATTATTATTATTATTATTATACATTAGCCATACTCAGGCTGATCTGAATGTCGGTATTATCCTGACTCATTAAACCTATTTTTTTTTAATATGCTTGTTTTTTGTCTATCATTCTATAATCTGTATGCTCCGTGAGTCCAAACAGGGGTTGTTTTTTGATAGATCGTATTATTGAGGTTCTATTGTATCTACTTTTTATTGTTGGTTGTAGTTCCCACATACTGCCCCTCTAGCATGACCACTAAAACACGATATTTTTATCACGTTAACTGTCAAAAGACAATGGATTCTGACAGTTGGTTGATTAAACATTATATCACGCTATGTATAACGTGTTTCATCGGTCATGCTAGGGCAACTGGTGTTCTTAATCTGTTGATGTTTCAGAGTCTTCCGAACAATTGATGTCAACACAAAAAAAGTATTATCTAGAAGCAGTAAAGCTACTCTGCCCTTTCCCCAAGAACATCCACTGCATGATGTGAAAGTTCGCCTGTATCACGACGACACGTTGCAAACATACTATCGCAGACTTCAGTTCAGCCCCGATGGCTTGTTGATAGCGGTGCCCGCCGGGAGAATTGAACCAGAGCAGGGCAAGATGGACATGAAACCCATCAATGCAGTATACATTTATACCAGATACTCCCTCAAAGTGTGAGTTTTTAATTATCTTTTAACAGAATGTATTAGTTTACTTACTGTAATACTGTCACTTATTAAAAACTGAGTCGGGAAATCTGGAACCTCCAAAAAAACGGGTAATAATAAATTCATTATGTACCTGTTTTTTCTGGAGACTTCGATATTTCGGCGCAGTTAATTTTAATAATGTCAATAACCATGGAATTTTAAACAATATATTGTTGTCACTTAACCCTACAAGTCCCAGTTAGTGAGACAATATGTATGTTTTCTATTGTTGTGTAGCCAGATGTGGTCACTCAGGGTTTGATGAATTTAAGTAAGACATTTTGTTTGATATATCTATGAAACATTTAATTAGCAGCCCACTTTGAGACCGTAATATCTCGGCTTGTATTGAAGCAATATTATTGAAATTTTGCGTGTATGATTCACTATTTTCTAACAATTTTTTGGCATATAAATCACATTGATACGAACTGTATTTCTTAAGGTGTCTGCCAGCTTGACGTCTAGTTAGCAGCCTCACCAAGATACTCAAATATCTTTTGAACCATAGTATCACTATTTATATGCTATAGTTCACTATTTATCACTATTTATTAAAAAAAATTGACGTAGTCAAATCTTCTAATTCTATGGTGAGGCTGCCAACTATACGCTAATGATATAGGGACAGAGAAAGCGACTTTGTTTTATACTATGTAGTGATGGGCATCAAATGAAAGGCCTTAATGAGCACATTTCAAAACTATTAATTTGTCATTAAAATGTGTGAATAAAAATAAATAAATTTAAAAAATATAAAAAACACGACTGCCTCACCAAAAACGAACTAAAAAGTTAAACAAATGTCATTGCAGTCGGGGGACGGGGGACGCAAAACGGTCCCCCGACTGCAATGACACTTGTTATTTAACTTTTTAGTTTGTTTTTGGCGGGGCAGTCGTGTTTTTAATATTTTCAAATGATGATGACATGAAGATTGGTATTGTATTTAGAGATGAAAACTTCTAGGAAAGATTCCACTTCTAAGGAAGTATTCCTGAAAACTTTCGGTAACTTTGGAAGTTTTAAAAAATATTTTTCTGCTTACAATTGGGTACAAAAATTTTGTTAAATTCAATAATTAGATTTCGTGAAACGCTATCTTTGGCCGCTTTTTGCACATAATCGGCTATGACTCCGAAAAATTTAAGACAAGGATTAGTTTTTTGATTTGTAAACCAAGTGCAACTTGAACTCGTCATGATGAAATGGAAATTGCTAAATATATGAGTTTTAATTACCAAAAATTTATTTTTTATAGTCAAACAAAGTTACCTTATTTTCTTGCCAGTTAATATTTGCTACTGCTTATAACTCTTAAACTATAGTAATAGTAACACAGTAAGATTTAAAGTATTCCCAGATTTTCTAAGTCAATAAATAAATCTATTTTGCAAACTTCCAAAGTTGGTGTTATATTGGAAGTTATTAAAAATACACACATCAATTTTGTCTAGGGATACAGGTGTTATTTTTATACAAACGAGGTAACTTTGAAGGGTTCCTGCCAGGGATGTAAGGTGCTGTGATCTGATGATGGTTATCTAGGGAGTGAATGGAGGAGATTCAGATCGCCATATACACCCAACTGATCTGACCAGCATCAGGCATCCGTCACTCGCCCATACCTACCGCGATAAGTACCTACAGCGCGCGACAACTCGGAGTTGCAAAATCAGTCAGGGTTGCCGCCGCGCTTGTGAGTTATTCTGTTCACACGCGTGCGTTATTCTGTGCCTCTATGACGGTCAATCGATCATTATTTATTGCTCCCAGCACTGTACCGTACACTATTATAATTTATAAATAACTAGCGGCCGCCCGCGACTTCGTCTGCGTGGAAATATTTTTTGCTATCCCTCGGGAATAATATTTTTTTTCGGGATGAAAGGTATCCTATGTCCTTCTCTGTACCCCTAAGAACGTGTATGCAAAATTTCATGATGATCGGTTCAGTAGTTAAGACGTGAAGGCGTAACAAACAAACAAACAAACGGACTTTCGCATTTATAATATTAGTAAGGATGGAGAATCGTAATACTAATAATTGTTGCGTGGACGGCTGTCGCAATAAACAGAAGGATTCAAAGTTTTCATTTTTAGGGTTCCGTACCAAAATGGTAAAAAAGGAACCTTTATGGTGTGACTCGGTCTGTCTGTCACAGCTGGATATCTCGAGAATGGTATCAACTTGAAATTCGGAATAGTTTTAGATGACATTCGCCCAACTATTTTGTAAATAAGAAATTAATAAAAAAAAAATATCTTTTTTACAACAGGGACTGAAAAAGGGTCTGAAAAACTTGAAGTGGGTTCTACTAGGGCATGTGGAATATCATATGATAGAACGCCGTTTGCACCTTGTTAATCATTTTTTCTTTTTGTTTTAGGCCACATAGTTTTCAACTTATGATGAAAAATATAAAAAAATTACCGTCCCCCCCCCTTATCTCCGAAGTTTGCAAAGAGAAAAATTAGAAATCATTCTATGTGATAGCAGTTTATACAGGGTGCATTTGTAATCACTCTCCAAATGTTATGTCATTTTTTTTTACATATTTGACCCTATGTTTCTTAGAGAAAGTTGTTCGGTTTCATGGACTGAACACATCCTTAAAATTTGGAGAGTGATTTCAAATGCACCCTGTATAAAGATTACAGGAAAAATAAAACAATGTCTCAATATAGGTAGCACACTTTTTTAAAAATTATCAAATTTCTAAAAAAGTTAACATTAGTTCCACTATCGGTCAAGAGATGGCGCTGACCTAAAGCTGCAATACTAATTTGATTATTCTACTCTGCAGTGTGGTTTGATGGTGCAATTATGATGGTACGGAACCCTCGGTGCGCGAGTCCGACTCGATCTTGACCGGTTTATTCACTTTACCGAAAGATTCTAAAAAGTATAAGAAAAATTTATATTTTGTTTATTTTTCTCGTAATTTTTATGAGTAGGTACATACCTATTTTTGATAAGTAGGTGTAACCTACTATAGGTAGGAAAGCGTGTAGTTATAGGTACTTATATTAAGAGGCGGGTCGTGACTATTTATTCTCGATCAAATTTCCTAAGGTACCCACCTATCTAATTCTTTTTTTTTTGAGCGAATTATACCTACTTAACTAAATACCTACATTTCTGGATTTAAGGATTCCGGAACCGGCAACAGTATGGTGGCGGTGGCATAAAGACTGCCTCAAATTTAACACATAGTCTAATGTGGCGTTAACTGTACATCTAGCCTAGGTTTATTTGAAACGTAATTTTTCAACATTTAAGTAGGTAGGTACACATTATAAACACAAAACTTGTAATAAAGTATTTAATCCTTCAAGCACAGAAAATGAGACAACAGATTTTCCATTGTTGTGCTGTAGGTGAATATAACTGTACGCAAGGAAGCGGTGTGCGACCTGAATTGCACTTTATTGTGTCTGAGCAAGAGTCGCTATTTATTTAAATGACCATGCGGAGTGAATTTTCTGTACTTTGTACTATTATGTATTCTGTGCCAGCATTCTAAAAGATTGAAGAACATTTAAAAAAAACCGGCCAAGTGCGTGTCGGGCCACGCGCCATAGGGTTCCGTAGTTACCTTATACCATACCATATTTTATACAACCTATCATTTTTCGTCTGTAAAAATAACTTTGTTTTTCACAGTGTTGGTATGAATGACAAAGTTATATTTGCGGTTTTGGAAAATGTGCTATATCTCAAAAACTAATTACTATATCTCGTTCAAACCAATTTTGGTTGAAAGTGTTAATTAAGATCTACAGCATATATTTTTTTTAGATTTTTTACTCTCTTATTTCAAAAGTTAAAGGGGGGGGGGACACACATTTTACCACTTTGGCGGTGAATATCTTTCAAACGGTTGACTTTGAGAAAAAGTTGTCTTAGGAACCTCAATATCATTTTTAAAGACCTATCTATAGACACGCAACACGTGTTGGTTTGAAGAAAAAAAAATTTTTCAGTTTCAGTTCCATGTATGGAGAGCCCCCCCTTAATCTTTTATTTTTCTTATTTTTGTATTAAATTCGTTAAGCGGTTAACAGAATACATCTACCTACCAAGTTTCAACTTTGTAGTCTTAATACTTTCGGAATAAAGTGGCTGTGACATACGGACAGACAGACAGACAGACAGACATGACGAATCTATAAGGGTTCCGTTTTTTGCCATTTAGGCTACGGAACCCTAAAAACCGCGAAAATAGCATGAAAATGTATGGAAATTCTGAAACTGTGAACTCTGACCCATTAATCTTTTAGAATGCTGATCAGATCCCTTGGGTGTGTATAGTGATCTGAATCTTCTCCATTCACTTCCTGGATAGCCATCATCAGATCACAGCACGGTACATCCCTGGCAGGAAACCGAGGCTTCAAAGTTACCTCGTTTGTATGAAAATAACACCTGTATCCCTAGATAAAGTCGACGAGTCTGTTTCCGGAAGTATTCCTGAAATATTCCAAAGTGCCGTAAACATTCCGATGTTTTGACCAATAATCGTATCGTCAGGCCTCCGTCACTCGCTCAAGGTCGCGCGATAAGCACCTACCGCTAGCCGTTCGTTCGAACGAACAAGTGAGCAGAGGGCCGCCACACGCCGGCCTGCGAAGTCGCGCGGCATCTTATTCTCTGCGTAGATATTGCGTCTTTATAATAGTAACAATGTCGAATCAACATTGCTGTGCCGTGTACGGATGTCAAAATCAAAAAAAACAATAAAGAATTGTCGTTTATCACATTATGATATATGCTACGCAGTTCATTTAAAAGAAGACAACCCTAACGTTGCGTCGTCAGAAAAGGTAAGAGCGCGTGATAGAAAGAGAGGCAACTACTAGGTGAACTGCGCAACCTGAATTGCACTTTATTGTGTTAGAGATAAAGCCGCTATTTATTTAAATTACTTTGCCGGGTGCTGCTTCTGTACTTGTACTATTAGTTATTCTGTGGTGTCGTGCCAGTCCGGCGTGCGTGGTGCCGTGCGGCGAGGCGGCGCTGGTGGCGCGCTGGTCGCCGCGCGTGTACGGCGCGCGGGGGGCGGGCGCGCGGGGGGCCGGCCCGCGCCCCGCCTTCCCCGCGCGCGCGCGCATGCTGCTCGCCGTCGCCACCAAGCGCTCCATCCTGCTCTACGACACGCAGCAGAAGGCGCCGCTGGCCGTCATATCCAATATACACTATACCAGGTCAGTCTAACTAATACCGGGGCTCTGTCCCTCCGCGCGCGAGTATCAAGCGCTCGGCGTCCTCTGGGAGGACAAATTTCATACATCAGAAAAGATAAGACCTACGCGATAGAAAGAGAGGCGACTACTGAGTGCACGTTTTGGAGCGAAGGGAGCGAGGGAGTGCAGTGCGACCTGAATTGCACTTTATTTTGTCAGAGCGAGAGTCGCAAGATTTTGCGGAGTGCGACTTCTGTACGCTAGTACTATTATCTATTGTGTGCTAATACTAGTTAGAAATATTTCTTTTCAATCGAGATAACCAGCTCCCTAGCTCTTGAATCCGATAATAATGTTCACATGTTAACATGTGTAACCCTAACGCCTGTAGCACACCTCCGCCGCGAAACCGTACTAGCGTAATCGCGGTAGTTCCGCTATGAATTGTCTTCTATCGACAACGATACATGAGGATCACGTCTACGTAGCAGTTTCGAGTCGTTGCTTTCGCGTGTGTCAACGGTCGAAGCCGATTGCGCAGAATCGCGCGTGAAAATCTATGCATTAGAACAGGAGCCCAAGTCTGCTATTCTTAACGTCATAATGTGTTCAACTTTTGAGTTTAAGAATCGAGAACTGTGTCAAAAAGCATTACAATTCAATAAAATATACACAATCAAAAGACGATTATGACGTTAACGATAGCAGACTTAGGTCCCAGGCTGTTCGCGTTTGTTTCGCATATCGAAGCTACTGAGGTGTTTCGCGAGCGGAGGTGTGCTACAAGCGTGAGCGAAAAACATTTCATCCCCGAAACTTTTACTTCCGTGACGTTTTATTTTATAGAATAGAATAAAAAATATTGATTTGAGACAAAACAACTATTTTAAAATACTAAGATGAAATAAAGAACAAACATGGGCTGGCTTAGTTTTATCCCAAATCGGTCCCAACTCAGTGTAATACTTGGCCCATGACCGAGCGCTGATCTTTCATTTTTGATTTTAATATTCGAACTATCATCTACCTATTAGAGTTGAAATGGTCCGTGGTAACTAGTGGGTTGTTCCTCAGGCTGACGGACCTGAGCTGGGCGCCGGACGGGCGGCGGCTGGTGGCGTCCAGCACGGACGGCTTCTGCTCCGTCGTCACCTTCTCCGACCACGAGCTCGGGGAGCCGCTGCTCGACACACACACCGATGTACCGACAAAAGCAGGTACACTTACCAATTTCATATTTGTCAAACATTTCCACTAGTCAATTCGACAATGTTACATATCGAAACAGAAGTCTGTTAGATAGTGAGAATACAACTCTGTACAATATTTATAATTGACAATGTTGGCTTAACAAGTCAATGCAGTGGAAACACACGGTTAGTCTTATCGACAGATCATAACTTTCTGAATTAATTATTATAATATGCACAGCACATACTAAATTGGGTATTGGATAAAGTTGGAAATTGGAGAATCATTGATCATTCATGAGTTACTTGTTGCATTAACTTAATTTATTTTTTTATAGCACCGATGGAAGTTGAAGACACAGAACCACAGAAAAACGAAACAAAAACGGAGAAAACACCCGAAGAAACCAAAACAACCAGTAACCTGCAGAAAATAGACTCATTTATAAAGTTCAAAACGCCTTCCAAAAAATCGCCTAAGAAACAAAAGATCGAAGTGGACAAACAAAAGACCCCCGTCAAAAGGGATGTATTAGAAGAAATGGCCAATCCGTCGTGGTCAGACAACTCCAATACCGAAATAGTTGTTCCTAAGCAGACCGAGTCCATGGACATTGACACACCGGTAGCCGTTATAGAAATTGAGGATAGTGAGGACATGAAACTGGTTTATGATGAAACTATGACTAAATGGGCCGAGAGCCAATCTTCTGAGACTAAATCGGTCGAGAGCCAATCATCTGAGACTAAATCGACCGAGAGCCAATCGGCTGATGATAAGATAACTACACCTGAGAGAAAGAAAGAATCTCCAAAGAATCTACCGAGTACCCCTAAAAGTTCCACCAGCGATAATGATGGAAGTAATTTCTTGAAGAAGGCTAAAGTGACCGATATCAAGGAGCCAGTGACGGCAAATGCCGCGCCTAGCCCCAAAGCGCCTAGAAGAGTCAGTTTCGTTACTCTCTCAAGCCCTAAAAATACAAAGAAAAAGTGAAGGATTCAAGGACACTTTTGTATTTAGTTTAGGAGGAAGTGAAAGACGATCAGGTTTAAAGTAAACATTTATAATAAATATTTACAATTCAATGCTATCACATTTCAAATAAAAGAGAGTATAATAATAACAAAATATATTCCATCAAAGTCATACTTACCTAAATTACGAGTGACTCATCTTGGTTTAATTCTAAAATAAACTTATACAGATATCAAAAACAATGTGTTTAATTTATATCTGGGCGAATTCGACGAATCGAATTTAACATTCAAACCGGTATGGTAGTTGGGTTGATATGAGATTTTATTTATTGTATCTTTAGTTTACCTACCTAAACTACAATGTCATAACAAATGTTCTAATTGAGATAATTCTTATAATATGATTCGTCACTTGAAAATGCACCAATCAACTATATTTTTGGAGAATACTCTGTTCTGGGGCGTATGCTAGATACGCCGTTTTGTCCCGTTCAGTCTTGGGGTCGCGGTCGCGGGCCGCGGGTCGCTATCACTACCGCTTATCTGTAGAGCCTTGCGAAATCTCGTAGGAGTCGCGTTAATTCTTTGCATTTCTCTGCCCTGTAACAAAATCATAAATTAGGAAATGAGTTTGTTTATTACAAAGTTAGAATATAATGTGGCAGACATGAGTGTGCCAGAAAAGCTGAAAATAAAGCGCTCGGCTCGGTACGAATGGACATATCAAACGGTCGTAAATTAAGACAAACGCCACAAAAAGAGGTTCATTATCGCTTCCCTTTCGAAACATGTATGGGACGTATTCGTCAACAACCTTTTTTTAAAACGAAATCAAGTCTCGAAAGCGAAGATAAGCAAAATTTGCAATTTTTAATGTTACTTTTACGTTCTCAAGACGAAAGTCTATGACCAGTGTGTGTTGCCAGTGATGACTTACGGCAGTGAAACGTGGTCGCTAACTATGGGTCTCATAAGGAGGCTCAAGGTCACCCAGCGTGCAATGGAGAGAGCCATGCTCGGCGTTTCTCTGCGTGATCGAATTAGAAATGAGGAGATCCGCAGGTGAACTAAAGTAACCGACATCGCTCGAAGGATTGCTCAGCTAAAGTGGCAGTGGGCTGGACACATAGCGAGAAGAACCGATGGCCGTTGGGGCGGAAAGGTTCTTGAATGGCGACCGCGCACCGGACTCGGCTCCGTGGGTAGGCCCCCGACAAGGTGGACCGACGATCTGGTGAAGGTTGCCGGAAGCCACTGGATGTGGGAAGCGCAGGACCGATCGTCGTGGAAATCCTTGGGGGAGGCCTATACCATAGGCCTAGGAGTCATACTGACCTCATGGCGTACTGGTGGAACTGCGCGCACTGCTGCGGCGTGGCGGCGGCGCGCGCGGCCGGCAGGCGGCGCACCGCCGCTTGCAGCCAGTCCCTGTTGTGGCGCCGCTGCCACGTCATCAGCTCCAGGAGCGCCTCCGCCACTTCGGACAGCATGTACGAGTGCAGATGCAGCACGCTCGCCTCTATTAGCGCGAACGTTATCTCCTCGCCGTGCGTCGATAGCACTTCGCTGGTGAGAGCTGTAACACAAAATACGAATGTCACTGACACGTTCAGAACTCTTTTTATTGATGTTTCCTGTTAAATTATGGACCAGTAAATGGACTATTGAGTGATAAACGAGTTCAAATAAAAAATGATTCCGTGGATATTTTAACTTTATTATCTTACAAGCTTCCGCCCGCGACTTCGTCCGCGTGGACATTCGAGAAACCCTAGGGAAACTTGAACCGGAATAAAAAGTATCCTGTTCTAATTCAGGCTATAAACTATCTGTGTGACAAATTTCACCCAAATCTGCTCAGCCGTTTTTGCGTGATTGAGGAACAAACATCTAAACATCCAAACCCACAAACTTTCACATTTATATAATACTAGCGGCCGCCCGCGGTTTCACCCGCGTGGTTCCCGTTCCCGTGGGAATATCGGGATAAAAAGTATTCTATGTTTTAATCTAGGCTATCTACTATCTGTGTGCCAAATTTCAACAAAATCCGTTCAGTAGTTTTCGCGTGATCGAGGAACAAACATCCAAACCCACAAACTTTCACATTTATAATATTAGTAGGATTAGTAGGATCTTTGTTTGGGCTTTTAAAAGCATGAATTGCAAATTAATTTTGTCACTAAAATGTAATACTCCATCATCTCTAGTTTACTAAAATGCCTGTTACGCGGCTGCAAACCACGTCCCGACCGAGATGACCTGGTAGTTAACAACCGTATGCATGGAGATTTACAACATTTCGAAACAAACTATCGGTTACCAACTACAAAAAACATAAAAACGAGACACAATTGGCAGCCGTGTAACAGGCACTAAATGTAATATCATTTTTTATAGATAACTGATAAGGAACTGGAGTTTTTGGCGCCATTTTGTCGAATTCGGTTCGGTAACTATTTTAATTATTCGCAAATTGATTCATAGTGGATATTGTGTCTTAATTAAAATTGGTACGGTACAAGTGTCTACGCAACTGAACGATATGTGGGATAATTGAAATAGGCGCGATCTTGGTTGTGTGAAGCTGAGACTTTTATTGTAGTGGTGGCTACCTCGGCTTATCTTACCAAGTAAACTGTCTTAATATAAGATAAGATAAAGATAATTTATTTGCATAAAATATACGGTACATTGAGATCTTAATATTCTAAATATAGTTTCACATATTTTGCCAAATCTAATGGCGTGCAAATGTATCTTCATTAGATTATTTCGTATAAAGTTTTCTAGCAAAGACGGTAAAATATAATAACTAATCTATAAAATGTCAAAAAGGTTATATAAATAAATTGAATTTGGGTATTTTAATATTGTCAACTTTTTTCATTTAAAAATTCATTGATAGTATAAAAACATTTATCCATTAGCCATTTCGTCAATTTCATTTTAAACATGTTAAAGTTTTGTTCACGAATGGATTTTGGTATCTTATTGTATATTTGAATAGTCATAAAATAACAATTTTTATGATATAGTTTCGAGTTTGAAGCAGGCACTAATAATTTTGTAGGATCTCTGGACACATACTTTTTGTATTCCTTTGCCTTTTTAAATATCTCTGGATGCTTTTTTACAAATAGCCCAGACTCCAGAATGAACAAGGATGGTAACGTCAACAACTTTAACTTTTTGAATAGAGGTCTGCACGAATCCATTGGATGAGCTTTGCAAAGAGCTCTTACACATTTTTTTTTGTGTTATAAAAACCTTATTGAATATTGGTGAGCTACCCCATAAAATGACTCCGTACCGTAGTACTGAAACTACGTAACCATGATAAGCTATTAGGGCTGTTGTTTCACCTGAAGTTTTGCGTATCATTTTAAGTGCATAAACGAATCTATTCAACTTTGTGCATAACTTATTTATATGTCCCTTCCAATTACAATTACTATCCAATGTAATGCCTAAGAAATTAATTTCATTCATGTCTTCAACTACGTCATTGTCTGTTTTGATATTAATTTTTTGTCTTGTATTTTTATAATTATTGAATTGTACTATCTTCGTTTTCGATACGTTTAATGTCAAGTAATTTTTAGTCATCCATTCTTTAAATAAGTCAATTTTTAATCTTAATGTATTGTCATGGTCAATAGATTTATTATCATCAGGTATAACAACGGAAATGTCATCTGCAAATAGTACGCACTGATAGTCGGTTATATTGGGAATGTCATTTATGTATATTAAAAATAAAAGTGGTCCCAATACGCTACCTTGCGGAACACCACAGTTATTTAATTGATATTTAGAGTTATATGAGGTAAGTAAATTATTTTCGTCAGTTTTTGATATTTCTACGATTTTTTAAGTAACTATTGATCCAATCCCATGATTTCCTTCTTATTCCGTAACGTTCACATTTATTTAATAGGACATTATGGTCAACATAATCAAATGCCTTACTCATATCGAAAAAAATGGGTGAAACTCGTTTTTTAGGGTTCCGTAGCCTAAATGGCAAAAAACGGAACCCTTATAGATTCGTCATGTCTGTCTGTCTGTCTGTCCGTATGTCACAGCCACTTTATTCCGAAAGTATTAAGACTACACAGTTGAAACTTGGTAGGTAGATGTATTCTGTTAACCGCTTAACGAATTTAATACAAAAATAAGAAAAATAAAAGATTAAGGGGGGGCTCCCCATACATGGAACTGAAACTGAAAAAAATTTTTTTCTTCAAACCAACACGTGTTGGTTGTCTATAGATAGGTCTTTAAAAATGACATTGAGGTTTCTAAGACAACTTTTTCTCAAAGTCAACCGTTTGAAAGATATTCACCGCCAAAGTGGTAAAATGTGTGTCCCCCCCCTTTAACTTTTGAAATAAGAGAGTGAAAAATCTAAAAAAATATATGCTGTAGATCTTAATAAACACTTTCAACCAAAATTGGTTCGAACGAGATATAGTAATTAGTTTTTGAGATATAGCACATTTTCCAAAACCGCAAATATAACTTTGTCATTCATACCAACACTGTGAAAAACAAAGTTATTTTTGCAGACAACTTACCTGGGTCCACTTTAGATGACATTATGAATATAGTTGTAAAAAAATCATTCAGTGATAACACTAACTTGATAATTTTAATTGGAAATAGGGGTAATGTCAACAAAAACCAATTGATGACATATTGTAATTCCCTCTGTTCTCTGAATGTTAGTAAAGTGATATTGTTTACATTTCCCTACAGCAAAAGTCTGTCACAGGTGGAAAATAATGTAAGATTTAATTTGAATCTATCTTTAAATACAGTGGCATTTTATAATAGCCAACAGCTGCATTTAATTGACATTAATAAATTATTTTACAATTTTTACTTAACAAAAGATAAATATTATCTGCCTTCTTCTTTTACGAGACAAATAGCATTATCGCTATCTTTTTATTTTAAACAACTAGCCAATAATTTGGCTAGTCAAACATCTGCTTCTATTGAGCAGTTAACGTCTGACATGTGTAATTCAACTTTGGAATCCGTTCCAAATAATTCTGTAAATAATTTTAGTAATAATTTATTACATTTAAATTACCATTTGAGACAATAGAGGCATCCTCTAGCGCTAAGCCGACAATAGGAAAGCCAAACTGTTTAAGAATTGTCCATCAAAATATACAAGGCTTTTCTCGCAAGGATTTAGAAATTAGCTTATTCTTAAATTCTGAAGATATTGATGTGTTATGTGTTACAGAGCATTGGTTGAAAAAGCACGAATTAATTTTAAGTTTGGATAATTATAAAGTTGCTAGCTCGTTTAATAGGAAATCTGCCATAAGAGGGGGTTCACTTATTATTCTACATAATAGTTTACATTGTAAAGAGCGCAAAGATGTAGTATCCCTCTCAATTGAACGAACCATTGAGTTGTCTTGTGTGGAACTTGATCAAATAATTATAGTATGTGTATATAGACCCCCCACCGCGAATTACTCTGAGTTTGAGTCCACTATGGAGGAAGTGTTAAAAATAACTTGTAGGAAGAATAAAAAAGTCGCGATTTGTGGAGATTTTAACGTCGACATCTTAGATCCTAAATTAGCCAAGCTATCGAGTAGGTTCATAAACCTATTTAAATCATATAATTTACTACATATTTTTAATGAACCAACACGAATCACTCCCACATCGGCAACCTGCTTAGATAATATTTTTTGTAACTGTAATGTTCTGGAAAAATCAATTTTGAATTGTATTAAATCCGACCACAGTGGACAATTAGCCTCTATTGAGCACCATCATGTTCCGCCTAAACGGGAAATAATGTGTAGACCAATAAAAAAACACTGTATTGAAAAATTCAGAACCAATGTCACAAGTAAAATTGAAACATTACCAGAACCAAATTTTAAAGCCAATAACTTATATAATCATTTATTTAGCGTAGTTCAAACCGAATTTAGTGAAACTTTTAAGCAAAAAGTCATCAAATGTAACGATAGTACGAAATTTAGTGACTGGGCCACACCCGGTATATATAAGAGCAGAAGGAAATTATACGAACTTTATGCAGAAAAAGCTACTTCCTGTGATCCTAACTTCATTGAATTTGTCAAGAAGTATTCACAAACATTCAGACAGGTTTGTATCCTAGCAAAGTCCAAGTACTTTGCAAATAAAATAAAATTAGCTGATAATAAAATTAAGGCTACTTGGAATATTATCAATAAAGAAACGGGCAAATCAAAATCCAATATAAATTCCTTCTGTTTAAAATCTGGTAATCAAACTTTTGAGTCTGACAATGAGGTCGCTAAAGTGTTTGAAGATTTCTTTGCTAGGATACCAGCAGAAACTACCAGTACTCTTAGTGCTTGTCCCAACATCGCTGTCTCCCTCCTGGAGTCTAGTGTTGATAAGTGCAATGAAGCTTTTTCCTTTAAATATATAAATAGTGCAGATATCATTAAAGCTTTTAAAACAATTAATGTTAAAAAAACAGAAGATCTTTGGGGCATGTCAACAAGCATTATTAAATCAATTATTGATATACTAGCCCCTTACTTGGCTTTTATCTTTAACAAATGTATTGATGAAGGGGTCTTTCCTGACTTAATGAAAAATAGTAAATTGATTCCTCTTTTTAAATCTGGGGATAAAAGTGACCCAGCTAACTTTAGGCCAATATCAATACTTCCAGCACTTAGTAAAATATTTGAAAAAATTATATATTCCCAATTATTAGATTACTTCACATACAATAATATACTTCATAAAAATCAGTTTGGATTTTCCAAGGGTAAAAATACTACTGATGCTGGAATTGCACTTCTCAAACATATTCTTGACGCTTGGGAAGAAAAGCAAGATGTAATTGGTATTTTCTGTGACCTTTCTAAGGCATTCGATTGCGTTGATCACCAAACACTATTAAAGAAGCTAGAACATTATGGTGTCTCTGATAAATCAGTTAGCCTTATGAAATCGTATTTGTTCAATAGAACTCAGAAAGTAGTGATAAATAAAACTGAATCTACTGGAGCCCCCATCAATATGGGTGTGCCGCAGGGATCAATATTGGGCCCATTGCTGTTTCTAATTTATATAAATGACCTTCCCAACTACGCGAATAATTTATGTGAGACAGTACTATTTGCGGATGATACTTCTTTAGTTTTCAAAGTAAACAGAGGTAATAACTGTTCGGACGAAGTAAATAGTGCCCTCTCTAAAGTTTCATACTGGTTTAATAGTAATAATTTAGCACTTAACCCCAAAAAAACTAAATGTGTAAAATTTTCATTGCCTAATGTTGAGCAGACAGAATTAAATATTAATTTGAATGACGATGAAGTCGAGTTTATTGAAAGTACAAAATTTCTAGGTATTACACTAGATTCTCGACTTCAATGGGATCCACATATCGAAGCCTTGTCAAGTAGACTTAGTTCAGCAGCATTCGCTGTTAAGAAAATAAGGCTTTTAACTGATATTGAAACGGCAAGGTTAGTATATTTTAGTTATTTTCATAGTGTAATGTCTTATGGACTGCTATTGTGGGGCTCAGCTGCCAGTATTGAAAATATTTTTGTACTCCAAAAAAGAGCTGTTCGCGGCATATACAATCTTCGGCGGAGAGATACCTTGAGAGAACTGTTTAAAGAAATAAATATTTTAACTTTGGCAGGCCAATACATATATGAAAATTTAGTTTATGTAAGAAAACACTATGATTCATTTGCTAAGAACAGCAATAATCACCAGTTTAATACAAGAAATAAAGATAAACTTGCCGTTCCAAGATTTAGGCTTGCAAAAACTAGAGGTTCATTTATGGGGAAAGGCATAGCCTTTATTAATAAAGTTCCACAACAAGTAATTGATCTTCCTTTGCATGAATTTAAAAACCATGTTAAAAAAACGCTCATGGGTAAAGGTTATTATAAAGTAGACGATTATCTTAAAGATCAAAATGCGTGGAAATGATGTAACACATAACTACTATAAGTACTTTGTTGCCAATATAATAAGTCTATGTTTGTTGCCAATAATCCTGTCACCCTGTTGTAATTATCTGGTAACGATATATTTAAGTTTGTAAATATCGTTACTTATTGCTATTAAAGCTGATAAGTTTCTTGCGCCCGTTCTTCTTGTCAGTTAAAAAAGTCTTGAACGGGTGGTAGGAAAATATAGACGATTCAAAAGTACTTAATAATTAAGTTTATTTGAATAAAGCTAATTTTGACTTTGACTTTGACTTTGAGACGAAAAATTATGGGTGGTATTAAATATGGTATGGTATAAGGTAACTACGGAACCCTATGGCGCGTGGCCCGACACGCACTTGGCCGGTTTTTTTGTCAATATTCTCCACAATGTTTTGGACTAGCTTGAATGCAGCAAGTGTAGTTGACTTGTTTTGCTGAAAACCATTTTGTTCATTTTTATTACATTGTGTTTTAGTAGAAAAGCAATAAGTCGTGCATACATTAACTTTTCGAGGATTTTGGAAAAAAATGATATTAATGCTATGGGTCTATAATTGCCGAGTTCTTTTTATCTCCTTTTTTAAAAAGAGGTTTGAGAATGGAGTATTTCAGTTGGTCAGGGAATACACCTTCACTTAACGACATGTTTATAATGTGACATAGTACATCTGCAAGCTCAGAAGCAGATTGTTTAATTATATATGTTGATGCACCATCGTAACCAACAGCATGAGTGTTATTTAGAGATTTAATCGTTTTTACGACCTCGTCTCCAGACGTCGAGGCAAGGAATAATGTGTCATTTACTGAATTTAAAAGATTATAATTTGGTCTTTGACTTTTATTTGTATCGTTTTGATGGTTACTATTTGAAATAAAAAAGTTATTAAAAGCGTTAGCAATCTCATTAGCATCTGATATTTCCTTATTATTAATCTTAATACTGCTAATATTGTTAACACATCGATTGTTATCTAATTTATTTTGAATTATTTGCCAAGTGGCTTTACCCTTATTTTTTGATTTGCCGACGAACTTCTTATTAATATTTCGCTTTGAATTAACGATACACTTCTTCAATAATTGTTCGTATTTTACGTAATTGAGCTTATTTTGAGGTGTTTTATTTTTATAGTATGCAAAACGAAGTTTTCGTTTTGTTAAAGATGATTGCCTGATGCCTCTAGTTACCCATTAAGGCTTCGTGTCTATGGTGATTTTAATTTTGTTGATTGGGAAACACAGATTGTAGTATAACATAAATGTTTCATGAAATATGTCAAATCCACGATTGACATCTGTTTCATTTAGTACGTCAGTCCACTTTAAACTAGCCAGTATCAGCTTGAATTTTTTAATGTTTTCTTCATTATAATCCCTCTTAAATACTCGGTATATACTCGGTGCCAAATGCTCCAAGCAGCATTGGAATGCGATGCACCCGTATTTTAATGTAAATTGAAACAATCTACCACTGAACTATTCAACACTTGACACTGGCAAAAATTACTCCCTGAAGAGGAAAGTAGATTGCCAAACTAAAAATAAGAAGAAGAAGATAAGGAACAAGGGGCATCAGTAGCGTTGTGGCTATAGATGTGAAGGCGGTTGTTATCTTAGTCAGCCAGCCGATTAGCAGCCGCTTTTTTCGCTGACTACGGTGATCACCCATAAACAGCGGCTGTCTACAGTTGAAAACATGACATCATGTTTTATTTAATCCGTTTTATGTCCTAAGTGATTATTTACATTTATACTAATAGATACTTATACTAATATAGAGAAGAGGCCTATACCCAGCAGTGGGTTGATGTGGGCTGAATATGATGATGATGATGATACTAATACTACCTACTTAACTTATACGTTACTTCAGATTTAATAATTCAGATAAGCGCTCTTTCGTATTTCTTAGTTGTGTCGATGTTATTTAGAAATACTTAACTTTTGAATTTATTGTTTCATCTTATTCGGGCTGATCACATAATACTATAACCAAGAATCACAAAACGGACGTCGTAGGTATATGTGAAACTTTGCGAAACGCCAAGCTTTGCGAGCCTTGCATTAACCTACTTATTACCTATACAATAATAATAATAAAAGTGGCAAAACGGAGTTTCATACCTACAGATTAAATACTAATTATGTACCGTATAAATAAGTATGGTAGGTGTACATTAGTTTATTATCTGTCTTTTTGAAGGAATTTGCAAAATACCTAATTTATAATATTTAACATTTTATGTTTTAGACCATGAAAAAGTAGGCAATTAATTTAGTAAAAATACCTATTTGTATATGTCGTGGGCTAATCGTTGAACTGGGCCGATCGAGATCTGCCTGGCCAGATCACGATGTGCCGGCATTTCATGATCTGGCCAATAATTTCATGATGTGCCCAATCAAAAATTAGGCAGATCGATAAAGCAACCTATTCTTCGGTTTACCCTACTAGTACTTAGCCACATCGAGATATGGCTTGGCTGGGCGCATCGTAATATACTTCCGTTTCTCGACGCTTGTGGCGCTGTAACGCTGTTTGCGCTCTGTTAGATGTGTTTACGTGCGAGCAAGATGGCGGCGTCACAAGAAATCGAAAATTGTGATAATAAAAACAATACGTTTTTAAGCGACATTTGTATAACGCACCACGTGTTAAGATGATAATAATGAGAATGTTAAGATGAGAATGATGATTTATAATAAACAAAATTAAAAAAATAAGTAATATACCTAATTTTTTTTCATTTTACTAATACTTTGGTCACTCTACAGACTATTTATCCCAGCATGGCTGGTTTTATCTTTATTAGTAAAATAATTATTTTCTAAACTTCATTTTATTTGCTTGTACTTTGGCCACCCCACAGAATCGATTTGCCCAAGCATGGCCGGGCAAATCGTCAAACGTTATGCTTTGAACGATATGGCGGGTTTTGAAAAGGCAAATCAAGAAATGCTGGCGTATCGTGATCTGCCCAGGCAGATCTCGATCGGCCCAATTCAACGATTGGCCCACGACATATATAACAGCTCGTATATTATAATAATTTCGACTCAGGAACTGTAAAAATTGTAAGACCTTTTGGTATCGCCGATATGCAGCCGGTTGCCAGCCGTTGTCTATACGATATTATCGGCTGCTTTGGATAACTATTTTTGGATTCCTGATAACAACCGCTGTTTTACAACTATAGTTGTGACACGTACCTGCGTGTGGATGCCTCTCGGGCGGCAGGTTGGCGGCGCTGGTGAGGTCGTATATGAACTTCATGACGGAGGAGCTGGCGTCGCGGTGGTCGAGGCGCGCCGCGAGCCGCGCCGCCTCGGCCGCCGCGCCCGCCGCGCCGCACGACACGAACTCCAGAGGGATGCGCTGGAGGAACCTACGACACAAAACACTAGTTTTAAAGCCAAAACGCACTGCCATCGACGACTCGATCTCAACCAAAAACATGGGCGACTTGAATATGGGTAGAGTTTCTTGTATATTCGTGCATGGAAATTGCAATATGATTATTACTTATTATAGAGAAACAAACTAGGAAAAATAAAGGCACGCCCTTTGTTGCAAAAACAGATAAATGAATAAGAACCGTCCTCAGAACACAGAAACAAAGGAGAAATGTTATATGGCGCAGTTTGTGTAGGGACCGATGTCGCCAGCTTACTTACACAAACGCATATTGATAGCATAATCTCGATAGCGCACGCACACACTATACGTCAGCCCGTGATTGGCTCAAGCACAACTCCGCCAATCCGGCCACCACGTTTTTGTTTGACAGTTCGCGGAAACAACATGCGACAGCTACCCAGATATTGAACTATTCGATGCGTTTGCTGTTCATCGCACGTTTACAACGCAAACTTATATGAAAGAGGTATGAAAAACAAGCAATGGACATAATTCGTAATAAAGTGTCATTTATATAGCTTCATGCGATGGTAAGTTCTAGTTTTACGGAATTATAATAAATTAATGGCATTTTAATGATAAATAAAATATAATTAGTATATTAACTCTGATAGGTGACTTCACTGTTGCTGGAATTAACTTTATCACTACGATTTCTGCATGTAATTACCGCACAGGTTGACATTTTGCGAAAAACAAGGGACGTGCGTTCCGAAAAAACAATTCGTGCAACTGACTAGGTACTGACGAGTTTCTGCGTGTTTATGCAGGAAATAAAGACGCGCAATACCGGTACGCCATATCTCTTTATTTCTGTGATCTGTGGAACCGTCTGTGAGTTGCTGCTGCGCCGCCCGGCGGCGTATTGCCATAATGTGTACTACTACAGATAGGAGTTGCTCTGAAATCGCACGCAATATGCTCTTGAAGCTGGAGAGCATAATGCATGTCAGTACAGAGAGATTCTGAAATAAAATACACTTTGCTCTAATCTGTAAGAGCGAAATACATACGAGTATAGACAATTTAAGCTGCTACGGTATATAGTATGGCGTGCTTCAGTATGAGCAAAATACATGTTAGTAAAGACATGCCCTTTAGCTTTTATTGAAATGCATTAACTTCATAGTATTAGAGTCTAAACTTTAATCCTAAAGCGACTCTGAATTTTTTTATAAAGCGTTTTGTACTTTAATGTCCTCAAGGTATGAGCGAAAGATAGGTCCGTACATTTTATGTATTACTAGCGGCCCGCCCCGGCTTCGCACGGGTGCAATGTAGTTACCTACTAATGTAAAACTGTGCTTTAGTGTGGTGTCAGTGTGAAGTTATTAGATTATACTACAGGTTATCTACATACGACGTACGCAAGGAGTGTTATAATATAATTGACGTGTGTGTGTGTCTGTCTGTCTCCGGCAACCTAGCTCCCAAACTTATGGATCGATTGGGATGGGAGTCTGTAATTGTTGTTAGTCTTTCCCTGGAAACCAATAATCGGGATGAAAAGAAGCCTGTGTTAAGTATTCCAGACTATAATCTATCTGTGTGCCAAATTTCGTCTAAATCCGTTCACCCGTTCAGACCTGATTGAGTAAGAATATGAACAACATCCAAACATCAAAACTTTATAATTTTTACAATTTTGTGATTATAAAGGTAATAACTGCACCCCGCAGTCTGTCGATTATGTAACCAAACTCGCATCTCACTTCGAACCTCACTTCACTTCGCGTGAATTTAAAATTTATTCATTTATTTTTGTGATAAAAAATCTTATCATTATCTTATTTGTGACTTACTTTGATTCTGTACTTATTTGTGTTTCAACACTGTTAGGGGATACATTTCAAGAAAATACGAAACAAGTATTCAATTAATATTGTTAAAGAATGTCTATGCCAAATTTCAAGTCAATCGGGCCAAGGAATCGCTTTCTCCCATACAAACTTTGCCACCCTGTTTTACCCCCTTAGGGGTTAAATTTCGCAAAATCCCGTCTTAGTGAGCACCTTCACCCTAAAAGGAACCCCCATGCAAAATTTGAGACTCCTAGCACTTGTAGTTTTTGAGAATTCGTGATTATACCCTACCTTTACCCTTTTATATATACAACGTGTTACAAAAATACCCCTAATGCCGAATATGGTAGATAGGGACCATCAAACTGAACAACTTTTACTATGGGACCAACTCTGAAATCGCGAAAAAAAAAACAGCTGTTTCATATATTTTTATATTTTCTTTATTAATTTTTGTATGAAGCAGTTGTTTTTTTTTTTTTTCACGATTTCAGAGTTGGTCCCATAGTAAAAGTTGTTCAGTTTGATGGTCCCTATCTACCATATTCGGCATTAGGGGTATTTTTGTAATGCGTTGTATAGATTTAAAATATTCTTTCCACGCATAAATTCGCAAAATAGAAAAAATATTGCTCAGTCAACATTAAGAATCAATATTTTTGGAGACTTCTCAATTTAAATAGAGGCGAAAAATCATTTAAAGATTCTGTCGCTAGCCCATCAACTCAACCCATATAGTTAGGGAGGCGAATAGGGGAATTTTCGGTAATACTCGAGCGTGGCAGTTTAAGATATGAGAGATACCTTGGACCTAATAGAACAACCTTGTAAAGTATTTAGCTCTATATGTAGTGACGCGCGCCTAGGATAGACGATCAGATTAGTAAAAAAAAATCGATAGTCTGAAATACTCGAGCGCGTCAGATTAAGATATTGGGGGTTGATTTTAGTGTTTTAAGACTAAATTTAACTAATCTGACGATAAGTCCTTGACGCCGCCGAGTTATAGGGTCGCGAACTTGTAAAAAAAAAACGTTAATCCGGCATTCTCGAGCGCGATTTTTTTTTATTTTATTTTGAAGAATATAATCTAAAACGTACTAAAAATACAAAATCTGCCGGTTTCCGCATGACCGGGAGTGTGGAGGAGCCATTTCGTCTTCCGAAAAACGCGTTGCGGCATATAAGTCGCGAACGATACATTTTACAAAAAAAAAGTTTAAATCACTCTCAGGCACTCAGCAGGAAAGAATTGTGGATGAGGAGCCACAATATGAAAGTTCGAGTGAAGAAGAAGAAGATGAATTGTATTGAGCAAAAATGTAAAGATCATACTTAACAATACAATTATAATCCATTTTTTATATCATTTCATTTTTTTATACAATAAATAATACAATTCGTACTACATTTCATCTACATTTACGTTGGTTGTAACTATCGCTTTATTGTCATTCTTAAATTCCCCGTTCTATCAAGGAGAAAGAAAGGAAAAAAAAACCAAAAAAACTTTCCGGTCAGATTAAGAGAACACACCAACATTTTTGTCAGATTAAGAAAATATGCTTTCAGGATACCGAGATAAACCTCCCCTATGAAAATCTGACGCGCTCGAGTATTTCAAAAAAACTTTTTTTTTTTTGCATTTTCAAAAATTCATCGTAACTTATGGTCACGCCGAAATCGTCAGTTTATTTGAAGGGAGCTTCCTTGGGGCCTACTTAACACCCCTTCCGAAAATCTGACGCGCTCGAGTAAATTTTTTTTTTTTGCATTTTTGACTACTTTATATGCCTACCCCCACCACGCAAACCGGCAGATTAGTATACCGTTGTTATCAGAGGCACTTGGGGCATACGTAGTATGAATATCTGACGCGCTCGAGAATGCCCAAGTAACTGTTTTTTTTTACATTTTTGAAAAACCGTACACGCCACACCCACCGCTAAAATGGTTTTTACCATACGAGCTTTTCTTTTCGAAATTATTTTATCTTTCGATTTTGATAGGTCTCGACGGCGCCGTTGAATTACGCCATTTAGCTACCTCGCCTCCCTAACTAATACCACTGGTTTCGTCTGACATAGTAATTTATACCAAGTTCGTATTTAAATTAAGAAAAAATTAAAATATAAATAAATAATCCGAAATTACAATTATATCGATAGTCGTATTACAAACACACACACACATTGACAAATAATTGAATGATAATTAGAAAACTTAATTTTTCTTTATGTTTTACTTATTGAAAAGGTAGAGCAAGCCAAGTTACCTTGCCATTCTTAGATTTAAGGTGTCTAGATCTAAGATGAAAATAGGCGGTAAACTAACATCAGTTGTAAGGAAAAATCGGAAAACAGAGGGATGATAAAAAGAAAAGGCAGCATACAGAGTAGAAGAGATGTGTCGAAAAATATTTAAATACCAAATGCAAAGAAACATCATATTTTATATAAAATAATAAAATTGATGTGGTAATTTACCTTTCTTTTTATAATCTTTCATTGTTGTAATTAATTTATCTAAATACCAAATAATCCTTGGGGGAGGCCTAGTTACCCAGCAGTGGGTGTCGTGCGGCTGATATGATGAAATACCAAATAATACAAGAAAAGAAAACTTCTACTTGTATCTTCAAAAAAATATTTAAAAATTTACCTAAGTGCTTCATTTTTTCAGTACTCAAATATCGCAATCAAGGCAACCTACCTACCTACAATATAAAAAGGTCATATTTTGCTTTAGAAATATGCGAGCAAACTGTATATTTATACAGATTGGTCTGTACTCATACGTAGTTCGCTTCAGCATATTCGTTATTTTAATGAGCACCAAGTGATCGAGTACCGACTATGGGTGTCTGTCTGTACTGATATACAGTATGGCAATTCGCCGCCCGGCGACTCTGAGTCGCCCAGTGACCGGTGAGAAATTACAGTCGCTCGGCGTCTGGTCAACAGTATGTTTTAACTCTTAACGCCTTTTCTATATGCCGAAGAAATAGTACATTATTGCAAAGGCAGCGAAATAGGCAATTGCAGGTCGAGTATGAGTTTGAAGGCCGAGCCGCAGGTGAGGACTTCAATGATGCGAGACAGGCAATTGCCATTTCGGCCGAGGCATATATAGTGCTTTTCTTAAAAAAATGCAAGGAAATAAAAAAGGGCCTTTTACATAATAATTTTAATTAATATTAAAAGTTATACTGCTCATGTTAGGACAATTATTGAACGAAAATGTTATCGATTTTCGCTTCGCCTTTGTCGCTAGATATATATCATCTGGGGCTTCGAGTAGAAACTGCTTTATGTTTCCAGTCAAAATCTTCGATTTTTTGCTCTTAAACCCAGACGATTGTCGTTTTAGAAAAGTTGATAAATTTCCGTACCTAGTTCTTCAAGTCAATGCCGTTTTTATATGAACTGTACATTTCAGCATAGAATAAATCGCCCATAATGTAGACGGCTTTTTAGTTTTAGCAATTTCATTGAAATGGGCTAAAAACACTGTTTCGGAGAACAATTTTGATATCCTTTCATATATTTTTCTTTTGATTTCGCTGGAAGCAGGTTTTCCATCGCTAATTTAGCTTCCGATCTTCAATCTGGTGGAGTGCAGTCAATGTTCATTCCATTTTCACTTTCAGAATCATCGGAACTCATTTTAATTATTTTTATTAACAAAATAACAACGAACTTTGCTTTACCGCCAATTTTTTATTTTATTTTACAGTTTGTGCCGAAAGGTAAACGCATCTGTGGCTATACAGCCACGAGAACGCAATGTGTACGATAGATGAAAGAGTTCTAAATTCAAACAGCACACCGTTTCATACAACATTGCCGGCGCGCTCTTCGTTCCAAATTCAAAGAACGCACCGGGAAGTGATTTGGTTTTTCAGTCTACGTAAATATGATACTTCGCGTGTCATTTATTCAAAAGTAATGACAATATTTCCGCGCATGTTTAAGAAAACCCCTTTACGCGCTTCCCCACACGCTAGTGAGCGGGAGGGGGGCATGTGAGACTCGCCAGGAGGGGACCACAACATTCAACATTGCGCCTCCCTCCACGACTGCCCCCCGTGATCCCACCCAGCCGAGTGGCTCATTGGGATCTTAGGAGGAGGGAATACCCACTAACAACTCCGGCACTCGCCCTCGCACCGCCGGTTGGCCCTGAGGATCCCCTGTGGGAGTCGCCTCATGAGCCCCGGCAGTGGCCCGGTTTCCCGGGCCCCCTCGCGGACTCTTAACGCCTGTAGCACACCTCCACCGCGAAACAATACCAACAAAACCGCAGTAGTTCCGCCATGTTTTCTACCGACGACGATATATGACGATCACTTATTTTTGCGACGGAGGTGTGCAAACGGTCGAAGGTCGGAATCGCGCGTGAAAGAGACAACATCATAGTTAAATCAATACGTTAGAACAGGCTGTTTCGCTTGTCGTACAACTGACAATTCATGGCGGAACCTACTGCGGGTTTCGCTGGTATTGTTTCGCGGCGGAGGTGTGCTACAGGCGATTCCTTCATTTCTACCGCCATTTTAGCAATCACGAGCGTGGAATTAAAGACGTAAAAAGCTGGATTTATATCTTTCAGATAGTAACGTATCTAATCTAGCTAGGACATTGTAGACACAAACTGTAAAAAATATAATTTTGTCTTCTGGATTACGAATTAAGATATTAGAAGATTTGAACTCGGCTCTTTACATTTATACACAAACTAAATTTGAGTTTGCATCCTTTTCATTCCGTATCGAAAAGACAAGAAAATAATGCTAAAATTAAGTTTAGTCCTGTCAATTTAGTTCAGTCGTCTGTACCGAATCGCCATTAACTTCTTAGTTTAGAATTAAATAATTAAAAAAACAGATAATTACCTGATGCAAAGTCTAAATAGGTCATCGACTGTGTCCGGGTTGTCCTGTAGTCCATTAGGCTGTTGTAACAATTGGAACGCTTTAGGCATCAGTGCTTGTAGCATCGCTATGAGGTCTGGCACGCATTCCGGGGTGGAAGCCAATTCATCGAGTAGAACCGACCCGAGGTACAGCAGGCAGGAGTGCGCCTGGGCTTCATACAGTGTTGAGAGGGTCTGTGCTAGGGGCTGCAGGAGGCCGCTCGCGTGCTTGCCCGTGCAGCGGATGGCGAAGCGAAGCGCTCGACATGACCGTTCCATTACCCTGCCGTCGGTGGCGTACCTAGGAAGATGAGTTCTGTGTTAATTTAATATGTATAAGATATCTATGTTATCCGTTCCGATCGCCATCGCGATCAAAGAACGCTAGTCTGGACGCATGATCGGAACGGTGCGGAGGTACGCCGTCTCGATCGCCGACAGGTACGCTCTGCGGGCTGATTATCTAATTAGAAACCACCTAACGACCGGTCCCTTTTGACAGATAAATGTGATACATTGCTACTTTTTTTTGAGGTGAAAAAAAAACATGCCAAAGAAAAGTAGCAATGTATGTCGAATGAAACCGGTCGCTAAATAGTTTCTTTTTAGATAATCAGGGTGCGGATCCATCGAGAGTTTGTTTTTTCGCCCCGTTCAAAGAAAAAACGGAACGAAGGTACGGTACGGCGCTAGTCTGGACGTGATCGCGGCGTTCGCAGGTCGTGACCTCTTGACACATAGTATAGTCAAATTAGATCGAATTTGCAAAAAGATTAAAAAAAAAAATCGTGTAATTGTAATTTTTTATATAATCATTAAAAGACATGGACATAAGTTTCCTCCGAGTTTGCACCATTCCTGTTATGTACGGAACATCGTTTAATGTTAGGTATTAACATTAAAGTCCCATTTTTTTAAAATATAATACCTACAATAACAGTTTTTTTCCATGTTTTGTTACAATTTTGATTACCTATCACTGCACATCTAGCTTGCTTAAATCAGATAAAAAGTTACCGAGATAATTGACAAAATCTAAACCTAGGAGGCGCCACCTTTGTGACATCGTAGGTACTTGTTCCACTACTTTCGCGTTTCGCGCGCGTTACTGATCATCAAATAACTTTTTGTCACTCGCTAAAGTAGTGGAACAAGTACCTTACCTACGACGTCACAAAGGTGGCGCCCCTAGGTTAGGTTTAGATTTTATTTTAGCAATTATCGCGGTTACATTTCATCTGATTTAAGCAAACTAGGTGTAGATGCATTGATAGGTAATTCAAATTGAAACAAAACATGGAAAGAAACTGTTGTTGTAGGTATTATATTTAAAAAAATATCAGGACTTTAATGTTAATACCTAACATTAAACGATGTTCCGTACTATGGGCAACAGCGTCGCTTAACCAGTTAGCAACAAAATTCGTGTGCGCGCGTATCGCCCCTGCACGAACTAAACATATGTTACGACGGCGCGGCGTGCGAGCGATTTTAACCTTAGGAGTGGTTAAGCAACGCTGTTGCCCATGGTACATAACAGGAATGGTGCAAACTCGGAGGAAACTTATATTCATGTCTTCTATTGCTTCTATAAAAAATACAATTACACGAAATACTTTTAAACATTTAGCTTATTTGACTGGACTACAAGCGATGATCGCCGCGATGTTCGGAGGTTGGATCGGAACGCTGATACGGTACGGAGGTACGGAACGGGCAAAAATAGCGTCCAGAGTTCTTGGATCGGAACGCTGGTACGGAACGGAGGTACGGTACGATCAAAAGAACATATCTGATCTGGACGCACCTATACGCAAGATCGACAAATTCTGGTTTTTGTGCGACAAATTCCGACAAACTATCGACTTCATCATGGCATAGTCAAAAAGACACAATTTGTAACTTTTTTGTGGCGCAGCTGAAGTCCGGCACGTTAAACAAATCAAACGTTACTGATGCAAACAAAAACTTTTACGCAACACAAAATTTGCTAGATGGCACTTTAACCTTAAATATAACATAAAGTAATAATAGTAATAGAATATAATAGTATATTTACGACAAAATGTTGATATGACAAAGGCACAGTGTGAGTCAGCGAACTAAAATCTATGGAACAAGCATTGCGCTCAAAAAATGGCACCACACGAAAAGTACAACTAAGTGGATGGAGCTAAAAATGTTGGCATATAATTATGCAGCACAAAGCGTCTGAGCACTAGTATTGGGTAATAACGGGTTTTTCGCATACCGAACCGAAACTATGTATTGGTTTTCGATAACGGTTTTCAAAACTATTTATTTTTGAAACTATTTATCGGGGGTATTGTACGGTATTGCCAATTCAGCCGCACCAAAATAACTAGTTTTTTGATACAATGTTGGTATTTTCTTGACAACTATGTTTTACGGAGATTATTTAAATAATTAAGTACTTACAGAAATTATGGAATATGAAATTCACAGATTTGTTTTGGTGTTTTTTTATTTCCTTTTAACCTTTTTTATCAATATTTTTGTTTTAAGTTAAGATTCTTAAAAATATATACGTATTTTGACTTTTAATAAAATAATTAATATTATTGAAAAAAAATACTAGAAAAAATCGACTCACCCGTAACAGCTCAGACGGGATCCTACGGGTAAGTCGATTTTTTCCAGTATTTTCACTATTATATAAATTATCTTAATATAAAAATAGTTGTGAATGCATAAAATCTGAAATTTCAGTATTAAACATATTTATGAAACAAAAAACACATCAACGATTATAATTTCGTGCTATGTGGTTAGATGGCGCTATTTCCTATATTACAAAAGCACCCTGAATCGCACGAAACGAACACGGTACGGTTTTTAGAAACGTTAAGGTATTGCAATAAGGTCAGGTATTGAATATCAAAACATTTGGTTGCAATAACGTGTTTCTGTCGATAAATAGTTTCACCGCAGACCAATACATAGTTTTCGGTATTGCACCAATACATAGTTTCAATAACTATTTACGGTTTATAACGCCCATCTCTACTGAGCACTGGTTGATTATTAGCGACCATAATTTGTATACTCATAGATATTTTCTATACTTAAACGAAAAAATATGATACGTTATTTCTGCATATTTTTACTGCCTTCTTTGTGTCTTTTACACCATTTGACTACACAGGACGTCATTTCTAATAAACTTTCTCTTTCTCTCTTTTCTCCACAATACAAACTGCAATTATTATAAAGAACGTTAACGTCAGTCACCGGGTGCGTGGCTGCCGGACTTAAGCTAAGCCGGTTGTACTTTTTCGGCTCCGTGGTGCCATTTTTAACCGACTTCAAAAAAAGGAGGAGGTTCTCAGTTCGCCGGAATCTTTTTTTTTTTTTTTTTTTTTTTTTTATGTATGTTACTCGATTACTCGAAGACGGCTGGACCGATTTGAAAAAATTCTTTTTTTTGTTTGAAAGTATATACTTCCAAGTTGGTCCCATTGTCATGAAATCAGGATCTGATGATGGGATCCTGGAGAAATCGAGGGAACTCTTCAAATATTATAGGCACATTTATAGCGATTTTAGTATTTTCTTAAGTAACTTGTGCATTTGCTTTCGAAAAGTACCATTTTGAGAATAAGAATAAGAATAAGCTTTATTTTGCAAGAATGCGGTACATGAAATAAGATCTTAAAAATAAATCAAAGAGCAGGACACATTCACCCAACCTGGGCATGCAAAAAGAAAAAAAAATACAATATTCAATTTAAATTAATACTTAATGTCAAGTTTAATTAATAATGTCAAAATTCAATTCATTCAATAATACAATACTATTGTTACATTTTATGGTCAAAGTACTCACTTAAACTATAAAAACAATTTTGAATTAGCCACTTTTTTGAGTTTATGTCTGAATTGATTCTTTGTTAGCGTCTTTAGATCATTTGGTAGTCTATTATATATTTTAACAGCCATAGCATGACTGTTTCTAGAGGCCAGTGCTGTTTGCCTCGATGGAATTATTAAGTTATTTGGACGTCTACAGCTATGCGTCCGAGGAACATCACACAAACGTGGAAACAGCTCTGGATGGTTTTTGACAAAAACACACATCTCATATATGTATAAGCAGGGAACAGTTAAAACGTTTAGTTCCTTGAATAGAGGTCTACATGAAACCAAATTGTCCACGTCATATATGGCACGAATGCATGCCTTTTGAGCAATGAGAATCTTTTTCGTGTAGCAAGAGTTGCCCCATAGAACTATACCGTATCTTAAAATTGAGGAAACATGTCCATAATACGCCTGAAGAGCAGTTTGTTTGCTTGCGGTTTTACCCAGTTTCCATAAGGCATAAACGTAAGAGTTAATTTTTTTACACAATTTGTTTATATGTTCTTCCCACGTGCATTTATCATCTAAAATTATTCCAAGGAAAATAACTTCCTTTGTTTCTTTTATTTGTTGATCGTCATAAGCTATTTTAAGGTCTTTCTTATTTCCATTTTTATTAATAAATTGAATAATTTTTGTTTTATCTAAATTTACTCTAAGATTATTTTGATTAAGCCAATGTATTATGAGTTCTACCGTTTTGTTTATTTCTTGATTATAATTTTCTATTTTAACGCACGGCACCACTACTGACACATCATCCGCAAAAAGTACACTGGGATAATTTGTAACTTCAGGAAGATCGTTGATATAAATCAGAAAAAGTAAGGGCCCCAGAATACTCCCCTGAGGCACACCAAAGCTGTTTATTCTGACGTCCGAATGAAAAGACCTCAGTACTTTATCATCATCTATATTTAAGACCTCGACATACTGTCGCCTATTCATAAGGTATGACTTCAACCAATCGAGAGCCTTGCCCCTAATACCATACCTTTCACACTTAAGAAGGAGTAAGTCATGCGCAACAAAATCGAAGGCTTTGCTCATGTCGAAAAAGATGGCCGTTATAGGAGTTCGTTTATCTATATGTTCTACAACTTTTTTTACTAGTGAAAATGCAGCTAAGGTGGTTGATTTGCCTTTTTGAAAACCATTTTGTTCACATTTTATTAGATTATGCTTCTCGATAAAGCATGCCAGTCTCGCCTGCATTGCTTTTTCCATTATCTTAGCCCATATAGATATTAAAGATATGGGTCTGTAATTACTAGCATCACATTTATCTCCTTTCTTGAACAAGGGTTTTACTACTGAAACCTTTAAGATTTCTGGAAATGTGCCAGAGCTAAACGATAAATTTATCAAATGACATAGCACTACAGCTATTGCGTCTTTGGCGAGTTTAATATTTTTTGTTGCTATGCCATCAAACCCAGTAGAGTTTGTTGAATTTAATGAGTCAATAATTTTTTTAATTTCATAAATGTCAATAGGGTATAGAAAAATACTTGAACTATTAAATTTTATTCTATTTAGTATCGATTTATCAATGTCAAAATTATTAGTATGTGTCAGTTTTATAAAGTATTCATTAAAATAATTGGCAATGTCACTAGGTTTGTTGATTTTTTTGCTCATGTCATTTACGGCTGGTATAACATTATGTTTATTTGTTTGTCCCATTTTATTATTGATTATGTCCCAAGAAGCTTTAATTTTATTTTTCGCATCAGTTATGTATTTAGCATTTGTTATTCTTTGAGAGTGAAAAATACATTTCTTTAATAATTTTGTATAGTTATTGTATTTACTTTTGTTTTCACAGTTCGGATGTTTATAATAGAGAAAACGTAGATTTCTTTTAACCACAGTAGCCTTTTTTAATCCAATTGTAATCCAGCGCGGCATTTTAACTCTCGATGAGTGTTTTATTTTTTTTACTGGAAAGCAGAGTTCATAAAAAAGTTTAAAATCTGCGTGGAAAGCGTTGAAAGCGATATTTAAGTTTGTCTCTTTTAAAACTTCATGCCAAGACAATGCATGGAGACAAGACAAAAATTTTTGCACATTTTCCCGGCTATAATCTCTCTTGAACTCAAACCACACCTCTGGTGGTTTCTCAACTTCACCAACTTTAAACGTTAAAGTTTGGTGAAGTGAAATTGATGATGAAGACCAGCATAGATGATCATCGGAACTATTCAATACGAAGTAGTTCACTGGTATAATACGATTACTTTAAAATGGTTGCTAAGCTATTTATACTCATCATAATTCATATGGTGAAGTGGAGCTGATATTGAAGTACCAGGAGAACTCCTCAACAATAAACGCCCCTGCGTCGGGAAAAACAGTACTATGTAAAAGGTGATGAACCTTTGACATAAAGCGATTGTAACTTAGATAATATCATCACCAAATATACTTACCACAAAAAAGTTTAAAATAAAAAAGTTTTAATAAAAACAAAACCTCCTTCAAAAACCTAAAAATAATCTAACAAAAAACAGCTTCAAAAATAAATTAATGGCTCTAAAAAGCAAGAAATAAAATATTGAAATCGGCATAATAACTAACTCGAAAGTTTGTATGCATATCTTATATTAAACAACGCCTTTTGAAGTCGGGTGGGGAGGGGGGGGAAGGATATTTTTTATCTAAACTTTAATCATGGGTTGAAACCCCACCCGACTTCATAAGACGTTGTTTAATATAAGATATGCATACAAACTTTCGAGTTAGTTATTATGCCGATTTCAATATTTTATTTCTTGCTTTTTAGAGCCATTAATTTATTTTTGAAGCTGTTTTTTGTTAGATTATTTTTAGGTTTTTGAAGGAGGTTTTTTTAAGCAACATTTGTTTGCAATTACACTTCCATAGATTTTAGTTCGCTGGTGTGAGTAGTAGGTAGTTTCTCTGTCTACTTACTTATGCATAACGTCCCTGACGACCGGCCAGGCGTCGGCCAGCGCGGACAGGCACGGGTGCGGGCCGGCGCTGGGCGGCGCCACATCCACGTCGCGGAACAATGCCGCCATCTTGTCCAGGAACGTCACCGGGTCCGAATCTGTCCCCTTCTTCAGCTCCTTGTCGGATTTTACCAGTTCTGATAGGGGAGTCAGTTGGACCGCTACGGCTTCCCGCATCGCTACGCTGAGCTGTGTGTGGAGGATAATTTAATAGATTTTATACACCAATTAGCAACTTTATGGTGCCGAAGCACTAAACTTAAGAATCGCCTAAGACTTTTCTTATCTATAACTCGACCGAGATAACTAGGCGAATGACAGCTACATGACGGCTATAAGTTTGACACCGTTTTAATTTGGTCGTGTTGTAGTTAGGAAAAGACTTAGGCGATTCTTAAGTTTAGTGCAATCGGACGTATATCATTTATCAAGAGTGGGGTATCCAACCACATGGTCCTTCGAGCCGGATATGATACAAATGAAGATTATCAATGGCAAGTGGGAATTATTACCATCTTATTCATAAAAAGATATGGAAGACATAGACTGTTATATGGAATTTCTTGAAAATCATTATTCTATTCGTAATCGCTCAATAGTGACAAACTGTTTATAAATCTTTGATAAAGTTATAGAAGGTTCCTGTCTGATTATTTTATCACAATTTTAGTGAATAACATGGCAGACTACATAACAGCTGATTGAAGTGATAGCTTTCACATTATTATTTTTTTATTTTACAACATATTGACGTTTAACATAATGACAGACAATTATTTTCTTTTTTCGGAAGATCTGGATTTGTCTGTTTTGTCTATTCGTCAGAACGACAACATACTAACGTTAAAATAACATTTTCACTTCTCATGCTCGTAAAGTTCGTCTTTATGTTGGGTATAGGCTGCATAAAATAGCTTTTCATCCCTTCTATTCGAAAAATGATGCTTTGTTCCTATATAAGTGGGACCAAAATAGCTCTTTTCTGGTAAGAACTTTTTAGTGGGAGGAAAAGAGATTTGAATTTAGAACATGTATCTTTCAAAGAATTCGAACGCAGCCAGCGGGCTGGTATGTATTGACTGGCTGTATAGACGGCGCGGCGAGGTCGCCGCGCGCGATAACCCGCGCAAACTGAAAAAAAACATAAGCGCGCGAATTAAGTCTATGTTCTTGTAATTAGTAGATACTTTGTTCTATTTTGCTAAAATAATGAGTTCTCCGTCGAGTTATGAAAGTGACAATGTATTAACTCCTGAAACAATAACTATAGAAGCTAACAACGTTGTACACTTATTTTTACTTTTCACGTGTCTTTTTTAAATAAAAATCATTTGCATTAATTACATAAACACAGTCCCCTATTTATTTTCTCATAGAAAGTGGATGAAAAGTAGAGTATATGACTCGGGCGCAAAATATTTTTGGCGAGGGCGACATACTTTGAATCCCTCGCCGTAAAAATATTATTTTGCTCCCTTGTAATACAATCTACTATTTTATGCTCTAGTGCATAAAGTAAAATCTTCGTCTAAGTCTCAGATTTTAAGACAGGTCGTCAGGTAAACAGCCACACACGCAATTTAACTTCGTTGAATTAACTTGTTATTTCATTCTGTTTCTTCATTTTTTGTTGTGTTATAATACTTTTGTAATAAGTAGAAGTTTGCGGGATGAGGATAAACAGCGTCACCGGCATTGACAAGACTTGATGATGTTGAACCAATAGTGGTTTATTATGTGCTGATGATTACAAACACATGAGACGAACCCCGCGAGGTCCCACCAGCGTGGAAGCCAAGCTTGGTGTCGTCATATTGAATTGAAGGTAGACATGAGGCGTATTTATTGTAACAGTTAAAAATAACGGATAATTAAGTGTAACTGTTTCGCCCTGTTACGAGCGCTATGAAATAACTGTTGTTCAAAGGAACAGGCGAAACAGACTGTTCTCGCCGTCTTCACTGTTCCCTGTACCGAGCTGTTATCAGAGTAACAACCTGTTGCCATTGTTCCGCCTGTTACGTGGAACAAGCGCTTTCTTACTCTAACATATATGGAAAGAAAAGAGACAAAGCTTGTTATTTTTATCTGTTATATAAACCGACCATATCAAAAATACATTCGACTTTGTAAATTAGTCGTGTTATCTGTTCCTGTGTTTGTTTATGGCCTTTTTTGTTTTTTGTGGCAATAGAGTGGCTGTTTTGCCAATGTTATAAGGTAGGTAAACAGGCTGAATTAAATAAAACTTTTTTATTTTTATTTAGATTCTAAAGGATGTTTAAGCACTTTATTATTTACGTGGAATGGATGCATTTGTAAGCAAATTAGGATGTGCGGGTAGGAAATGGGATATCTAGTGCTGCCAGGGAGTTATGGAAAAGATCATGGTTCCCAGATTGGGGGTTTTTTGTAGTAAAAATTTTCTTTTAGCAGACTTAATTCACCTGGTATTTCATGATCACCATTTATGTCTCTACTGCTGGGGCACAGGCAATGACCGGAAGAACAAAATGATGTAGAGAATGTAGGAAAACATTTCACTAGTGATCATTCGTTAAAAAACGGGTGTAAGCGATTTTCGACCTTACTGACTTTCAAACTTCAATATGCTCGAAAATCGCTTGCTCCTGTTTTTAACAACAATCTATTTTTATTTTTATTATTTGAACTTATTTAGTAAATTTATGATAATTACTGCCATCTATCGCAATTTAAGTAAAAAGCTTAATGAAAGTAATACTGCAAGTAACTTCATTAGGTGACATGATGGTTCACCCAATACAAACAAGATGTCGCATGTATGCCGTAACTGCCGTAATGGAAAACATATTTTATAATATTAGATTTTACTTAATTGTAATAAAGTTTAGTCTTGCTTAACAGAAAAAATAACAGTTTATGATCGTTATAGATAAAAATAACAAGCTTCGTCTCTTTTCTTTATGTAAGTAGTCTTAAGGTTAGAGTAAAGAAGCGCTTGTTCCACGGACGGAACAGGAGGAACAATGGAAGCAAATTGTTACGACTGTTATTTTTGTAACAGGGTGTTGGAATTGTTATTTTAATGTAACAGGAACAGTTGTAACAGGTAGGCAATTTACCCTGTTACAACCCATGTCTAATTGAAGGTGTGACCGAGAAAGTCCCAATATGCTTGGAAGCGACCTTAGTGCTGATCGTTGATTCGATACAGTACCTAGCAAAAATAAGAACAGTCCTTGTACTATTGACAAAACGAAACACTACCGCGAGTCAGGAGGCTACAGCGCCATCTAGTATGCGGCGGCAGGACTAAACTTATTGTGGGTCTGACTATGGTTTGTTACACTTTTTTATTTTTGAAAATGGGTTTCAATTTTATTGAAAGACCTCAAATAAAAAAAATAATTTTTCAATTTTTGAATATGGGTATCAAATGAAAGGCCTTGATGGTGTGTTGCGCTGCCACCCGGCCACAGTCGATTTCATAATAAATGAGCATATCAATTAAATGTTCTTTAATTGTTCTTGCTGTACCCGTGAGTAGATTAATTGTACCACAAATATATCTTGTGGAAAAAGCATTTGTTTTTGGCCGGGCGGCGCCGTATACGCTGCAGCCCGGCCACGCATGTTTTCTATGGTAGGATGCTCAGAATGTTTCCCAAATATAAGCCAAACAAATGTTCCTTTTGTGTTCTTTATTTTACAATTAAATAAACCAAGATAAACGCACAAATAAACAGAAAGTTATGTAAATCTAAATATATAAAAGAAGAAACTGATTGCCAAAACCGCTGGGTTTAGAGACTCCAAATTTGACACATAGGTTCCTTATAAGGTCTAGAGGTGCACTAAGAAAGGATTTTTCAAAACTCACCCCTTAAAGGGGTGAAACGGGGGCCCAAAGTTTGTATGAAACTCCGTCAGTTTTGTAGCTAGGATATTAAAATTTTGTTTTTAGGCTGACAATTGAAAATTAATATACATATATTTCTGCATTTTTGAAAATACTACTCCCGAAGGGGTGAAAAGGGGGATGAAGTTGTGTATAGAAAATACTTATTTTCGAAGTAAAAATCGCTAAATTTATTATTTAGGCTTATGGGTGTAAATCTAATGCAACGTATATCGTTATTGTTAGTATGGAGATGAAATGGGGGTGAAATGGGGTAAATAAACCTAAAAATCGATATGGATGTCGTTATCTGGGTTTACTGGGATGACGATTGCGGAAATAACATTTATTTTGAAGTCCAACACGGTGGACATGATTCATTCAACCCCTATAGGGGAAGGGTGAAGTTGGGGTTCAATTTTTGTATGGAAAAAGAATATAAAATAGACATTACAACGTTAAACTTCATAGGAGCACGTCTAAAAATAAATACGCAAACATATATTTTGTGATTTTGAAAATCAACGCCTTAGAGGGTAAATGGGGTAAGTAAACATAAAAATCGATATGGATGTCGTTCTTCAGCTTTTATGGGATGGTGATTGCGAAAATGACATTTGTTTTAAAGCCCAACATAGTGGACATGATTTAACTCCTAAAGGGGTGAAATGGGGTTCACATTTTTAATGGAAAAAAATATAAAATAGACTTTACAACTTTAAAATTCGAAGAAGCACGTCTAAAACTAAGTAGGCAAAACACATATTTTGTTATTTCGAAAATCATTCCTTGAGGGGTTTTTACCCTCTTTAATATCATTTTTATAACACATATATGTTTGCACCCCAACTTCACCCCTCCCCTATAGAAGTTGTATGAATCATGTCCACCGTGTTGGACTTCAAAATAAATGTTATTTCCGCAATCGTCATCCCAGTAAACCCCAATAACGAAATCCATATCGATTTTTAGGTTTATTTACCCCATTTCACCCCCATTTAATCTACATAGGGATCGAAATACTAACAACAACGATATACGTTGCGTTAGATTTACACCCATAAGCCTAAATAATAAATTTAGCGATTTTCACTTCGAAAATTATGTATTTTCTATACACAACTTCATCCCCCTTTTCACCTCTTCGGGAGTAGAATTTTCAAAAACACTAAGACACGTGTATATTCGTTTTCAATTGTCAGCCTAAAAACAAAATTTTAAGATCCTAGCTACAAAACTGACGGACTTTCATACAAACTTTGGGCCCCCCTTTAACCCCTTTAAGGGGTGAGTTTTGAAAAATCCTCTCTTAGTGCACCCCTAGACTTTATAAAGAACCTATGTGTCAAATTTGGAGTCTCTAGACCCAGCAGTTTGGGCTGTGCGTTGATACGTGAATCACCAAACAGTCTCTTCTTTTATATATTTAGATTTAGATATCTTTCTGTTTATTTGTGCGTTTCTCTTGGTTTATTTAATTGTAAAATAAAGAACACAAAAGGAACATTTGTTTGGCTTATATTTGGGAAACATTCTGAGCATCCTACCATAGAAAACATGCGTGGCCGGGCTGCAGCGTATACGGCGCCGCCCGGCCAAAAACAAATGCTTTTTCCACAAGATATATTTGTGGTACAATTAATCTACTCACGGGTACAGCAAGAACAATTAAAGAACATTTAATTGATATGCTCATTTATTATGAAATCGACTGTGGCCGGGTGGCAGCGCAACACACGCCTTGATGAGCACATTCCAAAATTATATTTTTTTTATTAAAAACATGAGTTTTTTTTTCAATTTTTGAATATGGGTATTAAATGAAAGGCCTTGATGAGCACATTCCAAAATTATATTTATTTAAATAAAAAATGATTTTTTTTTTCAATTTTTGAATATGGGTATCAAATGAAAGGCCTTGATGAGCACATTACAAAATTATATATTTTTTTTATAAAAAAAGGGTTTTTTTTTTCAATTTTTGAATATGGGTATCAAATGAAAGGCCTTGATGAGCACATTCTAAAAATAGATATTTTGTCACAAAATAATTAAGAAATTTTTTTTTTTTCAATTTTTTAATATGGGTATCAAATGAAAGACCTTGATGAGGACATTCCAAAAATATATATTTTGTCACAAAAAATTAAGAAAAATTTTTTTTTTTCAGTTTTTGAATATGGGTATCAAATGAAAGGTCTTGATGAGCACATTACAAAAATATATAATTTGTCACTAAAATTTAAGAAAAAAATATTTTTAATTTTTACATTATTGTTGTTTAATTTCCTCACAATCGAAGTGAAAAGCAGAGTGTATAACTCGTACATAAAACCCATTTTACCCGAGACGTATATATCCATAGTCAAGTCGAGGGTACGTTTTTGAATGATGAAAGTTATATGACGTTTAATAAATAAGCCTTATCAGCATTGTAAAATTGACTTTAACTCTATATTTTTTTTTTAATAAGGCGGTTAGTATATCGCACAAGATTGATCACTTGATCTAGTTTATCACGAATCCTTTTCAATTAGTCACATACCTATACTATATAATTTTCATAAAAGTCATCATAGACACTCAAGGTCTATAAGTTTAGCACAAAATTATTTCTTTAGTATATTTATGGCGATGTACACGACTGTTTGTTGTCAATAAATAAATTTAAATAGAAAGATTACTGACCTGTTGCGGCGGCAGGGCGCCGATGGCGGCAGCCAGGGCGCGCGCGAGGGCGGCGGCGGCGGGCAGCTGCAGCGCGCGCGTGCGCGACGCCTCCAGCAGCGCGCCCGCGTGCGCACTGGCCGCCGACCGACACGCCTTGCAGATGTTCTGCACAACACATCGACATTTTAGGGCATGTATGCAAAGACTTATTGAAACCATGGGCCACTTGGGCAAATGATTAGTTAATGGCGGGCCACAGCACAAATTAAAAACATAAAAAGACCCAAAAAAAATTTTTTCCTTCAAATGTGTACGAGGGAATATTTTTGGCTGGCAGGCCCGGGGGGACACATGCGGCCCGCAGGCCGCGGTCTGTGCACCCCTATTTTAGGGCCAAGACAAGCAACCTTTTACCGATCGTATCGTCGTTTCAGTGAACGAAATTCACAACACGCGTTAGCAGGGGCCTATTTTATAAACATTACAATTCATAATTTACTACGATAATTTACGCATACATTGCGGTGCGATTTTTTCTAGTTTCAAATTGGCGACGACGCAATGAACACCAAACGATCGTTGTAGTTTACTACTGTAGTGTTTATGAAATAGGCCCCAGCGCGTCAACAGCGCCCGAGAAAACGTAGTCTGCAAGCGCCCTTAGAACTAAACCGCTTCAATACAGTGCAGTAACTCACTGGTTTCCCACTGGTTGATATACAGGGTCACTGGAAATATGACGTATTCCTGCTAAGGGGTTATAGATGAGGTCAAAACAAATATTTTTTGTCATATAATTTTTTCTCAAAAAATTACTAGTTTTTGAGTTAATTGAAATTAAGTATTTTTTTACCAAAAGTACGTTTTCAGACACAAAAATTTAAAATAAAAAATAACTACTCATTCGATTCCGGATTTTTTATCATTTTGGGATAGAAAACAATCTGAGTGTTGATAATGAATAAAAAAAAATTCATAAAATACAGGTATTTATAAAAAATTCAATCCTTAAAAGCATATTTTATTTTAATTTTTTTCAGATTTTTTTGAAATAGCATCAAATATGTTTAAAAAAATCCTAGTAACTAAGCGTGCATAATATTTTAAAAACATCACCATCTATTCAGCTTTCAGTTAAGGTATAAAACTTAATAATAACTTAAATAAAAAATTAGAAATTAAGACTTAACTAAATAGCAGTCCCATTTCATGTAGAAAAATTTCCTACTTCAAGCGCTTCGGAGGTGGCCGTATTATCCTACTTATTACATAAATTTGCAAGTTTGCTTCTTTGGATGATTGTTAATCAATCACGCAAAACGGCTGAACGGATTTGGATGAAATTTGGCACACATATACTTTATAAGCCGGATTAAAACATAGGAGGATACTATTATCTTGGTTAAAGGTTCCCTAGGGATTTTCTCGAATGTAAATGCGGATAAAGTCGCGGGCGGAAGCTAGTTTGCCATAAATGGTCGTACTTACTAAAAATACTTTCGTCAAAGTGAGTTTAAGACATGATTATTTTTCGCCGATGAGTCAAAATTTTATACAAACTGCATCACAAATAACCATGCATATCAGCCAGGCTTTCCTTTTGGCTTGTGTATGGATAAAGCGGACGAGCCATACCCACCACGTGGGCCCAATGTGGATTGGTCAGTGTTAACGACTGTAAATGCAGCCAGAACCAAGGGCTCAATGTAAGGTACATTGAGTTAATACCGACTGCCCGATCCGCATTGGGCCCACGTGGTGAGTTATGGCCCATCCGCTTTATCCCAAAAGGAAAGGAAGGCTTGTTCCCCAGCAGCGGGTCATTAGAAATGGCTGATATGCATGGTTATTTTTGATGCTGTCTGTATAAAATTTTGACTCATCGGCGGAAAAAAATCCTGTTTCAAACTCACTCGGACGAAAGTATTTTTAGTAAGCATGATCATTTATGGCAAACTAGCTTCCGCCCGCGACTTCATCCGCATTTACATTCGAGAAAATCCCTAGGGAACCTTTAACCAAGATAATAGTATCCTCCTATGTTTTAATCCGGCTTATAAAGTATATGTGTGCCAAATTTCATCCAAATCCGTTCAGCCGTTTTGCGTGATTGATTAACAATCATCCAAACAAGCAAACTTTCAAATTTATGTAATAAGTACGATAATACGGCCACCTCCGAAGCGCTTGAAGTAGGAAATTTTTCTACATGAAATGGGACTGCTATTTAGTTAAGTCTTAATTTCTCATTTTTTATTTAAGTTATTATTAAGTTTTATACTTTAACTGAAAGCTGAATAGATGGTGATGTTTTTAAAATATTATGCACGCTTAGTTACTAGGATTTTTTTAAACATATTTGATGCTATTTCAAAAAAATCTGAAAAAAATAAAAATAAAGTATGCTTTTAAGGATTGAATTTTTTATAAATACCTGTATTTTATGAATTTTTTTTTATTCATTATCAACACTCAGATTGTTTTCTATCCCAAAATGATAAAAAATCCGGAATCGAATGAGTAGTTATTTTTTATTTTAAATTTTTGTGTCTGAAAACGTACTTTTGGTAAAAAAATACTTAATTTCAATTAACTCAAAAACTAGTAATTTTTTGAGAAAAAATTATATGACAAAAAATATTTGTTTTGACCTCATCTATAACCCCTTAGCAGGAATACGTCATATTTCCAGTGACCCTGTATATGATTTGAGGTTGATAGATATGTTACGGCTAATACCCGAAGTGCGGCTAAATCTAGTTTTAGCCGGCTAAAGCTAGGTGTAACCGATAGCTGTTGGCTAAAACTAGGTGTAGCCGATTTACTCTTAAAAAAGTTATTTCTGTTGTTTGTTAAAAAAATAACCTCGAAATTTAAGGCTCACGCTACGCTGCGCTTCGCGCTCGCCTTAAATTTCTAACCTATATTCGGGACCTACAGGGGTAAAGCAAATCGTTTCACCTAGTTTTAGCCAACAGCTATCGGCTACACCTAGTTTTAGCCGGCTAAAACTTGGTTTAGCCGCACTTCGGGTATTAGCCGTGACAGATATAAAGGATGCGCCATAATCTATCATGCGTGCCCAATATGGATTGTGTGTTAACGACTGCAAATGGTAGCCGGCACCGACGGCTTAGCATGCCTTCTGAAGCACGGAAGAGCTACATTAAGCGGATCAAGGTTAAATTTTTAGTCACGCACGCACCCTATAGGGTATGACCGACGACCCTTGCGACATTTGCTTAAAGGGATGCACAACGCTGGAATTACTTTTATAGTAAAAATTATAGAAATTATTGAAAACATCATCGGTTTAATGATTACTAATTAACTATTTCTTATTTTGGAAAACTGTCAATCACAAAACTAGAGATGGTTTCTTTATAGAAGGGTTTTCAAAAGGTTTTTTTTTTTATTATAGCTTCAAGATTATAGGTTTATCAATGGTTGGTACATCATTGAAAAACTATAAAATTGGAGGTCAGTTTACGATTTTTTTCATTTGAGAAAAGTTCTAAATTTTTTAGTGGAGCCGGAAATCGCATATTTTCATGAAAATTGTGCACATTGTGATGAAAACGTGATTCTTCTACCTTCGTGATACTTCGTAGGTTACACTACAGTGATCATTTTAAGATGTAGAGGCAAGGTAGATTTGACCACTAACAAATTATAGAGGTCAAATTGTTCATCACGGACCTATCGTTTCGCCGCGCATGATGTTGGTCGTAATAACTGCTAATTTATAGCTACTATGGCAAGTGTGGTATTATTTTCGGATAGAAAAAAAGAAAAACCTCCTTCAAAAAACCCGAAAACAAAAACAGCTTCAACATTAAATACCTCTAAAAAAAGCAAGAAATAATATTCAAATCATTAGTTACGCATAACATCCTACTAATATTATAAATGTGAAAGTTTGTGGGTTTGGAGCTCACTTTAAACATTTCTGCGGTGGTGTCGTGTGAGGCGGGTCGTTACGTTCCCTCAAATATGGTTGAGCGAAACGATGGCTGGTTCATGCGTCATGCTCGTGAACGGGTGCTGCCAGTGGGAATGGGTCTGCTTCTGTCTGCTTGTACTAAGGGCGTCGCATATATTTTTTTTTCTTCATGTTTAATATTATCAATCTGTATGGCACTTCTTACTCAAAACATAAAATTAATAACTAGTCCTTGTTTTGATTTCTCACTTTTTTTATTGCTAATGACTAAAATGATTATTTTGCTTTCGTAATATTTTTTCGTATTTTTTCGTCTATAGTTTTGTAAGTAAAGGCCTATGAAAAGCTTTTGGATATTAATTTTCAATTCAGTGCCTTAGGATGGGTAGCCTAAGTATGTCATGCTCTCTTTAATCATTTCTGCGGTGGTGTCGTGTGGGGCGGGTCGTTACGTTCCCTCAAATATGGTTGAGCGAAGCGATGGCTGGTCCATGCGTCATGCTCGTGAACGGGTGCTGCCAGTGGGAATGGGTCTGCTTCTGAGTACCTATCTTAACGCATATTGAATTGTAAGAATTGCGTTTTTACTTTTTATGTCTTGCATCAAGTGTTTTTTGGTTCGAGTAGCAGACATAGTGATTTCTCAACTAGTTGAAAGTTATTTACTATATCATTTACCTATCTGAATGTAGTAGATATTTAATTTTAACCTACCTACCCATTGTGTGCAAACTTTTGTTAATTATTGTGATGGAAAATGACCTCACTTTAAACGTGGAGCTCATTTTTCAATGTTGACGACTCTGTATGAAATATACAGGGAGAAAAAACCGGCCAAGTGCGTGTCGGGCCACGCGCAGTAGGGTTCCGTAGGTACATTATATACCATACCATATTTTAATACCGCTATCATTTTTCGTCTGAAAAAATAACTTTGTTTTTCACAGTGTTTGTATGAATGACAAAGTTATATTTGCGGTTTTGGAAAATGTACTATATCTCTAAAACTAATTACTGTATCTCGTTCAAACCAATTTTCGTTGAAAGTGTTTATTAAGATCTATAGCATATATTTTTTTTAGATTTTTCACCCTCTTACTTTAAAAGTTAAAGGGGGGGGGACACACATTTTACCACTTTGGCGGCAGATATCTTTCAAACGGTTGACTTTGAAAAAAAATAGTCCTAGGAACCTCAATGTCATTTTTAAAGACCTATCTATAGACACCCCACAAGTATTGGTTTGATGAAAAAAAATATTTTCAGTTTCAGTTCCATGTATGGGGAGCCCCCCTTAATCTTTTATTTTATTTATTTTTGTGTAAAAATCGTAAAGCGGTTCACAGAATACACCTACTTACCAAGTTTCAACTATGTAGTCTTAATACTTTTGGAATAAAGTGGCTGTGACATACGGACGGACAGACAGACAGACAGACAGACAGACAGACAGACAGACAGACAGACAGACAGACAGACAGACAGACAGACAGACAGACAGACAGACATGACGAATCTATAAGGGTTCCGTTTTTTGCCATTTTGGCTACGGAACCCTAAAAAGCAGCCCTTGACGAGTTTCTTGCCGGTTCTTCTCGTTACAAGGTCTCCCGCTTAGGGTTTGTGAACCGATGGCGTAGCTTCTATGACATTCACAAGTGCTTGTAACAGCCTAGACTGAATAAATTATTTTGAATTTTGGATGTTTGTTCCTCAATCACGCAAAAACTACCGAACGGTTTTGGTTGAAATTTGACACACAGATAGTAGATAGCCTAGATTAAAACATAAAATCCTTTTTATCTGGATATTCCCACGGGAACTGGAACCACGCGGGTGAAACCGCGGGCGGCCGCTAGTACTTTAATAAAAAATATCTTTTATACAACGTGTAACAAAAAGGGGGTATCAACCCGAAAGGAGGTCAATGTACTCGTGAATCTGTTCAGATCGTGAAGGTGTTCACCTTCCACGAGAAAAAAAATTAAAATCGAAAAAAAAATGTTGGTCTCTCCATAGAAAATTTGAATTGGCCGCCAACATTTTGTATGGAGAGTTCATTTGATTTTTTTTTTCTGCCTCCTTTCGGGTTGATACCCCCTTTCTGTTACACGTTGTATAAGAAATAGACGACGCGCGAAGTTAAAAAAAATCCCCTATTTTTTTGTTTACACTTAAATTATCATTTTAATATTTAAGATAATATAAATAAAATAAAAAATTGGGAGTTTTTATAGATTGAATTTCCATGTAATTTAATATATTTTCATAACTGTACTACTCAGCCTATGTTTTGTATTATAACATTATAGAACACTTAATTCCCTTTAATCCGCACCCAATACATGTATATAGGATTGATAGAATCATAATTATCAGTATTTTTCAAAATACGTCGGTCGCCATTTTGATGACGTCATATCTCCGGAACAAGGCACTTTACAGGTGGTCTCCCGACGGATGTTGAACAACATACAAAAATTTAGTGCTGGTATCACAGAGATAATTGTACCGGCCTTTAACAGAAAGCATTTTTAATTTTTTTATGTAATTGCCGCGCTGTGTATAATATTTTTTTTTACGCATTTTTTATGAAACTGTTCCAATTAAACTTATAATATTTTTTATATCTGTATTATTAACTTATATTTTTTAAATCTGTATTAATGTGGCTTTCTAATCATATTTTTTATGCTGATATTTGTACTCTTTTTTTCAGCAACCAGTAATCAGTACTATTCAGTACTCAGCTGAATATCTCTCAAATGTATAAAATCACTTCTGCTGCCTAAACTACTGAACCGATTTTGATGATTGAGGTGTCCTTGGAAAAGGGGGGTTGTGATGATGTGTTTTCATATGTCAATTTCTTATACCTTTCCTATTTGGCTTCAAAAAAAGACGTAAAACGTCCTCGATATCGAATTTGACCACTAAAATACGTTAGGGGTCAAATCCAGATGGCCTCCACATTTTAAAATAATCACAGTGGTGTCTGTATAAGCATGGTAAAAAATTTACGCTTTCATCACAATGCGCACAATTTTTTCAATTTCCGGCCCCACTATTTGTGCTTCTGTCAATCAGATAACTGATTACTATAGTCTACGATTTACATTATTTTTTGGGACCGATAAATCTAGTAATACACTTGTACTATTGTGTATTCTGTGGTAAACGGCCCCTTAAGTGTATTAAATAAATAAATAAGTGGTGTTAAATAAATAAACTGTAGCAATCACTGGACGATGCGCTAAGCGAACCCACTACACCAGGGGTGCCCATACTTTTTCTTAAGGAGATCGACCTAGCAAAAATTTACGACTAAGAGATCAACATTTTGACCGTTTAACCCACCGAATATTTATCACTAATAAGCTTTTCTGGGCGATCGACCGTATGGGCATGTCTGGTTTATATTATTACCTGTAGCGCAATAGCAGCGGCATAAGCTAGTTGTTCCTCGCTCAATGCCCTGAAGAGGCATCTGAAGCTGGGCTCCAGCGCCTCGAAGTGCTGCTCGATCCACTCGCACAGCTCGCCCAGCAGCAGGATGCAGGTCTGGCATCGACAGGATTACCTGTAGCGCAATAGCAGCGGCATACGCCAGTTGTTCCTCGCTCAGCGCCCTGATAAGGCACCTGAGGCTGGGCTCCAGCGCCTCGGAGTGCTGCTCGATCCACTCGCACAGCTCGCCCAGCAGCAGGATGCAGGTCTGGCATCAACAGGATTACCTGTAGCGCAATAGCAGCGGCGTACGCCAGTTGTTCCTCGCTCAGCGCCCTGATGAGGCACCTGAGGCTGGGCTCCAGCACCTCGGAGTGCTGCTCGATCCACTCGCACAGCTCGCCCAGCAGCAGGATGCAGGTCTGGCATCGACAGGATTACCTGTAGCGCAATAGCAGCGGCATACGCCAGTTGTTCCTCGCTCAGCGCCCTGATAAGGCACCTGAGGCTGGGCTCCAGCGCCTCGGAGTGCTGCTCGATCCACTCGCACAGCTCGCCCAGCAGCAGGATGCAGGTCTGGCATCGACAGGATTACCTGTAGCGCAATAGCAGCGGCATACGCCAGTTGTTCTTCGCTCAGCGCCCTGATAAGGCACCTGAGGCTGGGCTCCAGCGCCTCGGAGTGCTGCTCGATCCACTCGCACAGCTCGCCCAGCAGCAGGATGCAGGTCTGGCATCGACAGGATTACCTGTAGCGCAATAGCAGCGGCGTACGCCAGTTGTTCTTCGCTCAGCGCCCTGATAAGGCACCTGAGGCTGGGCTCCAGCGCCTCGGAGTGCTGCTCGATCCACTCGCACAGCTCGCCCAGCAGCAGGATGCAGGTCTGGCATCGACAGGATTACCTGTAGCGCAATAGCAGCGGCATACGCCAGTTGTTCTTCGCTCAGCGCCCTGATAAGGCACCTGAGGCTGGGCTCCAGCGCCTCGGAGTGCTGCTCGATCCACTCGCACAGCTCGCCCAGCAGCAGGATGCAGGTCTGGCATCGACAGGATTACCTGTAGCGCAATAGCAGCGGCATACGCCAGTTGTTCCTCGCTCAGCGCCCTGATAAGGCACCTGAGGCTGGGCTCCAGCGCCTCGGAGTGCTGCTCGATCCACTCGCACAGCTCGCCCAGCAGCAGGATGCAGGTCTGGCATCAACAGGATTACCTGTAGCGCAATAGCAGCGGCGTACGCCAGTTGTTCCTCGCTCAGCGCCCTGATGAGGCACCTGAGGCTGGGCTCCAGCACCTCGGAGTGCTGCTCGATCCACTCGCACAGCTCGCCCAGCAGCAGGATGCAGGTCTGGCATCGACAGGATTACCTGTAGCGCAATAGCAGCGGCATACGCCAGTTGTTCCTCGCTCAGCGCCCTGATAAGGCACCTGAGGCTGGGCTCCAGCGCCTCGGAGTGCTGCTCGATCCACTCGCACAGCTCGCCCAGCAGCAGGATGCAGGTCTGGCATCGACAGGATTACCTGTAGCGCAATAGCAGCGGCATACGCCAGTTGTTCTTCGCTCAGCGCCCTGATAAGGCACCTGAGGCTGGGCTCCAGCGCCTCGGAGTGCTGCTCGATCCACTCGCACAGCTCGCCCAGCAGCAGGATGCAGGTCTGGCATCGACAGGATTACCTGTAGCGCAATAGCAGCGGCATACGCCAGTTGTTCTTCGCTCAGCGCCCTGATAAGGCACCTGAGGCTGGGCTCCAGCGCCTCGGAGTGCTGCTCGATCCACTCGCACAGCTCGCCCAGCAGCAGGATGCAGGTCTTGCGCACCGCCGGGTGGCTGTTCGAAGGCATCGACAGGATCGCCTCTACCACTTTGGGAACGTATTCGTACTCTTCACTGTGTAACAATGTTTTTTCCATTAGATTTGATTTTGCACTACTGAAACTAAAGCGCAACGTTTTCGAGAAAATCTGGGGAATAAGTTTGGATTTTTATCTAAACAGGATCTTTAACATGGATTATTTCAAAACGTTGAGCTTTAGGACTTTATACCATATAACATTTTTTATTCATCGATATATCCTAGGTCATTCATCGTGCGCCACTATATTTCTGAAATCCCCGTCAAATCAAAATTTACCACTTTGCCATAATGTTCATAGCCCTTTGTGATTATCTAAACAAAACAAAAAAGGATTTTACAAAAATGATTCCATAACAACATTATTTTGCCTCTGGAGCATTTAGACTTTGGAGTCTTAGAAATGGGGTTTACTCTGAGTAGTTCCAAAAATATCCGCTTGGGCAGCGCCACTGTCTCTGGAGACCTGTCAAACTATCAAACGCTTACAAGTTGTGTGAATTTTATGTGTTATTCGATTTTTTTCCTAAATTGACTATAAATTATAATGACTTCTTGTTGTGTGGTACCATTTTGTTCATCAAGAACGTCTGGACATCGTTTTCCAAAGGACAAAAGTCTAAAAAAGAAGTGGCTCGTCGCTATTCGAAGAGACAATTACGAGCCGTCGCAGTTCTCTCGTATATGCAAAAAACATTTCTTACCATCAGATTATATCAAACCCTTGGGCTCAGTGAGCGAAAATCGTAAGTTTGTACTTAGTATTTGTGTGATTTTGTCAAAAGTTTTATTTATAACCTAAACTTATTAATTTATTTTCCTTTTCAGCCAAGCTTATATTAAGAAGAGATGCAGTGCCCAGCCTGTTTATGTGGACCAAACCTACTTCTAAATCTGCTATCCAGAGGTCAGAAAGAGCTAGAAAAAGATCAGTTTTTAAAGAAACTCTAGCAACTAAAACAATTCCTTTGGAATCGGGTGATAAAGAACAAGATACATTAATGAATGAAATATGTTCAGGCGGTACAGGCTCTGTTGTGGAAATATCAGTCAGTGAAGTCACTGTAGAATGTCCAAACAAGGATATTGGAATTCAATGTGAAATAATTAGTGGCTTTAATGGACAAGATAAAAACACAGTTTCTGAAATAAAAAGTTATAAAGGCAACACTGCAATGCGTATTGAGTCATTTAAACAAGAATCAAAATCTCTGGAACTACACTTTTACACAGGATTTGATAACTATGAGCATTTTCACCTTGTATTTTCATTATTAGGCCCTGCTGTAAACCACTTACAATATTATCCTACATTTGCTGCACAGAAATCAAGTGATCGCTTATTAACGCCAGAAAATGAATTTCTATTAACTATTGTCAAATTGAGAAGAAATATGATTAATACAGAGCTGGCATTCAGATTCGAAATCAAAGAGGCTACAGTATCTCGTATATTTATAACATGGATTAATTTTTTATATTGTCAGCTGAAGGAACTACAAATATGGATCCCGCACAAAATTGCTGAAGAGAATATGAGACACAAAGGTCAAAAATGTACAAGCACAGTAATTATAGACTGTACAGAGTTCAAAATACAAAAGCCACAAAATCAAATTTCTCAGCAACTTACTTATTCTACGTATAAATCAACTAATACATTAAAAGTATTAATTGGCATCTCAAGTATTGGTACTGTAACATTTATTTCAGATGCTTATGGAGGCTCTATAAGCGATAGAGTTTTATTTGAGAAGTGTGGTCTTGTGGATTTATTTGAAGAAAAGGATATAGTGTTGGCTGATAAAGGCTTTCAGATTCAAGATCTCTTGATTCATAAAGATGTCACAGTAAATATTCCAGAATTTCTAAAACGACATTCTGGACAGCTAGAACCTCATCAGTTGCAGCGTTCAAAAAAAACTTCTTCACAGCGTATACATGTTGAGCGAATGATAGGGATTGGCAAGACTTACAAAATACTAAGCCAGCCACTAACTTCAAACTTGGTTCCTTTAGGTAGTAGAATCATATTTGTATGTTATATGCTTGTAAACCTACGTTCAAATATTATGGAAGGGCCACAAAAGTAAAGTAGTATGTATGCAGTCTTTTTCAACATTGTCATTAACTATAAGTTTACTTACTAATATAAGGTGTGTATATTTTGAAATAAACAACTATTTTATGATTTAAAAGTACTTATTTATTATTCATTGTCATACCGTAAAATTTTTTAAACAAAGCTGGTACCATATGGTTCTCATAAAAATTTTTTACTCTAGGAAGTATTACTTTATTAATCACATCGTCATTTCTTTCTACAGAAATACACAAGAAATCTTTTTTTGTCCAGATAATAAAATCACAAAATTGCCGCCCAGTAACATACATTTGTGTTTGTACTTGGTAGTAATAGTTCGAACTTTTTTTTAAATCAATCTTGTTGTTTATCATTTCCAGGTAATCTAAATTATTTGCAGTAATTAATTCATTTCTAATAGAATAAGGACACTTTGCTTCTAAAACTGTGCGAGAGCAGACAAGGCCATCGGGTGAGGCTGCCAAATATGGGTGATCTATAGAAATAAATAATCCACAAGGAAGCACCATATTTGTTGTAGCTTCTTTATATGCTGCTATTGCATCCTTTTCATGCATTTTTCCCCAAGTTGTTTGCACAGACTTGAAATGTTTGGGATTTATCAGTGTGTCAACAAATTGCTCTTTATTTTTCCTATCAGTCATATGTACAATGGTTCCAACTGTAGACGCTGTTATTCGTAGTGACCTTTCTTGAAACCAAGATTTAGATTTGTCCTGTTTTCTTGTTTTGTTTTCGACATTAACAACATCTTTTTCATCAACCTGAAACCAATGATAATATTGTAAACTACCCGTTCTGCAGAGCCCTGCTCACTGCTTGATGTGTAAGTACCCCGTTGTAGCGTACTGCGTATAAAATTAATTAAATCTTATCTAACAGTTTCATGAAAATGGAATGGAAGTTTCATAGAAATTGGTACAGTATTTTTAGCTTGACGCAAATTAAATAACAAACAACCAACAGGCAGACATCAGTTTGTAGGATTAACATTTTAGCAAGAGTAGATTTAGGTATTAGCATTATAAACAGGTTTACTTACTTGTATACGATTGTATATTAACTGGTACTCAGGTGATCTTTGTAAATAGTTATGATCATTGATCATTCCAGGAATAGACGCTGCAATAAAGGTCCCACTAAGAGCTAGTGTGCGCTTTCGGCTACTATTGTAATTAATAATAGCATTTCTAACTTTGTCAGAAAATGATGGCATATTTTTATAACAATCTAATCTCGGATCATAACACAAGTTTGACTTAAACCTTTTTTGGACATTGTACTCGGGAACACAAAAACTTAAATCCTCTGATTTTTTTGGAGACACATCCATTTTACTCTTTTTTGGCATGTGCCACACTTGTCTGCTCGATGTACAAGTGGATTTAATGTACCACTTTTGGTGTTCCTTAAAATTAAGAACAGCATAGGCTGTTGCGACATGCTTGCAAACAGCTTTTGTGTCCTTGCCAGCGACACATTCACAATTTCCTTCAACGATTTCTCCCTCTTCATAAATAACCATTCTAACAAAGTAAGTTAAATTTTTTGTCATTTCACTATTTACTTGTCCTCGATAATAGTGGTGATTATTGTGTTTTACATGTACCAAAGCACATAAAAAGAAATCCTTCATCATTCCATATCCTTTTCGGTGAACAGCGGCAAATGTAGACATTCCTTCTGCAGTGTTGTATACTTTCAAAAAATAATCATTGATGTGTACAATATCTATTTGTGGATTTTCACATTTATGATCTACACTTTTGAATAAACTTTCAGCTGGCCATGACTTTGGAATTAATTCTTCTTCCACTTCTTCCTCCACATCCGCTTGTATAAAATTATTATTGCGATCGTAAGCAATAAGTCTGAAATAAAACAATAATAATATTAGATCACAAAGTCACAAAGTTTTCAATTTAACAAAAATCATGACTGCGAAACGAGGTTATGTTCAGAGAAAATATAAGTTTACCTTTCAATTAGAGCTTCCTTTTTGCCTGTAGATTTTGCATTACGCTTCTTTAGTTCTAATTTTAACTCCGCAACAGTCCATGAACCATATTTGTCACTCATTTTAAAAAAAAACACTTCAAATTATAACGACAACAACCAAAATCACGTTTGACAGGTCTCCACAAACACTAGCGCCGCCAGTGGGAGAAATGGCAAACATAGCCCTCGGGGTTTACTCTGAGTAGTTCCAAAAATATCCGCTTGGGCAGCGCCACTGTCTCTGGAGACCTGTCAAACTATCAAACGCTTACAAGTTGTGTGAATTTTATGTGTTATTCGATTTTTTTCCTAAATTGACTATAAATTATAATGACTTCTTGTTGTGTGGTACCATTTTGTTCATCAAGAACGTCTGGACATCGTTTTCCAAAGGACAAAAGTCTAAAAAAGAAGTGGCTCGTCGCTATTCGAAGAGACAATTACGAGCCGTCGCAGTTCTCTCGTATATGCAAAAAACATTTCTTACCATCAGATTATATCAAACCCTTGGGCTCAGTGAGCGAAAATCGTAAGTTTGTACTTAGTATTTGTGTGATTTTGTCAAAAGTTTTATTTATAACCTAAACTTATTAATTTATTTTCCTTTTCAGCCAAGCTTATATTAAGAAGAGATGCAGTGCCCAGCCTGTTTATGTGGACCAAACCTACTTCTAAATCTGCTATCCAGAGGTCAGAAAGAGCTAGAAAAAGATCAGTTTTTAAAGAAACTCTAGCAACTAAAACAATTCCTTTGGAATCGGGTGATAAAGAACAAGATACATTAATGAATGAAATATGTTCAGGCGGTACAGGCTCTGTTGTGGAAATATCAGTCAGTGAAGTCACTGTAGAATGTCCAAACAAGGATATTGGAATTCAATGTGAAATAATTAGTGGCTTTAATGGACAAGATAAAAACACAGTTTCTGAAATAAAAAGTTATAAAGGCAACACTGCAATGCGTATTGAGTCATTTAAACAAGAATCAAAATCTCTGGAACTACACTTTTACACAGGATTTGATAACTATGAGCATTTTCACCTTGTATTTTCATTATTAGGCCCTGCTGTAAACCACTTACAATATTATCCTACATTTGCTGCACAGAAATCAAGTGATCGCTTATTAACGCCAGAAAATGAATTTCTATTAACTATTGTCAAATTGAGAAGAAATATGATTAATACAGAGCTGGCATTCAGATTCGAAATCAAAGAGGCTACAGTATCTCGTATATTTATAACATGGATTAATTTTTTATATTGTCAGCTGAAGGAACTACAAATATGGATCCCGCACAAAATTGCTGAAGAGAATATGAGACACAAAGGTCAAAAATGTACAAGCACAGTAATTATAGACTGTACAGAGTTCAAAATACAAAAGCCACAAAATCAAATTTCTCAGCAACTTACTTATTCTACGTATAAATCAACTAATACATTAAAAGTATTAATTGGCATCTCAAGTATTGGTACTGTAACATTTATTTCAGATGCTTATGGAGGCTCTATAAGCGATAGAGTTTTATTTGAGAAGTGTGGTCTTGTGGATTTATTTGAAGAAAAGGATATAGTGTTGGCTGATAAAGGCTTTCAGATTCAAGATCTCTTGATTCATAAAGATGTCACAGTAAATATTCCAGAATTTCTAAAACGACATTCTGGACAGCTAGAACCTCATCAGTTGCAGCGTTCAAAAAAAACTTCTTCACAGCGTATACATGTTGAGCGAATGATAGGGATTGGCAAGACTTACAAAATACTAAGCCAGCCACTAACTTCAAACTTGGTTCCTTTAGGTAGTAGAATCATATTTGTATGTTATATGCTTGTAAACCTACGTTCAAATATTATGGAAGGGCCACAAAAGTAAAGTAGTATGTATGCAGTCTTTTTCAACATTGTCATTAACTATAAGTTTACTTACTAATATAAGGTGTGTATATTTTGAAATAAACAACTATTTTATGATTTAAAAGTACTTATTTATTATTCATTGTCATACCGTAAAATTTTTTAAACAAAGCTGGTACCATATGGTTCTCATAAAAATTTTTTACTCTAGGAAGTATTACTTTATTAATCACATCGTCATTTCTTTCTACAGAAATACACAAGAAATCTTTTTTTGTCCAGATAATAAAATCACAAAATTGCCGCCCAGTAACATACATTTGTGTTTGTACTTGGTAGTAATAGTTCGAACTTTTTTTTAAATCAATCTTGTTGTTTATCATTTCCAGGTAATCTAAATTATTTGCAGTAATTAATTCATTTCTAATAGAATAAGGACACTTTGCTTCTAAAACTGTGCGAGAGCAGACAAGGCCATCGGGTGAGGCTGCCAAATATGGGTGATCTATAGAAATAAATAATCCACAAGGAAGCACCATATTTGTTGTAGCTTCTTTATATGCTGCTATTGCATCCTTTTCATGCATTTTTCCCCAAGTTGTTTGCACAGACTTGAAATGTTTGGGATTTATCAGTGTGTCAACAAATTGCTCTTTATTTTTCCTATCAGTCATATGTACAATGGTTCCAACTGTAGACGCTGTTATTCGTAGTGACCTTTCTTGAAACCAAGATTTAGATTTGTCCTGTTTTCTTGTTTTGTTTTCGACATTAACAACATCTTTTTCATCAACCTGAAACCAATGATAATATTGTAAACTACCCGTTCTGCAGAGCCCTGCTCACTGCTTGATGTGTAAGTACCCCGTTGTAGCGTACTGCGCATAAAATTAATTAAATCTTATCTAACAGTTTCATGAAAATGGAATGGAAGTTTCATAGAAATTGGTACAGTATTTTTAGCTTGACGCAAATTAAATAACAAACAACCAACAGGCAGACATCAGTTTGTAGGATTAACATTTTAGCAAGAGTAGATTTAGGTATTAGCATTATAAACAGGTTTACTTACTTGTATACGATTGTATATTAACTGGTACTCAGGTGATCTTTGTAAATAGTTATGATCATTGATCATTCCAGGAATAGACGCTGCAATAAAGGTCCCACTAAGAGCTAGTGTGCGCTTTCGGCTACTATTGTAATTAATAATAGCATTTCTAACTTTGTCAGAAAATGATGGCATATTTTTATAACAATCTAATCTCGGATCATAACACAAGTTTGACTTAAACCTTTTTTGGACATTGTACTCGGGAACACAAAAACTTAAATCCTCTGATTTTTTTGGAGACACATCCATTTTACTCTTTTTTGGCATGTGCCACACTTGTCTGCTCGATGTACAAGTGGATTTAATGTACCACTTTTGGTGTTCCTTAAAATTAAGAACAGCATAGGCTGTTGCGACATGCTTGCAAACAGCTTTTGTGTCCTTGCCAGCGACACATTCACAATTTCCTTCAACGATTTCTCCCTCTTCATAAATAACCATTCTAACAAAGTAAGTTAAATTTTTTGTCATTTCACTATTTACTTGTCCTCGATAATAGTGGTGATTATTGTGTTTTACATGTACCAAAGCACATAAAAAGAAATCCTTCATCATTCCATATCCTTTTCGGTGAACAGCGGCAAATGTAGACATTCCTTCTGCAGTGTTGTATACTTTCAAAAAATAATCATTGATGTGTACAATATCTATTTGTGGATTTTCACATTTATGATCTACACTTTTGAATAAACTTTCAGCTGGCCATGACTTTGGAATTAATTCTTCTTCCACTTCTTCCTCCACATCCGCTTGTATAAAATTATTATTGCGATCGTAAGCAATAAGTCTGAAATAAAACAATAATAATATTAGATCACAAAGTCACAAAGTTTTCAATTTAACAAAAATCATGACTGCGAAACGAGGTTATGTTCAGAGAAAATATAAGTTTACCTTTCAATTAGAGCTTCCTTTTTGCCTGTAGATTTTGCATTACGCTTCTTTAGTTCTAATTTTAACTCCGCAACAGTCCATGAACCATATTTGTCACTCATTTAAAAAAAAAACACTTCAAATTATAACGACAACAACCAAAATCACGTTTGACAGGTCTCCACAAACACTAGCGCCGCCAGTGGGAGAAATGGCAAACATAGCCCTCAAGGGGTTATTTTGCTTCCCTTTCTGCTCTATTATACCTTAAAAGTAGAATCCATTCTCAAGTGAAATGAAGCCAACTGAACCAAAGGAAAAAACAAATTTATACTAGCTTTGGCCCGCGACTTCGTCCGCGTGGATATTAAAGAAAATCATTAGGGAACCTTCAACCAGGATCCGACCAGCCGTTTTTACGCGATTAGGCGGGTCCCCAGCGCGCTGCCTCGCAAGGCAAGACGTTTGCCGCGTGTGACAGATCGCTTTTTCGTAGCCTCCGTAATTTAGTCGGTTTATAGGAGAATTTCTGGCACTTTCTTGTTTTTTGAAAAACTTTTAATCCATCCGAGATTTAAAGCTTCAGCTTTCAACTTTCAAGGATGTTTTTTAACAAAATGAACAAATTTGTTCACTATAGTCTATCGTTTTGTATTCAGGAGCTGCGTATTCGATCGCCAATGTGGAAAATTTGATAAGAAGCTTTAAATTTGAAGAAATATATCGCGTAAAGTTTGGTAATCCAGATATGTACACCTTAAAAGGGTATATCATAGGTATATTTAATTGTTTTTATTTGTTTTCAAATGTACTGGTTTAGGAGTAAATCGTTTTTTTCCAGTTTTAAAAAACAATTAATTATATCGATATTTGTTGATGAATCGAAACACTTATGTTTGAACAAATTTGAACAAAAGCCTATAACTGATATTTTTTTCAAAATTCTGCGACAAACAGTTTTCGAGATATGGGAAATCCCAAAACGTTACCCCAGCAAAATCTTGAATATCTCAAAAACTATAAGTTGAACAAATTTTGCTATTGGTATTCATTTACAACTAATCAAAAGCTATCTTTTCATGTACTTGGTTCCAGGCTAAACACCTTTTTTTAAAAACATTTTGCTGGGGTAGCTCTCGCGAAAATACAACTTGAACAAATTTTGCTATACCTACTTGAAGAAATTGTATTTAAATACGAACTAATTATCTGTAATACTCTCATTTCTCTAAGACGCAACATTTTGCTGGGGTTATGCATACCATTTTGCCCCATTTTATTCCCATAGGGGTTGAAATACTAACAATACCAATATACGTTACGTTAGATTTCTATCCATAAGCCCAAATTATAAATTGAGCGGTTTTTTACTTCGAAAATGAAGGATTTTCTTCTATACACAACTTCATCCGCCTTTTCACCCCTTCGGGGGTAGAATTTTGAAAAACGCTGAGATACGTATTTATTAATTTTCAATCGTCAGTCAAAACATAAAATTTGAAGATTCTAGCTTCAAAACTGAGGGACTTTCATACAAACTTTCATCCCTTATTGCATCTCCTTAGGGATGGAATTTTCAAAATTCCTTCCTTAGTGCATGCCTATACTATATAAGGTATCTGTGTGCAAAATTTCAAGTTTCTATGCACAGTCGTTTGGGCTGTGCGTTGATTTGTCAGTCATTTTGGGCTTTTTTTTGCCCCATTTACCACCTAAAGGGTTGATTTTCAGAAAATCACAAAACACTTAATTATTTGCTTATTTGTTTTTAGAAGTACTCCTACGAAGTTTCAAGTCGAAATATCTCTATTTAATATTTTTTTCATACAACCTTTGAACCCCCATTTCGACCCTTTAGGGCCGGAATTTCCGAAAATCCCTTCTTAGTGGGTGTTTACACTGTATAAAGTATCTATGTACAAAATTTCAAGACTCTAGGTTCAGTGGTTTGGGCTGGGCAATAGTCTGTCAGTCACCCTTTCACTTTTATATAAGAGATTCTATCCATTATTTATTTGCTATTGCACAAACTTCGCTTACGTTTATTATTTATGTAATTTATTTACTTACGGCAATATATTTTTGGCGACAGCTTGCATCACAAAGAGTGCAGCCTCAGTTTGCTCCCAAGAGATGTCAGCGTGCAAAGTTGCAAACATTTGTCGGAACACAGAGCTTGAGCCTATGATGAACACTACATCCTTTATCAGACCCATCACCTTGACACGGAATTCCTGAAAATGTACAATAAATTATAGTCATGAAGAATTAAGATGAAGACTCACTTATGCAACACAACAGCATAATAATTATGTTCCATGCATGCATCCAGACTCGGAACATAACGCAAGACAATGCGCAGAACACAATTTTGGTGTAAGTGGATGCGAGGGCACGCGCACGCGCATGGTGGCTAACTTCACAGCCGCCAATGACAATGAAACATATTATAGTAAACTAATTTACATGAAATAAACTTCATTCAGTTTTCTAACAATTAATTGGGAAAAATATGACAATAAACGTCCGTTTGTCCATTTTATCAACGTGAATTGGATTATGCGGGGCCCATTCTAGTCAGAACCAGGGGCCCTACCGCCCAAGTGTCGTCGACTTCGCCGTCGGCTTCATTTGACAGATGGATGAGATACATTGCTACTTCTTTTTGGTACAAATAAAAAGGTACCAAAGAAAAGTAGCAATGTATTACAACCATATGTCAAATGAAGCCGACGGCGAAGTCGACGCCACTTGGGCGGTAGCCCCACAGTAAGGGAAGAGGTCATCGAGCACACAAAGGATATATTTGTTTGTTCATTTGTATGGCAACAAGAGCTGTGCATTTAGAATAACGATAAAAAGAAACAGAAAGTTCGAAAGTATTACCTTCTAATAATAAAGGTTACTTACAAAGAAATCATCCCCCTCATCCGGCAGCTGTGTATGGTCCGGCTCGCACTGGCAGTGTCGCGCCAATGCCTCTATCAATCTCTCAATGTGCGGCTTAAACACATCAGTCAAAGGCTGATAGTTCCTCTGGTACACTTCATCTGATAACTTGTACCATAAATTGAAAGTTATTTCAGCCACCTGATGAAGAAATAAAAGAAAAGTTATTAATAAGCATTTATTTGAAAAGCAAATACAAATAGTTAATGAATTTTGACTCTGTGGTTCAAAAACAGGATATTATGATTATAAACCAGGCTTGACCAACCTTTGGCAAATGGCATGCCAAACTTTACTAATTTTACTTTACTATTGAATATTAATCATTAATGCAGTTTCAGGCCAATAAAAACCAAACAGCTTATTTTAATTATCTATTTATTAAGTTCATAATGAAGTTAATTTACGAGTAACAGTTAATGAGATATTTGTGTTTGAATTTCAGAAACAAGTTTATTAATATCTGGATTACTTTAACTTGTACTGAAACTAATTTTCATAAGAAACTCAAAAAAGGGTAGTATTTAATCAGGTAACAATAAATACCTATTTTGGGTATCAAAAATACTGAATATAACCAACTACAAAAATTGAAAATAGGTGATTTTAAAATACAAATTGAGTAACTAGTTATTGAGAACAGGTGACCAAATTTCTATTTGGGCGACAACCGTGTGGCACACAAAGCATTTAAAATTTGGCATATATTTTATTTGTAAAAGGCGCCTATTAACCTAATCAAAGTGACAAAAATACTATGTTGGGCAGCTTAAAATAGTTATAGTTACATACTTGGTGTAATAGTCGCCTACTCAGTATTTTTGTCACTCATTTAAATTATTTATCTCCCATATGTAGTTTGTTTTAGGTATTTTTTGTTACCCAGTTATATGTATTTTGTTGGCGACTAAATTACTAAACAGGTGACACTAGAGTTGCCAACTCCTATTCACAGATATCCGGGACATCAGAAATTTTTATGCGGGACTTGGCTAAAAAAAGCGGGACTTTCCTAAAACGAGAAAAAAACCGTAAAAAAAAACGGCCGCGCAGCGCGATTTTTAGTCAAGTTTCATCCATTAGCTAAGTAATCTTTCCTGCCTATATTAAAAAAATGGCCGCGCAGCGCGATATTTAGTCAGTTTCATCCACTAATCTAGTACTCTTGCCTGTCTAAATTATAAAAAAACCGCCGCGCAGCGCGATTTTAAGTCAGTTCATCTACTAATCTTAATCTCTTGCCTGTCTATATTATAAAAAAAAAACGGCCGCGTAACGCGATTTTTAGTCAGGTTTCCAGTCCGGGCTAGCTTTGCCTAAAGCGGGACAATTGACGTCCCGCACACATGTGGCGCGGGACGCATTCTTTGAGCCCTGGAAACGGGACGTCCCGCCTGACGCGGGACGGTTGGCAACTCTAGGTGACACGCTTAGTAATTTTATCGCCAACAAAATATACCGCTGCCGGGTATAGTATTTAAGTATCCCATTAACAGACACCCTTTATTATTTCCAGTCACCCAATTAAAAATATCCCGTTTCAAAATGTCTCACAGGTTAAAAGCTGAGGTGAGCCGGATCTGTCTGTTGCCCATGCATGCCTGATATAAACAAACATGATAGAAAATAATACAAGAATTGAATATTATATACTTGCCTCATAATCATGATGACCAACACATACAAGTGCCAGCTCCAGGGACCTCATAGCAAAATGTGTGCTTCCGTTAGCTGCTGCATTTACTACCTTGCTCAGGAAAGATTCTGCCAGCTCTGTGAATATCCTGGCATAGTTTGCTGCCTTCTCTTCGTCTTCGTGAGCCACCGCCATGTGGTAGCTCGCTTCCAGAGCAGATACACTTTCAAATAACAACTTTTCAACATCTTCACTGTTGTTATTTTCCTCTAAGCAGTGCAGTAAAGAACAAATACAGTCGCATGCTGCATCATGTAACATGTTAATTGAATTATGGTCTCTTAAAACCTGCAAGCTAAGCCCTACTACAGCATTTTGAGGAACCTCCTGCATGTCGACGGCCCTCACTTGTATCCAAGAGGACAAACATTTTATGACCTTCAATGCTACATGGGTACTTTGAGAATTAACAATGCTTTCTTTTAAAAATAAGTTTACAATTTGAGTATTTGCCCTTAATTCCTGCTTTATATCTTCTCTTCTATTTTCGCCGAGCTTCAAATTGGAAGAATCTATTTCTTGAGGTAAAACAGTTAAAACTTCTAATAGGGCATAATCGTTTTTGTTAGAAAATGATGTTATTAAATCAGTTATACAGTTTTGCCAAGAGGGCATTTGCAATGCTAAATCAGCCAACGCCAGACTGAGTTGGGTGAGTATAGCGGCGCTGGTATCTGGCGAGGTTCTTTCCAAGTGCGCCACCAAGGAGTCTCTTAGAGAAACCAACGCTTCAGAAGGCAGCTCTGACAGATTGTGTTGAACCTTAGATCTCATTGTTTGAGCAGCAAAATAACAAGAGTGAATGTCTTTTTTCTGTTGTAGTAACTCATCAGCAATTTTCCATGAATGAATCTGTAAATAAAACGAGTAACTTCATCAGTTACGTGGTATTTTTACGATGAAAGTGTATAACATAGTTAGAACACTGCATCGTTTTTCTAAACACATAATGTGGTAAAAATAAAAGGGGTAACTAGAAATTTATCATAGAACTAAACAAACACTCACAGATTTCTGCATATCTCCAAGCCAAAGAGATGCCTTTTCCTTTTCACTTGCATTGGGGTTATCATACAAGGCGCTTATGGCCTGGTAAATAGTGTCCATTGTAGGAGTATCCATGTTGTTTATGTATATTATACGATCGACTTTCAACGTTTTCTTTTTATTGATAAAAAACCATACACTTTCATAACTAAAACACGGATTTTTTTTATATAGAAATAAGTAAAAGCTGCAACCACAACGCAACGCTTGACGACGGACGAAATTAATTTGACAGATGAAAATTGATTTTTTTTTTTTTTTTTTTTTTTAATATCTTCTTCCCGTCAGTTGGGAAAGGCAAAGGCAGAGCCATACAGCCATTGTCTTATTTAAAATAATTTCAACTACAAGAATTCCAGCCTCTAGATTTCATTTTTCTGTAATTGAGTTTTGTAAGGCCAAAGCCACTTCTTTAATTATTATTTTCTCCGTGTCCAGGTAATGTAAGGCCAAAGCCACTTCTTCAATTTTCTTTTTCTGTGTCCGGGTTATATAAGGCCGTAGCCACTTCCTATTCCATTTTCCTTGTCATCTTCAGTGTGATATAAATCTTCAAAGTCTTATCCATGTTTATAGTTCCAAATCCGATGATACAACAAAGTTGTATAAATCCTTATAAGTTTCAGGATTTATGAGAATGTCTTGAATGTCGCGCGGGATGCTATTAGATGTCTTATATATTTCTAATAATCTGTCCACCAGGACTAATCTCTGAATGTTGTAAGCAGGGCAATCAAAAAAATATATGATTAAGAGTCTGATCCACACCTAAATTGCATTCAGTGCATGTTGGAGATGTGATAATACGCATTCTATGTAAATGTGAGTTAAATCGACAGTGTCCAAATCTCAGGCGTGTTAGGATAGTATAAAACTTTCTGCTATGGTATTCTGCTGATTTTGTGAACCAAGGACGACAGCCAAGAACATTATTAATCTTCGCATACCAAGTTCCTTTTACTGTTAGAGTTTCTTGCCAATGAGTGGACCAGTCTTGTTTTGACAAAAGTTTAAGTCTTGGTAGTAAATCAGAGTACGGTATAGCAACATTTTTAATGTCAATGTTGACATTTGCGGCGTCATTTGTAATGGCTCTAAAAAAAAAAAAAATAGCTAACTTATCGGCACTTTCGTTTCCAGATACTCCAATATGCGACGGAACCCACATAAAAACTATATCAATATTATTACTTTTGAGCTTGAAGTAGGTTGTTTTAATATCTTGTAGAATATAGTTACATCCGGTATCAAATCTGGTATTTTGCAAAGCTTTGAGACAGCTCATGCTGTCTGTTAGGACTAACCATTGAGTGCATTCTTGGGTGTTCTCCTCAATAAACTGTAGCGCAGCGAGAATAGCAAGACACTCCGCGGAAAATATGCTCATTTGGCCCGGGAGTTTAATTCCATGACCCGTTTTCAAATAAGGTATGTAAACAGCCATCGAAACATTATCATTATTTTTGGAACCATCTGTATAGATATGTCTATGCTGAGGGAAATTATCAGTAATTTCATATACTTCTTCTTTATTCTTTAAATCAGGGTGAATGTGGATATTCAGGTCACAAAAATGTGTATCATAAGATCCTGTGTAACATATCCAATTATTCTCAGTTTTATGAATGTTATACTGCTGATTGAACTCTACGATATCCGAGAAGTCATGAAACAGATAGGGGATTCGGGGTACATTCAAAGGAGAATATGTTGTATAGAGAAATTCAATTTTTCTGAGTAGGTGATGAGTAGATAGTGAAAGTAGTTTTAACAAAAACTTTGATTTTAAAAATTTGAATCTGAATTGAAGTGGAGGTATATTGCATTCCACCTGCAAAGAGTTAATGGGAGTAGTCTTCATAGCACCAGTAATGCATCTCAGATTATGATTCTGCAGGATATCTAATTTTTTTACTAATTTGGGATCAGACCCAAAACAAAAAAAGCCATATTCAAAATGACTCCTCACAATTGATTTATACAACATTAATAGAATTTTAGGATCAATTTTTGATAAACTTTTAATGACATTGAATGCCTTATAGGCTTTACCCAGCAAATATTCTATATATTTATTCCAAGAAAGGTTATTAGCAAATATGACACCCAAGAACTTGACTTCACTTTCCAATGGCAGACTAATATTATTATATACAATATCAACATCAAAATCACATTCACCAAACACAACAACTTTAGACTTTTCTGGACTTACATCTAAGTTTAGGTAACTGAAATAATTATTTAATTTTTTAAGAGCAGAATTAACTATAGAGGATACTTGTCGAATATCAGATCCAGAGAAGTAAATAACTAAGTCATCAGCAAATTGCAAATTTTTTACTTGTGGACCTAATATGTAGTTCAATTTATGTACATATAGTATATCCCAAGTAACAAAAGTTTCTATAACCAAGGGGTTTTATCACCAAACAGTGATATAGTAGGCCTTAAATGGTAACCGTTGTGACTGCTTGTGCTATAAAGGTTTTCCACAGAGCGTTTTGGTACTATAATATTAAAAAAGCATTTAAATTCTATAGTGCAGTTCTTAGAACACTTATAGGACATACAAAAGAATCTTTAAAGTGTTGCACTGTAATAGATATGAAAAAAGCGATTATAGTACTATTTAGTACTGTAGACGTCTTTACTGTCATTTTTATGTATCTATTTTGCACAAACATTGCTTCAAAATAACTTTTACAGTACTAGTATTGTAGCAGTATCGAAAACACTATTACATAATCAATCTGCACTATAAAAGTACCTTGCACAACCATTATGTCATGGTTTAGCTTCTTAAATGCGACCTCAACATCGCTATGGGGCTAGTTCTGTAAAAGTCATGAAAACTCTTCTATGGTACTAAATAGTATCATAGCGACTTCTGGTGCAGTTGCTAAATAACATAAACTTTTTGTGTTACTGCTACCTGACTAAAGCGTGAGATAAAAGCACTAAAATGAATAATTAATGGACTAATCCGTTTTCGATGAAAATATGGCCGCTGTTTATGCCATGATAGCACATAAGTAGCACGGCTGGAGCCAATGTGTACTATAGCAGCCATAGTCGGGACGACTCCTTATTTTATTAATTTAAATTTAATTAAATTACGAAAATAACGAGGGCGCATTGTCAAATTTGAAATCAGCATAGTGATTTTATCGATACAATTATTTTCGCAAGTGTAAGTTACGGTGGAGTTACGGTCAATGGTCGATCAAAGGTGATGTTTTGTAGAATGTCCTTTGTATTACAAATTGTAATAGCGAATGACATTTTGTTTTCTTGGGGAACACTCACGATGACATGAGCACAGCACAAACAAACTGGCGAACAATAGTGTGATAAAAAGATCCAAATAGCACTATAAACATGTTTTGGTTTTCAAGTATAGAGCTGATTTATTACCGTGAGAGGCTCTATGTAATGTTTATAGAATTAATCAGTGATAAAACTAGGGCCTATTTGGGGTTCTGTAAAGGTTTACAATACCATTATAGTGCTTATCATGAAACTAATTAGCACGTCCTAAAGCGTTCTCAGGACTTTTATAGTACCAAATTTTGTTACTTGGGATATATCAATGGGGATAATATGCCCCCTTGACACACACCCCTGTATGAATATCTTGGTCCAATTAACTGATTATTTGATTTCACATAAACCTCACGACCATGCAAAAATTAAAAAATCCAATTAACCAATTTTTCAGGAATACCAAGAGAAAGAAGTTCACCAGCTAAAATATGGTGATTCACATTATTAAAAGCACCAACGACATCGAAGAAGACACCAATAAGAACATTATCTTGTTTGAGAGAATCAAAAATATCAAGTTGAAGATGTGCTATACTCTCTCTAGAGGATCTACCCCTACGAAAACCAAACTGATTTGAAGGTAAAAGATGATTACTTTCAATGAAGAATTCAAGCCTTTGTTTAAGAAGTTGTTCAAACACTTTTCCCATGCATGATGTTAAAGCTATTGGCCGATATGAATTTGCTTTGGTTTTATCTTTGTTCAGTTTTAGAATAGGAACCAGACAATCCTTTTTCCAATCCAGAGGTATGGCAGAGGTAGACCACAACAAATTATAAACTTTCAAAATGATATTTTTGGCATTATCTGTAGTATGTTTTAACATTTTATAAGGAATACCATCGAGGCCATGTGCTGTATCTCGTCGTGAAAAAATTGCATTTTTAAATTCTTGAAAATTAAATGGTGCTAATAAATAATTACTATTACGTACAGGATTAATACTATTTACATATTGTAAAGGGGCCTCAACAGTATCTGGTGTATATTTTTTAAGAAATTCTGGAATCCAATCTGTATAAACATTTTTAAAAGAAACAGGTTGACCATTAAACCTCTTAGCAATCCTCCAGATTTTAGATATGGGTGTAGATCTATTTAGTGACTGACATAATGAAAGCCAACTTAAGTTTCTTTCTTTTTTTAAAACAATTTTTTTAACAGCTTGTAGCCTTTTAAACTTAAGAAAACTTTCTTCTGTAAGACTGTTTTTAAACTCAATATATGCCTTTTTACAATCTTCTACTGCTTTTGCACAATTTTTATTCCACCATGGTAGTGGTATACGTTTTTTGCGGATTCTGGACTGAAATTTCCTAACCGATTGATTTGATTGGTCAACAGAGAAAGACCTATTGCTGATAATAGCTGACTGCTGCAATGCAAGATCTAATAACGCAACCAAATCAGAATAACATTTTAATGGATTAGTTTGATCAATGTAAAAATTTTGTAATAAGTAATCAACGTTTTTGCTATATTTTTGCCAGTCTACTAAACGAAAATTGTAAGAAGTAGGAGGTGTAAGATAATCAGATGAATCATTATTATTATTACTAATAGTGATGTTTATAATTACAGGTAAATGATAGCTGCCCATAGGGTCGTCATGGACCGACCACTCACATTGCAATGCCAGAGAAGGTGATACCATAGTAAGATCCAAAGCATTCCTTTGCCATCTACTAGAACCAACAGTTGTCAACTGACCATCATTCAGAAGAACCAAGTTATTGTCGTCGATGCTTTCAAGAATATCACGACCACGTGTATCAATATTACTACAACCCCATGCTGTGTGCCATGCGTTAAAATCGCCGGCAATCAACAAAGGGCCCGGTAAATTAGAAATTAAATTATTAAGTTTTATTTTAGAAAATGAAACATCACAATTACCAGGACTATACAAGGACATAAGCGAAATTTCTTTGTTGCCATACTGCAATCGCACAGCTATATTTTGAATTGAATCATCAAAAGAAGTGTCTATTTTAGCAAATTGTAAACTATTATGAACTAAAATGGCTACTCCATTATGTCTTGTACCAGAATCTAATCTAATTATATTATAACCTTTCATATTAAAACGAATGTGAGGCTTTAGCCATGTTTCACATACTAAAGCTACATGAATCTGATACTCTTGCAAAAAATTTAATAATAAATATTTATGTGCAGGTAAACTCTGAGCATTCCATTGAACTATTCTTAAAATATCCATAAAAAATTAAATAATTTATTTCTTATTTTTTTTAATTGTTTCTAAGAGAGTATCTTTAATACTCTGAGTGGAAATAATTGTATCATTAGTTTTATTCATTGTTATCAATTTAACAACAGACTCAACAACCATATTCAGTATTTGATCAGAATTCAGGAGTGAAGCTAGCATTTCAATGGGATTTTGTTTCAGAGGAGGGAATGACTTCTCGTTTAATACAGCAGAATATGTTTTGCTTTGAGCTTTTTCTCTATTTAATTGTATTTTCTCTTTCTTAACAGGACATTGTGATGAGATGGCAACATGATTTCCCTTGCAGTGACAACAGATGGCTTCTTCAGATGATTTCAAGCAGAATTTAAAATTATGAGACTCACCACATATGGAGCAGCGTTCGGAGTTCTTGCAATATTTGGCAATATGCCCATACCTCAAGCATTTGAGGCACTGCTTCACTGGAGGAATGTAAGGACGCAGCTCGAAGCGCCAGCTGTTGAGATCGACGCTTTCAGGAAGCACCGGGCACGAAAAAGTAATTGAAACTGTTTTTGTGGGTTCTAATTTGATTAGCCCATTATCCATCTTTGACCTTCTCATGAATCGCCTAATACTCACAATATTTTTGGTTGTAGTCAGTGCGGAGTAAATCATTTCATTTGATAAATCTATTGGTACATGTGTAATTACTCCTGTTACCTCGCTGGCCGCCGCAGGGATGCTGGCAGCCAAACTGTAAGCGTCCAAAAATTTTTTATTTTGTAGTGCCGCATTAGCCAGGCCTGGCCGCTCAAAAATTACTCCAATCTTGTGTTTGTTAATTCTTTGCAATTGTTTGACGCCCTTGTTGTATCTCTTTAAACAATTAGCCAATGACATCATGTCACGGTTGCCTATAGGTTGGTCACTTTTCGTACTCTCTATGAATACAACATATTCGAAATTGCCGCCTTGTTCTGGATAAAACCGAACATAATTTGGGATTCTAAAATCTTTGTACTTATCCTCTTCCATTTTTTCTTCCAGGGACTTCGTGGAGCAGGTATCACTGAAGTCGGACTCTCCACCTTCGCCTCCACTCCCGTCTTCAAGTTTTTTCTTTCGTTTTCGCCCACTCTTCTTCCCCATATTTACAGTTTTATTTTATTTACAACAATGAAATATTGATTATTTACACCTTTTTTATACAAATTATATACAAATTGCAACAATTAAATATTTTTTAGTTTTATTTGTTTGAAAAGACCGTCAATCCCGTCAAACGTTCCCGCGCTTTTTTTTTGATGAAAATTGAATGAAATGAATGAGTGAGTAGATAGGGATGCATGCAACAAGCAACATATCGATAAATAAACCAAAAGATATCGATATATCGACTCCTAAAAATATCGATATTTATCGATTTCGATGATAACGCTGATTTCGAAATCATATGATTATCAATATCGAATACACTTAGTACTTTCTGTAATACGAGCCTAATAGGCTCGTATTACAGAACGAGACTCAAGCACTCACTGCTTGCTGCTTGAGTATAGTTAGAAAGGGGTCTATTCATCGCACATAGCGCCTTCCCTTTCTAACTGTACTCAAGCAGAGATTTGAGTCTGAGTTTGATTCTATAATACCAGCCTTAATATATATCGTAACGTAACGTAATATCGAAAAATACACCCAAATTAAAATACACAAAATCAGGGGCCTTACTATGAGCTCTTATAGCAGGACTTATAATGAACTGCCTTACTATCCTTGTCAATTGGTAATGCGCCTGGTGGACATGATTTTAACCTCAAAAACGAAAAACAATGGAGAATGTCCGAAAAAAATCAAATTGGCTGAATATTTTTTTATAGGTAGGAATAAGCTCCCTTAGTAATAGAAAAAAAAATCAGAATTTTCGGTTGCGTGAAAAAAATTAAAATAATTAAAGTCTCTTCGTCTTCACAAATATAGGAAAGTAACAGCAGAATGGAGATTATACCTTTGCCATCACCTGCCACAACCACAACATGGTATTAAAAAAAATTTCAACACAAAATGTCAAAACTTTTTGTTTTTAATTCTTGTTGTCATAGTGGCAGGTGTTGGCAAAGGTATAATTTCCATTCTGCTGTTACTTTCCTACATTTGTGAAGTCGAAGATACTTAATTTTTTTTTTAATTTTTCACGCAACCGAAAATTCTGAATTTTTTTTCTATCACTAAGGGAGCTTATTCCTATCTATAAAAAAATATTCAGCCAATTTGATTTTTTTCGGACATTCCCCATTGTTTCATTTACTATTAAACGTTAATGACTACAAAAGTTATAAAACTGTCTCGCAGCACTAACGCCCGTCTCCGGCACCCTGATTATCTAAAAAGAAACTATTTAGCGACCGGTTTCATTCCACATACATTGCTACTTTTCTTTGGTATGTTTTTTTTAAATCCAAAAAGAAGTAGCAATGGATCACTATCATCTGTGAACTGCAACCGGTCGCTAGGTGGTTTCTAATTAGATAATCAGCCCGCGGTAATAACAGGGACAGCGTCAGTGGTCTCGAACCTCCCGATTTTTCGGTATTTCTACCGATATGGAGCCTCTCCTACCGAAATACCGAACTGTAAAGATATTTTCACGATTTCTGAGAAGTTCAGAGAATATAAGGAAATTCTCCAGATTTTTTTACCAAATCGAATTAGCACCCCGTTTCGATTCGTTTGTTTACAGGGGAATCCTTTACGGCAACGGCTACACGCGCAATAAATACTATGATCCTTGGCCATAAAGTAAATTTTAAACATGTAAAGTAATTTGTATAGAATATTAAATATTTTACTTTCCATGGTTAAAATTTACTCTATAGCGCTGGACCATAGTATTTACTGAGCGTGTAGCCGTTGCCTACAACTCTGCAAAGCGATAATATAGACTTTATTTTTCATTTGTTTTCGACTTGTACTTTTACAAGTTAGTACACTTTTCTTCATTTAGTAAAATTAACTTACTTGAATTTGATATTGTTTGAAATCTGTAATAGTCAACTTGCGGACTTTACTGTCGAATTTACTGTATAATTTCCTTTATTCGCCGTGTGTCAGTAGGAATAAAAAGGAATTAGATTTTCATACAAAAACATGAGAAATTTATCATTACCCAATTTGGAACTTAGCTCGTTTGTATGGAAAACCATATTGTAGCCTTTATTTTATTTTAGTAGCAGATATAATGTTTTTTTTTTCAATATACCGATTTTGTGTATGAATCTACCGAATTTTATTGGCAAATCTACCGATTTCGCATTTTGACGTTCGAGACCACTGGACAGCGTTCCAATAAATAAGTAACACAAACGCACTATTTGATACATAAAAGAATACACAGACTGTCTTAAACACAGCAATATAAATAAAAACTGAACAAACTTATTTTTAAATTTTAATGTACTACACAAATGCCTCACTCAATACGTGTTTAATTGTAATTAGTGTGTAGTATAAAAAGAACAAAATGCTAGCTAGCATGAACTTATATTTACCTACCCCACAAATCTAATGTGAAATGGTTCGGAGGAAACACTAGCTACTACCATACGAATCACATCGTGTCTAGCCTTGCACTGGCGACGCAGCGCAAGCGCAGCGTGATAAAAGGGGCGGGGCGATGGGCGATAATATAAAAATAACGTAAACCATTCAATATTTTGATAAAAAAAATATTTGTATGTATACATCCAAAATACCCGAAAAGTCCCGAATTTGATCGATTGCGGATTTAATCCCAACTATGGTTCGTGATTCCCGAAATCGGGAGAAATACCGCAATTTGGCAACACTGAAAGTGAGAGGTTTGACATTGAGTGCATTTCAGCAGACTAATCGCTGAGTCATCGGTTGCCATAGAGTGTATGGATAGTGCTTGGTCTATATTAGTCTATGACTATACGCTGACACTGACACTGACAATGACAACTATGACCTTTCCGTGCGTGTGTGACGTTTGTTGAGCGGAATAGGTACCTAGCGGATCGAATCGATAGACCGAGTTGTCAAAGGATATAAATACTGTAATCAACTACAAATGTTTCTTCCGTGCCGATCAATTGTTCGCGGAATATCGGCAGTCACTAAGCAACCTACCTGCCGTTCGCTACACACTACTCCTATAGCCATGGCACCTGTGAAGGTAGCATATTTTTTTGTTTGTTTATTAAATTACATAACTGGAACCGACTGGAGCTTAATTTAACCTAACTTTGTAGGTTGGAGACCAAGTACCCTCAGCGGATTTATTTGAAGATTCACCGGCAAACAAAGTTAACACTTGCGAACTGACAGGTGGCAAGAAAGTGGTTCTCTTTGGAGTGCCCGGCGCGTTCACACCCGGCTGTTCCAAGACCCACCTGCCGGGATATGTGCAGAATGCCGACAAAATGAAGTCCGAAGGCATCTCTGAGATTGTTTGCGTATCTGTTAATGACCCGTATGTGATGTCGGCTTGGGGAGCCCAGCACAACACTAAAGGAAAGGTAAATAATTTAAGTACCTATTTAATCAAAATATATATTCTCAGCTAAAAACTATAATATTACAGTATGATATCTTTCCTGCCATCATGAATATCTTACGAGTATTGACCGTAACTGACCTTCCCCCCCAGCAACAGTCACAAACATAATTATACACAAGCTGACCTTGAGACCTGTCGATAAATAATGCTAAGTCTGTTAAAAATTCACAAACTGCTAAGAACTTTTGTTGCTGTATATTTTATGCCAAGAAAGACAAAAAATATTTCTTTAGTAGTTAGAAAAACAATAAAGTAAGTACTTAGTAAAAATTTTTGGTGATATAATATTGTATACCAATCAATATGATTTGAAGTCCCTAATACTATTATCAGTATTGATATAACTCCTTTAGTTTAAGGTCACATTATCAATATTCATAATTATGTGTTTACTCCATTATTGTTATGCTAAACTGACCAATTTATCACACAAATAAGAGTTCAGATGGTTCATTATAAAATTTTACAATATATTTTTAAGATGATAAAGTTGTATTTGCAAAAAGCTATAATCATCAACCATTATGTTTGCCAGTGTAACTGATTGAGTTCCTATTAATTACTTTATTGGGGAAGTGATTGTTTGCCTCAAGGTTTATTACAAGACCTTCCTACTTTTTGCTTGCAATTTGGTGCCAGTTTAAATAAAGTGTACAATAATAGTACAATACAATATACAATCAATTACTGGGTGTAACAAGACCCTCAACAAAGTCGAGGTCTACATATTCTGCCCATCATCAGGACCATTTCTGTTCAAAATTATTGCTTCGAAAAGATTTTAATTTTTGGTGTTAAAAAAGACAGCGCCTGCGAGTGTATGCTACACAGCTGTGTGCGGCCGAGTTGAAAGGCAACTTTTATGTGCATGCTCATGAGATACATTGAGTGATGGATGATGTTTTGAAACCATTGTTTTTTATGAAATACATAAATTTTCATAATATTTCTTTAGAAAAAAAAAGGAAATAACAAATAAAATAAAATTTCATAAAAAATTTGAAGATATTTTTTACTTTGACCTTTAATAACTTCGTAGCTATTGGTTTCCCAGGTATAGTCTAAAAGACAAAAATCGCCCTGATGATGGATGGAATGCGTGAACTTTAACTTCGTTGAGGGTCTTGTTGCAGACATTATATTCAGGAATACTTCTTCTTCTATTGTATCTACATATTGTAGCTATTTGTCCTGTTTCTAGGTCCGTATGCTAGCAGACCCCAACGGCGTGTTCATCAAGGCTCTAGACCTGGGCACCAACTTGCCGCCACTAGGTGGTTTCCGGTCTAAACGGTTCTCCATGGTTATCAATGACAGCAAAATTGAAGAATTAAATGTAGAACCTGATGGTACTGGACTGTCGTGCTCCCTTGCTGATAAACTCAAGATCAAAAAGTGAATGCTGCATATCTCCCCACATTTAGATGTTAAGATTCACTCTTGTGATTATTGTCAGCTTTATGCAGCTCATAGACTGTTGAAGCACTCCTTGTGATATGATGCAAATTAATCAATTACAAAGTAATAGACTTTTACAACCACAAACTTTTGTTTTCTTATAAGCCTATAGATGCACACCTGCTTAGAGCATCGCGGCTTTCGCGGCTTCCGCGAACAGAAGCGCGTCTTACTCTAAGCACACCTGTATTCTCGCCTGTTACTGTGCGTTCACACCAGCCCCCTGATTTTGTAACTTTGTTGCAATCAACTCTGACAGAAATCGCAGTTACATCGCTGCTTTATTATTAAATTTATTATATTTTTACGGTGGGGGTGAAAAGTTAATCATTTTATCTAGGTCACTCCTCTTCCTTAGGAATAAGCACGTGCCTGCAGCTGCGCGACAAAAAACACGTGCCGGACTACAGCTGAGCCACAAAAAAAAAAATGTTGGAAATCTGACTTTTTGACTATGCCATGATGAAGTCGATAGTTTGTCGGAGTTTGTCGCCAAAAACCAGAGTTTGTCGCCAAAAACTAGAGTTTGTCGGTCTTGCGTTTAGGAGATACGTGTGGCGCAGCTGTAGAGACGTCTCTACAGCTGCACCACACAGACCTCGCAAACGGAAGGTCGTAGCGAAAATCTGATTACTTGTGTGTGTAGCCAGTAGTTTGTCGAAGTTTGTCACCAAGAACCAGGGGCCCTATTTTTGAATCACTCGACTGGCGTCGAGCGCTCGTTTCTACTGATTTTCGTTCGACATCTCATTGTTTTGAGTCATATGTCGAACGAAAATCACTCGAAAAGAGCGCTCGACTGGCTTCGAGCGATTCAAAAATAGGTCCCCAGAGTTTGTCGGTCTCGCGTTTAAGAGATATGTGAGAATATGCTGTAGAAACCTTACTGCCTGGATCTCGAGAACGGATGGTCGTAGCGATAATCTGATTAATCATATGTATAGTCGGTATAGTTTGACCGAGTTTGTCGGTCTTGCGTTTAGAAGATATGTGAGATTTTCGCTACGACCTTCCGTTCTCGAGATTCAGGTAGAAAGGTCTCTACAGCATATCCCCACATATCTTCTAAACGCAAGATTGACAAACTCTGATTCTTGGTGACAAACTCTGACAAACTAACGGCTACACACTCGAGTTATCAGATTTTCGCTACGACCTTCCGTTCTCAAGATACAGGTATAAGGTCTCCACAGCGTATCCTCACAAATCTCCTAAACGCAAGACCGACAAACTCTGGTTCTTGGTGACAATCTCCGACAAACTACCGGCTACACACACGAGTAAAGCCGTTAGTTTGTCAGAATTTGTTGCACAAAAACTAGAGTTTGTCGGCCTTGCCACAGAATACATAATAGTACGGTTAGAAAATAGCCTTGCGTTCAGAAAATATGTAAGGTAAGGCTGCGGAGACCTTTCTACCTGGATCTCGAGAACAGGGGACTTTATTTTGAATCGCTCGACTGGCGACGAGCGCTCGTTTCTATTGATTTTCGTTCGACATTTAACTCAATCTCCATACATTTGAGTCAAATGTCAAACGAAAATCAATAGAAAAGAGCGCTCGACTGGCTTCGAGCGATTCAAAAATAGGTCCCCAGAGTTTGTCGGTCTCGCGTTTAAGAGATATGTGAGAATATGCTGTAGAAACCTTACTGCCTGGATCTCGAGAACGGATGGTCGTAGCGATAATCTGATTAATCATATGTATAGTCGGTATAGTTTGACCGAGTTTGTCGGTCTTGCGTTTAGAAGATATGTGAGATTTTCGCTACGACCTTCCGTTCTCGAGATTCAGGTAGAAAGGTCTCTACAGCATATCCCCACATATCTTCTAAACGCAAGATTGACAAACTCTGATTCTTGGTGACAAACTCTGACAAACTAACGGCTACACACTCGAGTTATCAGATTTTCGCTACGACCTTCCGTTCTCAAGATACAGGTATAAGGTCTCCACAGCGTATCCTCACAAATCTCCTAAACGCAAGACCGACAAACTCTGGTTCTTGGTGACAATCTCCGACAAACTACCGGCTACACACACGAGTAAAGCCGTTAGTTTGTCAGAATTTGTTGCACAAAAACTAGAGTTTGTCGGCCTTGCCACAGAATACATAATAGTACGGTTAGAAAATAGCCTTGCGTTCAGAAAATATGTAAGGTAAGGCTGCGGAGACCTTTCTACCTGGATCTCGAGAACAGGGGACTTTATTTTGAATCGCTCGACTGGCGACGAGCGCTCGTTTCTATTGATTTTCGTTCGACATTTAACTCAATCTCCATACATTTGAGTCAAATGTCAAACGAAAATCAATAGAAAAGAGCGCTCGACTGGCGTCGAGCGATTCAAAATAGGGCCCCAGAAGGTCGTAGTTAAATTCTGATTACTCGAGTGCGTAGCCGTTAGTTTGTCGGAATTTGTCGCACAAAAACCAGAATTTGTGGCTGGGAGATACCAAACTACGTGTGGCGCAGCTGTAGTAGTGACGTCACAGCTGCGCCACAGATCTCGAGAACGAAAGGTCGTAGCGAACATCTACTAATGTATGATAATCTGTGGATTTATACGCAAAATTCTATAATGCCTGTTTCAGCTTTGCGCTGTAGCTAATTCTTCGAATATTTCTCGAGACCATTGGGCCGCCCTCCAGGATGGGCCGCCCCGGGCGATCGCCCGAATGACCCTATGGAGAATACGTCGCTGTCCACCCCCCCCTAGATCCGGGCCTGTGTGAAGCAGTGAATGAAGCACTTTTATTGTAGTGGTTGCTACCTCGGCTGATCTTACCGAGTGAACTGTTTTGATATACTTGGTGTCAAATGCTCCAAACAGCATTGGAAAGCGATGCATTTGAATGTAAATTGAAACAATCTACCCTTAGAGCATACAAGAATCTACCACTAAACTATTCAACACTTGACACTGGCAAAAATTACTTCCAAGAGGAAAGTAGATTGCGAAAACAATAATAATAAGAAGAAGAAGTGTCAATGTCAACTTCTCAATGTCAAAACAGTCAAAGTGTTTAGTGTCTGCCTACCTACCAAAACAAATCTGGCCGTCCTTTATTTTCAAAGTAATAATTTAATAATGTTATGACTAAACACAATATGTATCAGCGTGTAAACTACTTCGGGACAACAATAGTTTTGTGTTCGGTTTTATATTGGGGACGAGTGGCTGTGACAGAGATATTTGAAGACGAAACCGCTTCGGTCGACGAATGGCTAGACCAAAACGATCTTGGTGATTACAAGAAGCTCTTTAAGGAATATGGTGAGTTATTGTTGCATTAATCATATGTAGCAATGTAGCTACATTATTCAAGATATGGTCTACATAATTAGTCAAAGAAAGTAGGTCGTATTAAAGTCTAAACTACGTTCCTAGTGGAGTTAGCGTTGCATGTTTAACTTATGATAATTAGGAATTCCTGTACACTTTCGTGTATGTTGCCAACTTGCCAACACGTTCGTTCGTTGCTTTGCTTGGTGTTAATAATTCTCCATTTGCCCTGTTTTGAAAACTGCAATAAGATTATCTGTACATCACCATTATTCATATTAAAAGAACAACTCTTATTACCTCAAAAATGATTTGTTTTCATCTCATTCGTAAAGAAAACACCCTGATAAATAAATGATATAATTCAGATTAGAATATTTAATCCTACTAATAATTTTAGTAATAATATCAGACAAAGTTGCAACTTTATCTGTGTGGACAGTTTTTATCATATCCCCCGGGAACAGTATTTTGGGATGAAAAGTACTCTATGTCCTTCTCTGTACCCCTGACAATGTGTATGCAAAATGTAATATTGATCAGTTCAATAGTTAAGACGTGAAGGCGTAACAAACAAACAAACAAACGGTCCTTCACATTTATAATATTAGTAAGGATTTGTAAGGATATAAAAGTTTGGATGTTTAGATAATTGGATGTTTGTTCCCCTTAATCACACAAAAATGGCTTAACGGATTTGGATAAATTTTGCACATAGTTTATAGCCTGGTTCTAAACATAGGATACTTTTTACCCTGGTTAAAACTTTCCTAAGGATTTCCCGATTGTCCATGCAGGCAAAGCCACGGGCGGATGCTAGTCTAGTAATATAATATGATATTAAATTTATTAGCCTGCATTAAAAATAAAACAACTGCTTATGGTCCAAAGACCGATGTCGGTCGGACCGATCGCATGTTAGCAAACAAATATGAAAAAAAATATATTAGCAACATGTATATTGTTCTATTATTTTCTAAACCAAGATTTAATTAAGTTTATCATTAATTAAATTAATTCTTCAATGCCTGCGTGGATCCCAGCATCCGGACAACAATAGTAAATAATTATATTGTGTCTCATTTTCCAGGCGTTGAAGTATTAAAGGTAATCAATTTACAATATTTGACTCCTTTTTAAACACAAATCATATTTTGAAAGAGAATCAATTTACTCTAAATTCTTTCTTTCCAATATAACTTTTGAAACTTAAGGGCCCTATGACATTTTCATGTCGAAACTTCAATTTTGACAGATTGTAGTGTTACAACCTAGAGAAACCTTTGGGTCTACTAAATACATTTATGTTTCTGTTACAAAAAGTATGATGATGATGATTCACTGGAAAGTTATGGGGTTAGAAATGAAAATGAAAGTTGGTGAACGATTTCTCAGAGTCAACTTTGAACATACACAGAAAAACAAACAAGTACAAACAACAAATAAAAGTATAAAATTTTGTTTTCTTATGAAGTAAAGATTATTCTGATTACTTACTTTACTTACTAATATTATAAATGCGAAAGTCCGTTTGTTTGTTTGTTACGCCTTCACGTCTTAACTACCGAACCGATCATCATGAAATTTTGCATACACGTTGTCAGGGGTACAGAGAAGGACATAGGGTACCTTTCATCCCGAAAAAAGTATTGTTCCCGAGGGATAGCAAAAAACTCTTCCACGCAGACGAAGTCGCGGGCGGCCGCTAGTTCTGATATAAATTTTACGTAATAATATTAATGTATCTAGGAGAAATTCACAGTTAATTCTGAGCAGTTTTGGTAGTTTTATGGTTTTTGATTGGATTTTTTTTTTCACATATTCCATACATAATTTCAAAATTCCGAGGCCGCTATGGACTATTCTTCTGGGAAACAGACAACTTTAATTTTTTTTTTCTCAACAACTGTCCATATTTGATCTGGAGTTACTTCTAGTCAATTGATCAGCATAACTTAACTACATCAATCTGCAGGGTCAGCAAAAAATTTCTGATCCCGAGGGCTCTGGGAACACTGTGCAGTAGTTCAATCCATGAGCTCAAAAAAGTGTCTTTGTGCATTTTATAAAAATCTTTCTCTGAAATTTTGGGTTTAATTAAAAAGTTAAGCATAATTTCCAAAAAGCGAGGCCGCTAAGAACTACTCCAATATCTATTCTACAGTATTCAATAAGTCAATATTATTAATGTATTTTTGTTTCTGAGATTGAGAATGCCAAAATTGACCATTTTACGCAGAAATCACAGTTGAGACGTAATATGCATCTTAACAGTCACTTACATTTAGATCTCCTAAAAAAAAAAGATCTCCTAATCATATTAAATGCATGGGTATTAAATATGTTTTTAGAGGGAAATTTTAACCCATTTTGCTATAAATTGTAACATTTTTACCGATTTCAAAAGTAGGGAGGTACTCAATTCAACCCGTTTTTTTTTTTTGTATGTACACCGATTACTCAAAGACGGCTGAACCGATTGAAATGATTCAAACATTAGGTGAAAATTCAAGTTGGTCCCATTTTTTTAAATTTTGAAATCGGTTCAGTACTTTTCAAGTAATCTTGAAAAAAGCACGAAAATAGTATGATTTTGTGTGAACTACCTTGATGATCAGTTGTATAACTTCTTTGTTTATGATCTGAATAAGATAATTATTTCTTTGTTGGAAAAGGGATATCTTATGTGTAGTTCTTTAACCGACTTAAAAAAAAGGAGGTTCTCGGTTTTGACCCGCATGTATGTATGTTTCTCCGCGATTAACTCACGTTTGGCTGACCCGAGTTTTCTACCTAAATAATATACCTACACTATCTAATACAAAAGGTACCTACACTAAAATTTAAAAAAATAAAAAATTGTTTAAAAAAAAAAAAAACCGACTTCAAAAAACCTACCTCTAAAAAGCAAGAAATAATATTCATAATAATAAAAACACGTCTATTGAAGTCGGGTGTGGCTTTTAGAATAAAAAAAAAGGAATTTGTACTACAGCCCCACCCGACTTCAATAGACGTGTTTTTATTATTATGAATATTATTTATTGCTTTTTAGAGGTAGGTTTATTGAAGTCGGTTTTCGTAAGATATTCTTTGTGTCACACATAAGCAATACCAAAGAATATTAACTATTATTACACATAACTATCTGAAATGAATATTAATATTAGAATTATTAGATCGTCACCATAAAGCCAAATCCAAAACTTTCTACTACATTCCGTACCATTAAAAATGCAACTACAATTAAAAATGATAATAATAAAACATCGTGTTGCATTGCACACTAAGACAGGACATATATTACAAAGAAAAACAACAAACAGAGAAAGCACACAAAAGGCGGCCTAGCAATGTCCTCCATATTTATTATATTATTAGTTAATATTTATTATATTAATATTTGTTTCTTGTCCATCAGTGAATATTTATAATATTGGTGGTAGCAAGTATTTATTTATTTTTTGTTTTTCATAGTGGATCCTGTCCACCATCCACTTTACTGTCATAGTAATAAAAGTTATGACATTGTTAACATTTTAATTTAGCCTGAAATTGTATTTATAAATGAATGCTGGAATGATAGCCATTGATGTCCCTGGGGTGGGCGGCGCACAGCCCCATGACGTCGCCCCGTCGCCCCCTCCTGGGGGGGGGGCGCAGTGGGTGGTGGGGGGCGGCCCAGTCAGTCGCGCCGCAGCAACCGCGCCGCGCGCACGTCTCCGCCCCATGCATATCCCCGCACATCACTAAACATGTTCGCTTTAATTCTCTTTGTGATAAAAACTAACTAAACTATCCATTCATACTCAACTAATTACCAACAGATCAAAAAATCTCTAATATTCATAAACACTTTAACTTAACCTCTACCTAAGTGTGATTCCTTTGTATTCGATGTAAATAAGTTCTCAGAGAGATTTGTCGGTTGTGTCTCATTTAGGGAATTAATGTTTCTCGGATTTGAAATACAAAAGTTGGACATTAGATTCGCTCCAGGGATGTGGCAGTTCGAGGACTCGGAGATATGTTCCATAGGGATGATACACCCGTCGCACAGCCGCCACTCCGGCCTGTCGATGCTGTCCAGCATATCACAATTTTCAGGTATACTTTTTCTAGTAATAAATTATTATTTTTAGTAATTATTAGGACTGGCAAAGCCTTGGACGAATTAACGGCAAAGCTCACATACATAGTAAAGTGAGTGTATCTTTAAACTTTTTAGTTGGATGTCTGTATGAATTATTTTCCAAAAACTTATGCGATTCACACAAACATTCACGATATGAAACTGTTGCGTTTGAGTATTTACCGGTTGAAGTAAAAAAATATAATTATGACTTAAAACACGAGAAATTACCAGGTTCGTACAGACTGCTTTTTAGAGTTCCGTAACAAAATGGTAAAAAACCGGCCAAGTGCGAGTCGGACTCGCGCACGTAGTGTTCCGTACCAATATCCGGAAAAAAATATATTTGTTGTAATAAATTAATTTTATATTAATATAATTAAATATTAATTTTATTCTGTTTTTAGTATTTGTTGTTAAAGGGTGTGTAATGTATGACCTAAATTTACATGCACTAACGATCAGATGATATAATAACATTTCATCTAATTCCATTTGACATATCGATCAAATAATATAACATACGATTAATATAATTTCACTTGACCTAAATACATGTGATATAAAAATTATTTGACATAATAATCATTTGACCTAATTATCAGATGATATAAAGCACATTTTTTATAACATTCATTTACTCTAATCAACATTGAAAATAGTTTTATTTCACCTATGATTTAAATGCTATAAAAAACAGCAGCATCCATGCAAACAAGCAGACAAGCAAGTAGCATGCATGCAAGCAAGCAAGCAGCATGCATGCAAGCAAGCAGCATGCACGCAAGCAGCATGCATGCAAGCAAGCAGCATGCAAGCAAGCAGCATGCATGCAAGCAAGCAGCATGCAATCATGCAAGCAAACAAGCAACATGCAACAAGCATGCAAGCATTATGGAGCTCCGCTCGCTTCGCTCGCTCCGCTGCGAGTGGTCAAAACCCTTGGCTCACGTGTCCGAATTTAGGGCATTTCACTCTTTATAAAATCTTACGATCCTTTTCAGTTAAATAAATCCACACTGATGTCACAAAATATCTAGAATTCACAGAGTAAATATTTTATAGTGAAATCATTAGTGTCGGGCATTCGCGCTATTTTTTCACTAACATATTAAGCAATTTTATGATCAAAATAAAAAGTATGTAACTTATAATTCTGAAGACACATTTAATCGAAATTGTCGGCTGGATACGAACTAATATAATATGAAATGTAGCATGTGAGTAGGTAGGTACTTCTAGAATTTAATCGCATTTGAAGGAGTAAGCCCGTGGCTTAATCATTAATTGGGATTAAGTCACATAAAACTAGACGAAACGGCAATGAGGCTCTGAGGCTCTGAGTCGATCTCTCACAAGCTACAAATATATATAATCAACGTCATGAAAATTTAATGTAGGTAAGGTAATGAAAAGCATTTGAAAAAAAAAGTTTAGTAGTTCATTCAACACAGTGACTTTTGAAAATGCTCTAATTAGAGTCGCTAATTAAATTTCGCATCAAAAGTTGCGGTTCTGACAACCTGAGAACCTAGAATTCTGAAAGAAATTATAAATAAAAAATAAATAAATTTAAAAAATATTAAAAACACGACTGCCCTGTCAAAAACGAACTAAAAAGTTAAATAACAAGTGTCATTGCAGTCGGGGGACCGTTTTGTGGAACAATTTTTAATCAAAGGGGTCCCCCGACTGCAATGACACTTGTTATTTAATTTTTTAGTTCGTTTTTGGCAGGGCAGTCGTATTTTATAAATAATATTTATTTTTTTATTTCACACATTTTAGTGACAAATTATATAGTTTTGAAAAGTGCTCATTAGGTCCTTTCAGTTGATGCCCATATTGTAATAACTGAAGAAAAAAATTTTTTTTCACATTTGAGAATGGCGTCGTACAATCGCCATATTGACTTTTTTCAAAAAAATATAGCCATTGTCACTCGGAATGATGTAAGAATTCTAACGATACCCCATACCATCCAAATCCGTTGAGCCATTTAGAAGTTATGGTGGAATAAAGAAACTCACATACCCACAAACATACATGAACCCTGAACACATATACACTCCTTTTTGGGCAGTCGTGTAAAAAGAACCGGCTAAGTGTAAGTCTAAATCGCGCACCGAGGGTTCCATACTGATATCATTTGAGATAAAATACTATTAATTACGTTTTTTAGATTGTTTAGGTACATGCTTCATGCCACATCTTATGATTCTAGCTAGGTCAATGGGAAATGCACTATAAAGCTTTAATTTATAGACTAGGTAGGTACCAAATAAGACAAAAAAGAAAAAAAAAAACAGGCTTTTAGAGGTAAAATCACACTTGAGCAGAAAACAGCGAATGGTAGTTCATTAGGAAAATAAAAAGTTTTATTATTATTATTCTTTGCTAAAGTTAAAAAGGAATAGAAAGGAACATAAAATATCGATCGCGTTATGAAACAACTTTGCTTAAAATCTATACTTTTTAGATCTGTCTGTTATAATAACGGTCTGTCGATGATGATGATAATATATGGTCTTATCAGACCAGATTCAGATTTTGGTATCCCAAAAGTTCTTCGTCTTCAGATCACTATAAATTTTTAGTTGACTATATACAATTATTAATTGAGAATAGACTGATATACAATTATAAATTAATTCTCAATTAAGGGGTACTCCCCTTAGTAGAGAGGGGAGAGGATTTTTTAAAGGGCAAGCAGAAAATATATTCTTACTATTTTATTACAATGGAGTAACTTAAAAGTTCTTAGGACAAACTATACAGTACCTACGCATGAAGGTTGTGATTTTGATGTGCTCACGGCGGAAATATATAATACCATAGCCGCCTTTCGTGTTTTATAGGTGTTTGGTAATCCTACTAATATTATAAATGTGAAAATTTGTGGGTTTGGATGTTTAGATGCTTGGATGTATGTTCCTCAATCACGCAAAAACTACTGAACGGATTTGGTTGAAATTTGGCACACAGATAGTAGATAGCCTAGATTAAAACATAGAATACTTTTTATCCCGATATTCTAATGGTAACGGGAACCACGCGGGTGAAACCGCGGGCGGTCGCTAGTAGCCTTATAAAGCTGAATATTGTAGATATTGATACAACCCTGGAAAATTATTATAAGCACTGAAAATCACCACTTTTTTCAATTTATGCTTAACTGCATAGTGGCACCCTAGACCGAAATTGTATTTTTCTTTTGGGATTGATTATCAAAAATAGTGATGCGCCGAATGTAGGTTTAACCGAATACGAATGTTCGGCCGAATATTCGGTCCAAAATGTACCGAACCGAATATTCGGCCGAATCATTCGGTTCAATTCTGCGCAGTAAACAGGTTTTACACGTGTCGGGCGGGCGTTTGCCACAGCAACTCCTTCTCTAGCACGGTTCGCTCAGTCAATGTACCACTCTTTCGGTTACAAATAATTGCAGTTCGGAACTGCATACTTTGTAATTTATTATTATGTTGATGAAAGTCTTTGACGATGAGGCATACATTGACATTTATTAAAAAAAACATAATTTGATTATATATTTTAATACTAGTGGTGGTTTATAAAGATAGCAGTTTTTATTGTTTAAAAAAATAAGCATGTTTTTGAAATGCCTAAAAACAAGAGGGCTGTAGCCTGTACGTTTTGATTTTTTGAATATCTATCATAGATTTTGAAATACTTATTTGAATTTTAGTGATTTCATACAAAACAAAAAAGTGCCAATATTTTCAATATAATATTTAAAAAATCAAAACATACAGCCCTTATTTTTAGGCATTTCAAAGACATACCGAAAATTCATTGCTGTAGGATTATATAATCTGTTGCTATCGGTTAAGGTTTAGACTTTAGAGAGGGTGGGAAACGTTATCGCCGTTTGTATGGAGACCGTTTGCTAGAGAATCCTCTTAATCTTTTTTATTTTGTCAATAAATAATTGGTATTATTGGTACAATTTAAACATTCGGTAATTGTTCGGCAAATCAACCGAATATTCGGCCGAATACGAACATGAAAAAATATGCCGAATTTGCCGAATACGAATATTCGGCCGAACATTCGGCGCATCTCTAATCAAAAACAATAGACGTTTTGCGTCTACGGTTGTACAAATAAAAAAATAAAATTTCTCAGCCATGTGGTGGTTTTCAAGGTTATACTAATTTTCCAGGGTTGTATTGTATGCCTGGTACCCTATATCCTATATCTATCATATTTGGCTTTATAAGGGTGGCAGGTGGCTATTCCAAACACCTGTACTTATTTTTTTTTTATATTATGATGATGTGACATTTTTTTTGTATTCCAAATTCTAGCCAGGTACGCCCAAAGGTTCGAACACTGACAACACGTTTTATTTCCCATTTTTTCCTGCGAATACACTCGCGAGCAAAAGGCATTTTTTTTTTTTTTTTTTAATTATAATGGGTTTGCTCTTGACCCTAGTCTAGCCCGAAGGTATAGACGGGGTCTACGATGGAGCGAGCTTGCCCAGAAGGTGCCTATTCACTCTGGCCTTGAAAAGAGTCAGGTTGTATGTGCTCGGAAACACAGACGCCGGCAGGGAATTCCATTCCTTGGCTGTGCGCATTATAAACGATGATGAGTAGCGTTTAGTACGCACAGGAGGTATATCAACCAAGAACGGATGGTAGCCTGCAGTGCGTCTGGATGTCCGATGGAAGAAAGGAGAAGGTGGAATGAGCTCATGCAGCTCTTGAGCACACTCGCCGAAGTACAATCTATAGAAGACCGATAGGCAAGCAACGTTACGGCGGTGAGCCAAGCTGTGAAGCTTAGCTGATACCAGTTTTCCGTCGCCTATTAATCTCTTGGCTCTGCGTTCCACCGAGTCTAGTGCAGCAAGTTGATATTTCGCCGAGCCGTCCCAAAGGTGGCTGCAGTACTCCATGCAAGATCGGACTTGAGCTTTATAAAGGGTTAAAAGCTGCCCAGGCGTAAAGTACCGCTTGACTTTATTTAAAACGCTCAGCTTCTTAGCTGCAGTTTGAGCCTTAGACTCGATAGAGGTGCCGAAGTTAAGGTTAGAAGATAACTCCATGCCAAGAAGCTGGAGAGTGTCGGTTGCTTGGATAGATGTACCTCGGAAAGTAGGAGTTAAGTTGAATGGACTCCTTTTTGCGGTAAACAGACACGCCTGCGTTTTAGAAGCGTTGAAACTGACGAGATTTTCATCACCCCATTGGGAGACGAGACTTAGCGTCAGGTTCAATCGCTTAACCATGGCCTCTCTCATTATTTTCACCTCATCACCACCGGCTCCCGCGCTGGACAGATACCTCTCCATGACAGTACTGTCGTCTGCATAGCCAACAATGCCCGGTGTTAGCAGGTCATTGATGTGCAGCAGGAAAAGCGTCGCAGAGAGCACCGACCCCTGAGGAACTCCGGCATCAATCGCCATGAGGTCAGAGGAGCAGCCATCAATGACTACTCTGATCGACCGTTCACTCAGGAAGTCGGCTACCCAGCTACAAAAGCCAGCGGGGATTCCGTACGCTGGAAGCTTGCTCAGCAAACTTGCGTGCCAAACCCTGTCAAAAGCCTTTGAGATGTCAAGCGAAACAGCAAGTGCTTCGCCGTGTTTCTCAATGGCCTCGCCCCAGCAGTGCGTCACGTACACAAGGAGATCCCCAGTTGATCGTCCCCGGCGAAAGCCATATTGATGATCACTAAGGAGATCGTTATCCTCTAGGTAGGTGAGCAGCTTGCCGTTCAGTACTCTTTCCATAGCCTTACAGAGTATGGAAGTGATGGCGATTGGTCGGTAATTGCTAGGGTCGGCACGACTACCCTTTTTAGGTACTGGTTGCACATTGGCAAGTTTCCAAGATTTCGGTACGGTTTCGGTCTGAAGGGAAAGGCGGTACAGACGTGTCAGTACAAGAGACAACTCAGGCGCACAATACCTCAGCACTCTTGCTGGTATGCCATCAGGACCACTGGCCTTATTCACGTCTAGATTAAGTAGGACTCTACGGACCTCTTTATTGTGTATTGTAATTGTAATGTGTATTTCATACAAACGAGGTAACTTTGAAGCCTTGGTTCTCCGCTAAGGATTGACCTAACTGTGATCTGATGATGGCTATCCAGGGAGTGAATGGAGGAGATTCAAATCGCTATACACACCCATCAAAATTCATTAAAGTCTGCTTAGCGGTTTTGGTCAAACAAACAAACAGAAAGACTATTAAGAGTATTACAGTAATTACTTTCGTATTTAGATACAATATTTGTATGGAAATTATACGTTTCTCGAATTTTTGACGTTCGCTAGGTTGTTAAAAAAGTTTTGCTGTGAAACAAAAGTGTCCATAACTGCAACTGTAGTGAAATTGTCCATCTGCAATAGCGCGCTGGCCGGCGGCCAACCGGCCGGGCCGCGGCACCTCCGGCGATATTGAAAATTTTAACGGCTTTTATAGCCTTAATTCCTTCATAAAATACACCTACATCATTCGGTTTTCCTTTCGAAAGTAACTCTTTAAAAATATATGTAGTAAATAGTAAAGTTTTTTACTTATAATTAATGTTTTCTATTAATAGTAACGACAAACGAATAAAATAAATTTCTAAGTAATGTTGCGTTTGTTTGTAATATCTAGTAAGTACTTTTATTTAATCTGTAGTAATATTTTAAACAAGTTCAAAATTGTCCGACTTAAGGTCATAATTAATTTATAAATACATGTAAAATCTTTCAATTCGAAATTATTGAATTCAAACTACAGTTTTCAGGTGTGACCACAAATAATGATCATTTTTCATCTAACTGTGCCATTAGTCACGAGTTCGTGACTCACAAAGCAAGTTGTAGTCGCTCCAATACTGCTACGACAAAGGCTACGGGCGTGTGCTACGAGCTACGTCAAAGAGCACGGCTTGTGCTACGAACTTTCGTAGAATCGTAAATTGCTACATCGTAGAGGTCGTTGTAGTTAACAAGTTTCAAAGCAGAACGATTTTTGTGCCAGCAGATGCGGCCTTGGAAATGCATCCTTTTCAACTTTAGAATTTGTCGATATTGTTTTGTTTTCTTCCTTTGAGATTGCTTTCATAGCGCTCTTGGAACTTGGAAAAGGGTGACCCGATTATTGTAATAACAACTCTGTTTTGCAAATTGTAATGAATACAACGCAATTAAATTGACAATAGACAGTGATCCGCGACAACTTTATCGCGCTTGCGGATAGAACGATGACATGTATTTTAATAAACAACTTTAAATTCAAAGTTCTTGATTTTAATCTGTATAGAGTCTTTGGTTACAATTACAATCTTTGTGCACCATACATTCTCGAGTGAAGTTGTCGCTAATCATTGTATATTGTTAATTTATTTCATCGAAATGTACCTAGAATTTTTTTGAAAACTTTTTTTTTTTTTATTGAATTTGAAATAAAATTTAGTGTTGTCGTTTTAAGTAAGTACTAGACTAGTATCCTTTTAATTTTTCAACGAATGCTGTCTGGTACCGTGAACTAGTTTTCGTATCCATCAACGTTAAAATCGTTATCTTGAGTAATTAAAATTTAATGCCCACTTTGAAGTTGAGTCTTCCATAAAAGTAGAGTTTTAATGAACTCTTGAAACTTGTATCTTGTTTATTGCCTTTTTATTTGTCTTCTTATTCCTGGTTCATAATCAAATAACTAATAACAGAGGGCTCTACTTTAAAGAAATGTGTAAGTACTTAAGCTTATTTAACTTTAATTTCGATTACATATTTTTTTTCAGTAGTCTATCAGCAAAGTGCTGATTTGGCTTTCTTTTTCGAACACTAATTAGCTAATTTAGTAACGCTCATTAGGGAACGTACCCATACTACGTGACCCATTTTTTTACTATTTTTACCCCCCTCCCTCCCCCCTTCTTGGTGACCATCCGTAGTATATGCCAATACTCACCCTCTACTTTTCACGTAGTAAATTCATAGCTAAGGTTTTAAATATTTTTTACAGAATGTAAAAAAATATCGCTCATATTTGTCTTTGTTATTAATGCTGCGCTGTGTGCATTACCTACAATAACAAGTGTTTTTTTTTATCACGAAAAAAAAGGTAAAATAATATTGTAACAGGAACTTAATTTTAAAATAACAATTATGGGTACGTTCCCTTGTATAAAACTAAGAATTATCACAGTTTACTTACCTAATATTATAATTATTAGTTTGTAACCCCTTCCGGGCTTCATATTACGTAGGCTTTTGAACGTTTTTTTTCATAACTTTTGATTTCCTTTCTGACACACTGAAAATGTGGTAAACCAACATAATTATTTTTAGCTTTGCACACTAACAATACTACGTGCTTTGCACAATGCCCGTCTATCACAAAGCACTTAAGTGGACCCTTACGATACGAATCATTACTGGGAATCCCCAAGCTTTTTCCGAGGCCGGTGGCCTAGTTCGGCGGGTGCCGGGTGCAACGGCTGCAGCCCAGTGCAGCCCACCTGTGGCCCGGCCGCTGGCCCACTGCCCCACTTCCGAGCAACAAGTGACGCCCTTATGTAACCCACTAACATTTACATGCCCATTAATTTGCTACTATTGATTCATGCACACGCTCTGTGCCATCTCAATTTGATAGGTTAATAAAATGACACAAATTCAAAACGTTTCCTGACTACCCTTTACTTCTAACCACGATGATGACGAGTTTTTTTAATCTATAGAGGCCTTACCCTGACGACGATAAATTCTCTTTGTCTTGTCGCAGTGAGCTTTCCAAAATTCCAACCCTCTATCTATTCCAATAAGTTCATCAAGCAGCATATTTCACGACTAATAGCTTACCTCGATTTGATCATTATTCATTATAATGTTGATTCGGCCACGATTTGTGACCCAAAATGTCTTTGTGTTTCGCCAGCCACTATGGGCATTTGTCAAATACGGGGTCTCTGAAACATTACTTATGCAACGTTTACGTTTTTGATTATTTTTATTGCAACGAACTTGTTAAAATTACATTTGTTTTATTATTGGAACTCTCCATGGACTTTTCGGAACTTTTAAATGACTTGAACAAAGTCCGGAAATGCTAATGATGACAAGATGATTAATATAATGAAAATATTAGTAAAAATCGAAATCGATTTTTTCTAATATTTTCATTATATTAATCATCTTAATATAAAAATCGCATTGTGAAAGCAAAAATCTAAAAGTTAAGATGACATTATAGTTTATATTTAAATGACACCCCCAATCCCCAAGCGACTATGTGATTACAATCTGAATTTCTTATGATATAAGAACTTATCGAATTATAATTCTAATCAGATTGTGTCGGTCTAAATTGTACCAATGTAAATACATAGAATAGCTTGTTTCAGTGGGCAAAGTTACACGGCCATAAATAGCCGCCTCGGATTTCCCGTGCCACTCCAACTATTTGTGTTTGCATTATTAAACGGAGTTTAGAGGACTCTGTTTTCAGCGTTTAGGACACAAATCATAACTAAAACCAGACCGAATTATTATTGCAACTAAGACCGGATTGCTCGAACTAATATCTTATCGTATTAAAATATTAAAGCTAAGATAACAGTCCCAAAGTCCTCAATTGCGGTTTGTGAAATGTTCCCAGTGATTATTAATACCAGATTATGTAAAGTTGCGGAACAATGAAATCCTCAGACATTTCTAATTAAAATCGAGAGTTATTCGTGAATGGATCAAACCTTGTCTCCGGAATCATCGGGGCTTTGGTGAGGCGTAATATTTGGAGAATTCCCGAATCACGGACCTTTTTATTTCACTCTCCTTTCGACGACGGCTCCGCTTTGCATAATGTAATCCTAAGGGTTGATTGCCATAAATCTTTGATTCATTTTGTTGCCTTATTTGAAAAGCGGAAAAAGATGGAGTTATTTAATATTTTGTTTTAGTTGTTTACAGGGCTTTTGGTGTTCTTTGTTGTTTGTAGCTCACGCGGATTTCCTCTAAATTCACAAAATGGTTGCTAAGGAAAAATATTCAATGGCCTTTCAAGTGTCTTCTTTTATTTATCTTTTGAAAAGATTTTTTGAATTCATAAGCTTTAATGAATAAGAATTTCGTTAAGTAACTCAATACTCATTGAACATCGCTGTATCTACTTGTAAAAGTTCTAAATATTCTTCCGTTTCACTGGATTCCTTTGTTGAAGGCAACATTTCGCGTCTCGCTCGCGTGTTCCCAGGGTCGTCGGAGACTCCGTATTTGCCGATGGCGTTCCACTACTTTCACTGGCGTGGCGTTGGCGTAAGTTAGATTAGAACATCGCGTGACCCAGGTTACAAATTTGCATACTCCTAATCATAACACTATTCTATTGCTACACATGTGAAGTTTGCTGTTAAGTCACGATATGAAAAACTTCGTTAATTGTGGGATGATGTTGGAACTGTAGATTAAAACTGATGTTCAAAATGAGAATTAAGAGATTCTTTGATTGATGTTCAATTTATTTTAATAGTTTATCTCAGGGGTCTCCAAACTACGGCCCGTGGGCCAGCTCTGACCCGCGAGCACCAACAATCCGGCCTGCGAAAGTAACCCGGATCGTACCAACATACTATAATTTACAGTATTTTGGTGCGATGAGCTAGCTAGGTCCTGGCACTTGGGACTTCGTGGAAGAGTTTGACTGGCCCTTCGGCTAAAAAGTTTGGAGACCCATGGTTTATCTGAATGCTCGACCTACATACAAGATAAACAACCATATGAAATAAACCTTACAAAGTTAATAATTTCTTTATATCGCAACTGTATGGTAAGTAGTTAATATTACTGTCTCGTCACTTTTAGTAGCAGTTTAACGTGCCATCAATTGTAGATGGTTTGTAACGTTTTTGTGTTTCTCAGATAAAGGAATTAGCATATCGTTGTCGTATTCGCGCTGGGTGCTAATTACAAATTCGCTGTCGGCAGCCAATTGAGTTGCGCCAATCTCGGCGGTGGCGGTGGCGTGCGGCACGAGCGTGTGCTCCTGATTCGTTCGCTCCTACTTTGTGATCAACTTTGTTATTGTTAATCTTAAATGCATTTTGTTTCCATGGATTTCACGTATTTCATTATCATTCTCTAATCAGTACTCAAAAAATTATGACGCCCAAATATACATTTCAATTTTCATAAGGTTGAGCCTTTTCAAAGCAAATATTCCCGCGAGAGCACTTTTCATTGTTTGTTTGAATAAACTTGGCGTCATGAATATATGAATTATTTACTAGGGCATGTTTTAAAGACATATCTAATAAAAAGTAAACAAGATTTGGAGATAATATTAATAATATTATCCCTAGCATATTATGGTTAGTGAAATATATTGATGATCTGCCTACTTATTGTCTAATTTTCAAAATCACAATCGCTTTCATTTAACAGATGGATGTGACACATTGCTGCATTTCTTTGGTAAGTTTTTATTTGTGCCAAAAAGAAGCATCAATGTATCACATCCTGAAAGCGATTGCGATAGATTTTGTAATTAGACAATTAGCCCCCTAGTGAGAAGTCGAATTTTTGTAGTATATTATTTAGTATTACATTGGTATTATGAAGTTGTTGGTATTAAATTCAAAGCGAAGTCTCTGATTGTCCTTACTTATTATTTACTAGCTTTCGCCCGCGACTTCGTCTGCGTGGAAAGTTTTTTTGCTATCCCTCGGGAACATAACTTTTTTCGGGATGAAAGGTACCCTATGTCCTTCTCTGTACTCCTGACAACGTGTATGCAAAATTTCATGATGATCGGTTCAGTAGTAAAGACGTAAAGGCGTAACAAACAAACAAACAAACAAACAAACGGACTTTCGCATTTATAATATTAGTAAGGATGTTTCACACATTCATTACGTCATCGCTGCTTTACTGTTAGTATCAAAGAATTTTGACTATAATTTATGTCTCGAAATATGTAACAATCTCTTCTGTTCTAAAAGATATAGGGTCCTTTCACTTTTGTGTAAGTTTTTTTATTAATATGGTTAATAATTTTCATCGGCCACGTTTATTGGGTTACCAAATTCACCAACAACAAATCTTATACCTTTAAACGAGCAATTCTTGTATATTTATTTATATATTTCTGTGATCTCGGAAACGGCTCTAACGATTTCGCTGAAATTTGGTAAATTTAGTCTTATGATTGGGAAAAAGCGTGTTTTCGAGTTTTCATGCGTTTTTTATGTGTTTTTGTTTCGACGCAGAATATGTGAATTATTTTTGTGTAGTCTAATGCCATCTAGCAAAGACTTTTGAAATAGGTGCTTGGATAGCATTCTATGCGGCAAGCAGAGACTGTGTAGTAAAGTAGCACCACAGAATAAAATGTACACAGCACTTCATAGATGGCGATACTCAGACCGATATTACCAATTAGTTTTTTAGTTTTTGGAAAATAACAAATAAATTATAACTACTTTTACTACGTTTTATAACACTACCATATTACAATTATAGTAATAACCGCCCAGATATTAATCGATTATACAGCTACAAATAACGTACGTAATAATAATCAATTATTCTTGACTACAATAAAGAGATAAATTATTAAGCTAATACAGAATGTTACTGTCACATTGATAAGCTGCGTTAAGCCGCCATGAACAATATTAAGCTCTATTCTAATGGGCAGGCGTAATGGCCCGCTGGGGTACAATAATTTGTTCTGAAAGTACCGGCGCAGGTGAACAGCTTTCAAGGTGAAGGTTCGGTTTCCAAGCAACGAGTTAACAACAAACTAAGGCTTTGCCTTGCCCCCTTAATTATGGAGAACTTGCCAAAGGAGGATGGAAAATGTAAATATCTATGTAGAGTGCAGTGCCACGTTGGGCGCCAGTTTTTAATTTGAAAATATATTCAATTTTTTTTTGCATAGTTACTTTATTTTGTGTTATTAATAAGTAAACTTCGTTAACTTATAATATTCTTGTATCTATTTCCAAATGTTTTGAAAAAGTGGGGCTATTAATAAATTCTAGGCACAATAATTCAATTAAAATTTACCTTTTTTGTTTCGTTTTACGAATATCCATCTGTTGTTATGACAATCTGAAAAAAAAGTCTATGCCATAGTGAAACCAATAATTTTGTTGTAGGCATCTCCACGCTATCCGGTTGCGGTTCGCCGGACACGTTGGACCGGCTGCCGGAGCTGCCGGCGGCGGAGGAGCGGCGGCTGCGGCGCGCGGCGCACGTGCTGCAGCAGCGGCTCGTGCTGCGCCAGTGGCTCGCCACGCACAAGCTGCAGCACGCGTACACCAAGTATGTGAAATCATTACACCACAATAATACTTCTTCTTATCGAATGAGGAATAGTGGCCACCTCTGGTGTTAGAGTTTATCAAGCCGCCTGTAAGGCCTCTAACTTGGCTTAACGACCGTTATCAGGTGACAACAGCCGGGACCGACGGTTTAACGTGCCTTCCAAAGCACGAAAGCGCTCAGTTGTAATGCCACTTAACGGTCACCCATCCGACACCTGGCCGGATCGAGCGTTGCTTAACAAACGTGATCGCGTACGATCAGTCTGTCAAGTTCCGCCATAAACGTTTCAACAATAATACTAAATAAAATTAAAAAAACTCAAAGTGATTTCAGGGTAACCTCATTCTATCACTTATTTAGAACATTAACCAAGTAGTTTTGTAGAGTTTTGAGAGGCCTTTCAAATGATACTATACTGGGCGAGAAATTTTTTATTTTTATTATTATTCTAGTGTTTGTGAAAAAACCAAAGTTTTGTATGACGAAATTCCATTAGTTGACGTAGAGTTTTGAGTTCATATTTTTTTTGTGTAAAGAACTCAATTTAGATCACGATTACGAAATATTGAGTTGCGAAAACAAATAGGACGCGAGAAATAAATTTCAAAAAATTAAGATTTACTAGGTTAAAAATGTTTATTTTAGAATATATGTCGTCATTTTTGACGTTTAATGTCGGCGCACTAGGTTAGTAGCACTGCTAAATTGTTGGGATGGTGACCAAAGACCGCAGGTCACGTGATAGGTGCGATGAGCGTAGCGACGAGCATGTTAAGTTGACATGAACCCAGCGCGCGAGCAGGCCGGCGAAGCGCCAAAAACGACTTTTTTTACGTGCGAAATTTTGAACGTACGTCCCCTCCCCTCTCCCGGAGCCGCGACAGAAAGAACTTAGATGTAAGAAAAGTGGCGTTTTGAGGTTAGGATTTTTAAAATCATATATCTCAGTAATTATTTATTTCCTCGCGGCGTGAGTGGCACTGGGGGGTTACCTTCACATACCCTTTTCCCCTCCTATCTATCTCAATCCTCATTTTAGTCGCCCCATTTCTAAATATTAACCTCTGAAAATTTCTGTACTTTATAGGCTTTTACAAATAATTTTAAAATTTTGACACTTTTTGCCACTGCTAAAAATATCCCCCAAGAAAGAACTATTCATGTTGAAAGCTCCATCCCCAAATAAATCTTTTAGTGAAGGTGCTGATGATGATGAGGATGACGATGAAGATGATGACGATGATGATGCATTAACGCTTCTTCAATAATAATCCAATATTGTTTGTATTGACGAACTTTGGAGGTTTTAAGACTTTATTTATATTATTACTTTACTAGCGGCTCGCGACTTCATCTGCGTGGAAAGGTTTTTTGCTATCCCTCGGGAACAATACTTTTTTTCGGGATGAAAGGTACCCTATGTCCTTTTCTGTACCCCTGACAACGTGTATGCAAAATATTATGATGATCGGTTCAGTAGTTAGGACGTGAAGGCAAACAAACAAACAAACAAACGGACTTTCGCATTTATAATATTAGTAAGGATTGAAACAATAATGTGATGTGCCTTGTAAAAATAAAAAAAAAATCAATAAATTTGATTTCTAAAAACACGTATTTGATAACATCCGACCCATTTTAGAAGGTCTTACTGGTTTAGTTGATTTGATGGTACGAATGAGGGTCTCCTGCCCCACAACACAATGCGACGAAAAAAGTAAAAAGTACTTAATTTGCTAACTAGTATAATAAAATACAAAATGTACAATAAATAAAACTGAGTCTGGTTGTGCTAAACTAAGTTGCTTATTTAATTTTGTTCTCAAGACGAAGAAATGAACAAAAATAAAAAGTCTTTAATATTAAGATTGCGCAGTCCAAAGCTACGCCCTCTGTAATAAAAATAAGGAGTACTGTGCTGTAAGTTTTATATGAGTAGAACAGAGTTTGTTTTTAGTGTCTGCAGAACAGCTGATCTAAATATGTATAGGATTTAAAACCAGACTTATTATGGCGGTGGTCGAAATTAAGCTTACAGAGCAAAATTAATATTTGCTGCTATTGCTAACCATAAAGCTTAACTAATTATCGAAGTATACGGGGTTATTTGTAAATCACCAACAACCTCGCAGGAGTATATTAGTAACATCGATACAACAGCATTTGTTCTACGACTTTTCCAAAAACAGACAATAAAAATCGATTTTTCATACAAAACTCGATCAACTGTTCGGACATTTGTATGAAGAGTCGATTTTTTGTGTCTGTTTTCGGAAAAGTCGTAGAACAAATGTAGTTGTTTATGATGATAGTGATCTACTCCTGCGAGGTTGTAGGTGTTTAACAAATAACCCTGTATATTGATGTTAGTTTATGTTACAATATTGGCACATCATTCCCCTTCCTGATCACACTGTCTAAAAAGCAAAAAGACTATGAAGGCAAAAAGTCCAAAACGCAGAATGTCTAAAATGTAGAATGAATAAAATGCAAAATGACTTAAATGCAAAATGACTTAAATGCAGAATGACTAGAATGCGAAATGACTAAAACGCAGAATGTCTAAAATGCAAAATTACTAAAATGGAGAAAGACTAAATAATTTCTTTTCAGAATGCCGTAAATAATAAATACAAATGGCCAGTAATTGTTTGATTAAAAATCTATGAACATACGTGCGTATTTCAAACAGACAAAGAAGTTTATACTAGGATAGTTTGCGATTTAGACGTATTGCAATTTAGACCTTTTTAATCCTTAGGCAAACTGCTGTTTAGTCATTCTGCGTTTTAGACAATTTACTTAGTAGACATTTTGCTCTTTAGACATTGATTTTAGGCATTTTGCTTCGTAGACATTTTGATTTTTAGGCAGCGTGATCAGGAAGGATCATTCCATATGTAGCGTCGCTATAAAATTGACCTTTTTCATAATAAACACCTATCCGTGATTCGTGCGTCGTCTTTCAACAGTAAAATCAAGAAATAATAATGTTTTATAGCTACATTCTTTCTTTCTTTAGTTACCGGCGAATACCAGTATTCTATTGTTTATTTGTTTATAAGACAAAAATATGATTTGAGATTTGTGCTGGGCCTTTCAATGGGGTTGAGGACAAGTCGGTGGGCCAGTGGTTGTGACTCCAATCGCATATTCATGGCACATGCGATAGCGTGACTCCTCGGAGTTTATTGTTTAGACGCGCAATAAAATTGGCAGAAAAAAGGCTGTCGTGTTACTTTAAAAACATTATTTCTGCTGATAAAATTTAGTGTTAAAATCTGTTAAAATCCAGGATACAGCAATCCAAGCGACATTTTTCAGTTCTCCCGTTGATACAGATTAAAGCACAGTTATAATATTCCTAATATTATAAGTTTTAGTTACTTTCAACCACTGAATTAATAGTACTTAGTAAGATTTTAGTATTTGTTTGTGTTTCACCCATAGAAATAGAATGTCAAAGAACAACAATGTCAATAAACAGGTGATCCGAAAACGAATGCATACATTTTATATGAGATTGGTAAAATATGACTTAGATTCATAAAATATGACTATATCTGGCAAAGGAAATTATTAAACTATGTTCCATACTGTTTTCTTTGTCGATAAACAAATAAATGTAGAGAAATTTGGTTTTAGAGAAATGTGTAACAATATCTTATTTACCTGTGAAAAGTGTGATTACTTGGATTATTTCTTTTTGTTAAGAGCACAAGACACCATGGCTCCACGATACCTTTATTTTAAATTCTAATTAAGATTAACAAATATTTTTAACAAACTGTGATTGCTCATTTGCTAGGCGGGACGCTAGGGGCTCTTACTGTAAAAAATGTTGGCACATGTCACTTGATCCTCTGTCTCTTTTTTACATAGACCGTATCCGTATGATGTTGACTTCTCTTTTCCACGCTTTGTTGGTCTTCTTGAGCGCAGCGAAAATTTTTCTATGTCTATGGTTTCACCATTATTTTGTGCTCACAAAAAAGTTTTTCCAACTCTCATTTATTCACAGCTGGTATATTTCGTGTTCATATAATCATTGAAGTGTCTCGTTGAAAAAAGAATTTCATAATAAAATATGCAACATAATCTGACGGGAGAGATATAAAAAATACGAAAAAAATACAATCAGGTCCCAGACGCCGTTAACCAAGTGAGCCGTTTTGATATTCATTGCCTTTCCCTCGGCAGCAGCGGCTCGTAACACCCACGAAATCGTCTACATACACTTTTTTATGCACAACTGGATAGTGCTTGGCTTTCATTCACCTCACCTGATGTTAAGTGACGATAAGGCCGAAGGTGGAAGCGCACTACACCCGGAATCCTCATCACTGAGGAACTGGCTATCTTACCTCTAACTACCGGAATTTTTAAATTGTTGTTATGGCTTCAGACTTAGGTAAGATGGTGGTAGCTAGCCAGGTGGACTTGCAATAAGCCCAACCACCAACCAAACCGAGTGCAAATTGTACCTATAGACGGCGGGTTTAAAAAAATCCCGTGGGTGCTCCAGCTTTTTTAATGACATAGCTACTTATATTTTTAGTCGGTGCCCCTGATTGTACAGTCACGAGCAATAAGATGTACACACCATAGAACTTTGTCACATTACGATTTGAATAACCTAGGTATAACATTATCACACTGAGATATATTGATTTAATGTGACATAGTTCTAAAGTGTTCATATTATAACTCGTGACCGTACCCCTCTGAAAATCGAACCCGGGACATCTTCTTACACGGGTGAGCGAACCATTAGCTAGACCACAGAGGCGGTTGAAGTTAAACTCAGTTGCAGAACTATACCTTCCACCAGAATTCATTACTTACTTTACTTGGTCCCATAACTGTCGATTATTTCATAAAAAATGAGGTACAATTGGTACGGTTCCTACGCCTAGCATGATATTATTTTGAACATTGTTATGCTGACTGCAGATCGCAAGTTCTATAACATTGTACGAGACAAATTCGTCATCCATCATAGATGTGGCCTATAAAATGGGCATGGGATGGGTGTCCATCCGTTGCAAATCAAATAAGTAGTCTACTAGGTCTTTTAACTATTATTTACCTACCTATGTATTGAAATAAGTTAAGGAAGAATCTGTTTATTTACTTATATGTTCTGTTTTTTTGCTTTGGGACGTAGAAATTAATACATATTAGGTTTTAGTTAAAAAGTTTGCAGATCTTTTCAAGTCGTTTCTTTGATTGATAATAGGCTATTGTGTATGTAAACTTATGATCAATACACTGATAATGTTTCATTCAACTTTCAAAGGTTTTGCTAATTTAAATCGCGACTATATAAAGAATAGTTTTCAACAAAGCTATTGTTACGTCACAATAAGTGATTGATGGTGGACCTAAGTAACTCGCACTAATGTTGAAATATGTTTTAGTCGAGCGTTAATGGTGGCCGGATGAAATGTACAATAAGTCGATTAATGTAATAGTCTGAGTTAGATACTAAAAAGGAATCTTTTTATATAGGCACCAAAGACGAAGTTATAGCGTGAGAAGGAAGGACTAAGAAACCTTTTCATGTTTTTTTAATATATAGGCTTCTGAATAGACATTATATACAGACAAAAGTGCTTAACACCTCAGTGCAGGCTCATTTTATCTTTCATGCTATATTTTATTTACTAATTGATTTTCATGACTCCAAAGAGTACTTATCAAAAATATATATATATTATATTGAATAAAAGCAAACAATAAACATAGACAAGTACACAAAAGGCGGCCTTACTGCTATGTAGCAGGCTCTTCCAGGCAACCTTGAGTAGACAAATATTAAGGGGAAGAGGACAGAGGGGGGTGGGTGCAAAAATACTAAAGGGACTACAGATATACATGTACATAAATAAAATAGAGAGAGAAAATATTATGTAAGTATATAAAATAAAAGTTGAAAGGGAAATATGAGAAAAAAAGTGGTAAGGGTGGGAGTAAGGAAATGTCTTCTAACTTGATTGCTGAAAGATCTTAATGTACGAGCTTTACTGCTAATTTAAAAGTAATATTTTGTAGAAAAAAATTGACGTTGTTTTCCTCGTGTTTTTAGCTCAATAATATCACTGTCTCCGTAAATCAAGGACGATATTTCAAATCTTAATCAATAATATCGATAAATGTTAATCAAATATTGAAATTATCATAATACGATTGTTTTTGAATTTTTGATACGTTTTCCATAGATAATATTAAGCAGTAAAGTCTGTCCATCCTTACTTGTCTTATATGGTAATTGGTAAACAATCTTCACCCAACTCTTTATTGAAATAATCATTTATAAAATAAAACAAATGGTTTTCCACACATAGATTACGTAATAAATTGTTAATAAATTAACAATAATTTCATAAACTTACTAACATATTTTTAAATAACGATTTAAGTTTAAAAGACGTATGACAACTGTCAAAAACTGTTTACTAAATAAGACAAGTAAGGATGAACAGACTTTACCTATATTATCAATCGATATATCGGAATCCTAACATTTAATATATTTTTGTAACCCCGTTGGATTAGTTAGTAGATTGTTAGGCGATTACGAGATTAGTGAATATGAAAAAAATTCGACCACACATCAACGAAGATTTTTGTTTACCCTGTGCTCCAACTATTTCGCTTATTCAATTGGTGTCCGTATACTTTTGATCCTGTCTAGATAACTCCTACATCTGTCTGTAGTGGCGGTGTGAGTGGTTCCAGCGAGGTGTCACTACCTGGATGACCTAGTTGCGGCTAGAGCATTATCGACGTCACGCCCGCTGATCAAAAATTATATGTACTCGTATAGCATAATAACTATATGGATGAACAATTGTTCTGATTAAAAGCTCCCCAGCGAATATGAAATATTTTGTGGTTATTTGTTATAAACGTAACCTATTCTTCTCAGGAATATTCTTGCCGTACCATACTCTATTTTTTGTCTTTCTAAGCTCATTTTCTTTTATCTAAAATTCCTTTGTGTTTATAAATTACTGTGCAGTTTTTTCAGTTTTAGGATCTGGTGTTCAATGGCGGCTATTGCGTACGGTCGGCCTTAAGTAGCTGAACTTTGTCACACCAACAAGTCTTGTTATGAAGCTGCACTGCACTGTTAATTCTCAATCAATGGTGCGGCAAGGTACTAAAGCTTTAAGGGTGTTCAACAAAGCGGCCGATGCCTCCACCTGCATGCCGGAAGTAGGTCAACAGCCATTGTTTCAGCCACCACTGCCGATATTGTTTTGTTACGGACTTTCTGCGGGCTTTAGAACACACGGTCGTTAATTCAATAAGTTTTAGTTATTCGTTATAATTATGGCAATGGTAGTGTGCGTAAAATGAGGTTTACTGGTAGGGATATTGAATTACTAATACAAAATCATGTCAAAACAAAATTTAAACCAAGCACCGGAACCGCTTACCGTTAAAGGCGTTTTTGATTGGGCATTTCATAGACTTGTTTTCAAAAACCCTATTAATACGATAACCCTATCGAAAGGGTAACCCAAGTAAGGACTTACCAAATACGAAAACCCTATCAGGGAAACCCTATGAAGGCTTTATGAAGGGGTTTTAAAAACGTGTTCAAGCAATTTATATCAAGTTCCATCTGGGCCGAAGGACCGGAACCACTTACCGTTAAAGGGGTTATCATTGGGTATTTCATGAATCGCTAACCGTTAAAAGGGTTTTTGATTGGGTATTTCATAGACTTATTTTCAAAAATCCTATCAATATGCTAAGCATGACGTCGACTAACCCTAACGAAAAGGAAACCCTATCATTTGGTAAGCTTTTTAAAAGGGTTTCCCTATAAATTTGGTTAAACAAAAAAAGGGGTTTTCCGGTCCCTGATTTAAACCGTAGCGGAAGTTAGCTACCTACTTTCCTTACATTGTTTAGTAATTTATATTAAAAAAATTGCATTGTTAACAATTTTTTCACGACAATCTCAACCTTAACGACTAAGATGTATTTCAAAATCTTTGCAGCTAGCCTATGTATTCCTCGGGATCACTAATCATTCCAGTTACTTTTTAAATTACATTATGATATCATTACAAGGATGTACTCGCCATAAATATAATTATTATAACTAGACCCTAGAGTACAATATTGAAGGTTGCGTGGGTCACATCCGACCCTAAGGATATAAATGAGTCTCGCTTCATTGATTAGATAACGCGCCAGATTTGGCTCCTCCTCGTTACTGGCACCTTTTACACTCCATTTCATCTCCTGAATTTAGTAGATGTGATACGGACGATGGTACTTCTCGTTAACTTATAGACAATGGAATAGAGATTTTATATGGGATGTTGGCAGACTGTTGCATTTACAGATGAGTGTGAGTCTTAAATGTATGTTTGTATGAAAGATTTTATTATGAAAATAAGTTCAGCCTCCTGATTACGTAAGTCTGTTCCTAACAATTCTCGATTAAAATCGATTGAAATCAATTGAAATTAATGAAATTTGTCAGTTGCAGTTGCTTACTCTATTAGCAACTGAAACAGAACTGAACTGAAACTGAATATAAAATCTGAAGTGAAACGCGATAGCAACGTTTGGAAATTTGAAAACTTACACTCGACCTTTCTGATACTTCATTGCAATTCACGTGAAATAAAGAAATATCAGGTTTGTGTAAATAATAAGAATATAAAGGTTTTGTATTTTTTTATACTGAGACTCATCAAATGTAATAAAGCTCAAACCTGACTTAGAATCTAGTAATTTGGCACGAGAAGAAAAAGCTTCGTCGATTACGTGACATACTTTATTTTATGAATACTTTTGATGTCTGCCTACATAACCCTAATTAACATAATTTGTATGAAATGGAGTGAAATAAGTTCATTTAACCTATGTTAAATTATACAAATACAAATATACAAATACTTTATTTGCTTTAATTAGGGTGATTACTTACAATTCAGATGTTTTAAATAAAAATGGCACCTTAACCTATTTAGCCATTATACATAGCATGCATATTTAAATTTATAACAACAATAACACCTTATTTGGAATTAAGATTTGACACAAATTACTGAAATAACGATTACACAGTTTACCACTCATAATGAGTCATTATGAGTGGTAAACTGTTAATATTGACATGTACACATTAATGTTCCAAAAATTCCTTTATCGAGTAAAAAGCCTTTTCTAATAACCATTTTCGAAGAACCATTTCGTGACTAATTGGAATATCTTTAAAATGGTCAGGAATTTTATTGAATATTTTCAAAGATTACTATAATATTTTAATACACATAGCATAGCTATTCTTTCTATACTGTGCAGTCTTCAAAACAGTTTCTAATACTAACCTATTGGGTTTACGCGTATTTCTTGGATACAGTTGACAAGCATGTGTAAACAACCTTTTATTTATTATTTCTCTAAAAAAGGGTCTACACCCTTTTTTAGAGTTTAAAAAAGGGTCTATGAAAATAGTCCCTTTTTAAGACTCAATAAAATAAACTAAATACACTGTAGACCTATATAGGTAGAAATGACGTACCTAACTTAATACACTAATGTGTAGCCAGAGGCTATTTTAGGGGGGATTCATCTTTAATAATAATAAAGCAATTACTGGTCGCATTCCACATTACGTTGGAGGCTTATGTCGTATCCGAGTATTAAAAGACGATAAAAGCTAAACGATGTTACGATCGAACATCTTGTAACATCGACTATAACATCGGAACACTTTCAGCGACCATTTTGTGACTTAGGTTTATTCCTTATAATAATAATAATCATAATGCTTCTTAATACAGTTATGTTGTTCGAATAAATGAAAACTTAGAAATCTTAATGGAGAAAAAATAAGAGCTAGGATTTAGAAGTATATTAGTAAACTTAGTTGAAATAAGTAATAGTCGAAAAGACAATGAATGCTTTGCAAGAAACCAACCCTAATAAAAGTATCTCATAAACTTAAAGCTAAATTAAGCTCCTCTTCAACTACAAAGAGAAGATTTTTGTTCAAGTTACTTTCTGAAAGTTACAAGTAGACTTGAATCTTTCTCGCACTAACTTTAGAAGACTGTGCTTTAGTTTACTGCAGTTCTTAGTTCGAGCTTAAATTCAAATAAATTCTGTGCACGTTCTTGTTTATGGAACCCGAAATGAACTATAGATTAAACTAAATAAAATATCAACATAATATAATATTGTCAGTGTGACTGTTTCTCTTTTATTGAGAATGAGAAACACCGCGTATTTCTTATTTGAAGTTACTAATATTTCTTACAGATTGATGAATAGCTAATCAATATCGATATTAAGTCCTTTCTCAAAAAGCTTAGTATTTTAAAAAGATAATGTAAAAGTATGATTAATCGTCCGTATGGCGAAGTAAGCTCTTCGTTCTCTCATAACCAGACAACTTCGAATGATCGATTGTTTAATAGATTTTGTTCCAAATGAAAGAAGACCGAAATAATAATTTCGATTCAATATTTGTAAAATTATAATAAAACGATAAATTAGTAAGTGTCAAAATTAAATAAAGTGGGATGTATTTCGTTCTATTGCGGGTTACAAACATTTATAATAAAGAACATTAGTTATTTTAAAAACCTACAATATTATTGTAAAACAAATTGTTTCATATAATTTAAAATATGAGAAAGGTAAAATTAGGTTTTAGTATGTAGTAGGTATTCCAACTGTAAATTAAATCTAATTTACCCAAATTCTAATGGCTAAACTCGTTAATCCACTTGGGCCGGTGTCCACTGCCCAAGGCCCGAGGCGAGGGCCCAAGATGACCGGCCCGGGTCGTTTGTTTAGGCTGTTTGCGCAATCCCGAGCGAAGTGGCACACACGGGCTACTCACCAACTGATTCATTTTGCACCTAACTGCGAAAATGGCATCGTCTGTGACTAATTTGTCAAAATATTAGATTTGACTCTCCTAATGGTCACTCAAGATAAAAAGTATCCTATGAAGCTGTAAGCTTAACCATGTCTATTATACCTTTCGTTTTTAAAAATGGTAAAAATGCTAATGCGTAGTGCGAGAGAACAGCCCACTGAAATTTGGGATATATGTTTATTTTATAATTTAAGCTAATTTACCTACATATCATATTTCACTCTCGACCTCGACATACTGCAAAACTGTATACTGTGAGAGAGAGTTTGAAAGTAGCACCAGTGATAGAAAAGTTGAAAGGCTTTGTATAGGCATGTTATGAGAAGAGATGAAAAGCATTTTACTAGAAGAGTAATGGATATGGATGTTGAGGGCTGAAAAGTTAGAGGAAGACCGCAGAAATAATAAATAAATATAGAAAGAAAGATGGATTGTGTGCGGAATGATATGAATATGAAGGGAGTGGACGAAAAGCTAAAGAAACTCTCCGACCACACACTCCTACTCATGGATCAGAGACGTGAAATGAGGCTCCAGAGTTCAGCGGATGCTCATCGTTATCGGCAGCTTAATAGACAGATATCTAAGTCTTTGATGAGCGACCTTCGCCAATTTAATATGAATCGTATTAAAGAGGCCTAAGAGCGGAATAAAGGCTCCAAAGTGTTCGCGAGAGATCTGTCTATTGGGCAAAGCCAGATGACGAAGCTGAAAACTGACGACGGATGCATCATCTCATTGAAGCCTGAAATCCTGAGGGAGATCGAGAGTTTCTATGGGCAGTTATATTCCACGCAGACACCCGTTGAAAGCAAGGCTAACGATCCCAGAGCCAAGCTTACCCGACACTATACCCAAGAAATCCCGGACGTCAGCATGTACGAGATTAGTATGGCTCTCAAACAGCTGAAAAACAACAAGGCGGCGGGTGACGGACGACGGAATCACTACAGAACTTCTGAGAGCGGGCGGTAAGCCGATACTTAAAGTCCTCCAGAAGCTTTTCAATTCCGTCATCGTCGAGGGCAGAACGCCGAAGACATGGAACATAAGTGAAGTGATTTTGTTCTTTAAAAAGAGTGACAAGTCTCTCTTAAAGAACTATAGACCCATCTCACTTCTGAGCCATGTCTATAAGTTATTTTCGGGAGTCCTTACGAATCGTCTCACTCGCAAGTTCGACGACTTCCAACCTCCCGAACAAGCCGGGTTTCGAAAAGGCTTTAGCACCATAGACCACATCCATACGCTGCGGCAGGTTATACAGAAGACCGAAGACTATAATCTGCCACTATGTTTGGCGTTCGTGAACCATGAGAAAGTCTTTGATTCGATTGAAACCTGGGCGGTGCTGCAGTCTCTCCAAAGGTGCCAAGTGGACTATAGGTATATCGAGGTGTTGTGGTACTAATACAAAAATGCCACCATGTCGATCCGAGTACAGAACCAGAGCACAAATTCTATCCAACTGCAGCGTGGTGTGAGACAGGGAGACGTTATTTGTCCGAAACTGTTCACTGCTGCGTTGGAGGACATATTTAAGCTCTTGGACTGGAAAGGACTCGGCATCAACACTAATGGCCAGTACCTAACACACCTTCGTTTTGCCGATGATATAGTCCTTATGGTTGAGACCATGGAAGACCTGAAACAATCTTCGAAGATCTCCGTAGTGCTTCTCAAAGAGTGGGTCTCAGGATGAACATGGATAATTTGAAAATTATGTCAAATGGCCATGTTGTACCCTCTCCAGTTCATGCTGGGAACACTACACTTGAAGTTGTTGACCACTACGTATACCTAGGACAGGCAGTCCAGTTAGGTAAGTCCAACTTTGAGAAAGAGATCTCTCGTCGAATCCAACTTGGGTGGGCAGCATTCGGGAAGCTTCGAAAAATCTTCGCGTCCGATTTACCTCAGTGTCTCAAGACGAAAGTCTATGAACAGTGTGTGGTGCCAGTGATGACTTACGGCAGTGAAACGTGGTCGCTAACTGTGATCTTGAGCCTCCTTATGGGTCTCATAAGGAGGCTCAAGGTCACCCAGCGTGCAATGGAGAGAGCCATGCTCGGCGTTTCCCTGCGTGATCGAATCAGAAACGAGGAGATCCGCAGGAGAACTAAAGTAACCGACATCGCTCGAAGGATTGCTCAGCTGAAGTAGCAATGGGCAGGACACATAGCGAGAAGAACTGATGGCCGTTGGGGCGGAAAGGTTCTGGAATGGCGACCGCGCACCGGACGACGCTCCGTAGGTAGGCCCCCGATGAGGTGGACTGACGATCTGGTGAAGGTCGCGGAAAGCCACTGGATGCGGGCAGCGCAGGACCGATCGTCATGGAGGTCCTTAGGAGAGGTCTATACCCAGCAGTGGGAGTCGTGCGGCTGATATGATGATGACGATGATGGAAGAAAAGCTGACGGGTGACAGAAAGAAATGTAGGAGATGGACGCATTGCACCGACCCCAAATAAATTGGGATAAGAGTAGGGGGGTGATAATAGTGATAATGTGCCTAAGGTTTTTTTTAAGGTCGTTACATAAAACATTAAAAAGATTAATCTTTATGTACAAAATCTATAGTTTACACCAAAGCGAAGCGAGTGCGGGTCTCTAGTACCTACTGTATACACTATCATCAGCACTCACCTAAACACTCACAGTTACATTTTGTAAACGCAATAACGAACTTCGCCAATATAAATATAATATGCCCGTTTACATACATATCTCTCGTGCTACATGCTACGGACTACGGCGTAGCAATTACTTTTCGTATGATGATCTACAGTCATATCATTTATTATATGAAATAATATGATTCATTAGACTTAGCTTAGACAAAAAGTGTATGCGCGCTAAAGTAATAATTAATTGTAGTCTTTAATTTTACTTGCGCTCTGCTCGGACTACTTTTGTTTACTAGTTAATTCACAAAAATACATTATATATAAATTTATCTTATTTGAAATCAGCAAAACATGACACTATTTCATAGATCAATTACCCTCTGTAACAATGATGCTCTCACTTAAACACACAAAAACTTAACACAAAATTAAAATTTCCACAGTGATCTACTCGAAAATATAAATTTGGCTCACTATTAAATATCCCATCTGGTTAATAACCGGTGCAGCAGTAGCCTTCCTGATAGGCGGTATCGGGTGATTAATCTGCGCCAGGGCAGCGGGACTATCAGATACCACCAACTTACCGCGACGGATCTAGAGCGAGGCCTTGTATAGTTAGAATTAAGGCTTTAATTTATAGGTTTGAGACACGAAAGTATATGAGCGGCTATGTTCGATTAACTTACATTTTAATTGTCTCTCTTCTTGTAATTTTTTATCTTGTTAATTTGCATACCCTGTGGTGAAATACATATTTGCATATAAATGGATTGAGTTGAATTATACTTTTCAAAAAAGGAAGTATATACTCAGCATTGTAAGTCGACTGGAACCAGACCATCATGGCCCAGAACGTTATCGAATTCAATATCAATTCTCTTGTTCTCTTTCTTGGTGAACGTATCGGATCTTATCGTTGTTGAGTATTTCTGTGTGTACATGTTTGTCTTTTCCTCATTTTTCCACACGGCCTGGGAGGTTTGCCTTGCTTTCATTTTTGACGACCCTGCATGAAATATACAGGGAGAAAAAAAAACCGGCCAAGTGCGAGTCGGACTCACGCACGAAGGGTTCCGTACCAAAAAACGGCAAAAAAATTACGTTTGTTTTATGGGAGCCCCCCATAAATAGTAATTTTATTCTGTTTTTAGTATTTGTTGTTATAGCGGCAACAAAAATACATCATTTGTGAAAATTTCAACTGTCTACCTGTTGTTGTTATTAATATCGAGCAAAAAACAGCAAAAAAAATTACGTTTGTTGTATGGGCGCCCCCCTTATATATTAATTTTATTATTTGTGTGTGTTTTATGTTTTTAGTATTTGTTGTTATAGCGACAACAGAAATACATCATCTGTGAAAATTTCAACTTAATTCAACTTAGTAATAGGGTCCCGTTTTTACCCTTTGGGTACGGAGCCCTAAAAAGGAGCCCTTGACGAGTTTCTTGCCGGTTCTTCTTGTTACAATACAAGGTCTCCCGCTTAGGGTTTGCGAACCGATGGCGTAGCTTCTATGACATTCACAAGTGCTTGTAACAGCCTAGACTGAATAAATTATTTTGAATTTTATTGGCCTTGTCGTTGAACTTTATCGTTGAGCTTTGGCCCACATTCCAAAGAGGGCAACTTTGGCCGCAGTTTCATCGTGTGTTCAGGCCTTTGGTAGATGGAGTCGCTGGTAGCGGGTGTCGAAAATATAGACATTTCTATACATGTTGCTGTCTGTATCAATCGCAGTACCGTGCATCAAAACCTTGGCCTCACAGTTGATTTTCCTAGATAAAGTACCACTATAAGAGGTCGTCTTACACTACACCAAGCACCACGGAGTTCGGTTAATGTGCTGGAAGGCGAGGCCGCATGAATAATTCCGGCCGGTTCCGGGTCGGCCGCCGGCTAATGGGGCCCGCCGCGCTCACGCAAATTACCCGCGCCCACCTCCTTCGCTGCTCGTTTACTTAATTTACTTACGAATAAATAGCCCGTAATTTTGCTTTCTGAAAAGAGTTTAGGCAGGGTCAGTTTTTTCTTCAGAAGTTTTTAAACCTACTAGGTGAAATAAACTTGAAAGTATTTGTATACCTAGACCAAGACCGATTTCATTTCGATGGGTACCATAACTATCTATCTATTCTCATTAATGAAGGTACCTACCTACGAAAAAATATGTTGAAAATGCCAGGAAATTAAAAGAGTGGAAAGCTGCCAGTCTACGTGGACACACAAAAAAGTAATTCGCGTTCCACTGACACCGTCCTCTCGCGTCTGGTTATCTCATTGGGTGCTATGGACGTTAATGGCTTTGATCATGTTTTTCTTTGTTTTCATCAATAGGTAAATTTTGTTATTATAACAATCATTGCTTATTTGATTGACATTAGGGAGTAAGGTTTTTTGAAAACGAGGCACCTATTCGATTGAGACTTTCTCTCTGGCAACCAAACAAATATTTTTCCTGAAAGTAAATTTTTAAGATATTGGCTTAAAATATTTCTACAAAGATCTGCTAGAGAATGCTGTCGAATCCAACTTTAAGATTTCAAAGTGCTGACAATGCCATTCTCGCGCAGTAATGGAAGAAATGCCTGGATTTGTTAGTTTTCGTCGAGTTTGGCGGTGTTGGTGCCTCCATTCAAATATTTGGCAGCTTTTAGCTTTCGCTGTGTGCCAAGTGAGATATCGTGGAGAAGACATCTCGTTTTAACCATTATTTAAGTTTTTACGTCATACCTAGTTATTATACGACGGCAAGTTCCTGAATTTTGTTGACATACATAGGCTGTTCCAAAAGTTTTTAGTGGAACAAAAAATAACAAGAATATTAAATAACATAATTTACAACTTTTTAGAGTTTTTCTCTCATAAGTCATTGAGCATAAAAATACATTTAGGTTAACCAGCTTTCAAAATATTTTCCAATATTAATGTACACGTATTTTTGCTGATTTCTGAGTTAATTAGGTACCCCGTCTAGAGGCAACCTTCCAGATTTTAAGTTATTCATGCCAGATAGTGGAAACTGTCCGTGATTCAATCTTTAGTTCAGCCCGAATCTCTCGATATATGTATAATTTGCCCATGTTCCTTTAAAAGCCACTCTACCCTGATGAAGTTTTCATAAGTTACTGCAGTCCATGGTCGTCCGGGTCTCGAAACATCGTTAAAGTTCTTTCAACCACGTTTATACAAAAAAAAAATTGTTGCTAACGAAGGAGAAGACTTACAAAAAGCAGTGTGTAAAATTTTCGTAAGATTCCTTAAAAGTTAGCCTATGTTTTGAGTATGGTAAATCATTGCACGAAAAGCTTCTCGCAAGACGACCATTGTTGCAAAGAAAACAAGAGCGACAGATTAAATTAAAAAAAATATTTAAAAAAAAAACTACGCAGAGTTGGGCATTGATTTTCACCGAGGGTATTTTTATTGAAATTACCCGCCAAATAAAAATAATTATAGAAATAATATATTATATTTCCCATGTGGCTAAAAACTTTTGGAACAGCCCACGTATTTTCAGAAATCCTATGTTTGAGTCACTCTATTTAGAAAATCTGTATTTTATGTGATGATGTGACTGAAACTTCTATTTTTGGAAACTTCTCGTAATATCAACTTTTATATCGAGTTGGGCTAATCAATCAAATGTGATAGTTATTGATTGATGAAACTTGCCCTTTTATCAAATGATAGCGAAAAGCTTTTACGAGTGCTAATCTAACTTGAGGCGGAACGATGTGCTGTAGTTGGCATCAAACATAGACGTTGTGACGTAACTTAGCGGGTCAGTAAAGCAAAAAGTAAAAAGTGGCCGATATCCATCTTTTGCATTGGAACCAATTATTTATTATATGCTAGTGTGGAAGCCAGTGAGATGAGAAGCTCGGTGACGTAGTGGTTTGGCGCCTGGCCCTGCGATTGCGGAGGTCAAGTAACTTTGGCAAGGGTAGGTCATGGGATGGGTAACCAAAAATGTATTATCTCGAGCTCCTCCGTGCTTCGGAAGGCACGTTAAGCCGTTGGTCCCGGCTGCATTTGCAGTGATTGATGCCCAATGCGGATTGGGGGGTGCCCAATCCGCATTGGGCCAGCGTGGTGGGTTATGGCACATCCTCCTTATCCATCCATAAGTAAGGCCTGTGCCCCAGCAGTGGGGATATTAAAAATGGCTGATGTCGTGGAAGCCCTTGTGGTATAGCGCGGTCTTTTCGATTACATTTATTCGTACTGATGACTAATTTGGTCGAGATATTTTATTATCATAATTTCAGCCTAGATTGTAATGTTCATATTATTCATTAATTCGAAGCATTATACCTCTAAGTAGCATAGTAAGTAATAAAAGTAGTAGTAATAAATTGAGAGTTAAACGTTTTCAGCGCCGCATTGGGCGGGCGGTTGGCTAGCGTGTAGGCGAGACAACGCTCTCATTTGTCAAACAGCTCAACTTTCCTTATGTACTTAGCAAATACTTATGTGTTAATTATACAATGTGTATATATTACCTTTTAAACGCGTAACGGAATAGTGTTTGGCCTTTACCTTACCTGATGTTAAGTGACGATAAGGCCGAAGATAAAAGCGCACTACACCTTACTGGCTATCTAACCTCTAACTGCCGGAACACAACAGATTTTAAATTGTTGTTATGGCGTCAGACTTACGTAAGATGGTGGTAGCTAGCCAGGCGGACTTGAAACAAGCCCTACCACCAACCAAACCGAGTACAAATTGTATCCCCCCTGGTAATCGAACCCGGAATGCGTCTTACACGGGTGGGCGAACCACTAGGTCAGACCATAGTGGCGGTTGAATAGTGAGACACACCATGCTTAATGGCCCTTTCCATTTCCAGGTTGCTGAGCCTAGACGTATCCTCATTAGAAGATGTGTACTGGCTGGAGGACTCGGCGGCGCGGCACGTGCTGGAGACGAAGGACTTCGGCGCGTGGTCGGCGGCGCGTCAATCGCTGCCCACCGGCAAGGAGGCGCTGCAGACCCTCAAGGCGGACCTCTGGAGCGCCGTCGTCAAGAGCAGCAAGCACCAGGATGCCTGGACTTGGGGTCGGTAGCTTACTTGATTTGGTTCTAGGATATTTTTCCTTTATTCCCATCTGCCCCCTTCAAGCTCCGCTACCGGGTGGTGGTTGCCACTAATAAGTAGCGTTCACCACCCCGGCGGTCGATGGCACCTTCTTATTCCCATCTGCTACCTTCGAGGGTGCCATGGGGTGGTGGTTGGCACAAATAGGTGGCGTTCACCACCCCGGTGGTCGATGGCACCTATTTATTCCCATCTGTCCCTTCGAACTTGCCACAGGGGTACTATAACTACGAAGGGGGCAGATGGGAATAAATAGGTGCCATCGACTACCGGGGTGATAAACGCCACCACGCCGGCGCCGCCGCGCTGTCACAACATTTTAGTTCGTGCAGGGGGGATACGCGCACACACGAATTTTTTTGCTAACTGGTTAAGCGACGCTGTTGCCGTAGTACAAACAGTATGATTTTAATTCATATTGAGCTGTATGTTTCCTTATTCAATAAAATAATATCAATGTAATTTTTGACGCTTGCTGACAGGAGGTTTGAGATGTCATTTTTGATAGACAAAACTTCTCTCAAATGGTAGGGCATGGCGAACGGGAGAATAATAATAACATAATAACCTTTATTTCTCACCATAATCTTAAAATTTACAAAATGTAAGTAGTATGTAATGCAACAGTTTTTTTTTGTTACAATGTGAAAAACTTATCTAATACTTATTTATCTATTGGAATGTTTTAATCACATTAAATAGTTTACTACAACTATAGTTGTTCTATCTCACGACGACTCTTTTGCTATGAATGTGTTAGACGTGCACATACACATTGTTTTAGTGTGCGTCTGCACGCTCTAGTCACCTCTCGTATTACGCACACTAAAGTAATGTGCATGTGCACGCCTAATAACATTGATAGCAAAAAAGTCTTGTACAACAATTTGTACAACGATTAAAATATTCTAAATTATCTTCTTACATTTATACACCAACGACATTCTAAAACAAAAAACTAGTATGTAAACGGTCCATCTTTTATGATTAGGTGATCAATTTCGGTGCTGAAGCTTGAATATAATATGGCTGAGTTCATACTCAGCACATTGTTTGTTCATACATGTTAAACTAATTACTAACTTATTGTCTAACACAGCCTTGAGTTAGCTAAAACCGGGCCGAAGTTACAAAGTTTAATTTCTTGTTGATATTGAGTGGAACGGGGAACTCAATCGTGCCAAAACTAGGTGTATGGTAGAATGTGACCTCATTCACAGAATGTATTAATACTTTTCGTATGATGGACGGTTTGCTTATTTTATGCCTATTATTTGCGTGGCTACGCATATCAGCGCCTTCTCCATGATAGTTTTTTCGCTCGACCATCAACCGATTTTAATGTCTCCACTGCTGGTGCACGGGTTACGGGCCTTCCCTATTGGGAGATAAGGAGGCCATAACCCACCACGCGGGCCCAATGCGGAGTGGTGGGTGTTAACGACTGCAAATGCAGCCGAGATCAACGGCTTAACGTGCCTTCCGAAGCACGGAGGAGTTTCGTCGCTTAAATCTGATTACATGTTTAATAGAAACCCAACTTTTTGCATGTAGTAACGGCCATGGGATGCATAGTAAATTCATAATAATGTTTGTTTGCTTGGGGTGTTCAAACAAGAGCGCATAACATTGAGGCTCACCTCACACTAAGAAATAGACATATTATCCTAATGAGAACATAAGAATAAGTATAAATATATATTTTAGAGCTGGGTAGTTTTATTTCCAATACAGAACATAGATTCACTATGTTTGATTTAGCAAAAATGTTATGTACCTTGCCTTGTGTTGTGCCCATCGCTTTGGTGTTTAAATCCCAAACTAAAAACGAAAAGGAGTATAGCGATAAACAAAAATTTACAGAAGCCCAATAACGTGACGTTTTGATTATTTTGATACACTCCTTTGTGAGTCAGGTTTCACACTTTCGCCGATGATCTTAGAGCATTTAACCACTGGAGACGGCAAAGCCGGGTGACCTCCTGCCAAAGTACACTGACCATATTATGGCCATGTACTTACGTTTAATAAAATTACTTCAGCGCGGTCGGTCATAGTCATTCTGTATCGCTTCGTGTCGTTCGCGAGAGTGTGCTCCCGGAAAAATGGTAAATTGTGCTGTTTGCAAATCTACGAGAACATGGTGTTTTTTTATCAATGTCAGTATTTTCATGTACAAATATGTTTGTATTTATGCGCTATCTTGAAATAAAATAAAAGCCATTACGACAAGTTAACGACAGAAAATACAGTAGTAGGGAGGCAGCTGTCACACAGTACTACAGCACAGCTCACTACGCGACCTTTTTCGTAGTGTGCTGTGCGTGCTTACTTCTCCTCCTGCTAAAAGTGGCAGAAAAATTTTTTCAGTGTTGTACGGTCTTGTCGTCTCCATCAGTTAAATGCTCTGAGCCGATGATAGACGATTGTGCCCGCAAGCTTTTGTATGGGGAAATTAAGCGCCAAAGAGATTGCGTGGATACTCGTACGATGATCGCGGCCCACGTGACGATCATCGGCTATTGTTGGAATCGTCATAATGATGGCGTGTGTGTGTGTATGTGGTGTGGGGCAGGCGGCATGCTGGTGGTGTCGGTGTCGGTGTGCGGGCTGGTGACGCTGGCGGCCATGACGCAGCCGGCGCTGGCGCCCGAGGCCAAGCACTCGCTGCTGCAGTACGTCACCGGCAAGTACCTGCACCCGCCCAGCTGCTCGGTAAGGGGAACATTTTTATTCTTTTATTTTTTATGCACAACAGGGAGGGAACTGGTTATCTTACCTCTAACTGCCGGAACACAACAATTTTTAAATTGTTGTTATGGCGTCAGACTTAGGTAAGATGGTGGTTGTAGTGTGTGTCACCTCTCTTACATTATATTTATATGTGTTCAGACTAATAAATCAGTGAGTATCCACTGAACCGTCGTTGTTATTTGATATCTCCCGGTCGCCACATTGTATGGCGACCCTGCCAGCCAGACGGACTTGAAATAAGCAACCACCAACCAAACCGAGTACAGATTGTACCCCCCCTGGGAATCGAACCCGGAACCCCTGCGTCTTACATGGATGGACAAACCACCAGACCACAGCGGCGGTTAAAATTCCATCACCACCATCTTTGTATGTATCTGACACAGTATCAAGTGTGGACGTTCACACCAACGCACACTTGATACAGTAGCAGTTACATTACGTGCTACACGGCTAGGTGAGTACGCATCCTAACGAGCTGCCCCCCTACCGCCTAACTTGATTGCTTTGTTCATTGCTATAGTTTATGACATACGGATTCCTGCCTGTCATGATATACGGAACCGAAACGGGGACACTCACTGTAGGGCTGGTTCACAAATTTAAAGTCGCGCAGCGAGCTATGGAAAGGGCTATGTTCGGAGTTTCTCTAAGAGATAATAATAATAATAATAATAAAATTATTTATATATAGATGATATATAGATCGGGTTCGGGACGAGGTGATCAGACACAGAACTAAAGTCATCGACATAGCCCACCGGATTAGCAAGCCGAAGTAGTAGTGGGCCGGCTATATGCTAATATGGGCTGCCCACTGCTACTTCGTAGAACCGATGGCCGCTGGGGCAGACGAGTTCTTGAGTGTAAACTGCGTATCGGCAAACGTAGTGTGGGACGCCCTCAGACAAGGTGGAGCGACGATCTTCGTAAGGTGGCTGGCAAAAGCTGGATGAGAGTAGCCGCGGATCGTGCTCGGTGGTGTGCACTTGGAGAGGCCTATGTCTAGCAGTGGACGATGATAGGCTGATGATGATGATGATAATGATAGTTTATAACGTCAATGCACAGTCTGTTCTTGTCATTATGTTATGATATAAGGACGGACAGTGCATTAGTATCGCTATAAAATTGAGTTAGGCGGTAGGCCCCTGGCCACGCAACAGTGAGGCGAGCGAATTATTTTTTCGAAACGTGGTCGAAATCGAAACACTTGCTGTAATCGGTTATTCGGCATCATTCTTTCATAACGCTGCCGCTTGTTGCTCTATTTGCGTGGCCAAACCGTAAATAACCTCTATTTCGATAATGTTATCTAGGGAAATAGACAAAAAACCAAAAGTAGACTAACATTGCTTATTATTGTAGAGGTGCTCAGGGTGATTATAAGTACCTGGATTTTACGCATGTTAACATCCATTTCGTTCAACACCATCATGATATAATTCATTAAACGATTTCGTCGTTAATTTTATTGCTCGACAAAATGTAGAATTAGAAACGGTTTTTGAACATGCTGCATATAGGAGAACTAACGAGATTGAGGATAAACATTGTTGAAGTTGAAACGCTGGTTTTTCATTAACTACCTAACCATTTAGTCATCGATTCTATTAACCCTGGGTTGTCGGGTAACGGTACTAACATCTCCTCAGGTGGACTGGGGATGGGAGGAGCCGCAGGTGGTGGGGGAGACGATGTGCTTCACCGTGTTCTGTTACCAGCGTAACGGGCAGCCTTACCCCATCTGTGATACCGATGAGCTCACTGTGGTCATCTCGCATGGCACTAGAAAGGTAATCTAACAGCTGCGCTGGGGGGATTCGCAGGGGAAGATAATGTGCTTTGCGGTGCTCAGTACCAGCGTAACGGGTAGTCTAATTTCATATGCAGTGGTGGTCGGATATTTAAGAACTGCAGTCGATTTTCATACAAACAAGGTAATTTTGAAGCCTTGATTGCCCACCACCACCACCTGAGGCCCTATTTTGAATCGCTCAGCTGGCGCGAGCGCTCTTTTCTACTAATTTCCGTTCGACATATGACTGAAATGTATGAGATGTCGAACGAAAATCAGTAGAAACGAGCGCTCGACTGGAGTCGAGTGATTCAAAAATAGGACCCCTGCCACAACCATTACATGGTATTAAAAGTTTCAACACAAAATGTCAAAAACTTTTTTTAAATACTTGTTGTGGTTATGGCAGGTGGAGGCAAAGGTATAATCTCCATTCTGCTGTTACTTTCGTACATTTGTGAAGTCGGAGACTTTTTATTTTTATTTTTCTCGCAACCGGAAATTCTGAAGCTTTTTTCTATTACAACCCGGTCGAGTTAACTCGGCACCTGAAGCTCGATAGGGTCTATCGTTTTCTCCTTTTCTCACGCCATAGTCGTCAATTTTTTTAAAGTTTTCGATAGATTATCAAAAAATTATCGTTAACAAATGTACTAACGCTACTGGCATAACGACAGTGGCTTGAGGCAAGGAGAAAACGAAGGGGATCTATCGCGCTTCAGGTGCCGAGTTAACTCGGCCGGGTTATACTAACGGAGCTTATATAAAAAAATATAAAGCCGATTTGTTTTTTTAGACATTTCCCATTGAGCTATCAGTCCGGCTCCAGTTTGACTCCAGGCTAAATGATTTGCTAATTGAGCATAATAAACTCTTTTTGTGATGTTACTCGGATTAAGACAGTAATTTGTCTAGGGTTCTATTAAATAAAAAAATATAAATAACACAACACAACACATTAACAGCTGTGTGTAAATAGCATTCATTTTTATTTGGTTTGGTAGGTAAACCAAATAAAAATTAATGCTATTTACAGTTTTGTATGAAAAAAAAAAATAATTGGCGTTTATTTTGAATTGGATTAGTATTTTGGACTTTTTATTTAATAGAACCCTAGACAAATACTATCTTAATTAGAATAACATCACAAGAAGAGTTAATTTATGCTTAAATAGTAAATAATTTTGGTATTACGTTTGTATAGGAAGTTTACTGTTCGCCGGCCTTTTATTTAATACCTTTGATTTTAATCTAATAGTTTCTGTTAATATCCGGTGCCGTCTACTACACGAAGTCTAAGGCCTGTATTTATAAACCGCTCTCAACGTTGAAAGCTATCTTGAAATCATACCTGAGATGGTGTTCCTATAAGAAGAGCATCTCAAGTATGATCTCAAGATAGTTCTCAACGTTGAGAGCGGTTTATAAATATGGGCCTAATGGTTTCTGCCGATCTCCGGTGCTACTCCGGAGTTTTTTGGCGCCATTTGTCAAGTTCGGTTTGGTGTCTATTTTAATTATTTGCAAATTGATTCATAGTGGATTTGTGTCTTAAAATTGGTGCAGTTTTGTGGTACAAGTGTCTACGCAACTGAACAATATGTGGGATAATTGAAATAGGCGCGATCTTGGTTGTGTGAAGCTGAGACTTTTACTGTAGTTGTGGCTACCTTGGCAGAACTTACCAAGTAAACTGTCTTGATATACTTGGTACTAAATGCTCTAAGCAGCATTGGAATGCGATGCACCCGCATTTTAATGTAAACTGAAACAATCTAACACTGAAATATTCAACACTTGACAGGCAAAAATTACTTCCACGAGGAAAGTAGATTGCCAAAACAAAAATAAGAAGAAGAAGAAGGTGCTACTCCGTGAAGTCTCTAAAGTCTAAGGCCCGTATTTATAAACCGCTCTCAACGTTGAGAGCTATCTTGAGACAATACTTGAGATGTTCTTTTTTATAGAAACAGCATTGGTATGATCTTTCTCATCTCTCTCAGGTCTGGTCTGGCATCTCAGGTATGATCTCAAGATAGCTGTCAACGTTGAGAGCGGTTTATAAACACGGGCCTAAGTGTAGTGTTGTTCCCCAGATCGCGGCGGTGGTGGAGCTGGGGTCGGGCGACCCGGCGCAGGCGCACACGGCGCGCGCGCAGTTCACCGTGCGCACCGCCGGCCTCTACATCATCTCCGTTACTATTGGTATGTCACTCATGATTTACTGTTCACGATGCGCGAGGACTGAAGTTGTCATTGTCACTCACTGTTTTTGTATCTTATCAAAAAATCTTCCATCATATTATCAGACGTTAGAATAAATAATGGTCTTTTATTTTCCTATCTGATTATACAGTGTCTTTGGTCTTGTGCTAGCGATAATTTAAAGGCGCAAAATACACCTAATTTTATCAAAAAGAACCTTTAATCCCTGGGTCTAATGATCGCGGGTCTGTCCCCGCTCCTGTTTATTTGACATTTCATTTTGACTTTTTATATTAGATGACCCTGTCGAAAAATATTAATTTCACCGGATTTAGAGCTTCTACAGTTAAGTATTAAACTACTAAAAATACCATCTATCAAGTAAAAAATTTGTTAAAACTTTTAACTTAAATACGTCACTGAAGTTAAATTATATACGTTTGTGTGCTTTTTTTTAGTTTTTCTTACATATCTCAAAAACTAGGGTATTTATGTTCATTTTTAGGGTTCCGTACCCAAGGGGTAAAAACGGGACCCTCTTACTAAGACTTGACTGTCCGTCTGACTATCTGTCTGTCACCAGGCTAGAATATTTCATGAACGGTGATAGCTAGAGTGTTGAAAGGTCGTGGGGCATTTTATTCGAACGTTTGACCTATGGCGTATACAAACGAAATAGGGCTAGATATGTAGATAAATGTGTCTGCTACTCAGTTATATGGGTCGCATTCTTGCAGGACATGCTTCATTTTTTATCATTATATAATTTCAATGATAAATAAAATAAAATAAATAAATAAAAAGAATACAAACGTTTATTATGTTTGTACCACACATTTTCACAATGCTGAATGCAAAAACTTCTGTTTTATTAATAAAAGTTTAATAACATTATACAAATACTCGCACACATATTGTAAAATAACTTTTTTCCTGGGTTGGATTGAATTCTTTAATTTAGAACTGGTTTGGTCCAATAACCTTTTCACAGATGATGTATTTCTGTGGCTGCCATAACAACATTTACAAAAACAGAATGGAATAAATATTCAAGTGGGGCTCCAATACAACAAATGTAATTATCTTGCCGTTTTTAGGGTTCCGTACCAAAATGGTAAAAAAGGAACCCTTATGGTGAGACTCAGTCTGTCTGTCTGTCTGTCACAGCTGGATATCTCGAGAACTACTAATGGTATCAACTTGAAATTTGGAATAGTTTAAGATGACATTTGCCCAACTATTTTGCAAATAAGAAAGAAATAAAAAAAATAATATTTTTTTTACAACAGGGACTGAAAAGGGGTCTTAAAAATTTGAAGTGAGGTGACTAGGGCGTGTGGGGTATCATATGAAAGAGCGCTGTTTGCACATTTTAAAACATTTTTTTCTTTTTTCTTAGGCCGCATAGTTTTCGACTTATGATGAAAAATGTAAAAAAAAATACCGTTCCCCCCCCCTTATCTCCGAAGTTTGCAAAGAGAAAAATCTGAAATAATTCTATGTGATAGTAGTTTACGTAAAGATTACAGGAAAAATAAAACGAGGTCTCAATATAACACACTTTTTTAGAAATTCAAAAAACAAACAATAATTTTTTCAGTTTCACTACCCGTCAACAGATGGCGGTGACCTAAGAATGCTAACTTGCGAATTAAAATAGTTCCACTATCGGTCAAGAGATGGCGCAACCTAATACTACAGTAATAATTGGTGACTGGTTCTTATATAAATTACCTACTATTTGCCGTACGAATATAAACGAAGAATAAGTTCCTACTTAGTAATATAAACAGTTTGCAATGTGGAGCGGCTGAAACGTTTTTCAGTCACCATAAGCAACTGTGGTTAAGATTTGTAAATTAACTGTCCGCCTGTTCGCCCTTCCACCTGTCTGCCGTTTATCCTACTTTTTTAAAGACTGTACTAAAGTAACATATCCAAATATATTTATGATTGTACGGAACCCTCGGTGCGCGAGTCCGACTCGCTCTTGACCGGTTTTTTTTGGTATGGAATCCTTCGTGCGGGAGTCCAACTCGCACTTGTTCGGTTTTTTTCATTATTATAATACATGGAGATTGTATGGGTTGAGGATACACCAAAGAAAGATAGTTTTGAAATTAACAAGGATATATTTTGATTGGCACAAAATTACTTATGTATTATTTGATGAATGTGTGTGAATCGCGGTTTGATGATCGACAACGACTGACGCGCCGTCCCCCAGATTCTGCGCACTGGCGTAAAAATGCTGACATGAACAATCGCAATAAATGAGAAATAATTATGTGGTTATCTGTACCGTACAGAGATATTACCTACAAAACGACATCAAATCATTGGTGTGTTGCATATTTGGAGAATCATTATCGTTTGCCGCCAGGCGGCGCGGGCGTGGTGGGCAGCCCGTTCCGGCGGCGGTTCGTGGCGGGCGCGGTGTGCGCGCGCACGTCGCGCGTGGGGCGCGCGCACGCGCTCGTGTGCTGCGCCGCCAGCGCGCGCGCGCTGCACGTGCACCCGCGCGACCAGTACGACAACGCCGCGCCGCTGGCCGACACGCAGAAACACGTCAGTTCACTTACTATATCTCTTCTCAACCTTACGCACGACCTAAACATAAAATAAAGCAACTTACTACCTAATGAGGAAGGCAACTGTCAAAATGGCGCTGCGTACGCTTGTTCCACGAGAGCTATGAAAACAAAGGACTTTACTTTAAAAAAAATATCATTTTTTTTAGCTTTAAAATGATCAATTTCTGTGTAATAGGCTTTAAAAATATTGGCACTTACAAATTCCCGAAAAATCTGAATATAGAAAAAATGGATAAATTCTGTAAGAATAAAAACGTTTTAATTTGGCTTTCAATTCCGGCATTTGCATTGTAGAATAATCTTTTATATCCATTTTGGGTCATATGGGTCTTTTTCAGTAAAAATACCACAAAATAAATACGTATTTTACCATAGATTTGTTCTGAACGTCTACTGTCTTAGGAACAAGCGTACGCAGCGACATCTACAATTAGCTTTGCGTTGCCAACCCCATTACTTTCAATAAAACTGCGCTAGTATCTGTAAGTGTTTTATTTCATACGATATCTTATATTTTTTTCGAAATAAGTAAACAGTTATTTCCAAAACACTTACGAGCTCGCAGGACTAGATTATTGACATCATAAATGACAACGTTTGTTCTACGACTTTTCTGAAAAAGAAAAAAATCGACTTATCATATAATTATCCAAAAAGCTGCCACGTGGTTCCCTTTGAATATTGCCCGCTGGGACCCACGAGACAAAATAATAAATTTAAGGTAAAAAAATAAAAAATGGTATGGGTTGAAACAGTCTATATTATTAATATATTGGTTTACACCTTACATGAGAAAAAATTCACAAATCTAGCTCAGCGACAGGGGTCGCTACATGGATTCTATTGGTTGGTGTGTGTCGGGTCGCAAAAAGGTAGTAAAAGTTAAAGTTTATATTAAAATATCATCCCTAATTGGAAAATACCACGGTTCACAATATTTAAAGGGTAAAAAAGCACCGACCTCGTGTGTCCTGTATTTACTAATGTGGGATTATTTAGACCTCTGAACTCCCTGGAGGATTATCATGTAGTTGTGGACAGCAACTCATCAACACATGACGTGGCACGTGGTAGACCCAAAGATTATTGATGAAATTAATTTCCCATAGCTGAAACAAACGTGTAGGATTAACCAAACTGAAAAATAGACTTTGAACACGTTGTGGCTATGCAACATGGCGGCGTGGCGTGGGAAAAAATGTTTTCAACTTCTTACCAGGTCTTGCTAAAGCAGCAATCCTGATTAGCAGGATTTCAAACCGCCTGCTCCCTCCACCCGTTTGAAATTTTGCCTGGCTGACTCCTCAAGCCACGGCAAGTAACCTCGAAGATCCTGGCAAACCTTCAGGCCAGCGACCAGAAACAAATGATGGTCTGCAACTTGAGGTTTTACCTGTAATAAACACCACCTCAGAAAATGTTCATGGCGTCTTACGAAGTCTGCCTTGAAACAGATATCACTCCACTTACCTCAGTAGCGTTTTTCTCTCTATAAATTAATCGACCGACTTCGGCCGCGTTAAATAAAATAATCCAAATCTTTTCTCAACACATTTGTCATCCTTTTTCCTGAAAACTGAAGGCTCGCTTGGTGTTGCCCTAACCCGCTTCGATACTCCTTCCAAAACGTTCCGTTTTCCGAAATTCGAACACACTTGGAAATTAAATAAAATTACCAAATATTTTGCAAACAAAATTTAACCTACAGAAATAAATATCTGTGCGTCTCCTGACTATAAAACTTTTGGACAAAACGCAAAGAACTGTCAATCGACGCTTCAGCTAGCAAAAAGGTGTTCGCGCATAACTTCAACAAAAGTGTCAGATGGAAGAGCGTGACACGAGATGGCAACACCGTAGCTCCGAAATCTGCCTTCCTATTGGGCGTTGTTGCTATTGGTCAGAATCATCACGCGCGGCACGCGCCATCTTCTATCGTCTAATTCCTTGCTAAACTGAAGCGAAATTTGAGAGACTTTGCTCTGATTCTCAATGTTTATTATTTTCAAAGCCTTATGCAAATAATAAAAAATTCGAAAAGACATTTATTAAAGTTGCGACTGCTACAAAAAACAACCAATGACGTTAAAGGGGAGGTGCCAATTCCTGCAAAATACTGAAAACTACCATTGCGCTTCCGCGCCAAGATTTAAACTTGTGGATTGTCAGAACACAACGTTACAATACCCCCTCTCCTGAAAAAAAGGCGCTGCCCTCAGCGTCCTCAAACTACAAAACCTACTATCAACACTAAAAACTCTATTGAACGCAACGATGCAACAAACCATGTCGACCGTCAACCCAAAAAAAACATGAAATACCCTGGACGTACAACCCATCACCGTGACATCACATTTGACGACACAGGACATCCACCTAACGGGACAAAACGAAACAAAACAGCACCGCACAAACAAAACATTTACAACGCAAAACCGGTTGTAAACCGAAAAGGGAGTCGAAAACTACGCTCCAAAAAAATTTAACATTCACTAAAATATGCGAATGCAACAACAGTTGTTGTGACTGTACAACAACTAAATATTCAAAATAAAAAAAACAAGTTCGTGACATAAATTTCAGTCACCCAAATAGAAAAAAAATCCATTATCTTTTAGTAACAACTCATTGCAACATTGGAATATGAATTGAAAAGAAAATAAGTTTCACTACCTCCCTGACAAGAGCAAACAAAAAAAAATATCAAGATTTACCCGAATCTACACCATGGTAAAAAAAATAGATTCGACACTTGTAACAAAAGGTGAATTCTAACTCATTAGAGATTCGAGCCACACAAAAAACTAAACCAGGCCTCCATCTACCTATAGCTTGGCTACCGGCAATTCCCTGCTCTTTCACACCCAAATTCCTCCGCATGCAATCGTCATACATTCATTCATCACCATTTGTCCATTCATACTTCACCGTGCAAACTAATAGTGTCACACTGAAAATAACTGTAAACACCACACACAGACACACGCTTCGTGTGCCAAATTTTGTGTATTTGACACACTACTAGAGAAGATGTATTAAGTGCCCTAAGCTTTTAAATCCTTAATATGCCAAGAACCTATAGATTGACCATCAGAAACTCTTTCCAAATCATACACCAAAGGCGATAAAACTTTCTTTACCCTACATTTCTCAAATTTAGGTGCCAATTTGGCCATTTTAAATTTCTGCGCATCACTCTGAGTAAATGTTCTCTTCCACACAACATCACCTACAGAAAATGTTTCCGCTCTTCTTCTTAAGTTATAGTGAGTGGTGTTTTCAGCATGGGCTTTTAATAAGTGCTCGCGTACCTTTTCGAAAATCGTCTTTAAGACGTGAAATTCACCGGCGTATTCGTCCCTAGGTACCCCAGGTTCGTATTCCTTATCTGTGTCTCTATAAAAGGTACCACTGATGACGGGTTCCCTAGCATGTACGAGAAAAAATGGTGAAAATCCAGTGGACTCGTTCACGGCACTATTTATTGCTAACTGAATTTTCGGCAATTGTTCATCCCATGTACGATGATTATCTTTAACATAAGAAGAAACGGCTGTCATTATGGTTTTGTTGTATCTTTCAACCAAATTTACTTGAGGTGTGTAACGCGGGGTAAAATGGAGTTTCGGAACTTTATAACGTTCGAGCATTTGGCGGAACTCAGATCCTGTGAATTGCACTCCGTTATCAGCAATTACAGTTTCTGGGACGCCGTGTACTAATATTACGCGTTGTTCCAAGTTTTTCACCACTTCCGCACAAGTAGCACGTCTCATAGGAAAAATTAAACAATATTTAGAAAAGCAACAGGTAACTACCAAAAGATAAACAAACCCAGAACGAGACCTTGGCATTGGCCCAACGATGTCTACGGATAAAACCTGAAATGGTCTATGGCAGACTTTCGGTTTACCCATTAAGCCTGGTGTTGCCTTTTGTGATGGTTTGTATGCGGCGCAAGTGTCACAGTGTTTAATGAAATCAACAATGTCTTTGTACATTCCTGGCCAATAATACCGTAGACAAAGGCGTCTATGGGTTTTGAAAACCCCCAAATGAGCCGCTGTTGGTTCACAGTGGTTCTCCCTAATAATGGCCTCTCTCTGGTCCCTTCGTACCACCAGCTTCCAATCAAATTCACTCAATAAATTAAATTTACACTTTGAAAAACGATACAAATTACCATCCTTTACACAAAAATTAGGAAAATTAAGTGGATGCGACTTACAACCATTGAAAATTTTATCAAACCACTCGTCCTCCACAGAGTTGATCACGTTTAAGGTGTTAGCGTCCATAAGTCTGGATAACGCGTCTGGAACCACATTGTCCGTGCCTTTTCTGTGCTCAACCTGAAAATCGAATTGAGACAGTCGACAAAACCAACGTGCCAGTCTACCTGAAGGGTTCTCCAGCTTAGTAAACCATTTTAGAGATGAATGATCCGTGACAACTTTAAAAGGACGAGATCCCAAATAAGGTTCAAATTTCTCGACCGAAAACAAAACAGCTAAGGCTTCCCTTTCTGTAGCACTGTAATTTCTCTCTGCTTTATTTAAAGAACGACTTACAAATGAAATAGGGTGATCATGTCCGTCAATTTCCTGAGATAACATTCCTCCTAACCCATATGAAGATGCATCACAATGCACAGTAAAAGGTTTCTCAAAATCTGGTACAGCTAAAACTGGTGCTGTAACCAGGGCATTTTTTAAAGTATTAAAGGACTCTTCGGCTTCCTCCGACCAAGAAAAAGGTGGCGCATTCTTCCCACTACACGTCAACTTATTTAGTGGTGCGGCAATAGTCGAAAAGTTACGGATAAACCGTCTATACCAGGAACATGTTCCAAGGAACATTTTGACCTCACGACTTGAAGTTGGAGTAGGAAAGTTCAAAATTGCGGAAACCTTCTCCGGATCAGTTCTCAGACCGAATTCGTCTACAACGTAACCTAAATATTTAATAGAACTTCGGAAAAATTTAGATTTTGTAAAATTGATAGATAAATTGGCTTCCTTAAGCTTGTCAAACACCCGTTTTAAAAGTAGTAAATGCGTTTGGAAATCAGAACTACAGATAATAATGTCATCAACGTAACAGTAAACTGTTCCGTTGTCAATATCACTGCAGAACCCGTGACCCAACAACCTATCCATCAAACGTTGCTGTCTAGCCGGAGCTCCGCAGAGTCCAAACGGCATCACCTTAAATTTAAAGATACCTCTTCCGGGAACGGTAAAACTAGTCTTATCCTGCGACTCAGTTTGGAGTGGAATTTGCCAAAAACTGGAGCTTAAATCTATCGAGGATAAGTACCTAGCCTCCTTAAGGCTGTCAAGTATCTGAGGCATGTACGGAATAGCATATGCATCGCCCTTGGTAACGGCGTTAAGCTTCCTACAATCAAGACAGAATCTCCAATCGCCATTCGCTTTCTTGACTAATAGAACGGGATTATTCCACGGACTTTCACTAGGTGTTACAACGTCTAATTCCAGCATTCTATCCAATTCGTCGTTTAAGGCTTTTTTCTTTTCCGGAGACAACGGATACTGTCCTATCCTAATAGGTGTGGCCTCTCCCGTATCAATTACATGCTCAGTTAAAGAGGTCCTTCCTAACCCAATCCTTTCTGAAGAAATTGATTCAAAGTCTTTTACCATTGAATCAGCCAATTCTCTTTGACTAAAAGACAAACTATTATACGACTGAATACTATTTATTTGTTCCGAGTGAATTGAACTACAATTATTAAAAAATGATTTAGGAGCGTTCCTATAATCTATCTGATCAAAAATGTTCTTCCCTAAATCGAAAGATCTCCAAAAATCACAACCTAGTATCACCTCCGTGAATATACTAGGAATCACAAAAAATTTCACTACCCGGCTAATTTTACCAAAAGTAACCGGTACAAAAATAAACCCTAAAGATTCTAGTTGAACCCCATTTGCAACACTACACGACCTGTCTACACGCTCCTGTAGTTCAAACCCAAACTTTATAAATTGTTTGTGTGCATTGTTCCCTAAAATTGAGATACAAGCACCTGAATCTAATAAACCAATAATTTCAAAATCATTTACTTTAAATTTTAAGTAAGGCCTAACATCATTTTCACTAGGTGCGAAGAGAACCGAAGCGATGCTACGAAAAGATTTAAATTTACCCTCACTATCCAATAAATTTGTACCTCGGTTCTCACCAACTAGTTTTTTGTCTATGGTAAACCTTTAAAACTTGTGCCCTTACTGCAATTCGGACACGAAGTGACAGTAAAACCTACTTTGCCACATTTGAAACATTTTATATTTTGGGGTGTCACTTTACATAACCTAAAATTGTGGTTACCCTTGCCACATTTATAACACACTCGTTGGTTTGCAGAAGGCATGGAATTAGAATTAAACTGTTGTGATGTTGTTGGCGGTCTACTACTGTTGTGTGTTGCTACATAATTAACTTGTTTTGCTTTACCCTTGTAGCAAAACTCCTGACTCAGAAAATTCGACTTGGTCGGTTCCACAAAAAAATCTGAACGTTGGCGAGCAGATTCAAGCTTACGACATTTTGTCTTCAAATCGGAAATTGTAGTAATATCTAACAAAGCTAACTGTTGGGAAAAATACGGTCTGATGTTGTGCAAAAGGATTTCAAGCTGCTTCTCCTCCGGCAGTGGTGATTTCAGTCTGTTGAATAGGCATGCCATTACTGAAAAATAAATGTGTGTTGGCTCCTCCATTCCTTGTGTTCGTGAACGGATCTCACCCAGTAACCTGTAATCATAATCAACCGGGTCGAATTCTTCGAGCAACAAAGATTTTAATTCTGCCCAACTGTCAACCTGACTTTTAATGCCACGATACCATAGCAAACCCTGTTCTGAAAATAATTGAGCAGCCGAGTTGAACAACTTGCCGTCAGAAACACCATATGAAACTTGGAGCTCGTCGACACGTTCCAAAAATGAACGAGGGTCTGTGGTCCCGTTGAATCTCAAGTTCCACTTTGCCACATTCCTATCACCAGAACATTCCGCAACTGCTACTACTGGCACCGGTTCCACCTGTGTGTCGCACTGTTCAGGATGCTGTGCTCTTGTTGACAAGAAAAACTTTTCAGAAACTGACAATAAAAACTCGATTGCGCTAGACAACTCTGCCTTTTGTGACAAAACAGCAGGGTCATCCGACACAACTCGCAATAGCCTATGATGTAAGTGTTGTACCAAACCACGGCATCTGCTCAAACAATGTGCTGTAACAGATTTTTCACTAAGTTTTGCTTTTAATTCTTTAATTTTATCTGAAATAATTTTAAGTTCTGAACTACTTTCAAATTCTGTTTCCATGATTACCTCAGAGGGACACTCAATAAGAAGTTGTTTTAGTTGCTTTCTCAACAAAGGCACTGTAGATGTCGGTGTTTCAGACCTAATTGTCACTTCATAAGTAAGTTCATCTTTTAAGAGTGAATGTACTAAAATTTCTAAATCCATCGTTAAGAACTGGTGGTATTTCCTTCACAATCAATTTAAATAAAAGGTAATGTTAAATTATCCAACACTAAATCAGAGAAAACACAGTATTCAAGAAAATTATTTGTAATTGTATTGACCACAACGACACACCGCTTGTAACAATATTGTAATATTCACCCAATTGTATAAAATGTAATTTTAACAAAATGTATCAAATTTATAAATCACTGTATGGACTTTAAATTTAACAAAATGTATTCTTTGTAAAAACAAAATAAATTTTTAAGTTGAAAACTGAAATCTTTCTTTGAAAGTATGAATGTGTACACAACACTAGATTGTTACCAAATGTAAAATCTGATATTTATGTCTGTTTAGTTACTTTTTATCATGAAAACAATATAACTTGAAGTTAACTTTAAAACATGAAACATGTAGGTACCTGAACATATAAATCTTATGATAACCCTAGTTTTATAAAAACATATAACACATAACATAAAACATGGAACAAAGGCTTAACACTTAAAAATTTAAAGGAAATAAAACAACCACACTTGTGTTTTTTTTTCACTTTATAACATTCACAATAGCAGCACACCACAACATAAAATTACAAACTAGAACCTGTGGTATTCCAACCTAAAAACAATTTCCATCTATGCCGCTACTGTTGCTTACCAAAAAGACAAATTCTAAGCAAAATGTTCCAAAGAAAAGTATTAAATTGAAAAAAAAAAATCTTTACTGTGGTTATGTTGTTCAAGCACAAAAAATGACTTTTAAATGTTGTTCACACAATAACTGTAGGATTATCCTACACCTATAGAGAAAGTTAATGTTTTGAGTTAAACGACGTCGCGGTTTTAGTTATAGTTTTATTTACGTTCACAAAGTTAAAGTTATAATATAAGTGTTTGTTTGTAGGTGGCTAATGCTTAACTAACTATAATTACAATAAAATAAAATTACATTGTCGCGGAATCTGCTGATACGCAAAATTGCGAACATTCAACTTGTTACTCGACCCATATTGTGCGGTTGCTAAACCGTACATGCTCCCGAGGACGAGATGAGATAAAGATACACGTAGATAGTTATAAAATAAAGCAATACAAGTTCAAGCGTAAGGTTAAGAAAAAATAAAATGTTAAAAAATAGTTAAAAAGGTATTTCACACATCACACACTAAGCACTATCACTGTCATTAAAAAGTTTTCTTATGCCCGGTGACGTAGACTTGTTTATGCGGCCGTATATAGCTGGACCCGCAATTGATTGTCGTCCCATAACTGTTTCGTTGGCGGTGCGAATCTTCGGACGTTGTGTTAGTGGGATCGGAGGCTCGGCAGGTGGGTTATCACGGCGTGCTGTTGAAGAGATAGTTGCGGTGCAACGTGCCCGTCCGCGCCGCCAAATATAGGTGCCTGCTGTGATTAGTATCACGCCGGCCAGTACGTATAGCACTATGTACTGGTGTACGTCATGTGTGGTGAGGCTGTCCGTGTCAGTTATTATTTCACTGACATCCTTGCTCCTCATTTGTTGGATTCGCTTGTCGATGACGTCAAATTCTTTTCCAAAATACTCAAAGTTGGATCCATTAATTCCTTTAAGTTGGACTAATGGTATACTAGTATTAAAGATGTTGTTGATCGGATGTATGTCAACCTTGAGGACAGGTGATTGTGCTGTCATAGTATTAGATTGCTGCGTATGCGAATATATCGTGAAGGTTTCGCCCTTGATGACGCATCCTTCCCCGAGTGCGATAACTCCGGCCTTGCTGACGCGTTCGGCTGCAACCTGATTCTCGGATATGATTCTTATTGTTCGTTGTCCACAGCAGAAAAATAAGTACGTATTTATTTTATTAAGTTGTGTCCACATGTCAGTACATATTGTATGCGAAGTTTCACATTGATCTGTATCTTTTATCTTGACGCAGAGATTCTCGTCTGATTGTAGGTGATATATTGGTTGTTGTAAAGGACACATCAGAGTTTTGTAATTATAGGGTATACAAGATCGTAGTTCCATTTCTGTTAAGGGTATGTAAGCATCTTTCTTTAAGTTTATGGCGATATGATCAGCAAGCGGTCTTATCTTTGCCATATATTCTTCAGTTTCTTGAGGAATCGGTATTAAGCTGTATATTTCGAAATTATCACGAGTTATAAGAGGAATTTTGATTTCGAAAATGAAATAGTTCGTAGTCATTCTTGCTTTTACTTTCAGCAAATGGTAAAGTGTTCTTAAATCAGTTTGTATGTTTTCGATCGGCAAAGTCAAATCGCTTGAAAGATGTCCTGAAATTATATTCAGCTCCTTAGTTAATTGTTTAGGACTTAATAGATGAATGTCAAATTTTCCGTAATGAATTTCCGTTATCGTATCCAAAAGTGTTTCCTGAAGTCCTTTTAAATTCTCTAAAATGTTGTTAGCGATAATCGATGTGAGTGTAAAATCGCTAAGTTGCTTCATATCTTTCATTTCAGTTGCCATTGTGTTCGCAGCCTTATCAAGTATGACGAGGTGTTGGTTATACATTTTATGTTGTCGGTCGATAGTTTCTTCCACTCGTTTTAATAAATTGTTTTCAGCTTCCACAAGCGAAGTTTGGTTCTTCCAGAGCTGGACAAGATGCTTTTCGTTTTCTTTTATTAGATTTATGTCGTTTTCGTATTTTTCAGCAAAATCTTGATCAAGTAAACCAAATAAACTGTTTGCTATAGAGCCAATGCCGTTGATAAGCCCCCGGCGTCGCCGTCTTGAGTTTGTTTCTTGCTGACTAAGGAGCATTCCACTGTAATAGTTTAACTCGTCGTAAGCGTGACGTAGTTGCAGTAGGATGACGTCGCACTGGTGACGATTCTCGGAAGTGGAACATATGTTTTCTAAGCTTGCGATATAGTCTTTGAACGTTTGTATTCCATGCCAGTAGGGATCCATGTCATAAAACACAATCAGTTTCCATTCGTCGCGCATAAGATGCATGTCCGTTATCTTGTCAAAATATAGACTTTGGCTACTATTTATGTTGGTAAGGCTGTAGTTACACTGAGCGGGTGTTATAATCATCAATAGTGATAAGATGGCCCATATCAAATTGCATGATCTCTTTTTTGTTTTCTTGTTTGTTTGTTGTTTTTGTTCGTTTTGTTGTTGTTTGTTTTCGTTGCTCAGAAATTCGTTTGATGTGGCCGATTTTTCTATATTTTCAGGTTTTGATGATACAGGTAGTTTCGATAGTTTGGTAATAGGGCGTTTCATTGTTCCGTTTTTTGTTTTGATGGTGACCACTCGAACATGACCATCTTTTCCTGGGTGTAACTCGATCACTCTTCCCAGTGCCCATTTCCCAGCTGGTAAATTGGCGTCGTGAATAATTACGACGTCGTCGATGTTCATGTTTTCTCGTGCTTGCCGCCACTTGCTGCGTGGTGACAACTGAGTTAAATACTCAGACTGCCACCTCTTCCAAATATCTTTGTAGATTTTCTGTACAAGTTGCCAGCGCGTGCGTTCATCAGTTTCAGTTTCAATAATAGTTAGTGTGGGGCCACTTGAAAGAAAATGTGACGGCGTCAGGTAGTCAAAATCGTCCGGGTCTTCGTTGAGTGGTAGCAGTGGTCGGCTGTTGAGGCAGGCTTCGAGTTGAGATAGAAGTGTTGAGTGCTCTTCATATGTGAGCTTCTGTTCACCAATGACGCGGCGGAGGTGGTACTTTAGGCTCTTTACTGCAGCCTCCCAAAGTCCTCCCGCGCTCGGCCACGATGGGGCATTGAAGTGCCATTCTATTTGCATGTCTGATATCGCTGCGAAAAATTGAGGATCGAGTATTTCTTTCAGGTTGACAAATTCTTGTTTCAGTACGTTGTTGGCTCCGACAAAATTCGTGCCATTATCGCTGTACATGTGTTGCGGAGCTCCACGTCTGGCAGCGAATCTTTTCAGGGCTGATAGAAAGGATGATGAGCTAAGGTCCGAGACCACTTCCAAGTGGACTGCCTTCGTCACCATGCATACGAAGACAGCTACGTAACCTCTTGTTGTTTTTACGCCTCGGCCTTTGTTGGTTTTCACATCGATATACCCCGTGTAGTCAACCCCGCAGTGACTATACGCTCTTGAAGGGTTGCATCTTGCCGCGGGTAAATCACCCATCAGCTGTTGTTGTTTTATTGGATTTTGTTTTCGACAAATCACGCAGTTATGAAGTCGTTTTTTGACAGCCCTAATGCCACCGATAATCCAATATTGTTTCCTTAAGTTTGCTGTCGTGAGCCGGGCTCCTCCGTGAAATGTGATCAGGTGAGCTTGATCGATCAAAAGATCAGTGTAATGACCTTCGTGTGGAATAATGATGGGATGTTTTTGATCTTCATGGATGTTGGCGTGGCTGATACGTCCTCCCATTCTGAGAAGTCTATCTTGATCCAAAAAGGGGTTCAAAGGTAAGAGTTTGCTTTTTCTGTCCACTTCTTTCTTCTGTTCAAGGTTGGAAATTTCATCTTCAAAAGAGGTAAGTTGAATATGTTTAATTATAATATTTCTTGCTTTTTTAAGTTCCGGTGTAGTTAGGTACTGCGGTCGATGTTTGTCACGCGATACCGTTCTTAGTATCCATGCGACGACTCGTGTAACTCGACCCAGACAGCTGTTTCGCGTAAGTATATCGTCGATGACGTCAGATCTGTGACGTTTAGTGGTGACGTTTGTTTGTAGTTGCTTGTTTATTTTAGTTTCTTCGTTTGTTTCATAACTAATCTTGTTATTTTCTGTTCCAGGTTGAAAAGTTTGCAGCCAATGGGGTCCGTGCCACCATAAAGGATGTTCTTTCAGCTGAATTGGAGTTATACCTCGGCTGGCGCAGTCGGCAGGGTTCTCCGACGATTTAACATAGTTCCAGCAGTTTGAAGGCATAGTGGTCACTATTTTCTTCACTTTGTTCGATACAAATGTTTTCCAACGGTTATGATCACCGTGTAGCCACCCTAATACGGCAGTAGAGTCAGACCAGCCGTATAAAGTGATTTTGTGATTAGGTAGGCATTCTTGAACTTTTTTCATCAGTGTGGCGAGCAATAAACTGGCACAAAGTTCGAGTCTCGGGAGTGAAGTGGCTTTTTTCGATGGTACAAGTCTTGATTTTGCGGCTACCATAACTGTTGAATTTTGTTCGGTCTTACAATAAATCACACAAGCGTAAGCGTTTTCTGACGAATCGCAGAACCCATGCAACTGTATTTCATCTTGTTTTTTCACTTGTAACCATCTTGGTATTTGTAGTTTGTTAATTTCCGGTAGCTGACCTTTGATCTTCGACCATTCTTTTTTGATATTTTCTGTTATTTCATCGTCCCAGCCTAAGTTTTCTTGCCATACTTGTTGAAAAATAAGTTTTAGTTTTGTTGTTACCGGACACAACCATCCCAAAGGATCAAAAATTTTGGAAATTTCTGACAGTAACAACCGTTTTGTGACTCGTTTAGTTGAATTTATATCAATTGTTATTTGGAAAGTAAAATTGTCATCTTTAGGGTTCCATCTCAAGCCCAATGTTTTTGTTGACTCTTGGTGTCGAAAATGGTATGCTTCTTGTTCATTGTTTGTAGGGTTGTCATCTAAAAGTTTAGGGTTGTTTGATGACCACTTTCGTAAGTTAAACCCACCGGACATAAGTAAGTTTTTAAGGTCATTTTTGATGCGTGTTGCAGTTTCAAGGTCGTCAGACGAGTAAAGTAGGTCATCCATGTAGAAAGACGTTTCTATGATGGCTGCGGCTTCAGGGTAGTTGTTTCTCTCGTCGTTGGCTAGTTGTTTTATAGTCATCATAGCTAAATACGGGGCCGCTTTAAATCCATAAGTTAGGGTTGTCAGAGCGAACTCCCTAATTTGCTGACCAGGCGAATCTCTCCACAGGATTTTTTGATATTTCTGGTCTTCCTCGTTTACCAACACTTGCCGGAACATTTTTTCGATGTCCGCGGTAAGAGCAATCTTGTAAAGCCTCCATTTCAAAATTAGAGATTGTAGGTCTGTTTGTAAGTTAGGCCCGCGGTACATTAAGTCGTTTAGACTTTCTCCCGAAGTTGTCTTGGCAGATGCATTAAAAACAACACGCAGGGCCGTTGTTGATGACTCGGCGCGCTGTACACAGTGGTGTGGTAAATAATAGCTTGGTTTCGTGTTACTATCACAAGGTCGCATGTGATTTAGTTCTTCATACTCTTTTATAAATAGTTTATAATCTTTCTCGATGTTTTCTACTTTTCTAAATTTCTGTTCTAGCTGGCGAAGTTGTGCAGCAGCTTTCTTTCGTGATTCTCCCAATTTTTCGTTGACGTCAGGGTGTAAGGGCAGCCGTACAACATAACGACCATCCTCCTGTCGTGTTGTAGTTGTTTGGTATTGTTGTATACAATCAAGATCTTCTGTAGACATCTGAGAGCTCTCCGAGATATCTTCTATCATCCAAAATCTGCTGATTTCATCCAAATTGTTTAAGATAACGTTACATTGGTACGATCTCATGTTACCACACAGAATCCAGCCAAGTAGGGATTGTTGAGCAATAGGGTGTGTTTCTTCTCCCTTAATTATTCCTCCTAGTATAATGTTAGAGTAAATGTCAGCCCCGAAGAGGATGTCGACGGGACGGCTGATGTTGAAATCCGGGTCCGCCAGCTGTAGACCTTCCAGATGTGTCCATGTTGATGGTTTTGTAAATGATCGGTTTGGTAGATTGTTGATTAAGTTGCGCATCACGTAGACGTCTGAGTTGAAAGTATGATTATTAAGTATGGAAGTGCAGGTGATAGTTATTGCACCCTTACAATTATTTTCTCTTGCTCCGACCCCGAAAATTACTCCTTTGCATTTCTGTCGAGATAATTCGAGCATCTGAGCGGCGTTTTCAGTAATTAGGGAAACTTGGGATCCCTGGTCAATCAGCGCTCGTAAAACGATCTCCGCGCCATCGTTAGTCTTGACCTTGACTTGAGCGGTAGCTAAAAGTGTTTCTGATATGTCTTCCATCGAAGCATGACTGCTTGAAGTCGATGCATTCTGGTTGTTAGTTTTTTCCATGTTATTGTTTGGCGTTTTGTTCACAGATGTATCTTGATGAAGCAGAGTATGGTGCTGTTCATTACATTGTCTGCATCTCTTCTCAGATTTGCATTGTTTGCCCTTGTGATCGAACAAACAATTTCTACATAAGTTATGTTTCGCAATCAATTTCCTGCGGTCGAACAAATGTAATTTGATAAACTCGTTACAGTGAAATAATCCATGTTCATTACTGCAGAGTGGGCATTTTACGTGGCTTGGAATGTTATTCGACGTCGTTTTGTTCAATATTGAGTAATTATTATTTGTAGAGTTATTAAAAGTTTTCGGTTTTGAATTGAGATTCTGGTTAGCGCTGAATGTTTTGTATGTAGGCTGGAACTTGTTGTTTGATGGACCACGATGTTGTAAATCAGTCGTTGGTCGCTCTTGTTTTCGTCGCGAAGACTCCAAAGATGTAAATTTTGTTTCCAAAAATTGTAGAAACTCTGTAAGACTGGGCAGCTCTCTTGGTTGCTTCAGACTCTCAATATAATCGTTGTAGGTGTCTGTATCCAATTTTTGTGATAAGAGATGCACTAAAATTGGATCCCATGTGGAAATATCAACGCCAAGGTTTTTTATGGCGTTGAGACATTCGTTCGTTGTATCATGCACTCTTTTAATAGATATAGCTGTTTGGTACTGTATAGTTGGTAAGTTTAACATAGTATTCAGGTGCGAAGAGAAAATAAGTTTTTTGTTGTTGTACCTATTATTCAGTATGTCCCAGCAAACATTGTAATTGTCTGAGCTGATTGCTAGATGTTGGATAAGTTTTTCAGCTTCGCCCTTGACCTTAGACTTCAAGAACTGCATCTTCTGCGCTTTTGATAACGTTGGATTAGAGTGGATAGTTTCGATGAACAAGTCCTTGAAGGAGGTCCAGTGCTGGTACGCGCCACTGAAGACAGGCAGTTCCATAACAGGAGTTGATTTTTCTTTATGTGACGCAGACCACATTTTGGTATTAAGTGCTTTTTTCATTGACTTATACTGCTTTTCATATTTTTCAAACAATTTTTCGTACTCTTCTTGTTCTCCTATCACTTCACTGTCAAGCTCCCAATGCAGTGAATCGATCGTTTTCCACCTTGACTCCATATCCTTTAAAGTATCCTCAAATTCCCACTTTTCGTTAATTTCTTCTAAGTCAATAGATGCGAGCGTCCTTGAAAAAGCCTTAAAGTTGCTACGTTGTTTCCGTAACATTTCTTCTGCCTTGCTAGCGTTACCTTGAGAAATAGTTTGATTCGTTGACTTCTCTTGTTTTTGTTGTGGTTGATAAGAGGTAGAAAATTCACCAGACGTTTCAGGTTCACTTACTTGCATTTTAGGGTTCAACGGTGACTTTTCTCTTGTATATAGTTCGCTTAGTTTTGCTTGTTCAATAGTTGTTCGTGCTTCGTTGTAAAAGTTTTTTGCTTTTTCATAGTAGTTTTCGGAAAAATAAGTATAGTTCCGGTCTCCAATTGCACATAGTTGTACATGGTTAGTTTGAAATTCCGTCCAATATGAATCGAGCGATTCTAGACGTTTCTTGAAATAAGTTGGAGTTTTTCGATCAGCTGGATCTTTCTTAAAGTTACGCAGCAGTTGCTGCATTGCTTCAATAACTTGGTTTTGGTTTGCTAGTAGATCTTCGATATTGCTCATGTTGATTGATGTTAAGGGTTCCGACTGCTAATTCACAAGGTGTGCGCGCCTGTACCCTAAATGCGATATGTGCGCTCTCGTCTCAATTCAACCGGTGAGACCCGCTGGTGGGAGGCCGGCCGAACCGATTCGCTATCGCAAAAGAGCACAAGATCACACACTGCGAAGATGTTGGTTTGCAGCCGTTGATGACGTAGACAGATGACGGTGTCCACAGGTTGGTTTCCGTGCGTGCAGGAATAGGCAATCCACAAGTATGATGTCACACTCGCGAACTCTGGTCCCGCTTACACGGAAGCTCGAAGGACCACAAAGATGTAGGATTATCCTACACCTATAGAGAAAGTTAATGTTTTGAGTTAAACGACGTCGCGGTTTTAGTTATAGTTTTATTTACGTTCACAAAGTTAAAGTTATAATATAAGTGTTTGTTTGTAGGTGGCTAATGCTTAACTAACTATAATTACAATAAAATAAAATTACATTGTCGCGGAATCTGCTGATACGCAAAATTGCGAACATTCAACTTGTTACTCGACCCATATTGTGCGGTTGCTAAACCGTACAATAACAATGAAGCTAAATATTCTTATTTGAAAAATATATGACTCTAAGTTACACAAAATACATAAATGACTCTAGTAAATACTTTCAAAATATGATTCTAAGTTAAGCAAAAATATATAATGACTCGACTGTAAACTTTTACCAAAACACAAAAACACTCCCCTACTCTCTCCTACCCTCTCTCAATCAGTACTAAAATCATTCCATAAGTAAGCCAAAGGGGTGGGCCAGGACAGTTGTTACACACTCAATATACCCTGCGGTCCGGGCCCAGATATGAGAAAGTTGGGGATGTTGCTGACCAAAACACACCAAACAATAACTTTAAATAAATGTGGGCGCCATTTGCCACGTGGTTCCCTTTGAATATTGCCCGCTGGGACCCACGAGACAAAATAATAAATTTAAGGTAAAAAAATAAAAAATGGTATGGGTTGAAACAGTCTATATTATTAATATATTGGTTTACACCTTACATGAGAAAAAATTCACAAATCTAGCTCAGCGACAGGGGTCGCTACATGGATTCTATTGGTTGGTGTGTGTCGGGTCGCAAAAAGGTAGTAAAAGTTAAAGTTTATATTAAAATATCATCCCTAATTGGAAAATACCACGGTTCACAATATTTAAAGGGTAAAAAAGCACCGACCTCGTGTGTCCTGTATTTACTAATGTGGGATTATTTAGACCTCTGAACTCCCTGGAGGATTATCATGTAGTTGTGGACAGCAACTCATCAACACATGACGTGGCACGTGGTAGACCCAAAGATTATTGATGAAATTAATTTCCCATAGCTGAAACAAACGTGTAGGATTAACCAAACTGAAAAATAGACTTTGAACACGTTGTGGCTATGCAACATGGCGGCGTGGCGTGGGAAAAAATGTTTTCAACTTCTTACCAGGTCTTGCTAAAGCAGCAATCCTGATTAGCAGGATTTCAAACCGCCTGCTCCCTCCACCCGTTTGAAATTTTGCCTGGCTGACTCCTCAAGCCACGGCAAGTAACCTCGAAGATCCTGGCAAACCTTCAGGCCAGCGACCAGAAACAAATGATGGTCTGCAACTTGAGGTTTTACCTGTAATAAACACCACCTCAGAAAATGTTCATGGCGTCTTACGAAGTCTGCCTTGAAACAGATATCACTCCACTTACCTCAGTAGCGTTTTTCTCTCTATAAATTAATCGACCGACTTCGGCCGCGTTAAATAAAATAATCCAAATCTTTTCTCAACACATTTGTCATCCTTTTTCCTGAAAACTGAAGGCTCGCTTGGTGTTGCCCTAACCCGCTTCGATACTCCTTCCAAAACGTTCCGTTTTCCGAAATTCGAACACACTTGGAAATTAAATAAAATTACCAAATATTTTGCAAACAAAATTTAACCTACAGAAATAAATATCTGTGCGTCTCCTGACTATAAAACTTTTGGACAAAACGCAAAGAACTGTCAATCGACGCTTCAGCTAGCAAAAAGGTGTTCGCGCATAACTTCAACAAAAGTGTCAGATGGAAGAGCGTGACACGAGATGGCAACACCGTAGCTCCGAAATCTGCCTTCCTATTGGGCGTTGTTGCTATTGGTCAGAATCATCACGCGCGGCACGCGCCATCTTCTATCGTCTAATTCCTTGCTAAACTGAAGCGAAATTTGAGAGACTTTGCTCTGATTCTCAATGTTTATTATTTTCAAAGCCTTATGCAAATAATAAAAAATTCGAAAAGACATTTATTAAAGTTGCGACTGCTACAAAAAACAACCAATGACGTTAAAGGGGAGGTGCCAATTCCTGCAAAATACTGAAAACTACCATTGCGCTTCCGCGCCAAGATTTAAACTTGTGGATTGTCAGAACACAACGTTACAAAGCTGATCGAGTTTTATATAAAAAGTCGTTTTTGTCTTTTTCGAAAAAATCGTAGAACAAACGTTATTGTTTATGATGTTAGTAATCTATTCCTGCAAGATTGTTGGTGTTTTACGAATAACCCTGTATGCTAAACTGCCGACAAACTGCTGAACAATATGGCAGATGTAATTTTTATAAAACACTGTTATTATAATAAAATAAATAAATTAAAAAACATTTAGCAAAAAAAAACCGACCACAACGTTGAGAGCTATCTTAGGATCATACTTGAGATATTCTTATAGGAACAGCATCTCAGGTATAATCTCACGTAGCTCTCAACATTGAGATAGATTGATAGATACGGGCCTTAATCCCTCCCACCGCAGGGGTTCACAGTGGAGCTGAGTCCCCTGGGCGGCATCCCCGAGCCGAGCTTGTCCGAGCAGGCGACGTTCACGTACGACGCGGTGAACGAGCGCGTGGCGTTATCGCTGTGCTTCCCCGAGGCCGGCATCTACCGCGCCGCCGTGTACTACCGCGGGACCGTGCTGCTCAACGGGGAGTTCGACTGCATCGTGCTCACTCGTACGTACTGTGTGTATTACTGACAGGCGACGGGCACATATAGCAGGCATCTACCGCGCCGCCGTGTACTACCGCGGGACCGTGCTGCTCAACGGGGAGTTCGACTGCATCGTGCTCACTCGTACGTACTGTGTGTATTACTGACAGGCGACGGGCACATATAGCAGGCATCTACCGCGCCGCCGTGTACTACCGCGGGACCGTGCTGCTCAACGGGGAGTTCGACTGCATCGTGCTCACTTGTACGTACTGTGTGTATTACTGACAGGCGACGGGCACATATAGCAGGCATCTACCGCGCCGCCGTGTACTACCGCGGGACCGTGCTGCTCAACGGGGAGTTCGACTGCATCGTGCTCACTCGTACGTACTGTGTGTATTACTGACAGGCGACGGGCACATATAGCAGGCATCTACCGCGCCGCCGTGTACTACCGCGGGACCGTGCTGCTCAACGGGGAGTTCGACTGCATCGTGCTCACTCGTACGTACTGTGTGTATTACTGACAGGCGACGGGCACATATAGCAGGCATCTACCGCGCCGCCGTGTACTACCGCGGGACCGTGCTGCTCAACGGGGAGTTCGACTGCATCGTGCTCACTCGTACGTACTGTGTGTATTACTGACAGGCGACGGGCACATATAGCAGCCATCTACCGCGCCGCCGTGTACTACCGCGGGACCGTGCTGCTCAACGGGGAGTTCGACTGCATCGTGCTCACTCGTACGTACTGTGTGTATTACTGACAGGCGACGGGCACATATAGCAGGCATCTACCGCGCCGCCGTGTACTACCGCGGGACCGTGCTGCTCAACGGGGAGTTCGACTGCATCGTGCTCACTCGTACGTACTGTGTGTATTACTGACAGGCGACGGGCACATATAGCAGGCATCTACCGCGCCGCCGTGTACTACCGCGGGACCGTGCTGCTCAACGGGGAGTTCGACTGCATCGTGCTCACTCGTACGTACTGTGTGTATTACTGACAGGCGACGGGCACATATAGCAGGCATCTACCGCGCCGCCGTGTACTACCGCGGGACCGTGCTGCTCAACGGGGAGTTCGACTGCATCGTGCTCACTCGTACGTACTGTGTGTATTACTGACAGGCGACGGGCACATATAGCAGGCATCTACCGCGCCGCCGTGTACTACCGCGGGACCGTGCTGCTCAACGGGGAGTTCGACTGCATCGTGCTCACTCGTACGTACTGTGTTATGAATATAATGTCAGTTTTTTATACAGAGTGAAATCAAAATCAGTCCATAAATTTTGTGGTGTGAGGGTGTGACTTAGACAGTCTAACTGACCAACTTTGTCTATGGGGCCAACTTCATCATCTTATCAGCCGCACGACTCCCACTGCTGGGTATAGGCCTCCCCCAAGGATCTCCACGACGATCGGTCCTGCGCTGCCCGCATCCAGCGGCTTCCCGCGACCTTCACCCTCACGTCGGTCCACCTTGTCGGAAGCCTACCCACGGAGCGTCGTCCGGTGCGCGGTCGCCATTCCAGAACCTTTCCGCCCCAACGTCCATCAGTTCTTCTCGATATGTGTGCAGCCCACTGCCACTTCAGCTGAGCAATCCTTCGAGCGATGTCGGTTACTTTAGTTCGCCTGCGGATCTCCTCATTTCTGATTCGATCACGCAGGGAAACGCCGAGCATGACTACGTGCCGACCATTGCACGCTGGGTGACCTTGAGCCTTCTTATGAGACCCATAGTTAGCGACCACGTTTCACTACCGCAAGCCATCACTGGTCATAGACTTTCGTCTTGAGACACTGAGGTAAATCGGACACGATCATTTTTCGGAGCTTCCCGAATGCTGCCCATCCGAGTTGGATTCGACGAGAGATCTCTTTCTCGAAGTTGAACTTACCTGACTAGACTGCCTGTCCTAGGTATACGTAGTGGTCAACAACTTCAAGTGTAGTGTTCCCAACATGAACTGGAGCGGGCACAACATGGGCATTCGACATGATTTTCGTCTTATCTATGTTCATCCTAAGACCCACTCTTTGGGAAGCACTATTTTTTTTTTCATTGGATAAGGGATCTTCGAGCTTGTGTGCTATGGAGATCTTCGAGCATTGTGTTCAGGTCTTCCAAGGTCATAGTCATAAGAACTATATCATCGGCAAAACGAAGGTGTGTTAGTTAGGTACTGGCCATTAATTTTGATGGCGAGTCCTTTCCAGTCTAATAGTTTAAAGATGTCCTCCAACGCAGCTGTGAAGAGTTTCGGAGAAATAACATCTCCCTGTTTCACACCTCGCTGCAGTTGGATAGGATTTGTGCTCTGGTTCTGTACTCGGACCGACATGGTGGCATTTTTGTATAAATACCTCAACACTTCGATATACCTGTAGCCCACTTGGCACCTTTGGAGAGACTGCAGCACCGCCCAGGTTTCAATCGAATCAAAGGCTTTCTCATAATCCACGAACGCCAAGCAAAGTGGCAGATTATACTCCTCGGTCTTCTGTATGACCTGCCGCAGCGTATGGATGTGGTATATGGTGCTAAAGCCTTTTCGAAACCCGGCTTGTTCGGAAGGTTGGAAATTCGAACTTGTGAGCGAGACGATTCGTAAGGACTCTCGAAAACAACTCATAAACATAACTCAGAACTGAGATGGGTCTATAGTTCTTTAAGAGGGACTTGTCACCCTTTTCAAAGAACAAAATCACCTCACTTATGCTCCATGTCTTCGGCTATGGGGCCAACTTATCCAAAGCAAAAAAGTTATCAGCTGTTCCATACATTTTGATCGAGTAGATATTGAGTTTTCTATGGAGATGTTGGTCCCATAGACAATGTTGTTCAATTTGACGGTATAAGTCGACACAAAATGTTTCGACTGTTCAAAAAAGCACCCTGTATGTAAAACACATCTTGTTCGTGTTTTTGTTGTCAGCAATTGTTGATCAACATGTCTGTGCAACCAGCTTAAAGTATGGTGCATTCCTCCGCAGCGAATAACACGTTGCGTATCTTCAGTATCAGGCATCAGCTATGCCGTGTTTAAATGACGCTGATGGCACTTATGAAGTATGGTGTGTTCAAGCAGAGATTTTTCATTATCCACACACGCCTGTACACAAAAATAGGCGTTATGATCATGACACAAAGCATGTACTCCCCTAGCGAGCGACACAGCGTCCGTCCAACGCAGCATCTCGTCGCGGCGGCACAGCATCAGCTACGCGGCGCGCGTGCTGGGCGCGCGCCCGCGCCGCGTGCTGTGCTGCCTCACGCCCCGACAGCTCACCATCAAGGAACACATACTCAAGTTCATACCCAAGAGGATCACTACGTTCCGCCTCTGCCCTTCCACTAAGGTACGTACGAGTCACAATATTTACGTGTATTGTATTCGATTTCTTATGAAGATTCGCCGCAGCGGCAGGCCCAGCTCGCGGCTACATTCAGGGGACCGATTCTCGCGCATTGCGACATTTCTCGAATTCGAGATTATCTCTAATCACAAATCTCTATTGAAAAGTCACTAAAATCTCTATTGCTGCCAAAAAACTTAATCTCAGCGATTTTCGACATTACAAGTCGAAAGTCTTTGCAATATTTATGATTTCTTGACTTTTTCGAGATATCTCGAATTTGACACTATGTCACGCGCCCGAGAATCACCTCCAATGTCTGCCTGCAAGAAACGAAACGCTGTTTAACATTGATTACTATTGACTTAGTCGGTCACCGATTCTAAACCCGACCTTTTTACAAAGTTGTTTAACATTCGTTATCGAAATTTCAAATGGTCACCCATTTCATACCCAGTCTTTGTAAACGTTGTTTAACATTGATTACTTCTGGCATCGTCGGTCACCCATCTCAAACCCACATGGTCACCCATCTCACACGTGGCCTTATTTAAAGTTGTTTTACTTTCGTCGCATCGCAGTCACCAACGGCCATTGCTTAACATTTGTCATCGCAGTCCCATATGGTCACCCCTCTCGCAACTGGCTTCTTCAAAAGTAGCTTTATATTCGTTGTTGCAGTCCCAAATTGTCAGGTCACCCATCTCATAAGAAAGAGACGATTACACACTTCGACTAACGCAACGTTCGAGATATTCAATCTCAATCGCTGTCGATCACACGTTGCCTGTCGAGGGCTAGCCATCGACATATCTCTAGGTGACGACGGTTTCGAGAATACCAAAAACAGGTTTCAAGAGACAAAATGGTATTTCGACATATCTCTGTTTCGACATTTTGTCTATCGCGCGAGAATTGGCCCCCAGTACATGTGTTGTAGCTAGGGCTGCAGGCGCGCGTGGGCGCGGGCCCGGGCGGGGAGTTCACCGTAGAGGACGGCGTGCAGGAGCCGCTGCGGCTGTGGGCGCCGCAGCGGGATCTGCTCGCGGCTACATTCAGTACATGTGTTGTAGCTAGGGCTGCAGGCGCGCGTGGGCGCGGGCCCGGGCGGGGAGTTCACCGTAGAGGACGGCGTGCAGGAGCCGCTGCGGCTGTGGGCGCCGCAGCGGGATCTGCTCGCGGCTACATTCAGTACATGTGTTGTAGCTAGGGCTGCAGGCGCGCGTGGGCGCGGGCCCGGGCGGGGAGTTCACCGTAGAGGACGGCGTGCAGGAGCCGCTGCGGCTGTGGGCGCCGCAGCGGGATCTGCTCGCGGCTACATTCACGCAGCTGCTGCTCGCCAACTGCGGCGGGGAGGACACCTTCAAGGTAATTGATTTCAATGTCTCTATAAATTAATAAAAATAAAAATCAATGAAACACTATTCGTATAATTAAACAGCGATTTCATGTTTTTTTAGAATTCCGTTGCTTATACTGTATGCTTTATACTTTTATTACGTGTCACTTTTACTTATTCTTCGACATGCAATCTATTTAAATAAGACGCAACTGCAAGTTTTATCAATAAATCGTCAAATTATCAAACAATTTCCTAACTTTCCTATATATATTCTTTATTGCACTGATAATAATTGTTACATAAGTCATTATGATAATTGTAAGCAAATACTTTCATGCCACGATAGAACTAACGACAACTTACCTCGCACCACAAAGAAGGATTCTATTCATAATATGCATCGGGCATGGAGTTTGAGGGTCAGGCCGACTGCATTTTCACCGACTATAGTAAAGCTTTCGATAGAATTGACCATAAGTTACGTCTCCAAAAGCTTCTCGCTACGGGAATCCACGGAAACCAGTATAGATGGTTTTGTTCATACATACACAACAGAAAGCAGGCTGTAGCCATGCACGGTTATACCTCTAACTGGAATGTGGTACCTTCTGGTGTTCCACAAGGGTCCCTTATCGGGCCACTAATTTTAAATCTGTTTGTTAATGACATCAACGCCTGCTTTGTTCACTTAAACTTGCTATATGCTGATGATATGAAAATATTTAAATCAGTTAACAGTGATCTTGATTGTCACCTTCTGCAACATGACCTAAACAGACTTGATGTTTACTGTAAAAATAATAAATTGGACTTGAACGTGTCCAAATCGAATAGTATCTCTTTTAGTCGCAAAACTTCTACCATTAATTTCCCATATTCGCTTAAAGGAACTGAACTTAAGAAAGTGTACGAAATTCGAGACCGAGGTGGTGTCATTCATGATACTAAATTGACATACGAAAAGCACATCGATCACATAGCCAAAAAAGCCAATGGGTCTCTTGGTTTCATTATTAGATCTTGCTCTCAGTTTTCCAGTGCCAAAATCGCCAAAGTATTGTTTTGCTCACTTGAACGTAGCCATCTCAAGTATTGCTCACAGATTTGGAACCCACAGTACGGCATCTATATAAACATGTTGGAGACTTATTCCAGGAGTGTCAAACTGATTTTTCTAAAGGGCCATTTTATAGTTTTTGGGTGTGTTAGCGGGCCAGACTCAAAATTAAAAATTAAAATCTTTAGGTAAATTTTCATACAAAGGTAATAAAAAGGAGTTATCTCGAGTTTGAGGATCCAGATACCTTTTACCTTACCTTAATCATATTATCTTACAATACGTAGTGGCATCGAATGCTATCTAAAATCATCATAGGATAGATTCTTGTCGCGGGCCGTATCTTTGACACCCCTGACTTATTCAACGTTAGTTTTTGAGATACATGCAATTTAGGTATAAAGGTTATGAGAAAGACTATTTTGCGAGATGCAAAAAACATCATATTTTACCTCTCGTTGAGTGGCGAAAAATTGCCGATGTCGTTACACTTGCAAAATTATCACAATCTCTTATTGATTCCCCGCATCTTCTATCACTAATAAATTTCAAAATTCCAAACAGAAAAAGTAGGCACATCAACAACCTTAGTGTTCCGTATTGTACTACCAACTACAGAAAAAACTCGTTTTTAAAATAATCCGATCAGCTATTACTTTTAACAAAATGGTTGACGTATCTGTGCTTGACATTTTTAACTCTAAACCGGAACAATTTAGAAATGTTTTGAGTAAGAACTGGTTTGATGTGGTTTCTTAGATTTCTTCTTTTATTTTTGTTACCGATTTTTTGTTGTATTTTAAGTATAATTTAGCATTTTTTAACTTTGCCAAAATTATTTCTTCCGATCTAAAAATGTATTTATGTATATTAAAATCTATACTTTGTGAATACAAATAAGCTTCTTGGTGTTTTTATATGCGAAAACAAATTAAATGAGTATATTTGTACCATATTTAGTTATGCTATTAGTAATATCAATACTGTATGTTTTCCAATGAAGATAAAATAAAATAATAAACCCGGAGGCTAATTGTGTAATTCCAAAAATCTATCGCAATCGCTTTCGTATGACAGATGGATGTGACACATTGCTGCATTTCTTTGGTAAGTTTTTATTTGTCCCAAAAAGAAGCTTCAATGTGTTACATCCTGAAAGCGATTGCGATAGATTTTTAAATTAGACAATAGAAAGGCCGGTCTAATTTTCGAAATCTATCACAATTGCTTATTTGTGCCAAAAAGGAGTATCAGTGTGTCACATCAGTGATTTTAAAATTAGACAATAAGTACCCTGTATATTCCTTTAACTCGTTCGTCTGTGGTGATCCACAGAACAAGCAGGAGTACTTCTACGCGGCGCTGCGCCGGCTGCACGCGCGCCACGCGCACGACAAACTGCCGCTGCGCGTGCGGCGCGCCGACCTCGTGCGCTCCGCCCTGCGCGCCACCAGGCACTTCACGCTCGCCGACTGGTGCAAGAGCTTCGACGTCACCTTCCACGGGGAACAGGGTACGTCACTTATAATTAGTTCACATCGTTTTTCTTTATTACCTCGATAATCATTATTATAATCATAATCTGGACTATTCTAGACATATAGGGTAAAGAAAAATCTACTATTGGTAAATTAATGAATGTTTTTATATTAACTTGCTACATTTTAATATTTATCGTTTATGATTGGTTTTTTATAATAATCGGCTTTTAAAATTTCATATTTTCTGTTTTGACGGTAATTATCGGTAATATCATGTTTTCTGTTTTGTCGGTAACTATAGGTAATTTCATATTTTCTGTTTCGTCGGTAATTATCGATATTTTTATCAAAATATCTTTTCTGTTTTGTCGGTAATTATCGGTAATTTCAAATATTCTGTTTCGTCGGTAATTATCGGTAATTTCATAGTGTCTGTTTCGTCGGTTATCGGTTTTTCAGTGGGTAAATTGAATATGTAGCGTGTGTGCAGGCGTGGACTGGGGCGGGGTGCGGCGCGAGTGGTTCTCGCTGGTGTGCGGGCAGCTGTTCGACGCCGGCTTCGGCCTGTTCGCGCCGCTGCTGGGTCAATTGAATATGTAGCGTGTGTGCAGGCGTGGACTGGGGCGGGGTGCGGCGCGAGTGGTTCTCGCTGGTGTGCGGGCAGCTGTTCGACGCCGGCTTCGGCCTGTTCGCGCCGCTGCACGACGCGCCCGCCGCGCTCGTCCACCCTAATCCCGCCCGTCCGCCGCATCTCAAGGTCAGACCTCATTCTTCGATCATATTGATTTTATTTTCCAAAAATGTTGTGCCCTTTGAAATATTTTTTGCAAGTTTTCAAGGTTAAAAGTGTTGGCTCTTGCGGAGTTTTGGCCTCCGAGTCGAAAGCAAAAAAACGACAAAACTATAACAAAAAACTTATGCTTCAAACCTAATTCAATTCAATTAATAGTGGCATTCCTGATTCTTTGTATCTTGATGATGAGGTTCTGACGGATTACAGATTTCTTAAGCTTTTAATCAATATTTTCAATCTGTTTTTTGAAAACCCGTCTTATGTTAGCGGTGCTGTTTTAAATTCATCTTACCCGTTATCGACAGGCAGTAATAATATAATAATAATAATAATAATACTTTTATTTCAGACTTTTGGTCCATAAAGTGTTAGTAACAATTTTAATCTTAAAAACTAGTGTTAGTAGGTACGTACATGTTATTTTTTTAATTATTATTGCCGGGTGTGTAGCTGCACCCAACGACACATTAATGGGGAGTCCCACCGATCTGCAAACACATTCAGCATTCTGTTGGCGGCGCCGCGAAGGCGGGCTAGCATCGAGGCGCACCTTTTTCTCATAATAGCATAGAAGTCATCTGTGTGCGCCTCCGCAAACATCCCTGAGGCACTACAACGCCACGGCAGCCCCAACAGAACTCTGAATGCGTTGTTATACTGGACCCGCAGATCGCTGTACGCGCGCCGCGTGTGGTCAGCCCAAAGGCTGCAGGTGTAAAACGACTGGCAGTATGCTTTGAAAAGCGTGATTTTGACTGATTTCGTACACCTTGCAAACCTTCGAGCCAACATGTTACAGCGGACAGCCAGCGATCTACGTTCCCTTTCTATGTCACAGTTATCTGTCAAATCGTCTGTGACCCAGTGGCCCAAATATTTGAACTTATCTACCCTGCGCAGAGGTGTGCCACATAGTAAAACTTCCGGTATATCACCATAACTCTTAGAACCTGATTTAAAAATCATAACCTCACTTTTCTTGACATTGTATTTGAGCCCATGGGCCACCGCATATGATTCACATATTGCCAAAAGCTTCCTAAGAGCGCCGATCGATGGGCTCAGCAGCACCATATCATCGGCATAGCTGATATTGTTCATACAGACACCGTCAATATGACATCCAATATTGGTGCTACTGAGCTCACCGATCAGTCGGTTCATGTACAGATTGAAGAGCCGAGGCGAGGTCAACCCCCCCTGCCTCACCCCGCACTCCAACCTATACATGTCCGAGTGTTCTCCCGCCCATCTTACGCTATTATTTTGATTACAATACCAATACCTAAACACTGATATAATCTCAGGAGGTAACGTGGTGTCCCGACAAAGCTTATGCCAAAGAATATCATAAGATACAAGGTCGAATGCCTTTGACAGGTCCAAAAAACATGCAAAGACCGGTGTTTTCCGTGCAGTATAATACTGTACAGTCTGCTTGAGGCACAGTATGGCACTCTCCGTCGACAGCCCGGGCCGGAACCCAAATTGCGCGTCATGAAGTTCGAGGTGTTTAGCCAACTGTTTATCAAGCAGACTGTCCAGCACTTTAGCAACCACCGTGGCCAGAGATATGGGTCTGTAATTGGACATGTCAGAGGCATCCCCAGTCTTATTTTTAATAATAGGTACGACTACAGTCTGCATTAGCTTCTGTGGTAAGTATCCATGATTAAGGCACAGGTTATAAAATAAAGCAAGAACGCGTGGCAAATGTGGTCCCGCATGCTTAAGGTGCTCGATACTGAGGCCATCGTGCCCAGGAGACTTACCTCTCACCATGCTTTTAATGATAGAAGCGACTTCTTTAGCTGAGAATATAGTGGTGATCTCCCCGGCACTGAAACCAGCATCAAGCACCCGCTGCACGCTCGGTAAAGGCGATTCGACCCCAAAATGCCGCTGAAATACATTGGCAATGGCCTTAGACTCACTTAACCACCCACGCTTACAGGTAGACTCGACTTTGCATTAATCTTATTTGTTAATTTCCAGAATTTACCAAATTTCTTTTGTGAGTGACTTTGTGCTAGCATATCCATTTTTATTTGCTGTTCATTGTTTATACAATATTTTAATTTAGCTTTAAATGTTTTTCTGGTATTACACATTTTAATGTACACATCTCCGTATGTAGGTTTACCACACGAAAGCCATTCTTGGTACCATAGTCGAGCCTCTCTGTGAGCTGCCTGAACATGTTTATTCCAACCCGTCACATATTTATGTCTCCGGACTTTAGCACACCCCACAGACGTACATTGTGCACCCTCCCTAAGAATGCATATTATGTTATTATACATCTCGTCTAACAATAAACAATGGCTGTGATTATTACACATCTTAAATGAACATTCTGTGCATTCGGTAGGAAAATCAATTAGCTTTAATTTCGAATGACAAAATTCTAAAAATTTATTTGTTTGTATATTGTCTCTTTCACCCCATTTCACCCCGTCACAAGAGGTATTGGATAATAATAATTTAGGGTTAATTACAGTAATGTCACATTCAAAAATAACAGGCAAATGATCAGATGCATAAACATCATATAAAACTGACGCATTTAAAAACAGATTTCTCGCTGCACTTGTTACTAGACAGTGGTCTAGCCACCGCCGTGACCCGCTAGCTTGACAAACGAATGTGTACGTATCACTAGGTAATAGTTCAGTGTCAATACAATACCACGACTGCTCGGCGCACGTACTCAGCAACTCCTTTGAAAATCGTTCACCAGGATGAGCGTTAAAGTCACCTAACACGACAACCGATTTTACACCCGCACTGTCTATTATTGCACTAATTTCACTCAAACATTGGCTAAATTCTATTAAGTTGTCACTTTTATTATTGTCAAACGGCATGTACACGGAAAATAATAACAAAGTACGATTATCATGCACAACTTTTATAGCAGCAAGACGATCACTGCTGCACGGCACCACAGATACTGACTGGAAAAGTCCCTTCCTCCACAGCAAGGCCACTCCACCGTATGGTCTCCCCTTAATAACTCCCACAGTTGTGTCAATGGCTGACTTGGCAGTGTACGCAAAGTTATCATTCAGACTTCCAAGATATGACAATTCATGGGGCCAGAGCCAGGTCTCCTGCAAGGCTATGACGTCGGCTGTACTGCATAATTTCCGCACACATTCCGTAGATCTAATTATAGACTTGCAGTTGAAAGTTGATAAAATAACTTTTCTTTTGTCTGATGTATCCATTAATCTTATATTCTTGTGTTTTTATCTTCTGTACTTGCAAAGTTTTTGCTATTCTTTGCAAAGTTCACAAAACGCCGGAAAGAGATTCCATCGGGCCATAACCTCGCATCCATAAAGATGGAAAACTTACTACGCGGCACTAGTATCTTATATGCATCATACTCTCTATCTATTTTCATAATTATTTTTTCAGGAACAATAGGCACGTCAGTTTTTTGCAAGATATACGCAGCAATCTCTTCTGATGATGTATTTTTGTCGACATTATTAATAAATAGTGGTATTTTTGGGTCCGCTGCCCTAAATTTTCCGTTTGGTTCGACACATGCTTGCCCTTTATTTCCAATAAACTTATTCTTCAATCGTTTTCTCTGCACCAATTTCCAATCTTCATCCTGTTTTGCATTTTTCCATTCTCCTTCTGACGCAACTTTAGCCATTGATTTTTCCACTACTTGTGGATGGGCGACTATACGGTCATTAGGAATATTACGCTCTCGCACAGCAATTGCATCTCTCTCGTTGCTCGGATTAATGAAATTCTCGGGTTGAATATACGGATTATTCGACTGCATATCGATGACCGGCCGTTGCGGATCACAATCATCACCTACCCGCGTAGTGTTTTTTCTGGGCGTTAAAGCATCAGGCACCTTACTCGGCTCCTTGTACTGACGATCGCAATTCGCAGGTGAATTTGATTTCGATTCAGTGCTAGGTATCAAGTCATTGTCCGACATAAATTGCAAACCGATCGGACCACTATCGTAATAATTATCTGTCAAATGACCTCCTCTTCTATTTGTGTTAACGTTTGCATTAATTTTTCCAAAATCATTGATCACGGACGCTTGTTTTAGGTTTTGCAAATCATATTCCACTTCCTTTAATTGTTCGACGGTCGCATACGTTGCCTTAATGGTCTTAACTTCATTTTGCAAAATAAGCAAATCTTTTAAAAGTCGCGTTACATCGACGTGATCAAATGTTAACGGCGGTAATTTTTGCAATTGTTTAGCTACAAAAACTGGTGTTTCCTCAGGATCCGTGACCTTAAACAAGGCAATCACATCAAATAAGTTCCGCTGAGTCTTTCCATCCCCCTTTCGTAACTTCTTTCGTGTATTACCACTAATTGAGTCAAATAGTAGTTGTTTAGCACTTTCGATTTCACTTTCGGAAAAGGCCGTTTCACAAATTCGAACTAACGACACCTCATCCATAACATCCAATTTATTTTGGATGAAACATAATACTTCGTTGATTACGATGTTACAATTACTGCACTTTATTACATTTGACGCCATTTTTGTAAACACCGGTGATTACGTTCACACGCGCATGACCGATCGCAACGAAGCGCGAGCGCAGACTGAAGTAATGATTACACCCATTATTCTTGTTGCGTTGTGCCAAGCAGTTGGCTTTCCTATTTACAGATTTATTTTCATCATCTTTATCCCTAGGTATCATGCCTGAATATTGGAAACGCTGTTTGGTGCTGCATATTTAGAAATCAGGTGACAAGCACATTCTAAAAAACTATAGAGCAATCTCCAAACTCAATTATACCTAAAGTTTTCGAGAAGATAACTTTTGATACCCTGTTTCCTGCAATAAGACCTTATTTGGTTGTGCAACAGCACGGCTTTATTAAAAAATGCTCAACTGAATCTAATCTCCAGCCCCATTCCACCATCGAAGCACTAGACGCAGATTAGCGTACCACCCTTATGTTGATGATATTACAACCATCCGCACAAAGCATTTTGCTAACACTTTTATAATGCGAACAGCTAAGGAGTGGAACAGCCTGCCTACCGATGTGTTTCCTAATAGTTATAACTTGGGCCTTTTCAAGGCTAGAGTAAATAGGCTTTATCTAAGTGAGCATGCTCCATCGTAGTCCGCATCATCACTTAACACCAGGTCTGATTGTGGACAAATGCTCACTTATTTTCAATAAAAAAAAATCTCTGAGTTTTTAGATGAGGTCCTTGTCTCTATGGATGGAGGGTCTTAGGTGGATGCCATGTATACTGATTATTCTAAAGCTTTTGACAAAATTTCTCACAATTTACTCATTTCCAAAATTGAATTGATCTGTATACATGGTGACCTCCTGAGATGGCTAATCTCCTACCTGCGGAACAGGTTTCCAAGAGGTTGCCGTTAAAAGATTCACTTCAATTTATGTACCCATTATCTCAGGGGTCCCTCAGGGATCTCATCTTGGCCCATTGATTTTCAATACTTTTATTAATTGATGTCATTAGTTTTCTTCAAATTTCATAAGTACTACTTTACACTGATGATACTAAATATTTCGTGAAATTAATTCGCTTACTAATTGCCAACTCTTGCAAGATTATTTGAATCGTTTATCTCAATACTGTATGGTTAACAAACTTCACTGAAATATAGAAAAATGGCATATAATTTCGTATACTTAGTAGGAAAAAAAGCCCTGTATATTTTGACTATTGTCTTTACTTACAAGATAGAAATCTTCTAAGAGTTAATGAGCTGAGAGACCTAGGAGTATTTCTGGATAGTGAGCTTTATTCACTACACAACACACACTATAAAACAACATATTGAATCATAACACTAAAAAATGTTAGGATTCAATTTTCGTCAAAGTGTTGATTTTAAAAATCCCAGTTCACTGATTTTACTTTATAACGCTTTTGTTAGACCTGTATTAGAATATGCTTCAACTGCTTGGAATCCTCAATACATAATTCATATTGACTCAATTAAGAAAATCCTTACTTAATATTATAAATGCGAAAGTCCGTTTGTTTGTTTGTTTGTTTGTTTGTTACGCCTTCACGTCTTAACTACTGAACCGATCATCATGAAATTTTACACACACGATGTCAGGGCTACAGAGAAGGACATAGGATACCTTTCATCCCGAAAAAAGGAACTGTTCCCGAGGGATAGACAAAATACTATCCACGCAGACGAAGTCGCGGGCGGAAGCTAGTTAAAAATAAATTCATTAGACGCTTGAAATCTATATTTATTAATATACCTATGTATCCGCAATTTAATGTTGATGACATCTCATCCTTAAAGCTGCGAAGGGATCAACGCGATCTAATCTTTTTATATAAAATAATTAATGGCATAGTGGAATCACCTTTGTGGCGTAGTAAAATTTAATCTTCAATAAATGTAAAAAGATAGGTCTTAGATCTACTCAAACATTTGCACCCTCTCGTTGTTGCACCAATTACGCCAGAAACCGCTTTATAATTAGATCATGTAGTACTTATAATAAGACTTACAAACATGTGATATATTTGACCTTAAATATCGTAAATAAAAAAAAAACCGGGTTACACTCCGGGAGTGCCGGCAGAAGTGAAAACTTGAATATTAACGTTGTGCATTTTTGATATTTTGACATTAGCGGCAAAGGATTAAAATTATTTCTTTCCTTATACAGTCACCAAGAACCTTATATATGACTCTGGACATTGCGTCACCTTTTGGGGCTTGAAGAACGAAAAAATAACCTTGAATGACGTCAACGATATTTTCCATCTCTTTCATTAGGGTGACAACAATGTTGTCCATTCGTAGGACAGTCACTACAAATAGGTACTTACTACAGACTATCAACTTATGCCTACGGCGTAAGTTTTTTGGACGACCAATCCAAACATTCAAAAGTGTTTAGATTCTAAACATTTGAATGTTTAGAATAGTTTAGATGTTAGTTAGTGCCAAAGTTTGTATGTTTGGGTATCCCTAAACGTACAAACATTCGCATTTAGAATATTACTGCATTTATAGGATTATTACTACTCTTGACCAACCATATGGTCAAGAGTAGTATATATATATAACCTTTCTATATATTCATTCAAACCCCCCTTTTGGCCAGCGGCGGCGCGCAACACAAAATGATTATTTTCGGTTGGCTCCTCTCCGGATGGACGATACTGTTTTGGAATGGTGGTCACACTGGGGGTCAAGTCTGCTATTGTTAACATAATATAATCGTGTTTCAATGGTGTTAGAACGGTAATGCTTTTTAACACAGTTCTTGATTCTTAAACCCAAAACTGAAACACAGTGTCTAACGGGTTTGGATTTTTAGGAAAAACAATGTGTTTCAATTTTGGGTTTACAAAAACAAGAATTGTGTCAAAAAGCATTACCATCCAAACACCATTGAAACACGATTACGGTGTTAGTCACGATAATAGCAAACTTGACCCCTTGGTCCTGTACGGTCCGGCTGGTTAAAAGTCAAAACTTGGAGATACGTGGTGAGGTTTATGACTTAGGTACAGATGCCGGCATATATATTGGCAAGAAAATGAAAGAGACAAAAGATGCGCAGTAGCCATAAACTTAGTGTTTATGGCTACTGCGCATCTTTTGTCCCTTTCTTTCTCTTGCCAATATATATGCCGGGCAGTGTTTTTTTTATACACACCTGCCCTTCCACCCTAAAGTCACGTGTATTTTTATTTTGTACAATGAGGAATGTCCAAAAAAACAAATTGGCTGAATATTTTTATAGGCAGGAATAAGCGCCCTTAGTAATAGAAAAAAGTTTTAGAATTTTCGGTTGTGTGAAAAAAAAATTAAGTCTCATTATTAGTCATTGTATTAAAAAAAGTTGCAATATAAAATGTCAAAACTGCATTATTTTGGCCGTTGAAAATAATTTCCCTCTAACGGTAATTGGGATATACTATAAATGTTTCTTTTCCTCATCGTTTCGGAATCTGAAAAATAAAATAAGATTAATTTTTATTTTGTTACTACGAATAAACAATGGGTGTCAAAGACCATAATAACTAGTATAGAAGTAAGGTAGTAAGTTAGGTAGGTCCGATTCTTAGCTGAAACTGATCTAAATTGTTTAACTCAACTACGTAAGATAATATTTTAGTTTACATTACATTTTTTCTCTCTGTTAAGAATACAAAATAATTCCGCTCTCAAAGTTAAATGTGGCATAAAAACATAAAATATAATGTTAGGTAGGATAAACGTAAATTTTTCATCCAAATCTTTCTTTCTTATTTAAAAGTTCTGCTGTGATTATGGTCACCCTGCGATATGCAGATAATATTTCTAAAGCTTCTTATGTGTCGAAAATGAATACAGATTTGTACATATTATATTTAGTATATTGAAATAAAAAATACGTAATTAAGGTGGAATTATAATTAACTTCTATAATATTTCCGAATTAGATCGGAAACAATCTTTGAAATCTGCTATAATTCAGATTTCTGAGAAGGAAAAATTGAATGCTGAAAATACTTTAAAAAACACTTACTTGTGAAATATAATGTTAGAATTTGGTTTTGAAACACTTTTGCAATTTTGCACAATGCAACACATGCTTTGTAACGCGAATTTTATTTAAATAATTTTATATTTTTGTACATAAACGTGAGATGCGGTGGAAAATCATTGACATTAGTGACATGTCAAATCAAAGACAATTCCATCAGTGATGCCACCTTATTTTTATTCGGTAACTTATGAAATATGGAGAAATTACTGTTAAACGTAAAATATTGTAATAACAAAATGGACTCATCTGTCCTCTAAATCATTACTTTGGCATGTACTAATAAATTTTAACATCATGTAACTAATTTAAAGTGTGCCGATATTTACATTTATTTAGAAAATCTAATTAATTGTTGTACATGACCTGGGTAAATTGACTATGGATTGGGATATTTTGTACTTAGCATGGCAATTTCAGTCACAGTGTGAGAGGGATAAAAGAAATCTGCAAAGGTGAATGACCTCATCCCCAACCATCCTTCAGTAGTAGAATGTCAAGTGTCATAGAATATGAATATAAGGTTCTTGACAGTCACACAATTCAATCAGTTTGTAATTAGAGAAAAAAATCTAAAGATTTCGCGCCAGTGGCCTTTTTAATTTCTACATGCACGCATTCTACGATTTAAACTTATAGTCACAGAGTATAAATAAGTCTATGATTTCACCGAAGAGATCGCTGCTATTAGTTCCATTTTCAAAATTAGCGCGTTGCTAGTGACACAAGTGTTTACGTCTTAAAATGACGTGCCGCCATTTTCAACGCGCCCCGTAGAAAGAGGTTTCAGATATCATAGAAAACATCCGTTATATATATACAATAAAATTGCCTACTAATAAATCTACCTACTAAACTAAGTGAACTGAGCATATGTATTTCTAACTACATAGTTAAGTAAGTACTTAATTACTTGTGTTAAAATGATATTATTTGGGAGTAATGTTAGGTGATTAGTAAAGAATTAAGAACTGACTCGTTCGTGTCGTTCGCGCTCGTCGCTCGCAGACAGCGCGCGTGTTGGCGCGGTGATATCCCTAGACCATGGCAGGCCTCCTTCACTCGCTCAAGGTCGCGCGATAAGCACCTACCGCTAGCCGTGCCTACGAGGGCACAAGTGAGCAGCGGGCCGCCACACGCCCGCCTGTGTAGTCGCGCGGCATCTTAATGCCTGCGTAGGTATTATGTAACAATGTCGAATCGTCATTACTATGCCGTGTACGGATGTCAAAATCAAAAAAACCGGCCAAGTGCGTGTCGGGCCACGCGCAGTAGGGTTCCGTAGGTACATTATACCATACCATATTTTAATACCGCTATCATTTTTCGTCTGAAAAAATAACTTTGTTTTTCACAGTGTTTGTATGAATGACAAAGTTATATTTGCGGTTTTGGAAAATGTACTATATCTTGAAAACTAATTACTATATCTCGTTCAAACCAATTTTCGTTGAAAGTGTTTATTAAGATCTATAGCTTATATTTTTTTTAGATTTTTCACCCTCTTACTTTAAAAGTTAAAGGGGGGGGGACACACATTTTACCACTTTGGCGGCATATATCTTTAAGACGGTTGACTTTGAAAAAAAATAGTCTTAGGAACCTCAATGTCATTTTTAAAGACCTATCTATAGACACCCCACAAGTATTGGTTTGATGAAAAAAAATATTTTCAGTTTCAGTTCCATATATGGGGAGCCCCCCCTTAATCTTTTATTTTTTTTATTTTTGTGTAAAAATCCTAAAGCGGTTTACAGAATACATCTACCTACCAAGTTTCAACTATGTAGTCCTAATACTTTTGGAATAAAGTGGCTGTGACATACGGACGGACAGACAGACAGACAGACAGACAGACAGACAGACAGACAGACAGACAGACAGACAGACAGACAGACAGACAGACAGACAGACAGACATGACGAATCTATAAGGGTTCCGTTTTTTGCCATTTTGGCTACGGAACCCTAAAAACCAATAAACAATTGTCTTTTTTCACATTATGATATATGCATGCACAGTTCATTTAAAGGAAGACAACCCTAACGTTGCGTCGTCAGAAAAGGTAAGAGCACGCGATAGAAAGAGAGGCAACTACTATTAGCGCTGCGCGACCTAAATTGCACTTTATTGTGTTGAAGCAAAAGTCGCTATTTCTTTGAATGACTTTGCGGAATGCTGCTTCTGTACTTGTACTATTAGTTATTCTGTGACCATGGCTTGACCGAGTGAGCCGCGAACAGTAGGCTAATATAAAATTTTAAGCGCGGAGTGAGCCCCCCTTGTATTATCTTTAATTATTGTTTTGTCTCGAGAAAGGTATCTACTTGTAAATGTGTGTGTGCAGCTAAAGTACTTCGAGTTGGCGGGCAAGTTGGTAGGCAAGTGCCTGTACGAGTCGGCGCTGGGCGGCCCCTACCGGCAGCTCGTGCGCGCCCGGCTCACGCGGGCCTTCCTCGCGCAGATCATCGGCCTGCGAGTGCACTACAAGGTACGTACTTACTTACCATACAGGATTATGTGTATTTGTAAAAGTCTATAAAAATCCTTACTAATATTATAAATGCGAAAGTCCGTTTGTTTGTTTGTTTGTTTGTTACGCCTTCACGTCTTAACTACTGAACCGATCCTCATGAAATTTTGCATACACGTTGCCAGGGGTACAGAGAAGGACATAGGGTACCTTACATCCCGAAAAAAAGTATTTTTCCCGAGGGATAGCAAAAAACGTTTCCACGCAGACGAAGTCGCGGGCGGCCGCTAGTAAAACTATTTGTAAAACACCAACAACCTCAAGGTGTAGATGACTTACATCATAACAATTGTTCTACGGCTTTTCCGAAAACAGACAAAAAATCTACTTTCCATACAAATGCCCGAACAGCTGATCGAGTTTTGTATGAAAAGTCGTTTTTAGGGTTCCGTACCCAAATGGTAAAAAAGGAACCCTTATGGTGTGACTCAGTCTGTCTGTCTGTCTGTCTGTCACAGCTGGATATCTCGAGAACTACTAATGGTATCAACTTGAAATTTGGAATAGTTTAAGATGACATTCGCTCAACTATTTTGCAAATGCGCCGACCGGCTGCCGCGCTGTTGACCACGCAGTGAGGGCATGATCGATCATACCTTTATTAAGCTGTGCCTTTATTCCGCGGCTTGCTGTGTCTGAGTTTCTAAGTGTTTTTATAAATAGTTTATCGTAAAAGACAGTCTGTCACCTAAGTAATATATATGTTGCATACACATCATAAATTGTCGGCTACACCGGTACACGGTAAAGTTAATGTAACTTGTGTTTGTACCGTACTTCTCATTTAAGATATTCATGTAAACTTTATAATAATAAAAAAAAATAAGAAATAAATAAAAATTATAATATATTTTATAAAACAGGGACTGAAAAGGGGTCTTAAAAATTTGAAGTGAGGTGACTAGGGCATGTGGGGTATCATATGAAAGAGCGCTGTTTGCACATTTTAAAACATTTTTTTCTTTTTTCTTAGGCCGCATAGTTTTCGACTTATGATGAAAAATGTAAAAAAAAATACCGTTCCCCCCCCTTATCGCCGAAGTTTGCAAAGAGAAAAATTTGAAATAATTCTATGTGATAGTAGTTTATGTAAAGATTACAGGAAAAATAAAGCGATGTCTCAATATAACTCATTTTTTTTGAAATTCAAAAAACAAACAAAAATTCTTTAGTTTCGCTACCAGTCAACAGATGGCGACTTAAGAAAAAAAATAGTTCCACTATCGGTCAAGAGATGGCGCAACCTAATACTACAATAATAATTGGTGGCTGGTTCTAATATAATTACCTACTATTTGCCGTACGAATAAACGAAGAATAAGTTCCTATTTAGTAATATAAACAGTTTGCAATGTGTTTTTCAGTCACCATAAGCAGCTGTGGTTAAGATTTGTAAATTAACCTTCCACCTGTCTGCCGTTTATCCTACTTTTTTAAAGACTGTACTAAAGTAACATATCCAAATATATTTATGATTGTACGGAACCCTCGGTGCGCGAGTCCGACTCGCTCTTGACCGGTTTTATTTTTGTCTGAGTTTTGTTCAAGTTTAAAAGACGTATGAAAACAGTTTACTAAATAGGACAAGTAAGGATTAATTGACTATAGTAAGGAATTTTGATTGAAAGTATTAAATTTCCACAGTATTTCGAGCAAGACGACCCCGAGCTGTACCTGACGAAGATCAAGTATGTGCTAGAAACGGACCTTGACGCCAACGACGCCGGACCAGAGATATTCTTCAGCGACGACGTTTACGAGAACGGCCGCCTCGTCTGCACACACGACCTTATACCCAACGGCTCGAACATACGGGTGAGTGTTGCTTGTCGCACTAAATCGTTCTCTGTGGTGTTTTCTGCCCCGAGATATATTTCTGCGACGACGTCTACGAGAACGGCCGCCTCGTCGGCACACACGAACTCATACGCAAAGGCTCTAACATAAGGGTGTTGCTTGACGATACAACATTGTTTTTTTCCTAACATATTTGCAGCAATCTAAATATATAAAAGAAGGTACTGATTGGTGACTGACATATCTACGCACAACTCAAACCGCTGGGTCTATAGACTCCAAATTTGGCACATAGGTTCCTTATGAGGTGTAGGGGTGCACTAAGAAAGGATTTTTCAAAACCCACCCTCAAAGGGAGTGAAACGGAGGTTCAAAATTTGTATGAAAATCCCTCAGTTTCAAAGCTAGGATCTTCAAATTTTGTGATTAGGCGGAAGATTGAATATTAATATATACGTGTTTCAGCGTTTTTGAAAATTCTACCCCTGAAAGGGTGGAAACAGGGATGTTGTGTATAGAAAATCCCCTTAATTTTCGTAGTAAAAATAATTAAATTTATTATTCAGGCTTATGGATGGAAATCTTACGCAATATAGATCGTATTATTAGTATATGTTACTATTGTTAGTATTTGAAACCCGTATGGGGAAGTGAAATGGGGTAAATAAACCTAAAAATAGAAAGTCTAACACGGTGGACATGATTTATTATTATTATTATTATTTATTTTCCAACTTACAACTATCATTACAGACTCTTAACCTAATGCGATAGTGTAGACTTATTTACTTATTCTTAAAATTAATTATTATTATTATAACAAATAACAAATAATGCCGCCTTTGTGAATGCGTCTAGTGAGCAACCGAATATGTCCACGGTATCAGCTATGTTGTTTAGCATCCTCAGTGCTCGAGTAAATGGTGCTTTTTTTAATAAGTTAGTGCGCGCGTGCGGTATAGCGAACAAAGGTGGCCGTCTCCGCCGCCACACATACCGGTCTGGGACACACAACCCCACCAACTGCAATACCGCCTGGTTGGATACCTTGCCTCGCAATAACTTAAACAAATATGTTACCAAACTTAAATCTCTTCTGACTTCCAATTTATTGTACCCCACCATTCCGAGCACAAATAAAGTCGGATACATTAAGGGATAGAACGGATACACACCATACATTTTTAAATACAGTAACCTAGTAAATTTATTCTGTATCCGTTTTAACATAAACTTATATTTCGCTTCATGTGGGTTCCAAATTAATGCATTGCATTCCAAGTGGCTTTTTACCAGTGCTTCATACAGAGCCCTTACCGCACTCAAATTTGTGAACCCATGAGACTGTCGTAATATAAATCCGAGATTCCGATATGCTTTTTTGCAAATTTTAATTATATGATTACGGAAGTTTAGATCGGAGTTAAAGTGAACCCCAAGGTCTCTTACCTCAGTCACGCGTTGCGTCGGGGATCCATTCACACAGTATTGGAATCGGTAAGGCTGCCGTGATAATGAAAAGGAAATTACTGAGCATTTGGCAACATTGACGTACAGTTTATTCCTATTTACAGTTTATTTAACCCGTAAAGAGGTGAAAATGGAGTTCACATTTTGTATGGAAAAAAAATAGAAAATCGAAATTACAACTTTTCGTAGAAGCACCTCTAAAAATAAATAGGCAAACACATAATTTGTTATTTTGTAAATCATTCCTTAGGGCAGGGGTGTCAAACTGATTTTTCTAAAGGGCCATTTATAAATTTAGAGTGGGTTAGCGGGCTGGAATTAGAATTTACATCCTGATAGACTAACCTTTCAAGGATTTTGGCAAAAAGACAAAGTTTGGATATCGGACGGTAATTTTCTACATCATTTTTGTCACCTTTTTATGTACCGGGGTAATGAAAGCAGACTTCCATACCTTAGGAACAGTCCCCTCAGACAAAAAACGATTAAATAGCACACACAGAGGCGTCACCAAGCTCTCGGCACACTTGACGATTAAGTTGAATTATCTCAAGATAGTTCTCAACGTTGAGAGTGTTTTATAAATACGGGCCTAAGAGTAGTGTTCGGTCCAGGTGCGCAACGCCAGCAAGCTGCAGTACCTGGACCTGGTGGCGCAGTGGCGGCTGGCGGCGCGCGCGCGGGCCGAGACGGCCGCCTTCCTGCGCGGCCTGGCGCTGCTCGTGCCCGACACGCTGCTGGCCGCCTTCGACGAGACCGAGCTCGAGCTGCTCGTCTGCGGCTCCGGCGAGCTCTCGCTGGCCGACTGGCGCGCGCACGCCGTGCAAGGTCACACATCACATACATACACTCCTCCATTCTCGAGAAGCTACTTGATAATTATAATAATAATAATAAATTTTATTTCATAAAAAGTTTACAAAAAACTTACAAATTAGGGACACTAAAAATATGGTTTAACAAAATGTAATTAATTTTTTAACGCGCGAAACACTTTAAACTTTCCATAAATCAAACGTGCACTCCGAAATAAATTCTATTGTCTTTTATGTGTATTTATTTTGAAGTGGACGAAACGCAAAGTGATCCTCATTCATAGATGACTCGATATCTGATCGTACTGTGCAGGCGGTTCGGGGCGCGAGTGGGAGCGCCTGATGGGGTGGTTCTGGGCGGCCGTGGGCAGCTTCACCGCCGCCGAGCGCGCGCGCCTGCTGCAGTTCGCGACGGGCTGCAGCCAACTACCGCCCGGGGGGTTCCAGGTACGCGCGACACTGACACTTGTGCCTCTTGTGTTAGGGACTAGATTGCTGCAGCTTCACCGCCGTCGAGCGCGCGCGCCTGCTGCAGTTCGCGACGGGCTGCAGCCAACTACCGCCCGGGGGCTTCCAGGTACGCGCGACACTGACACTTGTGCCTCTTGTGTTAGGGACTAGATTGCTGCAGCTTCACCGCCGTCGAGCGCGCGCGCCTGCTGCAGTTCGCGACGGGCTGCAGCCAACTACCGCCCGGGGGGTTTCAGGTACGCGCGACACTGACACTTGTGCCTCAAGAGGCAAATACAAGTATTAGTAGTAGATCTTTTTTGAAAGAAAAGACGAGATTTTAACTCGTCAAACTTGCACCTCGCAGGAGCTGAACCCGCGGTTCCAGATAACGCCGGCGCCGTCGTTTGGCGCGCTGCCCACCGCGCACACGTGCTTCAACCAGCTGTGCCTGCCCGACTACGACGGCTACGAGCGGCTCGTGCGCGCGCTGCTGTGGGCCATCAACGAGGGCGGCGAGGGGTTCGCTATGATATGAGCTAGCCACTACACTACATTACATACTACCTACATACTACCCACACTATCCAGCTGTGCCTGCCCGACTACGACGGCTACGAGCGGCTCGTGCGCGCGCTGCTGTGGGCCATCAACGAGGGCGGCGAGGGGTTCGCTATGATATGAGCTAGCCACTACACTACATTACATACTACCTACATACTACCCACACTATCCAGCTGTGCCTGCCCGACTACGACGGCTACGAGCGGCTCGTGCGCGCGCTGCTGTGGGCCATCAACGAGGGCGGCGAGGGGTTCGCTATGATATGAGCTAGCCACTACACTACATTACATACTACCTACATACTACCCACACTATCCAGCTGTGCCTGCCCGACTACGACGGCTACGAGCGGCTCGTGCGCGCGCTGCTGTGGGCCATCAACGAGGGCGGCGAGGGGTTCGCTATGATATGAGCTAGCCACTACACTACATTACATACTACCTACATACTACCCACACTATCCAGCTGTGCCTGCCCGACTACGACGGCTACGAGCGGCTCGTGCGCGCGCTGCTGTGGGCCATCAACGAGGGCGGCGAGGGGTTCGCTATGATATGAGCTAGCCACTACACTACATTACATACTACCTACATACTACCCACACTATCCAGCTGTGCCTGCCCGACTACGACGGCTACGAGCGGCTCGTGCGCGCGCTGCTGTGGGCCATCAACGAGGGCGGCGAGGGGTTCGCTATGATATGAGCTAGCCACTACACTACATTACATACTACCTACATACTACCCACACTATCCAGCTGTGCCTGCCCGACTACGACGGCTACGAGCGGCTCGTGCGCGCGCTGCTGTGGGCCATCAACGAGGGCGGCGAGGGGTTCGCTATGATATGAGCTAGCCACTACACTACATTACATACTACCTACATACTACCCACACTATCCAGCTGTGCCTGCCCGACTACGACGGCTACGAGCGGCTCGTGCGCGCGCTGCTGTGGGCCATCAACGAGGGCGGCGAGGGGTTCGCTATGATATGAGCTAGCCACTACACTACATTACATACTACCTACATACTACCCACACTATCCAGCTGTGCCTGCCCGACTACGACGGCTACGAGCGGCTCGTGCGCGCGCTGCTGTGGGCCATCAACGAGGGCGGCGAGGGGTTCGCTATGATATGAGCTAGCCACTACACTACATTACATACTACCTACATACTACCCACACTATCCAGCTGTGCCTGCCCGACTACGACGGCTACGAGCGGCTCGTGCGCGCGCTGCTGTGGGCCATCAACGAGGGCGGCGAGGGGTTCGCTATGATATGAGCTAGCCACTACACTACATTACATACTACCTACATACTACCCACACTATCCAGCTGTGCCTGCCCGACTACGACGGCTACGAGCGGCTCGTGCGCGCGCTGCTGTGGGCCATCAACGAGGGCGGCGAGGGGTTCGCTATGATATGAGCTAGCCACTACACTACATTACATACTACCTACATACTACCCACACTATCCAGCTGTGCCTGCCCGACTACGACGGCTACGAGCGGCTCGTGCGCGCGCTGCTGTGGGCCATCAACGAGGGCGGCGAGGGGTTCGCTATGATATGAGCTAGCCACTACACTACATTACATACTACCTACATACTACCCACACTATCCAGCTGTGCCTGCCCGACTACGACGGCTACGAGCGGCTCGTGCGCGCGCTGCTGTGGGCCATCAACGAGGGCGGCGAGGGGTTCGCTATGATATGAGCTAGCCACTACACTACATTACATACTACCTACATACTACCCACACTATCCAGCTGTGCCTGCCCGACTACGACGGCTACGAGCGGCTCGTGCGCGCGCTGCTGTGGGCCATCAACGAGGGCGGCGAGGGGTTCGCTATGATATGAGCTAGCCACTACACTACATTACATACTACCTACATACTACCCACACTATCCAGCTGTGCCTGCCCGACTACGACGGCTACGAGCGGCTCGTGCGCGCGCTGCTGTGGGCCATCAACGAGGGCGGCGAGGGGTTCGCTATGATATGAGCTAGCCACTACACTACATTACATACTACCTACATACTACCCACACTATCCAGCTGTGCCTGCCCGACTACGACGGCTACGAGCGGCTCGTGCGCGCGCTGCTGTGGGCCATCAACGAGGGCGGCGAGGGGTTCGCTATGATATGAGCTAGCCACTACACTACATTACATACTACCTACATACTACCCACACTATCCAGCTGTGCCTGCCCGACTACGACGGCTACGAGCGGCTCGTGCGCGCGCTGCTGTGGGCCATCAACGAGGGCGGCGAGGGGTTCGCTATGATATGAGCTAGCCACTACACTACATTACATACTACCTACATACTACCCACACTATCCAGCTGTGCCTGCCCGACTACGACGGCTACGAGCGGCTCGTGCGCGCGCTGCTGTGGGCCATCAACGAGGGCGGCGAGGGGTTCGCTATGATATGAGCTAGCCACTACACTACATTACATACTACCTACATACTACCCACACTATCCAGCTGTGCCTGCCCGACTACGACGGCTACGAGCGGCTCGTGCGCGCGCTGCTGTGGGCCATCAACGAGGGCGGCGAGGGGTTCGCTATGATATGAGCTAGCCACTACACTACATTACATACTACCTACATACTACCCACACTATCCAGCTGTGCCTGCCCGACTACGACGGCTACGAGCGGCTCGTGCGCGCGCTGCTGTGGGCCATCAACGAGGGCGGCGAGGGGTTCGCTATGATATGAGCTAGCCACTACACTACATTACATACTACCTACATACTACCCACACTATCCAGCTGTGCCTGCCCGACTACGACGGCTACGAGCGGCTCGTGCGCGCGCTGCTGTGGGCCATCAACGAGGGCGGCGAGGGGTTCGCTATGATATGAGCTAGCCACTACACTACATTACATACTACCTACATACTACCCACACTATCCAGCTGTGCCTGCCCGACTACGACGGCTACGAGCGGCTCGTGCGCGCGCTGCTGTGGGCCATCAACGAGGGCGGCGAGGGGTTCGCTATGATATGAGCTAGCCACTACACTACATTACATACTACCTACATACTACCCACACTATCCAGCTGTGCCTGCCCGACTACGACGGCTACGAGCGGCTCGTGCGCGCGCTGCTGTGGGCCATCAACGAGGGCGGCGAGGGGTTCGCTATGATATGAGCTAGCCACTACACTACATTACATACTACCTACATACTACCCACACTATCCAGCTGTGCCTGCCCGACTACGACGGCTACGAGCGGCTCGTGCGCGCGCTGCTGTGGGCCATCAACGAGGGCGGCGAGGGGTTCGCTATGATATGAGCTAGCCACTACACTACATTACATACTACCTACATACTACCCACACTATCCAGCTGTGCCTGCCCGACTACGACGGCTACGAGCGGCTCGTGCGCGCGCTGCTGTGGGCCATCAACGAGGGCGGCGAGGGGTTCGCTATGATATGAGCTAGCCACTACACTACATTACATACTACCTACATACTACCCACACTATCCAGCTGTGCCTGCCCGACTACGACGGCTACGAGCGGCTCGTGCGCGCGCTGCTGTGGGCCATCAACGAGGGCGGCGAGGGGTTCGCTATGATATGAGCTAGCCACTACACTACATTACATACTACCTACATACTACCCACACTATCCAGCTGTGCCTGCCCGACTACGACGGCTACGAGCGGCTCGTGCGCGCGCTGCTGTGGGCCATCAACGAGGGCGGCGAGGGGTTCGCTATGATATGAGCTAGCCACTACACTACATTACATACTACCTACATACTACCCACACTATCCAGCTGTGCCTGCCCGACTACGACGGCTACGAGCGGCTCGTGCGCGCGCTGCTGTGGGCCATCAACGAGGGCGGCGAGGGGTTCGCTATGATATGAGCTAGCCACTACACTACATTACATACTACCTACATACTACCCACACTATCCAGCTGTGCCTGCCCGACTACGACGGCTACGAGCGGCTCGTGCGCGCGCTGCTGTGGGCCATCAACGAGGGCGGCGAGGGGTTCGCTATGATATGAGCTAGCCACTACACTACATTACATACTACCTACATACTACCCACACTATCCAGCTGTGCCTGCCCGACTACGACGGCTACGAGCGGCTCGTGCGCGCGCTGCTGTGGGCCATCAACGAGGGCGGCGAGGGGTTCGCTATGATATGAGCTAGCCACTACACTACATTACATACTACCTACATACTACCCACACTATCCAGCTGTGCCTGCCCGACTACGACGGCTACGAGCGGCTCGTGCGCGCGCTGCTGTGGGCCATCAACGAGGGCGGCGAGGGGTTCGCTATGATATGAGCTAGCCACTACACTACATTACATACTACCTACATACTACCCACACTATCCAGCTGTGCCTGCCCGACTACGACGGCTACGAGCGGCTCGTGCGCGCGCTGCTGTGGGCCATCAACGAGGGCGGCGAGGGGTTCGCTATGATATGAGCTAGCCACTACACTACATTACATACTACCTACATACTACCCACACTATCCAGCTGTGCCTGCCCGACTACGACGGCTACGAGCTATCCGAGACTCATTGTCGCCCCTCCGGATCATAAGGTCTTAATACCGAAACACATGAATATCGAAATGACAAATTCTCAAAAACACCTAATCCCAAAATATGCCTGAAATCCGAAATGACTCGACTACTATAATGCCTGAAAAGAAAAATGGCGAATATTGTATACAGTTGCGCACAATGGTAGAAGCTAACCTATTGAGGTTAGCTTCTTGAAGTAGATGCCTAATTCATGTGAAGTGTTATGCGATTTATTGAAGAAAAGTTGTATTCTTAAACTAAATAAAAAATTAAGCACGTTTCTTTAAAACATTGTGCAAACGAAAGTGCACCTTAATGTGTTGAGATAAGGTTGATTTTTGTCAAATGTTCAGGTGTTTTGGTAGATTTGAATGCTTTGGCGCTGACTGTACCTACCCACACTTTCCCCGCGCGATATTGCTCCAACCAACTGTGCCTACGCCGCCATCTCGTATGATCGTTATTGTAGGCTATTTTATTCGGGCTCGATATGATGGAAACTATAATATGTATAGTATAGTTCGTTTGCTTACATAGTGTCGCCGTTTTATTGCGCCGCCTTTGTGCAATGAATTTGTTGCCGCTAGTGAATTTGGATTTTGGCAGTTTACATAGAAGTGCCGTAGTGAAAAGTTGTGTTTCTTACCGGTATTTCTGTGTCTGAACACAAGTGCTTGCGGGTGTACCGACACTATCTAAGCGAACGGACTATACCACTTCATGCAAGCTTCATAGTTCAATATCAATGTCTACTACCTCCTACCTAGTTGAAATGACAAGAAGGAGACGCTTCTTATTATTTTACGTTCTATAATCATTTCCATCAATTGCGCTCATCAAACTTGTAGAAAACTATTATGTTTTCATTGAGATTACAACCAGTATTTATATTTAACAAAGTCGAATGGAGTTTGCAGAACGAAGCAATACATTTAAATAACACACTTTTCTAAAACGCTGAAAACACTTTTCCTCAACATTCCAGTACGTGGGTTACTGTAACATTTATTTTTAATTATTTCTAAGCATGTTGCTTACTTAGGTTAATAAAGATAACTTTAGTCCAATAAAACTAGCTTTATCGGGACATAATAAGATAACTGAAATTTTCTTTTTCTATGTCATAAATTAGTGTTAGTTATAACTAACGTAAAAAGCTAGTTTTTAAATGTTTGATTCCTTTTATTTTAACTATAGTTAACTATAGTTAAAATAAAAGGAATTAAAAACTTCGCATAAAACTAAAAAAAAATTAACTACTGAGAAATACATTATTATTAAAACGTAAAAAATAAATGTTTAATTTTTGTCTAAAATGTCTAAAAAGACGCATCATAGCTTAATAAGATACAAGCATCATAGTTACCATTTTGGCTTATCTAGATATTGAGATCAGATGAATACTGTGAAAAAAAACGAACATGCGAATTTGGATTCAGTTTAATTTTGCTATTAGGTGATAGCATTTTATGTACCATAAAATTATACTAACAAAGTATTTGGTTAACAATTTTGCTTTTAGGAAAAAGCTAGGTTATGTACGAAATCTCATTATTTTTATATGAAACGGTTACCACCTCGGATTTCTTACATCACATATCTAATTAATATTTGACACTTAATATCAATATCCGATAAACTAATAAAAACAACGAGTTTATTAATTATGTCCAGATAAAGCTAGTTTTATTGGACTACTTATTAACTTCAATGTTATTTACGACAAATTAACGTTTACATTGATCTCGACAGTTACTTAAAAGATTACTAAATTATTGCAAGTTATTTACAAACTGTGTTCACATTACCAGCAAGTTGCATATTAGTAAAAACTATGTGAATCCATTCCATGTGTGTTGTGTATGATTGTATAAACATTAGGGCTAACTGTTAAACGCAAAGGCCTAAATTTAAGTGATCTAGGATAATAATTAATGGCCTTTCCATTCTAAACACTGTCTTTGAGCTCCCGGAGCTCGCTAGTCATAAGGTATTATTGAAAGAATCTCTTATATTAAATGTAACAATGTAAGTGCACGTTAATAATGTTAAAAGTGAAATGTTTGTGTAATATTTGGTTTTTACGTCGATATATCGTTGGGATTTGTTTAGACACGAGCACGTCGGGTTAGCATCAATGTCAAAGTTCATTATTCTACTTTGAACTTAACACATTAAGGTTCAAAATCAATTGAAGAAAGGTCATTGGGCATTTTGTTCGAGCATTTGACCTACAGCGTACACAAACGAAATAGGGCTAGGTATGAAGATAAATGTATCTGCTACCTACGCAGTGGTATGGGTCGCATTCTTGCAGGACATGTTTCATTTTTATCATCATATCATAGATAGTAATATCAATAATAAATAAAATAAAATAAATATAGACAATACAAACGTTTATTATGCTTGCACCACACATTTTCACAATGCTGAAAGTAAAAACTTCTGTTTTATTAACAAAAACTTAATAACATTAAACATATACTCACACACATAATGTGAAATAACTTTTTTCTGCCAGTCGGTACATAAAAAACTATGTTTTATTTTGAAAAGTAGGATTGAATTCCTCAATTTTAAACTGGTTTGGTTTCTGTACGCGAACTTTCATCAAGCAGGTCAAATATGCCCAATGACCTTTGACAGCTTTGCTTAACCTGATGTGAGTAACAGCTCCTGCGATGTTAGGTTAGTGCAATAGTTGTAACGTTCGTGTTACGTAACGTTCGCGGGACATGATTAGTGTAAGCAAAGGATCCTGCCAAGCAAACGCCCGCTGTGGAATTGATAACGTTTGACAATAAAACGCTATCTACATCTTCCGATCCGATCCTAATTATCGGATGAAATTATTGTCTTTACAGTCCAATTTAGTACTGAAATTATTGTCAAAGACATAAATCGGAAGGTATGGATTGTCCATAAATGTATTTTCCGTACTTACATCTTGTTTATTGTCGGTCGAAGCGGTGGACCACATGTCGAACATGCTTTAGCACGTCTGATATAAATAAGTAGTTATAATTTCTACTATCACTAAAGAGCTTTAGTTTGGAAACAAAATGAGATATCCGTGAATATACCTCAAATAACTTTTACCTTGTATGCGTTTAACCACAAATATAGTATGAATACTCCCGTTTTTTCTTACTTGCCTTATTTAGTAAACTTTTGGCATTCGTCACATGTCTTTTTAACAAAACGCGTTATTTTATGCCAGCCCTAGAGTTTGGCTAAAGAAAAATGAGACTTGGTTGGAAAAGGGACAAAGGACATCATCCATTTTGGTCCAAATGGGAAAGTGCCGGCCAAAAAGCAATAGTGCTTTATTCTGATAGATTTTATCCACCTAAGCATTTCTTATTATGGCACCGAAGCTGTAGCACCGCTGTACTTGATTTTGATTGAATCCAAAAAGTCTGTCTTTTCATACATTTGACAAATGTGGCAAAAAATTCTTAGATGGACAAAATCTAAAGCACTTTTGTCTTTTGGCCGGCACTTTCATATTTGGACCAAAAATGTATGAAACGTGGATGATGTCCTTTTGCGTCTTATTTTAGGGGTCAGTTTCCAATAACTTATTAATTTAATAGAAAAAGTGGCGCCACCATTTCAGTCTTTCGTTGTAACTGTAAAATACAACTATGGTGATAAGTAAATGAGTTAATCTTAATGATTATTTCACTGTTTACATAGGACAAGTAAGATAAAACTTTACTTAGAAAGTGGGTGTAATCATTGTTGATATTAATTAAATACTGTCAAGATGTTGTTCATATCATAAACAATGAGATGAAGTCCGCACACGTTCAGGGGGCGTAGTGCGAGTTATTTAGTTACTCAACCGCGTTAACGTAAACTTAATTTTTTATAGGATTGGTGCCCTTTTTCCATTCCGATCAACTGAACCGATCAACTGGAAACTGAACAACTATTTTACTTCTCAACAGCTCAACTATTTGGGTTGATCGATTTTGAACGCAGAGCCAATTATTTTTAAAATCAAACTGAGGTCTTCTTTCAGTAATATTTCCTACCTTCAATATATATACTTTCGCTTCGTGTGGCATGTCAAAGTTTTGGGATACCCTGTATATTAAAAATATTTATAGAAGTTAACCTTCTCGAGATTTATGTGATCCTGGTTCTTAAAATTAAATCATTTACCATACTTTTTACTTCAGAGTATTAAAATTATATAAAATGTAAAAATTGTGTAATCTTTTTAGTTATTCCGTAAGAAACCTCAATAATTTAATAGAAAAGTCAAATAGTCAATATTCGATAAGAATAAACTCGCATATAGGGTCTCAATCGGCACAACTAGTTGATCGGAATGGAAAAAGGGGATTGTTGACCCATCTGACGGAATACGCGATGAACTTCATCAACGCCATACAAAATTCTAACGCGCTCATGATCGAGCGTTAGGGGATAAACTCGCACTAAGCACTCTTGATAGATTATAATTCAGGCATCGAAGCAATAGTTGGATATTATAATATCAATAATAATAAAGCACCGATATTTTCTTCAAAAAAAAAAAACCAGAATCTTATTGGGAAACGCACACCGATTGCCAGGATGAAGGAAAAAAGGTGTGATGTGACACACTGCTTCAATATTTTCAAAACGCACACGGCTAGCGCCCGCCCTTTATTCTCATAAGGACAGATTCTCATGAGCACAGATTCTCAAAATACCGTTATTTAGTCAAATTATTTGTTTGCTATTTGCACCACCCTCTTGAATATTATTGTGGAAACATTCCTCAGAAAATCGAGTGTTATCAGAACCATATACAATTAAGATAAGCGTGAAACAAGCAACAACTAGATAAAGATATTTGTAATAAAGTGAAGATTTATGTAAATACTCTTTAGTAGATTTGGGGTAATATTTCTATAAGTCGACCCCTTAGTCCAATTTTAAATTTAAGATTATTTCACAAAGCAATGTTTATTATTCTAGTCAATAAAGTATTTTGCATTGCAAAAGTCAGATTGTTAAGTATTTTATTGTTATTTATGTAGGCTATACGAATAATTTATATTATTTTCTATCGCCAATATATAATTACGTTTAAAGTGTCTCATTATTTTATAGAAATGATTCCAAAGTAACGATATATTTTCTAGTAGAATTGTTGATTAGAATTTAAGTAAGACTGAAATAAATTATACGATTCAAATATTTCTTTCAATAAACTAAATCTGTAGTCTACCTTTTCCTAAGAATTGAAAGAGATGTAATTTTTCATCATTTATTTTAAATGCTTTACAGCAATAGAACAACTTACACTAAACGCAAACTTATTAACAAACTTATAATATCCCTATAAAACGAATGTATAATAATTTAATACCATAATAATTTATAAGATCTATGAAAATACTTACCGGAGGTTCTTAAATTAAAGTTATTCAAAATTAGTTAAACTTTGTCATGTAGAAGTAGCAATAACTGCTATGGTTTTTAAAGCTATAGATTCTGTAAGCTAGCCCTTAAAACACGAAGGAAATGAAGTCCGATAGAGTGCAGTTCTTAGGCCCGTATTTATAAACCGATCTCGACGTTGAGAGTTATCTTGAGAGCATACTTGAGATGTTCTTATAGAAACAGCATCTCGGGTATGATTTCAAGATAGCACTTAAGGTTGAGAGTGGTTTATAAATACGGGCTTACTGATGTAGATAGGTGATCTCGGAAAAAACTCCGACGTAGTAGGTACAGTTAACGTCAAATTGATATGAGCGTCTAGAGCAGTCAAAATGATCTGAAAAACAAAAAATCTATTTGATCTAAGCAGTTAGATTCATCATATTGTTGCACACAAGGTGTTCAAAACATCTTAGCACTTTGTTTCATATTTATATAAAAGCAGTCAAAGTGTTCAAAATTATCTTGTCTTATCTTGACAGCTTTGTTTGCTAAGATAATTTTGAACACTCTGACTGCATATAAATATGAAACTATGAGTGCTAAGATGTTTTGAACACCTTGTGTGCAATAATATGATGATTCTAACTGCTTAGATCAGATTATTTTTTTTGTTTTTCAGATCGTTTTGACTATTCCAGACTCTTATATCATCATCATCATCATATCAGCCGCACGACACCCACTGCTGGGTATAGGCCTCCCCTAAGGATCTCCACGACGATCGGTCCTGCGCTGCCCGCATCCAGTGGCTTCCCGCGACCTTCACCAGATCGTCGGTCCACCTTGTCGGGGGCCTACCCACGGAGCGTCGTCCGGTGCGCGGTCCTGCGCTCTTATATCAATTTGACGCTAACTTTACTGCGACACTTTTCCAAGCACTTCAATCTATGAGTTGCGTGGTTGCAGCAAGGGGTCCCACAGGGATGCATGCTAGGGTGGTGGCGGTCAGCAGCCGAGGCGCGCGGGCAGCAGCGCGCAGCGCGCGGCGTGCGGCAGCGACAGCGGATGACGAAAGAACCACCGCGCGGCGCCAAGCATCCTGCAAGTTCATCTCATTTGTATCTAATAATCGTCATCTAAGTCCATAGCTACACTACGTGGGCCGGTGCTGGCGAGGATCCGGTCTAACTCCTCGCCATCAGATATGTTGAAGCGTTAAGCAATCATATATGGTAAAATAATAAACTTGTGACGATTTTAGTGGCATTTACAATATTAAGGCTCCGGTATGCAGAATCATTTGTCTCTTGTCTTTTTCTTTACGAGTAAAGAGTATGGAAAATAACCTCACTTCTGTACTTTTGCGATGTTTTTCGTTGTTTTTTCATCATTATCTTTAGCACAATTATCTTTCTTGAAAAAAGTTATTGGAGCAGTTACACAGTACGTTAGAGTTTTTTCCGGTCCTAAACGAAAACGGATTGAGTTATACTGCCCGGATGAGACAAAAGATGCGCAGTAGCCATAAACTTAGTGTTTATGACTACTGCGCGGGTTACCTCTATCTGGCAGAAACTTGATGCTCCGAAATTTATTTGGCAGAACACACTTGGCAGAATCTTCTTTAAACGAATATTTTTAAGGCATAATTTTTTTTAATATAATTATTGTTTGGCAGAATGTTGTCATGTCCGAATTTACAATGGCATACTATTCAGATGGCAGAATTTTATTAGGCATAAATATGTTTGGCAAAATTTTTATTCGCAGAATTTCGTTTGGCATAACGTTTATTTAGTCGACAATTATTTGGTATAATTTTCACATGGTATACTACGAATATGGCAAAATTTAATTAAGAATAATGTCATCAGGCAAATTGTAATCTCTAAAAAATTGCATTTTAACCTTAAATTAAATCAAAAAATTGTCTCAAAAAGTCAATAATATATTTATGTCAATATATTATGTCAATAATATATTGACTTTTTGAGACAATTTTTTGATTTAATTTAAGGTTAAAATGCAATTTTTTGTAAATGTTGTGCTACAAAAGTCAACAACAGAACGAATCGCTGCAAAACCGATATGCATGCTGCTTGCTTGCATGCATGCATGCTTGAATGCTTGTTTATGCTGCTTGCATGCTTGCCGGGGGGTGCAGGGGGGCTGGCCCCCTTGATCGGGAGGGTCGGGGGGCCTGAGCCCCCCCCGCTATAAAGAAAAACTTTTAATGCACCTACCAGTAGGTTAGGTTAGGTTAGTGTTTTGACCACTCGCAGCGGAGCGAGCGAAGCGAGCGGAGCTCCACAATGCTTGCATGCATGCTGCATGCTTGCTTGCATGCTGCATGCTTGCTTGCATGCTGCATGCTTGCTTGCATGCTGCATACTTGCTTGCATGCTGCATGCTTGCTTGCATGCATGTTTATTTGTCTGCATGTGAGGATGCATGCAGCATGATACATGCGTGTAATAAATACAAAATTATTCTAGATATGAATTTTCTGTTAAATGTATGCCAAAAGATGATTCTGACTATAAACTGTCAGCGATATGATGGATCTGACTGTGAACTTTCTGCGATATGATGGTTCTACTATTTAATTATTATGGACATGAAATGTATGCCAAAAGATGATTCTGGCTTACAAAATTATGCTTTTTAAGTGTATGATAAATGAGTGTATGCCAAACGATTTTCTGCGACATGAAGTTTATGCCATTAGTTGTTATGCATAATAAAATTATGACATAAAAAGTTCTGCCATAAAAGGTAGACTCCTACTGCGCATCTTTTGTCTCATCTTTCTCTTGCCAATATATATGTTACTAACTCAGACAATATCGCGACTAAACCAATTGTAAATTGTAACGTGCTTGTTAAAGAGTGAGAATCCAAATTTAAGAGAAAAGTGTGACTATTTGGATGAACATGGCTGCAAGTAACAAAATAAGGTATTTATTTTACTCTTTTCTTTGGTATAATGTGTTATTTTGCTTTGTCATAGTTTTCCTCTAACAATATATGCTGTAAACATTAAAGTTTTATTCATAATAATAATTTAATGATATATGATTCTAAATGCTATTAATAACTATTTAGACTACCATAGACTAGACAAGAAGTAGGACTAGACTGAAAAACAAATAAATAAAGACTGAAAAACAAACAAATAAAAACTAAAAAACAAATTTATAAGACTAAAACGATATTAGTAATAAGTGTATGGATCTCCTCTTTGATTTACTATAAAACATTCAATTTACATGTTTGTTTTTTTTATTTGTGCTTAAATAAGTTGAAGAAGCGCTTTTAAAACGATTCTGAATTTGTTAATCAAACAATATCTAGAGATTAATTCAGTTTTAAATGAAATTGTCTTTAGTCACACTAAATTCTATTCAGTGATTGTAAAGGAATCGGTCATAAAAAAAACACTAAAGTGTTACTATAAAAATTAAAACTGCAATAAATAATAGTATTTAAATACAAAACATATATTTTTAATTATAATCTGAAATATGGATAAATATTTAATTTTCTTAATACCGCATGTTTTTATTTTATTGTCCAAAAACAGAGAAGATTTCTTTATAATTGCTCTCCTGTAAAATTTACTTTTTTCGCTTAGTATAGATGCCGGCATATATATTGGCAAGAGAAAGAGACAAAAGATGCGCAGTAGCCACGAACACTAATTTTATGGCTACTGCGCATCTTTTGTCTCTTTCATTCTCTTGCCAATATATATGCCGGGCAGTATAACAGTTTACCGATTAGGGTGCGTATACACTCCTTTTTGGGCAGCCGTGTAAAAAAGTTGACCTATTTCGTAGTACCTACGTCAAAAGCGCAAAAATATATTTTATTTTTCGACGTAGTCTCATTTGAGCTCTATACACTTTGTCCAAAAGTTTCTCAATTTTTTTATCCTTCCAAAAAAAGATTTGTCAAAAAGTTATTTTTTGTGAGATGACTTCATCGTTGGAGTCAAATCTCTTTCCGCCGAGCTATTTCTTCAGGTTTGGAAACAAGAAATAGTCACTCAAGGCTGAATCCGGAGAATAGGGTGGATGAGGGAGCAACTCGTAGCCTTATGTATTTTTGCCATGGAAATTGCATATGTTTGCACCCTTGCTTTGTCCTGGTGAAAAAATGATTTCTTGGCCAAATGCGGTATTTTTTTTTCAAATTCTCATTGAATCGCCTATCGCATAATATTCGCCATTGATTGTTTTATCCTTTTGAACGTAGTCGATGTGGATTTTACCGCGTGAATCCCAAAAAACGGTCGCCATGACTTGATTGGCTGACAAACCCAATTCACCCTGAGAAACTCACACCCTTGACTACTTTTTGGTCTCTAGTTTGTTGTGGTGAATCCACGTTTCATCCACGGTTACGAAATGGTGCAAAAACTCGACCATATTGCGGTTGAACAACGCCAAACAATCCGCGAAGTTGGCACAAGAAATTCACTTTTTCCATTTTGCGTGTCGCGCGTCTGCAGCGCCAGTAGAGTATGGGTTACCTAGTGAGCGGGCGCGGCCACCAGTCGAGCTGTTCCTGCGTGCGCCGCAGGTCGCGCGTGAGGCGCGCCAGGTCGGCCTGCAGCTGCTGCAGCGTGTCGCGCGTCTCCAGCGCCAGTAGAGTATGGGTTACCTAGTGAGCGGGCGCGGCCACCAGTCGAGCTGTTCCTGCGTGCGCCGCAGGTCGCGCGTGAGGCGCGCCAGGTCGGCCTGCAGCTGCTGCAGCGTGTCGCGCGTCTCCAGCGCCAGTAGAGTATGGGTTACCTAGTGAGCGGGCGCGGCCACCAGTCGAGCTGTTCCTGCGTGCGCCGCAGGTCGCGCGTGAGGCGCGCCAGGTCGGCCTGCAGCTGCTGCAGCGTGTCGCGCGTCTCCAGCGCCAGTAGAGTATGGGTTACCTAGTGAGCGGGCGCGGCCACCAGTCGAGCTGTTCCTGCGTGCGCCGCAGGTCGCGCGTGAGGCGCGCCAGGTCGGCCTGCAGCTGCTGCAGCGTGTCGCGCGTCTCCAGCGCCAGTAGAGTATGGGTTACCTAGTGAGCGGGCGCGGCCACCAGTCGAGCTGTTCCTGCGTGCGCCGCAGGTCGCGCGTGAGGCGCGCCAGGTCGGCCTGCAGCTGCTGCAGCGTGTCGCGCGTCTCCAGCGCCAGTAGAGTATGGGTTACCTAGTGAGCGGGCGCGGCCACCAGTCGAGCTGTTCCTGCGTGCGCCGCAGGTCGCGCGTGAGGCGCGCCAGGTCGGCCTGCAGCTGCTGCAGCGTGTCGCGCGTCTCCAGCGCCAGTAGAGTATGGGTTACCTAGTGAGCGGGCGCGGCCACCAGTCGAGCTGTTCCTGCGTGCGCCGCAGGTCGCGCGTGAGGCGCGCCAGGTCGGCCTGCAGCTGCTGCAGCGTGTCGCGCGTCTCCAGCGCCAGTAGAGTATGGGTTACCTAGTGAGCGGGCGCGGCCACCAGTCGAGCTGTTCCTGCGTGCGCCGCAGGTCGCGCGTGAGGCGCGCCAGGTCGGCCTGCAGCTGCTGCAGCGTGTCGCGCGTCTCCAGCGCCAGTAGAGTATGGGTTACCTAGTGAGCGGGCGCGGCCACCAGTCGAGCTGTTCCTGCGTGCGCCGCAGGTCGCGCGTGAGGCGCGCCAGGTCGGCCTGCAGCTGCTGCAGCGTGTCGCGCGTCTCCAGCGCCAGTAGAGTATGGGTTACCTAGTGAGCGGGCGCGGCCACCAGTCGAGCTGTTCCTGCGTGCGCCGCAGGTCGCGCGTGAGGCGCGCCAGGTCGGCCTGCAGCTGCTGCAGCGTGTCGCGCGTCTCCAGCGCCAGTAGAGTATGGGTTACCTAGTGAGCGGGCGCGGCCACCAGTCGAGCTGTTCCTGCGTGCGCCGCAGGTCGCGCGTGAGGCGCGCCAGGTCGGCCTGCAGCTGCTGCAGCGTGTCGCGCGTCTCCAGCGCCAGTAGAGTATGGGTTACCTAGTGAGCGGGCGCGGCCACCAGTCGAGCTGTTCCTGCGTGCGCCGCAGGTCGCGCGTGAGGCGCGCCAGGTCGGCCTGCAGCTGCTGCAGCGTGTCGCGCGTCTCCAGCGCCAGTAGAGTATGGGTTACCTAGTGAGCGGGCGCGGCCACCAGTCGAGCTGTTCCTGCGTGCGCCGCAGGTCGCGCGTGAGGCGCGCCAGGTCGGCCTGCAGCTGCTGCAGCGTGTCGCGCGTCTCCAGCGCCAGTAGAGTATGGGTTACCTAGTGAGCGGGCGCGGCCACCAGTCGAGCTGTTCCTGCGTGCGCCGCAGGTCGCGCGTGAGGCGCGCCAGGTCGGCCTGCAGCTGCTGCAGCGTGTCGCGCGTCTCCAGCGCCAGTAGAGTATGGGTTACCTAGTGAGCGGGCGCGGCCACCAGTCGAGCTGTTCCTGCGTGCGCCGCAGGTCGCGCGTGAGGCGCGCCAGGTCGGCCTGCAGCTGCTGCAGCGTGTCGCGCGTCTCCAGCGCCAGTAGAGTATGGGTTACCTAGTGAGCGGGCGCGGCCACCAGTCGAGCTGTTCCTGCGTGCGCCGCAGGTCGCGCGTGAGGCGCGCCAGGTCGGCCTGCAGCTGCTGCAGCGTGTCGCGGAGCTCGCGCGTCTCCTGCGCACCCGCCGACACGCGCGCCTCCAGCGACGAGCACTCCGCCGCGCAACGCTCGCGCGCCCTACCAAAACGATGGTTAGCGTAATCTAAGACGTGACGAGTGATGTTCTGCTTTTGTGGCCTAAGAATTCTAAGCAAGGACCGGAACCGCTTTAATTGGGTATTTCATAGAATTGTTTTCAAAAACCCTATCAAAAAAAAAACTTACGTCGCGTCATTGTTGGTCTCTATAATGTTTCTATATTTACTAGTAAAACTGTTTATAAACACTGTGAAGCAGATGTAAACCTGTGCTCCGGGCTATAATAAACCAGTACAATTGATAGTTCTTGTGTTGTATGCGGATATATTGTGATTCGAAGTGGTTTCATCTCGGGAATTTCTCTGGATATTTGGGACAGTTGTACCAAGTTTTTGAATGCTACCCTCCAAATTGCTTGTAATCGAGTGTCAAATTCAACTGACCGATGATTGACGCGACCATAGACAATTAGTGTTGCCATTGTTGTAAAATCACCCGAGTAATTTGGGACTTCTGAAATTAATATGTCGACTTGTGGGGGTTGCAACAAGCTTATATCTGCGACTGATCTACTCTCATGCACTAAGTGCCCTAGAGCTTTTCATTATGTGTGTTGTAATTACACTAAAGATAATTATATATTATTATTATAAGACCTCTAAATAGAATAGCGCTTCCTCTCTTCTTACACCTGATTGCTTGCCCGACGGGGTCCATACTGATCTAACTTTAATTTATACCACCTATGTATGATACTATGGAATGCAATAAACGTTATGAGTTATGAGTTATGAGTTAATTATAAAAAGCTCTCTAAGGATTCTAGGGCTTTATGGAAGTGCCCAGTGTGTAAATCTAACCAACCCAAGCAAGATGACAATGTTGAGACTCCAGTGCGTAGTTCCACAATACAGTCAGGTACAGAGAGTGGTTCTGTGATGTCACCCGAGTTTAAGAAGGAAATGCAGAGCCTTATACACAATGAGATCCAACAGGCACTTTCCAAAGAACTGCCAGCAATGATACGTGAAATAGTGCAGACAGAAACGAAGAATCTGCGTGATGAAATAAGTTCATTCAAGGATACCATTAATTTTATGAACGGGAAATATGATGAATTGAACACGGTGATGGCTAAGAGAGAGGAAGATGTGAAAAAACTTATAGAGAATAATAACTCACTACAGCTAACACTGAAGGACGCACTGACACGTTTGTCTGCAATTGAACAATATTCACGTAGCACAAATGTCGAGATACATGGTCTCCCGGAATTTAGAAACGAAGACTTGGCCAAAACTACACAACAAATTGGGAAATTAGTGCACAGCGAAGTAGAAGATGGTGACATTCTCTCATGCTACAGGGTTGCAAAGATTAATCCTGCCAGTAAACGGCCACGAACTGTTGTTATTAAGTTTCGCAGCAATAGATGCCGTGATACGTTCACGGCGGCTGTAGCCAATTATAATAAGAAAAATTGACAAGATAAATTGAACACTAGCTTAATTGGCATCGGAGGTGATCACATACCAATTTACGTGTCGGAGCACTTATCACCAAAGAACAAATCACTACATGCGGCTACAAGATTGAGGGCAAAATCGCTTGGCTATAAATTTATATGGGTAAGGAATGGCAAAAATTACATTCGGAAAGATGAATCATCACAAGCAAAATGTGTATCCTGTCATGACATTCTCAAAAATCTCAAGTAAATCATCGAAATCCCACTAAATGATCATGTGCCACTGATTTAAATATTAGCTTTTAAATCTCGTGACATCAGTAGTCGTAGTTCGTATGAAGACCGACTCGATCACTTTAAGATAGATAAATTGAGCGATCGAAGACGCATGATGGACATGTCGTTATTGTATAAGATCCTGAATGGTATAGTATGTGACAAAGAAATATTACATCGGATTAGCTTCCGTGTGCCGAGATTTAACTCTCGACACACTCACTTGTGTGCCCTCCTATATACCTCTATGCAGAACTAATTTGGGCTCGAACGCTCCATGTGTTAGAATGTGTAAAACATGTAATAATTTTATAAAAAACAATGAAAATGTAAATTTAGATGTTTTTGGTGATAGCCACTGAATGTTTAAACTCAAATGCCTTAGGCTACAGGATTTTACAGTATCCTAATTTTATAAATTTACTATTATATATTTCGTCCATGGTAGTACTAAGCTTGTAATAATATAAAAAAATCTTGTTTAACCGAATTATTGACATAACTTCCATTTTTTTTCTTTTTATATTCATATCATATTATTCGTTTTATAGGCCAACATTGTATTTTTCATGCATGCTGAGTACACCTGTAATAGATGTCATACAAGAATTCTAGTGGTATATGTTTGTTTATATCTATGTTATTGTATGTACATTGTTGGAGTACCTGAAATAAAAAAAATAAAAAACCGGCCAAGTGCGTGTCGGGCCACGCGCAGTAGGGTTCCGTAGGTACATTATACCATACCATATTTTAATACCGCTATCATTTTTCGTCTGAAAAAATAACTTTGTTTTTCACAGTGTTTGTATGAATGACAAAGTTATATTTGCGGTTTTGGAAAATGTACTATATCTCGAAAACTGATTACTGTATCTCGTTCAAAATAATTTTCGTTGAAAGTGTTTATTAAGATCTATAGTTTATATTTTTTTTAGATTTTTCACCCTCTTACTTTAAAAGTTAAAGGGGGGGGGACACACATTTTACCACTTTGGCGGCATATATTTTTCAAACGGTTGACTTTAAAAAAAAATAGTCTTAGGAACCTCAATGTCATTTTTAAAGACCTATCTATAGACACCCCACAAGTATTGGTTTGATGAAAAAAAATATTTTCAGTTTCAGTTCCATGTATGGTGAGCCCCCCCTTAATCTTTTATTTTTATTATTTTTGTATAAAAATCGTAAAGCGGTTTACAGAATACACCTGCCTACTAAGTTTCAACTATGTAGTCCTAATACTTTTGGAATAAAGTGGCTGTGACATACGGACGGACAGACAGACAGACAGACAGACATGACGAATCTATAAGGGTTCCGTTTTTTGCCATTTTGGCTACGGAACCCTAAAAATACGGTGACCCTATCAATACGGTAACCCTTTCAAAAGGGTAACCCAAGTAAGCACTTACCGAATACGAAAACCCTATCGGGGAAACCCTATGAAGGCTTTATGAAGGGGTTTTAAAACGTGTTCAAGCAATTTGTACTAGTTCCACCTGGGCCGAATGACTGCTATGGAACCGCTTTCCGTTAAAGGGGTTTTGATTGGGTATTTCATGAACCGCTTTCCGTTAAAAGGGTTTTTGATTGGGTATTTCATAGACTTGTTTTCAAAAACCCTATCAATACGGTAAGCATGACGTCGACTAACCCTATCGAAAGGGAAACCCTATCATTTGGTAAGCTTTTTAATAGGGTTTCCCTATCAATTGGGTTAATCAAAAAAAGGGTTTTCCGGTCCCTGATTCTTAGATGATAGCGAAATAATGAAAACGACAAATACTAAAATCTAACGCTTCAGAGAACGAATAAGAAACGATTAGTGCTTATATTTATTAAAATTCAAGTACCTAGATTGTCAACAATCAAACACAAGTAGTCAAAAGAGGTGCACTACGCAACGGTGGCACCGTTCCCGCAGTGAGAAAATATGATTTTTAGGGTCTTAACTATCTGGGCAGCCGTTCATCGCGCCCCTCTGGATAGCTCTACGCCCCCTTGGGAGGCGCGCCCTAATGGCTTGGAACCCATGCTCTATATATATAATAATAAATGAGGGACATGGCCCGTTCTTTAGGAAGCGCTAATCCTGTTTCTCTAGGATTCTTCCATTATGAACGAGTTTCTTCCAAAGTCATCTCACAAATATTTTATTTTTCCTTTCTATTATAAAATGTTCCATATCCTCACAACTTCATCTCGTTATTTGCAAACGAAAACGTGTTTTAATAAAGTGCACGATTGTGCAGCAAATATTCTAGTTTTGCTAATTAATTTTTGAGACCGCAATCTACATGGACGTTGTCTGGCTGTACTGTAGTAGACGTTTATTCCAAGTAGTTCCCTTTGACAGTTCCTTCAAAGAAACTAATGGTACTTTTTATTCCCATTAGCTCCTTTAATTATTTCAAAGGAACTAGTGGGAAGAAAAAGAGTACCATTAGCTCCTTTGAAGGAACTGTCAAAAGGAACTAGTGGGAATAAACCGCAGTAGAATGCCACCTACTCCTTCTCTCTCCGCAGCAGCTCCGCAGCCTCGTCTAGTTCCCGCTGCTTCTCGTCGGCCTCACACCGCAGCGCTGCCGCCTCCGCCTCCGCTTCTGACAAAAATGCTTCGTGCTGCGACAACTCCTCCTCTATAATTGATAGCTGAAAAACATATCCACTTCAGCAAAAATATGTAGTACTGGTAGGTATGTGATTTTGTTCAGAGGTATTTGAATACGTAGAGTTATAGAGGAATGGACATGTTTGTGTGTAAATTCTCGTGTATGCGAATGGGGATTAGTGTTAGAAGGCCTTGCACAAGGTTTTTATATGCACAACAGGATAGTGCTTGGCCTTCACCTCACCTGATGTTAAGTGACGATAAGGCCACGCAAAGGTGGAAGCGCACTACAACCGGAATACTCATCTCTAAAGAAACTGGTTAAACACAACATTTTTTTAAATTGTTGTTATGGCGGCACACTTAGGTAGGATGATGGTAGCTAGAGGCGGACTTGAAATTAGCCCTACCACCAACCAAACCAAGTACAAATTGTACCTCCCTCTAGGAATCGAACCCGGGACCCCTGCGTCTAATACACGTGGGCGAACCACTAGACCACAAAGGCGGTTGAACAGGTGGAGCAATGATTCCAGTGTATGTCACAAAAAAACTGTTGGTTGTTGTGAAACGTAATTCAAAGTCAAAGTCAAAAAAATTTTTCTAGTTTAGTTCTGATTTCTCGCCGGAACCACTTATAGCCTGATGCTCTAAGGCCCGGAAACACTGCTGAATCTGAACTAAAAGTCGTTCAAATAAACAAAAAATTAAGCGGTTTTGAAAAGTACCCTGTGGTAGGCGTGGTCCCGCTGCGCGCGCGCCTCGGCGGCGGCGGCGCGCTCGAGCGACAGCGCGTGCTCGCAGACCGCCGCCGCCGCGCGCGTGCCCTCCAGCTCGTTGCGGCAGTTGCGCCAACCTGCGACACAAACCCCATGGATTTATCCCTTTATTCCCCTACCAACGATTCGCCACTAGTAGGGATTGCTGGGATTTTTCTAGAAGATTCCTGATTTGGGGAACTGGGTGAAATGGTTTCGATCAGGGAGACTTCCCATCCGGCTTCGCAGGCGTCGCCCTTCTAAATAAAAATAATAAAATGATTGAACTCTAACAGCTAAAATTAAATTCGCTTGCCACGCCGCTCATCGCGGTGGGCTGTGGCCGGGCCGGAAAGACGTATTTTCGAACTGTGCGAACATCCTAAAACAGAAGGTGGAAGGTGTGGGATACTCCTATAGGTACTTATTCAAACCAAAGGCCGTATTTTCTATTGTTTGTACAAGTAGGTAGGTTTGTTTCATTTCCTAACGTGCTCTGACATGGCATGGCGTTAGTTAAACAATGGCGTTGGTCGTGTGGGGGACCACTTTTTTTTTAATTCTTAAAGCCCAACCCGACTTATTATATATTACTAGACGTGTTTTATTAAAATTGATATGAGTATCTATTGATTAGTATATTATTTCTTGATTTTTAGAGGTATTTAATTTTGAAGCTGTTTTTGTTTTTTTTTTGAGTTTTTTGAAGGAGGTTTTTCTTTTTTTTAAAGCTTTTTTTTTAACTTTTTTGTGGTAGGTATGTAAGAAGATATTTTGACAATTGATTAAGATGAAACAGCTTTAGATTTTAGCATTCACATGCAACTTTAACAAGGGTCAGTGGTGGGTGGGTGACCAAAATGTATTATCTTGAGCTCCTCCGTGCTTCAGAAGGCATGTTAAGCCGTTGGCCCCAGCTGCATTTGCACTTATTAATACCCACCGATCCGCTTTGGGCACGCGCCAGTGGGTTACGGCGCATCCTCCTCATTAATTATCATAATATAATTCAAGTTCACGGACGCAGCAGCAAACTCTCGTCGATAGGAAAGCCTCTTCGCTGAATGCCATCGTACCGGGCCAAGATGAAGACGGTTTCCTCGAGGTTCGGAACAAAAAGCGACGTCGTCAGCGAGAGAGCAAGAACCACCATGGCACCGCACCGACAGGGCCCAACTTCCTGCTCCGAGCTGCCACACCGACCACGGCCGTGTACCTGTTCCGCCTGCACCATAACACCACAGTGCAGGACGTGATCGAGTACATTAAGAAGAAATCCAACTTTTGTTTGAGAGTTCAGCCACTGGAGTCGCGCCATAATACCAATTTTAAGGCGTTTGTGGTGCGCATCCCGGCAGCGAGGCTGGACCTTTTCATGAAGGAGGACTTCTGGCCGCAGGGCGTGGTTTACAGGCGTTTCAGAGGGACGATGCCTTGTGCCACCGATTCGACACACAAAGGGTCAAATTAGGTTAATGAAATGTATTTTTAATGATTATGTATGTTAGTCTGTAAGGTTTATGGACCTAGTAACCTGAAATAAATGGCTAGATAAATAAATAAAAAATAAAAATAATAATCCATAAGTAAGGCCTGTATCCCAGCCCCAGCAGTGACCTTAAAAATGGCTGATACGAAACCATCAAATACCTCTTAATGTAATCACTATAGTACACTATCCTATTTGATTTTGAAGAGTTCTCATGTGTATCTTCGAAGTCCAAGGTCGAATATCAATAAAATTAACATAAAACCACTTTTAAGGTATTACCTTTCCAACAAAACAAGAATCATCTAAATCGGTTCATAAACAAAGAAGTTATGTCTGAAGCAAGGACCGGAACCGCTTACCGTTAAAGGGGTTTTTGATTGGGTATTTCATAGACTTGTTTTCAAAAACCCTATCAATACGGTAACCCTATCGAAAGGGTAACCCAAGTAAGGACTTACCGAATACGAAAACCCTATCGGCTAAACCCAATGAAAGCTTTATGAAGGGGTTTTAAAACGTGTTCAATCAATTTATACCTAGTTTCATCTGGGCCGAAGGACCGGAACCGCTTACCGTTAAAGGGATTTCATTGGGTATTTCATGAACCGCTAACCGTTAAAAGGGTTTTTGATTGGGTATTTCATAGACTTATTTTCAAAAACCCTATGAATACGGTAAGCATGACGTCTACTAACCCTAACGAAAGGGAACCCTATCATTTGGGAAGCTTTTTAATAGGGTTTCCTTATCAATTGGGTTAACCAAAAAAGGGGGCTTCCGGTCCCTGGTCTGAAGATCCGTAAAAACTTAACATCAAGTGAGATGAAGGCCAAGCATTATTATGTAGTACATAAAAAAAAAAGAAATACAGTATTTTCAGGATTACTCGAAAACTAACCGATTTCAAATTTTAAAAAAATGGGACCAACTTGGGAACAAACCTGATAAAGTAATAGTCTAAGCGGTCATGGGATTTTTGGTAACGATCAAGGAAAAGGTTAGATTCATTTTCATGGGTTGTAGAATGGTCCCCTAATGTGAATGATCTCGGTCTGCCTGCTCTCAGTGGTTGCAACTTCGAATTATAGCGCTTACAAGAGGCTTCATTGTGACGAAAAAAAAACGATCAGAGAAATGGGTAGTTTTAGTACCTATTCAAAGTATGTCGTCTCTGCAGATGAAACAAGTTGGTCTGCCTGCTTATAGTGGTTGCATTTCTGAGCTATGACGTGCGCAAGTCACGTCATTGTTACGAAAAAAAAACGATAAGGGAAATGGTCAGTTTTAGTACCTATTCAAAGTATAGTATCTCCACGTGTGAAACAAGTTGGTCTGCCGGCTCTCAGTGGTTGTATTTAAGAACTATCATTGTGTACGCAAGACGCTTATTTGTAGAGAAAGCCTAAAAAAACTTTGAAAAACGGGACAATAGGCGAATTTTTAAGTGCACGCCGGCCGCTTGCGTATCTGTGACTGTATGAGTCCCCTCCCCACCTTAAGGCATCTCTACACTCGCGCGCGAAAAGCCCCAAACCTTCCGCGAAGCAGTGTGCGTAGTGTGGAACCGATTTGAATCGAATCCACACACCCGCGCGTGAGTATGGAGAGGTTTTCATGCCTGTGCCACCACGCACCCCCCATCCCCCCTCCCCCACTTCCGGTTTTAGCGTCAATAGAGATGTTCGATCCGGGTGCCTTGTATCAATATTCCGGATCGCCATGGATCGTAATTCACTGTATTGATCCAGATTATAGAATCTGTATTGATAGGCATCGGCTACACGCTCGGTAAATAGTAAATACTGTGGCCCAGTGCCATAGAGTAAATTTTAACCATGGAAAGTAAAATATTGAACATTCCATACAAATTACTTTCCATGGTTAAAGTTTACTCTATGGCGATGGATCACAGTTAGTCTAAGCGGTCACGGGATTTTTGGTAACGATCAAGGAAAAGGTGAGATGCATTTTCATGGGTTATAGAGTGGTCCCCTAATGTGAATGATGTCGGTCTGCCTGCTCTCAGTAGTTACAACTTCGAGTTACAGCGATTATAAGAGGCTTCATTGTTATGAAAAAAAACGATCAGAGAAATGGTCAGTTTTAGTACCTATTCAAAGTATGGCGTCTCCGTAACTGAAATGATGTGGTCTGCCGGCTCTCAGTGGTTGCATTTCAGAGCTATGACGCGCGCAAGTTATAACAAAATACTTTTTTCGTGAAATTGTATTTTTAAAAATACTAATTGATAGAACTCTTTATTATGATGAAAAAAATGTCTTAAGCCATTTTTGACTAAAATGAATAGATTGGTCGGAATAAAATACTTTATGTTTTTTTTTTGTATGGAGTGAGATATTCAATGTGCTCTTTTGGCCAATTCCTAATTGTTTCTGCCTCAAAACTACTTCTGCGTCACTATTTCAAACGTTTAAAATAATCATACACTATCAACGCGCGCCCAAAATTTTACATTCACACAGCTTGGATTTTTAAACAGTATGAAATTGTATTTTTTAGTAAAAACTTTTTTTGCCATTCTTTTATTTTCATCAATTTTAACACTAGAAAAGCCAACAAAACGTTCAGTTAAGGTCTATTATACAATTGTTTTTACCATAATTACAACGCAACTAAAATATAAAGCTAAAATGTTCTCAACAAAAAACCATAAATATCTGAGTTGTAATTGTTTCATTAATAGTTTTGACCTGACCAAATTCCTAACGAACTCTTAAGAGGTATAGCGGAAGAGATGGGGCCAATACTGGCTAAAGTTTTCAACGAAATACTACGCACGGTTATTATACCTAGACAATGGGCAGAGTCACACATAATACTCTTACATAAGAAAGGATCAAGGAAGGAAATAGGAAACTACAAGCCCATTTCACTGATTTACACATACAAAGTCTTTGCAAAGGCATTACTAGATATAATATTTATTTATATTTATTTATGGTATCTGGTAAACTTGATGAAAATCAACCAATCAAACAGGCTGGGCTCAGGAAAAACTACAATACAATATATCACATCACCATTGAACAACTCATCCAAAAACACAACGAATATAATAAGCTAATTTACAAAGCTAATTTCAATACCATTATCTGATGTCCTTACATTTATTTTAATGAAACAAAGAAGACCTAAAATTTTAAGTGATTTGCTTAATAAAATAACTGTATCACCTTATTTAAAGAAAATTAACTTTTTAGTACCACACGTAACATGACTTAACTAATATTAAAGAATAGACTACCTAATACAATTAAAATTAAATAAAGATTACCAAAATTTACAGGGCTTAGCTTCTTAACTAGAGACATACAATAAGATCCAATGTATAATGTTAAATATGTAAATGGATAATTAGAAAAACAATTTAATTTTCATACAAACAAAGTAACTTTGATGCGTTGATCGTTTCGCTCGCTAACAGCGACCGGAAATCCCCTTTTTTGGTTAACCCAATTGATAGGGAAACCCTAATAAAAAACTTACCAAATGATAGGGTTTCCCTTTCGATAGGGTTAGTCGACGTTATGCTTACCGTTATTGATAGGGTTTTTGAAAATAAGTCTATGAAATACCCAATCAAAAACCCTTTTAACGGTAAGTGGTTCATGAAATACCCAATCAAAACCCCTTTAACGGTAAGCGGTTCTGGGGCCCTATCTTTGAATCGCTCGGCTGGCGTCGAGCGTTCGTTTCTACTGATTTTCGTTCGACATTTAACTCAACCTCCATACATTTGAGTCGCGATTCAAGAGCGATTCAACAATAGGCCCCCTGGTCCTTCGGCCCAGGTGGAACTAGGTATAAATTGCTTGAACTCGTTTTAAAACCCCTTCATAAAGCCTTCATAGGGTTTCCCCGATAGGGTTTTCGTATTCGGTAAGTGCTTACTTGGGTTGCCCTTTCGATAGGGTTACCGTATTGATAGGGTTTTTGAAAACAAGTCCATGAAATACCCAATCAAAAACCCCTTTAACGGAAAGCGATTCCGGTCCTTGCTCGTAAGTTCGACGACTTCCAACCTCCCAAACAAGTCGGGTTCCGAAAAGGCATTAGTACCATAGACCACATCCATTAAATCTGCTATTATGCTTGGCGTTCGTGGACTATGAGAAAGCCTTTGATTTGATTGAAACCTGGGCGGTGCTGCAGTCTCTCCAAAGTTTCCAAGTAGACTACAGGTATATCGAGGTGATGTGGTACGAAAATGCCACCATGTTGATCCGAGTACAGAACCAGAGCACAAATCGTATCCAACTGCAGCGAGATGTGGGACAGAGAGATACTATTTCCCCGAAAATATTCACAGCTGCGTTGGATGATATTTTTAAACTCTTAGCCTGGAAAGGACTCAGAATCAAGATGAATGGCCAGTACCTAACACACCTTCGTTTTGTCGATAATATAGTTCTTATGGCGAAAACCTTGGAAGACCTGAACACAGTGCTCAAAGATTTCCGTTAGTGCTTCCCAAAGAGTGGGTCTCAAGATGAACATTTATAAGACGAAAATCATATCGAATGCCCATGTTGTGCCCACTCCAGTTCATATTGGGAACACTAGGAGTTGTTGTCCATTACGTAGAAGTACCTAGGACAGGCAGTCCAGTTAGGTAAGTCCAACTGCGGGAAAGAGATCTCTCGTCGAATCAAACTCAGATTGGTAGCATTCGGGCAGCTTCGAAAACATCTTTCCGTCCGATTTACCTCAGTGTCTCAAGACGAAAGTCTATGACCAGTGTGTGTTGTCAGTGATGACTTCGGCAGTGAAACGTGGCCGCAAACTATGCGTCTCATAAGGAGGTTCAAGGTTACCCAGCGGGCAATGGAGAGAGTCATAATCGGCGTTTTTCTGCGTGATCCAATCAGAAATGGGGAGATCCGCAGGAAAACTAAAGTAATCAACATCGCTCGAAGGATTGCGCAGTTGAAGTGTCAGAAGGCTGGACACATAGCGAGAAGAACCGATGGCCGTTGGGGGGTAAAGGTTCTGGAATGGCGACCGCGGACCGGACGACGCTCCGTGGGTAGACCCCCTGACGTAGACGTGGGTAGACGATCTGGTGAAGGTCGCGGGAAACCGCTGGATGCGAGCAGTGCAGGACCGTTCGTCGTGGAGATCCTTGGAGGTGGCCTATACCCAGCAGTGGGTGTCGTGCGGCTGATATGATGATACATCCAAGTGATCTGAACGGCATTTTAAGAGCTGTATGTACCAAAGTTCTCAGTTTCAGGATTTCCATACCATATAAAGGTTTTTAAAAATCATAATAAAATTTAGTTTCTATCGTTAATATTTTAAAAACTTCATTTATTTGAATATGATATTAATCATTGATCTGAATTAACCTTTTCTCTTTTTTTTCTTTTTCCTTGTAAAATAATAATACTTTTTAGTTTGTAATAACCCGCCTGGGCCTTACTTAACATCCCGCTGCATTATGTTATTTTGGTTTTATTTGATTTATTATGGTAAAAAAGTCATCCATAGTAATAATAGTGACCGAAAGTTTTGTTGGCTTTTATTGTATTTTAATTGATGAGAAAGTAATAAATAACGACAAAACAATCAGTTTTTACTTAAAAATTACGATTCGACACTGTTTTGAAATCCAATATGTATTTAACGGACAATTTTGGGCGCGCGTTGGTTGATAGTGTAGGATTATTTAAATGTTTAAAATAACAATGAAATATTGACGCAGAAGTAGTTTTGAGGCAGAAACAATTAGGAATTGGCCAAAAGAGCACATTGAATATCTCACTCCATACAAAAAAAAAACATAAAGTATTTTATTCCGACCAATCTATTCATTTTAGACAAAAATGGCTTAAGACATTTTTTTCATTATAATAAAGAGTTCTATCGATAAGTATTTTTAAAAAATTGTTTAAAAAAACAAAAAACCGACTTCAAAAAACCTACCTCTAAAAAGCAAGAAATAATATTCGTAATAATAAAAACACGTCTATTGAAGTCGGGTGGGGCTGGAGTACAAATTCCTTTTTTTTATTCTAAAAGCCCCACCCGACTTCAATAGACGTGTTTTTATTATTACGAATATCATTTCTTGCTTTTTAGAGGTAGGTTTTTTGAAGTCGGTTTTTTGTTTTTTTAAATAATTTTTTATTTTTTTATTTTTAGTGTAGGTACCTTTTGTACTAGGTAGTGTAGGTATATTATTTAGGTAGAAATTAAAATCGGCTCAGCCAAACGTGAGTTAATCGCGGAGAAACATACATACATGCGGGTCAAACTGAGAACCTCCTTTTTTAAGTCGGTTAAAGAACTACACTTAAGATATCCCTTTTCCAACAAAAAAATAATTATCTTATTCAGTTCATAAACAAAGAAGTTATACGACTGATCATCGAGGTAGTTCACACAAAATCATACTATTTTTGTGCTTTTTTCAAGATTACTTGAAAAGTACTGAACCGATTTCAAAATTTTAAAAAATGGGACCAACTTAAAAGTTTACCTAATGTAATAACGTTTGAATCATTTCAATCGGTCCAGCCGTCTTCGAGTAATCGGTGTACATACAAAAAACCAAAAAAAAAAAAAAAAAACGGGTCGAATTGAGTACCTCCCTCCTTTTGAAGTCGGTAAAAAATACAATTTGACGAAAAAAAAATTTTGTTGTAACTTGCGCGCGTCATAGCTCTGAAATGCAACCACTGAGAGCCGGCAGACCACATCATTTCAGCTACGGAGACGCCATACTTTGAATAGGTACTAAAACTGACCATTTCTCTGATCGTTTTTTTTTTCGTAACAATGAAGCCTCTTATAATCACTGTAACTCGAAGTTGCAACTACTGAGAGCAGGCAGACCGACATCATTCACATTAGGGGACCACTCTTTAACCCATGAAAATGCATCTAACCTTTTCCTTGATCGTTACCAAAAATCCCGTGACCGCTTAGACTAACTGTGATCCATCGCCATAGAGTAAATTTTAACCATGGAAAGTAATTTGTATGGAATGTTCAATATTTTACTTTCCATGGTTAAAATTTACTCTATGGCGCTGGGCCACAGTATTTACTATTTACCGAGCGTGTAGCCGTGCCTATCAATCCAGATTCTATAATCTGGATCAATACAGTGAATTACGATCCATGGCGATCCGGAATATCGATATAAGGCACCCGGATTGAACATCTCTATTGACGCTAAAGCCGGAAGATGGGGGGATGGGAGGTGCGCGGTGGCACAGGCATAAAGACCTCTCCATACTCACGCGCGGGTGTGTGGATTCGATTCAAATCGGTTCCACACTACGCACACTGCTTCGCGGGAGGTTTAGGGCTTTTCGCGCGCGAGTGTAGAGATGCCTTAAGGTGGGGGAGGGGACTCATATAGTCACAGATACGCAAGCGGCCGGCGTGCACTTAAAAATTCGCCTATTGTCCCGTTTTTCAAAGTTTTTTTAGACTTTCTCTACAAATAAGCGTATTGCGTACATAATGATAGTTCTTAAATACAACCTTTGAGAGCCGGCAGACCAACTTGTTTCACACGTGGAGATACTATACTTTGAATAGGTACTAAAACTGACCATTTCCCTTATCGTTTTTTTTTCGTAACAATGACGTGGCCTGCGCACGTCATAGCTCAGAAATGCAACCACTATAAGCAGGCAGACCAACTTGTTTCATCTACAGAGACGACATACTTTGAATAGGTACTAAAACTACCCATTTCTCTGATCGTTTTTTTTTCGTCACAATGAAGCCTCTTGTAAGCGCTATAATTCGAAGTTGCAACCACTGAGAGCAGGCAGACCGAGATTATTCACATTAGGGGACCACTCTACAACCCATGAAAATGAATCTAACCTTTTCCTTGATCGTTACCAAAAATCCCGCGACCGCTCAGTCTATAACGTTTAAATCATTCCAATCGATCCAGCCGTTTCGAGTAATCGGTGGACATACACAAAAAAAACGAATATACAGACTAATATACAGACAAACATAGAACCTCCTCCTTTTTTGAAGCTGGGTAGAAATAGGTATTTGATTAATTTAGCTTAGCTACAACTTTCTGCGAAGTTGTGATTTACATGAAAAATAAATTATTTCATATTTTTATTCGATCTGTGTTTATTTCGAAAGATCGTATGTTCTTTAAGTGGAAGTGGGGGTCTAAAGATAATTCAATGACTTCTACGAAAAATTTTGAATCCATTTGATTTTTTATTTTCGTAGAATGAAAGACGGCGAGTTCGCCATTAGCCGTTTTCTTATGAGCAAAAGAGATTAAATAAAATAACAATTTGGATTCAGAGGTCACATTATACCTACGCTAGTTTAATAATTACGCGACGAACTTCGTAGAATACAGAGAGCACGTGCTACAAAAAATAAATTGATGAAAGACTAAAATAAGTATAAAAACCGGCCAAGTGCGAGTCGGACTCGCGCACGAAGGGTTCCGTACCAAAAAACGGCAAAAAAAATTACGTTTGTTGAATGGGAGCCCCCCTTAAATATTAATTTTATTCTGTTTTTAGTATTTTTTTATAGCGGCAATAAAAATACATCATCTGTGAAAATTTTAACTTTCTAGCTATCACGGTTCATGAGATACAGCCTGGTGACAGACAGACAGACGGACAGCGGAGTCTTAGTAATAGGGTCCCGTTTTATCCTTTGGGTACGGAATCTTAAGGCGCTGCTTAATCGAATTTTTAGGTTTTTGAGGGGGTGCGGCAGACGAAGCGCGGTGTGCACGTGCAGCGGCGCCCCTCCCGCGCCGCACCTCCCCTGCGCTGAGAGTGTAGCGGTGTAGACTGGGCCGCATTTAGAAAATTTTTGTTTGTTTTTAAATTATTTGCTGTTGTGAATAAATGTCATGTTCTCTGATCAGGGTGAACAAAAATTTGAATTGAATTTTGAGATATTACAGAAAAAGTATACTTTTAATCACGTAAACGAGCTTAAAGTGTCATAAAAAAACTCGATTTCCAAGAAAGTTTCTTTGAAAATTTTTCCCACAGTGATGGTCAATTTTTATAAGAAAAATTGTCTTTGGGGTACCTACTACCCTTTTACAATCCCTTGGTTCTTGTGAAATTATTTACATGTTTATTATTTCCAATTCGTGCGCTGTGTTGCCTTTTTGCTAAGCTCATTATTGGCACGTAATAATTTTACTATTTTGCATTTCTGGTGTATCTTAGGCTGTTTCGTTGACGAAACTCTAAAAATGTGAGTTGCGCGACTCCTAGCGAGACTTGATAGACTGAGAGGTCACGGGATTTTTGGTAACGATCGAGGAAAAGGTTAGACTCGTTTTATGGGTTGTAGAGTGGTCCCCTAATGTGAATGATGTCGGTATGCCTGATCTCAGTGGTTGCAACTTCGAGTGATCTAAATACACACGGTTAATTTTTAAGTATATCTAACAATGAAATAGGGATTTCAGACCACGTAAATGAACAACTTTTACTATGGGACCTACCACGAAATCGCGAAAAAAAAATCAGCTGTTCCATAGAAAAGTACAACATCGACTCGACTATAATGTATGGAACAGCTGATTTTTTTCGCGATGTGGTGGTTGGTCCCATAGTAAAAGCTGTTCATTTGTGTACGTATCAGAATGTCTAAAGTTAGAATGTCTAAACTCAAAATAGCAAAGTTCATAATGTCAAAAACCTCAAAGAAGGCGATTCGTTTTAAGATCCAACCCAATTCAAATAAATCATTGTGAACTTAGACTTAATGACCATTGATATTTTAACTCGTAAAGTATTTGATACTTTGAATTTTGCTATTTTGAAGCTAGACATAATGATTTTTGACATTTTAAACCATTTGAATTTTAATTTTTGACATTTTGAACTTTGCCATTTCAAGTTTAGACATTCTGATACGTACCCGTTCATTTACGTGGTCTGAAATCCCCATTTCATTTTTAGATATACTTAAAAATTAACCGTGTATAAAAGAAAAAACTGATTGGTGACTGACATATCAACGCACAGCCCAAACCGCTAGGTCTAGAGACTCCAAATTTAGTACATAGGTTCCTTATAAGGTCTAAGGGTGCAATAAGAAAGGATTTTTTTCAAAACTCACCCCCTAAGGGGGACCCCCGTGAAACGGGTGTCCAAAGTTTGTATGAAATTCCCTCAGTTTGAAAGCGAGGATCTTCAAATTTTGTATTTAGACTGACGATTGTATTTTTGAAAAAGAATAAAAAAGACATTACAACTTAAAGCTTCGTGCTTTAAGTTGTAATGTCTAGGAGCACGTCTTAAAATAAATAGGCATACACTTTATATTTTGTGATTTGATTGCGGAAATGACATTTATTTAACAGGTCTTACCTGTTTATTTTGTAATTTTTTTTTACTTTCTCATCAATTTTAACACTAGAACAGGCAAAAAAACGTCCAGTCACACAGTTAAAGTCTATTAGTAATTGTTTTAATTATATAAAGCTTTAATATTCCCAACGAAAAAACAAAAATATCGACCTACACAACGCATAGTATTGAAACTGCAAATCACGTTCTTTACAGTAGAGCAGTTTAAAGTTTTTTTTACACAAAATTTAACAAAATCGTAATTTTGAATTGTATCAGTAAAGTATCTTTACTAAATAATAGCTTATTTTTGTCTCTTTTTTGTGCCTAATAACAATTTTATTATAATGTTATATTTATATTTTCCAAGATATTTCACATTCGATAATATTCCATTCTTTTAAAATCAGGAATTTCATCGAATGTGGCTGATTCAATAGTATTCAATGCTTTTGAAATTTGGAATTTTATCGAAAGTGGCAGATTCGATAATATTCTATGATAATTTATTAAGAAATAGCTATATATTTAACACTTTCGTTACTTTTTTGTTAATTGAATGAGCTATAATAGTGGAATCGTAAAACAGAAATAGGTCAGAAATAGGTCAGAAATAGGTTCCCAAATCAAACATAAGGAAATGCCGAGCACGGGTCTCTCCATAGGTAAGATGGTCACGATAATTTTCCGAAGCATTCCGTATTCTTGGGTTCCTCCTATCTGTATTCGATGAGGGTCTTCCGTCTCAAAGATTCCTTCCTTATTTGGACTTCATGTGTCTGTACTAGGTGTACGTTGGTAGTGAGCAAAAACTTCGAGTGTAGTGTTCCTAACAATAACTTTAGGCCTCTGTGGTCTAGTGGTTCACCCACCCGTTTAAGCCACAAGGGTCTCGGTTCAATTCCCAGAAAGGTGTACATTTATACTCAGTTGGGTTGTTGGTAGGGATTGTTTCAAGGCTGCGTTGAAGGATATTTTTAAGCTCCTAGACTGGAAAGGATTCGGCATAAATATCAATGGCGACTATCATAAGACACCTTCGTGTTTCCGATGATGTAGTTCTAGCTGTAAGACCTGAATACAATGATTGATGATCTGATCTCCATGTGCCTCCCAAAGAGTAGAACTCAGGATGAAACTTGATTAGACGAAAATATTGTCAAGCGCCTATGCTTACACGCACCAATTAATTTTATTTTTCTCTTTCTTTTTTTTTAATTCCACAACGGGTCAGTGCTTGGCCTTTATCTCACCTGATGTTCTCTTGATGATCTCACTTAACATTAGGTCTGCATCCAGAATCCTCAACCACTGAAGTATTGGCTGTGTTAACTCTATGATATCAAATATGTTTCTTCTTTATTTAGAATCGACGACGACAATACTTTTAAGAAGTGGAGGGTTACGACGATATCTATTACACAAACAGAGGATGACCAGATTAGTGTCAATCTGGCCAATAAGTCCCACAACATTGAAACTGTCAGTGAAGAAGGTAAAAGCGGCAAACAGTTTCGTCTCACTCCTCGCTGCAGTTAGATGGGATTTATGCTTTGGTTCTGCAATCGGAATAACATGGTGGCATTTACGAAGTAGCTCAGCATCTTGATATACCTGTAGTTTACATGGCTCCACATGGCACCTCTGGTAGACTACTGCAGCACCACCCAAGTCTCGATCAAAGGCTTTCTCATAGTCAACGAACGCCAAGCAAAGTACCAATTATATACACTTGTGTCATGGTTAGAGTCTAGATACCTTTTTCACTGTCAGTGCAATGTAGTGGGTTTAATTGGCAAGACTGATACTAATCTTGTCATCATCTGTTTGTAAAGTAGGAAAAAATTCGTAATTAATATTGTTTTAACTCACTCCTCCACGGTATAGTCGTTGTAGTATATTGACTCTAAATGAAAGAAAAAAATTATTTTATATCATGTTACTTTTGTTAAGTAACATGATATAAAATATATTTAAAGCAAAAGAACAATAAAACAACTTTTTAATTAAATTATTATCTCAAAAAATAAAAATAAAAAAGGTTACTAATATAATATTTTAATTCCAATCATTCTCACTAGTTCCATTGCCAATGGAACTAGTGAGAATAATCAGTATCAGTAGTTCCATGGAACTATATCCACTGGAACTAGTGAGCAGTAAGTGATTGCTCCGCGTACCCCTTTGATGCAACCTCGCGTACCCTTTAGGGTACGCGTACCACTGATTGGGAAACACTGCCATAGACAATCGGTACAGGCGTGTTAATACCAGGGCTAACTCAGGGGTGCAAGTCCTGAGAACAATGGCTGGTATACTATCCAGACTACTGGCTTTATTCACGTCCAGATCAAGCAATGCTTTTTTTAAATTCGGTCTCTCTGATGCGGATTTCCGACATTGAAATCTCACAACTTGGTAAGACCGATGGTACAACATTGCCAGGATCTAAAGAATCTAAACGAGAACACTCGGCAAATAAATTGGCAAAACAGTATGTGCCAAAGATCCGCCTGGTTTCCGCAGAGAAGGCATTGAGGGACGGCAGAAGATGACCTCCACAAATTATACCAGAATTTTTCAAGAAGCAAGTTTTCCCTATGCAAGACTTGGCGGCTTTGTTAAAGACTTTCCTCTTTTCACGTGTATTTCTAGCTTTATAGGATCGAGCATCAACCCAAGTAAGATATAACTCATGTTTCGACGCTACTGCATCTCTATATTTAGCAAAAGACCAATAGTGAACATTGTTAGAAACCCTGACAAAGCAGAACGGTCACAGCATTCGTGGAGTAGAAGGAAACATGATTTTACCTAAAAAAAATATTTTTCTGCTAAATAAACTAGTATAAATCGATACACAGGAGCACTAGCCTTTAGCCATAGGCCTTGTCCCGCTACATTTTGTTATTTCGGTTACATTATATTCATTAGGTAAAAAAACTTATCCATAGTAATATAGTGACTGAAAGTTTTGTTGGCTTTCCTTATGTTAAAATTGATAAAATAAAGTAAAAAAGAATCACAAAACAATTAGTTCTTCCTTAAAAAAATACGATTTTAAACTGTTTCAAACTCCAATATGTACCTATTGATTGGATTGGACAATTTAAAACGCGCGTTAATAGTATAGGATTATTGTAAACGTGTGAAATATTGACGCAGAATTAGTTTTGAGGCGGGAAATATTAGGAATTAGCCGTAAGAGCACATTGAATGTCTCACTCCATACAAAAAAAAACCATAAAATATTTTTATCCAGCCAAACTATTCATTTTAGACAAAAATATCTTAAGAAATTTCTTCTATAATAAAGAGTTCTATCGATTAGTATTTAAAAAAAATACTTTAAAAAAAAAAGTCGTAACTTGCGCGCGTCATAGCTCTGAAACGAAACCACTGAGCACTACATACTTTAAATAGGTATTAATACTGACAATTTCTCTGATCGTTACTTTCTCGTAACAATGAAGCCTCTTATAAGCGCTATTACTGGAAGTGGCAACCACTGAGATCAAGCAGACCGACATCATTCACATTAGGGGACCACTCTACAATCTATAAAAACGAATCTAACCTTTTCCTCGACCGTTACCAAAAATTCCGTGACCTCTAAGACTATGATGTCGACGACGACGCGTCATCGACATCAAGTCTTGCTAGACGCAGCGCGACGAGGCGTGCGTTTACCTACTACAGTGCTTCTAATACTAACACTATTTAATTTATTACTAAAACCTAAAACTACAAAACAAACACCTAAAACTATTACTTAACACTAAATAAAATTATTGAAGTGAAAGCTTCTTTAGCGGCGTTGTATGCTTTTTTGTAATGGGGAAAAAATGTTGAACTCGCGTCAGTCAGTCAGGTTCACGTGACCCTGATCGAAAATTCTTAAGACGGATGTGACGGATGGAGAGTAGACAGCCGGCGGCGGAAGTATCCCCCTCTCTTTCTACGAGGTGCGGCGAAAATAGCGGCGCGTCATTTCAAGACGTAAACACTTGTGTCACCATAGCAAGGCGCTAATTTTTTAATTTAATGCCAAACTAAAAGGCTAGTTTTTAGGGTTCCGTACCCAAAGGGTAAAAACGGGACCCTATTACTAAGCCTCCGCTGTCCGTCTGTCTGTCTGTCTGTCTGTCTGTCTGTCTGTCTGACTGTCTGTCACCTGGCTGTATCTCATGAACCGTGATAGCTAGACAGCTGAAATTTTCACAGATGATGTATTTCTGTTGCCGCTACAACAACAAATACTAAAAACAAAATAAAATAAATATTTAAGGGGGACTCCCATACAACAAACCTGTTTTTTTGCCGTTTTTTGCTCGATATTAATAACGACAACAGGTAGACAGTTGAAATTTTCACAGATGATGTATTTCTGATGCCGCTATAATAATAAATACTAAAATCAGAATAAAATAAATATTTAAGGGGCGCTCCCATACAACAAACGTGATTTTTTTGCCGTTTTTTGGTACGGAACCCTTCGTGCGTGAGTCCGACTCGCACTTGGCCGGTTTTTTACATTCTCTTTGGTCAAAACTCTAGATTTTCTTTCAAGCTATGGATAAGACTTTCGTACAATACTGTTCTGTATTCGTAAATTCAAATGCAGAGTAAATTCGTAAGACGGCAATTCGTGCATAATTATTCTCTAACCATTCCAAAATATAAAAAATGCACAACGTTAATATTCAAGTTTTCACTTCTGCCGGCACTCCCGGAGTGCAACCCGATTTTCTTTTATTTACTTAAAACAAACAAAGTTTACAAAACTTTCAAAATCCAAAAGAAAAAGACGAGACCGACTTGACTTGACCGACACGCTACGATATGAAATGAAAAGTACGGCCACATTCTCGATATCACCCGAAGCCACCGGGCGTTCACCCCGCCCTCCCGCGCCAAATCTCTCAGTGTATGCCGAAAACTAGCAAATATTTTTCTAAGTGCATTGCTCTTTACATTTTTCAGGCGCTAAAAAACCTGTTTATTTTGATTTTAATAGTGATCCATAACATTTACATTCTTTTTTTTTCGATAAGTCTTTAATTCACCTTATGTTCGATTTGTTATTTGAAAAAAATATACTAGTTGCCGCTGAAAATTTCGAGTATTGTGCGACGAAAAAACTTTTTAGAAAAACATTTTTTTTTCACTAACTAAGCTTTTACTTGAAATTATTTATAGCTAAGTCTTTAATTCAGGATATGTCAAATACAACAATATTTTTTTCTACCTTTCAAAATGAGTGGATTCTTCTAACTATGCGACAAAACTTTATATGTTTTCATTGATGCTACGTTTTGCAGGTCCTTAAAAATTAGAAATAAAAATATCGATATTTCTGAGAAACCAATGCTACAAAACATTGGTTTTTCTCTCTGGAATTAACGATTGAAACGTTAAATGCGTATTTTCATGATAATGGATTCCTAAAAATTAGAAATAAAAATATCGATATTTCTGAGAAACCAATGCTACAAAATATTGGTTTTTCTCTCTGGAATTAACGATTGAAACGTTAAATGCGTATTTTCATGATAAAGGATTTATCAAGACAATTACGGCAGATTAGGGAATATTAAACAAAACCAATAACTTTCCAATTTCAAAAAGCTTTTCACAAATTAACGAAACTCTCACAATCTTTATTAAGATAACTACTGCAGGGTTCGCTATAATAAGTTTGAATTTAAAAATACTCCATTTATGAGGAGCTCGGTGGCGCAGTGGTTTAGCGCCTGGCCCAGCCATTGCGGAGCTTAAGCAACCTTCGCAAGGGTCGGTCATGGGATGGGTGACCAGAAATTTACTATCTCGAGCTCCTCCGTGCTTCTAAGGCACGTTAAGCCGTTGGTCCCGGCTGCATTTGCAGCCGTTAACACCCACCAATCCGCATTGGGCCCGCGTGGTGGGTTATGGCCCGTCCTCCATATCCACCCATAAGGAAGGCCTGTGCCCCAGCAGTGGGGACATTAAAATGGCTGATGGACTAACCATTTATTTTCAATGAAATTGACTTAATTTCCTTTACAGGAACGATGCCAGGATCCTTGAAGTAACTGACTGTTCCAATTCGCTGACGTCTAAGGTTTAAAACCTAATTTACCGGATATTTTTGACTAATTTTGCTGTAAAAATATGCAAGTATTTTTTTTTGCTGTAAAAATATGCAAGTTATTATTTTGGAAACAAGTTTTTTTTTCCATAAGATGACGCAACGACCGGAATAATCTTAAGCCGGCTACACCTACCTACTTATTCATTTGCGGTTAGCTTTCCAAGTTCTCATTTTTCCAACTTCACTCTATGTCCCATTTCTGTTTTTTTTTAGTAAGGGAAGGACACGTCATTTTATAGGTGCTTTAAACACTGAGTAGGAAGTAGGTAAGACATTGAGGATGTGGCATAATATTTTTAACGATATGTATACCTATCAACCAAAAAATATTGCGGTTATCCTTAGAGCATGCTCTAAGCGGTTATCGTATCACATCACATCACACTGCGCCGCGCACACACGGAACTCCGACCGTAGCGTACCTACCTACCTAATAGGGAATATGCATCATTTTTAGGGTTCCGTACCCAAAGGGTAAAAACGGGACCCTTTTACTAAGACTCCGCTGTCCGTCTGTCTGTCTGTCTGTCTGTCACCAGGCTGTATCTCGTGAACCGTGATAGCTAGACAGTTGAAATTTTCAGAGATGACGTATTTCTGTTGCCGCTATAACAACAAATACTGAAAACAATATAAAATAAATATTTAAGGGGACTCCCATACAACAAACGTGATTTTTTTTGCCGTTTTTTGGTACGGAACCCATCGTGCACGAGTCCGACTCGCACTTGGCCGGTTTTTTTTATATCAAAAGTATAATGCGTGAGAAGATCACCTGTAATATTAAAACTTCTCTCGCGTTTTTTTCTCGTGATATAATTACTCCAGCCAAAAACGCTCTCTACAAAACAGTCATGATTTGTGACGTCACTTGTCACGTTTCAGGTGTGTTTCAGGCACGTTTATTATGGAGTTAGCCAAGAATTTTCAATTATCTCCCTAAATTTTGCGTTTAAGTACATAATGTGTCATACAAAATATTATTTCTTATTGAATATTCTATCTGACTATTAAGTGCATTAAATCCAAAAATGAAAAAAAACGTTATTTTCCCCTGATTTCATTCATCGTGTGATAAAACTAAAATAATACATTTATTTTTGATTTTTTTTGTTCCATCATGTTTTTACCCGACTGCAAGAGGGTTATGTTTTTCGCGCGTATCTTGTATGTAAGTTTGTATGTAATATTCTTTATTACCTCATATCTTTCAAACGGCTGAACGGATTTCCATGATTGACATATCGTTAGATTTGTCTCGTCAGCCCAAGTGTTCTTAAGAAGGTGGCGTTATAAAAAAACCAACATGGCGGCTGTACGGTGCTATTATAAGATTTATAAGTAGTGGAAAAAACATTTTTTTTTAGAATACTGCAATATTGGGTGTCAAATTAAAGGGCTTATTATAAGGATTTCAAAAAGGTATATCATATAAATAATAACTAAAAAGAAATAAATAAAAAATAAATTTAAAAAAAATTAAAAACCCGCCTGCATAAAAAGACAAGTCAACTGAAAAGATGGAAACAAGATTAAATATTCAAGGCAACATTATAACATGCAGTCGGAGGCATATAACTCAAATCATTCATAATGTCACTTTCTTTATGCATGCCTCCGACTGCATGTTATAATGTTGCCTTGAATATTTAATCTTGTTTCCATCTTTTCAGTTGACTTGTCTTTTTATGCAGGCGGGTTTTTAATTTTTTTTTAAATTTATTTTTTACTGCAAGAGGGTTATGTTTTTCGCGCGTATCTTGTATGTTTGTATGTAATATTCTTTATTACCTCATATCTTTTAAACGGCTGAACGGATTTCCATGATTAACATATCGTTAGATTTATCTTGCCAGCCCAAGTGTTCTTAAGAAAGTGGCGTTATAAAAAAACCAACATGGCGGCTGCACGGTGCTATTATACGTAGTGGAAAAAAAAATTTTTTTTAGAATACTGCAATATGGGTGTCAAATTAAAGGCCTCATTATAAGGATTTCAAAAAAGTATATCATGATTGTAATAGATAATAACTAAAAAGAAATAAATAAAAAAATAAATTCAAAAAAATTAAAAACCCGCCTGCATAAAAAGACAAGTCAACTGAAAAGATGGAAACAAGATTAAATATTAAAGGCAACATTATAACATGCAGTCGGAGGCATATAAAGGTCACAGCACACTATAACGGCACCGCAACTGCACAGCAACAGCACGGCGTCACCTCGAATTTAGGCTACGGCTAGCCACCAGCGCGCCGTAAGCACGCGGTCGGCGCGCCGTAAGACGGTTCTCACACTGGCGACGCGCGCGGTCGCGGGGCTCCCGCGCGCGTCTTTTATTTTGTATGCAAGTACATCAATTTGTATAGAAAACCGCTTGGTCCAACACACCGAAGCCGCGCCTCGGCGCGGGAGCGCGTGACGCCGCGTGCCGCCGGCGGCACGCGGCGTCGCGCGCCAGCAGGCGCGGAAATCGCGGGGTACAACACACTGAGCTCCATAGTATCGTGCCGGTTTTTGTACGTAAGCGCGGGGCCGTCGTCTGACGCCGATCGGCGCGGAGGCGCGTCGAAAACCGCCCGAATAGGCGGCGCGCTGATCCGTCGCCGCGCGCGTGAAACGCCAAACCGCGCCCCGCGACGGCGCGCGCCGGCAGTGTGAGAATCGCCTAAGCGCGCGGACCGCGTGCCGTCCGCGCGCCGCACGCGAGGTGTAAGCTACTTTGCATATGATGTTGTTTCGCTGGCGACTCGGAGTCACAGCGCGCTGTTAGCACGCGGTCGGCGCGCGGTCCGCTCGCTCTAATTTAGCTCTAATTTGAATGACAAATTAATTGCTGGGTTGGAGCGGTGCTGTTGCGGTGCCGTTATATGTGCCATGACCTTTACTCAAATCATTCATAAATGTCACTTTCTTTATGCATGCCTCCGACTGCATGTTATAATGTTACCTTTAATATTTAATCTTGTTTCCATCTTTTCAGTTGACTTGTCTTTTTATGCAGGCGAGTTTTTAATTTTTTTGAAATTTTATACGGGTCTGCAGCGATCAAACTCAAATTTATCAAAATCGGTGACTTATGCATATTCCCTATTGGTTGATAATGGTGATAGAGACTCCTCTAGCTAACCAATGCCATGTCAACTAAGTCTTCATTGATTTTAGTTCTAATATCTTTTTTTTAGTCTACCTTCCTCACATGTAGAGTACCTAGGGATGAATTGTTTTACTGTCAATTTCATAGTGTCTTTTAAAAATTAGATTTGGGAAGACTACTTTTCGATTTAGGGATCCGTTTGCGTAAGCTTTAAAGTAGGTACACAATTTTGTTAGAGTGAAGACTCCCCTCTCCCCACTACTACGAAAACGATTGCTTTTGTATACGTAAAAATATTTAGGACAGTATAGTACATTAATGAAGTTAAAAGGAAAACTAGGCAGGCTTTCCAGTTGCCGAGTAATGGTCGATCAACTTATAAATATGTAAATAAATGTAAAATGTAAATATGGTATAAAAGTATTCAAAAATGGTAAAATATGGGTCACGTAGTATGGGTACGTTCCCTTACTACTTATCCTCCTCAGACCCGACGCATCATTTTAATACCTAGATATTTGAATAATTTTTTATATGTACACAGGGTCCATAATAGGATAACATGGTTTGCGCGGGCCATATTTTTATATAGAAAACGTAAAGTTGTAGGCGCAAAGAAAACATACGACAAGCTAAAGAGATTATCTAGTTGCTACGTGACGGTGTGACGGGGCAGCCGTTTGGAGAAAAAGAAAAGAAAGGGCTGTGCGTCAACAAAAAAATTATATTGATAAGAAAATTACGAGAGATAGGGTCGCGGGGAGAAGCCCCTTAATTTGTGTTCCGCGGATCGTCACTTCCCTGTGTCTGCCGGCTTCGTCGCGCAGGTGGTCGGCGACGGATGGAGGTGGGCCACAATAGTTAGGGAGGCGAGGTAGCTAAATGGCGTAATTCAACGGCGCCGTCGAGACCTATCAAAATCGAAAGAAAAAATAATTTCGAAAAGAAAAGCTCGTATGGTAAAAACCATTTTAGCGGTGGGTTTGGCGTGTACGGTTTTTCAAAAATGTAAAAAAAAACAGTTACTTGGGCATTCTCGAGCGCGTCAGATATTCATACTACGTATGCCCCAAGTGCCTCTGATAACAACGGTATACTAATCTGCCGGTTTGCGTGGTGGGGGTAGGCATATAAAGTAGTCAAAAATGCAAAAAAAAAAAAATTTACTCGAGCGCGTCAGATTTTCGGAAGGGGTGTTAAGTAGGCCCCAAGGAAGCTCCCTTTAAAAAAACTGACGATTTCGGCGTGACCATAAGTTACGATGAATTTTTGAAAATGCAAAAAAAACGTTTTTTTGAAATACTCGAGCGCGTCAGATTTTCATAGGGGAGGTTTATCTCGGTATCCTGAAAGCATATTTTCTTAATCTGACAAAAATGTTGGTGTGTTCTCTTAATCTGACCGGAAAGGTTTTTTGTTTTTTTTTTCCTTTCTTTCTCCTTGATAGAACGGAGAATTTAAGAATGACAATAAAGCGATAGTTACAACCAACGTAAATGTAGATGAAATGTAGTACGAATTGTATTATTTATTGTATAAAAAAATGAAATGATATAAAAAATGGATTATACTTCAGGATTCTTCCTTCGATATTAGTACTATTAACACATGTAGTATCGCTTGCATGTATCACCACTTAGCACGTTATTTTAGAGTAATAACCTAAAAAACCTAAAAAGAGAAGGTATTTGATTTAGAATTGACAGATATTTTGACATTTCCGGCTCGAATTCTCCTCGCCGCCATTCGGCGCCAACCCTTTTCATTCGCTTTTCGTGCTTCGCCACGGACGCACGCATACAATCTCAAAGTGAGAATTCTTCAGAATTATATTTTATACAGTGAAAATTTAATCATACTTAGTTAAAATGCTTCGTGCAGAAAGGAAAAAAGTTTTCAAGACGGAAGAGGACAAGAAGAAGAATACAAGATGGAGAAACACTATTAAATGCGTAACTGCCATTTTGGGCTTTTACCGTTTACTTGGCTTGAACGCGTAACTGCCAGACTGGGCTTTTACCGTTTACTTGCCTTAACTGCATAATTGTTTGCTTACCTTTATGAATGCGTAACTGCCATACTGGGCTTTTACCAAATATATTTATTTTACTTTAATGTACATGAGTACAAAAAAGAGCGGACTTAATGCTAATAGCATTCTCTCCCAAACAACGTTGTTTGCTGAGATTTAAAAATGCGTAACTGCTACACTGGGCTTTTACCATTTAATTACTTAATTTTGTCTGACACGAACTTACCATACTGGGTACTTTCTGTCTTATGGCATGTGTCTAATAAGGCATGAACCAAATATCTTTTGCACTCGAAATAGTCACACTGGACTATTTCACCGCATAGATAGGTCAGACAACGCAACTGCAACAAGTGCAGCAACTCAAAGTGCCCCTGATGACGCGACAGTGTAAAAAGCAAGCTGCCCTCAAAGGTTACCATGTTGGAACCGTTGCCGAGCACCAATCGGGTGACTCCGCCGTCCGCCGAATTCGCCGACATCCGCTTTCCAGCCAGGTGGCTGCTCTGCTGGAGCTGCAACAGCAGCCCTGACAACAGCTTAGTTCATCAGGTATGAATTTTGATATCATAGATATCCTTGGTGTTGCGTTGATCCCAACGGAATAATAGAGTACCATCGGTACTGAGATAAATTTCTGGCTTGCAAAATTTATATAATATAATTATGTATGATTTTATTATACACATTGTTACAACTGTAACGAAAAACTGCCAGTATAACGTTCATAAGCAGAGCTATAAATAAATGCTAAAATTTATCAACTTCATGGAACCAGATAATAAGTTATACAGCAACTAGCTGATACCTGATATTTCACAATTTTTATGTGAAATAGCTTCTATTAATATAGGTATGTACGCCTAACATGAGCCTGCTGATAGAAATTTCAATAAGAAATTGAATAATAGAATCCATACATTTTGTTATCCATAAATGCAGTAAGTGTTTATTACTGTGTATGTACCACAGTTTTAATAAGTAAAAACTTTAAACATTTGCCTTAACTAGGAGATCCTATGTTTCAGGCTTATTATTTATGTTTAATCACTAACTAATTAGTATGTTTATTTCTAAGCTATGCCCTTGTAAAATGTAAAAATTACCTGTCTATTAATTTTCAAATTGAATTTGTGTGTGTAAAACATAAATTGATTGATCTTAATGATAATGATTCTGATGTGTAGAAATTATTAGCCAAGTGAATATATTATAGTGATAATGAAGCTTAAGGAGCAGCTTTCCAATATAGAACACCTTTTTTATGACAGTAATTTAAGACAGTGTTTTGCTCTTTATACATTATACAATGGGGCATTGCAACATTCATTTGTTGTGCACAACATACATTTTATTATAAACAGAAGGCATATGGTCAACTCAAGTGTAATTGATGCTGTCCACTTAAAAGGCCACCAACAGTTGAGTCGAATATGAATGATGCATTGGCCACAGGCCTGAGGTTAACGATATTGATCAACGAAAAAACTGTAAGTAAACCGGGCGCAGTACTTAAATAAAACATAAATTTATATATTTATTTGTTGGTACATTTTGTTTTAAAACAATTTAAACTTGAAAACAACAAACGAAACATGCAGCCAGGTATACCATATGCTTAATTCCGACGGCAAACGTATATCCAGACGCGGCGACGAAGCTCCATCAACGATTTCTTTCGTCGATAGCAGCAGACCCGCAGGCGGGCGTTACGGTCCATCGAAACAGTTGCCGAGGAATCGAGGATACATTCGTCAACATTCACATTCGATCATCGTATGCGGGGTAAGGATACTCGTAAGGATCTGGTGCAGCATTTATCTGTATTCAGCGAATACAAGCAGTGGTCGCCAACTATAGGCACATAGGCGTCCACATAGTTGTTTGGTCTAAATTCGACATGAGTGAAAATACTATTTTCACTGCGCTAGGAGAGCACCAAGATTATTATTATTATTTTCTTTTATACTCACTCGTACTCACTTGTGCCATCTCCAGAGATATATATTAAATTCTAACATTAATTTGACTAAAATTCGGGCGAAATACATAACAGCCACATAATACGTATGTATTTTAGTGACAGACAATAATTTGTCAACTACACATTAAGTTGAAGGTTCAACATCTCTGTTCGAGAAAAAATGTTTTATCAGGTTGTCATATCGGGTTTAGTTAAAATCTAACAGAAGTCATATTAGTATAAACTGTAAAAACGTTATCCTATCATAAGAATAAAAAATGCTTATTGTTTATAACAAAACACATTCTAGAAATCCCAGAAGTCGCATTATTATAAACAGTATAAAAGTTAACCTATATTGAAAATAAAAAATGGTTATTGTTTGTAAGAAAACAAGAATACAACATAGAAGTCTTTGCATTTTAGAAATCCCATCAACTTTATGGTTTTAATATTGAAAAAGTAATAGAAATATACGAATTTAAATTCTTAACTTTTGGGTATTGTAGTGCCCATATTTTTACAAAATTTATGCCACCGGCTACGACTTCTTAGACAGCATTATCTCCCTGTTATATTGGACATAATATTTACTCTAACAATGTGTCTCAGAACATTTTTTAAAGAATTGAGATACACAATAAATTTAAACACATTTTTTTCTTTATACAGCTACCTTCACAACTTTCCATTACATTCCAGGTCTTTAACAAGAAAAACATTCATAAAACTGCAAAATAAATTATGACTATTTTATGAATGTATTAAACCTGTAGATACCGGTATAATATTATATTTTACTTTATTTAGTTGAATGTCATCGATACTTACACCGAATTAGAGAAGACATAGTTGTGGAATATTTTTCTCTGGTACCTCTCAACAACGGGGTAGACTGGGGGACACTTGTGGCCAGGAATCAAAACATTGAAAAATAATTGCATATAAATTATCTAGCTAGAACATGTAGCTTATTATATTTTCATTGCCTTTTTTATTATTGTATTCGGTGTAAAGTATTCTAGTCGTTATTATTTGATTCACTTATTCAAAAAATTATTACCAGTTTTGGTATTTTCGGATTGAAATTGAGTAAATTCGAATGCAAGTCGAATTAGGTAGTAGAAATAAAATATAGTAGGAATATTTTTCTTCATTCCTAGCATTTGGATCCCAAAGCGATTATTTTTTAATTTTAGATTTTAGCATTCACAACGCTATTTTTGTTTAGTGCCTATTTTATTTACAAAGACAATTCTGTCACTATCAATCGAACAAGCTATTATTTTTATTCTTTTGTACCAGTTTCTTAGTGTTACAATTCTGCCATCATGATCGTCACAATTTTAAGCCTTGATACCCATTGTTTACATGTAATATAGTGTCTATTAAAGTACTAACATCCTATAACTTCCAATTCCAGGGACGGAAATTCATCGCACAAATAGCCTGGTTTGTATAACATTATCAAGGTGATATTATTTTACAGGTATATTACTGTGTTATTTAAGCTTGTATGTCTGCTGATACTATCAGAAAGTACAGAGCTTGGTTATAAAAATGGTTCGATTATTCACCAAATAACAATATAGACATAATAAACACAGAAGTGTGTAACACAATTATTAGTATTATTTAATATTGGATTCATTATTGATTTCACAATATGAGCTAATCTCAAGGTTTGGTATCGAATTTAACTACGCCTTGGCGTAGACTTACATTGCTCAAATACAATGGATATCTGAGATTTCTTATTACTATTTATTAAATATTTTCTCAATTGTTTTTTTTTCTAACTTTTCTAACTTAACAAAAAAAAAAGTTTCACATTGAGGTACCTTGCCTATTGCAGATAGAATGAAAACAATATAATCTATTAATTATTTGTTTACTTCAAGTATGAAACATGAATTCTTCTTAGTTTGACATAAACCATTCTATAATTACCTTCTTTTTCGAGAATGCTACATATTATTATTATAATAAACATTTCATAATCACTTCTTTTTATTTATAAATATAAAATAAAAATAGTAATACATATTAAAAAAAAAAAAGAAATGAAATTCTTATATGTAGAATAGATAATGGATTACTGAAATGTAAAATTCAATGATAGTGGAGTAGACTCAAATCCATGGTAACCAGTTTTAGCACTCGACGTACGCCGATACCTATAAAAGTATGTTATGGTTATGTAGCCATAACATTTATTTTTTATTATAGAAATTCCACGTAACGATATCGTCACGTGGCGAAATGGTAGATGATTTCACTATCTTTGCAAGATATCATCGATTAATGATAAATAATTAAACTGAATTTTCCTAACGAATCTTGCTTATTTTTTTTTTTATTTTTTTTGGTTCCAACCATCTTTATGTACCATATTTGCTACCAAAACATTAAGAATTATGTTAAATGTGACTGATTTTCTTTTTTAAATTTAAAAGACTAATTACACAAGAGATGATATTTCCATTTTCTTATATAATGCTTTAAACATCTACATGTGTTAATAGTACTAATATCGAAGGAAGAATCCTGAAGTATAATTGATGATTAAACGAACTTACCTGTAAGTGAAGTTCTATCATAATTATACGAAGGATTCTTCCGAAGATATTAGTATAGAGTCCCACCCTCCCTACTGCTTATTGTTAATTACAATAAGTGTTCACCCACTGAAGAAAATGAGGTAATATCATACGATTTGGACTTTAAACTAAATGAAAAGGGTTGGCGCCGAATGGCGGCGAGGAGAATTCGAGCCGGAAATGTCAAAATATCTGTCAATTCTAAATCAAATACCTTCTATTTTTAGGTTTTTTAGGTTATTACTCTAAAATAACGTGCTAAGTGGTGATACATGCAAGCGATACTACATGTGTTAATAGTACTAATATCTTCGGAAGAATCCTTCGTATAATTATGATAGAACTTCACTTACAGGTAAGTTCGTTTAATCATCAATTATAATTGTATTGTTAAGTATGATCTTTACATTTTTGCTCAATACAATTCATCTTCTTCTTCTTCTTCACTCGAACTTTCATATTGTGGCTCCTCATCCACAATTCTTTCCTGCTGATTGCCTGCAACATCCGGAACAATTATTTCTATTCAGTAATTTCGTTGAGAGAATATTATAGAAGTACAAAAATTTACCTGAATCAAGCGTCTCGTCATTCCTGTCCTCAGTGTCATTCATTTTGTTTATTTAAACTTTTTTTTTGTAAAATGTATCGTTCGCGACTTATATGCCGCAACGCGTTTTTCGGAAGACGAAATGGCTCCTCCACACTCCCGGTCATGCGGAAACCGGCAGATTTTGTATTTTTAGTACGTTTTAGATTATATTCTTCAAAATAAAAAAAAAAAAAATCGCGCTCGAGAATGCCGGATTAACGTTTTTTTTTTACAAGTTCGCGACCCTATAACTCGGCGGCGTCAAGGACTTATCGTCAGATTAGTTAAATTTAGTCTTAAAACACTAAAATCAACCCCCAATATCTTAATCTGACGCGCTCGAGTATTTCAGACTATCGATTTTTTTTTACTAATCTGATCGTCTATCCTAGGCGCGCGTCACTACATATAGAGCTAAATACTTTACAAGGTTGTTCTATTAGGTCCAAGGTATCTCTCATATCTTAAACTGCCACGCTCGAGTATTACCGAAAATTCCCCTATTCGCCTCCCTAACTACAAGTTGGTGTTCGGGCGCGTAGTGCGGGCGTTGTCCAAGCGTGAAACGTCCCGGGAAGAAAATGTCCCAGCGTGAAACGTCCCGGGAAGAAAATGTCCCAGCGTCAAAATCCGTGCGTAAAAACGTCCCAGCGTCAAAATTGCGTATAAATCACACATGTTTTTTTTTACAGATGATTGTAAAAAAAAAACAGAAAATCATCAAAAGCGCTTGTCGCGGGCAATATTTTTGGTGTAAATAATAGCGAAAACGTATTGAATTCTACATTAAAATATACTGTAACGTACTGTGCAGTTGCTCCAATAATTTTTTTTCAAGAAAGATAATTGTGCAAAAGATTATTAAGATATTTATATAATGTGGTACCAAATGATCTGATGATACTTAAACAGGTGATAGTTTTGCTTAAACTGAATAACTTTCTCCAAGGAACATAGGGCGAAAAACGAAAAAAAATTTTCATACTCTCATACAACATGTGCTAGTCTGGTCAGCTGACCGACTTACTATGGAAAGGCGAAAAAAAAATCGGTTTTCGACCTATGTTCTATGGAGAAAGTTGTTCAGTTTAAGCAACACTATCACCTGTTTAAGTATCATTAGATAATTTGGTACCACCTTATATAGGGTCATTTTGTATTCACCATCCAAAGGACATCATCCATTTTTGTCCAAATGTGGAAGTGCCGGCCAAAAAGCAAAAGTGCTTTATTCTGATAGATTATGTCCACCTAAGCATTTCTTATTATGGCACTGAAGCTGTAGCATCACTGTACTAGATTTTAATTGAGTTCAAAAAGTCTGTCTTTTCATACATTTTGACAAATCTGAAGCGGTGCTACAGCTTCGGTGCCATAATAAAAAATGCTTAGGTGGACAAAATCTATCAGAATAAAGCACTTTTGTCTTTTGGCTGGCAATTTCATATTTGGACCAAAAATGTATGAAACATGGATGATGTCCTTTTAAGGATTTGTTCATTCCATGAAGCTAAACAACTTTTTCTAAGGAACACATGGCCAATTATGTGAAAAAAAATCGACTGTTCATACAAATTAAAGAGAGCACGTGATCAGTTTAGTATGGGAGGGCCAAAATTTTGTGGCGAAATTCGACATATGTTTCTTAGAGAAGGTTTTTTCAAATCAAATCAAATTCAAATCAAATTGTTTTATTTGCAGAATATAGGTAGTTACAATAATTGGTGTTGTATTACAAAATTTGAGCGCTGTATTCTTACCCAATGGGTGTGCAAAATTAATCATTACATAGAAAAAGTCAAACAATTAACATCATGAATAAATATCGATTAAAAGAAATGTCACATAATAATAATAATACATTACAATAAATTTAAATGTCAGTGTCACATAGGTATTCGGTCAACGTATAATAGGTTTTATTTATCAAAAAATCTTTAAGTGCCAATTTATATTTCATTATATTATCAATTTGTCTTATTTCTTTCGGCAAAAATATTGTATATTTTTGGAGCAATACCATAAATATTGTTTCTAAAGAGAGCAGTTTTATGTGGTATTTGACACAGCTTATCATTATGCCTCTTCGATGAAAATTTAATAAATAAGTTCAAATTCGACTTAACAAAAACACACACTTCGAATATATATAAACATGGTACTGTCAAAATTTTTAACTGTTTGAAGTAAGGGCAACAGGAGTCGGTAGGACGAAGTCTACGAACACACTTTTTTTTAGTTTCATGGACTGGATACATCCTTGAAATTTTGATGGTAAGTTTAGAATGACCCTGTACTGTATATTTATTTTATAGAGTGTCCCTTATAGGGGACTTTCGGTTTAAATGGTACGAAAAAGGAGTAAATTGAAACTCAAAGATATTGAAGTAATAGTATTTTTATTATCAAAAAAATCAATATTTTTCGTGATATTGCTTGTAGCAATTTCACCCAACGACTAAACACAAATACATATTGTAAGTGGAGCAATTGACCCTTGCCTTTTTACTTTTGCATCCTGGTAAGCGACATCTGTGGTCACACGACTCATTATCAATAATATTGGCAAATGACTGGTCACAGCAGCCCTTACCTGCAAGTGAATCATCGTTTGTTTCTGAGTTATCGCGAGTTATAGAATCTTCGCAATGTAAGTACTCTTATATTTTAATTGGTGACATGAACATTGATTTGTTTAAACGTAATTCGGTGCGCACGACATATCTTAATGCCATGTGTGACAAAGGGCTAGACTGTGGGATTACGCAGTACACGCGTGTGGAAACAAAAGGCGGTAAAATAACAAAATCGTGTATTGATCACATCTTTTTACGTGCGATTTACTGTCGTGACGTACACACAGCTGTTATAAACAGTAAGATTGCTGACCACTACATAACCGGTTCCGTTATTATTTGCGACTCGGAAAACAATGAAACTGGGTACAGATATATAAATAGATTCGATAATCAACAACTGGTGAATGAGTTACGTAAAATTAACTGGCAGCCTGTTATGGAGTTAACCAATCCGAATGATATTTTTAAATACATTACAAACCAATTTTCGCAAGTGTATAAGAGTTGTAAGAAGAAATGTAAAATAAAAATAGGCAAACGCTACGATTGTAAATGGGCAAATAGTCGTTTAATTTATATGTGCAAAAAAAGGAAGAACTTTTTGAAATTTGGAAACAAGATGAAAGCAACAAAGTAAATTTATTATTATATAATAAGTATAGAAATCTTACAAATAAATATATAAATAAGACAAGAAATAAGCACATTAAACAGACTATATCTGATAACTTCCAAAATTCAAAAAAAGTATGGCAAATTATTAACTGTGTCTGTGGTAAAATTTATAAGTCTTTAGATGACGTCATATTAAAACATTTTAAGGACGATTTAAAAACAATTTGTAATAAATTTGCATATGGTTTCTCAGATAACATTAAAAACTTAAACACTAGCTGTAATGTTAAGTTATTATCAGATAATTCGTATCAGATGGAATCAAATATGTCAATTAGAATTAAGTTTGCAACAAACGAAATTATACATAAAATAATTAATAACATGAATAAGAATAAAAGTCCAGGTATTGATAGCATCAGAGTAAAAGACTTATTATGTATAAGCGAAGAGATCACTCCAGTAATTTGTCACCTAATTAATGCGTGTATTTCCGCGTCACTTTATCCTGATCAGCTTAAAATAGGCATAATCAGACCTGTGCATAAAAAGAGTTGCTATAGCAATATAGACAACTATAGGCCGATTACAATATTATCTTGCATCGATAAAGTAGTTGAGAGATACCTCGGTAACGAATTAACAGATTTTTTAACAAACAACAAATTAATTAATGACAAACAGCACGGGTTCCAAAGAGGGCGTAGTACCTCGCAGCTGCTTTCTCGATTTGTCGATGAGGTCAACCATCACCTGGATAATCGGAATCATGTGCTGGTTGTCTTCATTGACTTCAGTAAGGCATTTGATGTTTTGAATTATAGTATGCTTTTTTCTAAGTTGCAGCAGATTGGTGTGCGGGGCCCAATGTTGGAATGGTTTCGAGATTATCATAAAAATAGGCATACATTAGTCAGTGTAAATGGGGACACCAGTGATCCTATTCCCACAGAACAGGGCACGGCCCAGGGTTCAATCCTGGGACCTACTGAATATCTGGTCTACGTTAACGACATGTGCAATCTCTTCCAAAATGGCTCCGTGTACCAATTTGCTGATGACACATGTTTGATTGCGCACAGTAAGGACATTTGTGAGGCGCAGAAAATTATGCAATACAATTATGACTTACTATGCAAATGGGCGCACGATATGGGTCTTGTTATCAATGCCAATAAAACAAAACTTTTGCATAGGTATAAGATCGCCCTACATAAAATGTCTTACTGATCCAACTGTAATATCACATAGCCACCAATGTTTGCATGACCAGCCTGTCTCGTGTAGCTGTGAAAAACTTGAAATGGTAAGTCAGCATACTTATCTGGGCGTCATCATTGATAAACATCTTAATTGGAGACCTCATGTAGAATACATATGTAACAAATTAAGATCACTTCGAGCTAAATTTTCTATCCTTAAATTTAAATTACCTTACAATATACTAAGAATGTTGTACTTATCATTAGGTGAATCAATAATAGGTTATGGACTCAGTAGCTATGGTCGAACATATAAAACTAACATTGACTTAATATACAAACTTCAACTAAGCATACTTAAAACAATTATCCCAAAATATTTAAGAAAAAAATATAAAGAAAATGAAATAGGGTTGTTGAAACACTGCAGAATTATGTCAGCTTACAATAAAATTAATTATCAAATAGTACTTGAGGACTACCATAACATTGAGTCCCTAACTGCTAAAGTTAGGCATAGTAAACTGCGCAAACTAAACAGTACACCAATGTTTGTTCTACCTAAATATAATAATGAATATGGTAAAAGGACGTGGAAATATACGCTACCCAACAGTGGCGAGGGGTAAAATTATGGCGAAGGTAAGCCGCTCTACAAAAATGATGAAAAATGTTATGATCTGCATAGTGGATTAGTGAGGTGGGATTTCCAGAGGTAAGCCGATGGGAATCGACTTGTATGTACCCTTCGCCACTGCTACCCAATATATTAAACAGGCTTCCGCATACATTGCAAAATAGTATCTTAAAGAATTACAAGACCTGTAAACATTTATTAAAAAAATACTATATACTGGGATCAAGTGAATGATTATAAATATAATGCTGTAATACGACTCATTCGTGCAAGTATAAACCTCAATTAGGTTTTAAGCGCGTCTAGTTTTTAACTTCTATAATTGTTATGTTATGAACAAATAAATAAAAAAAAAATAAAAAAAGGGGGTTTGGGTATAAATTATTTTTTGCGGCTGATAGCTGGTTTTCATCGTCACCTGAATATTCGCTGGAGCTATATCCATCACCTTCTTGCTGGCTTATTTTGCAAGCGGATACGCTTACATGGTCGTCATCGTCAGAAAAAAACCATCTAGAACTGAATTGTTATCGTCGAACTCCAGAATTGACTGTATTTCTTGTTTAGATAAGCCTGTGAAATGATATAGGTAATGGGATTACACTCATTTATTAAATCTTTAAACCGAGTTTCCCCTCGAGACACATGCAAATGAGGAATCAGTATGGTAAAACCTATGCTTGTAATACAACAAAAAAGTGTTTATTTCCGGAAACCTTCTCGACACATTACTTCGCGAATTTAAACAAAACATGCGTTAATCTCATAAAAAATAATTATAACTTACCGCAGGTAGCCACATATTTTACGTTATCAGTACTTACTCCCGCAACTTCAAACTGTCAAAACAAACACTTCCCGGTAAATAACTTGCAAAAGTTTTATTTCTTAGGATTGCGCCACATCTATTTGAACATTATTACAACCATTTCTTTAGTATTTACGCAAACTGTCGTGTGAGCGACACTGGTAAAATTGTCCCCTATACGGGACTTCAGTATTGAGGAGGTGCGTGGCCCGTTAACGCACCTACCTGGCAGGTTTTTAATTGTTATTTTGTTTAGGGCTGTATTTTTTATTTTGTCGTTAAACTTTATCAGTGACGCTGTGCGACGCAGCGCGGAAGGAATAAGAAAAGTTTGCGAAATTACAGGAAAATAGAATCGGTTATTATACGGTCGCGGGTCACGGTGAATAAACCAATACTTAGCAAAATAATTAGCCAGCACTATCGATATGGCGATGACTTGTCAGTATGACTATGTCCGCGGTTTGGATGTGGTTTGGATCATCGAAAAATCGAGGGCGATGATATCAACACCTTTATTGTGTGATATGTTATAGGAGCACGTGCCACTCAGACCTTAGGAGTTTAATTTAGGAAGATACCTACTCAATTATAACATACTTATGTAAGTATAACTAATACTTTAATCTGTTTTATTTAATACAGACCTACCTATTTGTATAGCTGAGATTTCTTTTTTGAAATATAGAGAATAAGTGACTTTTGCCCTCGATGTTGTCCATGTGGAAATACATTTCTTGGAAATAATGAAGCATAATGTCCTTCTCCGAGGTCCAAACGTCAGTTTTATTTATTCTTAGGGTCCAAACTATCTCTTTAAAGTACCTACTAGAATTTGTCCTAATTGGTCTAGCTAGTGATTTAAAAATTTTACAAACGATCGAACACAGATTGTTATTTTATCGCACAGGCTGTAAACACGCGCCAAGCACCTGCGCGGGCACAATGAATGTATTAAAGGCAATGATATATCATTGATTAAATAAAGGTAGGTTAATTTATTAGATTGATTTTGCGGTTCAAGCATCTTCACCTTCATTATTAATAAAAAAATCTAACGTAATAAAATGTTAATTCTGATCGTTATGCAAATCATTTCCAGCTACTATAATACACTTTACTACGGCAAAATTTGATATACCTACCTAAAAAGGTGATTGGTTTGCCAAAAATTATTACATTCGTTTAAAATTGAAGTATCACAAAATGATGCTAAATTAATGATTAAACGAACTTACCTGTAAGTGAAGTTCTATCATAATTATGCGAAGGATTCTTCCGAAGATATTAGTACTATTAACACATGTAGTATCGCTTGCATGTATCACCACTTAGCACGTTATTTTAGAGTAATAACCTAAAAAACCTAAAAAGAGAAGGTATTTGATTTAGAATTGACAGATATTTTGACATTTCCGGCTCGAATTCTCATCGCCGCCATTCGGCGCCAACCTTTTCATTTAGTTTAAAGTACAAATCGTATGATATTTCCTCATTTTCTTCAGTGGGTGAACACTTATTGTAATTAACAATAAGCAGTAGGGAGGGTGGGACTCTATACTAATATCTTCGGAAGAATCCTTCGCATAATTATGATAGAACTTCACTTACAGGTAAGTTCGTTTAATCATTAATTATGCTTCAGGATTCTTCCTTCGATATTAGTACTATTAACACATGTAGATGTTTAAAGCATTATATAAGAAAATGGAAATATCATCTCTTGTGTAATTAGTCTTTTAAATTTAAAAAAGAAAATCAGTCACATTTAACATAATTCTTAATGTTTTGGTAGCAAATATGGTACATATAGATGGTTGGAACCAAAAAAAAAATAAGCAAGATTCGTTAGGGAAATTCAGTTTAATTATCATTAATCGATGATATCTTGCAAAGATAGTGAAATCATCTACCATTCCGCCGTGTTACGTGGAATTTCTATAATAAAAAATAAATGTTATGGCTACATAGCCATAACATACCTATATAGGTATCGGCGTACGTCGAGTGCTAAAACTGGTTACCATGGATTTGAGTCTACTCCACTATCATTGAATTTTACATATCAGTAATCCATTATCTATTCTACATATAAGAATTTCATTTCTTTTTTTTTTCTTTTTTAATATGTATTACTTTTTTTATTTTATATTTATAAATAAAAAGAAGTGATTATGAAATGTTTATTATAATAATAATATGTAGCATTCTCGAAAAAGAAGGTAACTATAGAATGGTTTATGTCAAACTAAGAAGAATTCATGTTTCATACTTGAAGTAAACAAATAATTAATAGATTATATTGTTTGCATTCTATGTGCAATAGGCAAGGTACCTCAATGTGAAACTTTTTTTTTTTTTTTTTTTAAGTTAGAAAAGTTAGAAAAAAAACTAATTGGAAAATATTTAATAAATAGTAATAAGAAATCTAAGATATCCATTGTATTTGAGCAATGTAAGTCTACGCCAAGGCGTAGTTAAATTCGATACCAAACCTTGAGATTAGCTCATATTGTGAAATCAATAATGAATCCAATATTAAATAATACTAATAATTGTGTTACACACTTCTGTGTTTATTATGTCTATATTGTTATTTGGTGAATAATCGAACCATTTTTATAACCAAGCTCTGTACATTCTGATAGTATCAGCAGACATACAAGCTTAAATAACATAGTAATATACCTGTAAAATAATATCACCTTGATAATGTTGTACAAACCAGTCTATTTGTGCGATGAATTTCCGTCCCTGGAATTGGAAGTTATAGGATGTTAGTACTTTAATAGACACTATATTACATGTAAACAATGGGTATCAAGGCTTAAAATTGTGACGATCATGATGGCAGAATTGTAACACTAAGAAACTGGTATAAAAGAATAAAAATAATAGCTTGTTCGATTGATAGTGACAGAATTGTCTTTGTAAATAAAATAGGCACTAAACAAAAATAGCGTTGTGAATGCTAAAATCTAAAATTAAAAAATAATCGCTTTGGGATCCAAATGCTAGGAATCAAGAAAAATATTTCTACTTTATTTTATTTCTCCAACTTATTCGACTTGCATTCGAATTTACTCAATTTCAATCCGAAAATACCAAAACTGGTAATAATTTTTTGAATAAGTGAATCAAATAATAACGACTAGAATACTTTACACCGAATACAATAATAAAAAAGGCAATGAAAATATAATAAGCTACATGTTCTAGCTAGATAATTTATATGCAATTATTTTTCAATGTTTTGATTCCTGGCCCTAAGTGTCCCCCAGTCTACCCCGTTGTTGAGAGGTACCAGAGAAAAATATTCCACAACTATGTCTTCTCTAATTCGGTGTAAGTATCGATGACATTCAACTAAATAAAGTAAAATATAATATTATACCGGTATCTACAGGTTTAATACATAATATTTTATGAATAATAGTCATAATTTATTTTGCAGTTTTGTGAATGTTTTTCTTGTAAAAGACCTTAATGGAAAGGTGTGAAGGTAGCTGTATAAAAAAATGTGTTTAAATTTATTGTGTATCTCAATTCTTTGAAAAATGTTCTGAGACACATTGTTAGAGTAAATATTATGTCCAATATAACAGGGATATAATGCTGTCTAAGAAGTCGTAGCCGACGGCATAAATTTTGTAAAAATATGGGCACTACAATACCCAAAAGTTTAGAATTTAAATTCTTATATTTCTATTACTTTTCCAATATTAAAACCATAAAGTTGATGGGATTTCTAAAATGCAAAGACTTCTATGTTGTATTCTTGTTTTCTTCTTGTTTTCTTACAAACAATAACCATTTCTTATTTTCAATATAGGTTAACTTTTATACTGTTTATAATAATGCGACTTCTGGGATTTCTAGAATGTGTTTTGTTATAAACAATAAGCATTTTTTATTCTTATTATAGGATAACGTTTTTACAGTTTATACTAATATGACTTCTGTTAGATTTTAACTAAACCCGATATGATAACCTGATAAAACATTTTTTCTCGAACAGAGATGTTGAACCTTCAACTTAATGTGTAGTTGACAAATTATTGTCTGTCACTAAAATACATACGTATTATGTGGCTGTTATGTATTTCGCCCGAATTTTAGTCAAATTAATGTTAGAATTTAATATATATCTCTGGAGATGGCACAAGTGAGTACGAGTGAGTATAAAAGAAAATAATAATAATCTTGGTGCTCTCCTAGCGCAGTGAAAATAGTATTTTTACTCATGTCGAATTTAGACCAAACAACTATGTGGACGCCTATGTGCCTATAGTTGGCGACCACTGCCTGTATTCGCTAAATACAGATAAATGCTGCACCAGATCCTTACGAGTATCCTTACCCCGCGTACGATGATCGAATGTGAATGTTGACGAATGTATCCTCGATTCCTCGGCAACTGTTTCGATGGACCGTAACGGCCGCCTGCAGGTCTGCTGCTATCGACGAAAGAAATCGTTGATGGGGCTTCGTCGCCGCGTCTGGATATTCGTTTGCCGTCGGAATTAAGCATATGGTATACCTGGCTGCATGTTTCGTTTGTTGTTTTCAAGTTTAAATTGTTTTAAAACAAAATGTACCAGCAAATAAATCAGTTTTAAAATTTATGTTTTATTTAAGTACTGCGCCCAGTTTACTTAAAGTTTTTTCGTTGATCAATATCGTTAACCTCAGGCCTGTGGCCAATGCATCATTCATATTCGACTCAACTGTTGGTGGCCTTTTAGGTGGACAGCATCAATTACACTTGAGTTGACCATATACCTTCTGTTTATAATAAAATGTATGTTGTGCACAACAAATGAATGTTGCAATGCCCCATTGTATAATGTATAAAGTGCAAAACACTGTCTTAAATTACTGTCATAAAAAAGGTGTTCTATATTGGAAAGCTGCTCCTTAAGCTTCATTATCACTATAATATATTCACTTGGCTAATAATTTCTACACATCAGAATCATTATCATTAAGATCAATCAATTTATGTTTTACACACACAAATTCAATTTGAAAATTAATAGACAGGTAATTTTTACATTTTACAAGGGCATAGCTTAGAAATAAACATACTAATTAGTTAGTGATTAAACATAAATAATAAGCCTGAAACATAGGATCTCCTAGTTAAGGCAAATGTTTAAAGTTTTTACTTATTAAAACTGCATTTATGGATAACAAAATGTATGGATTCTATTATTCAATTTCTTATTGAAATTTCTATCAGCAGGCTCATGTTAGGCGTACCTATATTAATAGAAGCTATTTCACATAAAAATTGTGAAATATCAGGTATCAGCTAGTTGCTGTATAACTTATTATCTGGTTCCATGAAGTTGATAAATTTTAGCATTTATTTATAGCTCTGCTTATGAACGTTAGACTGGCAGTTTTTCGTTACAGTTGTAACAATGTGTATAATAAAATCATACATAATTATATTATATACATTTTGCAAGCCAGAAATTTATCTCAGTACCAATGGTACTCTATTATTCCGTTGGGATCAACGCAACACTAAGGATATCTATGATATCAAAATTCATACCTGATGAACTAAGCTGTTGTCAGGGCTGCTGTTGCAGCTCCAGCAGAGCAGCCGCCTGGCTGGAAAGCGGATGGCGGCGAATTCGGCGGACGACGGAGTCACCCGATTGGTGCTCGGCAACGGTTCCAACATGGTAACCTTTGAGGGCAGCTTGCTTTTTACACTGTCGCGTCATCAGGGGCACTTTGAGTTGCTGCACTTGTTGCAGTTGCGTAGTCTGACCTATCTATGCGGTGAAATAGTCCAGTGTGACTATTTCGAGTGCAAAAGATATTTGGTTCATGCCTAATTCCTAATTAGACACATGCCTTATGACAGAAAGTACCCAGTATGGTAAGTTCGTGTCAGACAAATTAAATAATTAAATGGTAAAAGCCCAGTGTAGCAGTTACGCATTTTTAAATCTCAGCAAACAATGTTGTCTGGGAGGGAATGCTATTAGCATTAAGTCCGCTCTTTTTGTACTCATGTACATTAAAGTAAAATAAATATATATGGTAAAAGCCCAGTATGGCAGTTACGCATTCATAAAGGTAAGCAAACAATTATGCAGTTAAGGCAAGTAAACGGTAAAAGCCCAGTCTGGCAGTTACGCGTTCAGGCCAAGTAAACGGTAAAAGCCCAAAATGGCAGTTACGCATTTAATAGTGTTTCTCCATCTTGTATTCTTCTTCTTGTCCTCTTCCGTCTTGAAAACTTTTTTTCTTTCTGCACGAAGCATTTTAACTAAATATAATTAAATTTTCACTGTATAAAATATAATTCTGAAGAATTCTCACTTTGAGATTGTATGCGTGCGTCCGTGGCGAAGCACGAAAAGCGAAATGAAAAGGTTGGCGCCGAATGGCGGCGATGAGAATTCGAGCCGGAAATGTCAAAATATCTGTCAATTCTAAATCAAATACCTTCTCTTTTTAGGTTTTTTAGGTTATTACTCTAAAATAACGTGCTAAGTGGTGATACATGCAAGCGATACTACATGTGTTAATAGTACTAATATCGAAGGAAGAATCCTGAAGCATAATTTCGCTGAAATAATAAGAGAATGAAAATTAAACCTCTTTGTTGATGGTGATAACCTGCGTGGTCCGCGGTCGTAGGTTCGGTTCCCGGACTGGCAATACAGATAAGTAAAACAACTTCATAGGTAAGTACTTTATATTGTCATTGTTCTTTGGTTCACTCCAATGCGCACTTTCGTTAGTCATCGTTTCTCATTTTAAATAGTTCAATAGGTGCTTAGCTTAGGTGATTTTTTTATGGGAATAGCAGTTTCCATTTAAGTTTTTTATTAATAAAGGTCAGGCGCATCGTGCCACGCGTACTCAAAGGTTAAAGACTTATGAAATGTTAATCCCCGTAATATTATCATCGTGTAACCTTGAACTTGTTTCCGGCCACAAAAGGAAAGAAAAGAATTATTCAAATAAGTGTATTAGCTCACCTATGCTCATCTCGGAAGCTTGATCCTCAGCCGCGCACACGTCACGCTCGAGCGCCATTTTTTCCTGTTGCGATCAAAAACATAATTTTACTAACATTATCATAGCGACCACGCGCTGTTTACTTATGACACCGACACATTTTCCCAGGTCATCATCTCCAGATAATTGGAATACAATTAAATATTTCGAATTCAAAGACGAGATTTGCACGATGGTACCTAATATCGTTATATCTCTTGGAAATCTAAAACATATGACTTCGTTTTCATATGTTATTTTTATGTGTACGGAATCTACTTAAGCACAAAATGCTAAAATACCAAACTAAAATACTTTTCCCATACATTTTGTACTGAAAAACGATAAATCAACTCGAAATATTTTTACTGCCAAACGATCCTATTTCTTACAGTGATCAAAATACTCTTAAAGGATAACTGAATTTTGAGTACAGAACACTGACATGAAAATAAATTTTTTTTATTTAACTGGACAGGCTGTCTGTATGATTTGACAGCAAAGTTCTTGTGCCTATTTGAAACGCCACTAGCGTGCGTCTAAAGAACTAATTTTGACGTACAATATGAAAATGGTTGCCGTGATAGTAGGTATGAACCTCTATACTAAAAATTTGGGAGTTACAAGTCGTGATAAAGTTTCGCCACATGATAGAAACTGATCTGTAGGCTGTTTCTAACTAATATTGAGCTGGGCCAAACTATCCTTACATACAGTTCCATACGGCGGCGGGTTGAACAGCGCATTTTTCCCGGCTTCATTCTAAAAACTATAACAATTCAGGTTTAGCTAATAGGTCAAATGTGGTATCATTTTCGGATAAATCAATAACGTAGAACTTATTTCTAATATAAAAAAATCAATTTATTAAGCAGTTTCTGAAAAATTACACAATAACCAACATTTTTAAACTTCATTTTTTTAGTTTAGGTATTGGCACTTGTTTCAGTATTTTCAAAAAAACTACTTTAAAGAAGCGTTTTTCAGGTTAATTTGTTGTATGCTTTTGTTATGCTAACTATATTTTATACAATTTGAGCCTAACCCAAGTAGTTTAAGTCTATTGTTTGCGGTCATACAGCTAGTCAAAAATATGCATTTTTTCACGAAATAAAAAAGGTTTCCATTTCGTTCAGAAACACTTTATAGGTTTTTTGTTTATATTTCTGTAAAGTTAATTAAATTTTCTACAATTTGAGCTTAATTTGAGTAGTCTAGGTTTATTGGTTGCAGAGACGTAGCTGGTTAAAAATGTGCTTTTTATTGAAATTAATTGAAAAAATCTTATCTTTGACTAGCTGTGTCTTTGCAACTAGTAAACCTAGACTACTCATATTAGGCTCAAATTGTAGAAAATTTAATTAACTTTACAGAAATATAAACAAAAAAAGTGAGAAATGCTTCCGAATGAAACGGAAACCCCTTTTATTTCGTGAAAAAATGCATATTTTTGACTAGCTGTGTCTCCGCAAACAATGGACCTCAACTACTTGGGTTAGGCGCAAATTGTATAAAATATAGTTAACATAACAAAAGCATACAACAAATTAACCTGAAAAACGCTTCTTTAAAGTAGTTTTTTTGAAAATACTGAAACAAGTGCCAATACCTAAACTAAAAAAATGAAGTTTAAAAATGTTGGTTATTGTGTAATTTTTCAGAAACTGCTTAATAAATTGCATTTTTTTATACCAGAAATAAATTCTACGTTATTGATTTATCCGAAAATGATACCATATTTGACCTATTAGTTAAACCTGAATTGTTATAGTTTTTAGAATGGAGCCGGGAAAAGTGCGCTATTCAACCCGCCGCCGTATGGAACTGTATGTAAGGATAGTTTGGCCCAGCTCAATATTAGTTAGAAACAGCCTACAGATCAGTTTCTATCATGTAGCTAAACTTTATCACGACTTGTAACTCCCAACTTTTTTTTGTATAGAGGTTCATACCTACTATGATGGTCTCTCCAGACTTCAAACTTTAGTACCATGTACGCACGCTATGCTCACGCTACGTCCTACAGCGCCAACATGGCGGTAATCAAATAAGCACAAAAACAGTTTGACATAAGCCTGTCCAGTGTAAATATATGCAGGTCAATGGTACAGAAACAGTTTTTTTAGATCTAATGTTGTAGAAGATTGTGCTTGCGTGTGAAGCCGGTGTTGTCACTTACTGTAGTTTCTGTACTCAAATTTCATTTGGCCTTCAAGAGCATTTTGATCATAGTACGAAATAGGATCATTTGGCAATAAAAAATATTTCGAGTTGGTTTACCGTTTTTCAGTACAAAATGTATGGTAAAGGTTTATGGCGATTTCTGTCATTTCTAGTACTCATCATACCTTAAATGATCAAAAAACTCATGGGAATGAGTTTTTTGATCCCCACACGAAATAGGATAGATTGGCTAAAAAATTTTTTTTTGGTATGTTTGCATTTTTTTGCTAACGTTAATTTTTTTCCAAAATCTGTGAATGCAGTTCAGAATATCTTAAAAAGTTATGAATGGTCTCCTAGGCAGGGACTGATTTACCGGAAAATTACGGTACTTTTATTTATCGGTATGACGTCATACCTATTAAAAACGGTTCCTTCATTATTTTGATACCTAAATTTTTCGGTACCTTTATTTATCGGTATGACGTCATACCTATTAAAACAACTGTCCCTTCATATTTTGATACCTTAATTTTTCGGTACCTTTATTTATCGGTATGACGTCATACCCATTAAAATCTATTCCTTCGAATTTCGATACCTTAATTTTTCGGTACTTCAATATTGGTACCGAAATATGACAACCTTTATTTTGAGGTACCGCTATTTAACCGTTATTTTATTTCGGTACCGAAATGCACTGTATTGAACACGAACCGACAAGTTCCGTGCATTTCGCGAGTAGGTACAGACGGTAGAGAGAGACTCCGGTGTACAGTGTACACTTCAGTACAGTACGAGGCATTTCATTAATCTTGAAATTTTTTCGACGGAGTGGGGGAAAGTTCGCGCATGTGCACTTTGGGCTCTGAATAAATTTTTTATGTTCTTTTCATTTTTAATGTTATACCGAGGCTAAAATTACAGTTCGTTTTTATTACAAAAAATACATTTATCATAAGTTTAAATAAAAATTAATGTAAGAAAGAAAAAAAATATTATGGAAATAAATCTGTATGTTTATCTATACTTATGTATATAAATCGGTTTGACCGATTTGGAAGCGGTTATTAAATAGATAAAGTATGAATTATTTAAAAAGTTTAAAATAAAAAGCAAAATAAAAAAATAAATAAAACACACGTCACTTAAAATAGTTATTCTTAATCTTTCAATCCCTGAGCGGCCCGACCGGGCCGCTCAACAATGGGAAATCTTTTGTGTCTCACTACTCTAATTTTCCGGGAATAGGTAGGTATTCTTAATTAAAAAAAGCGGTCAAGAGTGAGTCGGACTCGTGCACCGAGGGTTCCGTACAATCATGAATATATTTTGATATGTTACTTTAGTACCTACAGTCTTTAAAAAAGTAGGATAGACGGCGGACAGGTGGAAGGGCGAACAGGCGGACAGTTAATTTACAAATCTTAACCACAGCTGCTTATGGTGACTGAAAAACGTTTCAGCCACTCCACAAACTGATGAAATGTTATCGATTTAACCTTTCAACGCCCGGAAAAAGAGACACAATAGATATTCCATTGTTATCCGGGACCAGGAGGCCGCTCGGGCGTTCAAAATTCAAAATATTTTATTCAGTCTAGGCTGTTACAAGCACTTGTGAATGTCATAGAAGCTACGCCCTCGGTTCGCAAACCCTAAGCGGGAGACCTTGTAACGAGAAGAACCGGCAAGAAACTCGTCAAGGGCTGCTTTTTTCTCCCTGTATATTTCATACAGAGTCGTCAACATTGAAAAATGAGCTCTACGTTTAAAGTGAGGTCATTTTCCATCACAATAATTAACAAAAGTTTGCACACAATGGGTAGGTAGGTTAGAATTAAATATATCTACTACATTCAGATAGGTAAATATGAGAGTAAATAACTTTCAACTAGTTGAGAAATCACTCTGTCTGCTACTCGAACCAAAAAACACTTGATGCAAGACATAAAAAGTAAAAACGCAATTCTTACAATTCAATATGCGTTAAGATAGGTACTCAGAAGCAGACCCATTCCCACTGGCAGCACCCGTTCACGAGCATGACGCATGGACCAGCCATCGCTTCGCTCAACCATATTTGAGGGAACGTAACGACCCGCCCCACACGACACCGCCGCAGAAATGATTAAAGAGAGCATGACATACTTAGGCTACCCATCCTAAGGCACTGAATTGAAAACGAATATCCAAAAGCTTTTCATAGGCCTTTACTTACAAAACTATAGACGAAAAAATACGAAAAAATATTACGAAAGCAAAATAATCATTTTAGTCATTAGCAATAAAAAAAGTGAGAAATCAAAACAAGGATTAGTTATTAATTTTATGTTTTGAGTAAGAAGTGCCATACAGATTGATAATATTAAACATGAAGAAAAAAAAATATATGCGACGCCCTTAGTACAAGCAGACAGAAGCAGACCCATTCCCACTGGCAGCACCCGTTCACGAGCATGACGCATGAACCAGCCATCGTTTCGCTCAACCATATTTGAGTTCATGAATTAAACGTAAGAATAATATTGCTAAGCAATATTATTGGTTATTCTAAGTAGGAACTTATTTTTCTTTATTCGTACGGCAGATAGTAGGTAATGACCATTCTGAATTTCGACAATCAATTATTTCGAATTTTCGACAGGGTGAATTTCGAAAAACAATAGTGCGACTACTCACTGCTTCGTCTGAACATATTTCGATTTCGACACACACAACTTCGAATAACACTACTTCGACAGAACCCTTCTTCGAAATGCACTTGTTCGACGGATCTCTATTTCGACGGAACATACCTTCGACAAAATACTGCTCTGAAATGTGACAATATTTATTGAATTCCACTTTATTATTAGCATAAGAAAGACCTATTAATACTAACATGTGTAATAAAAAAATCAAGAAGACTTATTACTATTATTAATAATTTAAATTCTCTATATTATCTGAAGATATGATTGTTATAATTATTAAAAACATAGTTGATTATTATTTATGTTTTTATTTTGTAAGTACCTTAAACCAAAAAGCGGAATTCAATAATTATTGTCACATTTCAGAGTAGTATTTTTTCGAAGGTATGTTCCGTCGAAGTAGTGTTATTCGTAGTAGTGTGTGTCGAAATATGTTCTGTCAAAGCAGTGAGTAGTCGCACTATTGTTTTTAGAAATTCAGACCCTGTCGAAATAATTGACTGTCGAAATTCAGAATGACAGTCGTAGGTAATTATATTAGAACCAGCCACCAATTATTATTGTAGTATTAGGTCAGCGCCATCTCTTGACCAATAGTGGAACTATTTTTTTCTTCTTAGGTCAGCGCCATCTGTTGACTGGTAGTGGCACTAATATTTTTTTGTTTGTTTTTTGAATTTCTAAAAAATTGTGTTATATTGAGGCATCGTTTTGTTTTTCCTGTAATCCTTACATAAACTACTATCACATAGAATTATTTCAGATTTTTCTCTTTGCAAACTTCGGAGATAAGGGGGGGGGGGGACGGTTTTTTTTACATTTTTCATCATAAGTCGAAAACTATGCGTCCTAAAAAAAAAGGAAAAAAATGTTTTATAATGTGCAAACAGCGCTCTTTCATATGATACCCCACATTACCTAGTCACCTCACTTCAAATTTTTAAGACTCCTTTTCAGTACCTACCTGTTGTAAAAAAATTTTTTTTTTATTTCTTTCTTATTTGCAAAATAGTTGGACAAATATCATCTTAAACTATTCCAAATTTCAAGTTGATACCATTAGTAGTTTTCGAGATATCCAGCTGTGACAGACAGACAGACTGAGTCACACCGGGGTTCCTTTTTTTTTACCATTTTGGTGAGTCCGTTACGCCAGCAAGAAAGTAGCTTCTAGAGGGAAGAGAGTTTGATGAATAATTTGTGCGCAATTTGTGGGCCTTATAGTTTTGGAATAAAACGGGAAAAACAAATTCTGCTGGGGTAACGGTACTCCAGCAGGAAGATTCTAAACTAATGATCGGAGAGAAATAAATGATATATGGGCGGGTAGCTTTATACTAGCAAGAAATGTGCGCCAAATATATAATTTGTGGGCCTTATAGTTTTGGAGATATTTGATTTCCTGCTGGCGTAACGTTTTGCCGGAACCCAGATCTCGGAAACTACTAAATGTGCGATCTTACAGTAAACATATAGAAGTAGCCCCTAATTTGTGCTATTTGTGCGGTAGAAAACATTTTAAAAATATTCACGAATTTTTGTAATCGGGCATTTTCTGAAAACAGTAAAAAAATTCTAGCGCCTTAACTACCACATAAATAAAGAAACTAAAAACGGTGTTCTATTCTTCTTATTATTTTTCATTACCATAAAAATTTTGAAAACCGCACACATACATGTTTTTGAATAATACCCACATGAAGGTGAGACCGACCATGTCATGACTTTGACGGTCAGCAGGATAAAAATATGAGAGATTATTTAGATCTTGGCCCAATGAATAATCTGTGCAGTTAATGAAGTACATGCTCTGAAATTTTCAGCTTCAAATTCTTCGTATTAAAGGAAATATCAATTAAAATCCAAAACAACTGTCAGTATTCCTATCAACCGACCAAATTCGATAGACCACAAAAAAGCGACGCGTTCATACATATTGATGACCTCCTTAACTTTGTTGTCGAACAGGATTGTACACGTCACGTCTACGTACATTTAAGTGAAAAAGTGATTTGAGTGAGTGCTTTTATTAAAATAACGAATGAAGTTATTTCTGTTACATTTCATTTTTTACTTGAATTGAAAGAATTTTAACCATTTTAACATTATTTTAGTAAAAAAATAAAGGATGTTTTGTAATTTAATTCGTTTTTTTTTTTGTTTTACCTAACTAGGTACTTAATGTACCTACAATGCGATTAAATTGACAATAGACAGTGATCCCTTGCATGCAACTTCTACATGGATGTAGGTCTCTTCACAGAGGGCCTAGTACGAGTTGGTTTTTTGTTCTCACTTCACTTTACGAATAGTTAACTATCGTTTTCATTCTTTCACTCGTTCACTCACTCGAATGATTTCCTCTCTTTCACTCGATACTATTTGTAAAGTGAGGTGAGAAACACAACTAGTACTAGGCCCTCTGACGTCCATTATACAAGTTGTATAATGGACGTCAGTGGTCTCTATGGAAAAGATAAAATGTTACAGATTAAAAAACGTCGTTTTATAGCACAAGCGCTATGAAGTTGGTCACTATCTTCTGTTGTAAAATTAATTGCATTTTAAGTAAGTACTTAGGTACCTTAATAAAATGTTATTACAATAAATACCTACTTGTTACACCAAAACTAAATACCTACCTTAATAATAATACGCGAGTGAAGTGCCCGTTTAACTGATTTTAGTACTTCTTTCCGGTTCGAATGAAGTTATAAACATATACCTACCTAAGACAGCTAGGTAGTTGTTTTCTGTTATTGAAAATAAAAACAGCTATGCTATTGATGTTTAGACAACAATGATTCTGGTATATTTCACTAAGAAGTAAACAGATCTTCTAGTAACTTAAGAAATTTAGCTGGTTTCATAGTCACGTGTTCGAAGAGTGCCGTCCGCAAAATATATAATCTGGGTGTAATGTAACAGATCAACGCCACATTGTATTGGTATAAATGCAGGCTCTAACTAACCATTTAAATTTTAAAACACTATTTACCCACATTTGCCAATAAGAAGTTATGAACGCAACTGTACAAACAATGTTTCTGTATAATACGACACATAAAGAAGGTCATCAATATGTATGAACGCGTCGCTTTTTTGTGGTCTATCGAATTTGGTCGGTTAATCGGAATACTGAGAGTTGTTTTGGATTTTAATTGATATTTCCTTTAATACGAAGAATTTGAAGCTGAAAATTTCAGAGCATGTGAGCACTTCAGTAACCGCACAGATTATTCATTGGGCCAAGATCTAAATAATCTCTGATATTTTTATCCTGCTGACCGTCAAAGTCATGACATGGACGGTCTCACCTTCATTTGGGTATTATTCAAAAACGTGTATGTGTGCGGTTTTCAAAATTTTTACGGTAATGAGAAATAATAAGAAGAATAGAACACCGTTTTTAGTTTCTTTATTTATGTGGTAGTTAAGGCGCTAGATATTTTTTTCTGTTTTCAGAAAATGCCCGATTACTTCAAAATTTGTGAATATTTTTGAAATGTTTTCTACCGCACCAATAGCACAAATTAGGGGCTACTTCTATATGTTTACTGTAAGATCGCACATTTAGTAGTTTCCGAGATCTGGGATCTGGCAAAACGTTACGCCAGCAGGAAATCAAATATCTCCAAAACTATAAGGCCCACAAATTATATATTTGGCGCACATTTCTTGCTAGTATCAAGCTACCCGCCTATATATCTTTTATTTCTCTCCGATCATTAGTTTAGAATCTTCCTGCTGGAGTACCGTTACCCCAGCAGAATTGTTTTTCCCGTTTTATTCCAAAACTATAAGGCCCACAATTTTTTTATTTGGCGCACATTTACACCGAATTGCGCACAAATTATTCATCAAACTCGCTTCCCTCTAGAAGCTACTTTCTTGCTGGCGTAACGGACTCCATTTTGGTACGGAACCCTAAAAAGGTTAAATAATTTTTACGAAAATATCTCCTGACTCACATTAATGTACAGTACGAGGCATATAACTTGAAATCGGGTGGGGATTGTGCGAAACGCGTATTTTGGGTATGCGTAGCGGTGAGGGGCGCGGGCGGTGGGCGAGGGGCGCGCGCCATTGGTCGCTCACAAGAGCACATGCGTGAACTTATCCCCACTCCGTCGAAAAAATTTCAAGATACGTGCCTAGTACTGTAGTATTAACCTATACATACACACCTATTCAAAAAAAATCATCTCTCTGTTCTTCAAAAGTACCTATATTCCCAATATTGTTCCCAATACAAAATATTAGTTCATTTCGACGCAGGTAATGGAAGCCCCGACGCGACGGATATCTGTCAGTCAGATATTATATATCAGTCAGGTTATATCAGTATCTATCACCCATAGTACAGGCTTCGCCTAGCTAGTAAATCAAATGACCGTGTATGTGAAATATGTACTACACATTTTTTTTTTGTTTTGGTAGGTATATTTTTTAAGGGTACCTATAAAAATTTGAGGATTGGGCTGTAATTAATATTGTAAGGAGTAATCATCAATCATCGTCTGCGTCTGTTTTATCAGTAATAAAAGAGACGCAATGATAGCCATTCAGAAAATTGAAGTTTTAAGAGCTTGTAATACCGCCCCCAGCCCCCCTAGCATGAAGATGAACGACAAAACACGATATAATACCTTTATAAGAGGTTAAGCTAACCCAAATATAACGGTACCGTTATATTAACGGTACCGTTAATATAACGGTACCGTTATATTTGGGTTTGGGTTGAGTAATTAAAAATTGCGGTACCGCTTTGATGAGGTACCGAAAAACAGATATACCGGAAAATTGCGGTACCTTTTTATATCGGTATGACGTCATACCTATTTAAAACTATACCTTCATATTTTGATACCTTAATTTTTCGGTACTTCAACATAGGTTCCGTAATTTCGGTACCTCTATATTTTGGTGGTTTTATACCGAAATAAAATTTATCGGTATCCTAAGTAAGGGTAGAATATTTCGGTACCGCTATATTAACCGTAAAACATACCGAAATTTAACAACCGCAACCAATCCCTGCTCCTAGGAACGTTTTCCTGTAACTAAAACGATTAAGGTACCCCTTAATGTACCGTCTCAAAAATCCACTCTGTATAACATACCTTACCTTAGATTATTCGTGAAACCAAATGGTTAAAATAAATAAGCAAGGGAAATTAATGTTAAAATACCTACTGAATTTTAGAAATACTTAGTTATTTAATATCGCTACTATCATAATTACTTGAGGCGTAGACTATCAAATGATTCAACACCATTTGGAATTTAAATTATGTGTATTTAATGGGAAATAATATAAAAAAACAGTTTTCAGCGATAGGTTTCTGAATTTCATAACTTTAAGTAAGGAGTAGCGTAAGTAAACACGATCGGCCGGCCTGGGGCCGTACCGGCTAATGCATCGAACTTCGATAAGTCTGCCCGGCTTCAAATTAAAACAAATAAATCGACCCTCAATCAGGCCAAAATGGTGAACCCCAATTTATGATGTCACAAGAACATCGATATCTTTCAAATAACTTCGACAAATAGTACAGAACGAAATTCCTTATTTCGATTTATCTGTTTTAAGTTGAAGCTCGGCAGACTAATCGAAGTTCGATGCGTTAGCCGGTACGGCCCCTGGTTGACACTAGGTGTAGATATATAACACGAGTAGCTACATGAGATAATTTATTTTAATTAGGGAATTTCATTGATAATAATCAATTTAAAGATCAAATGTCAAATAAAAAACAGTTTTTGCCAATGGTTTCTTCTGAATTTCATATTATTTATTTATATATTCTAATTATAACGGCAGTTAGTGCCAAACTAATCAATTACACACAACAAAAGAAAAGATGATAGAGAAATAACAATAAAAGAAAATAATAATATTAGGAAATAAGATAGGTATCACACATAGGTAGATTTTGGTTCTGACTTCTCACAAAACAATGAACAAATTCTTGAGATTATAACTATTTTAAGTAGAGTAAGTAAACACTATAGAGCAGCTTGGCCTATCTGGTTGACACTAGGTGTAGATAACACGAGATAAATATTTTAATTAGGGAATTTCATTGATAATAATCAATTTGAAGATCAAATGTCAAATACGCTGGGAAAAGGAATATTATTTAAGATAAGACACCGAAGGTCTTATCTACAGGAATAGGAATATACATAGGAATCTTACAGCAAGATACGGAACGCTTAATTGACTTGGTTAGATTTTGGAACAGGCCCTTCAAATTATTTTCTAAGGTAAATCTTATTTAATTTTAACCATAATTAAAAGCGTCCAGGAATAACAATTATTTAAAACAGCTAATATAACATAAATATAAGATATAGTAATGTTGAAAAGTTTTCCCCGAGTTTTTTATTTAAAGCTTGCTACGCGGCGATCAGCTTCAAATCTTAAATGCAAAATGGTCTTGTCAGTCAGTAACCTTGAAAATCAAAGTAAATAAAATAGGTACTCGTATTATATCCAAATTTAATAGGTCCAAAACTCCAAACCAATCTACCTAGGTATTGTTCAAGTTATTGTAATATGAATAAATGAAAACAAAAAACTGCGCGAAGCGGTTGTCAAATCATAGGTAAGTTTTAATTTTGTGAAATCGTATGTGTTGTGTTAATAAAATACGCACGAATTGCGTGGGTCAAATGTTGTGTTGTGATACGCACGAATTGCGTGGGTCAAATGTTGTGTTGTGATAACAGTTATTTTTAGAAAGGTTTTTACGGCATTTTGAGCAGATAGGAAGTATTAACATGAAATTTAAAGCACTTTTGAACCAGTCACTACATTTATTTACTACTTCTCGCTATTTTCTCAAGAAATATCATTCATAATGATTATGACGACTGAAGGAAAAGAGTTCGGGGGGTCTCACTCATCTGACCTTCAATGACGCAATAATTAAATTACACAAAATTTCACAATCTTAATTAGGTAATTACCTACCTATTGCGTTATCAATATTTAGGTATGGAAAAGAGTTCATGTGGTATTGGTGCCCCGGAACTGAGGCCAGGAAAATATCTCTAGATACGCCCTATATTATACACCATTAATATTATCATGTAGCTCAGTATGGTTTCCTTCAACCTGGCGAAGATCGTAGAAAACCGCTCGACTGATCGATGTGGACATTTTTGGGGGAGGCTTTAACAGTGAAATGAAGATTTACCATCCAAGATAGATAACGATAATGTAAGTATATTGAATTTGTATACTTTCGAGCAGTGCCTTTGCATTTTCGATGTCCTCAATTGTCGTGCAGGACCTGCTTCAGCCGCTTTAGCTCAGCAGCAGCAGCTTGCTTTTGTCTCCGTCCCCTTTAGGATGGACACCTAGATGATACGAAACGAATTGATATTGGTAAGGCCCTTTCAAGAAGTGCCTTCTCGATGTCCTTATCGTGGAGCAGCTGTTTCAGCCGCTTCAGCTCTAGCAGCAACTTGCTTCTGTCTCCGTCCTGCAGCTTCTTCAGAGTGGACACCTAGATACGAAACCAATTGATATTGGCAAGTAAGTACCCTTTCAAGCAGTGCCTTCTCAATGTCCTTGTCTCGCAGTAGCTGCTTGAGCCGCTCGAGCTCGCGCATGGCCAGGCGCAGCTTGCTGTTGTCGCCGTCCAGCAGCGCCTTCAATGTCGACACCTGCATCCGCAGCCGCTCCGAGCACGACACCTGACAAACGCACATAAAACTTCAACTAAAATGCCTAGAGATGGATTTTGTTTTTAGCAGCTACCACCGTTGTACACACGGATTGTTATGAGTTTGACGTATCTGTGTATCGGCGTGCTAGTCTGTATCATCGTAGCTCGTAAAAAGGAATGATACAATTATAGTTTAGGTAGTAAAAAAAAAGAGTTTAAATTGACTAGGAAATGGCACCAAATATAGTTCTGGTATGTATTAGGGTGGGCCGATTTCAATTATTTTAGATTTTTGTCTCACAAGACCCCTCAAAAGTTGCGTAATGCGACTGAGATTATAGGAAAAATAATCAAAAAAAACTTGCTGATCATTTTGAGCCCTCTACCATCGATCAAAGTTTGGTTAAATATCAATATTTTCATACATTTCAAACCCATGTTTTTTTCTGGTTAATAAGTATTCTTTGACCATTTTATTAGTTTACCAATGTATTTTAACCCTTTATTTAATATTTTCAACAAAAATTGATATGCACGTATTTTAAAATAATTCACGTTTTGACAAGTTTCGCGCGGCAAAAATAGCTGTAGTTTGCTATAAGAACACGTCATAGTCTTGTTTGAACCACTCATTTGAATGCAACAAAAATATAGTTTTCTATAAAATAACAGTTTTTCTTGGTTTTTGCAACTTGATATTAATTATTGTAGACCAAAATGAGCGCTGGTTCACGGCGAAATGACACAGTCTTTCCTTTATTTGGACCTTATTCCGATCACAAGAGACTTCCTACAGTAAGTGACGTTATTAAGTTTATATTATTGAAATGACACGAACTAAAAGAAAAATATAATGGAAAACAACCGTCTAACAGCGAAATTTTCATGTTAGTAACCCAAGAACTCGAATGTTTATGGAAAAATTCATCAATTCCTACCGTTTCTCAAGAACGCATGAAGCAAATGTTAAAGTCTCATATTGATAAATATCTTCTATTCATAAGTTTTAATTTTAACCAGAAATTAAATGATTTTATAACCTTTTGTTCGACGATGTTGTAACGATGTGGTGTATCTGGAAATATACCTCAAATTGATGCTACTAAAGATCTAAGTACCGATCAAAAATACCTTTTTGAGATTTGTCAGTCAGTTGCTTCTGGCTTTTGCTCACCAGAATTGGCGAATCGTCAACCAGGGAAAATGGCACATTCGAGGTGGCTTACCTTTGCTAACCGCATTCTCAGACTTTACATAAGTACAAGTGATCCTTCTGAAAATCTGAAAAATATTGTGAACTACATCATGAAAGTTTATGCTCCAGTTTGGTTTTTTTAAAGATGGACCACATCATAATTTTAAATTGATTAATTTTTCTAGAGATTTACCTGAAAATGTAAGAGCTATCATTGATCCTGTGATACAAAGAAATGTTTTTTCTGCCACCTAGAAAACTTGCTGCTAGCAATGTTGTATGACTTAAAAGATCATGTGCGACAACTCGCTGTTGCGCGAATTTTAAAAGCTAGGCTTTCGGGTACTACCGCTCCGATACGGAATTTCAAACCCCCAGAGTTAAACTTTATGGCTGAAAACTATATTGACTTGTTATTATGGCAAGATCTAGTAATTACTCCACCGCCAATCCTTACAAAATATAGTAATGAAGAATTACAAGACATGGCAAAAAAACTCAAGGGCCTCTGTACGATTATCCTTGCCACACACAAGCCGTAGAAAGGTCGGTGAAAATGGTAACTGAAGCATCTCTACGTATCATCGGAGAACCTGCTAGGGATGGTTTCATCAAGAATACCCTTAAATCGCGTTCAGAAATGCCCGAATTCGACAGCAAAAATCAATTTAAATGTAGTGAAAAGTGAAGATTTTTTCGTAAATTTAAAACTTTGATTTTATTACTCCTATGTGAAAAATTTATAGAAATGGTTATAATTACTTTAAGTATAGTTTTATTTATTATCTATCGTTAGAAAAACATAAAAAAATTTATTAGAACATGCATAAATAATTATTTAAAAAATTAGTGAAATTTGAAAAATATACATTTTTTGACTGCTGGTAGAGGGCTAAAGATTTTACATTTTTCTACATTTAATAGTGTATTTAGGATCTACGCAATCAGCCGCAACTTTTGACACCTCTTGCGTTATGAAATTCGAAAAAAAATAATTCTCCATACAAAATCGGCCCACCCTAGTATGTATGTACTAAGGAAAACGAACACTTCCTGATATTTATGTGGAAGTACCGTTTCCTTTAGCTCTTTCTTTCTCTCCTTTACTTTCAATTACCGCAAATAATATATGCTTCCAAAATTGCCTATACAATAAATTTCACCTCTTTACATTCTTTATAATGAGTTATTTACCATAACTAGGGTTGGGTAAATTTCACGAAAAATTTCGGTCTGTGAAATATTTAGAATAAATTTCTATTTGGTTTGAAATATTTCAGTTTAGAGTGAAATTTATTTTTAAGTTTCATCTGACCTAAATAAAACAAAATTACATGCATTTTGTCCAACATAATTATAGAACAAAACAATAAACAGATAAGTTGTCTTAAATTACGAATAACTTTGGCTATTTTACAACTTTTAATAACAAAATATTCAATGTCTGTTTCGATTTTCGGCCACGATGGCGTAGAAGAAAAACGACTTCATCAACATTACGAAGGAATATGTAGAAAACTAACGATAAAAGTCGCAAAGTAGGACTAATATTCAGAAAATTGTAAGTTTAACCGTGGCCGCGCAGTCGAAACGTGGAGAACCGAGCGGCCACACAGTTCTCTTAAATGGAGCTTAAACGGGGTCCCATTCTTTTTGCTTAGAAAAATATAGAAAGTATAATAAAACCCTAATGTTTGGATTTCACGACCTACATAGCTTAAATGCTATGGCCGCGCTATGGTCCGCGCGGTCACGCAGTTCTCTTAAACGGAGCTTAGTAGGGGTCCTATTATTTTTGCTAATCGCTGATACGATTATGTAGAAAATATAGACAGTATAAATAAAGCTCTAATGTTTGGACTTCACGACCTGCTACAGAAATTAAATGCTATGGCCGCGCGGTCGGAACGTGGAGAGCCGCACGGCCACGCAGTTCTCTTAAACGGAGCTTAATAGAGGTCCCATTTTCTTTTATAATCCCTGATACGATTAGGTAAAAATAGTAGACAGTATAAATCAAGCCCTAAGGTTTGGATTTCACGACCTACAGAAAAACGTGGTCGTTAAGTCCAAACATTAGGGCTTTACTTATACTGTCTTAATTATCTACGAAATCGTATCTGTGATTAGCAAAAATAATGGAACCTCTACTAAGCTCCGTTTAAGAGAACTGCGTGGCCGCGAGGTCCTCCACGTTTCGATCGCGCGGTCATGGTTAAACTTCTACATTTACCTATTCCTTCGTAATGTTGACGTAGTCGTTTTTCTTCTACGACACCGTGGCCGAGCAATCGAAACCACTTTTTCTTCACTGCTCACGAGGTCTTTCAAAGCACATAGTAGGTTAGATATATTATTTGGTTACGTGCTGTTTGTATTACGTATTATTTGGTAGCTATGCGCAGCTAGATGACGCTTCTAATTTTGAATACTTATTTTTGGAAATGGGTGATATTTTTGATAAATTTCAACTAACTCTTTTTTGAAGAATTAAAAAAACAGGCTCGACAGTAAAATTCTATATAATTTTCGAACCTGTCCACAAATTTTTCCGGGAATCAGTTGAGAAATGCTCCTGTAGAGGAAAACAAACAGTGCTGGAATGGCGGACTGAAATGTTTCTTTTACATATCTCCGCCATGAAAAATTTCGAAAAACAGGCTCGACAATAAAATTCTATATAATTTTCGAACCTGCCCATAAAATTTCACGGAAATCGGTTGAGAAATGTGACATGTAGAGGAAAACAAACAGCGCCATATTTTTTTAAAATTATGTTTCTTTTAAATATCTCCACCATTTAGAAAAAAATCGAAAAACAGGCTACAAAAAAAATGTTTATGTTATAGGCAAACGCCGAAGCTCAGGCACTCCTAGGTTTGTCTTAAGCCTTAGTCAAAACCCAAAATAAAATCGTGTTTCGGCTAAAAGCCCAAAATAAAATCGTGTATCGTCTTAAATTCCTAACCTATCACGTGTCCTATAGGAGTAACGCAGACTCTTTGACTAAACTTAACCTCAAGATTATGAAAAACATCATTCATTTCCGATGTGATATTTAGTCAAAGCTGCTTTACTCCTGTAAGTCACGTGATAGATTAGAAATTTAAGACAATCGCGAAGCGCAGCGGAGCGTTCATCTTAAATTTCGTGGTTAAACAGACAACAGAATTTTTTTGTTTACAGGAAGATTGTTAATTTAGTTAAATTTTCACTCCACAGAATGTGTTTTTCATAGTTGTACAAACAAAATATCAAATTCTGTGCCTAATTTAAGCGTGACTGGTCAAACCTCGATTTGATCGTATTGAGTTTCGGCTTTCGACTGCCCAAGTTAGTCTCTCCTAGGTTTGCCATAAATTCATCAATCAAAGGCCGAAATATGCCATTGGTTTTGGACTTTGACTAAGCCTTCTTGTCAAACATGAGGTTTGACTAGGCAAACCTAGGAGCGCCGGGACTTCGGGGTTTGACTATAACATTTATACAGGGTCACTGGAAATATGACGTATTCCTGCTAAGGGGTTATAGATGAGGTCAAAACAAATATTTTTTGTCATATAACTTTTTCTCAAAAAATTACTAGTTTTTGAGTTAATTGAAATAAGGTATTTTTTTACCAAAAGTACGTTTTCAGACACAAAAATTTAAAATAAAAAATAACTACTCATTCGATTCCGGATTTTTTATCATTTTGGGATAGAAAACAATCTGAGTGTTGATAATAAATAAAAAAAAAATCATAAAATACAGGTATTTATAAAAAATTCAATCCTTAAAAGCATATTTTATTTTTATTTTTCAGATTTTTTTGAAATAGCATCAAATATCTTTAAAAAAATCCTAGTAACTAAGCATGCATAATATTTTAAAAACATCACCATCTATTCAGCTTTCAGTTGAGGTATGAAACTTAATAATAACTTAAATAAAAAATGAGAAATTAAGACTTAACTAAATAGCAGTCCCATTTCATGTAGAAAAATTTCCTACTTCAAGCACTTCGGAGGTGGCCGTATTATCCTACTTATTACATAAATTTGAAAGTTTGCTTGTTTGGATGATTGTTAATCAATCACGCAAAACGGCTGAATGGATTTGGATGAAATTTGGCACACAGATACTTTATAAGCCGGATTAAAACATAGAAGGATACTATTATCTTGGTTAAAGGTTTCCTAGGGATTTTCTCGAATGTAAATGCGGATGAAGTCGCGGGCGGAAGCTAGTTTGCCATAAATGATCATGCTTACTAAAAATACTTTCGTCCGAGTGAGTTTGAATCAGGATTATTTTCCGCCGATGAGTCAAAATTTTATACAGACAGCATCAAAAATAACCATGCATATCAGCCATTTTTAATGACCCACTGCTGGGGAACAAGCCTTCCTTTCCTTTTGGGATAAAACGGATGGGCCATAACCCACCACGTGGGCCCAATGCGGATTGGTCGGTGTTAACTCAATGTACCTTACATTGAGCCCTTGGTTCTGGCTGCATTTACAGTCGTAAACACTGACCAATCCAAATTGGGCCCACGTGGTGGGTATGGCCCGTCCGCTTTATCCATCCACAAGCCAAAAGGAAAGCCTGGCTGATATGCATGATTATTTGTGATACAGTTTGTATAAAATTTTGACTCATCGGCGGAAAATAATCATGTCTCAAACTCACTTTGACGAAAGTATTTTTAATAAGTACGACCATTTATGGCAAACTAGCTTTCGCTCGCGACTTTATCCGCATTTACATTCGAGAAAATCCCTAGGAAACCTTTAACCAAGATAATAGTATCCTCCTATGTTTTAATCCGGCTTATAAAGTCTGTGTGCCAAATTTCATCCAAATCAGTTCAGCCGTTTAGCGTGATTGATTAACAATCATCCAAACAAGCAAACTTTCAAATTTATGTAATAAGTAGGATAATACGGCCACCTCCGAAGCGCTTGAAGTAGGAAATTTTTCTACATGAAATGGGACTGCCATTTAGTTAAGTCTTAATTTCTCATTTTTTATTTAAGTTAATATTAAGTTTCATACCTCAACTGAAAGCTGAATAGATGGTGATGTTTTTAAAATATTATGCACGTAATAGATATAGTGAAAATGAAACTATAGAAAATAATGTAATGTCATAGTTACAATGATTGATGTAAAGTTTATTATTTGTTTGTAAGTTTATGTAATATTTAAATCATTATTTGTTACTAAGTTTATTAAAATTATTTGATTTGATTACTTGATCCATGACGATCTGCTACCGTTTCCTGTTATTTGATTATTTGTTGCTTAATTGTTATAAAAAGGAATTGATTTGATTACTTGATTCATGTCCGTTGCTCAGTTTCCTTTTATTCAGTGATCATTTTAAAATAAGTATAAAGTAGATACCTTTATTATTAATTCAATGATAAATAATGTTAATAATATTACATTTTAATTGTCACAGGTTGTTTATTAAATTAATAGTTATTTGTATAAAAGTATTGATTTGATCGTTTGGCGCCATTGTGGTAGACTTGTTTTCTGTAATGCTTAATGCTGATTGGTTGTTTAAAAATGGCGGGATGTTTCTTGCTCTTGCCGAGCATAGCATATTTTTAGACACATTCTGCTGTAGTGAGTCAAGTGAAAAGGTTGTGGAACAGAAAGTTAAGTATTATTCTAACATGTTTATTTCTGCTGTTTAGACTATTATATTCCATTCAATCATCCATTATTGCTTGTGTTATTTATTTGATCTGGTCGATTAGTTGTTGCATAATGAACGTTCCTATTAAATTAATTGTGTTACTTATTTGAAGTGGTTGATAGAATAGTTGCTTAATGAACGTTCTTTTATGGTAAATGTGTTTCTTATCTGAGTTGGTTTATAGAATTGTTGTTTAATGAATGTTCCGATTGTGTTAATTATTTAAGATAATAAATTATTTGAACAAATTGTTGAAGGACTTCTTACGTTTTATTAAATGGTATTTCCCCTTAGTTTTCCTACATTTAGTTAGTCTACATTCAGTTGAATAGTCTACATTCAGTTAAATAGTTCAGTTCATTCAGTTAAATAGTCTATACTCAGTTCAATAGTTTACCTTAATTGCAATTTAAACTTAAGAGATATAATAGACGATAGGTTGGTTTTAGGTTAAATATTGCTCTATCTTTCAAAATCTATCATCAGAAGTGGGATAGTCTCTGTCCATTACAAAATATTAACACCGTTTCTCAATAATTTTCAGGGTGGATGCTGATGTGGTCGGCCAGATGACTCCGCTCGCTGCCGTTGTGTGGTCCTGATCCCGAAAACTGCATCGGCGGGGATACAAGCTGCTATCACAACAGTTTCGAGTACCTTGCTTCGAAAAGAAGAAAAACATCCGGACTCGTTCCTTGCTGCAAAGGCCGGTAAGGCCCTCGGTGGCTGTGTTTTTTTACAATTTCTGTGATTTATTCATAAAACCTGCTATTCAGTTAGTTGAATTTAGCGAATTATTGTCGTAAAATTTGAAGAGAAAGATTAGTAATCGATATCATCTAAAGATATTTATAAAAAAACTGATATGTGATGGTATTTGTGGTACACATTTATGTGGTGTCATTAGTGGCGTATAGTAGAATAATGAAATTAAAATATTTGTTTACTTAAAATAGGTTCACAAGTAGGTAGGCAGATTTTACTAAGTATGTACAATGGTTGTATATAGGTATTGTACGTTCAAATTTTTTGAAGTGCATAGAAATTGGTGACCGTTTGGGTTAAGCAAACAATCTTTTTTTGCAGCACGGCTTATTAACTACGTCACTAGGTAGTTATTATAATTCTGCACTATGAAATAACTTGCTGAAGTAATATTATTTATGTATTTTGTGTCGATCATATTTTAAACATTATAGACGTAATAATAAAATCATTTGACGAAAGCAGTAATATTCTAACCTTTATCGAAGTATTAGTATCAATGGTTTTTAGCCTTTTCATTCTTATTTTTTTTTATTATTGCTGGTTACTATTACTACATAAATCTATACTTCTAATCATACGATAGGTTAGATTCAATGTTGTCATTACAAGGTTTACCGCATAGCGTTTGCGAATCGATGACGTAGATGCTTTGAAATTAACAAATGCTTTTAACAGCCTAGATTAAATTAATAATTTTAAATTGAGTTTAGTTGAGTTGTTATCTTTTTCCAATTTAAGGCCAGGCAGTTCACGAAATCTACTCTTTCTCTATCTCTGTACAATATGGTGGATCACTGCATAGCTTTATTTGTCACTTTGCCAGAAATTTGACAAAATTTAGTACCTTTTAATCGATTTCCTGAAATACTGGACCATAAAAAAGTATACCCGGCATTGTGTACAGCAAAAAGTTATATTTAAAACTTTTTGTATAAAACATCATATCACTGTCTTTGAATACTACAAAATCTGACAAGTGGAACTTTATTCTTATGATGATATTTACGATTTTATTTTTGAGTTACCAAACCATTTTCCAATATTCTGTTCGGTTAATGGGTTTTTTAGATTCTTTTGTTAGTAGATAGTATTTGTTTTGTGTAGAGGAATTTTAAATAATGTCCTCACACTGAAAACTAAAATATCAATCTTTTCGTCAGACCGTAAACTCGTCTAGCCTTAAGGCTCGGTTATGCGGAAACATTTGTCTCTGTCTTCTCTTTACGTGTAAAGGGTATGGAAAATAACTTTTCTTCTACACTTTTTCGATGTTTCACGTTGTTTTTTTTTCATCATTATATTTAGCACAATTATCTTTCTTGAAAGATTTATTGGAGATTGGACTGCACAGCACGTTATGTTTTGATGACATTCGGATTTTTTTTTACAATCATCTGTGAGGTTTATACGCAATTAAATTCTTATAGCTACTAGAGAATCTCTTTAGCTTATCGTGTGTTTTTTTTGTTTGCGGCTACAACTTTAAGTTTTCTATATAAAAATATGATCCCGGCAAACCATGTTTTCCTATCATGGACCCTTAAATGAATCTATTAGCTGCTATTGTGCTACTACTATTCATAGGATATATATAGATAGTAGTACCTACTACTATATACTACAGTAGTAGTAAAAAGTAATTTATTAACTACCCCAATAAGTTTAAATCTATCAACTGATTAGACCATGTTTTTGAGTAATTTATTTCGTAATTGTGATATTTAAGTTACAACTACATATATTTAACTTTTTATGATTTATTTAAGTGTTTCCGTTTTTCTTGAGATCTATATTATTATAGTTTTAATTGTTCACTTTCGAACTAGTCTACAAAAAACGTATTAAGTAAAGATACTTTTGGTGACCGTTACCACTTGAAAGAAGAACGGCGTGATAAGATGAACACTATTTTTATTAAAACACAAGGTACTTGTACTATTACCTAATCTGTGATAAGGTTGATATTATGTATATTCAGTTAGTTATTAGTGTTATTTTTTCATGTTATTGAATAATGTAAAAAACTTATCGGGAACATTTCTTTGACAACTTTCTTCGCGGGTGTGTAAGAAAAAAAACTTTGGTCACACCCAAGAATCTTATATTCATTCTATGGTATTCTTTAGTCATTTATTTATTCTATGGTCATACCTACCAAATTTTTTGAATATTTTTTAGTTGTTCCAGGCAAAGAGTATTCTATTGGTCTGATAACTATATTGTTAGACAAACTAAAAGCTTAGTTTCTATTACGAGATTCTGATAGAATTTATATTCTTGGAATTCTTATGTTGTAGGAATTAAATATATTATCGGATGCCTTGACTTCAAATCCTTTTTGGTAATGATATAGGTATTGATTTAGGAGTCGATATAGGTATTGATGTTGGTATTGATGTTGGTATCGATGTTGGTATTGATGTTGGTATCGATGTTGGTATCGATGTTGGTATTGATGTTGGTATTGATGTTGGTATTGATGTTGGTATTGATGTTGGTATTGACGTTGGTATTGACGTTGGTATTGACGTTGGTATTGATGTTGGTATTGATGTTGGTATTGATGTTGGTATTGATGTTGGTATTGATGTTGGTATTGATGTTGATATTGATGTTGGTTTTGATGTTGGTATTGAAGTTGGTATTGATGTTAGTATTGATGATGGTATTGATGCTGGTATTGATGCTGGTATTGATGCTGGTATTGATGCTGGTATTGATGCTGGTATTGATGCTGGTATTAGCGCTGGCATTGATGCTGGCTTTGATGCTGGTCTTGATGCTAGTATTGACGTTGATGATGATGATGGTGATGTTGATGATGATGTTGATAATGGTAATGATTCATCATTATGATAATGATAATGCTTGTTTAGTCGCAAACTGATGAAGCCACATGATATCGTACCACATTTTTGTTTTAATAGAATTCTTTTCTAATTATACATATTGATTTTAATTGTAAATATTAGTAATAAGTACCTACCTATAGTGGTTTAGTCTAGTGCTTTGACTGTTTTTAGGTGTGGAAATGTTGATTTTAACTATTTTTGCCCAGTCCAGGGTTTGACTTTGTCTGTTGTTGTGAATGGGTAGTGGTTTTGATTATAATATAGACACAAGACAGTCATATAACTGTTTCATTATGTTCTTTTAAGGACTATTTATATTTTATTATTATAATACCTAACCTAGGTACTATTTTTAAAGTCAGATTGGCCAAACGGTTTGTGTAAAGTACAACAGAGTACTGTTCAAAAATCCACTGGTTTTAATTCTGATAGCGATAGAACCTTACGATTACCTTACTATAAACCTTACTTACCTTAATACTTTGCGATTGCTGATAGCGATAGAACCAAATTATACCCTTACCTGTATTCAAGTCTACGTGAATTCCACTTTGTAATAATATTTAAAACGCTGATAAGCCACATGCTTGGTACCGAATCATCTCACTGGCAGCGGGTGAATGTGATCGGTATGTCTATGTATGATTTGGCGATGAATGTTATAGGTATACCAGGCACATGATATTCGCTGGTCGGCCTTATGCTTGGTACTGGTTGATCTCACTGGCAGCGAGTGAATGTGATCAGTATGTCTATGTATTTGGCAATCGTGGCCTCGGTACATGGTATTCGCTGGTCGGTCAGATGCTTGATGTCAGTTATTCTCACCAGCAGCGGGTGAATGTTATTGGCATGTCTAGGTGTCTGGCAATACCTACCTATAAGTTATGTTGATATTAAGAAACATGGTATTCGCTGGTCGGTCAGATGCTTGGTGTCAGTTATTCTCACCAGCAGCGAGTGAATGTTATTGGCATGTCTAGGTGTCTGGCAATACCTACTAAAAATGTTGTGTTGTTAAATAAAAATGGAATAAAATGTTTATTAATTAATAAAAAGGCAAAGTGGAGTAACGTATTTAATTGATAAAAGAAAGTGTCTCACGGATTCCGGTTAAGTTCCTGTTAAGTTTCTTAACAAATAATTTCATAGTTAATTTTATTTATTTTTTCTCTATTTTAATTATTTTTTTTTAATTCTTAGATTCAAAGTGTTGGTATTATTACTGACCGGAAGTGGCCGGAACTCGTGAGATTTATCGAAGTACCAAATTACTTGACATTATGAAACAATGTTCAAAACATACTTAAAAATGTGTATTTCAATAAGGTTATGAAGAATAAAACAAACATTGTAATTTTTTCTTTTCTATATTTTAATATATATTTTTATGTCCTTCGAGGACGAAGTACTGTCAGTCTGGCCGTAATAGATATAGTGAAAATGAAACTATAGAAAATAATGTAATGTCATAGTTACAATGATTGATGTAAAGTTTATTATTTGTTTGTAAGTTTATGTAATATTTAAATCATTATTTGTTACTAAGTTTATTAAAATTATTTGATTTGATTACTTGATCCATGACGATCTGCTACCGTTTCCTGTTATTTGATTATTTGTTGCTTAATTGTTATAAAAAGGAATTGATTTGATTACTTGATTCATGTCCGTTGCTCAGTTTCCTTTTATTCAGTGATCATTTTAAAATAAGTATAAAGTAGATACCTTTATTATTAATTCAATGATAAATAATGTTAATAATATTACATTTTAATTGTCACAGGTTGTTTATTAAATTAATAGTTATTTGTATAAAAGTATTGATTTGATCGTTTGGCGCCATTGTGGTAGACTTGTTTTCTGTAATGCTTAATGCTGATTGGTTGTTTAAAAATGGCGGGATGTTTCTTGCTCTTGCCGAGCATAGCATATTTTTAGACACATTCTGCTGTAGTGAGTCAAGTGAAAAGGTTGTGGAACAGAAAGTTAAGTATTATTCTAACATGTTTATTTCTGCTGTTTAGACTATTATATTCCATTCAATCATCCATTATTGCTTGTGTTATTTATTTGATCTGGTCGATTAGTTGTTGCATAATGAACGTTCCTATTAAATTAATTGTGTTACTTATTTGAAGTGGTTGATAGAATAGTTGCTTAATGAACGTTCTTTTATGGTAAATGTGTTTCTTATCTGAGTTGGTTTATAGAATTGTTGTTTAATGAATGTTCCGATTGTGTTAATTATTTAAGATAATAAATTATCTGAACAAATTGTTGAAGGACTTCTTACGTTTTATTAAATGGTATTTCCCCTTAGTTTTCCTACATTTAGTTAGTCTACATTCAGTTGAATAGTCTACATTCAGTTAAATAGTTCTGTTCATTCAGTTAAATAGTCTATACTCAGTTCAATAGTTTACCTTAATTGCAATTTAAACTTAAGAGATATAATAGACGATAGGTTGGTTTTAGGTTAAATATTGCTCTATCTTTCAAAATCTATCACACGCTTAGTTACTAGGATTTTCAACACTCAGATTGTTTTCTATCCCAAAATGATGAAAAATCCGGAATCGAATGAGTAGTTATTTTTTATTTTAAATTTTTGTGTCTGAAAACGTACTTTTGGTAAAAAAATACTTAATTTCAATTAACTCAAAAACTAGTAATTTTTTGAGAAAAAGTTATATGACAAAAAATATTTGTTTTGACCTCATCTATAACCCCTTAGCAGGAATACGTCATATTTCCAGTGACCCTGTATAATTTTTGACCCTGCTCACAAAATTTAACAAGAATCGGCTGAGAAATGCGACCTGTACAGGAGAACAACAGCGCCGGAAAGCCGGACTGAAATATGTTCTTTTACACATCTCCGCCATTTTGAAAAATTTCGAAAAACTGGGTCGACCATAAAATTCTATATAATTTTCGAACCTGCTCACAAAATTTCACGAGAATCGGTTGAGAAATGTAACCTATAGAGGAGAATTAACGGACAGCAGGAAGGACATACGAAAGAATTGTTGCCCAAGCTGAAGCAGAGACGCTTCGCTTGCGCTTCGCGCTCGCTCGGTCAATTACCTAAGCCTTTAAATTTCATTTAATACGCTAAAATAGTAAACTAATTCAGATATTAAGGGATTTCTAGTACTGGAAATAAATTTCACTCAAAAGTGAAATATTTCAACCCGTTTTGAAAGATTTCATAAATTTCATATAAATTTAATTTTCATTTCATTGAAATTTTCACTGGACGCATCCCTAACCATAACAGTAATTACATTGAACAACAATTATGTAATTTTTTTCATTGCCTCCCCTTAGTTAATTATTACCCCACAATCAACCAGAATAGAAAAGTTACTTTTCTAGGAATCGAACCCAGGACCGAGGCCTCAGTAACACAGCAAGCTTGGCTAGCCACTTCGACAACGAAGTCTATCAAATATAAATCGTTATATCAGCAAGAAAATAATATAAACATAATCGATGCCTACCTAAATAAACATTGAAAACCGCAAACTATTTCCAACACGTATACACGGGTAGTATTGTTCGCCAGTAATTTAAGTTCACGGAATTAGATAAAACAATTATGTGAGGTAAACAAGCAGAAATCTTCGCTGCCTGCAGTCCCAACTTACTTTATTCCCAAATGCAAAAATATAAGGAAAAACCCACTCTCAATGGGCGCGTGACGCATGCGCCCGCGTCAAACACGCGTCGCGTCGCCACGCTGGCCGAGTGGCCACGCGCGACGGAACGCGCTGTCTATCGAGTTCCCACAACGTAACTTATGTAATTAAGTTACAACCTAACTTACGTGTCTTTTACAGATAATAAATGACGAATGCGTGTTGCAATACAACAAATTAATAACGTAACTAACAGCTATCCTATAAAAAATAACTTTGTTAAGAAACCACCTGAATGAGTTTTAGATGCTTTTACTTACTTCATGAAAACTTATAATTTTTGGTTAAACTTTGTAAAATTAGTAAAAATTAATATCTTTCTTTGCCATACAATAGGTACCTAATAAAATAATATACTTATTAAACTCACACCCATAACTTTTGAGTAGGTACCTATCTAGAAAAAAAATAAAAATCTGCTAAGTGCGAGTCGGAATCGCGCACGATTGGTTCCGTAGGTACCAAACACCGACACAAATAAACCTATCTTGACTAATTATGAAGTATTGAAACTTTTTTAACTGCACATTCTTGATTAGCAAAGGAAAGAGATCAGATACGTCCATTACTTTTCATATAGGTACTTAAAAATTAACCGTCTTTATAGGGTTATATTTGTAAATAAAACACCAATAACCTCGCAGAAATTGGTTACTAACATCATAAACAACAACATTTGTTGTACGACTTTTCCGAATAGGTACCTACACATGAAATACCTAATCGACATTCCAATTATACTTATGAAAAGTGGAGTTTTTCTTGTCTGTTTTCGGAAAAGTCGTAGAACTAATGTTGTTGTTTATGATGTTAGTAATCTACTTCTGCGAAGCTGTTGGTGTTTTACAAATAACCCTGTATAAACAATGTGGGTACTGAATACTGAAAATGTAAAAGCCGTAGTTTCCCGTTATCCGGGCTCCTTCCCGAAAAAGGACGAAACGGTCGAGGCCAACTTGTCTCCCTATAGAGGTAGTACTGCGCATGCAGAAATTCAGGATCCCCTTACTTGCTAAAGGGCAACTTCTCAAAACGGTAAATTCTCTTGAAGGCAAATTCGCATATGAGCAAGTCAGATACTAACCGTTACCTGCCCGTGGTTCCCTAGTATAAGTTCCCCTTGGGGTACCCCGTGGAACCCCCTGAATAACAATCTCCTTAATAAATCATATCAAATATTGCAATCTGATATAAAAAAGATTAGGGGTAACACGGGTCATATAATTTTTCCATGGTACCCCTTCGTCCCTCTTGCGTGTTCCACGGGCTAAAATATTTGCTCGCGGTACCCCAAGGGGAACAGACTGGGGGACCACGGGCAAGTAACGATACTAACAGCCACACATACACAAATCATTAATCTACAGGGAAAATTCTCAAAATGGCAAATTCGAATGCAGGATCTCCCGGGCACTTCCCTCAAAAGGAAGATGGTCGAGCCCACTCGTCTTCCTATACTGGTAAGACTGCGCATGCAGAAATGCAAATAAACGAAGGTCGCCCACCTGGCACTCGAGCGTGCGGCGCAGACAGCGCACGTCCTCCCTGCGGCGGCGCCACGCGCACACCACCATGAACCGCGCCACGCGCGCCGCCGCCTGCTCCTCCGCGACCGAGCGCGCGCATGGTGAACGCAACGGACTTAGCTCCTTGTCACTCCTGCCGACAAAACCGGTTCACCATAATATAATTTCCAATGGTTGCGAGGTTAACAAGGCATTTTTATGATACCTTTAGATGTTTGCCCTTTAGGGCATCGTCAGGTCTTCCATGATTGGCCTTGGGCAGTGATTGGGCGTAGTGTGGCGAGTCAGTACAGTACTCGTCGAGGCATCATCTTCGCAGAGGCGCCAGAAAAAATGGCTTTAGATCTACCCAAAGTTGGCTGACCCAATGCATTTTTTAAGATTCCATTGAATCTTCATTCTCTTGGGAGTCAGACCCTCCATGGAGACGGCTTTAGGCCTGGCTTTGGTGGGGTGGCTGGCATGTTGAGACAGTACTCGTCGCAGCAGCTGCGCAGGTGCGCCAGGAAACATGGCCTTAGATCGACCCAAAGTTGGCTGATGGCAATTGGTAAAGAAGGTATTTTTAACATACCTTTGAAGCTTCATCCTCTTGGGCGTTAAATCTTCCATGGATACTGCTTTAGGCCTAGCTTTGGTGGGGCGGCTGGGCGTGGCGAGGCAGTACTCGTCGAGGCAGCTGCGCAGGCGCGCCAGGTTGGGGCTCGGTGCGTGCGCCTTGCCCGTGAACTTGTTCACCGGCACTGAGAACAGCTGCTTCTTCGGATGGGCAGGCTGCACGCGCCTGAAAAAGAAAATTTGAAAATATCAAGCCAGTTCTGTGAGAATTTAAACTGAAAGCTTTTTTTACTTTTTTTTAAAAGATAGTTTTCGTAGTAGTTTTTTTAATAAGTAATGTATGTAGGTAAACATTTCAAAAATATTATTTAGGTACTTATTTTTTCTTTCTTTATTCTTTTTTTTGCTTAAGAAAGCAAAAGAAAGAATAAAGAAATAAAAAGTATGAAACTCAAAATCAAACAAATATCTTTAAATTTGAGTATTATAAAGGGGTAAAATGGATAGGGTTTACTGGATAGATGCTCCTAGATACACCTTGGTTGGACACCTTGTTTTCAAGTATAACTATACGAAAAATCTATCCAAGAAATCTTTACTTGCAGAGAATCAATGTAGAAATCAAACCAGAGATAGCGCGACTAAGTGAAGACATCCAGTCAATTACCCAAGAAATGGTACTTAGTATTTCAGTAAGTAGGTATTTACGTAGGTCCAAGGTCCCTCCCTACCTACGTTTCCCAAGAATAAATTGACTTTTTTCCGAACCTGCCTCACAATAAAAAATCTATATTTATACCTACTTTCTTCTGGTTTATAATGCACTTTTTGTATATCACCAATCTCATCATATGAACATTGTACTTACGTGGGAGTCGTTTGCATATTGTGCCTCTCCCGGGACAGCTCCCTCTCTGAAATGTCCCCTGCCCCTGAGCGGGCCACCGGCGACGGGCTCTGAGGGATCTTTGGCAGAACGTTCTCCGGCATTTTGCAAACAATAAGTATTTTCTGTATCAAAATATCTCAAAACACACAGTCGCTATGGCTCCGCAACTGCGTTTGACAGTTTTCCTATTCAATTTTGGAATAACAATCTTTTTTCATAAATAAGAAGCGAAACGCACGAAAGAGTTTGTATAACAAATCAGCAAAATTTTATTAACACATTGACACCCAATTGCACTAAACTTAAGAATCGCCTAAGTCTTTTCTTAACTACAACTCGACCAAGTTAAGTAGGCGAATGACAGCTACATGACCGATAAGTTTGACACCGTTTTAATTTGGTCGTGTTGTAGTTAGGAACAGACTTAGGCGATCCTTAAGTTTAGTGCAATCGGGTGTCACTTCTCAAGCTTACGCGCTCACTAGACATGAAATAAAACACTTTTTAACGGATACTAATACTAACACGTTTTTATTAAGTTGCTTTCTCGTTTGTTTGTCCACAAAGTTTGCAAACGATTTTGTTTTGAAAATTTTACAGAAACAGTGACTTTTATCTGATAGGTATTCCAGATAAATATATTCTACCTATCGAAAATGGGGAAAACCGTGTAATAAAATAACAAAAAACCCAGAGTGTACTCTATCAAACTTGCCGGACGAATCCATCTAGTAACATGTGTTTTGTGAAATAAATTTGTTAAAAATTACCAGTGAGGAAGATAAATAGTGAACATATTTGATTCGTGGATGGAAAAGATAAACAGTGTTCAAAATTATCTACTTTTTTGACAAAGGAGATCATTGCAAACATGGGATGTAAGTACATTTTCGGTTGTGATCTTTGATCTTCCTTTCTCGTGTAGAGCGAGCGCTTTGATGTGAATACTTTAAAAACATTGCTTGAGGCACCGAGTTTAACGAATTCAAATGATGAAGTATAATTACATAGAGCCCATAGCCGTTAGGTACTTAATACATTTTTTGATTAGGCACTTAAGGCTCGGTTATGCGGAAATGTTTCTTTACGTGTAAAGAGTATGGACAATAACCTCACTTCTGCACTTTTGCGATATTTTTCATTGTTTTTTCATCATTATCTTTAGTGCAATTATCTTTCTTGAAAATAGTTATTGGAGCTACTTCACACTACGTTTATTTTGATGTAGAATTCAATACGTTTCCGTAAATTATATATTCTGTGTTTCCGCTATTATTTACGCCAAAAACTTGAACATACTCAAGCGCGTTTGATGATATTCAGATTTTTTTACAATCATCTGTGAGGTTTATACGCAATTTAAACTTGTAGCCAGCAAACTAAAATCTATGGAATAAGCATTCTGCTCAAAAAATGGCACTACACGAAAAGTACAACTAAGTTGGATAGAGCTAAAAATGCTGGCATTTAATTATGCAGCACAAAGCATCTGAACACTGGTTGCTTATTTATTAGTGACTATAATTTGTATACTCATAGATATTTTCTATACTTAAACGAAAAAATAAGATACCTACGTTTCTTCTGCATTTTTTTACTGCCTTCGTTGCATCTTTTACACCATTTGACTATAAAGGACGTAATTTCTAATAAACTCTCTATTTTTCTCTACAATACAAACTGCAATTTATTGAAAAGAACACAAATCACCGGGTGCGTGGCTGGCCCGACTAAAGCTGAGCGGGTTGTACTTTTTCGGACCCGTGGAGCCATTTTTAAGCAATATTTGTTGCAATTACACTTCCATAGACTTTAGTTTGCTGCTTGTAGCTACTAGAGAATCTCTTTAGCTTGTCTTAATGCTTTTTTTTGTGGCTACAACATTACGTTTTCTATATTAAAATATGACCAAGTCAAACCATGTTTTCCTATTATATCACTAATTTGGCCCCGTCAATTTCAAGTTTGTTGAAATGTGTTTGTTGAATAGTAATTTTGAAAATATTAACATTTTAAAAATTGGAAATATTTTGATCCCAGATTTTTATGAGTTAAAGTAACAGAAATAAAAAAATCATAAAAATACTAAATGTTCGTATTTTCAAAATTTTTTCCAGGATGTTAGATAAGAGTATATTATGAGTTATTTGGCGTATGTTTCATACGAATACGTTGAGTGGTTTTCTTCCTGCAAGAGCCCAAACTTAGTCCCTAGGTATGTTTGGAAAATGTTATTCTGTTTTTTTTTTAAAAAACCAGTAGCTGCAATGTATATATTTGGAATTCGCTCAAGAAGCCCTTTCATTGGACATCGCACACGACGGGTTTTGAAAAAAAATTGCCATTCCATAAGTACCTACAAAAAAAATATGGTGTCAAAAATCCAAGATGGCACCCCTTCTTAAAATGATTTAAGGGGTCAAAAGGTTCACCCTGCCAAAGGATATCCCTCGATCACCAAATGCCGTATATTGCACTTTTATGTCGTGAGAAAATGCTACTAATACTGTAAAGTTTCGTCGGCTGAGGATTAGCTGTGGGGGTCCACCACTACTTTCTTTCCTACACTAGGTACCTAGTCAATGTCAGTTCCAATAATTCATCTAAAACTGTCGACCCTCGGGTCGTTTGATGATATTTATTTACCTACGAGTACTATGTCATAATTAATTTGCATTAATTTATCTATGAAATAAATCAATAGGATATAGGTATCAACACATGTGTTACCAATGTGTGTGTGGTTCCGTGAATAAATAGGTAGGTATCACGCGTTTTATCTGACCCGTCTTTTGACTTTTACTAAATCCGGGTGCGTTGCGAATTGCGACACGGATTCAACCAATTTCTAATGACTGAGCATCCTGTTGCTTAAAATTATAGGTCCTATTACCCCTCTGGTCTCCAATCCCAATGGTAAATCCATTTTTAACAATTCTAAGATATTTTTATCTTCTATTATACAACGTGTTACAATAATACCCCTAATGCCGAATACGTTAGATGGGACCATCAAACTGAACAACATTTACTATGGGACCAACTCTGAAATTTAGTTAATTAAGTATAGAAAAAAAAAATACGACACTTTAATTATGACAGTTACGTATTATGTTACTTTATACAGTGCAGGCATCCAAAAAGAAAATACTTTTGGAAATTCCACTCCTAGTAAAGAGGTGAAATGGGGGTTCAAAGTTTGTATGGAAAAAAACTAGTAAGTTTCATTTCGACTTGAAACTTTGTAGGAGTACTTCTAAAAACAAATGAGTAAACACGTATTTCGTGATTTTCCAAAACTCAAAATAAGTAAATGGGTAAAAAAACCTAAAATCGATACGGATGTTGTAATTGAGGTTTTATGAGATTTTGATTGCAAAAATGGCATTTATTTTGAAGTGCAACATGGTAGACATATTCAACCCCTAAAGGAGCGAAATAGGGTTCATATTTTGTACGGAAAATTAATATATAAAAAGAAATTTCGGCTTCATAGGAGTACTTCAGAAACTAAACTAAAACATATTTCGTGATTTTCCTAAAATTGAACCCCTTAGGGGTCATTGATAGGTCGTTATTGATTTTTTATGGAATGTTGATTGCGAAAATGGCATTTATTTTGAAGTCCAACACTTGTACTATTAATTATTCTGTGGTCCAACACGGTGGTCATAACTCAACCCCTAAAGGGGTGTAATGGGGTTCATATTTTGTATGGAAAAATAATATTAAATAGACATTTCGACTTCAAATTTCGTATGACTTAAAAACAAATAAGCAAACATTATTTAAATATACTGTATCGGGATTTTCACCATGTACCTTTTTATTTTTGAGACTCCGATATTTCGGCGCAGTTGCATGCGCCATGATCACGGAAGAACAGTTCTTCCGTGATCATGGCGCATGCAACTGCGCCGAAATATCGGAGTCTCAAAAATAAAAAGGTACATGGTGAAAATCCCGATACAGTATATTTAAATAATGTTAATAACCATGGAAATTTAAAACAATAAATAAGCAAACAAATTGATATGGGTCTCGTTATTCAGGTTTTAGGGAATGTTTATTGCGAAAAAGGCATTTATTTCAAGTCTAACACGACACGGTGGACATTATTTAACCCCTTTATGACTATAAATGGGGGCAAAATTTTTGATGGAAAAATAATACGGGAACGGGAACGAACAGGAACGGGAACGAACAGGAACGGGATATGGATATCCTACAAATGTAAAAGTTTAATGTGGATGAATGCATTGCATGGTAGAAAACAAGGTCTGGCATTCCGGGCGATGCACAGGCATACCTACGTCACTAGTCAGTTGCGCGACTTTACAGTAACAAGCAAAGAATGAAGGATTTTTCTGTCACACTCATTACAAAATTATTATAGTGCATTTAAATTGTGATTTGTTTTTCTTAGCAAAGTTCAATTAAAGATGAACAAACGTTATTTTCAATACCGACAGCGGAGATGACGTGTGCCTGTGCAGACCACGTGACTTCCTCTGTCTCGGAGTGCTATACGTACCTATACCTGGCGCAGTATATTTTAACCATCGTTGGATTGATGTTTAGGTGTTTGTTACTCAATCACGTAAAAACGTCTGAATGGATTTAGAATAGAAAACAGATAGTTTATAGCCTGGATTAAAACATAGGATACTTTTTCTCCCGGTCAAAAGTTCCCTAGGGATTTTCCGAAAGTCCACGCGGACGAAGTTGCGGGCCAAAGCTAGTTTTTTTTTATAAATTGAGAGGACTAGCTTAGTACTTATTATTACCACAACACTTCCAGTAGTGCGCCTTGGTAGGTCCTGACGTCGTGAGGAAGAAGGGGTGAAGCCAGGTACCTTTTCGGTAACTCAGTAAAATTCTTACTTGGTCACAGAATACGTACCTATTGCATCTGTAAGTTAGGTTATTTGATAAACCCGTGTACCTATTTGATTTGCATAATGATTTCTCCAGTCGAGCAGCTTGGCCCGTCGCCCTCGCTGCTGCGGTACGCGACGCAGGGCGTGGGCGCGCGCCCGCGGACGCCGGCCCACCTGCCGCACCAGGTGGCAGGCGTCGCGGCGCTCACCAGGCCCTACCGCTTCATCTACAGGTGACGTCATAAGATCAATAAATTCTGCATAATTTTAAAAAAGTGCATCGTTCTACAACGACGCGACGCTTAAGCTTAGATTTATTCGCCTATTTAATTAGCCTATTTATTCGAACCTTACTCACCACGATAATCGATGTTAGTTTCTCCTTCATGAAGAGCTCAAGTGCTGAGCTAGAATGTCACATTTGCATATCTTCACGATCGCTTTGCTTTTAAAATATGTACCTATGTGATTTTTTTATGAGGTTTTTAACCATAGATCTTTAAAACGTTAAATCCATACATTTTGAAAGGGAAGATTTGCATGTGACTTCGTCTAGGGGGCAATACATAACAACACTACACATTCAAGAGAATGTACCTACTAAGCGTAGACTAGTGGCTCTAGGAGCTGTAGACCTCGCTTTAATATTTCCGCCATTTTGAAAAATTTCGAAAAATTGAATCGACAAAAAATCTATAATATTATTGAACCTGCTCACAAAATTTCACGAGAATCGGTTGAGAAATGCGATCTGTAGAGGAGAACAGACGGACAGAACCGGACGAACATACCTACAAACCGAAGCTGAAACAGAGACGCTTCGCTCGTGCTTCGAGCTCGTTCGGTCAATAAGTAAACTGTTTTGTTTCGTGTTGATTTCGCTGAATAATTTGAGTGCTCGATGACCTTACACGTGTAGGGTTGCCAGGCGGACATAGGTAGGCTTTTTGATTAAGTGACCGGCCAAATTAAACGATGTCCGGCCTGTCCGGCTTTTGTTAGACTTTTTACATTTACCATTCACTCACGCACGTGGTCGTTCGAGTGAGCGGTGCGAGGCAAGGCACAGCGGCAGTCATTAATATTATTATTTCCCAAGGGAAAACACAACACTAAAATTAAGAAAACAAAATTGAACAAAACAAAACTTCCTGAAAGGAATCAAGTTTTCGAAAGCCGATTGAATAAAATAATCAAAAAAGCCTAGTTTACGTAAAAAAACAAATATCGTATTATTACTAAGAAGACACAAAATCCTTAATAATTTAGGGTGTCCGGATTTTTTACCCAAATGGCCGGCCAAAATAGCTGGTCTGTCCGGCTATTAGATTAGACGACCTGGCAACCCTATACACGTGTAGTAACGTGTGCTTGAAGTAAACATGAAAACATGGAGTCATATGAATTTCAAGTTTTAAAGTTCGCCTTTCTTTTTTTGTGCAAGTTTGATTTAATTGTGTTCTTACACTCCTGTTTTTGTAAACTTTAGGATTTTATTGCAGAGGGCTTGCGACGTCTTGAAGTCAAAATTAACAAGTTTTTTTTTTCATATTAGACTAACAAAGACGCCGCGCAACAGAAATCCTGATTCATCCGAAGAAAATGACAAATCACCAAGAATAAAGTACAAAAATAAAGCACTGATTTTTAAAGGTAATTTTACTACATTTTACTATACTTTTGGGCCGTTTAAACGAGATTCAGTAAAAGATAAAAATTGTTTACTAAAATATTAATCTAAAACGACTACAAACAAAGTTGCACTCGACTTGGTAGAACTAAGATACTCACATATTTTATTTCTTGCAAAATAATTAACAAAGGGAATCTTAACAAAAAAGTACATAGGTAATTAATATTTATGTACTAACAATTTTCCAACTATTACTTTAATATAACAATAACAAAACACAATGAAACTGAAATTAAAATTAAAACTACAAATAAATAAAAAGACATATTTTAATCGCTACAATCTTTCATTTCTTCGTCTACGCGTGTCGTAGCGATTATCCCGCCTCGTAGCAAGCTTGCGTAGCAGACGTTACGAAAGCGCCCGTAGGCTACTCGCGCCGTAGCCGCTACGAAATGTGTAGCACTTTTTTTAATTTTCTTGTGATTATGTAATGATCCCTTGATTATTTTGATCTTTGAAAACCTTTTTCATAATTTAATAGCATCGTGAATGCAAAAAAATGAGCAGAACTTGTAAAATGGATAGTTATAAATTAATTACACGTTGTTGTTACGATTACTCGCTACAATTTACAAGGTCAATGAACTTATAATTATTTCCCGTAAGTTTATTTTCAATGCATTACAAATTGCGTACACAGGCAAAGTTTTCTCTGAAGGCCAGCCAGCGGTCCTACCTTACCTACCCCAACCCCTCAATAACGTAACTCAGATAGTATCAGTCAAACGCGTGGTAATTTAGGCCAAAGTACCTACAAATGTGTGATGTATTCTAATCTAAAGTCATGGAATTATTTATGGCGTGTGGCGGCGAGCGGGCGGTCCGGCGAGCCGCGCCGGCGCCGGCCGGCGGTGGCGGGCCGGTGCGGCGCCGCGTCGGCCGGCGCGCCAGTGCGCCGCCGGCCGTGACGCACCCTCGCACCCAGCTTGCACCCTTACCCACGTATGCAAACTGACTGAAGTTCTTGACTAAATTCTAAAGATAGGGTTCCCTTTACCGCTATTTAAAGGACATGCAAATGACTTTTTGCTGTTTTATAATTGTATCGTTAAACATTTATAACAGAAACTCAATAATAGTAGATTTTACAACAAGTGAAAAAAGAGGGAATTTAGTTCGAGGGATACAAAGGACCGAGATGAAATTTTTTTTCACGAATTGTGTACTCCACTTTTTACCATTGACTGTGAGAAAACAAATAGCAGTTCTTATACCTATAGTATTTATAGTTATAACATTTTTATTATTTAGGTAGGTAATCACTGATTACCTACCTAAATATTACTGATTACTAATCAGTAATATTTAAACATTAGAAAATAGTGAAACTAGAAGTTTTCGGATGACATAAAACAACCACGCTAAGAGGGAAATTACATGATCGGTCTGGCATTAGTCCATTTCATCAGTTTGTTTGTATAGACCATAAACATAATATTCATATTCCACTGGAATAGACGAACAGAGTTCGCTTGGCTGCAACACCAAAAGTGACATGAGCCAGTGTGTGAAAATTGTAAACGTGTGCGTGAATTTTAGAGATGCCTTGAAGTCCATTTTACGTTGTCGATAACCTAAATGTATTATTGCTCTAATAAATAAAACACAAACAAAATTTTGAACAATTTTATTTTAAAAAATCTTAAAGTCTCCTTTAAGGGCTCCCAGTCTATTCTATTTATGACATTTATCCAGTAACTTAATCACTGGATTTACAGGAAACCTGGAAATATTGTTAAATTAGTACTTGAGTAGGTATAATTTACCATTTGAAAACTGTCGGTTAAAAGCAGCTTTAGATAAAACTATCAGTGTTCACAAAGACAAACAAAGTTATATTGGAAATCATCGACATGAGTATCGATATCAATAATTTTTGATCAATCTCTATGCCTTATTTTGTCAAGTTCACGGACATAATATCTTTTTATCTAACACATAATGTTTACAAATCAGCCTTTATTTAGAAAATAGGCGGTTAATAGCATGATATTAGTGTATTACTTAGTGTGTTTGGGAATATATTCAACTAAAATATGAAATATGAAAATGGTACTTGTACAATCTTATTTACCTGTGAAATGAGTGTTTATTTGGGTTTTTGTTGTAAATAACATTACAATTTAACACAGAACACGACACCATTATAGATTTATGTAGTTATAAGAGCCAAATCGACCCGATCGCGATCAAAATCACATAATAATCGAACGGACGCTTTTCCCCAAGATGATAAAAGATGATAAATGAAGTCAAACTAGGTTCTGCTGTCATTTTCTTTTAACTCTTTCTCACACATCGCATAAGCCGTAAGAATCGGTTTCTCACTCGCACCATAGTCCGTCTACTTGAGCGTAGCGAAAAATTTTCTATGTCTATGGTATAGACTTAATTTTTACAGTCTGAAGATCGTACCAGACTGATGGAATGGACTGATGCAAATGCAAGACTGAACATCTAATCTCCTTCAAAAGAACCCAAAGGTTAGACACTAAAACGAAGCTATTTAATTTGGCTGGATATTTTTTTAGAAAATAACCCAAAGATAAGACACTAAAAAGAAGGGATCCCTTGTTTTCGCATAATTCTTTTATACCTAATTTGATTTGGCATAACGGATTTGGCATAATCTTTTTTGTCATAATAATACTTTCGCATAATTGTTTTTTGGCATACTATTTATATTAGCATAATTATCATTTAGACTAATTTGTTTTCGCATAATGTTATTAGGCATATTGTCTATTCGCCTAATATTATTTAGACATAAAAATCAAAAACAATAAGAATAAATATTTTTACGCACTCATTTATTTTCATGCAAAAGGGGTAGGTATTGTAATAAAATGCCAAAAACTCATAACACATACGACTTAAATATCGTCTCATAAAACACCTATTTTTAAAATACCGAAAATCCTTAATGTCGATATCCAATAGACCGAAACTTGAAAGATCGATTATTAAATGACTGATGATAGTTTGAAACCCTGAAAGTTAAAATGCCGATAGTTAAAATCCCGAAAATCAGTTTAGGTCTATTAGGTGCGACGACGAGTGAGCGTAGCGAGCGAGGAGGAGGTAAGGTTCCATTGCAACCAACAACGCACGAGCCGAGCGAGCGAAGCGAGCGTGCCGCGGCAGCGGCCAGCGAAGTGCCAGAACCGACCTGCTGGCATGTAACCCTCAATTAACCTTCGGTTTTTTTAAGCTTCGTGATTTTGTATTTTAGGTAAAATGTTCTTTCGTCGTTTTAAACGTCGTGATTTTTCGTTTATAAAAATACTAGCGGCCGCCCGCGACTTCGTCTGCGTGGACAGTTTTTTGCTATCCCTCGGGAACTATACGTTTTTTCGGGATGAAAGGTACCCTATGTCCTTCTCTGTACCCCTGACAACGTGTATGCAAAAATTTCATGATGATCGGTTCAGTAGTTACGACGTGAAGGCGTAACAAACAAACAAACAAATAAACAAACGGACTTTCGCATTTATAATATTAGTAAGGATGCGTAAATAACATTATGCGTGTTTAAATTTATGCTAAAGAATATTATGCTTAAACATGATTATGCTTAAAGTAGTTATGCTTAAGAAAATTATGCATAAGCTGTTATGACTAAATAATATTATGCGTAAACATCATTCGGCGAAATCATATTATGCTATAACCATAGACTTATTATATTACTAGCGTAAGGACACCGTCAACGTCGCTACGAAATGACGCCAGTTGGTTGGCCCTAAAATTACAGTTTAAGGCCGGGTCTCCTGCGACGTGTTTTTGTGTTTTCAAACATCAAAACAATGTTTTCTCAACATGTTTGGGGCGTGGCCTATGAGTTTTGTTTTGCAAAAACACAAAACATGTTTGCCGCGACGAACGGAAAACATCCCCCGCTCTCGCCTGCGGGGAGGGGAAGTAACTCATTTTGTGTTAGCGCTCACTTGATGCAGACGTCTCGCCTGCGTTCGTGTGCCACTGTGTGATTCGTGTAATTGTAGTGATGGAGTGGAATAAGGAGAGTACTTTATTTTTATTTGAGTTACTCAGAGAAAGACCGCTACTTTGGGATGTTACGGTGGCAAAGTATAAGGTAGCCATTACACGGTAGGTTTTACGGGCTGTGACTGACGACGTCTTCTTCGTCGGAACTCATTTTCGAGACTGAGCCGTGATTGGCCGAAAATTTTCTAACAAAACATGTTTTCAAAACAAAACCTAGGCGCAGCGGACGTGCGGTTTTGAAAACAATGTTTTGAAAACAATGTTTTTTCAACATGTTTTGTTGAAAATTAAGCGCAGGAGACACGCCTTTAGGGCCAACGCGATTCAGTCATCCGCGGAAGACTATGGTAGACAGACGGTGATTGACGTGACATAAAAATGCCGAATTGTGCATTTGTAGATTGCAAAAATTATGCTGCAAAAGTTAAAAAGTTGCATGGAATATTGAATCATCCGTAAGTAGCTTTACATTATTTTTATTGCATGTCTAACAATTTTAATTGAGTTTAAAATATTACTGTTACAAGTTATTGTTCGAGGCACTAGAGATGGGTCATCTATCATGATTCAAATGTACCAGTTCACTTGAGTACATTGGTACTGCTGGTAGTAATACTGGTAGTACCACGGGCAACAAAGGTTAAATCTTTAGTTCATTTAGTTCTATAGCTAATTAACTCGGAGAACGAAAATAAAGAGAAAGGATAGATTACGAACACTGCGTACAGAAATTTCTCATATACATATGCTATTATTAACGTCTCCTATGAAACATATTCGCTGCAAAAATAATTATATACATTATATTTCAATTAATTACAGATTTCCTAATGATCCAGTGCGTAAAGAAATATGTAGTCACATAATTCCAAAACACCGAAAAGCCCTATTTCAAGCCTCCTAAAAACGCAAGAATATGCTTCAAGTTGATATTTCAAGAGCTGGACTACGAAGGCTGAAAGCAATGGCAATACCGCGAATTGAGATTGAAGTATTTACCGCTTTTTACCGCTTTTCATTTTTACTAACAAGCTTGCGCAAACGCAGAAGTTTATGTAAATAGGTAAAGTCTGTTCCATAAGTCAGTTTACGTATTACTTCTGATTTCTGATAAAGCAGATTTTTCTTGCGCCCGCTTTTCTTATCAGTAAAAAAATCAGCAGACGGGTGGTAGAAAAAAAAAACCGGTCAAGAGCGAGTCGGACTCGCGCACCGAGGGTTCCGTACAATCATAAATATATTTGGATATGTTACTTTAGTACAGTCTTTAAAAAAGTAGGATAAACGGCAGACAGGTGGAAGGGCGAACAGGCGGACAGTTAATTTACAAATCTTAACCACAGTTGCTTATGGTGACTGAAAAACGTTTCAGCCGCTCCACATTGCAAACTGTTTATATTACTAAGTAGGAACTTATTCTTCGTTTATTCGTACGGCAAATAGTAGGTAATTTATATAAGAACCAGTCACCAATTATTATTGTAGTATTAGGTTGCGCCATCTCTTGACCGATAGTGGAACTATTTTAATTCGCAAGTCAGCATTCTTAGGTCACCGCCATCTGTTGACGGGTAGTGAAACTAAAGAATTCTTGTTTGTTTTTTGAATTTCTAAAAAAGTGTGTTATATTGAAACCTCGTTTTATTTTTCCTGTAATCTTTACGTAAACTACATAGAATTATTTCAGATTTTTCTCTTTGCAAACTTCGGAGATAAGGGGGGGGGGGAACGGTATTTTTTTTTACATTTTTCATCATAAGTCGAAAACTATGCGGCCTAAGAAAAAAGAAAAAAATGTTTTAAAATGTGCAAACAGCGTTCTTTCATATGATACCCCACACGCCCTAGTCACTTCACTTAAAATTTTTAAGACCCCTTTTCAGTCCCTGTTGTGAAAAAAATATTAATTTTATTATTTCTTTCTTATTTGCAAAATAGTTGGGCAAATGTCATCTTAAACTATTCCAAATTTCAAGTTGATACCATTAGTAGTTCTCGAGATATCCAGCTGTGACAGACAGACAGACTGAGTCACACCATAAGGGTTCCTTTTTTACCATTTTGGTACGGAACCCTAATAAAAACAACTCAAAAGCATTTAACGTCTAAAAGTTTATTTGAATAAAGTTTTTATGTTTTGATTTGATTTAGATGTTGGTAATTTACAAAATAATAAAATTTTTTTTTGATTACAACACCAAACGATAATTTTGATAATTTTAGTACAAAAAACTATGCACAAATTACTCAAAAATGTTCATTAAATGAACGATTGATAAATTTACTCATGTAAAGTGAATGAAAAGTGAGTGTGAAACAGATTATATTTATATAATCAACTAGCGACCCGCCCTCGCTTCACTTCGGTGTAAACTATAGATTTTGTACATAAAAATAAATTGATAATAAGTTTATATACCTACCTTTAAAAAAACTTTAGGTAAATTAATACTTATATTTTAGGGATAATTTGCCAGCTAAGTGCGACAGTAGGCGCCCCTTGACAAAGTATATTTAGTTGGACAAGGATAAATATCATGATACGAAATGTCTTCCGATCAATAATCACTTTTATAGAAAAAAAATATAATACTGTGGGTTTCATTATTCCAATTTTTATAGGGATTTCTAATTTTTTTTTTAAATAAAATGCAGCTAATGCTTAGATTATCTAAGAGCTAAATGTTAGTCGCTGATGAAGGTGAAAGAATTTTAAAATCGGATCACTTAGTTTTTGAGTTTATTCATTACAAACAATCAAACCAACAAACAAATCTATTTTTAAACTTTTAGATTTTTATGCATTCACAATGCTATTTGTATTAATGTATTAATAATCTTAAAACAAATCTATCTTCTTTATATTAAATAATACACTAGTTAATAGACTATAATATTAGTATCAAAATATCTAATTTGAAATAAACCTGATTGAGATTTTATTATGATTGACGTTTTATTTATGACCATCGAAAAACTGTTATAATAACCATAATAAAATTTTACTAGCGACCCAATTGAACTAGATGAGTGAACTAGTTTTCAACTACAATTGAACTAAAGTACACTTCAGTAATCTTTTTTGCCCACCTCTAATACCGTAGTAGTTCGAGTGGGTTCTAACAGATGTCACTGATTTTGATAGTATGAAGGAATTGTAAGGCAAAATACTCAAATGGGCGCATCCTTCCTTTTGAAATCATTGGCTATAACATATTATGCCTTAAATTTTTATGCAAATACATAGGGAACCTAAAAAGAACCTAAATAAAATTGGCGGGAGGCTTTGTCTATGGAATAGCTCCACACTTTCAGCACGTTTTTTTTTGTACATAATCATACGATACGCGCTTGTTCCAAATTCAGAAAATTTTTATTCACTCGGTGAATAAAACAGCGTTTTATTCACTGTTATCGTTGAATTAAACGCACTTTTTCGAGTGGCGATTGTTAAAAAAACTTTTTCACCTCTCCAGCACGAAAAGGGAGACAGACTGAGTAGTGAGTGACATAAGGGTTCCTTTTTTACCATTTTGGTACGGAACCCTAATGAGTGCGAGTGCGTTGAAGATAGTTGTCTAACTCCAAAAGAATTGAGTGAACAAGTTTCTAATGCTGAAATTTAGCTTTTTACCAGGAAACTCACGTAAAAATTTTCTCGCTGGTAGAGGTGAAAAGTTGTATGTTTTACACGAGACCAAAATTTTGTTCTGCCTCGTGACTTTAAATCACTTACTACGCTCGTGATTAAATTCTAGACTACTTCGCTAGTTCGTGATTTAAAGTCGACACATCGCAGCACAAATTGATTTTGGTCACTTGTATAACAAATAACTATTATCACTTTTTTACCCGACTACGGCTAAGCAAAAAATGAGATTCGGTAAACTTACCAGTAAGTTTAAGATATTTTAAATATTATCCTTTATCCTACACAATAAGGAAGTTTCCAAAGCCTGAAAAAACAACAACTACATATATGAATGGAAAGATAAATACAATTTCATTAATAATGGTGAAAGAAAGTGACGAAGTTATTAGACGACGCATGACGTCACGCAATTAATTTTTTAACGAAAGGGAAAAGTCCAATAACTTTGTTATTTTCAGAGATATTTGAAAATATTACTGGGTTTCATTGCAAGCTTGTGATGTTTTGAAAAGAAAATAAATAAAATTGAAACTTCCCTATTATCGTCTCGTCACAGAATGGTGACGAGAAGATAATAGGGAGACGAGAAAATCTTTTAAAAGATTTTCTTTTCCTTGAAATTTATTTCAAAAACATCATTCACTCAACGGTTTGAAATCTAGTTCGAATTCGGAATCGTAGTTGAAAAGGCGGGAAAGTGAGGCGCCTCACGCAACGCGATGGTGGCGCCGCGTCGCGACTGACGACGCCCGGCCGACTCGCCTACCCTCGGGGTGCTTCGGGGGTGAGGAGAGTGACTCATAGTCAAGCCAACCCTTCCATTATTTTATGGGTAGGATAGTATTTAATCGGGTAACAATAAATTCCCATTTTGGGTTTCAAATATACTGAATATAGCGTACTGAAATACTAAGTGGGCGACGGACCGAGGGCGACTACAGATATTGAAAATGGGTGACTTTAAAATACAAATTGAGTAACTAGTAATTCAGAACGGGCGACCAAATTACTATTGACCCGTCTTGTTAACATTGTGTAAATAAATAATTATATATTTTTATTTGTGCGACAACCTTAGGGCACACTAAACATTTAAAATTTGGCATATATTTTATTTAAAAAAGGTGACTATTATACTAATCGAGATGACAAAAAAACACATCAAACAAACGAGAAAGCAACCTGTTAAAAAATGCCATGCTGGGCAGCTTAAATCAGTTATATAGTTACCTATTCACTTCTCAAGTTTACGCGCTCACTAGACATGAAATAAAACACTTTTTAACGGATACTAGCGCGGTTTTATTGAATGTACTTTGGTATTTAGTTGGTATTTGGTTTGATTTTTGGTTTTTCCCGACGTTTCGGCACCTTTGCAGCTGCCGTGGTCACGGGGGACTGAAGCTACCCGTGAGCCTACCCTCAAGCTATGAATTTTTTTTTTATACGTTCAGAAATTAAAATTTAACAAAATTTTTAATTATTTTATGTTGATTTATAATTTAATTTTATGAATTATTTAATGCTAAAAAGAGAGAGAAATCTACTGAAACTACCACCATTTCATAAAATTGGGAGGCCCCTCCAAGAAAGAAATGGCGAAAGAAAACTTGGAGAGGGAGCCGACCTCCGTCTTTTGTATTAATTTATTTATTTGCAAAAGGAACTAACCCTATCATTAGATCTTACAGTGTGTGTGAGGGGCTTTAGCTTGTGAATGATGGGGTCCCAAGCTGGTGGAATTTTCCAACCATCATCTCTATTGAAATTAGGATATTTATTTATTTCGATAGCCTCGCGGAGCATTCTAGGGATAAATCTACGTTCCCTAGCAAGGATTTGGGGTTTGTCAAATCCTTACTAATATTATAAATGCGAAAGTCCGTTTGTTTGTTTGTTTGTTTGTTTGTTTGTTACGCCTTCACGTCTCAACTACTGAACCGATCGTCATGAAATTTTGCATACACGTTGTCAGGGGTACAGAGAAGGACATAGGGTACCATTTATCCCGAAAAAAAGTATTTTTCCCGAGGGATAGCAAAAAAACTTTCCACGCAGACGAAGTCGCGGGCGGCAGCTAGTCTAATATAATGGTTGGGCCCCTCAAAGCATTGGCGGATCCAGGGGGGGGGCCAAGGGGGCCATGGCCCCCCCCACGAGGCCGATAACCTTTGCGGATAACATTGAACTTGCATTGAAAATTTTTTTTTTAATTCTTAATGTTTTATGTGTAGTGTCAGTGCCTCTATCTTTATTTTTTTTAATCATAAAACGTGGCCCGAGTAGGGTGGCCATCGACAGGCATTAGGCGCATTTGACAAGCATTTTACGGTTTCAAGGCTTGCGGCTGGAGCAAAGCAGAGACAGGCATTTTTTTTAGTGAGTATCGCTTTGAAATCTTGCGTATATGCTCCAATCACGCAAGCCTTGCTGCGCTAGCTACCCGTCTGCCCGGATGAAACCACATATTACAAGATTAGTGGATAAAAATGGCGCAGCGCGGGCCCCGTTTTTTTACTATAAACAGACAAGATTAATTGATGAAACTAATTAAAAATCGCGCTGCGCGGCCATATTTTTTACTTTGGCAGCCAAAAGTACAAGATTAACGGATGAAACTGGCTAAAAATGGCGCTGCGCGGCCGTTTTTTTTACTAAAGACAGACAAGATTAGTGGATGATACTGACTAAAAATCGCGCTGCGCGGCCGTTTTTTTTTTACTATACACAAGCAAGGCTACAAGTATTACAGTTGTAACTGACTAAAAAAGGTACTGCGCGGCCGTTTTTTTTACTAAAGACAGACAAGATTGGTGGATGATACTGACTAGAAGTGGCGCTGCGCGGCTGCTTTTTTTTACTACAGACAGGCAAGAGTACAAGTATAACGGATTAAACTAACTAAAAATGGCGCTGCGCGGCCGTTTTTTACTAAGTACAGATAAGATTAGTGAATGAAACTGTCTAAAAATTGAGCTGCGCGGCCATTTTTTTACTATAGGCGGGCAAGAGTACAAAAGTAGTGAATGAAACTGACTTAAAAATGACGCTGCACGGCCATTTTTTTACTATAAACAGACAAGATTAGGGGATGAAATGAAACTGACTACGAATTGCGCTGCGCGGTCTTTTTTTACTATAGACAGGCAGGAGTACAAGATTAGTGGATAAAACTGACTAAAAATCGCGCTGCGCGGCCGTTTTTTTTTTACTATAGACAAGCATTTTTCTGAAAAATCTGGCTCCCGAGGCTCCGAGGGCCCCCCCCAAACTTGAATCCTGGATCCGCCCCTGCCTCAAAGGCGTGTTCACTCACTGCAGACTTGTTATCGCGCCTATGTTTCATGTCAGCTACATGCTCTTTGACGCGGGTCCCTATGCTTCTCTTTGTTTGCCCGATGTAGGAGAGTCCACAGTCACAATCTAGTTTGTAGACGCCTGCAGCTTGAAGGGGGATATTACACTTGACAGGTCGTAAGAATTGGTTGATCTTCTTCGGCGGCTTGAAGTAAGTTTTGATTGACGCTCGCTTCAGAATGTTTCCAATCTTGTCAGTGACACCCTTCAAGTATGGTAGGATGGCAGGTTGACGCTCTACTGTGGCTGGTTTGGCGCGTTTTCTGTGATTGAGGTGTGGTACTTGCAACTTGTTGTTACGCAGTACTTGTTGGACGTGCTGAAGCTCAGCAGTCAGGTGTTGTTTGTCACAGATTCCGCGGGCTCTCTGAAACAAAGATTTCCCTACGGTAGCTAACTGTATAGGATGATGGTGAGAGTCACCATTAAGGTATCTGTCTGTATGGGTATCGTAAAGCAATAGGATGATGGTGAGAGTCACCATTAAGGTATCTGTCTGTATGGGTATCGTAAAGCAACCCATACAGACAGATACCTTAATGGTGACTCTCACCATCATCCTATACAGTTAGCTACCGTAGGGAAATCTTTGTTTCAGAGAGCCCGCGGAATCTGTGACAAACAACACCTGACTGCTGAGCTTCAGCACGTCCAACAAGTACTGCGTAACAACAAGTTGCAAGTACCACACCTCAATCACAGAAAACGCGCCAAACCAGCCACAGTAGAGCGTCAACCTGCCATCCTACCATACTTGAAGGGTGTCACTGACAAGATTGGAAACATTCTGAAGCGAGCGTCAATCAAAACTTACTTCAAGCCGCCGAAGAAGATCAACCAATTCTTACGACCTGTCAAGTGTAATATCCCCCTTCAAGCTGCAGGCGTCTACAAACTAGATTGTGACTGTGGACTCTCCTACATCGGGCAAACAAAGAGAAGCATAGGGACCCGCGTCAAAGAGCATGTAGCTGACATGAAACATAGGCGCGATAACAAGTCTGCAGTGAGTGAACACGCCTTTGAGGGGCCCAACCATTATATTAGATTTGACAAACCCCAAATCCTTGCTAGGGAACGTAGATTTATCCCTAGAATGCTCCGCGAGGCTATCGAAATAAATAAATATCCTAATTTCAATAGAGATGATGGTTGGAAAATTCCACCAGCTTGGGACCCCATCATTCACAAGCTAAAGCCCCTCACACACACTGTAAGATCTAATGATACGGTTAGTTCCTTTTGCAAATAAATAAATTAATACAAAAGACGGAGGTCGGCTCCCTCTCCAAGTTTTCTTTCGCCATTTCTTTCTTGGAGGGGCCTCCCAATTTTATGAAATGGTGGTAGTTTCAGTAGATTTCTCTCTCTTTTTAGCATTAAATAATTCATAAAATTAAATTATAAATCAACATAAAATAATTAAAAATTTTGTTAAATTTTAATTTCTGAACGTATAAAAAAAAATTCATAGCTTGAGGGTAGGCTCACGGGTAGCTTCAGTCCCCCGTGACCACGGCAGCTGCAAAGGTGCCGAAACGTCGGGAAAAACCAAAAATCAAACCAAATACCAACTAAATACCAAAGTACATTCAATAAAACCGCGCTAGTATCCGTTAAAAAGTGTTTTATTTCATATATAGTTACCTACTTGGAATAATAGTTGCCCACTCAGTATCCTTGTCACCCATTTAGATTTTTCACTGCTAACTTAAATTATTTATCACCCACATGTAGTCGCCCGTTTTAGGTATTTTTGTAATCCACTGTTTATCGCCCGTTTGGTTATTTTGTCGCCCAAAAAATAAACAGCTGCCCGGTTTAGTATTTAAGTATCCCATTAACCGTCGCCTTTAATAAAATTATTTCCAGTCCCTCAATTAATTAATTCCCTTATTTTATTAACCGATTACAAAAAAAGGAGAAGGTTCTCAGTTCGTATGAATCATTTTTTGTTTATGTATAAAGTAGGTATACATATACTTACTTCCATGTTGGTCCCATTGTCCTATAGTCAAGCTCGGATGATGGAATCCTGGAAAAATCAAGGGAAACCTTCAAATGTTATTTTGCTATTTTCTTAAATAACTTGTGCATTTAATTTCGGAAAGGTGATGAGTTGAGCCGTTGACATAAGGCTGTTGTAACTTAGATAATAACGTCATGCCTACCATAAAAAGTTAAAAATAAAAAGTAAAAAAAACCTTGTATAAACATTTAGAATAACCTAACAAAAATAGCTTCAAAAATAAATGGCTCTAAAAAGTTAGAAATAAAATATCCAAATCTGCATAATTATACTTACTCGAACTTTGTACGCATATCTATTATTAAACAACGCCTTATGAAGTCGGGTGAGGTTTTAAACCCATGATTGGAGTTTAGATAATAGTAGATTATACAACAAGTGAAAAAAGAGGGAATTTAGTTCGAGGGACTAAGTTGGATCCTGAGAGCAGCGAAGGATTCTAGAGTTGAATCCCGAGCGTAGCGAGGGATTCAAAAGTAGAATCCTGAGCGAAGCGAGGCATACATAAAAAGGACCGAGATGAAATTTTTTTTTCACGAGTTGTGTACTCTACTTTTTACCATTGACTGCGAGAAAACAAATAGCAGTACTTATACCTAGAGTATTTATAGTTATTACATTTTTATTATTTAGATAGGTAATCAGAAATATTTAAACATTAGAAAATAGTGAAACTAGAAGTTTTCGGATGATATAAAACAACCACGCTAAGAGGGAAATTACATAATCGGTCTGGAATCAGTCCATTTCATCAGTTTATTAGACTTTTAATTTTTACAGTCTGAAGATCGTACCAGACTGATGGAATGTACGGATGCAAATGCATGACTGAACATCTAATCTCCATATTGAAAAGAACCCAAAGGATGCCAAAGGTATGACACTAAAAAGAACCTAATTAATTTGGCGGGATATTTTTTTGAAAATTACCCAAAGATAAGGCACTAAAATTAAAGAATCTAAATAAAATTGGCGGGAGGCTTTATCTATGGAATAGCTCCATACTTTCAGAACGTTTTATTTTTATTGTACATAATTCATACGATGCGCGCTTGTTCCAAATTCAAAATTTTTTTATTCACTCTTATCGTTGAATTAAACGCACTTTTTCGAGTGGCGATGGTAAAAAAAATTATTCTTCGTCTCCGTCCCCCCCTTCCGACTTCAAAAGGCGTTGTTTAATAATTAGATATGCGTACAAACTTTCGAGTAAGCAATTATGCAGATTTGAATATTTTATTTCTAGCTTTTTAGAGCTATTTATTTTTAATATTTGGTGGGTTCGATTCCTGGTTAAGGCAGGTGATTTTACAGAAATCTTTGAATGCAGTTCCAAACAAAATGAATTTTCTATCTTCAACATTTATGGCAAAGTTTTAGGATACCCTGTACTCATTACTACTAAACAGCGGTACTTGATACCTTAACCTACTCAGTTGAATTCTTTAATTTATCTAACACGTACATAATTAAAAAGTTGTTTTGTATGGACGTTGTGTGTGTCGTAGTAGTTAACTTCAAATCTGAGTCCAGTGATTAAGTAGGTATAGGTATATAAGATGATGCGATGATGCTTAGTTTGTTGTGGTGGAAGCTTAGTCATGACATGATATTATTGGTTTATTATAATGGGTCTCTGATTGTAGACCATTTAGTTTACATATGACCGTGCGCCGGAGTAGAAGCGTGTCGCGCGCGCGCCTTCGTGACCGAGTTGTGATGCGCAGCCGCAAGATGGCGTATACTACTCTCGCGCAGTATGGATACGACACTTGGATAAACCTTGATTCGATACCTTTATTTTTTGGTAAGCTTTCATTTATTATTAGGTCCATTATACAAATATTCATTAAATATAGGTTTTCAGGAAATAGATCACTTTTTTAATTGATTAAAAACATTTCAGTTACATACTCATACTTTTAAACTGTGAATTCTCTATTCGAGTAGTTATGTATCCGAATACTTATTGTATGTATTTTCGGTACTCAAGTATGCCAGTACCAAGAAAGTATTCGAATCAATGGGGAATGTCCGAAAAAAATCAAATTGGCTGAATATTTTTTCATAGGTAAGAATAAGCTCCCCTAGTAATAGAAAAAAAATTCAGAATTTTTGGGTGCGTGAAAAAAAAAATTATAAAATTAAAGTCATTTCGACTTCACAAATGTAGGAAAGTAACAGCAGAATGGAGATTATACCTTTGCCAACACCTGCCACTATGACAACAAGAATAAAAAAAAAGTTTTGACATTTTAGTGTTGAAATTTTTTTTTTTTTGAGAGTTTTTGGCGGGATTTTGTCGAGTTCAGTTCGGTGACTATTTTAATTATTCGCAAATTGATTCATAGTGGATATTGTGTCTTAAAATTGGTGCAGTTTTGTGGTACAAGTGTCTACGCAACTGAACAATATGTGGGATAATGGAAATAGGCACGATCTTGGTTGTGTGAAGCTGAGACTTTTATTGTAGTGGTCGCTACCTCGGCAAAACTTACCGAGTAAACTGTCTTGATATACTTGCTGCCAAGTGCTCCAAGCAGCATTGGAATGTGATGCACCCGCATTTTAATGTAAACTGAAACAATCTACTAGAAAATCTAGAAATACTGAACTATTCAAAACATGACACTGGCAAAAATTACTTCCAAGAGGAAAATAGATTGCCATAACAAAAAGAAGAAGAAGAAGAATATTTTTTTTAATACCATGTTGTGGTTGTGGCACGTGATGGCAAAGGTATAATCTCCATTCTGCTATTACTTTCCTATATTTGTGAAGTCAAAGAGACATTTTTTTTTTTAATTTTTCACGCAACCGAAAATTCTGATTTTTTTTCCTATTAGGTACTAAGGGAGCCTACCTATAAAAAGTATTCAGTCAATTTGATTTTTTTCGGACATTCCCCATTGTGCGTAAGTAGGTACTATCTTTGATAGTAGTTTAAGTTTTGAACGAAAAATATCTAATCATAAACAAATTAGGGTCAAAAAGTGGTTTGAAATTATTAACTTGTGTGTTACAATGTTTTATACATAGTTATTATACAGTCGACTTTGGTATAATACTGTATAAAACCGTTTTCTACAATTCCTACTGTATAATACCCAAAGTATTAAACAGCATTTACATCTCTTGGACTCCAGTGCCTGTTATTAGTTTACGACTTGATATTGAAATTAAGTATTAATTAACAAATATTTTTATTATAATACGAATTTTCAGCCTTGAAAAAGCGCTTGTACCGACCTCGAAATTCATACAACTTACGTGGCGTGCTGACTCGCCATGTTCCATGACACTGCGGTCTGACTATAACACCTAATTTTTTTTCGTGCTATTCTCTTTTATACTGCCAAATTTAAACCTTGAGGTAACTCTTGTAGAGCATGTCTAAATTCTACATACTTCTTCTTCTTATCGAATGAGGATTAGTGGCCACCTCTGGTATTAGAGTTTATCAAGCCGCCTGTAAGGCCTCTAACTTGGCTTAACGACTGTTTATCAGATGACAACAGCCGGGACCGACGGTTTAACGTGCCTTCCGAAGCACGGAAGCGCTCAGTTGTATTGCCACTTAACGGTCACCCATCCGACACCTGGCCGGACCGAGCGTTGCTTAATAAACGTGATCCAGTACGATCAGTCTGTCAAGCTCCACCATGAGCGCTTAAATATCTATATAATATCTACATACTTGGAAGAGTGCTGACGCCAGGTGTTCCACTTCTGGCGCTGGGAGTAGCTGCTGACTCATGTACCTACTTACACCCTAAACACTCTATCATATTGAGAGAAGAGAAGGACCTTGAGTACGCTTACAGTATTTTTCGCGAGCTCTCTAAGTATGTATGTGATGTGATAGCACAGTTTATGTAAAGACATTAGTTCCACTACCGGTCAACAGATGGCGCTGTGAAAGGGGCTCTTAAAAATTCGAAGTGGTGCTACTTATACTAGTCATCCGAAAGAGCGCTATTGTGTGGACATTTTCAATAATTTATCGATAATCGAAAATTTTCAAAAAATTGACGACAGTGGCGTGACGCAAGGAGAAAAGGAGAGGGGTCGCAGGTTATTTTGGGGGTGCTTAAAAGTGCGTGCGTGACTCATACCTACGTTGAATTCCCGCCTGAACCGAAATTCATTCTGAAAGACAGCTCATGCCCCCCCTTTCCCTCCCACCACCATGCCCATCCCACGCACGGTTTTCAGTTGCTTTCGGATCGGATTCATTCATTCAGGTTTCGGACCTCTGATTCATCGCATTATTGAATCGTCCTATTATTTTCTTAAAAGTTATAAACCATTGATAAACGATAGGCATAGTTTCGATGACGATAGGTACCTAAACCATACTTTGAAAAAAAAAATTATAATTGTAAAAGGCGGCCAAGTGGCCTCAATAATTTTTCGCCCATGCCTTAAGGCTTAATCAAATGCTTTTCCAACATTTATGAACAAAATGACTGACTCTGAATTCCTGAATCAATTTTTGATTTTGATAAGTAGGTACCTACATCCGAAAAACTTTAAATGTACACACGACAGCATGTCAGGTTATACAGTTAAGCTGTGATGTGAAAACAGCTTTTAACGTAGGGCATATAGGCCACTGACATGAAAAATTTTTTTATATGCAGGTCAGTGATATAGGCGGTCTCAAAGTCAACAATCAACATGTATCTATAGTCTGTGAGATGTCGTCGTGTGGAGTGTCAAGTGACCAACTTCAGAGGGCCTAGTTCGAGTTGGTTTTTTGTTCTCACTTCACTTTTCGAATAGTTAACTATCGTCTTCTCTCTTTCACTCGTTCACTCACTCGCATGATGTTCTCTCTTTCACCCGATACTATTCGCAAAGTGAGGTGAGAAACACAACTCGTACCGTACTAGGCACTCAGAGCGCTTACGGTTGTACTATATGTATTCTGTGCTTACGGTAGGTACTACAGTACTATTATTTATTCTGTGGTACTACAAAACAATATCTGTAAAAATAGTTATTTGTTATACAAGAGAGCAAAGTCATTTTTTGCTGCGAGTGCTGACTTTTAAATCACGAACTAGCGAAGTAGTCTAGAATTGAATCACGAGCGTAGCGAGTGATTCTAATATAGACTACTGAGCACAGTGAGTGATTTAAAGGCACGAGACATCAAAAAATTTGCTCTCGTGTTAAACATACAACTTTTCACCTCTACCAGCGAGAAAAGGTGTTAGAAATTAAAAAAGCACTTTGCCTCACGCTCGCAGCATAAGTCGATTTTGCTGCGAGTTTTTGGTAAAAAGCATTTTGCCTCACGCTCTCGCAGCAAAAGTCGATTTTGCTGTGAGTTTTTACGCGCCAAAAGCACCCTTTTCGTGCTGGACAGGTGAAAAATATCTTTGCCATATTTTTTTGAATGAAGTTGCAGCAGATCACTGTCTATTGTCAATTTAATCGCATTGTAATTTAATCAATAGAATATGAATATAAAATTTTTGAATTTAAATATTTGCTGCAAAAAGGCATAGTACATTAGGGAAAAAATGTAGTGTATATTTTTTCCGTAAATTATTGTTGTAGGTAGCTACCTAATAACAAAACGTAATCTGAAAGATAATAATTAATAATGAAATAAATATGTAACTGTTTGATTAAAAGTAAGTATTAGCCTAAGCTAATAACTCAAAAGTAATTTAAAATCCATTTCGATAAGCGTTTAATTTTAGCTCTGAAATTAGTACGAGCGCATCAGTCAGGGAGCGTTTTGTTTCACTCACTCTTATGTAAAAAGTTTCAAATTCATTGCGCGCATGCGCCGTGTCCGCATACGTCACAATACTCAAGTTGACCACATGACACCTCAGTAGCCAATCAGCGTTAGTCTTTGAAGGTGTGATGTTCGGCGTTCACGCACACCACACCACACGAATACGATTTTATCCTCAGTTTTTTGACATTCACTCAGTGAAGTAGTGCAACTTCGTTTTCTACTTGGAAAATCACATCTTTCTTTTATTTACGGTAGTAATTTTTAGCTGTTGTTAGCGAAACAATCGTCATTAAGTGTATAAACAATATCTTTGCGACATAACCTGTGAACAATTCTTGGAAGCGCGCTTGCTGCGATGCGATCGTGACGAGACCTTGATATCTACAACTAGTTCTTTGGACGACCGAGAGACAAGACAGTTATTATAGGATCGTTCATGCCTCTGGAGGTATGTTTTAGTTTACAATTAGTGAGTTGATCGTGTGTGTTGTTGTTTCTAATCCGTATTTAGTTTACCATAACAGTGGTGTGCAGTGCGTTCAAAGTTCATTGCGTAGAGCCTGAAGCTGGAAAGTGCAAATGTACCAGTTATGACGAAGTTATTAATATGTGCGTTTTGATGTTGTTGCGTGCGGATGGACCGCAGTTAGTGTCCCCGAGACGCATTCGTTAAAAAGTGCCATGGACTTCGGCGGAGGTAAACTGTGTCAAACACCTGCATGTGTCTGCCTTTACTAGTACCGCCTGCCAAATTGACACTGGGCGCTTCTCTTGCACGAATTAATTTCTTCTTTATAAAAACCTAAATCTGGGCTTTGGTATCACAGTAGTTCACTTGCAGACTCTCAATGGTATGTTCCAGCCAGTACTGTTATAGCTTGCTCTGCGTAGCTCACTGAGTGTAGTTCTAAAAATAATCTTAAACTAGCCGCACACTGTCCATGGAAACTGGTGTAGTTTGCTTATGTTAGAAATGTAACTTTCTGCTACGCTGAAACCAAGCAGTTTATTAAACTGTAATTATTTGTATATATAGCCTTGTAGTTGGAGAATATAAAGACATGTTTTTTCACAAATTGAGCATTGTTTTTGGGAGAAATAATATTTTTTTCAAGGAACTGCAGAACTTACATGCAAAAAAATATCTTTATCTTTACACCAAATGTGTTGAGATGAGATGACAATATTTAATCAATTCTGTTTGTTAGCTAAATATTTTTTACCCGCTACTTAGCCATTAATCAGTTTAATTGTTTAAATTATTCTTTATGTTCAATATCATAATATACTTAGCATACTATATTAATTTGTTATTACCATGATACCTAATCAGTCAGGTAATGTAAAATAAATGAAAATTCTGAATAGAATACAAACTAAACTATGGACGCTTGAAATTAAAGTAATATATCTCGTCTTTAAAATTGCAAATAAAAATTACTTTTATAGCAAAGCAAGCAAAAGTCATTTGTAATGACCAAAAGATGAAAACAAATGAACAGAAAATGAAAAAAAATATTTATTTTTCTTCCACAAAACTATTATTAGTTATCTAAACTAATACTTTGTGTAATATTTAAGAAATGACTTGGACTGATTTTTGTTTTTATTATCTCCTACCACAGAATAAGATATAAAATGCTACTTACTGCTGCATCAGAACAGCATATTTTTTTCTGTATATTCTATGGTTCCGAATAAGAGAAAATAATATCCCCCAAATTCTCACTCAGCGACTGTGTTATACTTATAACGCTAGAAATTACTTTCTTAGAGTTGAAGAAAAACGTATGTTTTATATAACACTATTAATAGACCATGGAAACTATGACATAGATTTGGGTAAAAACAAAGATGAGAATGTCGGCACTTTTGCTTTCTATTAAATTATTGAATTATTAGCGGCTGCCCGTGAATTCGTCTGCGTGGAAAGGTTTTTTGCTATCCCTCGGGAACTATACTTTTTTTCGAGATGAAAGGTACCTTATGTCCTTCTCTGTACCCCTGACAATGGGTATGAAAAATTTCATGATGATCGGTTCAGTAGTAAGGACGTGAAGGCGTAACAAACAAACAGACTTTCGCATTTGTAATATTATATTAAAGGTAAGGATTTTGGTGTTAGGAATGAGTATTATGCTGTATTTTTTTGCTCCTGGGTGTAATTCCATGTCTCAAGAAGAGAAACTTGCTTACTTCAGATGTGAAACACTGCCATTATGTAACGTCCACAGTCTATACTAATGCACCAAAAGTCCTTAGTTGACTCTTGATTGAGGCAGTGATGAGTAAAATCATGTTTGTTTAATACATTAACAAACAACCTCCGTGGACCAATGGTTTGAAAGAACACCAGGTTTGTGTTGTCTTGTAAACTGAAAATATTAATACATCTTATAAGCAATAAAATTATAATAATACTTGCCATTTTTAGGGTTCCGTACCCAAAGGGTAAAAACGGGACTCCGCTGTCCGTCTGTCTGTCTGTCACCAGGCTGTATCTCATGAATCGTGATCGCTGGACAGTTGAAATTTTCACAGAAGATGTATTTCTGTTGCCGCTATAACAAAAAATACTAAAAACAGAATAAAATAAATATTTAAGGGGGACTCCCATACAACAATCGTGTTTTTTTTGCCATGTTAGGTAGGGAACCCTTCGTGCGCGAGTCCAATTCGCACTTGGCCGGTTTTCTTAGAAATACTTAATCATGGATTTATTATATTACTAAATAATGTGATTTTTTTATAGCAAATTCTTGATTGTAATAAACTTACTAACAAAATTGAATCATACTTTAATTTCTATACTGAATATGTACTTCAGTTTCATAAGTCGCCCTGCTGCAATAAACGAATAACTAATACAAATAGGAATAAAATCATAAAAAGGTCATAAAATGTGTCTGCATTAGCAAATTTAGCAAATAATATAATCATAAATAAAAATACCAATATATAATATATTTTTTAATATTTACTTTAGATATTTTCAAAATAGACTGAAATATGTGCGAACAGAGACAATCTGCTGTCTGCTGTATTGGATTCAGATTTTTTTTAGAAAACTCGAAGTATTTGAAATATAAAATAATACCTCTAGGTCAATTAATCATCCATAGAACTTGTTTACATAGTAATTAAGTGTAAAGTACACTATACATATTTGGATCATTGTTAAAATATATTTTCCTGTTATGAAATTTGAAAAGTGAAATGGTATAAATATCGGAAAATCAGCACAGGAATTCATGCCTTATCTACTTAGGAAGTAGCGTCATAATCGATTGGCAAGGCGTCAGGTGTGCAGGATTGGAAATCGTCCGAATGCCGACGTAGCCCGCCCGCATGCGCGCCAGCGGCAGGTGGCAGGTACTGCCCGCTGGTTCAGCGATTTCTCTTTTATCTCTCAACAACTAAAGCCGCCATTTTTAATGTTTTCACATCAGCTTATATAAACTAGCAATTATAAAAAAAAACCGGCTAAGTGCGAGTCGGACTCGCGCAAGAAGGGTTCCGTACCAAAAAACGGCAAAAAAAATTACGTTTGTTGTATGGGAGCCCCCCTTAAATATTAATTTTATTCTGTTTTTGGTATTTGATGTTATAGCGGCAACAGAAATACATCATCTGTGAAAATTTCAACTTTCTAGCTATCACATGATAGCTAGAAAGTTGAAATTGGACATGAACCATGTGGTTCATGAGATACAGCCTGGTGACAGACAGACAGACAGACGGACAGTGGAGTCTTAGTAATAGGGTCCCGTTTTTACCCTTTGGGTACGGAACCTTAAAAACATAAAATTAACCGCCTCTCTCTGTGGTCTAGTGGTTCGCCCACCCGTGTAAGAAGCAGGGGTTCCGGGTTCTATTCCCAGAGGGGGTACAATTTGTACTCGGTTTGGTTGGTGGTAGGGCTTATTTCAAGTCCGCCTGGCTAGCTACCACCATCTTAATAAGTCTGACGTCATTCATATGCATAAAAATTCGTGTTGACTTAAAATACTTTTCCCTGATAAAACTTAGCCTGCATATTTTCTGAGGAAGGTGCATATTGCTAATACTAGATTTAAGGATATCCTTTAAAAAAATATTCTTGGCATAAACATAAAGTAGCAGGAAAACAGGTACGAAATTTTGAACCATTTCATTAGTTCATTCAAGCCCAATCCAATTAATATTATTTGTATTATGGAGACATTAAATACCGCCAATTTTTAATATCCAGCTACAGCTAGATACCTATAGGGTAGGTATCCGAATTTCTATGAATTTTCGTTTATGCCATAGAACTCGGGAGGTTTTTTCCCAATAGTTTTCCCAAGTACACACAACTGCAAATTAGTTGAACTGCGATAATAGCTTTTATAACCTAGGACATACACACATCAACTTTGTCTAGGGTTACCAGGTGTTATTTTCATACAAACGAGGTAACTTTGAAGCCTTGAATTTCTGCCAGGGATGTACTGTGCTGTGATCTGATGACGGCTATCCAGGGAGTGAATGGAGGAGATTCAGATCGCTATACACACCCAACTGATCTGACCAGCATTCTAAAAACGTAATGGACATGTTTAAAAAAACCGCGAAATTAGCATGAAAATGTATGGAAATCCTCAAACTGAGAACTTTAACCCATTAATCTTTTAGAATGCTGATCAGATCAGTTGGGAGTGTATAGCGATCTGAATCTACTCCATTCAGTCCTTGGATGGCCATCATCAGATTACAGCACGGTACACCCCTGGCAGAAAACCAAGGCTTCAAAGTTACCTCGTTTGTATGAAAATAACACCTGTATCCCTAGACAAAGTTGATGTGTATAATAGTACCTAATACAATAAAGACACACAAGGTGAACTTATTACCTATGTGGTTTCCGTGTGGTTGTAGTCAGGAATAATTATGCGTGCGTGATGTAACAGAAATATCCAAATTTTCTCATTGGGTACATACTAAATGCTTGTAGTTGCATTTATAATAAGGTAATTAATTTTTTAAATGCAAACAAAATCAAACTACTTTTTGGTCAGAGGTAGGTACTCTTTATTTGCCCCTACCATGTATGAATGAATGTAAGTTTAATGAATCAAAGTTTATTTGCATTTGAATAAGGTTACACTTAAGATGGTCATAATAAATTAGTTTAGCTTATTCAGCCATTTAAAAATTAGCATCCAAAAATAGTAAAAACATTTTTTTTAAATTATCAAACCGTTAAATATACATTACAATTACACTTACAATTTATAGAATGTCAATAAAATTAAATCAATAAAGAGTTCTTTAAATAGTCCTTAACAGAATAAAAACATTTTTCCATTAGCCCGTATAATTGCTCTTTGAATCTATTAGTTGTCAAATCTTTTATATGGTCCGGTATATTATTATAAATCATGCACATTTCTAGTAGCAATTTTTTTGGAATTACGCGTAATTCTTGGAATTGTTGCAGAAACCAATCGAACGAGTTTCTGGTATTACGCGGCGCGGCGCGGGTTAGTGTAGTAAAGAAAGGCAGTGGACCCCCACAGTAAATCCTCAATAGACGAAACTTTAAATGAAAAATTATTACGCAATTACCTACTTATGATGTGCATATAAGTAATATTTTCTTGCTGCTTTTGTTTAATTTTTTCAATAGGGAACATGCATAAGTCACCGATTTTGATAAATTTGAGCTTGATCGCTGCGGACACGTATAAAAACATGATGGAACAGAAAAATAAAAAATAAAATGTATTACTTTAGTTTTATCTCACAAGGGAAAATAACGATTTTTTTTTCGTTTTCGGATATAATGCACTTAACAGTCGGATAGAACATCAAATAAAAAATAATATTTTGTATGACACATATGTACTTAAACGCAATATTTAGGGAAATAATTGAAAATTCTTGGCTAACTCCATACTAATGCACTGAAACGTGACATGACGTCTCAAATGTTGACCTTTTTGTATAGAGCGTTTTCGGCGGGTGCTGCTGCGTGCTAACTTCAAGTAACTATATCACGAGAAAAAAACACAAGAGAAAAGTTTTAATGTTAAAGTTGATTTTCTCACGCATTATACTTTTGATTTTGATACAAAAAAAAATTGACGCATGTTCCCTTTTAGCCTACTATATGTTTTTTCAAAAAATATAGTAGGCGAGCCCACAATATAGTAGAATACTATATTATATAGTAGGGTTGGCAACCCTAGCTACGATGCAAACTGTTTTCGCTACCGTAAACTATCGTTTTCTCTCTTTCACTCGCATTGACTGTGAGCAAGCAGATATGAAGCTCAGACCAAATAAAAAAGTAAAGACGGAGTCTTCCGACAAAGCGGTGAAGCCAGTAAAACTACGCCTTGGCTGTATACATACACAGTTTACGCACACATATGTAACGAAACTACGCCTTGGCTTTCGTTCGTCATTGGGCGAACCCTGCCGCCCGGCCCCCGCCCGCCCTCTAGTACGACGCACACATGTACCATCAAAAACCGGCTTCACTTATAGTTGTTCGCTACCACTGCGCAACGCTCCATCTTCCTTTTTTATTTGATCTGAGATATGAAGTATATCCGATAATTTACGATAGCGAAAACAGTTTGTATCAATTTCTGGCAGAGCTACCGCGACCGGCAGAAAACTTATGTTTATAATTAGAAATATACGACACGTGAAGTTGGTACGTCGAATGTCAACAGCACACTCTAACTGAGAGTTCTGTCGATACCTGGTTAATTGTGGCGATAAGATAATGATGCGAGTGTATGTTTGCACTCTGCCCTTGGAAAGATAACTACGCTACCTACCACTGGGCGTGCAATTTCCCGTGAGTCTGTAACCAGTCACATTTGCAATTCTTCGCTTTCGGGCTAGTTCAATATTTTTTTTTATTTACAAGGGGTCGGGGCTTGGCCTTCATTCATCTCACTTGATGTTAAGGGGGCGTACAACGCTGGAAGAAAAATTATTGACAATATTGTCAATAGGGTATTTTCCAAATTTCTGAAAACTGCTTATATATGTTACCGGCAATGTGTATAATCCGGCATTGTATACAATGCCTAAAACGATCAGGCAATGTATGAAATATAATTCATTTTATACTTTGCCTAGGCATTGTATACAATGCCTGCTGGTCCACCGGCAATGTGTAAAATAAGTATATTTCTGTTGTCTGTTATAAAAAAATAACCTCGAAATTTAAGGCTCACGCTCCGCTGCGCTTCGCGCTCGCCTTAAATTTCTAACCTATACGCGGGACCTACAGGAGTGAAGCAGGTTCGATTCCAAACTCAAATTTCTGTTGTCTGTTATAAAAAAATGCCTAGGCATTGTATACAATGCCTGCATTTCATACATTGCCGGTAACATATATAAAAATTGGGATGAACGATTTAACAGAAAAATAAATTAATTTATGTCTTTTTTCTCCATTAAAACTGTTTCTGCAGAAAAAAATACGTGTGCAGACCAGAGACCCCTCTCCCCCCACGTGAGATTAGGTGAGATGCGTCTCAACCCCCCTCCCCCCCCTAAATGCTTCTGACTTTTCCAAGTGTTATTTACTAGCGAATTAAAGTGTAAAAGCAATGAGTTTGTAGTTCAGTCTTTAATTTGATAATTCATTAATTATGAAGTCATTACTTCTCTCTAATGAACGAATAGTTTCTTAAAATAAAAAAAAAATACTTCAGACAATACCTATCATGTAATCGATTTATTGCACGCACTTAATGCGGCAGGCAAAAAATCTTTTGTGTACTCAAACACAAAATGTGTTAGTAAACGTAGGATCATTGGCACATTTTTTTGGCATAGATTGCCATAGATACTGCTTGTCAGCAGACAGTTGGCTACGCCTTTAATTTCTTTTTAGCGAGTCGCATAGTAGAAGTAGGTTCATCATGACTATTTGAAGAAATGTGGAAAAGGAAGATCATTGAAAACATGAATGAATAGAATTATGTGTGGATTCGGAATTATGTAAATGTGGAGAAATGAGGAGGTGAAGGAAATAAATAAAATATTTTTTTTATTAGTTTCTAAGCTAAAAACAATTTACAGTGAAGGTATTTAGGTAACAAACATGGATTTTGTATTAATCTAATCACACGATCAGTCGGCCACTCAATATGAATAACAGTAGGACGTACTTAGCCGCCAAATAAACTATAATTTCACCGCCTCTGTAATCTAGTGGTTCGCCCACCCGTGTAAGACGCAGGAGTCCCGGGTTCGATTCCCAGAGGGGGTACAATTTGTACTCGGTTTGGTTGGTGGTAGGGCTTATTTCAAGTCCGCATGGCTAGCTACCACCATTTTAACTAAGTCTGACGCCATAACAACAATTTAGAAATTGTTATGTTCCGGCAGTTAGAGGTAAGACAGCCAGTTCGTCAGTGTTGAAGATTCCGAGTATAGTGCGCTTACTCTTTCGTCCTTATCATCGCATAACATCAGTTTAGGTGAAGGTCAAGAACTATATCGTTGTGGATAAATAAAAAGGACAGTGAGAGTGCTTAATGTGCAGACTCACTTTGTCAACAAGACATAACATACAGTTTCAATACAATATCCCAGGCGAGATACTAGACGTGGTGTGCGTGGGCGCACTCGTTGACGCACCTCACGGTATTCGGACTTGTTGACGTCACGTGCAGTTGATTTCTCATGTTTGATAGACTTTTACATAAACAGTTGGCGAAACTAACGGTTTACGTATGTTGCTAGTAGTTGAGCGTTAGCTTGCAAATCTGTAATTATTCAAGTAAATTCTACATTACTATTACTACGTAATAGGTAGTGTGAGAACAAGGAACTATAAATGAATTCAATAAGGAAGATTATAGTAAAGTCAAAAGTTCATCGAAAATAAAAAAAAACATTTGTTAATAATATTATAATTTGTAAATTATTTTTTAAGTAATTAATAAGCAGCAGTCATAGAAAGGAAACTCATAAAAAAGGTAGATTATAAAATGCATCGTCATGATGAATGGTATATGATTCATACATTAAATGGAAAGAAATTTTTCCTCTTTCGGATCGTGTAATATTTAATTTCATGAATAATGTTGCCAAGACCTCGCACTGTCAAAAATTATCAGACCTCGTGTAGAGCCAAGCTTCTAACTTTACGCGCCCTAACTCTGCAAGCCCTCACTTCAAAAACTCTATACCTTAGTCAAAATATGTGGCTCCATCCATGTGGATCCATGTTTCACGGATTGGGAAACTGCTTTCTACACCTTACACAAAAACAGTTTTTAACGAATACTAGTTTTTATATTTTTCAGAATTTTGTTTGACATAGTTATTTCGTTGTGAAGTTTTTTTTTCTATTGACGGCGGTAGTGGACTCACGAATCACGATGCGCCCTTAATAGAAGTGGTGAAGACGGATTTTCAAATATAATTTACTAGCTTCCGCCCGCGACTTCGTCTGCGTGGAAAGGTTTTTTGCTATCCCTCGGGAACTATACTTTTTCTCGGGATAAAAGGTACCCTATGTCATTCTCTGTACCCCTGACAACGTGTATGCAAAATTTCATGATGATCGATTCAGTAGTTAGGACGTGAAGGCGTAACAAACAAACAAAGAAACAAACGGACTTTCGCATTTATAATATTAGTAAGGATAGGACCATGCAATTAAGATAATTAATATTGAAGTTCATCAATTTAGTACAACTGAATTAATGATACAATACAGGATACAGTCGTAAAATTGTAGATACGAGTATCTTAATTGCATTGATCATCACAGTAATGTGTAAGAAATATAACACTATTATATAGGAGGTCATAACAAATTTGGTAACAATCGCATAAGTGGCTGACTCTGGGTTCACAGGATGGAGAGGCACTCTCTGATGCTAAATATGTCAGTCTGTTTGCGTGAAGTGGTTGCGTTCTTTTTATATGCAGGCTGAAAAATTATATAAAAATTGTATATTAGAAATACAAAGTAGGCGACGCGACGGCGACTACAGATATTGAAAATGGGTGACTTTAAAATACAAATTGGGTAACTAGTTATTTAGAACGGGCGACCAAATTACTATTTGGGCGACAACCTTAGGGCACACAAAACATAAAAAAATTGAAATATATTTTATTTAAATAAAAAAGACGACTATTATCCTAATCGAGATGACAAAAAACAAAGAAACAAACGACAAAGCAGCCTAATAAAAACGTGTTAAAAATACCATGTTGGGCAGCTTACATCAGTTATATAGTTACCTAATTGGTATAATAGTTGCCCACTCAGTATTTTTGTCACCCATTTAGAGTTTTCACTGCTAACTTAAATTATTTGTCACCTATTGTATACAGTCGCCCGTTTTGAGTATTTTTGTAATCCATTGTTAGTCGCCCGTTTAGTTATTTTGTCGCCCAAAAAATAAACTGCTACCCAGTCCAGTCACCCAGTTAATTAATTCGCAAAAAAAATACATTTTGTTTTGAAACCATGTTGTGGTTGTGGCAAAGATATAACTCCATTCTGCTGTTACTTTTGTACATTTGTGAAGTCGAAGGGATTTTAATATTTTTAAATTTTAAACTTTTTCCTATTACTAAGGGAGCTTTTCCTACCTATAAAAAAAATATTCAGCCGAATTTGTTTTTTTCGGACATTCCCCATTAGATTTTCCTTGAATAGATTAATAATGATGTTTGTACCCACAGAACAAAAACTTAGTTCTGTGTTCATGTATAAAATAGAAAAATATTCTAGTAGTGGCTTTGAGACAGGGATTGAAATACCGTTAAAAAAATAACGTTATAAAAATAATAACGTTAAAAATACCGTTAAAACATTTTATCGGTAAATTTACCGGTAAAAATAACGTTAAAAATATTTTCCTGGTAAAATTTACGTTAAATATAGCGTTAAATTTAGTACCGGTAAAATTATCGGTAAAAAATTAACGTTATTAACTGGAATAACGTTAATTTTAAAATTAACGTTAAAATTAACGTTAAATTAACGTTAAAATTAATGTTATTTCAGTAAATAACGTTAAATTTAACGTTATTTCTCAAATTAACGTTAAAATTAACGTTATTTATTGACATAACGTTAATGTTAAAATTAACGGTAAAAAGAGAAAAAAATAACGTTATATTTAAAAATAACGTTAACATTCCCTGCTTTTAGACGACTTGGACGAGGCTCACAATTTCAATAAAAAAGCTTTGCTAAAGCAATCAGGGTTTTATTTTGATTCCCGCGGGAATAAAAAATATGAATTTAATTTAAGCTATCGAAGTTGCACTAAAACCTATGTGGTTAATGACAATAACCTTAACGAGTTGGCTTAAAGACAATAAATAACCTTGAAATTAATTTTAAGAAAACAAAAGTTCATTTAATTATTTATTTAATAACTTTAATGCGACATCTGATATTAACTTAATTTTTATTGACGTTAAATATATTTTTTTTAAATTATAAATGACAAATTGACAATGTATATAATTTATTATTTTCTTTTTTGCAGTGCTTGCCCTATACAGGGTTGTGTGAACTTGTTAGCTCATAAGATCTTTTTGATACCACAAGAATATTTTATTTTATTTTTTTATTTATTTGATCTTAAGAAAACCAACAGCGTTTACAATATATTATTACATCAATTAATATGTATATGTATAGCCAATTACAGATTTCCCTATATTATTATTATTATTATTATATGCATAGGCAAAATATTAAAAGAAACAGAAGTCCATTTTTACATGCTTTTTTAAGTTGGAATATAAAGTACAAATTGCTACTTGTACTTATAGTGTTTTGTGTGTGTTAGAGTAAATAATATTTGTTAAATTCTGTTAGTACCCTATTAATAGATTGTGAAACAGGCGCTAAATCATTATCTGCCATTTATCGATAGTTAATTGAATAGAATTTACTGTGACCTTTGTAATCTTTTAATAATATGTTTTTTAAAAGTATTTTTGGAGTAAGCGAAAATATCATATAAATTACTATAAAACTATTAATTTCTTCGGTGAGAGAAAAAAAACTGTTGATGGCACGTCGATGTCGATAGAGCATCAGCAAGGAGGTTTTGACGCAGATCGTCATTTTCGCAAATGGTCATCGCGAAAAATTTGGTCACATTCGCAGTATGTCATTTTCGCTAATGGTCACTTTCGCGGAATGTCATTTCCGCAACTGCTCACTTTCGCAAAAGATTACTTTCGCAAAACGTCACTTTCGCAGAATGTCATTCACAATTTTTTATCATACTTGCAATTTTGGGGAAAAAAAATAAAAAAATAGTGAATGACATTCTGTGAAAGTGACGTTTTGCGAAAGTGACCTTTTGCGATAGTGACCAGTTACGAAAATGACATTCTGCGAATGTGAACATTTGCGAAAGTGGAATTCAGTTTGAAAAAATCTGCGTCAAAACCAGCAAGAGAACTTAATACATACATTATGTAAAAAAAACTTGACAGTACTTATAGAAAAAGAAAAAAAACTTTTGATTCGTCTCGCTAACACCTCCGAATCCTGACCTCGCCAAAGTGTAATTACATTTTGTTTGTTTTTTGCTCGCCATTGTTTGTTGAGTCGAAGAATTGTGAGAGTGGTAGTGCAGTAGTAACATTACTAGGCAAGAATGCCTGGGTAGTGGGTTCACCTTTTTGTATGCCGGAAAAAATGCATTTCCGCATCCCCCGCAGGTAAGCAGGGGTTCGAAATGTGGGACTTGTCAGGAGGGGACCGCGGACCGTAACATTCAACGTTGCAGCTCCCTATGTAGCCAACTGTGGTAGCCAAGAACTTGAAATTCATAGCGAACTAAAACTATGGAATAAGCATTCTGCTCGAAAAATGGCACCACATGAAAAGTACAACTAAGTGGATAGAGCTAAAAATGCCGGCATTTAATTATGCAAGTCAAAGCGTCTGAGCACTGGTTGCTTATTAGCGACCATAATTTGTATACTCATATATATTTTTCATACTTAAACGAAAAAAAAGATACGTTTTTCTGCATCTTTTTACTGCCTTCTTTGCATCATTAACACCATTTGACTGTAAAGGACGTCATTTCTAAAGCCCACCGGTAACGATCAATTGCGATTGTCAATTTTTCCGCAATTGACGCCCATTGACGGAAAAATTGATCGATTACGCGTGCAATTGAAGCGATTGTCAATTGCCCCAACAATGGCATTGACGGAAAAATTAACAATCGCAATTGATCGTTACCGGCGGGCAAACTTTCTCTTTCTATCTTTTCTCTATAATACAAACTGCAATTTATTGACACTAACGTCAGTCACCCGGTGCGTGGCTGGCCCGACTAAAGCTGAGCGGGTTGTACTTTTTCGGCCCCGTGGTGCCAGTTTTTAAGCAATATTTGTTTGCGATTACACTTCCATAGATATTAGTTCGCTGACACTATCTATGATACAGTTTAAAATTGTCCCACAGATAGTTCCCTGCCTGGAATGACACTTTTTTAAATTATTAGTTCATTTTGGCAGGGCCTTATTATGTTTTTTTGTCTCAGGATTTTAAAACAGACTTTACTCTTTTATATCGTATTTATCTAATAGGAAGGTTAGGCAGATAACATTGCAGTAATAGTAGTGAAGGGAGTGACTTCACACTTTTATTTCAAAGCAAATGACGTATAATCCTGATAAAAGTATTATGATCATTTTAATTAACAACATAATTACTAGGATAAATTAGGTTTTGTGATAGTTGTACCTGTGAGTCAACAAATATAGCAACAAAACACGATAAATCATGTAAATAAATAAAAAAGATTTAACGATAAGATTAGTCTATAATTATCATTGTGAATCCCTACTATACTATTTTAATACAATTATTAAAATAATTCTTTGAACAGAAAAAAATACTAGAAAAAAATCGACCTAATGCACAGACCAATTGCCGGAATCCCAAGTGTGCGAGTTCGAGTCCCGTCTGAGCTGCTACCGGTGAGTCGATTATTTCTAGTATTTTTTTATTAAAATAATTATCTTAATATAAAAATAGCACTTTGAATGCCTAAAATCTAAAAATTCAAAAAAACAATTATTAATCTTACTATTCATCTTCGAACAAATTCATAAATAATGGCCGTACCCGAAGGGGCCAAACGGAGCCCTATTGCTGTCACTCATCCGTCTGTACGTTGTCTGTCCAAAGCTTTAGCAGCTAAACTGTTGAAGCTACAGTCATCATCTTTACACCAAAGATGCGTCTTGCCGACACAAAGCCAGATAAAGTATAAAAAATATTTTAGAAAGGGGCTCTAGTCCTATACAAGTTCCCCTTTACCAAACGTGGGGTATCATTGTTTAGATCTCATTATGTAAACGAATACTGTATATTTTGTTTCAAAAAATATTAGAAAGCATGAGAAGTCGCCAAAATCAGTTTTTGTTTTCTAAAATTTTGTTCCGAAGTATTTTTTACTTCCAATCGATGAACTTGTATTGTTATCAAGAATCAAGAATTTATTTGCTAGAATGCGGTACATAAGGGTCTTAATATATTTTATATTGTCACATCACATTCACCAGGAGCTGGCATGCAAAATATAATAGTGGAAAATATAGTAAGCCAACATTAATATAATTCAACATTACAAGTCAAATTCTTATAGATTTATAAAATTATTAGCATTTAAAATTAAAAAATTCAGTCATCGTATAAAAACTGTTTTTCACTAGCCATGTCTTTAATATGAATTGATTAAAAGGCAGATCTCTAATGTTATCAGGAATCTTGTTAAATATTTTGATAGCCATGGAAGGGAACAATATTTTCTGTCACCTAAGTTTAGATGTGTCACTAATCTGCAACACCCTAATAATAATTTCTATCACCAAGAAATATCATCTATTCATCAAAACTGTCCCTAAGTATAAATCATCATAAGGTTGGGAACCCCTGCTCTAAATCAAAACTAGTGACGGGACTCGGATCACAATTGATTCGAATTATTCGAATCAAGTCAATCCAAGCTCGATTCGAATGAGTATTTATGCTGATTCGAATCATCACCTGATTCGAATCGGTGGGCTGATTCGAATTGGTTGGGTGATTCGAATCATCACCTGAACCGAATCAGTTGGCTGATTCGAATTAGTTGGCTGATTCGAATCATTACCTGATTTGGATTGGTTGGCTGATTCGAATCACCGTTGGAATTCGAATCAGTTTTTTGTATTCGAATCTTTGATGGCGTAACAAGCTTACCTTAGGGACTGAGAAGGTAGTTTAATGTTCGTTTTATTAAGTTCTTTAACCATTATTTAGTATTTTCGCCCACGAAATTTATTTTCCTTAGGTAAATAATTAATTTTACGATATTCTTATTGATTCGAATCATCACATTGATTCGAATCATTCGAATCATCACCTGATTTGAAATATTCGACTCATCACCCGATTCGAATCATTCGACTCGTCTCCTGATTCGAATTGGCTAGCTGATTCGAATCATCACATTTTTATTCGAATCATCATATCGATTCGAATCATCGTCAAATTCGAATCGACGATTCGAACCACTTACGGGTGATTCGAATCGATTCGAATACATTTTTTTGATTCGAGTCCCATCACTAATCAAAACCAGCACTAATAGTGCATTAATAAAATTATTTAAAGATTAAAAATATTTTTTTGGTAAACATTTTTATATTGTTTGGCGATTCAATTTTAGTGACACTTTTATTATTTTGAAACCCAATATAATTATTTGATGATTGATATCATTTCCAAGTAATTCTTAATTAATATTTAGGTAAGCGTTTTAATATTAGTTGGTGATTCAATTTAGGTGACAGATCTACTATTTTAGGAACAAATATTATTTATTAGGTTACTGAAAATGCAATTATTAGGTAATTGATAAAATCATACCCGCTATGGAATAACAGCTTCTTGATCTGAGTTTTGTTCTCATCCTTGGTAATCTTAGTAGGATATTTACGAATTATTTCATCATTTCTTGTAAATAAATCCGGATGATTTTTAACAAAAATACATATTTCTAAGATGTATAAACAAGGGACAAAATAATGTTTGTTATTATGTATATTTTTCCAAAAATACTAATAGATTGATAAATCAGAACTATTCTTTTAAATTTTCTCATTTGCCTATTACCACCTATCTATACTAATTTTGCGGTCAAACGCGTAGCAAAGATAAGCCCCGCCTTTAACCCTGTTTGGTACGGAACCCTAAATATGCGAAATCCGATACGCACTTGGCCGGTCTTTTTTCGCAGGCAAAAGTCACTTTAACTTTGCAATATTCATAAAATTCTCGGTGGACATTGATCGATGGTCGACCATTTATCAGACGACGGGTACGTATGTATACAAATGTTTAATCGTTTACAAGTGTACTCAATATTTCACATCGCACCTAAGCTAAACCACAGATAATATCATAGTATTAACGTCCTGCGCTCTTGAGCCGATTAATTAATATTTACAAGGCCAAACTAAACCCAAAGAATTGATTTTAATATTTATTTTAAACTATAGCTGCCCCGCCCCGGCTTCGCATGGGTGGCGCCATCTATTAGTTATATATATTGCGATTTAAAATTACGAAAAAAAATATTTCTCACGTCTTTCCGTACAATTTTTTTGAAAATTTTCTTTTACTAATAAGATAAAAGGAATTATCTAATTTGGTGCAGTTGTTCTAAAGTTATGGGCTTACATACATTTTGGCGATTAATTTTCTTAGAATTTCTATGACGTAAAAAAGAAAAAGGGTAGTAAAAGTAGTAAAAAAAAGTATTGTTTAAAAAGGGTATAGTAAGCTATTCTTAAAAAATTGATATGCCATCGCGGAATTTTTTGTAGACCTATAAAAGAGGAAGATCCTATATATACCTTTAAACGAGCAATTCTTGTATATTTATTTATGTGTGAAAGAAAAACGCATGGAAACTCGAAAACACGCGTCTTCCCAAACATAAGACTAATCTAGATCGATTGTTTACCCCTGAAAACCCCCATAATATACCAAATTTAAGCGAAATCGTTAGAGCCGTTTTCGAGATCACAGAAATATACCTACATATAAATAAATAAATATACAAGAATGGGGAATGTCTGAAAAAAATCTATTTGGCTGAATATTTTTTTATAGGTAGGAATAAGCTCCCTTAGTAATAAAAAAAGTTTCAGAATTTTCGGTTGCGTAATAATAAAAATAAAAAATAAAGTCTCTTCGACTTCACAAATATACGAAAGTAACAGCAGAACAGAGATTATACCTTTGCCACTACCTTTGCTGTGGTTGTGGCAGATGGTGGCAAAGGTATAATCGCCATTCTGCTGTTACTTTCGTACATTTGTAAAGTCGAAGAGACTTTAATTTATTAAAAAAAATTCACGCAACCGAAAATTCTGAAACTTTTTTCTACAACTACAACTAAGGGAGCTTATTCCTACCTATAAAAAAATATTCAGCCATTTTTATTTTTTTCGGGAATTCCCCATTGCTCGTTTAAAGGTATAACATAAATATAATACACTGAAAATTATAGAAGTTAACCTTCTCCATATTTATATGATCCTGGTACTTTGGAGACGTAAGTAATTAAAAATATAAAAAACTTAAACTCATTGTTAAGAAGTTGGGAAATAATCATTGTCACAGTCAGATTTATTTTATAAAATATAATAATTTTTGGTTTGGTCACCAGTGGTGAAATGGGACTAACATGGAGTTATTTGGTCACTGGTAGTCAGTTGAGAAATTGGAGTGCCAACCAACTAAAGTCGCATTACTAATTTCCCAGCAAAAATGTAAACAAAGATGTTGCCAGAACAAAATAACACAAAAATAAATAGTAGGTATATTGCTAAGTCAAAAAATAAACACACTTACATGTTTTTTCATCAAAAACCTAATAAAAATAGATTAGATAAATATTCTGAATCATGAGTTTTGCGGCAAAAACAGTAATTTAATTTAACATTTCATAATAACAGTTTTATAGTAGAAAACATTTTTATGATGTTGCACGCATCAACTGCAAACCGTACACATCAACCTTTGGTCATTTTATAAAATTTCATTAAAATTAGTATTACGAGTAGTAGCTGTAGTTAGTAACATTTGTCTTTTGGTATTGGGGGGAACAGGCGAAGATGCTACGTATTTTTGATAGTTTACGTCAATATCAAGTAAAGTTTTCTTATCAGTTCGTTTCAAGAACTTTTAACATCAAAAATTATGATAAGTTAAAAAGAAAAAAATTCTAATTATTTACCATCCTACTTTAAAATTACCCTGGATGACATTGTATTTATTATGACTCAAAGTATAAAAAAAACAAATTAAAAAGTTATAAAAGTGAGCAAAGGTTTTCAATATCTGAAAATGTCACTATCAGGGTCAGTTTGTCAATTTGACAGTGATGTTTCTTTGTTTACATTTTTGCTGGGAAATTAGTGATGCGAATTTAGGTACTGGTGGTAGGATTTGGTGGTCAGATGGTCCGGAAGGAAAAATGTCCCATGGTTTACAACTAACAAAGCTTTAACAAAGAGATCAATGAGAATTTTCAAGTGTCTACCATAAAGGAAGAGATTAAAAAATCCACAAAGTGTCCTCCAAAAAGATATTGAGTAACCATTCAAATGAACTGGCTTGCCAGCTGTTGTACGGCAGAAGAGACACGACTGAAACGCCGAATTATATTAGAACTGGCGAGATGTCAATTTGAAAATATAGGGTAGATAGCTCCATTGGGAGATTTGGGAGCTACGTTCGTCAAGTCCATTACCTTCATCAAATTTGCTCATAGTTTACGTTACGACTGATCGCAGATGCAACAGACAAAAGAAAAAAAAATGCAACTCGTTGCGGTTAATAAAATAACAGATGACCACTAATATGTAAATACATTGAAAGCTCTTTGCATGCTTTCCGCAGAATTAATAATGATTGCACTTGATATTCCGTCGCATGTATACGTAGATAGAAGGTTTTATAGCGACTCTCAACAATGTTTTGCTATAAGCACAGATATTTTTACATTTGGTTTTGTATGAATTGTTTTGTATATAATTACACTGTGATTACGTGGATTTTGTTCTCACTACACTGCTCCTATATTATTAATCAATCCCAGAAACCGAGAGTTATTAATAAATAAAATAGAAGCATTGTTTCTACAGAAATAGAAACCTTAGACCGTTTTGACGCAGATCGTCATTTTCGCAAATGGTCAACGAGAAAAATTTGGTCACTGTCGCAGAATGTCACTTTCGCAACTGGTCACTTTCGCAAGAGGTCACTTTCGCAAAACGTCACTTTCGTAGAATGTCATTCACCATTTTTTCTTTTTTTACACGACTGCCCAAAAAGGAGTGTATATGTGTTCAGGGCTCATGTATGTTTGTGGCTATGTGAGTTTCTTTATCCTTACTAATATTATAAATGCGAAAGTCCGTTTGTTTGTTTGTTTGTTTGTTTGTTTGTTTGTTACGCCTTCACGTCCTTACTTCTGAACCGATCATTATGAAATTTTGCATACACGTTGTCAGGGGTACAGAGAAGGACATAGGGTACCTTTCATCCAGAAAAAAAGTAATGTTCCCGAGGGATAGCAAAAAAACTTTCGACGCAGACGAAGTCGCGGGCGGAAGCTAGTTCCACCATAAGTTCTAAATGGCTCAACAGATTTGAATGTATGGGGTATTGTTAGAATCCTTACATCGTTCCGAGTGACACTGGCTATTTTTTTTTTAAAGTCAATATGGCGACGGCACGACGCCATTTTCAAATGGGAAAAAAATTTTTTTCGTCACATATTACAATATAGGCATCAAATGAAAGGCCTTAATGAGCTGAGCACATTTCAAAACTACATAATTTGTCACTAAAATATGAGAAAAAAAATATATATTAAAAACACGACTGCCCTGCCAAAAACGAACTAAAAAGTTAAATAACAAGTGTCATTGCAGTTGGACCTTTTGATTAAAAATTGTACCACAAAACGGTCCCCCGACTGCAATGACACTTGTTATTTAACTTTTTAGTTCATTTTTTGGCAGGGCAGTCGTGTTTTTAATATCTTTTAAATTTATTTATTATAGAGCTGTTTCTAGGGTTTTTGAAGGAGGTCTTGCTTTTTTTCTCAAAATTGTGAGTTTGAGAAAATAATGTGAATGACATTCTGCGAAAGTGACCTTTTGCGAAAGTGACCAGTTGCGAAAATGACATTCTGCGAAAGTGACCAAATTTTTCGCGGTGACCATTTGCGAAAATGACGATCTGCGTCAAAAACTTTTAGACTTTGATTCGAGAATTCGTATTTGTTGTATTGTATTGTGATGCGCCGGCTCCACAAATTGGCCACAATATTGGCAAATTCATCGTACGTTGCCGGTTTTGTAACAAATGCTTCAAAGAGGTTCTTTCAAAAGCATCAACGAATTCGCGAATATGTTACGTTTAACGTTTCTCGATTGTGTATTGGTGTCTAATCTGTTGTTTGTTTCTAGGTGTGGATGAAAATGTGCAAGTAATCCAGAATGTCGGAGAACAGGGCGCCAACTTGAGTGATGTTGGTGAGTAAATTTAATTTATGGTCGTACATACATTGCCGGTTATGTAACAAATTAATATGCCTTTCATATCAACTAACATCACATTTGCCGATATCAAGGATTCAATCCTTGATATCGTTATTTTGAAATTAACGTTGCCGTAATGACCTTTACTATTTTATGTTACGTTATATAACGTTATTTTAGGGTAATAAAACCGTTAAATACCGTTATAATACCATTAAAAATATCATCATCATCTCGTGTTCTAAGTTCTAATAGAGTATCTACAGAATAGTTCGACCAATTTCAGACTCAAATTTCGAGTCGAGTGGTATTGACTTCTTAGGATGCTCATGCTCGGATAATTCGGTTTGGTTGATGATGGCATGTTTGTTTAATCATTCATGGTTAATAAACAGGTATAATCTGTAGTTAAACTAATCGAAGGCAGTAGTCCAAAGTAAACGAACATTAATTTGCAAGGGATATAACTTCTTCATTGTTAGATGCACGCACGATACTTAAGCTTTATGCAGCCACCCAGCAGTGGTGTCTATATCAGGTCATCATGTCAATTTCAGGCCTATGCCTGCCCCAAGGATCTGCATGACGATCGGTCCTGCGCTGCCCTATTCCTCTATCCTCTAACTTTTCATAACGTCATACATCTTGTTTTTATGCACAACGGGATAGTGCTCGGCCTTCTCACCTGATGTTTTTATTTTTTATTTTTTTTTATTTGGTTCACAACTTGAAACATACATCATACATAGGTACATATTAGCAAGCTTTAAGATAAATGATTATGTAGTTTCTTAACAAGTGAACACAGCATGCATTTAGAATTTACAATAAAATAAACAATTTAGATTAAAAGAACTTCTATAAAATATTTTGAGAACATTTCTGAACTAAAGCAATTGATGTTTTAGAACCCCAAAGCAATCGATCTTTTAAAACTTTAAGGTTTTAAAAGATCAATCGCACTACGTATGTTATTTTTTGCTGAGGCTAGAGAACCACAGAATATGTCAAAATTCCATCTTATTCCATTGTAACGAGAACAGGCTCTATATAAAGGAGAATGGTGGCCGACATTGGTTCTGCAGAACGGCAGTCTGAAGGTTTTTCGGTTTAATAAACGACTACTCTGACGCGGTACCTCAAATTTAATGGAATTCAGGACTTCAGGACAATCCACAAGGCCGTGAATTACCTTATACAAGAATATTATATCAGAAATATTATATCAGATACCCCACGCCGAAAATTTAGAGATCTCATTCCATTGAAGCTCAATCTTTTTTCATATGACTGCAGAGATTTGCACTTATTGTTGACATAGGATAACTGATACAAAAATCTCTTCTGTATTCTTTCTATTCTATTGGAGTGCACCGTATAGCACGGAGACCACACACAACTATTATACTCTAAAATGCTCCTTACAATGCAGTTATATACTGGTATCAAAACGCCTGGGTCCTTGAAGCATTTTATTTGTCTTGATACAAAACCAGATAACTGTGCTGACTTCTTTATTATAGTGTTTATATGATCTTTGAAACTCAGGGAACGATCCACTATGACACCTAAATCTCTTATTTTGTCTACTTCAACTATCGGAACATTTTTAAAGTAGTATGTACCTAACCTAACCTAACCAAAAAGAAAAAGCCACTGTCAGCTAGACAGTGGCTTTTTCTTTTTGGTTAATTTAATATGATAGCATTTGTCTATGTTTAATAACATTTTGTTTTGAGAACACCACCTATCTATGCTATTTAAATCATTTTGCAAAAGAGCAATGTCATGATCATCCTGTACCCGTTTGTATACTTTTAAATCATCTGCGTACATTTTAAAATCACACGTTAAAGTATTAGCCATATCATTAATGAACATGACAAAAAATAACGGGCCCAGGTGGGATCCCTGAGGAACTCCTGATGGTATGAGCTTGGGTTGAGATGAATATTCACTTCTCAAGCTTACGCGCTCACTAGACATGAAATAAAACACTTTTTAACGGATACTAGCGCGGTTTTATTGAATGTGCTTTGGTATTTAGTTGGTATTTGGTTTGATTTTTGGTTTTTCCCGACGTTTCGGCACCTTTGCAGCTGCCGTGGTCACGGGGGACTGAAGCTACCCGTGAGCCTACCCTCAAGCGATGAATTTTTTTTTTTTTTTTTTTTTTATACGTTCAGAAATTAAAATTTAACAAAATTTTTAATTATTTTATGTTGATTTATAATTTAATTTTATGAATTATTTAATGCTAAAAAGAGAGAGAAATCTACTGAAACTACCACCATTTCATAAAATTGGGAGGCCCCTCCAAGAAAGAAATGGCGAAAGAAAACTTGGAGAGGGAGCCGACCTCCGTCTTTTGTATTAATTTATTTATTTGCAAAAGGAACTAACCGTATCATTAGATCTTACAGTGTGTGTGAGGGGCTTTAGCTTATGAATGATGGGGTCCCAAGCTGGTGGAATTTTCCAACCATCATCTCTATTGAAATTAGGATATTTATTTATTTCGATAGCCTCGCGGAGCATTCTAGGGATAAATCTACGTTCCCTAGCAAGGATTTGGGGTTTGTCAAATCTAATATAATGGTTGGGCCCCTCAAAGGCGTGTTCACTCACTGCAGACTTGTTATCGCGCCTATGTTTCATGTCAGCTACATGCTCTTTGACGCGGGTCCCTATGCTTCTCTTTGTTTGCCCGATGTAGGAGAGTCCACGGTCACAATCTAGTTTGTAGACGCCTGCAGCTTGAAGGGGGATATTACACTTGACAGGTCGTAAGAATTGGTTGATCTTCTTCGGCGGCTTGAAGTAAGTTTTGATTGACGCTCGCTTCAGAATGTTTCCAATCTTGTCAGTGACACCCTTCAAGTATGGTAGGATGGCAGGTTGACGCTCTACTGTGGCTGGTTTGGCGCGTTTTCTGTGATTGAGGTGTGGTACTTGCAACTTGTTGTTACGCAGTACTTGTTGGACGTGCTGAAGCTCAGCAGTCAGGTGTTGTTTGTCACAGATTCCGCGGGCTCTCTGAAACAAAGATTTCCCTACGGTAGCTAACTGTATAGGATGATGGTGAGAGTCACCATTAAGGTATCTGTCTGTATGGGTTGCTTTACGATACACTGTGTGGCTCAAGGTTTGGTTCGGATTCCTGATAATGAGAATGTCTAGGAAAGCTAGTTTATTGTCTGCCTCTAACTCCATAGTAAATTGTATGTTGGGGTTTATGGAGTTAAGATGGTTAAGAAATGCAGGGACACTGTCTCTAGGTAGTATTGTGAAAGTGTCATCTACGTACCGTTTGTAGAACCGGGGAGTCACTGGTGCTGTGGCTAGTGCTTTCTCCTCAAAATCCTCCATGAAAATGTCAGCAACGATGGGGGATACAGGAGAGCCCATTGCTACGCCGTCCACTTGCACGTAGAACTCCTCGTTCCATAACAGATAGCCAGATGTTAGGCATAATTCTAGTAGTTCTGCATATTCAATTGGCATGTTGTTGTCAACTAGCTTTTTCCTGATGATATCAATGCAGTCCTGTACTGGTAAGCATGTGAATAAGGACTGAACATCAAAACTAACCATAGTTTCATCATCAGCGAGATGTAGATGTTGTATCTCACTGACAAACTGGTAGGAATCCTTTACAAAGGCTGATGTGTTACCTCTCAGTGGTGTAAGTGTTTTTGCTACGTGTTTAGCCAATTTATAAGTTGGTGAGTCAATTTGGCTTACAATCGGACGCAGCGGAGCATTGTCTTTGTGTATTTTCGGTAACCCATACAGTTTCGGCGGTGTAGGGCAGGATGGAATAAGATAATTGACATCAAGATCTAACTGTTCTGAATATTTTTTGATGAGTTCACTCGTTTTCTTAAGGATCTTGGCGGTTTGATCACAATTCACATGTTTATACGTTTTCTCATCACTTAAAAGTTCTTGCATTTTTGTGTTATAATCCGACGTATCCATAACTACCGTTGCGTTGCCTTTATCAGCTCGGAGGATAGTTAATTCGGGTCTAGTGCGTAAGTTCTTCAACGCGACGTGTTCATCATATGGAAGATTGTGTTTGGGCAGTTTACTACGTCGTAAAACGGATGAAATATCTTGACGTATAGCTTCACTATCCTCTTTTTTGAATTGGTTTTTAACTAGACAATCCTCTACGTTGCAAATAATATCCTCATACGGTATTCTGCGAGGTGTTACCGCGAAATTCAGACCCTTATTTAATACTTTTAAAGTCGGTGTAATATTATAGTCTATGTTTTGGTTTGTGGTTCTGGCATCTGGCAACCCTGCGAACGGCCGGCTCTTTGGCCTATGGCTGATTGTGCTTAACAAAGTGTAATGTTTGCATCATTAAATAAAAAGGTGATCTCCCATAAAATTCTTTTATTAACATTACTACATGGCGCAGCCGTACTAAAGAACCTGCCGATATTAAGATTTGATGGTGTTCACTGAAGAAACTCACGATCACGAAGAAGAAACAATGTCGGGCGTGGAATACCGCATGCCAGCACCGCTCAACCTCGACAATTTGGATGATCTTTATCCACAATGGAAGCGATTTCTTAACAGTTTTAAGATTTTCCTGTCTGCTTCTGGGCTAAATAAGGTAGCAGAGTTCAGAAAAGCTGCCATTTTTCTGAACTGCATTGGACAATCTGCTCAAGAACTTTACGAAAACACCTTGAAAGGCACGGTTGATAATGAAAAACTTGATGATGTTATAAAGATTTTTGAAGAGCATTTTAAACCTAAAACGAATGAGATCATAAATACGTTTCACTTTAACAAGAGAATTCAAGAAGACGGAGAAAATTTTGATGCATTTTACACAGATTTAAGAAAAATTGCACAAAACTGCAACTTTGGTGTATTTGAAGACAGAATGCTAAGAGACAAAATAATATATGGCATAAGAGACGTTCAAATTCAACAGAAACTCTTGATGAAGAAAAATCTGACTTTACAAGAAGCTGTGGAAACGTGCAGGACCTCAGAACTGGCTAAGAAACATGTGAAGGTCATCGCAGGTCAAGGTCTACCAGCTGCAGAAGTAGATGGGATTGGCATCCAGCATAGAAAATCATTTCCCTACAGCGCTGACCAACAACAGTCAAAAGCTAAGTATAAAACATCTAGTACATACCTGTGTAAAAAATGTAACAAACGTCATGGACCTAGAAATTGCCCTGCCTTTGGCAAAACTTGTTCTTTGTGTAAAAAAATGAATCATTTTGCTGTAGGTTGTAAATCTAAGAATTCCGTACATTACATTGAATCTAACGAGGAAATAGAAAAGCCAGAGGACTTATGACTCGTACGGGTTTGTAACTCCATTGAAGGTAATAATAAGGAATGGACTGAAGTAATAAACATACAGTCAAAATATGTAACTTTTAAGTGTGACTCGGGGGCACAAATTAATGTTTTGTCTTTAAAAGATCTTAAAAATATTGTCGATGATGAAAATCCTGAGTGGTCTGAGACAAAAATAATATTAGAAGTTTTTGGGGGATCACACATTAAGCCTGTTGGCAAAAGAATTTTAACTATTTTGAAAAACAATGTGGCTTTTAAGACTGAATTTATAATTGTTGATAAAAACGTTCGACCTATATTGGGTTTACCAACTTTGATAAAACTTAAACTTTTAAATATCAATAATAATCATAATGTAAATGTAATAAAAACTTATGTAAATGCTACTAAAAACAGCTTAATAGAAAAGTATTGTGAACTATTTCAGGGTGTCGGTCAATTCAAGAAGCCGTTGGAACTGCACATCCAGACTGGAGTAGACCCAGTTGTGAGACCACCGAGACGAGTCCCTAATGCACTTTTGACTCGGTTGCAAGAAAAATTAAAATCACTGGAGGATAGACAAATTATCTCCAAGGTCGAACATCCTAAGAGCTTTGTAAGTAATCTAGTAGTTATTGAAAAAAAAGATGGATCATTAAGAATCTGTCTCGATCCAAAAGATCTTAATAATGTGTTACTTAGAGAATATCATCTGATCCCTACTTTAGAGGAAATTTTACCTAAGATATCAAATAAGAAATTTTTCTCCGTATTAGACTTATCTGAAGGATTCTATAATATTAAACTGGATAATAATTCTAGTGAACTATGTACATTTAATAGTCCGTTTGGTTGTTATAAATTTAATAGACTTCCCTTTGGTTTATCTGTGGCCCCAGAAATTTTCCAAAAGTATAATGAAAATGCTTTTGGTGATATACCTGGAGTAATCATTTATTGTGATGATTTGCTAATATGTGCTGAAACAGAATCGGAGCATGATGCAATATTAGATAAAGTTTTTGAAAGAGCAAAATTATGCAATGTTCGCTTTAATAAAAATAAGTTTCAATATAAGTTAAGAGAAGTAAAATATTTTGGACACATTTTTTCCGAAGCAGGTATGAAAATTGATCCTAACAGAGTAGAAGCTATATTAAAGATTAATTGCCCGAAAGATAAAAAAGAACTTCAAATATTTCTTGGAATGGTGAATTACCTAAGACAGTTTGTTCCTAATCTTGCTAATATTGCATCACCTCTTCAACTCCTGTTGAAAAAGAATGTTGACTGGTTATGGACTAATGTGCATGACACAGCTTTTAAAAACATAAAATGCAAAATAAGTGAAGCACCTGTTTTACAGAATTTTAACCCTAAATTACCTATTGTAATACAATGTGATGCCTCCAAAGATGGTTTAGGTTGCTGTTTGTTACAGAATGATAAGCCGGTTTGTTTTGCATCTAGAAGTCTTACTAGTAGTGAAAAAAATTTTTCACAAATAGAAAAAGAACTTTTGAGTGTTGTTTGGTCGACTAGAAAATTTCATTATTACATTTATGGACAAAAATGTACAATATTAAATGATCATGAACCTTTAGAATCTCTGTTGAAAAAGTCTATTCATGATGTTCCGTCTCCACGATTACAAAGATTAAAATTAAAATTGTTAAAGTATGACTTGACCTTTAAATATCTCAAAGGAAAATTTATGTTCATTGCAGACTTGTTGTCCCGATCCTTTCTAAAATGTGATGATGTTGATGAATCTTACATGTATGAAGTAATCCACTGTGTTGGTCTGGCAAAATACCTTCAGTGTACAGAGGCGACCAAACAAAAATTAATATTGGAAACTAACAATGATTCAGAACTTAAAAAATTAATGGAATATACCAAAAATGGTTGGCCTAATAATGTTAAACATATTCATGATGAGGTACGTTATTATTATAAATTAAGATCTGATATTTCAATTGATGAAAATCTGCTATTCTTACGTGATAAGCTAATAATACCTAAAAGTATGAGGATGGAAATTCTGAAAATATTACATGAGGGTCATCTCGGCATCAGCAAAATGAAAAGTTTTGCACGAGAAATATATTACTGGCCTAAAATTGATTTACACATTGAACAGTTTGTAAGAAAATGTTTTGTTTGTCAAATGTATCAAAATAAAAATGTTAAAGAACCACTAATGTCTCATGACATTCCAGAATTGCCATTTTCAAAACTAGGAATTGATATCATGGAGTTTAAAAGCAAAAGTTATTTAGTAATATATGATTATTTCTCAAAATGGCTTGATGTACAGTTGCTTAGTAGTAAGAGCGCAAAAAGTATTAACAATGTATTAATTGGTATTTTTTGTTATTTTGGTACTCCAAATGAGATTGTGTCTGATCACATTCCATTTGATTCGAAGGAATGTAAGGACTTTGCTTCAGAATGGGGATTTAAGTTAACATTTTCCAGTCCTAAATATCCTCAGTCAAATGGAATGGCAGAGAGGGCAGTCCAGATTGCTAAGAAAATGTTAAAAAAATGTTATGAAGATAAGACTGATTTCAGGGTAGCTCTGTTACATTATAGAACTGCACCTGTGTGTGGTACAAAATTTTCACCAGCACAATTAACAATGAACAGAAATTTAAGAACTAAATTACCTGTTTGTTATAATTATTTAAAGCCAAAGCTAAATGAAAATGTAAATGTAGAATTTGAAAAGGGGCAAAATAGAAATTTAAGGCATTATAATTTAAATACTAGAGTTAAGGAGGACTTTTATGTTGGACAAAATATATTGTTTCTTAAAGATCCTAGTATCAATAAGTGGTTATCTGGTACTATAGCTAATAAGAATGGTTTAAGGTCATATGACATTATTGCCAGTAATGGTGTAAGATACACAAGAACCTCTTATCATGTTCGACCTTGCTAGATTTTTTTGTTTCAGTCCGTCTAGATCTCAGGGATGTGCAGTTGCAAAATTTTTTTTAGTTTGATAACTATAATTTTGTAGGATTTGTTTCAATCTCAAAGTTTGTTTGTAAAAGGGGGAAAGAAAAACAAAGTAATATGTATGTTGAATTTATTAACTTAAAAAAAAAAAATTGTAAAAAGGGATAGATGTAATATTATAGTCTATGTTTTGGTTTGTGGTTCTGGCATCTGGCAACCCTGCGAACGGCCGGCTCTTTGGCCTATGGCTGATTGTGCTTAACAAAGTGTAATGTTTGCATCATTAAATAAAAAGGTGATCTCCCATAAAATTCTTTTAGTAACATTACTACAGTCGGTTCATCCAATATTTGTTTTGATAAATTGACAACTGCACGAGTTTGACATTGACGGGTGTCATCTTCTACTCTATGGTTCGTATCGGCATGATGACGTTTGTACAACTTCTCATATTTAGAAATTTGTCTATGCTTACATTCGTTGTACACGGCTGTTTCGCGTTTATTAAGTATCAGAATGTAATGGTTAAAGTCCGCCGTGGCAAGTTTTATTGCCACGTAATAAAACTTGCCACGGCGGACTTTAACCATTACATTCTGATACTTAATAAACGCGAAACAGCCGTGTACAACGAATGTAAGCATAGACAAATTTCTAAATATGAGAAGTTGTACAAACGTCATCATGCCGATACGAACCATAGAGTAGAAGATGACACCCGTCAATGTCAAACTCGTGCAGTTGTCAATTTATCAAAACAAATATTGGATGAACCGACTTTAAAAGTATTAAATAAGGGTCTGAATTTCGCGGTAACACCTCGCAGAATACCGTATGAGGATATTATTTGCAACGTAGAGGATTGTCTAGTTAAAAACCAATTCAAAAAAGAGGATAGTGAAGCTATACGTCAAGATATTTCATCCGTTTTACGACGTAGTAAACTGCCCAAACACAATCTTCCATATGATGAACACGTCGCGTTGAAGAACTTACGCACTAGACCCGAATTAACTATCCTCCGAGCTGATAAAGGCAACGCAACGGTAGTTATGGATACGTCGGATTATAACACAAAAATGCAAGAACTTTTAAGTGATGAGAAAACGTATAAACATGTGAATTGTGATCAAACCGCCAAGATCCTTAAGAAAACGAGTGAACTCATCAAAAAATATTCAGAACAGTTAGATCTTGATGTCAATTATCTTATTCCATCCTGCCCTACACCGCCGAAACTGTATGGGTTACCGAAAATACACAAAGACAATGCTCCGCTGCGTCCGATTGTAAGCCAAATTGACTCACCAACTTATAAATTGGCTAAACACGTAGCAAAAACACTTACACCACTGAGAGGTAACACATCAGCCTTTGTAAAGGATTCCTACCAGTTTGTCAGTGAGATACAACATCTACATCTCGCTGATGATGAAACTATGGTTAGTTTTGATGTTCAGTCCTTATTCACATGCTTACCAGTACAGGACTGCATTGATATCATCAGGAAAAAGCTAGTTGACAACAACATGCCAATTGAATATGCAGAACTACTAGAATTATGCCTAACATCTGGCTATCTGTTATGGAACGAGGAGTTCTACGTGCAAGTGGACGGCGTAGCAATGGGCTCTCCTGTATCCCCCATCGTTGCTGACATTTTCATGGAGGATTTTGAGGAGAAAGCACTAGCCACAGCACCAGTGACTCCCCGGTTCTACAAACGGTACGTAGATGACACTTTCACAATACTACCTAGAGACAGTGTCCCTGCATTTCTTAACCATCTTAACTCCATAAACCCCAACATACAATTTACTATGGAGTTAGAGGCAGACAATAAACTAGCTTTCCTAGACATTCTCATTATCAGGAATCCGAACCAAACCTTGAGCCACACAGTGTATCGTAAAGCAACCCATACAGACAGATACCTTAATGGTGACTCTCACCATCATCCTATACAGTTAGCTACCGTAGGGAAATCTTTGTTTCAGAGAGCCCGCGGAATCTGTGACAAACAACACCTGACTGCTGAGCTTCAGCACGTCCAACAAGTACTGCGTAACAACAAGTTGCAAGTACCACACCTCAATCACAGAAAACGCGCCAAACCAGCCACAGTAGAGCGTCAACCTGCCATCCTACCATACTTGAAGGGTGTCACTGACAAGATTGGAAACATTCTGAAGCGAGCGTCAATCAAAACTTACTTCAAGCCGCCGAAGAAGATCAACCAATTCTTACGACCTGTCAAGTGTAATATCCCCCTTCAAGCTGCAGGCGTCTACAAACTAGATTGTGACTGTGGACTCTCCTACATCGGGCAAACAAAGAGAAGCATAGGGACCCGCGTCAAAGAGCATGTAGCTGACATGAAACATAGGCGCGATAACAAGTCTGCAGTGAGTGAACACGCCTTTGAGGGGCCCAACCATTATATTAGATTTGACAAACCCCAAATCCTTGCTAGGGAACGTAGATTTATCCCTAGAATGCTCCGCGAGGCTATCGAAATAAATAAATATCCTAATTTCAATAGAGATGATGGTTGGAAAATTCCACCAGCTTGGGACCCCATCATTCACAAGCTAAAGCCCCTCACACACACTGTAAGATCTAATGATACGGTTAGTTCCTTTTGCAAATAAATAAATTAATACAAAAGACGGAGGTCGGCTCCCTCTCCAAGTTTTCTTTCGCCATTTCTTTCTTGGAGGGGCCTCCCAATTTTATGAAATGGTGGTAGTTTCAGTAGATTTCTCTCTCTTTTTAGCATTAAATAATTCATAAAATTAAATTATAAATCAACATAAAATAATTAAAAATTTTGTTAAATTTTAATTTCTGAACGTATAAAAAAAAAAAAAAAAAAAAAATTCATCGCTTGAGGGTAGGCTCACGGGTAGCTTCAGTCCCCCGTGACCACGGCAGCTGCAAAGGTGCCGAAACGTTTGGAAAAACCAAAAATCAAACCAAATACCAACTAAATACCAAAGCACATTCAATAAAACCGCGCTAGTATCCGTTAAAAAGTGTTTTATTGAGATGAATAGCCATGTGTCATAACAAGTTGTGTACGATTCTCGAGATATGATTTGCACCACCTGTATAAAGATCCGTGTACGCCCATTTCTGATTTTTTTTAAGAAGCATGTTATGATCTATTATGTCAAATGCCTTTCTAAAGTCAGTATATATGACATGCACTTCATCACCATCATCAATAGTACGAGAAACATTATCAATAAAACCCATTAAGTTTGTGGCAGTAGATTTCTTAGGCAAAAAGCCATGTTGCTCTGGATGCAGCTTTTGTTTAACAAGCCAGTCAAAGTCAAAGTCAAAGTCAAATAAGCTTTATTCAAATAAACTTAATTATTAAGTACTTTTGAATCGTCTATATTTTCCTACCACCCGTTCCAGACTTTTTTAGCTGACAAGAAGAACGGGCGCAAGAAACTTATCAGCTGTAACAGCCATAAGTAACGATATTTACAAACTTTAATATATCGTTACCAAATAATTACAACAGGGTGACAGGATTATTGGCAACAACATAGACTTATTGTTATATTACTTCAACAAAGTACTTATAGTAGCAAGTTATGTGTTACATCATTTCCACGCATTTTGATCTTTAAGATAATCGTCTACTTTATAATAACCTTTACCCATGAGCGTTTTTTTAACATGGTTTTTAAATTCATGCAAAGGAAGATCAATCACTTGTTGTGGAACTTTATTAATAAAGGCTATGCCTTTCCCCATAAATGAACCTCTAGTTTTTGCAAGCCTAAATCTTGGAACGGCAAGTTTATCTTTATTTCTTGTATTAAACTGGTGAATATTGCTGTTCTTAGCAAATGAATCATAGTGTTTCCTTACATAAACAAAATTTTCATAAATGTATTGGCCTGCCAAAGTTAAAATATTTATTTCTTTGAACAATTCTCTCAAGGTATCTCTTCGCCGTAGATTGTATATGGCGCGAACAGCTCTTTTTTGGAGTACAAAAATATTTTCAATACTGGCAGCTGAGCCCCACAATAGCAGTCCATATGACATTACACTATGAAAATAACTAAAGTATACTAACCTTGCCGTTTCAATATCAGTTAAAAGCCTTATTTTCTTAACAGCGAATGCCGCTGAACTAAGTCTACTTGACAAGGCCTCAATATGTGGATCCCATTGCAGTCGAGAATCTAGTGTGATACCTAGAAATTTTGTACTCTCAATAAACTCGACTTCATCGTCATTCAAATCTAGTATAGTATTAGTCGTACCAGAGATTCCAAGACCTTGCCCATGGCTGGAAGTATAGATACTGGTCTAAAGTTGGATATAACATAAGAATGTTATATCCAACTTTAGACCAGTATCTATACTTGGGGATAAGAATCCCCACTTTTATGTATAGGAGTCAAGCGTGCTGCTTTCCATTGCCTGGGAAATGTACCGTCCCTAAGAGATTTGTTGTACAGCTTTTGCAGAGGTGCTGCAAGACTCTCGGCACACATTTTCAGTACTACGTTAGGTATTCCATCCAAACCAGCGCCTTTACTCGGATCAAGTTTTTTTAAAGCTGTTTCTATTTCTGATACTGAGAAACTTATTTCACCCAAAGTACACGAAAAATTCTGATTGGGAATCGTTTTCAGTATCTTTGGATACAGGTTGATTTGTCGCATAAACGGGTTGGAAATACTCAGAGAACAAGTAACACATTTCCTGTCCACCAGTAGCTACCTTATCATCTAAAGTCATTTCATTTGGTAATACTCCACTTTGACGTTTTTGGTTGTTCACGTATGACCAGATATGTTTAGGGTTAGTCCGCATAATTTTAGCAGCATTTTCTTTAAACTGTCTCAAGCATTTTAGGAGCATTCTATCGTATCTCCCTCTGAGAACCTCCACCGATTCCTTGTCTCGTGGGTTGCCATATAATGTTAAGTGATGATAAGGCCGAAGGTGGAAGCGTACCACTCTCGGAATCCTCATCTCTGAGGAACTGGCTATCTTACCTCTAACTACCGGAATACTGCTGCTCATAATTGGACCCTACCTACATGATAGGACCCATTTGATGATAGGACGTTGTTATGGCGTCAGACTTAGTTAAGATGGTGGTGGACTATGCGAAACCCGAACTACGAGTACAGCAGATGCGTTCTCGGAAGCGATGAACTCTTGGCACGAGGCCCTTGGCCTAGGGCCAAGGTAGTCCCCGCGAGCTATCACCGATACAAATACACTCTCTATTATTATGCGTATTAAACGTTGTCTTGCGTCACTACCTTATGATATTTCAAATATTTCAGATTACACGCTAGCGCGAGCCGTTATAAATGATACTTGATCTACTTAGCTACCTTGCCTTGTCTTGGGCACAGAATAGATATAAGTACTACCGTACAGAAAGGAAACTCCGCCCCGCCCTACAATCAATTACCTCACCCCACCGCGCGAGTTCGCGTGCCGAATCGTGTGCTCATTCAATAGCCCTAGACTTCACGCACACAGTTGCGCGTGTGCAAAAACGTCACTGTGTAGCGTCTGTGTAATAGGTAGTTGAAACGCGGCGCTTGTATGGAGTGCCCGGGGTGTGCCTTGGGTAAGGCACCAACCACAGCCACACTGAGCACAAATGAACACTACTATGGAATCGAACTCTCAACACATAAGTTGGGTTCACACATTGTTTCCGCGGTTTTGACGCAGTTCGTCACTTTCGCAAATGGTCATCGCGAAAAATTTGGTCACTTTCGCAAATGATCACTTTCGCAAATGGTCACTTTCGCAAAACGTCATTTTCGCAGAATGTCATTGACAATTTTCACATATAGGTAGGAGGAAAAAAAGAAAAAAATTGTGAATGAGTTTCTGCGAAAGTGACCATTTGCGGAAGTGACCAAATTTTTTGCGATGACCATTTGCAAAAGTGACGATCTGCGTCGAAACCGTTTCCAAGGTAGTGTGTGGTGCCGCGCGTGTTTTCTATACAAACTGACGTACTTGCATGCAACGTCAAATCTGCCGCTCTGCGCCCCGTCCGTTGCCGTCGTGGAGCGCGGGGCGGCAGATTTAAGTGTGAGAATCGCCTGAGTCTGTCAGCGACCATAGAATAAAATAAATACATTATTTTATAACGAAGAAAGTTAGTCAGGCTCTTGACACGTACTTTGAAACCTTGAACGAATCAATGAAACACCTTATATTCCTGTGACTACAGCATAAAATGAAAAGTAGGCGCGGTATTACAAGCAGAGGTTGTGTTAAACGATGCATTTGTGGTATGCGCAGTGGAGCTGATATTCTCGGAGGAACCTGCCCTGCAGTCGGCGGTGGCGGCGACGGCCCCGCCCAGCGCCATGCAGGCGGCGCCCTACGTCTACATAGTCGAGCAGCCCGCGCCCAAGTCACTCAGGTCAGTCTCACTTTAATCGGTACTCATTCACTAGCGTTCATTCTTTTTCTTCTTTTTATTTTTGGTTTGGCAATCTACTCTACTCTTTAGGGAGTAATTTTTGCCAGTGTCAAGTGTTGAATAGTTCAGTGGTAGATTGTTTCAGTTTACATTAAAATGCAGGTGCATCGCATTCCAATGCTGCTTGGAGCATTTGGTATATCAAGACAGTTTACTCGGTAAGATCAGCCAAGGTAGCCACCACTATACAATAAAAGTCTCAGCTTCACATAACCAAAATCGCGCCTATTTCAATTATCCCACATATTGTTCAGTTGCGTAGACACTTGTACCACAAAACTGCACCAATGTTAAGACACAATATCCACTATGAATCAATTTGCAAATAATTAAAATAGTCACCGAACCGAACTCGACACAATGGAGCCAAAAACCAGCGTTCATTCCTGTCAGAATGTACAATCCATAAAGGCGGAAACATACTATTCTGTCGTGTTGTGTTGTGTCGCGACAGAAGCGTATAGGTTTCATACATTTAGTATGGCTAGAACACATTATTACAGTGTCGTTTCGACACAACACGTTTCCGCCTTTATGGATTGTACATTCCGACATAAATGAACGCTAGTGGATGAGGCCCTTATCGGCACCCATAAAAAAGTTTTAATGTTACTTTTACTTACAAAGCGTATATTTTGGAATAAGGGGGTAAAAGTTTTATGCTCAGGCACCCTGTCCAGTTAAAAGGAAACTTTAGCTGTATTTTTTAAACTATAGACATAGATATTCATAACATAATAATTTTAGTCTGTGGGAGTTTTATAACAGGTAGATGTCGAAGAAATATTTGACATTATTAACTATTCAGCAACGAATGCAACGATAAAGATTATCATATCAGGTATTTTCCTCACAATTAAATATATTTATACTTACAAATAGTTACTATCTTTTTTTTTACTTTGTTTAAAACTGTAATTATCCTATAATCGATTTATCTCAAAAATCATCTTGGTTTTATCCAGGTCTTTTTTTAATTCATATTTTTCCCTTGTAAAAGGGAACGATGATTTCTAACACAATTTTGTGCTCGATACGAATACGGTTCGCGCTTGATAGTATTTCATGCACTTAATACTGAAGGAAAGGAAACAAACAAAATAATGAAATTAATGACTAACTGTGGCCACGAGGCCTCGGTATGGTTGGTCAGAGGAACGCTACTAATTAACGTAACTAGAAGGAAATCTATCGATAAATAATATTCCTTGAAATGTGAGTTCCTTCATAATCGTACATAGCTTACTTTAGATCTTTATATCTTTAGTCCTTTTATTTTTATTGAGGAAAACAGTAATTCCATGCTTTTAATGTGAGATACTACTTTGTTTTTTCGTACCGTACTATGCGTTTAAATTAAATACAAACTTGAGTATATCGTTCGACTTTATTTGGGTAAAGATGACACATTTCGTTCCAAAACTAACATAGGTAATCTTTAAAGTTGTTTCGATTCTATCGCTGTGTTTGGACTGCGATGCGATGCTAACTGTAAAAAATATGTTTGGCACTCTCTAATATTTATGCTAATCTCTATATGGATAGCGGTCAACAGTAAACGTTGAGGATAAATCTAAAATTCAGTTCATATCCTTAACATTCGTCCTTGTACGAGGAAAAACGTTTGTAAAAGCTTTAGAGAATTCTCACAAGAGGTGTTTAATATTCATACAGAAGCCCATACAAACATAAAGAAGTCAATAACAGTAATTTGCGAAAAGAAACGAGCGTGTTTCTTAAAGCAATAAGCAGCACAAAGTTGGGCTGCTAGCCTGACCGCAAAAAGTAAAAATGTAATTAAACCATTTAAATCCGAGGGTGAATGATATAACGAGAGTAAATGATGAATTATAACTAAACTGAAGAAATACTCTAAAAAGAAAAGCTGCAAATTCGGAACAACATTAATAATTTCCTGACATGTAGGTAGGTATACGAGGATAGATGCTGTATTTTATTCTTATTGATTTTGAATTTAAACTTTTACATAATAGATGAGTTAAGATTAACAGTCAGCGGAACTAACGAAAGCTTACAGTCACCTTCATACATGTCATATAAGATTATTCAATAAATATAGCTCGCATTTCATTTATAATTACGAGTATAATAAAAGAATACAGTCATAACTTCATATCACAACTTGGAGTGGTTAATTCATCCAAGTATCACAACAAATCTGTCCCGATCCCGTTTCCTAAAAGTGTAAAAATTTAAATAAAATTAAATATAAAACAGCACAAATAATTTCGGTAGCTAACATTTATTGCTTGTCAGTATAGCAAATGAACATATCACAGTGAAAGTTTATGTAGTTTAGTGCAATTCTTACGCGAGTCATATTTAGAACTTATCATTTTGTAATTAACTTTGATATTTTTTTGTCTTATGAGAAGCAGCAATACTGAACCTTTCTGACATCCTAAGAAATATGGCTTTATTTCCTTACTAATAATAAATAAGGATAATTCTTATACAATTATAATTCTTATATTTATTTAATTTTAATCGTTAACGGATTTTTTAAAGTTACATCATCGTGTTAATTTATTTATACAATGATTTCAAATATAATAAAATAAGTCTATGGTTTTATATCAAACTAGTGATTCTTTAACACTGTTGTTATTCCCTTTCCGTTACTCGTCTATAAAGTTAAGGTTTATCGGGTCACGTCACAACGTACAATCACGTCATTTGGAAGTAAACTACAATAAACAACAAAATCGTAATTTCCTAATGGACGAGCCGTGGCGTCGGCGTGACGTCGCGTCGCCGTGAAACCTGTTGTGGCGCCCAGTCTACCCACGCGTCGCGCTACACCTGGCATTTTGCGCGGTTTTTCTGACAACATCACTTAGCTGGATTCCGCAGTTCCGATTTAGTGATGTGGTTGTCAATAATAAATTTTTATTTCTAATAATACATTTATTAAAATGTCTCACCGTTGGATTCATTTGACAAAATTCACAAAAGTTTTATTTTTATTTGCAATACTACTTCATCATCACCTTAAGGGACCGTACAACGTTAACTACACAATTTTAAGCAACGATTTCACACAGTCTTAGAGCATTAAACCATTTAATGCTCTAAGCACACAGTAGTCGATCGGTTCGGTACTTACTAAATAAAATAATGTAGAACTTAAGACGTAGTAGGTTCTTATATCTATTCTGTGACTAAAGAAGATTATAGTACTCAGTTATGTGATGGTCAGAAACAGGTTAGCTCGATAGAAAAAAAATAATCGTAAGTGACCTCCAATTTTGTAGTTTTTCAATGCTGAGCCAACCAATAACTAACTTATAATCTTGAAACTATAAAAAAAACTTCAGCTAGCGCTCTAGTTTTGTTATTGACAGTTTTCCATAATAAGAATTAGCTCATTAGTTATTAATTAAAAAATAAATTAATTAAAAAAATATTGATTCGATCGAAAAATGACGATTTCTTCGAAAAGGCTACTGCCACAGAATAAATAATAGTACTTGCTACTGCACATTTGTGCACACCAGTGCCCTGTTTATCAAAACTTACAAGTCTTGTACTTTTTATAAACAAGCATTTCTCTTATGACAATAATTACTCTACAAATCCATTTATCAAAACACGTTAAATTAAACGCTACAAATGTTTTTGTTTATTTAACTAATATGTTTTCGCCCTTATATTAGTCATTTCGTTAATAAAAAAAACTTACAACTTGTAAAAACTCAATGGAAAATCCTGAGTATTTCTAAGGGTGTCCGGCGACTCTCCATTCCGGCTGACAATTTTTACAAGTGTCTTGCATAAATTATTTGGAAAAACACATAATATTTACATGGACTTGTAAAAAAATTCCTGGAAAGTATACTTGTAGACTTGTAAGTTTTGATAAACAGGGCACTGGTCCGCAGAGACCACAGGGGTGTATGTATTACCTCCAGCCCTGAGTCATTAATCGCCTAAAACGCACCCCTTGGTTGAACTATTAGTTATTCTGTGCCTTGGTGTAGAAGGTTGGTGTTAATTCTATTCTACGGGACTTCATACGGCCTAACTTAAACGATTGATACTCTTCTAATTGCTGGATCTAATTAATTAAATAAGTTTCCATGTCCCAAACATTTCAATTCACCTATCTTAATTTAATAAATCTAGTCTTGCCCCAATTTAATCTTTGTATTCATTATTTTTACCCATATTTTTGAAAACAAGTTCTATATTTTTTTCTGACCATTAATGTAATTTTAGTGGATTCCCCATCTAACCTTAAGCGGAGTATTGTTTAAAACAAAAATCTTTAAAACAAATTTCCCCACAGGTAAAACCTTAGTGTTATAAACAAATCGCTATAGTAACAGTTTCGCTTAGGACGCTATATGGCGCGTGTCATGGGGTCATCGGAACCGTGTTATCACGTCGTTACGTCAGTGTCGCGTCGCCCGGCGGCGCGCCGGTTTAACCCGCCACCGTACGGTTTAACGTAGGATTTTCTGTATCGACTAGCTGGCTTACCCAATTCGCTTGACTGGTTTTTGGATAAACCGAACGTCTTGCTATAAATGAATGAGCTGATGTAACTGCTTCTGAGAGGTCAGTTAACTTGACGCTTTTTGGATGCCGCTGAAAGTTACGGTGCACACTGGCACAGATGAGCTAACTGTAATAATGCATTTTTCTTTCTTGGTTTTAATATAAACAAATTTTTGAAAATGCCTAAAGAGTGAAATGCATTTGTGAAAGATACTTTATTATAATCATAAAAACTACATCACAAACAATGACATGCAGTGCTCGTGTTATCAATTCGTTAGGATATGACAATATTCTTGTAGCCCTTGTTTAATCTACTGCTAGTAGTTCCCTCTAGTCGATGTGGCCAGCTCATAGAATTGATTGATCACTTAATGAATGGCTGACCTTTTTACGTAATGGTTGTATTTCAGGATTTGGTACTGACCATATCGTTTTAACGTAAACGTTTGTCAATCAACGTTTGGCCATATCATTCATTATTCATTGTGCACAGAAGGAGCCTCCCCGAGTGGCGCATCATGACAAGTATGCGTCCGGCGCACCCTGGGCAATGGTCTGCGGACGGCAAGTCGGTAACGCAGACTAGCCGATCCTCCCACCACGACTCAATGGTAATACCGAGTCGACACGTAAAGAAGAAGATTCATTCGTCAAACGCTAATTTTGACATGGGCTAGACCATAATCATGATGTGGGCAGCAGCATATTTTCTATTTTATGAAATACAACCATTTCATGAAACGGTCGACCATGTGGCCGACCGTTTCGACGAAGTAATAACTCCATTCAATTCTAAGATAACACATATTATATGCCATGCCACGACCACGGCATCAATAACTCATAAATCAAACATTTATTTTACGTAGGTAAGCACTTATGCAAATATCTGAGAAGAAAACCAACGATAGGTTACAAATGACATGACAAGTTTCAGTTGACGTTGTTAACAGCAATTTATTAATAGTACTAACAAAAAATAGTAGCATAAGTACTTGTCGTGTAAAAGCATGAGTCGAAGTCGTATTTATAGATAACATATCATTTGCATAAGGGGAAGTCCAATAAAATGTGAGACTGATGGGAGACTGGGCCAAGATACCAATAAAAATAATAATATGCATAATTACATTTTTGTTTGGAAAACGTATGAATGGGAAATCCCCGCGCGCTTAGCACGTGCTTAGTTGCTTACGTTTGTAACTTGTAACTTGGCGTCTCGCGTGTGTTTGTGGTGGCTTATTAACAATAATTACGATGACTCGTGCGGCGGGAACTCTGCCAAAAAAGATTTTAAGCTAGTCATAATCTGTGCCGATCATGTTACCCGGTTTCATTTAGCAGGTCACTTAAAGCTTGACCAGAAAATTTAAAATTTGGCTCTAGGGAACACTAATTTGCTCTTTCATATTGTTCTTATTTCAGAAAACGGTGATTACAGTTTCGAATCCCTGACTGAAATACCTAAGTGTTATTTTCTGAACTGTGTTTGTACAAAAAGGTGCTAATAACGAGGAATTGGAATTGAAATAAGACGTGACACCGGCTGTTTATTTTTTATTTTTTTAGTACTTACCTACACCTTGTTATAAACGTAGATGATTTATTTATTTATTGACAACAAAAACATTAATTTAAATTCGATTTACAAATCTTAACCTATTGTTTAGGGTTCCGTACCAAAATGGTAAAAAAGGAACCCTTATGGTATGACTCAGTCTGTCTGTCTGTCACAGCTGGATATCTCGAGAACTACTAATGGTATCAACTTGAAATTTGGAATAGTTTAATTAAGATGACATTTGCCCAACTATTTTGCAATAAGAAAGGATTTTTTTTTTAAAACAGGGACTGAAAAGGGGTCTTAAAAATTTGAAGTGAGGTGACTAGGGCACCTCACTTCAAATTTTAAAACAATTTTTCTTTTTTTCTTAGGCCGCATAGTTTTCGACTTATGATGAAAAATGTAAAAAAATACCGTTCCCCCCCTTATCTCCGAAGTTTTCAAAGAAAAAAATCTATGTTATAGTAGTTTATGTAAAGATTATAGGAAAAATAAAACGATGTCTCAATATAAAACATTTTTTTAGAAATTCAATAAACAAACAAAAATTCTTTAGTTTCACTACCAGTCCAACAAATGGCGCTGACATAAGAAAAAAAATAGTTCCACTATCGGTAAAGAGATGGCGCAACCTAATACTACAATAATAATTGGTGGCTGGTTCTAATATAATTACCTACTATTTGCCATACGAATAAACGAAGAATAAGTTCCTACTTAGTAATATAAACAGTTTGAAATGTGGAGTGGCTGAAACGTTTTTCAGTCACCATAAGCAGCTGTGGTTAAGATTTGTAAATTAACTGTCCGCCTGTTCGCCTTTCCACCTGTCTGCCGTTTATCCTACTTTTTTAAAGACTAAAGTAACATATCCAAATATATTTATGATTGTACGGAACCCTCGGTGCGCGAGTCCGACTCGCTCTTGACCGGTTTTATTTATTTCTTATTTTATCTACGAATGAATTTATTGATAAAGATTTACAAAACTAAAGAAATGTTTGGTTAAGGTATTTATACCTTTTTAGCCACATTGGAGCACCTATCACCGCTTATCTAGTCGATTACGTAAACTGTGTTGTTTACGACTTGTAGTTTGTAGTCGGTAGATAAGTAAATAAACAAGGTTGATTGGCTATGTAATGTAGTGTAGCACATGTTCATAGTTCAACTACTGGCAATAGGACAACACAGTTCTCGTTGCCCTTTATGTATGTTTTACGGACTTTTACGTCAGTAAGAAGGTACCTATATTGTGGTGAGCTATCGTTATTTTTGTATGACGCGTGATGTTTCATTTATTTGCTTCGTTGTCGTGTCATCGGCGTTGTGGAACCTTAGAATAATAACACCTAGAAGCCGTGTCCTCGTATGCAAAGTGAGGCATCTAATACCAAGCCAGAATGGCTTAGTTTTCAAATTTATATCCTTCATACGTTAACTAATCGTAACTGAAACCCAATAATATAGTAACTAGTCTTATACATGTAAGAAAATTGAAACTGTTTTATACTTAATCGGTATGATTAAGAAATAATGTAGATTAACAATCTGAAAACGGTGCCATTTTCTCTGTTTTAGTTGCCTCACTTTTGACAGTGCGCTTTGTAGAGAACTATCGTTCTAGGTGTTATTATTCTAAGTGTGGAACTTTATTCATACTTATGTGAAAAGTGGTTAACTTCAAAACTGTCTAAAGAGTCTACGTATTCTTATTACTATGGTTATACAATATGTTTGGTTAGCGATGTCGGAGCTTTTAAAGGCAGATAAAATGATCAATTTTATCGATAAAACCCCCCACATGTTGGGGTCTATCCCCTCTCCTGTTAGAATTTACTTTATTATTTTTTTAAATACTAGTTAATATTATTAACTTTCAAAAAATATTTTATTTATAACTGCAGAACTTTTATATCCTGAGAAATTAATATTTTTCGGCAGGGCCATCTAAAATAAAAAGTCAAATATAAAATGCCGGTCATTCCAACAGGAGAAGGGATAGATGACAAAACCCCCCCGTTTTGTCGATAAAATTGATCATATTATCTGCCTTTAAAAGCTCCGACATCGCTAACCAAACATTGTATATTCGTATATTGGTTTATTAATCCCGATTCCATTTTCCACTGGTATCAAGATTGGAAGCAAGTGAGAAAAGTATTCTGTTAGAATTATCCGTCAATTAAGGAAAATGAGTAAGGAAGTGGACATAATGGACATTGTATTAGAAATCAGCGCTAGTTTCTTCATAAGTGTTTTAATTGCCATAGATTGGTGTCAGCACGGCATCGCTGCCACAGTGCATTTCATGCACATAGCAAAAGACCATCATAATAATTCATGTAAATGCGCGCTTGCATTAATCCAAGAATTTTTTATTTCGCATAGCTTCGCTTCTGCCTCTCTCTTACAATTTAGTCTCAAAAGTTAATAGGTAACGCTTAAGAGCTCTACAGGTCTTATAGTATTTTTATCGTTCATAAAAATGATTATTTGTTAAAACATGAAGTAGTGCGGACTACCGAATACCGATGCACAGTTTCATAAACCAACGTTGTTGATTGATGACAGGAATAGTTGTTGGCACGGGGCTGGTAACTATTTATTAATCTGTGACGGGGCACCATTAGGGTTGCTAACTTATTTTGCATCAAATAAGAGTATTTTCAAAATTATTACGTTTAAAGAAATTTCATTTTTCATACTTACTTAACTATTTCATAATTTATTCAACAACCATAAAGACTAGAGTTTAAACACAAATATTATTTTGCAATTACTTATGCGCATATAAGTAATAATTTTAATGCTGCTTTTGTTTAATTTTTTCACTTGAAAATATATAGTAGTTTTGCTTACTATATATTTAAAAAAATATAGTAGGCGAGCCCGCAATATAGTAGGATACTATATTATATAGTAGGGTTGGCAACCCTAGGCACCATTGATGAAGTTTTTTCTCGACACGAGAATAGCAGAAAACGTAAGTAATAATATCGTAAATCGTACAAGTAATACGAACTAATTATACACAATCCATTGAACAAAGATTTGGATTTGCTTCCGAGTGAGTGAGTATATTGTAACTTGACAGTTACTTATATTATTTTGATTTGTGTAAAGTATACAAGAATTTTCTATTGAATTCAACACAAGACTTGTTGTTATGAGCTTTTGGTATTTTTTTAAACAGTGTTTTATTGGCAGCGCTTGGCTAAATATGATTTATGTTTTAGAATAACGGATCAGTTCACATAGAAATTCCCCTACTGTGTTATTATTATGATTGAATTCTAATATGTAACCTGTTTTCTCAGCACTAAAACTTAAAACAACATACTGGTTATGGATATGTTAGGGTTAACAGTTATTCTTTGATTTGCTTTAACCAAAAGCTGTGATATATGTACTTCGATTTAGAATGTCCTTAAAAATAAGAATAATTTATAAGTAAATGAAATAAATAACTTACCTAAATAAAATCACATTAATTTAGCATATTTTTATAAACATAAGAATAAGTAGATTTATTTTAAATTTACACATTGAAATTTACTATTTATTTTTTAAATTGTTTAGTTACAAATAGCTCTCTTTTATGAAAATGTAAAATATATTATTAGTAACAACTACCTACATTGAATAGACAGCCCTATTGGCTGGTGTAGGCGGGAACGTGCGTATATGTTGTGCCAGCGAACATATACTTTGTTCGCATGTTTCGGTATAAAGTGTGTATTCAAAATTGATGTTTTTACGTCAACCCACATGAATTAGTTTTTGTTTACAGACTGCGAGACCACTTGTTGTTTAAAAAACAGCCTAAATACCCCGTAATTAACGGTCGTTAAACTTGACGTATAATTTTTAGCTGTGTTGGTAATATCAATATGAAGTTGATTTTTTTTAATTTTTTTCATAAACTGATGATAGGATTTTATTCGGTGTTATTATTCTATTACTTCTCTATTTTGATTAAAAAATGTTATGTCCGTAAGATGTATAATAATCTTCAAATAATTTATCGTTCCTGCACGGCACGTGTGACCTTTTCCGCGAATGGTTCAATTTCGTACATTTTTATCAATTTGAGAACGATAAAAAATCCATAGTTTTGTTTTAAAGTCATATAAATTCGTCATCCTCCTGCTCTCATCGCATTTATTTAGAACTAGCGGCCGCCCGCGACTTCATCTGCGTGGAAAGTTATTTGTTATCCCTCGGGAACAATACTTTTTTTTCGGATGAAAGGATTACCATATTAGTTCACTAAAATTACGGGAGCTAGTATGACGAAATAAATAATTTGCAATTAAATGAATCCAACTAATATTCACAATTTTTTTTTCTTTACTGACATAAATATTAATTTGTTTGGTTGCTTTAGCAAAATTGCTAATTACATACTTTCTTTACTTTTGGCTTGATTTGGAACTATAATTTGATTGTGAATATAAATCCAACAAAAAAAGTAACAACTTCGCTGTATTTTTTGTATTCGTAAATTTAGTTGGATTCGTAGTATTAGTGTTTTTTATTCACATCAAAGTCAGATATGCTAAATTACAGCTTATTAGCAATTAATGTTTTGGGAATCCGTAATTTTACTTGACTATATGTCCTTCTCTGTACCCATGACAGCGTGTATGTAACATGATGATAGGTTCAGTAGTGAAGACATGAAGGCGTAACAAACCAACAAACAAACGGACTTTCGCATTTACAATATTAGTAAGGAAGTAAGGATTTTGGATATGTTTCCGGCAATGTATATAATCCGGTATTGTATACAATACCTAGGTAATGTATAGAATATGTATAAAACGTTCAGGTTATGTATGAAATATTATTCATTTTAACTTTTTCGATTCTTACGATATCAATAACAATTCATAGTTTTTCGAAATACGAGTTCCGATACGTATCAGCAGTAGTGACCCGGTTAGCCCGCAAATATAGTCCAGCTGGCCTGAAAATAGGCCAGGGGCCGTACCGGCTAACGCATCGAACTTCGAAAAGTCTGTAGGGTTTCAAATTAAAACAGATAAATCGAGCCCCAATTGGGCCTAAATGGCGAACCCTAATTCATGAGGTCACACAAACATCAATATCTTCCAAATAACTTCAACAAATAGTAAAATAAGGAATCCCTTACTTCGATTTATCTGTTTTAATATAAAACTCGACAAATTTTCCGAAGCTCGATTCGTTAGCCGGTACGGCCCCAGGACTCAGATCAGCCGAAGTAGGTGGAGCTCTGGAGAACATAAATATTTGTGTGTCGAATCGTACAGCTGAACTGCCCCCCCTTATCAAATGGCCAACATTCTATACGCTTAAACGCTACGCTTATTATTAAAGCTTAAATATGAGAAATTGCAAACTTATAAAACGTATTACCAAATAACCCGTAATACCGAAGATAATATGGTAGATAAGGACCATCAAACTGTACAACCTTTACTATGGGACCAACTCTGAAATCGCGAGAAAAAAAAAACAGCTATTTCATACAAAAAATAATAATAAAAATATCAAAATGTATGAAACAGCTGTTTTTTTTTCGCGTTTTCGGAGTTGGTCCCAGCGATAGCGAGTGATTAGATTAGTATTAATATAGTAAAATCTGTATTTTTCCCTTTTTTGTGTGAGAGTATAAAAAATATATAATTATGGTAATTGTAAAATGCACCGGTGCATTAAATGCAGTGCGCGGGCGCTGAATTATAAAATATCTCTTCAATCAATCATAAACTTGTAATAAGCGCCGTACTTACATCCGTCGTACACAGGACGGCACCTCAGACTATACATGTTGACCTTGTGACCGCCTTTATGACCTACGTAATAAAAGCTGTTTTCGCAGTTTAACTGTATAACCTGACGTGCTGTCGTGTGTACCTCGTATGAGGATTAGTGGCCACCTCTGGTGTTAGAGTTTATCAAGCCGCCTGTAAGGCCTCTAACTTGGCTTAACGACTGTTATCAGATGACGACAGCCGGGACCGACGGTTTGACGTACCCTCCGAAGCACGTAAGCGCTCAGTTGTAATGCCACTTAACGGTCACCCATCCGACACCTGACCGGACCGAGCGTTGCTTAAAAATGTGATCGAGTACGATCACTTTGTCAAGCGCCGTGAGCATTTCATAAGAAGAAGAACGCCGTACTAAGAATTATATTCTAGTTTTGTGATTAACCAGTTCGGCTCATTGTCGGCAAACCGAGTTAAATGATAATGATACGAAGATAACCAGTACCTACGCTAGAATCTGGTCAAACATGTTACTAGTCTCACTACCCGTACACGTGAAAATGGTTCATTAAGTATATCCACCGACTGTTGTAAAAACAACCGGTCAAGAGCGAGTCGGACTCGCGCACCGAGGGTTCCGTACCATAATTGGACCATCAAACCACACTGCAGAGTAAAATAATAAAATTAGTATTTCAGTTATAGGTCAGCGCCATCTCTTGACCGATAGTGGAACTAATGTTAATTTTTTAGCAATTTGATAATTTCTAAAAAAGTGTGCTATATTGAGACATCGTTTTATTTTTCCTGTAATCTTTATATAAACTGCTATCACATAGAATTATTTCAGATTTTTCTCTTCGCAAACTTCGGAGATAAGGGGGTGGGGACGGTATTTTTTTTACATTTTTCATCATAAGTCGAAAATTATGCGGCCTAAAACAAAAAAAAAATGATTAAAAACGTGCAAACGGCGCTCTTTCATAATATGATACCCCACATGTCCTAGTAGCCCCAATTCAAATTTTTAAGATCCCTTTTCAGTCCCTGTTGTAAAAAAGATATTTATTTTTTTATTTATTTCTTATTTGCAAAATAGTTGGCAAATATCATCTTAAACTATTCCAAAATTTAATTTGATACCATTAGTAGTTCTCGAGATATCCAGCTGTGACAGACAGACAGACAGACAGACTGAGTCACACCATTAGGGTTCGTTTTTTACCATTTTGGTACGGAACCCCAAAAAGGCCAAGCGCTTTATAAAGCAAGGTGGAATGAAGTTATGGTTAAAATCAAGAACTCCTATTTAGTAAGGAATATAGAACTTTGTAGCTATGTGCTCTATTTATTTATTTTGTTAAGTATGTACTTAAATTTATTTTCTATTTTCGGTTTACACTGATTATAATGAACGGAGTACAGTAAGCAACGAAAGTCGCTCAACACTTTAGTACTTGGTCATAGCAACTTTCTTGATAGATCTCTTAAAGTTTAAAACATTACTCAAAAAAGTTGTTATGACATAGTGTACTAAAGTGCTAAGCGACTTTGTTACTGACCGTACCTACACTACACCTGTAGAAATTATTACTATATGAACAATAAAGAACACCAACTGTCCACCACACTATCATTAGAATCTGGTGTTTTAAAATTAGCCCTTAGAAAGAATCATACCTATTCAATTGATAATGCAATTAATAATGCAAAAAAGTTTAACTAAACGACTGCCTAGAAAATATTTTTTAAGCGATAAAAGTTACAAGTTAAACACTATGTTTTTTTTCAATGGTGGCGCTGGTGTTTATTATTGTGTCGGTTTGACTGTCAGTACTTGAACCACTGTTCTATGGTTCACGTACTGACTATGTTAGCAAGTGTTGAAAAATAAATTGTGATTTTTTGATTAATTTTAATTTTTAATTGAATAGTTTTCTTTTTAATTTTTATAATTGTAATATGGATTTGTAACATCTGAAAAAAAAATATTATTATTATTGTATTAATTAAAAAAGTATAATGTTATCAATAATTTCGATAACTTTTACTATGAAAATTTCTTTCAGTATTGTATGCCCACTAGTTTATATTTCGAGGGCAATTTTCTCATGCGTTGCGTTTTTCTCAGAACCGATAAAACTAACGCCTCTTGTTTAATATAGCTCTCGGAAGCCGATTACTTTAAGTCTTTGTTTTGTTGATTGATAGAACTATTTATAAATTGATCTTATTCGTTGTACGGAGCCTATGTTGAACTGTGGTGGGTTTAGGATTAGCAATAAAATTTAAAAATACCATCGCATTAAACTTTCCACGACATGGATGTTTGCGTATGCGTGTGAGATAATATTGGTAGGTAATTATATTGGTAATATAATTATATTTCGGTGTGGTTTAACTGGTTAGCAAAATATTCGTGTTTTGGTAAGCAGAAAAATCTATTCGGTCTGCCAAAATGGTTAGTTGTCAGCAACTTTTGGCTATCAAATTTCTAAATCAATCAACAATTAATGTTATAGGTCTGCTCTAATTTTTTTTGTTAAACATTTCAGTGACCCACAGTTAATTAAATTTTGGTGAGCCACGTAACAGAATACATGGCCACGTTTAAGAAAACAAAAAATGTCATTTCTGGCGCTTCGATTTAGGGGGAAGGGAAGTGAATGGGGTATTTGGTATGAGGAGTAGGGTGTGAGAAATGGTATATTCTTGGTTAGCTGCCTGATTTTAATTTAATGCGACCCAAATATTTGTTTGCTGTACTGCTGATTTTTGTTTGCTAACCATTTATATTAATAGCAGATCAAAAAAATACATCCCGTAATACTATGTCGGAACTGTGACTTCACTGATGTGTGTGAATCAGTCTTAACTCGAATTTGGGGCGTATAAAAACCGAAGGATTACTGCATGTAAATTTCTAAAGAAAAGTTAATGTCAAATGTAGTGTTAAAGCACCGAGAGATTAGCGATTTTATTGATATTGATTGACGTTGTAATTGTTTGTCGTCCAGGTTCCGCTATGAGTGCGAGGGGCGGTCGGCGGGCTCGATTCCCGGCGTGCACAGCACGCCCGAGAGCAAGACCTTCCCCGCCATCAAGGTGTGCGGCTACAAGGGCTGCATGGTCATCGTCGTCTCCTGCGTCACCAAAGACGAACCTTACAAGTAACACTATTATAATCACCTACCACCGTATTACAACCTCTTAAAACTTGCCCGAGAGCAAGACCTTCCCCGCCATCAAGGTGTGCGGCTACAAGGGCTGCATGGTCATCGTCGTCTCCTGCGTCACCAAAGACGAACCTTACAAGTAACACTATTATAATCACCTACCACCGTATTACAACCTCTTAAAACTTGCCCGAGAGCAAGACCTTCCCCGCCATCAAGGTGTGCGGCTACAAGGGCTGCATGGTCATCGTCGTCTCCTGCGTCACCAAAGACGAACCTTACAAGTAACACTATTTAATTACCTGCGGTCCTATTTATGAATCCTTAGGCTGGCGTCGAGCGCTCCTTTCTACTGATTTTCATTCAACATAGCGTATTTTCGAATAACTCGTTACAAACTTATCTGATCCGGTGGCGTGCCAAAACTGGCACTAAGTTGTTACTTAAGTTCTTAGTAGAGCCTGCTCTAAGCCTAGGTTACGCCGTCGTCTATAGACGACGGTGAAGCCGTCACCGAGTCAGATAAGTTTGTGCAGTTCGAGTGCTTGTTGTGAATTCTGACATTACACCGTGAAAAAAGCGCTCTACACCAGCCGAAGGATTCAAAAATACTATGCCCTGGGCCCTACTGAATTAACGTGGCAATTTGTCACCTGTCTACAATTTTATATGCATTGTGTCTACCAATTTCAAAATTGATCAAACTACTCATAGCTACACCGCATTGTAAACCAAATTGTCACGTTATTAAATAGAGCCCTGCAATAATTTAAAGAAGTTCTTCTGTGGTTGTTCCGAGTATAGAGCCTTGCCTTATCAGTTATCATCAAACTGGCCCATTGTGGATAAAAAATATATTTCATAGGGCCTGGCCACGCAACAGAGCGACGGATGGTACGGCGGGAGAATTACTAAAACATGGCGTGCGATGCCAATTTTCGACAGCGATAAGTAAAGATATTTGGCCGCCGATCGCTCGGATCGTGGTCAGACCTTTGGGCTCAGTGATGAAAGCCCCCAAATTATTTGGTGTTTACAATGATGGCACTGGAATCCTAATTGAAGAACCAACATACTAAGACTATTTTAAGTCGTTATCAACATCAAATACGAAACACAGTGATACCAATAAAGAAACTTTTATAAAATTAATACAATAACAAAAGATTGTAATATTAATATAACTCGTAACTGCTCCCAAACTGCGTCAAAGCAGAATGGTTAAGAGTGTCGTTATCAAATTACTACACATCCGCGTGCTAAGTAGATAATTCACGGATCACGAAGGCCGCTCTCGAGAAAAGTGAAAGTTGAGAATCCGCGTTATAGACTTGTGTTATTATGCTATGCATTCTTTAGCGGTTCGTGGGAAAATACGGGCGGGCACCTACTTCTCTTTGAATTCGATCCACTTGGCTTTGAATGTTGGACAGTTAAGGAAAGTAATTCGGTAAATATTATATTGCACTAGTTACAGTTTTTTCACCCACCATCAAAGTGGCACTCATTTACCTTGTATTACGTTTTATTCGTTTCCAAATCCCTAGTATGTGTATGTGTCATAATAATGAAAACGCTGCGTTACAAAATAACATGCGTGACAAATTAAAAATTTGGGTTTTGGGTTTTCATAAAAGGATAAAATACTGGTAGTTACTTAATTGGCCTAATTAATTAATTTAATATGTACTTAAGTTTATGATTTTCCATTTAGCACCAGTCATACGGATCGAATTATCCGACATTTATAACATTATATCCCTGACAATGCCAACACAATTATATTTGACTAACTTATCTACCTGACCCATTCTGCCGCTCTTAATAAACAGTAAAATAATTATCACTTCCAATCCAATACTTCCTATCTGGGTTTCGCAATTCAGCACTCCTTGACTTCAAAAGTTTGGAAGTACAGAACTCTTTAGCATGTAGGCACAAAATAAAGGGAGGATGAGGTAAGAAAAAGCTCTTACGGAGTCAGTGTGGACTTTCGATCAAGAATACCTTAGATAACTTTTCATGAACTCGCACGCAAATAAGGCATCGACTGATAAAACTATAAACTACATACAGCTACAGTTTAAACCAATTTATGCCTTATCTGCTAACATTAAAGCGCAGTTTTGTTTGTGTCAATATGCTCCCAGTTTACAAGTGTCGATTTCGGGGTGCCGTTTTTGAAACTCTGACGGAAAAACTAGGGTATTCTTGATCGAAGCTGAGGACATTAAAATGAATAATGACTAAAGGTCTCTGCTCACTACACCGTACCATACCATGACCATGCTAAGCAAAAAAAAAATTCTTTGTATTGAAAAATAAGACACTATTCCCACTAGACCGTTCCGTCACTGACCATACATTTGTCATAACTTTTCAATATAAATAATATTTTTTTGTCTGATACATTCCCAGCACGGCCATGGTATGCTACGGTGTAGTGAGCAGAGACCTCAAAGGTACATTTGAATTCCAGACCGCACCCGCACAACCTGGTGGGGCGCGACTGCCAGATGGGCGTGTGCACCGTGAAGGTGAAGACGGAGGGCGACGCCGACCAGTGCCAGGTGCAGTTCAAGAACCTCGGCATCCAGTGCGTCAAGCGCCGCGACATCGCCGAGGCGCTGCGCGTGCGCCAGGACCTGCGCGTCAACCCCTTCAAGAGTGAGTACTCTACCAGCGCCAGGTGCAGTTCAAGAACCTCGGCATCCAGTGCGTCAAGCGCCGCGACATCGCCGAGGCGCTGCGCGTGCGCCAGGACCTGCGCGTCAACCCCTTCAAGAGTGAGTACTCTACCAGCGCCAGGTGCAGTTCAAGAACCTCGGCATCCAGTGCGTCAAGCGCCGCGACATCGCCGAGGCGCTGCGCGTGCGCCAGGACCTGCGCGTCAACCCCTTCAAGAGTGAGTACTCTACCAGCGCCAGGTGCAGTTCAAGAACCTCGGCATCCAGTGCGTCAAGCGCCGCGACATCGCCGAGGCGCTGCGCGTGCGCCAGGACCTGCGCGTCAACCCCTTCAAGAGTGAGTACTCTACCAGTGCCAGGTGCAGTTCAAGAACCTCGGCATCCAGTGCGTCAAGCGCCGCGACATCGCCGAGGCGCTGCGCGTGCGCCAGGACCTGCGCGTCAACCCCTTCAAGAGTGAGTACTCTACCAGCGCCAGGTGCAGTTCAAGAACCTCGGCATCCAGTGCGTCAAGCGCCGCGACATCGCCGAGGCGCTGCGCGTGCGCCAGGACCTGCGCGTCAACCCCTTCAAGAGTGAGTACAGCCAGGGATGTTGTGGATGCAGATTTTTTACATCCGCGGATGCGGATTTTAAGTGGCTCATATCCGCGGATGCGGATGCGGATCAGTACAAAAAACTTAAGTGTGCGTAAAGAAAAATAACAAACGTGCGTGTCAGATCTTGTCACAACACAAACAATAGCGAGGCGAGTCAGCGTCACCGATTCACTGAAGTCCAAAACAAAATTATTACTTTCCTATTGGCACAGGCCTCTCGCCGGGCCGCATATAAGCAAAATCTCTCGAGTTTTGATGGTGATCTCTGATTGGTCAAGAAACTCAGTAGTTAGATTTTGCGCGCAAACTCTAACTCTCCAGTTTCGCGCTAGTTTCGATGGTGATCTCTGATTGGTCAAAAAATTCAGTAGTTAGGTTTTGCCCGCAAACTCTAACTACTGAGTGCGCATCTACCAATGAGCGCGCTTAAAAATTCAAACACGACTGTGGTAGCGTATTTTATTTTTGAAAAATGACTTCGAATGTTCAAGTTTTTACGAATATAATCCAGTAAAACCTGATCTGAACGCAAAAGTAGCGCAACCAATGGGAAAGGCAACTTTCAAAGTGGCGCTACGTACGCTTGTTCCACGAAAACCGTCAAAATAAAAGGCTTTTACTTTAAAAATCTTTTTATAGCTTTAAAATGACCAAATTCTATGTAATAAGCTGTAAAAATGTTGGCACTTACTTTCCAAAAAAATCTGGATATTAAGAAAAATGCATGAATTTAGTAAGAATAAAAACTCCTTAATTTTGTCTTTCAATGCCAGCATTTGCATTGTAGAATCCATTTATATCCATTTTGGGTCAATGGGTCCTTTTCGGTAAAAATGCCACAAAATAAATACCTAATTTTTTATATATTTGTTTTGAACGTCTACTGTCTTAGGAACAAGCGTACGAGGCGACATCTACAATTAGCTTTGCGTTGCCATCCCCATTAAGACAAGTAAGAATAAATGCACTTTAAGTATCTACTTAAAGTGCATTTATCAATCACAAGCATCACGCAAGTTAGCATCTGCTAACTTGCGTGATGTTTGTGATGCTTTGATTGATTTAATTTGATGGTTCTGATGAATAATAAAAGTCGTCTAAAAATACATTAAAATTGACTCCTTTTCTGTTGGCAAAAATGACCACTTCATCCGTTGTAACGTAGCCTAAACTTATTTTTTCGTTTAAGTTATGTTGCCTAGGTTAGTTTAATGTTCAAACATTTGTACTTACAGAAAAAATCGTTATAGTAGCGTTCACGGTTGTTAAATAAATTGTGAAAAATTTTAGAATGAAAAATGCAACTTGTGAAAAATTCTCCATACAAAACGTTAATTTTATAGGTAATATTTAGTTTAGCAGAAAAAATATTTTGCGTTCAGATCTGGGTTTACTAGTTTCGCAAAAACTTGGAAGATTAGATGTCATTTTTCAAAAATAAAATACGCTACCACACCATAAAATACGCTCGTGTTCAAAGACAATTGACAACTGAATTTTGAAGCGCGCTTATTGGTGGATGCGCACTCAGTAGTTAGAGTTTGCGCGCAAAACCTAACAACTGAGTTTTTGACCAATCAGAGATCACTATCGAAACTAGCGCGAAACTGGGGAGTTAAGAGTTTGCGCGCAAAATCTAACTACTGAGTTTCTTGACGAATCAGAACCATCAAAACTCGAGAGTTAGATTTTGCTTATATGCCGCCGGGCCCGCCCCTTTCTTTCTGGTCACTACCTGCTACACATCCGTATCCGCATCAGCTCCGTATCGATTCATGCGGATGCGGATGTCTAAATCGATGCAGATGTTCCGCATATGCGAATGCGGATACGAACATTCGCAACATCCCTGAAGTACACAACCAGCGCCAAGTCACAGAATATACAACGTGTAACAGAATTCATGGCTAGTCCAGAATAAGGTAGTTAGGGATTAGGGACCATCAAACTAAACAACTTTTTTTGGGATCAACTCTGAAATCGGGGAAAAAATCAGCTGTTTCAAACATTTTGATACCGATTTTCATAGCGCTGCGTGCCTATTCTTATAAGAAGCGCTTTTCTTTATGCCGCGTAACTCTGTTTCAACCGACACATGACATCCCTCGTGCGCTGGCTCGACTGAGTCAGCCGCGAGCGGTAGGCTAATATAAATGTTTAAGCGTGGAGTAAGACCCCCTGGCCAAGTACAGTTCAAGAAGAAATATAACCCATATTTACTGAATTGTTTGTTTAGATTAAAAAATTTGAATAAAGATTAATCATAAAAATTCGGCAGCTACGTCCGCCATCAACCCTGGCTATCGTTCCTAGAAATATTGAACATCCTGTTGAGATAAACTAACTGGATAATCAACGCTAATTACATATTGCCCAATAAGTTCGTTATCGTTCATATTTATAGGTACTAGAATTACCAAAAAATGGGTGATGATTAACTACCTGATAGTAATAGAATCCAACCATTTCAACTGACTGTCTATTACCTTTGCACCACTAAACCGCTCAAACAATTTTGATGAATTTGTAAAGAAATAAATAGGACCACAAGGAAGGATAGAGGCGAGAATAGGCTATCTTTTTCGCGAAAATAAATATGGAAGATGAAATAAGGAATTAAAGTTAAGGGACCTAGACCAAAGACTAGACTGACGAAGTCGCGGTTGGCCGTTAGTCCTACTTAATCCTACTACTATTATAAATGCGAAATTTTGCGTGTGTGTTTTTTCGTTACCTCTTCACGCATAAACGGCTGAATGGATTTGGATAAAATTAGGTTGGTAGACAGATTATGACCTGGATTAACTAACATATAGACTACTTTTATCCTGGTCAAAGGCTCTCTACGGTTGGCGCGGACGAAGTCACGGGCGGCCGCTAGTGTACTATAATTTCTTATTTCTAATCGATGTTTATGTAATGGCTGCTAAATATTTCGGCTAGTGATTCAATGGAGGAAATGAAAGGTCCGTTTACACGAGGCGTGGCGTCGGGAACAGCGGCCCGAAATAGCCGGACGGGAATAGCCCGGCATTGTTGCGATACAAGCCCGCGTATCTACACAATGAGTTAGCAGTAGGGCTGCCACCCGTACTCCGAAATAGAGTATTGTCCTCTTTTTCGTGTAGGTCTACTCTATAATCTACGACAGCAATAGAGTGCGCTATAATACTCTATTTACGTAACTCTTGTGTATATCTCTAAGAAAGACAAATATTTGTTAAAAGTTGCGGAAAAGTAAAGTAAATATGTTTCAAGTATAAGTATAAAATAATTATTACCATTCACGATGCTATATTTATACAATACTAAATAATATACTAGAAAAAATAAAAATAAATAAATTAAAAAAATATTAAAAACACGACTGCCCTGCCAAAAACGAACTAAAAAGTTAAACAACAAGTGTCATTGCAGTCGGGGGACCTTATTATGGAACAATTTTTGAACAAAGAGGTCCCCCGACTGCAATGACACTTGTTGTTTAACTTTTTAGTTCGTTTTTGGCAGGGCAGTCGTGTTTTTAATATTTTTTTAATTTATTTATTTTTATTTTATGTCGCTAAAATTAGCGACATATTATACAGGGTCACTGGAAATATGACGTATTCCTGTTAAGGGGTTATAGATGAGGTCAAAACAAATAATTTTTGTCATATAACTTTTTCTCAAAAAATAAATAGTTTTTGAGTTAATTGAAATTATGTATTTTTTTACCAAAAGTACGTTTTCAGACACAAAAATTTAAAATAAAAGATAACTACACATTCGATTCCGGATTTTTTATTATTTTGGGATAGAAAGGAATCTGAGTGTTGATAATGAATAAAATTTTTTTCATAAAATACAGGAGTTTATAAAAAAATCAATCCGTAAATGCATTTTTTATTTTTATTTTTTCAGATTTTTTAGAAATAGCTTCAAATATCGTTAAAAAAATCCTAGTAACTAAGCGTGCATAATATTTTAAAAACATCACCATCTATTCAGCTTTCAGTTGAGGTATAAAATTTAATAATAGCTTAAATAAAAAATGAGAAATTAAGACTTAACTAAATAGCAATCCCATTTCATGTAGCAAAAATTTCCTACTTCAAGCACTTCGGAGGTGGCCGTATTATCCTACTTATTCCATAAATGTGAAAGTTTTCTTGTTTGAATGATTGTTAATCAATCACGCAAAACGGCTGAACGGATTTGGATGAAATTTGGCACACAGATAGTTTATAAGCCGGATTAAAACATAGGAGGATATTATTACCTTGGTTAAAGGTTCCCTAGGGATTTTCTCAAATGTAAATGCGAATGAAGTCGCGGGCGGAAGCTAGTTTGCCATAAATGATCGTGCTTACTAAAAATACTTTCGTCCGAGTGAGTTTGAAACAGGATTATTTTCCGCCGATGAGTCAAAATTTTATACAGACAGCATCAAAAATAACCATGCATATCAGTAATTTTCAATGCCCCGCTGCTGGGGAACTGGCCTTCCTTTTGGCTTGTGGATGGATATAACAGACGGGCCATACCCACCACGTGGGCCCAATGTGGATTGGTCAGTGTTAACGACTGTAAATGCAGCCAGAACCAAGGGCTCAATGTAAGGTACATTGAGTTAACACCGACCAATCCACATTGGGCCCACGTGATGGGTTATGGCCCGTCCGCTTTATCCCAAAAGGAAAGGAAGGTCTGTTCCCCAGCAGCGGGTCATTAAAAATAGCTGATATGCATGGTTATTTTTGATGCTGTCTGTATAAAATTTTTACTCATCGGCGGAAAATAATCATGTTTCAAACTCACTCGGACGAAAGTATTTTTAGTAAGCACGATCATTTATGGCAAACTAGCTTCTGCCCGCGACTTCATTTGCATTTACATTCGAGAAAATCCCTAGGGAACCTTTAACCAAGGTAATAAATAGTATCCTCCTATGTTTTAATCCGACTTATAAACTATCTGTGTGCCAAATTTCATCCAAATCCGTTCAGCCGTTTTGCGTGATTGATTAACAATCATCCAAACAAGAAAACTTTCACATTTATGGAATAAGTAGGATAATACGGCCACCTCCGAAGCGCTTGAAGTAGGAAATTTTTGCTACATGAAATGGGACTGCTATTTAGTTAAGTCTTAATTTCTCATTTTTTATTTAAGCTATTAATAAATTTTATACCTCAACTGAAAGCTGAATAGATGGTGATGTTTTTAAAATATTATGCACGCTTAGTTACTAGATTTTTTTTAAAGATATTTGAAGCTATTTCTAAAAAAATCTGAAAAAATAAAAATAAAAAATGCATTTAAGGATTGAATTTTTTATAAACACCTGTATTTTATGATTTTTTTTTATTCATTATCAGCACTCAGATTCTTTTCTATCCCAAAATAATAAAAAATCCGGAATCGAATGAGTAGTTATCTTTTATTTTAAATTTTTGTGTCTGAAAACGTACTTTTGGTAAAAAAATACTTAATTTCAATAAACTCAAAAACTATTTATTTTTTGAGAAAAAGTTATATTACAAAAAATATTTGTTTTGACCTCATCTTTAACCCCTTAACAGGAATACGTCATATTTCCAGTGACCCTGTATAGTTTTGGAATGTGCTCATCAAGGCCTTTCATTTGATGCCCATATTGTAATAATAGAAGAAAAAAATTTTTTTTTCACATTTGTAAATGGCGTAATATTATTTTTTTCTAAAAAAAATATAGCCAGTGTCACTCGGAAAACTGTAAGGATTCTAACGATACCCCATTTATTCAAATCAGTTCAGGCATTTAGATGTTATGGTGGAATAAAGAAACTCACATACCCACAAACATACATGAACCCCGAACTGTATATGTACACTCTTTTTGCTTTGGGCAGTCGTGTAAAAATACGACTCGCACCAGATCAATTCTCGGACGGGAAAGGTCGTGGGATCGTTTTATGTGGGAATTAATTATTAGATTTTTAATACTTATTATTTTATTGTAACTTTGTAATTGTGTATACCAGTAATTGGTGGAACACGCTGAACTTGTACTTTAAATATTTTATATGATTAATTTGTATCGTGTTTCGAACGAGTAATTTTCTATTTCTCTTTTTTATGCAGCGTACTTTATTTTTGTTCTACCTAAATTAAAAATACTGAAATTGTCTGAAAAAAAGGGTGGCAGCCCTAGTTAGTAGTGCAAATTGTTTGTATGGAGTCTGCGTGTCGTATCAATTTGATGTTACAGGTTGGGCTATGGACTTTTTATATTGCCGAAAAATTGAGCATTTGCTTCCAAAGAAATTGGTAACAATACAAGGTCACGTCTTTCTCCATAGATGTTGGTAGATTAGATTTCAAGCCTTTTCAGTCTCTACAATCCTTGTAAATATGTAGATAATTATCAGTAATTATTTACATTGTTAAACTAAAAAAAAATATATAATTCCAAAAGTGAAAGGAATTCCAAAAGAATTCTACTAGTGCAATAGTAATTAAGAAAGTATAGAAAATCTCAATAAGTAATGATTTATTTAAATACGCTGTTATGACTCTTAAGTTACAAGATCGAATCCAAATCAGGATTAATGTAGAATTTGCCGAAGATGACAAGTGTATATTTATATATTTGCTAGCATTAAACATCTTCGTATAATATAACGTTATTATTGAATTAATCGGATTCCGCCAAGCCTTAGCTGCCTTAAGGCTCCGTTATGCTAAATTATTTGTCTCCGTCTTTTTCTTTACGTGTAAAGAGAATGGAAAATAACCTCACTTCTGCACTTTTTCGATGATTTTCGTTGTTTTTTCATCATTATTTTAAGCACAATTATCTTTCTTGAAAAAACAGTGCACAGTGCACAGTAACTATTATGTATTCTGTGACAGTACGTTAAAGTGTATTTTGATGTAGAATTCAATACGTTTCCGCTATTATTTACGCCATAAATATGGCCCGCGTCAAGCGCTTTTGATGATATTCTGAATTTTTGTTGACAATCATCTGTGAGGTTCATACGCAATTTAATACTTGTAGCTACTAGATAATCTCTTTAGCTTGTCGTATGTTTTTTTTTTGTGGCTACAACTTTACGTTTTCTATATAAAAATATGGCCCGCGCAAACCATATTTTCCTATTATGGCCCCTTAAACCTTTATGAAGAGAAGTAAACATTTATTTATTGTATAATGTAATTGTTGACAGCTGGATACAGTCATAAGAGCCAGCCACAAAGCATCGACTTGAACGCCGTGCGGCTCTGCTTCCAAGTATTCCTCACCGATGACTCCTACAAGGTAACACAATACGACACATCTATGGCATGTCATCAGCATACTCACTCACTCACTTACATGTATTACATTATTTTACACATTATTTTTTAAATTCATGATTATTTTTAGCTCTTTACAGTGTTCTTTTTCATACACGATATACCTACTGCCTTACTAATAAACATTTACCCGCGATGTATACGGGTGATACAGCGAAATCTTGACTAAGAAACAAATTTTGACAGTTCCGTGACATACGCCTGTTGTAACGAGTGGGTAATTACAGCTCGCGCAACATAACTTGACCCAATTTTTAGTACCACGTGACCTGCGCACTACAATTTTTGTACTGAAAATTGCTACTGCGCAAGCTTTATTGTCTATGGTCTGGTTCAAGTTATGTTGCGCGAGCTGTACTATGGAAACTTAAACTGTCACTACACACTCACGGGACCTAGTTTAACCGATGTGTAAATACGTAAAATGAATAAAAATAAAGTTTTATGATTATTTCGATGTTGATTCTAGAACAATTCGATAGGAGAAGTCTTTACTAGCATACAAGGCAATGAAACTGGTCAATCAGCCTATAATTTATATAAGAAACCGTATTACTGAAGACCTGTTCCTTTTTATGAATTAAGCAAAATAGATTGATTCTATAATCCCATTATCATTTTAATAAGATCACTTACAAACCAACCGTTGCAATGCTAGATCATATCTAATATCGAATAAAAATGCACTAGTTGCAAGTGATATTCGTTATAACATTTGTGTAACTACCCAATACAATAAAAGCCTTTATTAGGAACCGACTGTATACGCGATCTATAACTCATCTATCACTGTCATAGTTACACACTCGTAAAACGGGTGGGTTGCAGTTCTTTATTAGTAAGGCAGCTAATCTTTAACAATTTTTCCTAGCGTCGCGTGGAACTGACACTGACGGTTCTCTTTTTTATACAATGCGGCAGGCACAGAAAAGTTATACTTCTTATAGGGTGTTAACTTTACTGTTGATTTTTGGTTAAACCGCTAACCTAGGTATTGATTGACGTTCTTGTTGCTTGGGGCAGGTGCAACGAGCTTTACAGCCGGTGGTGTCAGAAGTGGTGTACGACAAGAAGGCCATGTCGGACCTGCTGATAGTGCGGTCCTCGCACTGCTCCGGGCCCGTGCGCGGGGGCACCACGGTCATACTGCTGTGTGAGAAGGTGGGTAGCTATGTAGATGTACTCTATGTTATAAAATGTTCCTTATGTATGCGTATGTATTTTACCATAAAATTGAGGAGGTGCATAGGGTAAAAGGTTGGGAACCCCCGGTCTAGGTTTCTACTAAATAAAATAAAACAAAATATCAACCCAATTTAGAATAAATTCGAATTACATATTGTTGAGGCAGGATCTTTTCACCTTTTATTCAGCGAAAAGGGAAGTACTTCCACCGAGCTAGACGTCTGTGCTCTGGGACCGCGGTCCTGTTGCTTGATGTTGGAATTTGTATTTATGCGAAGTGCTTAGAAAACTTCGATATCGTGAGTCGGGTCTCCATATATTTTTGTCTCAATATTAACTTGCTGTAGTGCGACGTCATGTCTGCGTAATGTTTACATATTGTACTTTTCGCTGATCCTGCATTTCTTTGTCATTCGTCGATTGCTTATGTAGCGGTATGATCACACCGCTTTATATTTTTTTTATAAAAAACTGTTAATCGTATTCACTTTTATTTGGATTATGTATTAATAGAACCTTAGACATATACTGTTTTAAACTGTTCGTCGGCCTCTTAAGAACCAGTGATGTAATCTCTCGCCATTGTGGTTGTCAGGTGACGCGCGAGGACACGGAGATCTGGTTCTTCCACGAGGAGTGGACGGAGCGCGTGCCGCCCGAGTTCGTGCACAAGCAGCTCGCGCTCGTGTTCAAGACGCCGCCCTACAAGGACAAGTACCTGGCCGACCCCGTCACGGTAACTATACCACATGTATTTCAACATTAGCAAAGCGTTCGACAAGGTGAATCATTCATTATTGAAATAAAACACTTTTTAACGGATACTAGCGCGGTTTTATTGAAAGTACCTTGGTATTTAGTTGGTATTTGGTTTGATTTTTGGTTTTTCCCGACGTTTCGGCACCTTTGCAGCTGCCGTGGTCACGGGGGACTGAAGCTACCCGTGAGCCTACCCTCAAGCGATGAATTTTTTTTTATACGTTCAGAAATTAAAATTTAACAAAATTTTTAATTATTTTATGTTGATTTATAATTTAATTTTATGAATTATTTAATGCTAAAAAGAGAGAGAAATCTACTGAAACTACCACCATTTCATAAAATTGGGAGGCCCCTCCAAGAAAGAAATGGCGAAAGAAAACTTGGAGAGGGAGCCGACCTCCGTCTTTTGTATTAATTTATTTATTTGCAAAAGGAACTAACCGTATCATTAGATCTTACAGTGTGTGTGAGGGGCTTTAGCTTGTGAATGATGGGGTCCCAAGCTGGTGGAATTTTCCAACCATCATCTCTATTGAAATTAGGATATTTATTTATTTCGATAGCCTCGCGGAGCATTCTAGGGATAAATCTACGTTCCCTAGCAAGGATTTGGGGTTTGTCAAATCTAATATAATGGTTGGGCCCCTCAAAGGCGTGTTCACTCACTGCAGACTTGTTATCGCGCCTATGTTTCATGTCAGCTACATGCTCTTTAACGCGGGTCCCTATGCTTCTCTTTGTTTGCCCGATGTAGGAGAGTCCACAGTCACAATCTAGTTTGTAGACGCCTGCAGCTTGAAGGGGGATATTACACTTGACAGGTCGTAAGAATTGGTTGATCTTTTTCGGCGGCTTGAAGTAAGTTTTGATTGACGCTCGCTTCAGAATGTTTCCAATCTTGTCAGTGACACCCTTCAAGTATGGTAGGATGGCAGGTTGACGCTCTACTGTGGCTGGTTTGGCGCGTTTTCTGTGATTGAGGTGTGGTACTTGCAACTTGTTGTTACGCAGTACTTGTTGGACGTGCTGAAGCTCAGCAGTCAGGTGTTGTTTGTCACAGATTCCGCGGGCTCTCTGAAACAAAGATTTCCCTACGGTAGCTAACTGTATAGGATGATGGTGAGAGTCACCATTAAGGTATCTGTCTGTATGGGTTGCTTTACGATACACTGTGTGGCTCAAGGTTTGGTTCGGATTCCTGATAATGAGAATGTCTAGGAAAGCTAGTTTATTGTCTGCCTCTAACTCCATAGTAAATTGTATGTTGGGGTTTATGGAGTTAAGATGGTTAAGAAATGCAGGGACACTGTCTCTAGGTAGTATTGTGAAAGTGTCATCTACGTACCGTTTGTAGAACCGGGGAGTCACTGGTGCTGTGGCTAGTGCTTTCTCCTCAAAATCCTCCATGAAAATGTCAGCAACAATGGGGGATACAGGAGAGCCCATTGCTACGCCGTCCACTTGCACGTAGAACTCCTCGTTCCATAACAGATAGCCAGATGTTAGGCATAATTCTAGTAGTTCTGCATATTCAATTGGCATGTTGTTGTCAACTAGCTTTTTCCTGATGATATCAATGCAGTCCTGTACTGGTAAGCATGTGAATAAGGACTGAACATCAAAACTAACCATAGTTTCATCATCAGCGAGATGTAGATGTTGTATCTCACTGACAAACTGGTAGGAATCCTTTACAAAGGCTGATGTGTTACCTCTCAGTGGTGTAAGTGTTTTTGCTACGTGTTTAGCCAATTTATAAGTTGGTGAGTCAATTTGGCTTACAATCGGACGCAGCGGAGCATTGTCTTTGTGTATTTTCGGTAACCCATACAGTTTCGGCGGTGTAGGGCAGGATGGAATAAGATAATTGACATCAAGATCTAACTGTTCTGAATATTTTTTGATGAGTTCACTCGTTTTCTTAAGGATCTTGGCGGTTTGATCACAATTCACATGTTTATACGTTTTCTCATCACTTAAAAGTTCTTGCTTCTCTTCATTCATTATTACTTCACAAGCTACAGTTAGCTGTTGTGCATGGTTCCCTCTTGAGTTGGTGCCGTTCATATCTTTCTCAGAGATGTCAGAGAGAAGTGGCTTGCGGATATGAATCGAGCCTTTTTGATGTACCATCTGGCGTCCCTCAGGGCTCTCATTTGGGGCCCATTTTCTTTTTGTTGTTTATTAATGACTTTACAAAGGTTTTACATCATTCCAAATGTTTATTGTTCGCAGACGACTTAAAGGTCTACAAAACAGTTCAAACATCTAGCGATTGCTTACTGCTACAGATAGACCTTGATCGAATTGCTGCTTGGTCGACATTAAACAAACTACCTTTCAATCCCGATAAATGTAAACATATAAAGTTTACAAAAAAGCTCTGTCCTGTTAGATCTTCATATTCCATCAATTCACACACTCTAGAAGAAGTTACCAGTATACTCGATCTGGGAATTATTTTAGATAGTAAACTTACTACTTCCCATTTTGATAATAAAACTAACTTTATCTGGACATAATTAGATAACTGAAATTTTCTTTTTCTATGTCATAAATAAGTGTTAGTTATAGTTAAAATAAAAGGAATTAAACATTTCGAAAGTTCGCATAAAACTAAAAAAAAATAAAAACTAAATTTTCAACAAATTTTGATTTCATTATTACAGCATAATAAATAACTCAGTAAATGTACATGTATTATGCTATGACGCTTGCATTTCATGTAAATACATCAAAATTAAACTAATTGATCAATAGGAACTATTGTTAATAAAGAAGGTTTAGTAAGTTGCAGATATTTTGGCTTATCTTACCAGAAATTATAGGTAACTGTAATTTAATAAGTCATACTGAATGGTATACATTGTGTGTTAATAAATTGTTAAAAATTAAACAAATTCTCTTTGCAGATTTCTTAAGTCACAAATATTCGTGATTTTTGGAAAACCAAAATACGTAACTATTTCAAAAGTGTTTAATTTATGCCTTCAAAATATTATTAGTACTATAAGAAACAAATTAAACAATAAATGTCCACGATTATTCATTTACTGATATTTTTTCTTAGTTACGTTTCAATATTATTTCTTGATATGAACATTATTTCTTGCAATATAAGGTCGTAATTTGTGTACCAACTCCCGGCCATGCTGTCGCGAGTCGCGAGTCGCAAGTAAATTCTTTACACCAAATACTATAGAGTTTCTATAGTATTTGTTTACACCTAGACTATAAGCAAGGCAGTCAGTGATTGTCAACCTTTTATGAACACGTGGGACCACGGTTCGACTAGGGTGGAGATAAAATTGATATAGGTATGTGTTCATTAGATCGACAATAACCAAATTGATCAAGATGAGATAGGTATATGATTTTCGTGGAATCACGTTTACCTATTTATAAGCTTTCTGTATATAGCTCAGACCAAATAAAAAAGGGAAGACGGAGTCTTCCAAGCAAGGGACTGAAGCCAGTTTTTTCATGCATTAGTGTGTGAACCGGTGTTGCCATAGTAATTCATATTACCCCAATGTTATAAAAATAACGCGTTATGAAATAATAACGTTATTTATCACATATCAGAATCAAAACAAAAAACTGCCTGGATTCAAGAGATCATAATACGGTCCCAAGGGGGGTATTACAAGCGCTTAAAACTTGTCAGTTTTCTGAATGGCTATCAAAGCGTCTCTTTTATTTATTACTGATGAAAGAGACGCAGACTATGATAGGCATTCAGCCTGGTACTGTGATCCATCAGTATTTAATCAGGGGCCTATTTCATTAAAGATTAGTAAATTTACTATAATAATTTACCACAGTTATTATTGGGGTAGAATTATGTTACTTATTAATTATAAAACATAATTCTACCCCAGTAAACTACTACTACGGTAAATTACTGTACTTTTTCATTCTTTTATTGAATAGATCCCTGATAAATAATACTGACGGATCACAGTATTTACCACACGTGTAGATAGATAGACAAAAAACCGGCCAAGTGCGAGTCGGACTCGCGCACGAAGGGTTCCGTACCAAAAAACGGCATAAAAATTACGTTTGTTGTATGGGAGCCCCCCTTAAATATTAATTTTATTCTGTTTTTAGTATTTGTTGTTATAGCGGCAACAGAAGAACATCAACTGTGAAAATTTCAACTTTCTAGCTATCACGGTTCATGAGATACAGCCTGGTGACAGACAGACAGAAAGACAGACGGACAGCGGAGTCTTAGTAATAGGGTCCCGTTTTTACCCTTTGGGTCCGGAACCCTAAAAAAGTGAGCTTCTCAAAGCCCTGCATGCAGGGGCTGTGAGTAGCTCGCTTTAAAAGTAGTGGCGGAAGTAGGAAGGAAATAGGAAAAATCTAAAAAATAAAACTAACGAATACTAAAGTTTCGTGTATTTAAGGCGAGATGTTTGTCCTGACATGTTAGGCATCCATTACACTGACGATTAACCTACCGTGTAATGTAGTGACTGATGGTTGCATGATGCGATTTGTTCTTTCCATCAGTCAATCAGTCAAACTCATGACTGATGGAATTTGACTGACGCTTGCATGACCATGTAATGGCTGTCTTAGAGTCTGGCCAACGAGTCATGTCTTGTCATCTCAAACGCGCGGCAAATTTAAAATTTTGAAACTTACTTCACTCAAAATACCGCGAAATATCAATTTCATCTTAGGTACATTACATACATCTTGACAAAAATCCAAGCTAAAACAATTTAATGAAAGTCTAAAATTGCTGTTTCGCAGTATTTTGAGTGAATAAAGTTTCAAAATTTTAAATTTGCCGCTAGTTTCAGATGACACGACTCGTTGGCCATACTCTAGGCTTTTTGTGTCAGCATTCCGGCCGGACTTAGAAAATGTCAGGCGTTTTTGGATCATTCACATTATAGCAAAACAAACCTTATAAATTAGCTTTAAAATATTTATTTTTATTTTTGTACCTAACTATCAACTAGAATATTTTTATTAAAACAACTAATTTTGCAATAAATAGTCATTTTTAAACTAATTAACACTTAAAATTATAAATGATAAACTGAACAACTAAAGCTTAAAACACAAAACTAAAACTTTATTTTTATTATCTAAGTACTTGAAATTTTAATTTGACATGTCATTATAACAGAAAACAACAATAAATTACTTATTTATTAAAACAAATTGTTATCGTGATCACGTCGCTCCGTGTGGTTGCTTTAGCAAAATGTCAGGACAGTAAAAATCCGGATTTTTAACCGACTTCAAAACAAACATAAAAAAGGTTTAAAAAAGTTTCCGAGGAAAATGGTAACAGACATAGACAATCAAACAAACAACCTCTAAGGTGACGGAGATCATCAGTATTTAATCATCTATCAGTCTATTTCATAAAAGTATGAAAAAGTACAGTAATTTACCATTGTAGTAGTTTATTGGGGTAGAAATTATGTTTTATAATTATTAAAAAACAGTTCTACCCCAATAACAACAATAGTAAATTGTTATAGTAAATTTACTAATCTTTTATGAAATAGGCCCCTGATTAAATACTGATGGATCACATTATTCTAACCCCAAACGCATATACCGCCTCCATTCCGTTCCGTCCGTCGTGGGTAAAAACAGTCCAGAAACAGAAATAATTAACGCGTTATTTTTAACAAGAAACAAATAACGTTACGTTACTTTCCATGTTACCCAATAACAGGTTTAAAATAGAACGTTTGGCATGGCAACACTTGTGTTGAGGTTTTGTGTTTCAAGTAATACCTTAATGTTTATTTTGAATTAGTGAAAATATTAGTTTCCAATTTTACTTACGTGTGAAATGTGACTCCATCCTGCTTTTTAAGTGTCGAAGATTGGTTTTCACTACACAATTTGGCATTTTCTTTGATGGAATTTAAAATTTATTAGTACGTCCTGGTACGTCCGCTTCGCACGCTGGCTGTTAAGAAAAGGCGTAGTTTCGTTACATGTGTGTGCGTGTAACTGTGTATGTACACGCCAAGGCGTAGTTTTATCGGCTTCACTGCTTTGTTCAGAGGACTACGTCTTCCCTTTTTTATTTGGTCTGAGGTAGGCTTAGTACGCGTGCCCACCCCCTTTCGCCGCGCTATATTTACGCCACTAAGTCCAACCCTGTTGCCGACTCGCAACTCAAGGTCACCGGCGGGGCCAGAGCTCACACGTACAGGGAGTGTCATGGATGTACATGTAGGTCTTAATAGTCACCTATTCTAGTTTGGATTCGTTTAATTTGTCTGTCAAGACTAGTCATAGTATTAGAGAATACTATGCGGCGGTTATGTGGTGCATCCACTAAAAACCCCGGGGTGTTCCATCCGCGCATTAGACGAGGACAGCAGGACCAGGATGGCATTCTCCGTGTCCTCGCCCTGCGCCGGTCCCTTCGGACTCCGGCTCCACGAGGACGCCGAGCGTCTCCTACGGTGTGGCACTCCGGAACACAGGAGTGCTCTTCCACCTCCGGGCCATAATTGGACGACAGAATTCCCCGTTCTGCCGCCTAGACCCAACACCACGTCTCCCAAACCACTCTAATGAATAGAGTGGAGGGGAATACAGCGGCATGACAGGACAGAACTGTCGTTTCTGTGCGAGGGGCAGATGTTCGCGCCCTCTGCTTCTTCCAGCGGTCAACGCACCCTATTGGGAACGACCGACCTCCGGGTTTTGGGGATGCCGATTATTCAGACATCCTCTCTCTCCGCCCACCCAAGTTTGGCGGGCGCTGGCCGTCTTTATGTACTGGGTCCCGACGGCGCTCGGGGCCCTTGCCCCTTATCACCGGGGGGTTACAAAGCCTGCTACACATGGCGTGATTCGCCGCTATCCCGTGGGCTGTGCATACCGCACACTGCACCTCAGCAACACAGGCGTCAGCCTTATGGGCTAGCCTCCCACAACGAAAACATAGACCACTTCGGTCGACGTCTGAGGGGCACTTTGGTTTGGTGTGCCCCACCCCCATACACTTGAAACATCGAAGGGGGAGAGGGGCGGTAGCTCGAATCTCCGCTCTTATCCAGCCCACCTTGATGTGGACTCCTGCAATCGCCGCTTGCGCAGCCTCTATAGGGCATCTGAGCCTGACCCAACCCGTGCCATCCGGCCCAGTCCTCACCTCGGTCATCTTTATTTGCGCTGCACTAAGACCTGCCTTAGCTGCCGCCGCCTCTAGGACCTCCTCTTTCTGGGTGGTATCGTCCAATCCGGTGATGAGCAGGTCCACCATCTTTTCTGGGCGACTTACCGAAGCGTCCCCTCCCAACACATCCCGCAATTTACTGGCGAGCTCATCCGCTTTGCGGGGGTCCGGCAACTCCATTACTCTCCCTCCCGTCTGTGACTCTCTCATTCTAAGCCCTTCTTTTTCGAGGCCAATATCGGCGAGGGAGATTGCCCTTCTGGCCTTTTTCATAACATCCTCAAAAGTGACCCCTCTCTCCTTGGCCTCCTGCGTAATGTTTAGCACTACCGCCGAGGTGCTTGGTGGAGTCAGAATAGGGCGTCTAGGGTGGGTCTTCTGTGGCGGTTTTTTGACAGCTGCTTCTTCCCTAGCAGCGATCGGGAGAGACTCCGGCTGTGACTTCTCAACCCTTGTTCTCCTCTTGTTTTTGTTCCTCCTCACCTCTTGCCAATCAGTACTTAGCGAGGGTGGAAGTGAGGTAGTTTGTTGGGACGTCTGGTGAGGTGCTCGGTTGGGCGCACCTTGTGCTGCAGCTGCTGCATATGTTGCAGTCTCAGGCATCTGCCCACGAGTCGTCGACGCCGGCTGTCGGACTGACGAAAGGCGCGATTCTAAGCCTTGCAGGCGTTCGTCAAAGATGCCCTTAATTTCGCTCACAATAGAGCTTTTCAATCTTTGTATCACCTCATCCGGAATTTCGATCTTTTTTAGGGCCTTTGCCTCGGCCTCCCGCTTAGCAGATAACTTCTTTAGGTTAAGGCACTCTGTTTTGAGGCGAAGAACCTCCTCCCTCAGCCTACAATTCTCGTCTCGCTTACTTTCAAGCTCATCGTAGCAGGTCTCCGAGCGTTGACTTGAAATGTTGGAGGCGTTTCCTAGTTGCTTCTGCAGTCCTCTTTACCCCAGCTTCGATCTTATGGGCGGCTTCGACTATGCTTGTTTCATCTTCCTCGGTTATGTCATCAGATTCCGCAATCAGGATGAGCGCCCGCACCTTATCAACCGTCATTTTTTCCATCTGGTGAAACCTCTGGGACATTGTATCCATGCTATTTTCATATTCTTCCGGAGTTGGTATCCGGATTTCAACCACTACCGCATTGCCATCACTAAGATCCCCAGCACTTGCAACAGTATCCAACTTTGGTTTCTTAGCCGACGAAGTAGTTGCGTCTTCGTTCGAGTCACAGTTTTTCTTCGGTCTCTGGGCAATGTCCATCTTCTCCGAAACGTCTTGTTTTTTATTTGTTAATTCAGCCATATTTAGACCCACGAGTATGGGAGAACCGTCAGTCCACCCGGGCAGAGATCCCTGTACCCGGGTAACCCTACTACACCTTGGGGGGCGGGAGGTACCCAAGGGTGGCGATCTAAGGTTGACCTCCTTCGTCAACCACCTAAAACAGGCTTCCGGCACCTCGTCCTCAAATACCGGAATTTTAAGGATTTTTTTATAGAGGTTGTCTCCTGGTGGTCCCCATGAAGGCGACCCCCGTTCCTGCACTACGTACAGAGCTACGGTTGTGAGATTTTTATTGGGGTTGTCTCCCCTCGGCCCCCCAGAAGCGGGCCCCTGGTCCTGCACTACGTACAGGATAACAGGAGGGTCGGATTATTAGCCATCAATGCAAATGAGACCAAAGGAATCATTTCCAGTGATACCCAGGGTGCACCGTCCCTCTCACTGTCGTTCCCAATTCACGGATGAACGGGGACAGACAGTAGAGGGAACACGAGGAGGTTATCCAACCACGCATTAACAATGCTTAAACTTCGAACGTAGCATAGATCACAAGATCTATGCTACGTTCGAAGTTTAAGCTTTGACAATCTGCTTTGCATGTGACAGGAGTGTCATGTGTTGACACACTTCATATTTCACCGTGGTAAATATAGGACGTCGTTAATATTTAAACTTTTAAACAAGTGTCTAAAGTTAATTATGTGCTTGGAATAAAACCACTTCAACAAGTCTTCTGGCCTTCTTATTCACATCTTAGGGAGCCAACAAGGCTCCTAAAGGTTTGATGATGGAGCTGGAAGAAAGCCACAGGAACTCTCTAATAAAACTAAGTTGGCATTTGTAAAAGAATTTGGCATTAATATACTAAACCAATTAATTGTTCAATCATAAAAGGCGTCCTTTCACAAACAAAAATACCTACCTATAACACAGGCACACAGCAGAATAAAATGTTTACATAATATGTAGGTACAATAATTATTCAAGTAAAACTCCCTTTTTAGGGTTCCGTAGCCAAAATGGCAAAAAAAGGGAACCCTTATAGATTCGTCATGTCTGTCTGTCTGTCTGTCTGTCCGTCCGTATGTCACAGCCACTTTATTCCAAAAGTATTAGGACTACATAGTTGAAACTTGGTAGGTAGGTGTATTCTGTGAACCGCTTTACGATTTTTATACAAAAATAAAAAAATAAAAGATTAAGGGGGGGGGGGGCTCCCCATACAAAGAACTGAAACTGAAAATATTTTTTTTCATCAAACCAATACTTGTGGGGTGTTTTTAGATAGGTCTTTAAAAATTACATTGAAGTTTCTAAGACTATTTTTTTTTCAAAGTCAACCGTTTGAAAGATATATGCCGCCAAAGTGGTAAAATGTGTGTCCCCCCCCCTTTAACTTTTAAAGTAAGAAGGTGAAAAATCTAAAAAAATATAAGCTATAGATCTTAATAAACACTTTCAACGAAAATTGGTTTGAACGAGATACAGTAATTAGTTTTCGAGATATAGTACATTTTCCAAAACCGCAAATATAACTTTGTCATTCATACAAACACTGTGAAAAACAAAGTTATTTTTTCAGACGAAAAATGATAGCGGTATTAAAATATGGTATGGTATAATGTACCTACGGAACCCTACTGCGCGTGGCCCGACACGCACTTGGCCGGTTTTTATTTATTTGGTCTGAGGTAAACTTCTACTAAACTATTCTTATAAATAGTCATATAAAGCGTCTTTTCGCACACAAAGTTACGTGACTTGCACTAAGGAAGCATGTAACGCATTCAATAGAAGTGTAGACACCTTAGCAATCGAATGTTCGACTTTGCGTAACCGCGTGGATGGCGGCAGCGCAGGGCGCGGCCTTCCCCTTCGAACGTCAGCGTTAACTGTTTTTCGTCGCCCGTGCGTGGAAATTTGATGTGCAATTGGTTAAACATTATTTTTGGCAAAACTATTAGTTATTTTAAAATACAAAATGTACAGATTCAAGAGAAATTAATTACCATTATGTTGTAATAATAACCATAATCATATCACTTGTAGTTTATGAGTAGTTCGGAAATTTATGTTGAAAACAGCCTCTCATCAAAATTTGTTATTGCATAGTATTTAATGTAACGGGTGGCGCAAAAGTACTGGCACTAAAGAAAATACTTTTATTTTTTTTATATGACATTTTCTGTCATTCTGTTGTTGAAAATTGTGTAGTGAACAAATATAAAATACACTGAAAATAAACATGGACCGTTTTACTCCCCAAGAACGTGGAATAATTGTGTCAATGTTCTTACGGAATAATTCATCAGTGATAAGAACACAACGTGAATTTCGTCGACGATTTCCCCACCGTCCGGCAGGACTGACCAGTCCAGACTTCTTTCTTTGGGGTTTTTTGAAATCTCGGGTGTATGTGAACAAGCCACAGACTCTCGCAGCTCTAAAAGAAAACATTCGTCAAGAAATAACGAACATATCGCAGGAAGTGTTACGGCAAGTTATGCAAAATGTCATAAATAGGGCTCAAATGTGTATCAACTCTGGAGGTCACCATTTAAAAGACATCATCTTTAAATCCTAATGGTACGAAATTTAATGGCACAAATATACATTTAAAAAAACCTAAATCTAGTTTTCTAATTTAGAAAAAATGTTATAGCTGAACCAAATAGGGTCTTTACTTTTGCGCCACCCGTTACTTCAAAGTTTTCAAATGTACAGATTATAGGCCGTATATCAAGGCGTAAAATATATTTTTTGTGGAATTTTTGTCGGCTAATTTAAGAGCAGTTCAACTCCAAAAACTATCATTTTAGATATCTAGTCACCTTAACGCACATTCACAAATCCTACAATTAGGAAATTCCATTGTTTTTTCAAATACATAACGCGGCACATACAAACAAACAACGTACAAAGCACATAATTGAAATAAATCGCCGCGTGCGCGGCGCTGGCGCGCGGGGCGGGGTGGAGTGGGTGGTAGGTACTCTCCCCACCCCGCACTCACTGCGTGCTCCACTACTACTTGCGCGTAATTTACAAATCATAAACGTGATATAAACATGTTTAATTTTGATGAAAACATGATTGTAATACACAAAAGCCAATTATTAAACAAAGATTTCACAGTTACGATTTTTAACTACTGAGAAATACATTATTATTAAAGCGTAAAAAATAAATGTTTAATTTTTGTCTAAAATGTCTAAAAAGACTCATGATAGCTTAATAAGATACAAGCATCATAGTTAACATTTTGGCTTATCTAGATATTGAGAGCAGATGAATACTGTGAAAAAAAACGAACATGCGAATTTGGATTCAATTTAATTTTGCTATTAGGTGATAGCATTTTAATGAACCATAAAATTATACTAACAAGGTATTTGGTTAACTATTTTGCTTTTAGGAAAAAGCTAGGTAATGTACTAAATCTCATGATTTTTATACGAAACGGTCACCACCCCGGATTTTTTACATCACATTTCTAATTTATATTTGACACTTAATATCAATATCCGATAAACTAATAAAAACAACGAGTTTATTAATTATGTCCAGATAAAGCTACTTTTATTGGACTAAATATCATATCAAAATCTCTTAAACTCCTTGGCTTTATTTGGCGTAATTGCAAACATTTTAAAAATTTAGATGCTCTAAAATACACATATTTTGCATTGGTCCTTTGAATCTTGCTCCCTTGAATACTGCTCAAACATTTGGAATCCAAAATATAGATGTCATATCACCCGACTTGAAAGAATTAAAAAAAAGCTATTATATTTTTTAATGATTCACCAGCGTAAAAAGTATGAATTGGTCTCTTACAGTGATAGACTGGACTTTTTCGGGTTTTCGACCCTAGAGAACCGTCGTTGGGTCGCTGACCAGGCCCCTATTTCACAGACGTGACATTTGTAAATGACAATGACAATTCGATGTACGTTGCGGTGTCTGTGAGTAGTTTGTCAGTTTATTTTCTAAATTCAAATTGGCTGACACCATGGACACCGAATTGTCATTGTCATTTACAAATGTCACGTCTGTGAAATAGGGGCCAGGTCTTGCTGTACAAGATTTTAAGAGGACACATTGACTGTCTCCAGTTACTTCGTGAAATCAGATTTAAAACACTTCCAGAATAGCTAATTATAAACTTTTCTCCCTTAGGCTTAATAGAACCAATTTGGTCCGCCAAAGTATTATTAATAGACTTTGTTATGAACACAACAAGATTTGTCACTCTATTGATCCATTTACACTTTCATTACCATGTTACAAAAAAGAATTGATTAGTAAGTAGGTTTAATTGTATCATTATTTAGGAATGTTGTTGATTTGTTGCCAAATTAAAATTAAGTAAGTTTTATATATTCATGGTGTGTTTGCCTATAATTGTTTTTTCACTATTCTTTTAATATTAAGTATTTCTTTTATGTGTAAGTTGTAGTGTAAAAATGTTGGCAGACCTAATAAATAAATAAAACAACAAATAAAAAAAAAATCAACAGATCTCACATCACGCGTAGGGTTACCGGATGGTATATCTAAAAATCCTAACAAAAAGCCTGAATTCTACTTCTGCTTCTTATCGTATAAGGAATAGTGGCCAACTCTGGTGTTAGAATTTATCAAGCCGCCTGTAAGGCCTCTAACTTGGCTTAACGACTGTTATCAGGTGACAACAGCCGGTACCGACGGTTTAACGTGCCCTCCGAAGCACGGAAGCGCTCGGTTGTAATGCCACTTTACGGTCACCCATCCGACACCTGGCCGGAGCGAGCGTTGCTTAAAAAACGTGATCGAGTACGATCAGTCTGTCGAGCTCCGCCATGAGCGCTTCACCTGATTTCTACTAAAAAGTCATAGCAGATAAAGAAAAATGGTTAAGGACGGGGACCAAAGATTGTTTTGTTACCCTAGGAGTTGCTGCAGTAGTTAGGGGCCATCCATAAATTACGTCACACGTTAAGGGGTAGGGAGGGGGCGACGAAGTGTGACATTGTGTGACAAGGGGGTGGGAGGGGTCCTAAATTTCGTGACGTCACATTTCAAAATCATTTAAATTAAAATAAAACAAATTTCTGAACAGCTTTTTTAATTCAATAATTATTTCTAGATGTACAATATGTGACGTCACACTAGGGAGGGGGGTCTCACAAATGTGACCAGCTGTGACAAGGACGGGGGAGGGGGTCAAAAATCATGAAATTCGTGTGACGTAATTTATGGATGGCCCCTTAGTATCAGTACAGCTCGGATAAGTCATGACATTGGCTTTATGGGCATAATGTCTATATGAACGTCCACAGAAACCGCGATTTAAAACGAGCGGCCCTTCTGTATACCACAAGGTAGCGGTATCAAAATTAGTAGCTTTTAAAGTACAGTGAAAATAGTAAAACTAATTTTCATCAATAAGCCTCAATTCTAAGGGTCAACTAAATTTTGCTAAATTGATAATATTTATTGCAAAGTTAGTTGATTATTGTACTGAAAATGTCCTAGCTGATTGTTACCAAAAAAAAAGAAGATAAATAAAACTTAATTTTTAAAGTTTATTTTCTATCATGTGAATAATCCAAAAAAGCCTGACATCTTCCAAGTCCGGCCGGAATCCTGACAGAGACCCAAAAAGCTTGAATAGTCAGGACAAATCCTGACGTCTGGTAACCCTAACTACGCGCAACTATCGAAGGCATTGAAAACAGTTTATGTCCGCCCGCCTCCTGAGATGGCTTAAACTGTAGCCTTATTCAATCCCGAAATTTAATTTTCTCTGTTTCTTGAATAGCGAGCTCAAAAAAAAGTTATCGGGAAATCCTCGATCCAAGTCGGCGAAAAATTATTTAAACTTTGATGAATTTTGGAAAATCTCAAAAAGTTATCGACCGATTTTAGGAAGCCCCCGCCAGACGCCATTTTGACATTAAGACCTATCCACGGTACCTCTCATATCTGCGAAACTACAGGCAAATGACGCAATTTCATTAACGGGTCACTATACTCCATCACGAAAACATAAGCATTTTCAGTGTTAAAAAGATTTGGAGTAAAAAGTCGTGTCTTCCAATATTTTATTGTTAGAACCTTTATTTATGCGTCGGCGCAGCATCAGTGCGACATCAGCATGCTCGGTATAAACGATACCGGAAGCTTACTGGACGCCTATATTTCAATAGAGCGTTAGGCCGTATACAGAAAGAAAGCTGGTAGAGTCTAAGTCAGTTTACATGGGTAATTTCAAAGGTAATTTTAATACCCACCTAAATCCCCAACCACCTCACCAAGACCCAACTAAATAAAATTGAGTAAAGCTATGATTACAATTAGAATTTTGACAGCACCAACAGCACCAATTTCTCATGTAAACGGACTTTTTAGACAGACTAGCCGGCGCCGATCTACCAACGCTTATCGGCGCTGGTCCACGCAGGTAACCGGCGCAGGTATTTATATAAACAAGTGCCGACGCTTGTCGGCGACATTCGGCGCTTATCGGCCCTTGTTCATATAAATGTCTGCGCCGGTTACCTACGTGGACCAGCGCCGATAAGCGCTGGTAGATCGGCGCCGGCTACCAGCTTTCTTTCTATATGCGGCCTTAGGTACTCATTTGTCGGCGCAATATCAGCTTGGCACGGTACAGATTCGATCGATAGAATCTATACCGCGTCGAAAAATGAGTAGAAGGCGTAATGCCTAAAGAGGCCTAAAGGGACTCTCAAGAAGTAGATATTTAAGATTTTCAAAAAACTTATTATACAACGTGTTACAAAAAATCTCTTAAGTCGAATATAGGAATCATCAAACTGAACAACTTTTACTATGGGACCAACTCTGAAATCGCGAAAAAGGAATCGGCTGTTTCATACAAAAAATAATAACGAAAACATCAAAATGTATGAAACTGCTGATTTTCTTTTGCGATTTCAGAGTTAATCCCATAGTAAAAGTTTGATGGTCCCTATCTACCATATTCGGTTTTAAGGGGGTTTCTTTGTAACACGTTATGTAAGATTTCGTCACAACTTTTCACTTTTGTAACACAACGAAATTTCTGACTACGCAGGTACAGTTCCAGTTGCACCGAGTGTCCGACAGCGCCAAGAGCAACACGTACACTTTCGAGTACATCCCCGAGGGACAAGGTACCCGGAAACCGCTGCCAGACCTCGCCTCTTTGGCCGCACTTTTACCACCTTCCCGCCCCCTCTCTAACTCCTTAATCCCCTCCGAATCCCCCCCAGACCCCAACAACAACGAGAACGCTCTAGTTTCCTCCACGAGCGATTCTCTGAGCCCGGACGATTCCGTTTCCGTGACAATCGACGTCAACGGAAACGGCGACGTCGAAATGCCGGATTCGAACGAAAAAAGCCTCAACGAACTGTTAGACCAAGTCGCGGAACTGGACGAGATATACACGGAGAACCGCACGCGTCTAGAAAATATGACCACTTTAAACGATGAGGATTTGGAAGATTTTAACGACGCCGGAACTTACACTAGCTTGCAGTTAGCTTTTAGGAATCCGGTCCCGATTTCTGAACCGGAGCCGTTCGAGGAGACGCCGATTAGCTACCGCGGCCCCATCATAGAGTTCGCGCCTTTGAAACGAGACACCGACGACAAAGCTCCCCCCCTCCCCCCTAAAAGGGTCCGCAAAATATCCACTACTGAGCCGTTCAAATCGAGTCAAACCTCCGTCGATAGCATCATTAAACCGGGCAGACAGCTGCCCGTCACCAGAAACCCCGAAGTTCTAGTCACTAAATCGGAAATGACGGTCGCACGAAGCGAACCGGCTCTACCTCCCGTGAAAAAACGCTCGTTTTTCTCTCGTCTCTTCCGAAGAAAGGACAAATCTCCCGCGCCTAGCGTCAAATCCGAAGGTCGTAAAGAAAAGAACTCTAAACCCGTCGGCCGGTCGATCAGCAGCGTATCCGGGCAGCGACCGTCCCGGTTCAAATCGTCCGTTTCGCACACCTCGTTAAAAGACAACACGTCAAACGCAGGGTTAAGTTACGCCGATAGTATAACTCATATATCGCTTCACGCGGACGAAGACGAGAAATCCGCGTCGCAACCCTGCTTGCATCCGCTCGGTGCGGATGTTCCGGAGGGGTCTATATTGGTAGCGGAAAGCGTATTAGCTTTGGACGCGAACGCGTTCCGCAAACTGCAGGACGATTTAGATATTACGGATGCGGAACATTACGCGCTGTATATGGCGGTCGCGCCGCACGCCACTGCGTCAGAGTTCGATGAAACGAGCTGCTATTATTCGCCCGTCGATACTAGCAAGTTTCATAATCATAATTAAATGATACATTGACATATGTATATGTTGCCGGTAACATATACATAGAATACTAAACGCGATGATGCTTTTAAATGCCAAGTTGATAAATGAAATCTTTTTATTGATAATTTATTTCGTTTGAGATACTTTTTGGTTCAATAAGTTACCATTTCTTTATATCGTTGTTTTAGATGTTTAATAAACTAACGACATAAATATAATAATCGTAATTTATAATAAAGCAAAGCAGCTATTTTTGTAAGTACTTAAATTAAAAGCTAACATTGCATAACACTAATTTTGTATTATCTGCTTTATTTTAGCTAGTGAATATTAAAAACAATGAATGACACAAATAGTTTCCCGAAAAGACGTAAACCGATTTCAACCAGCTGATATATTGATAATCTCCCGGCCTTACCTTTCGATTCCGGCCTTAAACCCGTCCTGCCTTACAAGTCCTCCCGTCCTGTAAATGCCAAATTTTTCGACCCTTTTATAAAAAAATTTACTACTTTTATACTTACATTATTATTAATCTAAAGTGATTATTGTCAGTTGTCCCCAAAAAAATTGATTTTTAAGAAATAAACACCATGCAGTAATGTATTTTCAAGTATAATTTTAAGACGCAACTTTAAAGCACAAAGAATTTGGGTAAAGCAACGAGGTTTCTCGAGTTACGTATTACAAGAATAACTGTTTGATTTGTACTGTATTAGTGTTTTAGAATCTCTATTTTTTATGTTATTTTTGTTTCTCAAGCTTTAAGAGTCATTCTAGTCCGTAAGACACAATGTTTGTGTTACGTTGTCTAATGTTTCAATTGGTGTGTTTCTAGATATGTACTCGGTTAGAAAAAGGAAAGTACCGTGTACCGCTTTACAGGAATACGCCGATAGTAAGTGTCCTCTCAAATACTTTATAATGTTCTTTATTGTTACAATCATGTGGGGGAAACGGTACTTAATACTTATTATGTGTACAATAACAAATTATACAGGGTTTTTTGTAAAACACCAACAACCTCGCAGGAATCTATTACTAACATCATAAACAACAACATTGAAGCGCTCATGGCGGAGCTTGACAGACTGATCGTACTCGATCACGTTTGTTAAGCAACGCTCGGTCCGGCCAGGTGTCGGATGGGTGACCGTTAAGTGGTATTACAACTGAGCGCTTCCGTGCTTCGGAGGGCACGTTAAACCGTCGGTCCCGGCTGTTGTCATCTGATAACAGTCGTTAAGCCAAGTTAGAGGCCTTACAGGCGGCTTGATAAACATCACTTATCCTCACTCAATAAGAAAGAAGAAGAAAGAACAAAATCACGACTTTTCATACAAAACTCGATCAGCTATTCAGACATTTGTATGGAAAATCGATCGTTTTGTCTGTTTTCGGAAAAGTCGTAGAGCAATAGTTATTTGTGATTCTAATATAGACTACTGAGCACAGTGAGTGATTTAAAGGCACGAGACATCAAAAAATTTGCTCTCGTGTTAAACATACAACTTTTCACCTCTACCAGCGAGAAAAGGTGTTAGAAATTAAAAAAACACTTTGCCTCACGCTCGCAGCAAAAGTCGATTTTGCTGCGAGTTTTTACTTTTGCTGCGAGTTTTTGGTAAAAAAGCACTTTGCCTCACGCTCGCAGCAAAAGTCGATTTTGCTGCGAGTTTTTACGCGCCAAAAGCACCCTTTTCGTGCTGGAGAGGTGAAAACGTTGTTTTTTATGATGTTGGTAATCTACTCCTGCGAGGTTGTTGGTGTTTTACAAATAACCCTGTAAGTATACGAATAATTAATGTTTTATGTTGGCCTAACATTAATATAAGCATAAACGTATAAGCAATTAATCACGAACATATTTTAAATAGACTTAATAATTTATTATATTTATTGCTGATCGGGGAAGGTATGTTACTAACATATAGATAAATCGTAATTTAACAAAATTATATGACGCTGAAGGAGTGATTTCAATATATTATTATTATATTTAATATGCTTAAAACTTATCCTACAGTTATGTTATAATTATTACATTTTACGCATTCACAATGTTATTTTTATACAAGGTCATTTTGTATCCACCATCCAAATTTTGAGAATGTGTTCAGTCCATGAAACTGAACAACTTTCTCTAAAGAACTCATGGTCAAATATGTAAAATAAAAATCGACTTTCCATACAAATCATAGAGATCATGTGATCAATTTAGTATGGGATGACCAAAATTTTTTGGCGAAATTTGACACATGTTTCTTAGACAAAGTTGTTTGCTTTCATGGACTGGACACATCCTTAAAATTTGGATGGTAAGTTCAAAATGACCCGATATTAAGATAAATGATAGGTTAGAAAAAAATCGACTCGCCCGTAGCACCTCAGTCCCGTCTACGCTTTAAGTGACTTGATTTTTTTCAATGTTTTTTTTAACCTATCATTTATCGTAGTTATGTTATATCTTCGTGTTTCTGATTGTACTCGAAATATACATGCATTAACTTAATATAGCATATGCTTACCAGAACTATATCCCTTCAGTTACCTACTAGATATCAATTAATATTAATTAATTGATACATCAAATCGTAGACAAGAATGTTATTATTAAAGATTCTATTTATTATTTTACCGAATAATTGATTTAACAATTACATTTATTCCATTTACGTTGTTGTATCTGATGTGAAAGTTACCGAAAGCTTATGTCTTAAATCTTAAAAATTATCTTAAAACTAGAGATGCGCCGAATATTCGGCCGAATATTCGTATTCGGCAAATTCGGCATATTTTTTCATGTTCGTATTCGGCCGAATATTCGGTTGATTTGCCGAATAATTACCGAATGTTTGACAAAATAAAAAAGATTAAGAGGATTCTCTAGCAAACGGTCTCCATTCAAACGGCGATAACGTTTCCCACCCTCTCTAATCCTTAACCTACAGCAACAGATTATATAATCCTACAGCAATGAATTTTCGGTATGTTTTTGAAATGCCTAAAAACTAGGTCTGTATGTTTTGATTTTTTAAATATTGTAGATTTGAAAATATTGGCACTTTTTTGTTTTGTGTGAAATCACTAAAATGCAAATATTTCAAAATCTTTGATAGATATTCAAAAAACCAAAACGTACAGGCTACAGTCCTGGAACCGTTCAAGTATTACGTAAGTACTATGAGGGGGTGGGGGGGGGGGTCTTTGTTTTGCTTATTTTGGATGACATGGGGGTAGGGGAGTCTAGATGATGGTAACGTCATCGGTAGTTATTTACTTTTTTACACGAACGGCAACCCCCACATTGTCTATGCTTGAAAACGAAACGTATTTTCGGCGGGGATTCCCGCAAATAATGCATACGTTTAGGTACTCGCTTTAGAACCGATTAGGGGAATTACCGCGCGCTATTCGCTTGTCTAAATTAAAAAAAAATACATTTATAATTGAAAAATATTAACTTAAGCATGGGGGGAGGGGGTAAGAGCGTTGCTTACTTTTGCTGACAAGGGGGATGGGGGGGTAAATAATTGTAATTAATCTGCTTACGTAATATTTGAACGGCCCCCCTCTTGTTTTTAGGCATTTCAAAAACATGCCTATTTTTTTAAACAATAAAAACTGCTCTTTATCGGTATCTTTAGAAACCACCACTAGTATTAAAAAGTATAATCAAATTATGGTTTTTTTTAATAAATGTTAATGTATGCCTCATCTTCAAAGACTTTCATCAACGTAATAATAAATTTCAAAGTATGCAGTTCCGAACTGCAATTATTTGTAACCGAAAGACCGGTACATCGACTGAGCAAGCTGTGCTAGAGAAGGAGTTGCTGTGGCAAACGTCCGCCCGACACTTGTAAAACCTGTTTACTGCGCAGAATTGAACCGAATGATTCGGCCGAATATTCGGTTCGGTATATTTTGGACCGAATATTCGGCCGAACATTCGTATTCGGTTAAACCTACATTCGGCGCATCACTACTTAAAACAAATAAAGTCAACTCCTGACTTTTGACCGCATAATCGGGTACTATGGGAGAGCTAGGAGCGCAGCGGTTTAGTGCCTGGCTCTGCGATTGTGAAGGTTAAGCAACCTTCGCAGGGGTCGGTCATGGGATGGGTGACCAAAAATTTATTTCGAGAGCCTCCGTGCTTCGGAAGGCATGTTAAGCCTTTGGTCCCAGTTGCATTTGTAGTCGTTAACACCCACAAATCCGCATTGGACCCGCGTGGTGGGTTTTGTTATGTTATGGCCCATCCTTATCCACCTATAAGAAATGCCTGTGCCCCAGCAGTGGGGCTATTAAAAATGGCTGATGTCGAATCGGGTATTTTCTTATTCCCAAAAATAAATACAAATACTTTAGTAGAATTGATGAATAGGGATGGTTACAATGGCTAATTATTCTGTGCAATTATAAAAATATGCTGAGAATGTCACTATCGGCTAGATATAGTGCAGTTTCTGCAGCAAAAATGCTATAAGTACAAAAGTGATCGTTTCTGCGACGCTTTGAGCTAATATGGATATGTGTGTTTTACTAAAATTGTAATAAAAAAAGCTATCAAACTTCGCTTGAAGTTATATTATTTTTATAAAAGTGTAATCGATTGGAAAACTCGAAATTTTAATTGTAAACATAGTGTAATAATTATTATAATACTTGTTTGTGATTCATTATGAATGATTCAAATTATTTATGTTTTAACTTTTTTATTTGTTACATAAAAATTTGGAAATTATTGTAGTTATGTTTTTTGTCCTGCTGTTCTAAATTGAATCTTGTTGTTATGTATTTTAAGGGATGCAATACATATCTTTATTGGAAAATTTGAAATATATATTGGGGTTTTAGACGAATTTACATTTCAACCAACGTATGGTATTATAGATTATAAAATTTATATAGATTTACAGAGCATAGATGGATCGAGTAAGGAAATATTTCAACTAATTATTTTCTAAAAACTGACGTTGAAATATCTTGTTACTCCATATCACAGAGTTTTACATTTTTATACAGAACTATTTGAAAATTTTGTAGTGAAGCTTGATTGATGCGAATTCTATATTAATATGCTAATTTAAAAATGATGTTTTTTATTTACTGTCGACAAAATGTCCATGCACATGAGAAACGAAGGTACGGATCTGTTTTGTGGCATGGTTGTGAGTTTTTTATGATTTGTTTTTTTTTTTATTTCTTTTTGTTTTTTTTTCACACATATTCATGTTATCTTTGAGTGTTTTTTTTAATTGCATGCGTAGAGTCTGTCTAATAAGTCAGTTTACATGAGAAATTATTTATTAAAACTAGCTTTACTCAATAGATGGGTATTGGTAAATATAGCTTTACTCAATAGATGGGTATTGGTGGGGTGGTTGAGGATTTAGGTGGCTATTAAAATTATTTTTGAAATTATCCATGTAAACTGACTTTTTAGACAGACCATAGCTCTTGTGCGAAGGTTATGGTCTTGGGTTGTTTTCTTTTGTAAATCCTAAATTATTTACGTTGATTCAACTTGTGGCTGACATTAAGTTGGATCTTAATGCGATGTGTATGCATGTGTGCTTTACTACATTTTTTATTCATTTATTTTACATTTTGATATTAATTTTTAGATATTATCACGGTGTTTCTTTAATATTAAGTAGATGATAAACATTCTTTTTTTCGTTGATTTGTTTATAGTTGAGTTATAAATATTTCCTTTGTTGATGATTACTTGCATTAGAGGCGAGTCTTATCTAAACGCTATAATCATGCATTATGATAAAATTGATATTGTTCAATTTTCATACTAAAACAGTTCTTCGCTTTATGAGATTTTCCTATTAAAAGTTCTGATAACACTCGGCTCTAAAACGGGTTTATATAATTTCCGCTGTACATAGTACTAATTTTGATATGTTTTCTACTCGTGTATAGTTTATTAATCGCAAAATTATTTCGATCAGGGCATGCGGCTGAGATTCCGTCCATCAAATCGGAGCCTCGGGGTGAGTCTCTTAATTCTGCAAATATTTCAAAATCGATATGTAGGAACAGTCGGACGCCATGGGATCTGAGTTGCCGCACACTGAGCCACTAATCGCGACCACTCGTGGCTCAGCTAAGCCACTAGACGTAGCCACCAATCGCAGCTGCTAGTGGCTTAGTGGCCGCCGGGAAAAAGCCGGCTACTGTGGCCGAGTTAGTCCTACTCGTACGCAAAAAAAAAAACCGCAAATCGATGTACAGCAAAGCCGTTTAGTACACGTATACTTGAGGTAAAAACAAAATTTTAAAACCGCAGTTCTTAAAAATTCTTCCCTTAGGAGAGGAGTTATGGCAGGCATCCGTCACTCGCCCATACCTACCGCGATAAGTACCTACAGCGCGCGACAACTTGAAGTTGCAAACTCGGTCAGGGCTGTCGCCGCGCTTGTGAGTACACGCATGCGTTATTCTGTGCCTCTATTGCTGTCAATCGATCATTGTTTATTGCTCCCAGCACTGCACCATACCTACTATTATGATTTATAAATAACGGAGAATCGTAATACCAATAATTAATGCGTGGACGGCTGTCGCAATAAACAGAAGGATTCAAAGTTTTAATTTTTCACTTTACCGAAAGATTCTTAAAGGTAAAAAAAAATATGTTTATTTTACTCGTATTTTTTATGAGTACTTACCTATTTTTGATAAGTAGGTGTAATAACTAGCTACTATAGGTAGGAAAGCGTGTAGTTAAAGGTACTTATATGTATTCAGAGGTGGGTCGTGACTTTTTTTTTCGATCAAATTTCCTAAGTAGGTCTTTTTTTTTGAGCTAATTCTTTTTTTTTTGAGCGAATAATGTCTACTTATCTAAATACCTACATTTCTGGATTTAAGGATTCCTTTCCAAATTCTTAATTAAACATATAGTCTAATGTGGCGTTAATTGTACATCTAGCCTAGGTTTATTTGAAACGTAACGTTTTTCACATTTAAGTAAACACAAAACTTGTAATAAATTATTTAATCCTTCAACCACAGAAAATGAGACAATAGATTTTCCATTGTTGTGTTGTGCGGCCCGATGGGGCTTGAAGGATTAGAAGAAGACAACCCTAAAGTTGTTAGAAGAGGTAAGAGCTACGCGATAGAAAGAGAGGCAACCTGTAGGTGAATATAACTGTAGGCAAGGAAGCGATGTGCGATCTGGATTGCACTTTATTGTGCCTGAGCAAGAGTCGCTATTTATTTAAATGACTATGCGGAGTGAATTTTCGGTACTTTGTACTATTATGTATTCTCTTTTTTTGTATCTGAATTTTTTCCTAAAACCTATCGTGCATGGTATCGAATGAAAGGCGGAACCGGCTCAGCAAGCCCTTTCATTTGATACCATACACGATATGTTTTAGAACAATTTTTTTCCCATACAAAAACAGATTACACTATAGCTCCTCCTAAGGGAAGAATTTTTAAGAACTGCGGGTCCAAAACTATTTTCCACGTAATGATGGCGTCGACCGACGTGTTGCGCAACGCAGTGTCCGGTATCCGACTGCGAAACCGTCGGAACAAAACTCCCTTCGGCCAAAAATCTTCTTTCACGAAGGTTGACATATGTTCGTTCGCTTATAGTCTACGCGACTAGGAGCTCAATGTGCGGCAGCTGTAGATGACTCCGAATAAAAGAAAAGGAAAATGACCACTATACTATCTTTATAGGCCCTATGCCTCAACAAAATAAAATCTAATAATATTGTAATTTCCTGAGATTGAAGACAGTTTTATTGAGTAGCTAACTGATTTGACTTATCTCGGTCAACTACCGCCATATTGCAAAAATACCTAACTCAAATGCTACGTAAAATGTAATATATAAACAATATCAGAAAAAGAAAACTAATTACTGATTATTATAGCTAAAGGCCTTTCCAACTACTAATTTCAATTACAATCACAAGGGCACAAAAATATTTATAGCTTTCTAAGGCCAAAAGATATTGGCCTTAGAAAGTGGTCATTTTCTCTTGATTGGCTTTAATTGTCGCTGACTGTACAACACATTTTATCATCACTCACAGTCGCAGCACAACTAATAAAAAAAAATATTGTTCACAGATAGGACGCCGCCCCATAATATTTCTAGCCAACAGTACGCCGAACAGGTACGTGGTGAAAATACATAGATACTAAATTATTGATATTATATATGAATTAATAAGTATTGCAAATTAATTTGATATTAAATTCATTTATCCATTCCATAGCTTGTTGACAAAATTATTGTTAGTATAGGGGACTTTTTTGTTTTGTGTAAATTTCTTGCAGTTTAATTGTCAATCTACTTAAAGTTTGGCTTTGTACCTATTTTAATAGAACATAAGTGAATTAGCTATGTTTTAAAAATATTTAGAACTTAGTATAAAAGTCTGTTTTTATCTTCCTTTTAACCAACTTCAAAAAAAAGAACTAAATAGGTTCTCAATTCGATTGTATAATATTTTGACGTTAGAAGGGATAGCATGATCGACTCTTCATTTTATGAAGCCATAGATAGCTTTAGATTTGGTGTTCAATAAAGTGATTAAAGCGTTGAATTAGAGCATTACCAAATATTATACTAGGAAAAAATTGACTCGCACTAGATCATATTCTGTGACGGGAATCGAAGCCGCGACCTTTGGAAGCCTGTCCAATGCTCATCCAACTGAGCTACTGAGTCACTGTGGCATCGTCGAAAATTTTGTAGTATATTCTACTCTTACGCTGCAAGCTAGCGTTATTTCACCAATGTGAGGAATTACCTCGATATTCAATCCAGTTGATTAAGATGAAACAGCTATATAATTTTTAAATTTGAGATTTCAGCATTCACAATGTTATTTTTATACAATACTATTATTTTTGTGTTGATGAGGATATTATGACACAAGAATTTAAACCAACAAAGATCCGGTATGTAAGTGTATTGTCAACTGCTTATTTACATTTGTTTTATCATGATACAATTTAGGTACTGCGCCAGGTAGAGGCACTCCGAGACAGAGGACTGCACAGGCATACGTCATCTCCGCTATCCGTATTGAAAATAACGTTAATTAATCTTTAATTAAATTGTTTAGTTAAACTGCACTATAATAATTTTGTAATGAGTGAAAGTAGTGTGACAGAAAAAAAATCCTTCATTGTTTGCTTGTTACTATAAAGTCGCGCTTATGGATAGTGAAGTATGACTGTGCGTCGCCCGGAATGCCAGAGCTTGTTTTCTTGGACCATATGTTTTATAAAAAGAAGAATTTGGAAGGTAGACCAAAAATAAATCCAAAGAGGGCTGTAGCGTTGAGGGTCGGTGACAAGTATATTATTTAGTATTCTATAAAAATAGCATTGTGAATGCTAAAATCTCAAATTTAAATAGTTAAAGAGTATGTAATCGTTTGGTGCAGTGGCCCAGCGGGCAGATGCCGGCGTGGTACCCCGCGTCGCCCGCGCCCGCCGCGCCTGACCGCTACCTGCTGCCCTCGCAGGTATTACTATCTACCACTTAGATTTATGTATATTATATATTACTATAACTTACACTTAGATTTATGTGTTCACTAGCTTTCGCCCGCGACTTCGTCCGCGTGGACTAGGGAATGCAATCTCGCGAGATTTTGGCTAAGCCGAGATCTCGCGAGATAGGTGAATTTGTTTATCTTTTTTTTACAAATTGTCACAATAATAGGATTTTTGATTGGGAAACAATAAGTTTGCTGTAATATTTAAAAGTCATTTATTGCTACAAGTTTTTATTCATTAAAAAAATTGTAATTTTCTTAGTTATTTAAACAAAAATTTTGGAAAAAGCATAAAGTATTTAAAAAGTCGTCGTCGAATCTTTATGAAGGCCCATTCGATGACTTATTAATTTATTTTTTATTTATATTAATTAATTCGATTAATTTATTTTTTTATCAATGACTCGCCACAAATTTACAGATGCGATTGCTTTCTCTTTGCAGTCAAAGATCTTTTAAAGTTTTTCCTGTAATTAAATGCTTCTTCCTTCCTTGGTATTCTCGGAAAGTAATGAAGGAGGAATATCATCAGTATCATTAACATCATAGTAGCAGCTGATATTGAAGGAATCATCGCAGAAGCTACGGGAAACACATGTATTTATGCTCCTGTGCAATCTCGTTTATCTCGCGAGATCTCGTCCGATTTTTGGGTGAGATTAATCTCGTCAAAAAGGCCGAGATCTCGAGATTGCATTCCCTAGCGTGGACACTCTGAAAATCCTTAGTGAACCTTTGACCGGGATAAAAAGTATTCTAAGTTTAATCCAGCTACAGCTATAAATTGTTTGTGTGCCAAATTTCATTCAAATTCATTTGGCCGTTTTTACATTTACAGTAGGATTATAGTAAATTAAATTGATTTTTTATCGACAAAATAATCGTATGTTTAATCAACATTGAAAAGAAGCATTTCAGTAAAAGGAATTGCATATTGAAGTGTAATTTTATTTCCAGCAAAACGTGGCAGGCATGCAAATGCATCATATGCAAGTGCCTATCCGTTCCCCCCTAGGGCACGCGTCCCCGCTGGGGCACGTTTCGCCGTTGGGTCACGTTTCCCCCATGGGGCACGTATCCCCAATGCACGTGACTCAAATGGGGCACGTGTCGCCAATGGGGCACGTGTCGCCGATGGGGCATGTTTCCCCGATGCCGCAGCAGTGCGTGTCTCCGATGGGGCAGCAATGCTTGTCTCCTTTACAACAGTGCGTGTCGCCGGGGCAGGCTACTGGGCAATGCTCGCCCGGCATGATGCAGGGGCAAGTGCCCGGGCAGTGCTCACCCGGCATGATGCAGGGGCAAATGCCCGGGCAGTGCTCGCCCGCCATGATACAGATGCAGGGCATGGCCATGCAACTGCCAGGCCCCTCCGCCATCATGCACATGACCAATAATATGGATGCAGTGCTGGCCGAAGTCCAGCAACCTACTTATACGCAGGTGAGGTTTTAAGATCTTAAAAAGTTCCAGTTGCAAAGTTAAAAAAAAACATAATTCTTTAAAGATTCATCCAAGTTATCTTTATAATTCGTGCTCAAACCAGAGGGTTCTTACTCCGCGTTTAAACTTTTATAATAGTCTACTGCTCGCGTCTGACTCAGTCGAGCCAGCGCACAAGGAATATCTTGTATCGGTTGAAACAGAGCTACGCGACAGAAAGAGAGAGGCTTCGGAGGTTCGCAGCGCTGTGCAATCTGAAATTGTACTTTATTGCCGTGCAGCGAGAGTAGTTATTTGATTGTCCTCGCGCAGATGGGCTTCTGTACATTAGTACTATTATACAACATGTAAGCAGAATTAATGGCTACATTTTGATATTTTAAATTTTTGTTATTGTTTTTGTATGAAACACCTTTGTTTTGCGATTTCCGATTTGGTCCCATGTAAAAGTTGTCAACATGCCACCTACCACGCAAGGGGTCCCGGGTTCGATTCCCGGCCGGGTAGAAATTGAAATGATGAATTTTAATTTCTGTGACGGGTCTGGGTGTTACTATGTATAATAAGTATATATTTAAAAAGTATATAAGTAGTATATCCGTTGTCTAGCACCCATATTTACAAGCTTTGCTTAGTTTGGGGCTAGATGGCGCTGTGTGAAATTGTCCAAGCATTATTTATTTATTTATTTATGCTTGGCCTTCATCTCACCTGATGTTTAGTGACGATAAGGTGGAAACGCACTACACCCGGGATCCACATCACTGAGGGAATTAATGGAAACTTTCATAATTGTCCATTTTATTCTTAGAAATAAGTAGAATAAAAAAAAACAAAAGCTTTTAATCTAACTTTTGTTAATAAATATAAAATAAAGTCTAAGTCAAACTGGCTTTATTCAAATAAACTTAGTCTTCTTCTTCTTATCGTATGAGGAATAGTGGCCACCTCTGGTGTTAGAGTTTATCAAGCCGCCTGTAAGGCCTCTAACTTGGCTTAACGACTGTTATCAGGTGACAACAGCCGGGACCGACGGTTTAACGTTCCTTCCGAAGGACGGAAGAGCTCAGTTGTAGGAGTAGGAGTAGGAGCGAGCGTTGCTTAACAAACGTGATCGAGTACGATCAGTCTGTCAAGCTCTACCATGAGCGCTTCTATGATAAAAATAATAAACTTAGTACTTAAGCGCTTTTGAATCGTCTATATTTTCCTACCACCCGTTCCAGACTTTTTAACTGACAAAAAGAACGAGTGCAAGAAGCTTATCAGCTTTGACAAACATGAGTAACGATATTTACAAACTTATTTAGATATATCGTTCGTTACCAAATAGCTAACTCTTGGTATTTCTCACTAGATGGACACAACAGTGAACAGCAACTCGTTGAGGGATCTCCTAATGAACCCTGACGGTGAGGAGGTGCAGTTTACGTCCGGCGACCTCTCCAATCTGTCCTCAATGTTGAACGATCGCGGCGACCTCAGTGACAGCCTCAACCGACTCTCGACCAGAGACTTACTGCAACCGTAGTTGCGATTGCGACCGATCGTTGCGACTAATCCAGTTGCGATTGCACGACTGTGAGAAACAGGTGTTTATGACTGCACTCACGAGCGATGGCACACAGCTACGAAATAGAGTATCCATTGATAGCTTTACTTGTCGAATAGCTGTACCCTAGCACATGACGAATATTCCGAACAAACAAATGCTAATCAGCCAGTTTTGTGTTGCTCTCGATATATTTTTTCAACGATTTTTTATTGAGGAGTTTTAGTTCATCACCACTGAATTTATGAGACAAAATGTATGTTAAATATCCTGCAATGCTCGTACATTATAAACCTTATGCTAACGGAATTGTGCTCAATCTTCGATACAATTATTGAATTTATGCTTTACAGATTGTTTTTTTCTGTGCGATGATTGTGACTTACACATAATAAGGATATATGTGCATAGATGTTGTGCCCAGTGATGAAATTTTAACTCCACTGCTGAATTCTACATAACGCTTCGTGTGCTCAATGTCTAAGCGATCATTAAGGATATTTCTTGCAAATGCAATAAAAATCACTACATAATTTGGTTAAATCATTGAATATTATTCCGTAGAAAAGCTAGCAGATTAGTCAATTTTAAGTTTGTTTTCAACTACCTAGTGATTGTTGTCGTCTATAGTCTGTAAAGTTTTTTCTACGGTATTCAGCCTGTGTTTGTGGTAAATCGATATCTTTCATGTGAATCCAATATTAATTGGATTTAAATTGTTAAATAGGAACTAATGCATGTATATATGTGATGAATTTATATGTTGGTTTTAGATATATGTGCCCAGGAAAAACAATAATTTGTTGTAAACTAAATAATTACATCATATTTTATTACTTTTCGTAAATCTTTAGTTTTATTTTTATTTTCATCTTATTTATTGCGAAAAATATCTAAAACCAGCATAACGATTTGTGTTGAAATAGGATTTAAAATTGCTCTCGGAATATTAATATTAAATTAGTCTTCCATTTATTGGACATACTAAAAGATTTGTATATATTATATAATATTGTAATTCAAAGAGATATATTTTTTGCTACGCAAGCCTTGCAAGTGCTATTTCGTTTTTTACTGTATGTGTTTTATCTAACTTTTGTCAGCACACATTCCAACATGAGATTTTTATTTTTTTACGTTATTTATATAGGTTTTACATGTGAAATGTCAGTAGTAGTTTCTAGATTTTTGATAAACTGAGAAAAATAATAGTAAACTATACCATTTCTATTAATTTAGAAATGACTATTAGAATATTTTTCTCTTTCAATAAATTAATAAATATTGTGAAATGTACAGTTGTTATGTAATGAATTTTCTGAAATACTTACTTACCTATTTCTTAATTTGCATGATTTTATTGTTCTAAGATAGAAAACTGCATGTAAAGAAAAGAGTTACTTTGAAAAATAGGCTTGGATTTGTTTGAGCATATTGATAGTTCATAGTATATTTTATTTACTTTGCTGACTGTTCCTACTTACTATGATTGCTTCACCGAGATGAAAGGCCTCATCACGATGTCAATCATCTGTCGTATCGTTACAGTGGAATCTACTCGACTACGATTGGTTGTTATAGTTTCACTACAAATGTGAAACGTACACTTATCAACACTCAACTAACACTCGATAGTATCAGTCGAAAACAGTTGTGTATTTGCATATTTTTCATAGCCACAGCATTATATACTGGGCCCCAGTAATTATAATACAATATAATAAAATACAGTAAAGCAAAAATCGCGCCAATAAAACTTAATATTGCACGTTACTTGAAGATAAGAGTCTATAGCCATTGTCACATTTACAAATCGCTATCGCTTCGCTCCGAAAAATGTATGGGTTTGACGTTTTAAAATTCGATAGTTAACGAAACCTTATGTCAATCCCATACCAAAAACGAATGTCGAAAGCGAAGCGATAACGAACATTTGCAAATGTTACTTTGGCTAGGGAGTCTGATATTATTATGTAAGTATGTGAACGTTGTTGGGTTGCCATTGTAAGTCAAATTTCTTCCGGCCTTACGTCTTAAAAGTTAAGGTTTAAAATCAGTTGTTGAATTTTCGTAGATTAAGTTATTCTACAGTGATATCATGATTGTGTTGTAATGTGTTGGTGCTAACTTTATAGCGGCTGTGAAGTTAGGCGCAAGTCGCTGCGCAATATGAAATTTAGAAGTCAGCTGTGGGAAAGCCGAAGTTGCGGGGAAAGCCACCGCGAAAAACGGTTGACTTAACGCCCCCATAAAAAATATCTAATTGTATAGTAAGTAGGATCTATTCGATGCTAGAGACCGCTATTTAAATGATTGAAGAACTAGATGAACTAGCCTACTACAGTAGCCGGCAAACATCGTGAAATTGGGTGGGGGTTGCGCAGAACGCTCATTGTATCCGTATAGTTTTATCGCTTAGTTCTACTAGTAGAACTAAATGGAGAAAAAAGTCCTTTTAGTTCTACTAATTTCTGTACTTTGGGTATGCGTATGTGTTAGCGATGAAATGATCTCGAACTGCTTTTAAAGTTGCATAATAAATTATCATCACAGAATTCAAGCAGAAAGATACATTTTATATCAAAGTGCGTACGGTGTTCTACTGGCACTTACTTTATTATCTATTTACTTAATAAAATTACATACAATTCCATCATTATAAAAATAAGAAAAAAAATCATTTAAATAGGTAACGACTTATTCCCATCTTCCAACCTGGCTATCCACCCCAGGAACTACAGTTTTTAATTACTGGACAATTCTACAAAAAGGTATATTTTTCTCAATTCGGTGGTTGAATTAATGTGGTGTGGTTTATAAGTTAAGCACCGAATTGAGAAATGGCCTACTACTAGAGTGACACCTCACAGTCAAAAAGGATTGTCGGGTTTTTTATTAAGTTTTGTTAAAATGTCGCATCTGCATGTTAGTTTGTAAAGAGATTGTTGTGCATAATATTGTAAGATCTTTTAGCTTATATTTTATTATTAATTAGGTATAATTATGATCTTTGGTACCAAAAACGAAACTATACATCACAATATATTTTTTGTCCATTAGGCTGTTTTCAATGTGAATGATTAATATTATTATAATCGTTCAATCAAAAAAATTATGTTGATTCGAAATGTATTTTATGAATGAAGGTGCAATATCGTATGGAATTGTCGGTTTTAAAAATGTTGTATTTTTTTATTCTATGAAGAAATAAAATAATAATTTTATTGAAAGGAGTTATTTTTTGTTTTATTTACTGATGATAATGTTATTTGTGAAAGGAAGTCGGTATGATATTTATTTATACACCGTAGGCGAAAGGAAGCTTCTGGAAGTAAAGTGCAAATTGGATACGAGACAAGCGAGATACAATTTTCCCTGTCTTCCCTACTCCAGCAATTAACCCAAATGAAAATGTATCTTTAGGACCTCGTTTTTTTGTCACCGACAGAATGGCTGGTTGCCTGTGGCGAATAGTTAGTCAAAGTATATTCATGAAGTGCTACCTTTATTTATCTTTACTAGCTTCCGCCCGCAACTTCGTTCGCGTGGACATTCGAGAAAATCCTTAACGTACCTTTAACCAAGATAAAAAGTGCTCTTTGTTTTATTGTCCTGCCTTGCTTGCTAGGCAGCCCGCTTGGTGTGAACGTACCTCGCGCGCGGCAGGTCTCTTGCCGTAAGTGGCAAATGCGGCGACACCAAGCGGGCTGCCTAGCAACAAAGATTTAAATCGAAAGATGAGCCCTGTGCCAGTATTCTGTGCCTGTGCGCCTGAAAAGTGTCCACATAATAATTGTCTGTGTGCGTAACGTCACAGAATACATAATAGTACAAAGTACAGAACATTCACTCCGCATGGTCATTTAAATAAAGAGCGACTCTTGTTCAGACACAATAAAGTGCAATTCAGGTTGCACACCGCTTCCTTGCCTACAGTTATATTCACCTACAGGTTGCCTCTCTTTCTATCGCGTAGCTCTTAGCTCTTCTAACAACTTTAGGGTTGTCTTCTTCTAATCCTTCAACGCTCGAGCGGCCCCATCGGGCTGCACAACACAACAATGGAAAATCTATTGTCTCATTTTCTGTGCTTGAAGGATTAAATACTTTATTACAAGTTTTGTGTTTATAATGTGTACTTACCTACTTAAATGTGAAAAAATTACGTTTCAAATAAACCTAGGCTAGATGTACAGTTAACGCCACATTAGACTATATGTTAAATTTGAGGCAGTCTTTATGCCACCGCCACCATACTGTTGCCGGTTACGGAATCCTTAAATCCAGAAATGTAGGTATTTAGTTAAGTAGGTATAATTCGCTCAAAAAAAAAAAGGGAGGTACCTTAGGAAATTTGATCGAGAAAAAATAGTCACGACCCGCCTCTGCATATAAGTACCTATAACTACACGCTTTCCTACCTATAATAGGTTACACCTACTTATCAAAAATAAGTATGTACCTACTCATAAAAATTACGAGAAAAATAAACAAAATATAAATTTTTCTTATACATTTTAGAATCTTACCGTAAAGTGAATAAACCGGTCAAGATCGAGTCGGACTCGCGCACCGAGGGTGTAACAAACAAACAAACGGACTTTCGCATTTATAATATTAGTAAGGATGGAGATCGTAATACTAATAATTGTTGCGTGGACGGCTGTCGCAATAAACAGAAGGATTCAAAGTTTTCATTTTTAGGGTTCCGTACCAAAATGCTAAAAAAGGAATCCTTATGGTGTGACTCGGTCTGTCTGTCACAGCTGGATATCTCGAGAACTACTAATGGTATCAACTTGAAATTCGGAATAGTTTTAGATGACATTCGCCCAACAATTTTGTAAATAAGAAATAATAAAAAAAATATCTTTTTTACAACAGGGACTGAAAAAGGGTTTGAAAAAATTGAAGTGGGTTCTACTAGGGCATGTGGAATATCATATGATAGAACGTCGTTTGCACCTTGTTTTAGGCCACATAGTTTTCAACTTATGATGAAAAATATAAAAAAAATTACCGTCCCCCCCTTATCTCCGAAGTTTGCAAAGAGAAAAATTAGAAATCATTCTATGTGATAGCAGTTTATATAAAGATTACAGGAAAAATAAAACAATGTCTCAATATAGGTAGCACACTTTTTTAGAAATTATCAAATTTCTAAAAAAGTTAACATTAGTTCCACTATTAGTCAAAGAGATGGCGCTGACCTAAAGCTGCAATACTAATTTGATTATTCTGCTCTGCAGTGTGGTTTGATGGTGCAATTATGATGGTACGGAACCCTCGGTGCGCGAGTCCGACTCGATCTTGACCGGTTTATTCACTTTACGGTAAGATTCTAAAATGTATAAGAAAAATTTATATTTTGTTTATTTTTCTCGTAATTTTTATGAGTAGGTACATACTTATTTTTGATAAGTAGGTGTAACCTATTATAGGTAGGAAAGCGTGTAGTTATAGGTACTTATATGCAGAGGCGGGTCGTGACTATTTTTTCTCGATCAAATTTCCTAAGGTACCTCCCTTTTTTTTTTTGAGCGAATTATACCTACTTAACTAAATACCTACATTTCTGGATTTAAGGATTCCGTAACCGGCAACAGTATGGTGGCGGTGGCATAAAGACTGCCTCAAATTTAACATATAGTCTAATGTGGCGTTAACTGTACATCTAGCCTAGGTTTATTTGAAACGTAATTTTTTCACATTTAAGTAGGTAGGTACACATTATAAACACAAAACTTGTAATAAAGTATTTAATCCTTCATAGGGCCGCTCGAGCGTTGAAGGATTAGAAGAAGACAACCCTAAAGTTGTTAGAAGAGCTAAGAGCTACGCGATAGAAAGAGAGGCAACCTATAGGTGAATATAACTTTAGGCAAGGAAGCGGTATGCGACCTGAATTGCACTTTATTGTGTCTGAGCAAGAGTCGCTATTTATTTAAATGACTATGCGGAGTGAAGTTTCTGTACTTTGTACTATTATGTATTCTGTGACATGGGCGCGCGCCGCCGCTTCATTTTGGTAGGTACCGTCAGCATTCTAGATTTGTTAAGTTAGCAATAAATAACTAATAATTATTAGGTACTACTATACTAAGGTATTGTTGCGAACAACGCTAGTTAGCGCGAGATATGTTCTTACAGTACTTCAAGGTTAATAATGGGCATCGGAAAACGTTGGAAGCATACAAACTTCTTAAAAACAAATTAACAAAAAGTAGTTTGGTCCTAAAAATCACTTACAATTCTTTATTTCAATGTAACAAATGTCAACGTCATTTCTAAGAAAAGCAAAAATACTAGGTACTTTAGCCGATGCCAATTCTTTATCTTGACGTAGTACTGTACTCATACACAATAAGGACTGGGTGTCTTTACGACATAAATAAGTAATTTATATATAGTGGTGCGTTTGTATTGCGATGGTTGCGTTCTATCAGGACGAGCATTTTAAAATTAAAAATCAAAAAACAAGTTCACAAACGATTCTTTATTAACAAAAACCGGCCAAGTGCGTGTCGGGCCACTCGCCATAGGGTTCCGTAGTTACCTTATACCATACCATATTTAATACCACCTATCATTTTTCGTTTGCAAAAATAACTTTGTTTTTCACAGTGTTGGTATGAATGACAAAGTTATATTTGCGGTTTTGGAAAATGTGCTATATCTCAAAAACTAATTACTATATCTCGTTCAAACCAATTTTGGTTGAAAGTGTTTATTAAGATCTACAGCATATATTTTTTTTAGATTTTTCACTCTCTTATATCAAAAGTTAAAGGGGGGGGGTGGGGGGGGGGGGGGGTGACACACATTTTACCACTTTGGCGGTGAATATCTTTCAAACGGTTGACTTTGAGAAAAAGTTGTCTTAGGAACCTTAATGTCATTTTTAAAGACCTATCTATAGACACCCAACACGTGTTGGTTTGAAGAAAAAAATTTTTTTCAGTTTCTGTTCCATGTATGGGGAGGAGCCCCCCCTTAATCTTTTATTTTTCTTATTTTTGTATTAAATTCGTTAAGCGGTTAACAGAATACATCTACCTACCAAGTTTCAACTGTGTAGTCTTAATACTATCGGAATAAAGTGGCTGTGACATACGGACAGACAGACAGACAGACAGACAGACAGACATGACGAATCTATAAGGGTTCCGTTTTTTGCCATTTAGGCTACGGAACCCTAAAAAGGAGGTTATACAATTTGACACGTATGTACTTAATTGGGACTGCACTAAATACACATTGATAATAAGGCTTCCAAACAAATACTGACACAAAAATTTACGTATGTACGTATGAATGTTTGTGTGAATGTTTGTCTAAGCATTTCTCCCACAATATTAATCGGATAATGACAATGCGTAATTTTAACACTTAATAAAGAGAATGGTTCTGTTATAAGGGAGGTTTCGCTTTACGTGAACATTAAATATAGTAATTTATAAATCAGAGTGTGTCATCATTTTTGACAGTAAAAAGTTGTTAAAAAGTAAAAACGTAGTTTAGATGGTTTTTATTACATGTAGGTACTCTTTGGTTGACAGTGGGTACTTACTGGTATTTTGCCATGTTTTGAAAAAAGTTTTCAATAAGTTCCCATTACATACTACAACATAGACAACGTGATATTTATATATTACTAGCGGCCGCCCGCGACTTCGTCTGTGTGGAACGGTTTTTTGCTATCCCTCGGGAACTATACTTTTTTTCGGGATGAAAGGCACCCTATATCCTTCTCTGTACCCCTGACAGCGTGTATGCAAAATTTCATGATGATCGGTTCAGTAGTTAGGACGTGAAGGCGTAACAAACAAACAAACAAACAAACGGACTTTCGCATTTATAATATTAGTAAGGATTTCAACATAATACTTTTTAAATGATTTATTTTTATTTTCTGGCAAAGAGACTTACAAGGAAATTAATTTAAAATTTAATTAAATTTTTCTGCTAAAATACTTTTTACAGAACAACTTGTTCACGTAAAGCCGGGACAGAACAATTCCCTTTTAACTTAATTAACCTAACACCCTTTTTATACATCTTAGTTTAAATAGGTTACTTTTAATAAGTTTATCTTTGGACAAAAATAAATTTTAATGTACACAAAAATAATGATTTCTATTGCTGACGGTACCAATAGTTTCGCTCTTCGTAGGTCTCGGCGTGGCTCGGCTACGCTCGCCGCTCGGTTTGTTTACGTCTACATAAAGTTGACCCCTAGTACGGACAACGATCAGTTATTCAAGAGCTCAATCTTATCTGGCAGGTAACCAATGCTATTATGACGAAAAAAGAGACACAGCGTCATCTCGCTCACTCATACTGCAAATTGCAACCATTCGCTCTCTGTCATACAAACACGTGACGGGCACCATTTTAATTTGTTTATTTGATTAGAAACAGTGAAAATAATTAATAATTCTGTACTTACGCATGAAATGTAATTCCCTTGGATTTGTTTGTGTTTCTTGAGTTATTAGAACACTTTCTGAAGGCACAGGAAGGCATTTTTGTAGCTTAACGAACCTAATTAGCTAAATCAAAGATGTTTACGTAACGTGCACCGCTCACTGCTTTCTACAAGCGACTGACACGGGAAGAGTGAGCTCACTCTTCCCAACGATGCCACATTTTCGGCCGCTATAGTATAGCAAGGGCTCATCTTTCGATTTAAATCTTTGCCTAGCAAGACAGGACAGTAAAACATAGAACACCTTTTATCTTGGCTAAAGGTTCGTTAAGGATGTTCTCGAATGTCCACGCGAACGAAGTCGCAGGCGGAAGCTAGTAGTAGAAAATAATATAATTGATGGCGGGCTTAGATTTTAGTGCATGCACGTGCATTTTGTTTCTGAGAGATTACAAAAGAAAGACCCAAAACTTAACACGTTATTGTTTACTTTTAGGCCATTGACCATTTTACTGTGCCAGTGTGGAAACACCAGTGGCCCTACCATGAGTTGTTGCAAACTACGTTACAGTTAACTATCGTTTTCTCTCTTTCACTCGTATTGACTGTGAGCAGTATATCCGACAGTTTACTGTAACGTAAACAGTTTGCATTAACTCATGGTAGGACCACAGCACAGGTAGTCGGTCGTTCTAACGGTACTTAACGGTATAATAACAAGCAGCTTTGGAATGCAATGCACCCGCATTCTAATGTAAACTGAAATAGTATACCACTGAACTATTCAACACTTGACACTGGCAAAAATTACTTCCAAGAAGAAAGTAGATTGCCAAAAGAAAAATAAGAAGAACATGACATTGACAAAGACAATTCGTATTTGTTTTGTTTTGTTCGTTCGTGTCGTCCGGTGGCAACCGTGGCAACAAAAACTAAATAAATAATTTTTAAACTTAACAATTTCATTGAAATGAATGATTCATTTAATAGTATGCCTGAACCTAGAAAAGTCGGCGTTTGGGCTGAAGAAACACACATAGAAGCAAAGTAATTTAAACTTTTAAACATTTTAATTAAATTATTGAGTTTTATAGCATAAAATAACATTCTGACCAATTTTTCTTTGTGCTTACTTTAGGGAATTTGTAATACCGAAGAAATCTCCGGATTCAAGTGACGATATACCAACAATACCAGACTTAGATGACTTGCAAGACATTTTAGAGAAGGAGATATCAATGCCTCCTGTGTGAGTACACTACGCCACTCTAGGGCACATCAACTTCAACTTTTATGGTGAATGGCTGCGTCTCGTTTTACGTGACGATTCTGCCAATGTCCGAGTAAAAAGACACAGTGTATACGATACTGTTCAGTTTTTTGTGATACTGTACGGTTTGTTTGAATGAAGAGTTTTCCTTGAGTCTGAAACAATGGACAAATACAACACATACACAACGACACAGGACTCCACAACACAAATATATAAAGCGGGGGGTAAAGGGTGGAGATATTCAGAAGCATTTGGAAACATAGTATACAAACCTATTTACTTATATTTTAATATTATTTTGTTTGAGAAACTTACATAATATATATACAGTAGGAGTGTGTACCTGAGTTAGTAAGTAATTGATATTTATAGGGCGACATATATGTTTGTTAAGTAAGCTATATAGGGGAGTTTTTATTTTTGGGCAGTGGAAAAAGATATGTTCTATGGTGCCCTCATCTAGTCCACATTCACATCATCATCACACATCACACAAGGAGCTGTCATTAACCCTTATTTTAGCAAGGAAAGTTGGAGTGCACACATGGCCCAACCTTAAACGGCTGATAGTTGATGCCAATTGCTTGGGTATGTGGTTATGTCGAAAGAACCAGGGTTTCGGAGGGATATTGGGTTGCAGTGCTCCATAATGTTTACCCTTCAATTGCAAGGACCTCTCGTATAAATCACTCCAGTTCTCCGACAGTTTTGATTTAGTTCTGCCTCGTAGGTCTCGTGCGAAACATTGGTTATGGTATTCCGTTCCGCTTGTAATAGCAGTTTTGGCGAGTGAGTCAGCTATTTCATTGCCTTCTATATTGATGTGGCCTGGGATCCATGCCAGAACTACTTGAATGTTACATGAGTGGCATTCAAACAGGGCTTGTCTGATTTTGAGGATGACGCTAAAGTTGTTTCTAGAACTAAACGGAGGTTTGACAATATCCTGAAGGCAGCTGAGACAGTCAGAAAAGATAATGCTTTTGTTTAAATTGTGCGACTTAACAAACAAGATAGCCTCGAGGATCGCCAAAGCTTCCCCAGAATTAACAGAGAGCAAATTTATTTTATTTATAATTTATTTATTGGTACAAGTAACAAAGACTCAGAAGGTTAGTATTAACTTAAAGACTAGGTTAGTAACAATAATAAGGTAAAATATAATTCACCTCCGCACCATCCCGCTAGATACGGCGCAGCAATGACGTACATATATGCAGTCAAGTCTGCTAGCTATCATATCCAGGATGCTGTTGGCGCTCCCCCGCACTCTGCGTACTAGAGACGCGCACCTCTTACGCATGGTTGCGTAGAAACAGTCTACACGCGCCTCCGCGAACATTCCAGATGCGCTACAGTAACGTGGTAGCCCCAGCAACATCCTGAATGCGTTATTAAATTGCACTCTAAGAGCGTTAAAGGATTTTTGAGTATATCTGGTCCACAAGCTGCACGTGTAAAAATTTGTACAAAAAGCCCTGAATAGGGCGAACTGAAAGGGCAAAGAAGGACATTTAAAATTTAAAATTATTTGGTATTTGGGAAGCCAAACTGCCATACCTACACTTCCCTCTTCATCTAATTTGGAGGCATCCGTATATAACTCATACCAATCTAGCCAATCTTTATTTAAAATACTTTGAAAAACCTTGTTAGCATCAGGGGTATTTTTGGAGATGCCAAAGTGTAGATTAACTATAGGTTGGAATATGAGTGCCTCATAAGGAACGTCATATAGAATGTTTGAAGGAAATTTTGCTATTGGGGTTGGAAGGTTAGAAAAGTCTTTATAGCTCTCAACTAGGCGCGGAGCTTCTTTATGGGTCCAGTAGGCAGAGGTATTTACAGAAGTTGTTAAATTTTGAAGTTTTTCTAGAAGAGGATGATTTGGATATTGATAGACACCCAGCAAATACCTATCACACAACATCTGACGTCTAAGGCTCAAGGGTGGTTCGACACACTCCACTTGGAGGGCATTAACCGGGGATGACCGCATGGCTCCTACAATTATTCGAAGACACTTTGACTGTATTAGAGTTAACATTTTCAGAGCGGTTTTGTTGCAAGGATCCAAGATAAAGCTGCCATAGTCAAAGTGACTTCTGATAATCGCATTGTACAAAAGTTTTTGACATTTCGGGTGTGATCCCCAGTGAACCCCTGATAGAGACCTAAGGATGTTAACGCCCTTTTCAGCTTTTTTGCCTATATAGTTTAAGTGAGAAACACCAGACAGTTTTGAATCAAAGATTACGCCTAGGAATCTACAGTTGTTATCTATTTCGATTGGCTGACCATTAATATTAATATCTAGGGAGGGGACAGATCTTTTACGAGAGAATACAACCGCTTTTGATTTTTCTGCTGACAGAGATAGACCGTGGTCAGATAGCCAGATATCTAGATAATGTAAGGCATCATTAATCCTACATTGAGCTTCTTCCAAGTCCTTAGACGAAACGTATAGAGCGATATCATCTGCATACTGTAGAATGTTGCAGAAGCTAGCGACGGTTTGTTCAAGATCGTATGTGTATAAGTTATAAAGTAGGGGGCTCAGAACGGATCCTTGAGGAAGACCTTTCCAGACTGATCTAGGAGCCTGTATTTCTCCGTTGACACGAACATTAACCGTTCTTTCTGTAAGCATATTGCATATAAAATTTGTCAACCTCACTGGTAAACTCAGATGGTGCAGTTTCTGCCTGAGCAGAGGAAGTTGGACATTGTCATATGCAGAAGTCACGTCTAGGAAGACCCCTATGGTTGACGCATTTTCAGAAAAAGCGCGACGGATATCGGTCGAAAGTATGCTCAAACTGTCCAATGTGCCCATACCTCTTCTGAAACCAAATTGAGTTTTAGGTAGTATGCCCCTTTTCTCTACAATCCACTCCAGCCTATTTTTAATAAGATGTTCCATTATTTTGCACAAGGTGGATGCTAATGCTATTGGGCGATATGATGATGATTTTTTGGGGTCTTTGCCTGGTTTCAAGATGGGGATAATAATTTGTGATTTCCAGGAGTTGGGAGGTACCCCGTTAACTAAAAGGTTGTTGAATATGTCCAATAGCACCTTCTTGGCTCTTTCTGAGCAGTGAGTAATAAAAGAATATGGGATGCCATCTATACCGGGGGTACTGTCTTTCAGCCCGTCTAAAGCACAATGGAGCTCTGCGTATGAAAAGGGGGCGTCCATAGTATCGTTCGACTTGGGAGAAGGGAATGTTGGAGATGAGTCCTCGCTAGGGACAAAAGGAGGTGCAAGTTTACTAGAAAAATCCGGAAGCCAGGAATCTGTTTCACTGCCGGAGCTACATGGCGGGACGGTTGATCGGCGGAATGAGTTGACCTTTCTCCATACTGTAGAGGATGGGGTGCGTGGGCATAGAGATTCACAGAAGTTATACCAACCCAGGGATTTTTTCTTAGACAAAACTCGTTTGGACTTGGCAGTGGTTTTCTGGTAGTTTATATACTTAGTCATACAGCTGGGATCCTTTGAAAATTCTTGTTCTGCTTCATTGCGTTTTTTAATTTCAGCTGTGCACTCAGCATCCCACCAAGGAGGAGAAGATATGTGGTTACGGGCAGAATTTTTAATGGGAATAGCCTCATCTGCTGCTTCAACTAAGGTTTTAACAAATAAATCATACATTTGTAAGTAGTTGTCCGCATTAATGGTGTGAAATAAATCCAATTTAGAATCTACAGAGGCAGCAAAAATTTCCCAGTCGGCTTGTTTGGTTCTATACTTGAGGAGGGGAGGAATATCAATATTTCGGGGTGGGGGACAGTCAAGTGTAAGCATGATGGGGAAATGATCGCTGCCGTGAGTAAGGGGCATTGTATTCCAATTCAGACGAGAAAACAAGTCAGGGGAAGCCAGTGTCAAATCAACACAACTCTTTCTGTGTCCTGGAGGGACTCTGCGGGTGGGTGAGCCGTCATTACATACATATAAATTGAGCTTGTCCATAAAATCTACTAGATGGGCAGAGTTTGAACAGCTGTGTTCGGAGCCCCAGAGTGGGTGGTGACAGTTAAAATCACCAAATATAATTTTACAGCCTTGTATAGAAGAAAGTAAATTGTTTACATTTAAAATAATGTTTGGGGAGGGATAAGGGATATAAATGGAGATGAATGTTATATTCATAGCTTTAACAGCCACAAGCTGGTAATGCTCAGAGTGGGGGGAGATATCTACTACAGTGAAAGGGATATTTCGACTAATTAGGATGGCTGCACCACCCTTACCGTCATGTCTGTCATCTCTGAGACATGCATACCCCGGAACCCTAAAATAGGATTCCGTTTTAAGCCATGTCTCAGAGACAGCAAAAACAATGGGTTTATATTTTTTGAGGAAATACAGTACTTCAGGTTTCTTATGTCTAATACTCTTGCAGTTCCACTGCATTAACTTGGCCATTTTTATTTAATGAAGAGAGAAACACTTCCAGTAGGGATAAGACATGGGGCGGTATGGCATCACTGAATTTTTCCAGTATATTTACTAAAGTGGATATCATGAGTTCAATGAGGTTGTCATTAGGGGAGGGAGAGTTTGACCGTTGATGCGGGCAAGTAAGCCCACAGCCATTAGGCATAGAGGAGGTGGGAGTGCGAGTGATCTCGTGTGCTTCAGCATCATAGAAACGAGGGGTAGGTGGACAAGGAGCTCTTGGGGTCAATAAAGTTTTCTTATAGGAATGTGGGGAGGTATTTAGAGATTTAAAAGGGCTCGAATTTGGAGTACGGGGAATATTTGATCGAAGTGGATTTGGGGGCGGTACGGAAGCACTTGCTTTCTCCACATATGTTGGCCGAGATGCGCGGAAGCGTTGCGAGGCATCTGTGAAACTAATATTTTCTTCTGACATAACCAGTTTGATTGCTTTTTGTCGAGAATGCTCTGGGCAGTTGGGATCAGTTGCTTTATGATTGCCTCTGCATAGAAGACACGTTGATTGGGAATCCGTTACTGAGCAGGAGGAACCAGAATGGTTTTGGGAGCATTTATAACATCTAGCGGTGGACCTGCACTGCTCAGTAACGTGTCCGAATCTGCAGCACTTCCAACATTGTATAGTGGGTAATTTGTATGTCTCAACATTTAATGCCATGTGGAAACAGTATAACTTTTCAGGTAGTTTTTGGCCCTGAAAAGTAATTACCACAGTTGTGGTTGGGGTCCAGTACACTGTTCCGTCCCTATTATTTTTCCTGTTCAGACGCCTTATTTTGATAACCGGTCCGCAGTTACGAGCATAGGAGATGCCCTGGAACAACTCCTCCAATGTCCATTCCGTGGGGATACCACGAACTACACCCATTCGAGACACGTGGAACTTTGGGATCTGACACTCAAAAGGATCGCCCAAGGAATTGTTGTTGATGAATTTGTTTGCCGTTTCAGCAGAGTTGAATTCGATGTTAACTTTGTTGCGGCCAACCGATGTTATGCCGCCATTAACAATTCCTTGGACACTTCTTTTGTGCAGGAGTTGAGCCAACTTTAAGGTACGCATTGTAAGACCTGTTGATGGGTCAGGCTCCTTACGCGAAATGTGGACAACGAAGGGACCACTGTCCTCCGAGGTGTAAGTAAGCGGGGAGTCTCCCTCGAACTCGGGGTTTACATAGATATTTTGGATGGATTCAGATGGTTTGGTATTCCTTTTGGCCAAGATGACCTCTGGTTCGTGATTTGGTGCCGGGCGTTTTAAAGACGTAGAACCATCCGTATCCATTTTTTGGGTCAATTCCGGTGTAAATAATGGTTGGGAGCCGTCCCGTACCAGGTCAGAGGAGGACTCCCCGCCTCCGCCCCCGTCAGGGGGCTCCTCATCCGACATCTTCTAACTAATCACTCGGTAATTTTGATGATAGTAGGGGAACACTTACCTTAATATATTGTTAGTAACACAAATAACAAAAAAAATACACCACAACTGTACAGAAAACTCAATGGGAATAGCAAAGATTAACGAAATTCACGCGAGCACGTGTGTCAATCAACACCGAAACAAGCAGAATCCGGTAGGGCACATAATATATAATTCTAGGGTTTAAGTAAAATACAGAAACAACTTACGTTAAGAACAACCACATACCTACAATGATTTTACAAAGAAATATTTGATTTCCCAGGACTGAACGCAAAGATAAAGAGACAGCTAGTGCTCTGGCAGAAGTAGGAGGTGGTCTGAGCAGCTCTGTTGACGGAGTAGATGCAGTTCTGGAGATACTCAAGTCGTACATACCTCAAGTAGAGCCGGACATCGCAGACTCGGTGTGGACTGTGGATCTATTGCTGACACAACTGGCTGAAGAGAATCAGGATCTATCCTAATGAGGGAAATCTTTTTAAGTTTACAAGAAAAGTCACTTGTATACAAAAAGACTTGTAGTCATTTCCCTTCTACTGATGGCAATCTAGTTGTTTAAATGTTCTCATATTTTTATGACACTTTGTTTTAAGATGTGTAAAGGACATAGAGCTCACCGCATAATGCATAACTAACAATACTGCTCTAAAGAATCATGGCAAGTATATAGCTGATAAACAACATGTATTTTAACACAGAATACATAATAGTCTATTAACTATAATACTATATAAAGTCTATCAACAAGATTATGAAGCAGAGTTAAAAGCTGAAATGTCACATTTTCTATTTACAAATAGGAAGGTAGACGAGTGGTAATAAATAAGTAGATTTGAATGCGATTTCATAAATTTATTTGTAAAAAATGATTTTATTTTTTGTCTTTGTATTTTATTAATTTATAGCTATTAGTTATTGAGGAAATAAATCAGTTCCGTCCATACTAATCCTCAACTAGGGGAATGCTGCATAGAATAAGTTTGATTATGATGCTTACAAATAAATTAAAATTAATAAATACAATTAAACCAAAGTAGTATTTCATTTTTATACAATGTTAAAATAAAGTTTTTTTTAATCATCACATTGGGGATTGAGTTGTTACAGATATGTAGCCTAATCTAATCTATTAATCTTACCATTCATACAGTAAAATAAAAATCAGTCATGCAATCTGATCAATCACAATTAAATACTTAATTAAAGAACAAATATGTAGTGCAGTAATCAGCTAAATAAAATCAAGGTTTAATTTATAGTACCAATAAATTAGAAGTAATGTTGCCATTAAAGTAATTTAATCCTTCAAGCCCTGGAAAATGAGACAATAAGATTTTCTATTGTTGTGTGGCCCAAGAGCTAATTGTCTAATTTCAAAATCTATCGCTATCACTTTCATTTGACAGATGGATGTGACACATTGCTGCGTTTCTTTGGTAAGTTTTTACTTGTGCCAAAAAGAAGTATCAATGTTCTGTCAAATGAAAGTGATTGTGATAGATTTTGATATTAGACAATTAGTGGGCTGATCGGGTCGCAAATTAAAGCAGTTTGCAAAAGTTATTGTTACAATATAAGCATAGGAACTGCAAAAAAGTAATGTCTGGGAGTTCCTTTAAAAAGAGATATTTATAGATAAGTGTTTTTCAAATAATGACATTACACATTTTATCATTTCGTAGTAAAACTAGTGTTACTAGCTATAATACTATTTCAAACCAATTATTTACAATCTATTTAATTTACCAATGTGATCTATCAACGAATTGTACAAAATTAGTGTCATGTCACATTTAAACTAATGCAGAGGTCAACAAACAACTGATATTTACAAATGATTCTATGAGCTAACCGTGAAACTTTGAATGAAACTTTTGTATGTCCCACCGGCACACTGGAAAGCGATCACTGTATTGATTAAGAGGACCAGAAACGAGGGCGTTAGTGTGACTGCATAGAGCCCTTTGCTGTTAAGCAAGCTAAGAGACGACACAAAGAGGTGTGACATGATGACCCATCCTATTTTTAAGTAGTTCTGCTCATCACACCCATTGAAGAATATTACACTCCAGAAGGTGTTGAGAAGTATCATACATAAGGTCATTGCTGCACTCGTTACAAAGAAATATTCACTGCCTCCATGGAGCCCTAAAGTACCAGGTCCAATCTGAAATTAACCAGAAACATAATATAGTGTAATGTAAATATTACTTCTAGATGGTTAATGATTTCTTAAGGTATGAGATCTCGGCAGCAACCAGTGGTGCGCTTCAAATTGAACCGTAGTGTTATGATTAAGGCTCAATTTGAAGTGAGAGGAAAAGTGATAGCTATGAGGTCACAACAGTTCTCCGGTCACTTCAATTGAGCCAATTTTTATAAGATTAAGATTCAATTTCGAGCGCACTACTGTGGCAGCACTCTTACTGCAGAAATAGGAATCATACCTTTAGGCTTGTATTATACAATCAAACAAAAACTCAAATCTCTGCTTTTAAAACAGAAAGTGATGGTGTTATATGCAATGAATAACACCATCCTTATCTAACTGTACTCAAGCAGAGATTTGAGTTTGATTCTATAATATGAGACTTAGGTACGAGTCTCAGTTACCTTTAGTGGTCACTTATCTTTAGTGGTGTAAGAAATGGGAGGGGATGCACTGCACATACCTAACTTGCATCAAATTCAAACATTAAATTATAACTTAGATACTTACTATACTACATGTGCATTAACTGTCATCGCTAAAGATATGTGCCGAGGCTTGTAATAAAAGACAATTAGATAAATACTTACAGAATCAGCTAGCACATTAACTAATGCAAAAGCACCACTCATTAGTCCAAAACCAAGTCCAGACACATAGGCCATCTCAAGTTTATTGCTCCCTATTTCATGATTTTCTGATATCTCTTTTAGGCCTGCTTCTGTTTTTCTCAACAAGCGGTACATGCCATATCGAAAGAGTTCCTGCAATCAAATAATAAAATGTTACAGTACTTTGAAGAAATTTAGACACTTTCCAATTTTTCAGTTCTGTAGATAAGTTACTATTACCTGAAAGAATACAGCAAAAAACATCCCAAACACCAGATATGTTCTTAGAGGTACAACCGCGAACCAAATTAGTGACGACAATAGGAACGACAGCAGCCACCCAAACGCCGCTGCGATCATGATGATGATGCGTACTGGGTCGTTGGCCACAGTCATCGCGAACATCACCAAGGGAGGCCCAAAGGCTAGCAGGGAACAACTAAAAAACTCTGCGACAGTCATTTCAGCCTACCGAATCCTGTACATGTAATATAGATACGTGAAGTCGCGCGATATCAAGGTAGGTGTAGATATTTAATCGTGAGTCACAAACACAAACGATGGCATTTGTTATGGATCTGTGCGACTTTTTTAACAATAAAATACAAAAAAACCCCACTGCAAAATCACCATTTTGACATTTAAATACGTCTGTCATTAGTGTCATTGTCATATCAATTTGACATTGGATGTATTCCTGCTGACTAATCGCTGAGGTGAAACTAAGGACGCCTTATGGCCATAGCTCGTGTTTGGCCAGGTCCATAGCGCATGTTTTACCCTACACAATCAACAAAACATTGTCACAGAATAACTAATAGTACAAGTACAGAAGCAGTACTCCGCAAAGTCATTTAAATAAATAACAACTTTAGCACTGACACACTAAAGTGTAATTCAGAAGGCTGACTGTCTAACTTTGTTGCAATCAACTTTGACAGAAATCGCAGTGACATTGCTGCTTTAGTAAGAACCAATGTGAAAACTATCTTACTTAAAGCAGCAATGCAACTGCGATTTCAATCGATTTCAATCGAGAATTGTTGGCAACAGCTTTAGACAATCGGTAGGCTGGTCATTAGCGCTGCGCGACCTGCAGTTATATTCACCTAGTAGTTGCCTCTCTTTCTATCGCGTGCTCTTACCTTTTCTGACGACGCAACGTTAGGGTTGTCTTAAATGAACTGCGTAGCATATATCATAATGTGAAAAATGACAATTGTTTATTGGTTTTTTTTATTTTGATATCCGTACACTGCACAGTAATGTCGATTTGACATTGTTACTATTATAAAGAGACAATACCTACGCAGGTAGTAAGATGCCGCGCGACTACACAGGCGGGCATGCGGCGGCCCTCTGCTTACTTGTTCGTTCGAACGAACGGCTAGTGGTAGGTGCTTATCGCGTGCCCTTGAGCGAGTGAAGGAGGCCTGACATTGTTTCGCGAAACAAAATCTTCATAGGTACTTTTTATTGTGGAATGTTGCGACGTTTTTATTGATTATGTAGGGCAAAACACGCGCTATGGACCCGGCATTATGCTTTACACAATTAAGAAAAACATCTCAACATTCAACAAAAAAAAACCGGCCAAGTGCGTGTCGGGCCACGCGCCATTGGGTTCCGTAGTTACCTTATACCATACCATATTTAATACCACCTATCATTTTTCGTTTGCAAAAATAACTTTGTTTTTCACAGTGTTGGTATGAATGACAAAGTTATATTTGCGGTTTTGGAAAATATGCTATATCTCAAAAACTAATTACTATATCTCGTTCAAATTAATTTTGGTTGAAAGTGTTTATTAAGATCTACAGCATATATTTTTTTTAGATTTTTCACTCTCTTATTTCAAAAGTTAAAGGGGGGGGGACACACATTTTACCACTTTGGCGGTGAATATCTTTCAAACAGTTGACTTTGAGAAAAAGTTGTCTTAGAAACCTCAATGTCATTTTTAAAGACCTATCTATAGACACCCAACACGTGTTGGTTTGAAGAAAAAATTTTTTTTCAGTTTCAGTTCCATGTATGGAGAGCCCCCCCTTAATCTTTTATTTTTCTTATTATTGTTTTAAATTCGTTAAGCGGTTAACAGAATACATCTACTTACCAAGTTTCAACTGTGTAGTCTTAATACTATCGGAATAAAGTGGCTGTGACATACGGACAGACAGACAGACAGACAGACATGACGAATCTATAAGGGTTCCGTTTTTTTGCCATTTAGGCTACGGAACCCTAAAAAGTATATTCGCGAAACAATGCTTTGTTGATTGTGTAGGGCAAAACACGCGCTATGGACCCGGCCATCAATTTCATACAACCATCAGTCACCGCATTACACAGTAGGTAGGTTATTTGTCAGTCACAGTAAATGTACGACCAAATCTCCATTGGGGGTATAAGCTTCTTGTTCATGACTGACTGATGAAATTACATTACGCTTGCATGAGCGTGTAATGGATGCCTTGTTTAGGAGGTGCCTAATAAAATTGAACATTAAGGGTCCATGATAGGAAAACATAGTTTGCGGAGGTCATATTTTTATATAGAAAACGTAAAGGTGTAGCCATTAAAAAAAAACATACGACAAGCCATAGAGGTTCTCTAGTATTAAATTGCGTATAAACCTCACAATTATGATTGTAAAAAAACAGAATATCATCAAAAGCGCTTGCGTACCGTAGGGTCATATTTTTGGCGTAAATAATAGCGTAAACGTATTGAATTCTACATTAAAATACACTTTAACGTACTGTGAAGTAGCTCCAATAACTTTTTTTTTCAAGAAAGATAATTGTGCTGAAGATAATGATGAAAAAACAACGAAAGATCAACTTAGAAATAGTGCAGAAGTGAGGTTATTGTCCATACTCTGTCCTCGTAAAGAAAAAAACAGAGACAAATAATTCCGCATAACCGAGCCTTAAAAAAAAATACTTTTCCATTGTTAAAATGTATACTGTAAGCAATGACAGCGATTAGCCTGCTAGAATGCCCCCATTGACAGTTCTTTTTTTTTAAACTGCTGATGGTGGTGTTACCAGTTCTTAAAAAGAATCAAAACGCACTCTAAAATTATTTAACTGACAGCCGCGTTTTGTTTGTTGTTTTGACTTTTAAAAGTAGATAGAACATAACCTACAAATCTGTTTTTTTGTTTCTGGGTATTCGTATTTATTTATAGATAATTGAAACCATACACAAATACAATAATTTAAACCTTTGAAAACTCAATCATGCCACCGAAACAGGCAAAGAAAACCTTGTGGGTGGATTGCGAGCGTTGCGGCTGTAGTATAACCTCGAACGACAGAAATATTCATGTCGAGTTAAATTGTAGAAAAGATCAGTTAAAGTGTCCATACGTTGAAGATAGGAAGTTGCATTCCTGGCTTGTGAGGGGTGCAGCGCCGCCTGATGGCGTTCCGAGAGATGCAGTGTTGGTGCACCCGTCTGCAGGCATGTTGATCGGTGCAGTTATAGGAGGAGCTCTAGAGTTGAGCAGGGAGGGTGCTCCAAAACTTGTAAAGCGTATGTGGCCCTCTAAGTCGTCAGCACCCGCAGCTGTCGCATTACCAGCAGCTGGTATATATCTACATAATATTTTTACTTGCATGAATAAAGCTTCTGTGCAAGCTCACACCATCTTTGGCCTCTTTGTTAAGGTTCTCGAATGTGGCCAAGAGTAAGCCCATTTAATGTAAAAAAACTTAACTCTTATCAGAGATTTTATAAAAAAATTTATAAGATTTTATAATCTCAAAGGTACTTGCAATATCAGTAATCTCACTTTGCAAAATACATTATTTAATTTCGTGTATTTCAGATCTGTCTGGAGCTTGGTGTAGCGACAATAAAAAAATAACAGTTTCTGTACTACAGGGTGAAGCACAAAAAGCCACATATTTAACAGCAAGGATTAAGAATCACAAGGTGGAAAATGATATTAGTGACATTTTGAGAAACAATTTTAGCAACTACTTTGTATGTGTAGGGAGCATTTTAGTTTACTATTACTTTGGTAAGAAACTGGAATTAGAAGTAACAAATGTTAAATCAGTCAATGAAAGTACAAATAATTGGTTTGCTTTGAGTGATAATACAGTTTGGAGCATTGAAAAGGAAACTGTCAAAAAAGTAAATAGAAAGGCTGTAAGTCTTGGTGGAGTAGATGATATTGTGGACGAAGTTAAGGCTTTGATACAAATCTCCTTTGATCCAGAGCTATCAGCTAATTTTCAACCTACAAGGGGTTTATTATTATATGGACATTCTGGTATCGGAAAAACTGCAATGTGTAAATATCTAATTGAAAACCTTAACTGTTTCCATATTGAGATTAATGGTCCAGCAATATTTAGTAAATATTTTGGGGAAACTGAGTCCTCTATGAAGAATCTTTTCTCTAAAGCAATATGTAATGAACCCAGCATTGTTCTAGTTGATGAAATTGAGACCATTTGTCCAAGAAGATCTTCTGGGAGTACAGAGCAGGAGAGAAGAGTCACTTCAGCCTTTGTATCTCTGCTAGATAGTCTTCACGAGGAGAATAGCAGAGTGTTTATATTAGCTACAACAAGGAAACCAGATGCCATAGATCCTATGCTTAGAAGATTTGGGAGGTTAGACAAAGAGATTGAAGTGCCAGTTCCTGATAGGATAAGAAGGAAAAGCATTTTATACAGCATGCTTTCATGCTTACCAAATAAAGTATCATCTCAAGAAATTGATGCTATATCAGATCTAGCTCATGGTTATGTAGCTGCTGACCTGGTAAACCTATGCACACAGGCTTCATTAAAATGTATAAAAAGGTCAAGTAGGGTCATACAGCATGAAGATTTGATAGCTGCCCTGACTATAGTGAGACCGAGTGCAATGAGGGAGTTACTAATAGAAGTGCCGAATGTGAGGTGGTCAGATATTGGAGGCCAAGACAACTTGAAGCTGAAGCTCCGTCAGGCTGTAGAGTGGCCTCTGAAGCATGCAGACAGTTTCAAAAGGCTAGGCATCAGGCCTCCAAGTGGAGTTCTACTTTATGGTCCCCCTGGTTGCTCAAAAACAATGATTGCAAAGGCTTTGGCAACAGAGAGTGGTCTGAATTTCTTATCAATAAAGGGACCAGAGTTGTTCTCAAAGTGGGTGGGTGAGTCAGAACGGGCCGTAAGGGACTTGTTCACGAAAGCGCGACAGGTCGCTCCTTCAATTATCTTTTTTGATGAAATGGATGCTATTGGTGGGGAAAGGAGTGCGGGAGAAGCTGGTGTCCATGAAAGAGTTTTAGCACAGCTGTTAACTGAACTGGATGGTGTAGTCCCTCTAAATTCGGTGACAATACTAGCAGCAACTAATCGACCTGATAAGATAGATAGGGCATTGCTGCGTCCTGGCCGACTCGACAGACTTATCTATGTTCCATTACCTGATTTTGAAACAAGGCTACAAATCTTGGAACTGAAATTAGGGAAAATGAGTATCAGTGATGATATTAACTCTCATAGTCTTGCTGGTAGAACTGAAAGTTTTTCAGGAGCTGAGCTGCAAGCTCTCTGCCATGAAGCTGCTTTGCAAGCTTTGGAAAGAGACTTGAATTGTCCTGCTGTAACTATGGAGCATTTTGAATGTGTTTTAAAAGATTTCAAACCTAGAACCCCTGAGTCTTTGATACAAGTTTATGAACATTTTGCTTTGGGCCAAAAATCGGGATGAATGTCTGATGTTTTAATTTATATTTTTTTTATGAATTTACTAATTTTTACAAAGAGTTTTTATTGCGTTAAATAATACAGTGCCTTTCTATATTAACTTTTATTTATCCATATGTATGAAACCTATTACTAATGTATATAAATTAATCATAAGTCTAATCCTTATTAAATAAATACTAAATTGCCATTTAGTTTGAATGTTTGGTTACATGGTAAAGGAACATAGGTATACAGTAAAACTTCAAAACATTCCTACAAACAGGGAACATCTATGTCATGTCATATTCATTTTTCCGCACGCAACTCTTAGCACAGTACAAATTTTGCAAGCAGGGCAGACATAGGCCAGAGCAGGACAGAATATGTCTTTGTTGCCTGCGTCTCAGTCAGCATACGATTTACATATGTACAGTCAGCAACACGTTAAGTTATACAAAACTGTCAAAAATCTGCAATTTATTTTGAACCTGAAAGTCTTTGCATTGAAATTGATTTCCTTGTTTTGGTAGCCCAGCGTGCCATTAACTCCCATCCAAAACAGGTATGCGATACCAACCAATATTAGTATACCACCCTACACGCGCAGTAAGTACCTATAGTTACTTACATCATATTTTTGTTTATCTTCACTATCATGGTTTGAATAAGTATTGAAAAGTGATAGATCTTTTTGTCTATTCCAATAAAATTGTTTCATTTTTTAAAATAAAAATAATGGATATTTATCGTGGCGTGCGGGAAAATGAGTTTAAACATTCATGGGAAGAAACTTCTATACATCATAAATGCAGTCACATACCAAATTTTGAGACGAAATATACAAAATATTATACATTTTATATCACACAATACGTTTACCAAACATTTTACAGATCTTGTTCTGAAATGTTTCAAAATGTTTCAATTTTAATTTTATTTATTATCATAATAAAATTATTATCATGTCTATTTCTGCTGACACATAAATAGCGCATAACACTTGCAGTCTTATAATAATATTATCTAATTCAGAAAAGTTGTAAGAACAATAAACAAACTCGTCTTTTAAACAGAAGTCAATAGATTTAATCTATGTTATGGTATGATATAGGTTTTCTGTAATGAAGTACTGTCTATTCAACATGAGCAAGGGGGAAAATGACTCAAATTTTTATTCACAAATAAGTTGTAGAACTGTTTTTTTTCTCGTACGAGGCAAATATCTTGAAATTTTGTCGACGGAGTGGGGATAAGTTCGCGCATGTGCTCTTGTGAGCGACCAATAGCGCGCGCCCCTCACCGCTATGCATGCCCAAAATACACGTTCCGCGCAATCCCCACCCGATTTCAAGATATTTGCCTCGTACTGTTTTTTTCTTCTTCTATGGGTTACCCTATCTTAGGGTTGTCAAAATAAAGTTGATTCAGTTAAAGGGAATTACCTTATCTAGTCTTTTTGACTTCTCAAAGGCCCTTTCATAAGTCATTATTAGAATTTGATTTAGTCATCCATCATCATCAGTTAAAGAATATTTTTATAAAGACATATTTTTAAAAATAATTTAGTATGCAAGTATCAATCAGTTCAACAGCTTTACAACTGCTGGTAAGTGATTTAATATGTTTCATCATTTTACTTTACTTCCAATCATCTACAACTACAATATTGCTTGTACCCTTAAAAAATATGTACAAGATGTGAAAAAAATAAAATCAATTTTGAATGGAATCAATTTCGTGATTAAATGCTTTTTTTTGAAATATCTACCAAAATGATAGAACACCTTTTGATCGCGTCACGTAAACAGACGGCTGAGTAACAAGCGAATTGATGGAGGAATCTCTACTGTCTTCCAAAGATATAAGATACATTTTCGCTCACCATTGAGGCACCTATCAGCGGGCTTTTACGTGACGCCTAGTATACAAGATGGAAAAAAAATACTGTAGTTGAAGGGAAAGTACCCTAAATATTGATGACGACGGCTTTACTGAAAGGAAATATTTCTTTTTTTTAAATAAGTAAAACTGGTCTGCTTTCAATTTAAGTTACTATGTTATTTCGAAGAAATTGACTCTATCGATTGATGGTAAAAAATAACATCTTGTATTTTGTAAATTTGAGATTTTCGCATTCACAATGCTATTTTTAAACAATACTAAATAATATACTAGAAAAAATACGACTCGCACCAGATCAATACTCAGACGGGAATCGAACCCGCGACCTTTGGATATCCGGTCCAATGCTCTGACCGCTGAGCTACCGAGTCACTCGGTATCTTGTATTTTGTACAGTACATGTTATATTTTAAGGTTTTAGTCCGTTTGATTTTCGGCTGAATCGAGCGGTTTACAAAAAATCCTTGGTGCAGTTTTACTTATTTTTTAAAATAAAGGAAATGTTTCTTTTCAGTAAAATTTGTCATCATCAATATTTATCCTTCCAACTACCCCGTCTTTTAATTCTGCCCAGCCCCCGTATTACAACATCTTAAAACTTGCCAGTTTTCTGAATGGCTATCAATGCGTCTCTTTTATTTGCTATACAGTGAGAAAGAGATGTAACTATAGCTATTCATAAACCTGGCAAGTTTTAAGAGGTTGTAATACGCACTCTGTATATGGTAGTAAATGTTAACAAAGACATCTTGGGGACATGGACGTACCCAGGTTCTGGGCCAGGGGGGGCAAATGTATGTAAATCAAATATTGTGTCCTATTCGCCGTTATTCGAAGCCTTGATAAACAGATTGAGAATAGCGAAGCCTTTCCGTTTCCCGTTCAGCATCATTATTATAGGTCTATCTTACCAAATTACGTCACATCCGCATCCGTCATACCTCACCCCACAATGTTCACCAGGCAGCCATTGCTACTTTCCGCGCTCATTGGCGTCCTTTTTTCGCAACCGTTCACATGCCAAACGCTGTTAGCGTTCGAAATTTAAAAAATTTCCTAAGTAGGTCAAACGCTGTTAGCGTTCGAATTTAAAAGTTTTTGAAAGTAGGTCAAACGCTGTTAGCGTTCGTGAAATTCTTAATTCAAATTTAGATTTTATATTACATATTTTTGTTGAAAAGTAACATCTTACGATTTATTTTCGGCTATTTAAAATGCGTGTGCGTAGACATTTGAAAACCATACGTAAAATCAGTGTTAGTTGGGTCCGACTCTGTGTCGTCTCCGTTTTCGTCGTCATGTTCGTGGAGTGGAGTAGCAGAGAACGAGGGCGAGGACATGGATCTACAGTACATACGACGCAGAATTTGAATTGAATTGAGGTAATCTAACGCCTCGCCATAAGGTCAGTGAAATTTTTCCATATTTTATAATGATATGATTCTACCCACGATATGTTGAAAAATATTTCTGGTAATTCTAACATTCGTAAAATTGCCGTTCATGAGTGTTATTCGCTTTTGGCCTAAGCGATCTGCTGAAAAGGTTATAATTTTGACAATTTTAATGCTTATGAAAATTTTTACGTTTCGGAAAACATGTTTCGTACGATTCCTATTCATTGTTGGTAAAGCTATATTGCGTTGAATGTGAGCTGAGCACACAAGTCCTTGTGTTCCTCAAAATATGAGAAAGTGAATACAGCTTCAATCCTGGCGCTATCCGGCCATTTATTTGCGTAGCATTTCGTTCAACTCGTAGTTTTACTTTACCAGTGTTGAGATTAACCATTGCGCCCTATTTTATTTAGAGATGTTGTTTTAGCCGTAGTCGTTTGAACGTGTATTCTTTGTGAATTTGAATAGATACGTAACGAGGCGCTTTGAACAAGAATAAGTATTCAGTGGTTTTGCAAAAGAATGTTGCCTTTATATTGGTGTTTAATTAAAACATTTATACAGTCAGATATTGGCTTGATTGCGGAATATTACAACAATTGATGGCGTATTTGATGCAGCGACAGTAAACGCTATCAATGCGCAAAAATTCCCAGTAAAATGAGCGTACTAATCTTGTCTTGTACATAAATAAAGATCATAGTTTTATATTTGCTTTCGGTGCTTTCCAAACTATTAATTTGATTGTGATGAAACTTGAAGCACCTTATCTGCGTACGCCACTCGAAGGTTCTGGCCCAAAAAATTCGTGTTTTAACCTTTGATTGAATAAATATGTGGTAAATGCTTGTCGGGTACAGCTAGTTATTAATAAAATTAATTAATTGTGGTAACTGTTTTAGATTATTTGAAATCTATTTTTAATTGCAGGCAATTCAGAAGTTTATCATAGTAATTAGATATTTTCTATAATTATTATACCCCTCGGTTCCAGCTTGTTCCGCAACTGGACCGGGGAAGGTCTATCGGCTGCTCCTGGCACCGTTGACACAAGTTTATGAAAAGTTGTATCTACATAATTTTGTATAAGTATTTAAAACAATAAGTAATTAAAACATGCTGTTTTCTTCCTCTATGGTAGTAAGCCCCACGTGTTGAGAGTAGTGTGAGTTGTAACAATATTTTTAATATGGATTCATCCGGTCGCTTCTGAGCACCGTTGATTGATAATTTGATATGAACTCTGGCGGTCACTCCTGATGGATACCGTTGATTAAGTATCTTACTATTTAACATAAATTCGGTCGCCCTCTGAACGGCACCGTCACTATAGTTATGTAAGGTAAATTAATAGATTAACATTCAATAAACATTTATTATGGTTTTAACATAAATTCGGCCGGTCGCTCTGAGCACCGTCGATTGATGTTTTGACATAAATTATTTGGGTTGCTTTTGATAAGCACCATCCAGGCCCTGTCGATATGTACATATTTGAACTCATTTTATCTTATTATTTAATTTAATTATTCGGTGTAAACACTGTCCTTAATCCCTGAGGGAGAGGAACTTAAAAAGGGGATCATCCAAGATATCCCCGTACTTCTGGTGGGCACCATGTCTCTAACAACCATAAGTTGCTGCTTACAGAACAATCAAAAGGATTTTGAAATTTTCTTTGGTGAGTTATTTATTACTTAATATTAATTTTTATAACCATTACCATGGGCCTGTTAAAACAAGTTATGTCAATTGAAATATTTCAATCAATATATTTTTCTGTTATTTAAAATGTTTCCTTATTAAAAATATCGAACCGGGTGCAAAGTCCAGGTGTCGCAAAGAAGTTTCACCAACAGTTGCATTCTGGTGCTTCACTGGCCGGTGCCGTGGCACACTCGATGCGCTCGCTTAGCTAGCGCTTTATTTTGCCGTTTTGTGACCAAAAAGGTTACATTTTTAATCTAACCTAACTGATGATGTTCCTTGGCTACACTGTAGCCAAAATAATTGTCGCAGATATTATGTTTTGTTTGAAAATTTTATATTCATTTGTATGCTTTGAAGACTGATATTATCTCAAGAATCCGATGACAGATCATATACCCTAGCTAGTTTTAGATAAGTGGTCACTGCATAGCAAGGGTTGTGCCTGTTTTGCATGTTTAAATTTTATGTAGATTTAAGTCTGATGATGTTGGCTTTATTACAAAGTGCATTGATAGCCGATTTGCCGGGGGCGTGTAGTGTGTATGTACATAAATACACAAATATATATATAAATACAAATGTACATATATAAGTGCTAGTTTTTATTGTACTTCGACCACGTCGTTATGTACATTAATAGATATGAATTTAAATAATCACTTTCACATGTATATGTTTTGGTGTGATGTAAACCCTATTAAATTCGTGGGAATCTCGATTTTACTCAGACCTCGATTGTATCATTTTATATTTTGATTAAAATCTTAGCACGGTGTAGATAGCAAGTTAATATTTTGTTATATACTTACTTAAGTACCTATGTACTTGTTGAATATTTCAGTAGAATATGAAAACACTTCTAATTAGCTACCATAACATGTACCATATTCTGGCAATAACTTAAAAATAATACACCTACTAATGCACTTTGACAGCCAGTTGTTTTAAACACTGTCGCCCTGATGTTATATTGGTTGGTGTCTGCGAATAAGTTACTTAAATATACTTCTTAATCACAGCTTATCTGATAACACAGGTAATCTTCTCGGTGGATGATTCCAAAGTATTTATGTAATTTTATTTGAATAATTATTGCAAGTATATTAATTGTAATTATTATTACTATTATTGTTGATATGCAACATTTTTGCTATATTGTTAGGAATTCAAGTTCAAAACAAATGTTATATAAGTATTAAGTTTATGCTGCGTGCAGCTTTTCTGATGGCCATAGAAACCATGACATGTAGAATTATTATTGATTTTATAGATTGATAAAAAGAAAATATTTTATTTACTTACCTTTATCTATAAAAGACAAAACTTTGTCTAAAGATAGTAAATATATGTTGGAATAATTAAAGTCATATTTCTTTATTTGGTATGCAGCACTGTCATATTTGTTCTTTTAATACATCTTTTGATTTTATCTTTTATACTATAATAGATAGTCTATACCTAGTATTTTGATTCCGAATGTTAAGATGTCATTTAATTTTGCGATGATAATTAAAAATGTTACAGTTAAGCGTAGTGGTAGTACTTACCTAAACAATTATCTACCTACTTACCTTTTTTTTTTGTTTTTGTTTTGGGCTAACACAGCTGCTGTGTGCTAACCAATCGAATACTAAATGTTTTATTAAGTGAAAAAATTCAAATGGACTTGTTAATGTTAATTAACATTCGATGGAAATTTATATAACACTAACGTCTGACATTAGTGCTTGTTCCGCCCACACATAAAGTTTATGTCGGACGCGACACAAGAAGGTGTCGCAGACAGTGGCGCACACAGACACTCTAGTTAGCTAGTCGGCTTAAGTGTGTAACACCGAAGGTAGTTAGCCTGCCTTTGGCTTAAGTCAGTCGTATAACGTTTATTTTTGGGTAGGTATTTATTGAGTCCAGTTTGCAGTTTACGATTAAATTAATTTAATCAAGTATATTTAATATAAAAGTAATAACTCTGTGAACGTGTTCACAAAGATTTATTTTATTATGATATCCAAATCCAGTTAGGGATTTTATAGATTTTTTTTGCAGAGCAGAAGCTCAAGAATTTCGTAAGGTTTGTATCTTTAAGTGAATTAATTGTGCAGCAACCGACACCACATTTATAATAAAAGAATCTGCGGAGAAAACGTTCTCTTGTCCCAGATAATTTTGAAGTAGGCGATCGACGCGACTCAAGCAGAGATGCACTGTCAGTCAGCAGTCATATTGAACGATAACACGAGTAAAATATTATGAGGTAAATAATTTATGTTAAGTAATTACTTAAGTAAATAAAGCTGATTTGATTTGTCAATTGTCTTGAAATCAGTTTTAATTGTTATGTTTTTGTATTTTTTCTTTTTCTTCCCTTTACTAATTTAAAGAAAGATTTCTTTTGATCTAATTTAAAATAAATTTTAAGAGAAATAAATTATTTATGATTTAAAGTGTCACATTGGCGTCCTGTCCCTGTTCACCAGGCGATAACAAACAATGTCTCAATCTGTTTATCAAGGCTTCGAATAACGGCGAATAGGACACAATAGGAGCGTTTTACCTACCATTAAAACGCATATTGTGTCTGAAGCCTTATTCGAAGCCTACCTTCAAGGGCTGCCTGGTATGCATTTAATGCTAATTAGTTGTAAAGTATTTTTCAGATTTTGAGACTGCAATGAGCGCGGAAAGTAGCAATGGCTGCCTGGTGAACATTGTGGGGTGAGGTATGACGGATGCGGATGTGACGTAATTTGGTAAGATAGACCTATAATAATGATGCTGAACGGGAAACGGAAAGGCTTCGCTATTCTCAATCTGTTTATCAAGGCTTCGAATAAGGCTTCAGACACAATATGCGTTTTAATGGTAGGTAAAACGCTCCTATATTGCATAGCAAATAAGACCTTTTATTGATAACAATTGATAGTTAGTTGGAGGTAAACAAAATCCAGGGGGGCAGCTGCCCCTCCCTGCCCCCCCTCGGTACGCCCATGTCTTGGGATGGTTTCGGGCCTAGTCAATTTTTTTACGACAATATTCAGACAATATGTCGCTGGTCATAAAAACCGGGCCACACTACACGCGCAGTATTTCTGTATGCCTGTTGTAGCAGATGGCGATCCAGTCGGGCTGCGTGGCGCCCCACTGGATCTGGTTGAACTCCCCACTGGATCTGGTTGAACTCCCCACTGGATCTGGTTGAACTCGCTCGGCGGCCGTGTATGCTAGAATGGGGTCCTCTATGGCGCGGGGCATTTGCTGGATGTCCCAGATTAGACATATTAACAAAAAACTTGGGATGGTTTCGGGGCTAGTCTTCTACGACAATATTGAGCGACATAAAGGCCGGGCCACCCTACACGCGCAGTATCTCCGTGTGCCTGTTGTAGCAGATGGCGATCCAGTCGGGCTGCGTGGCGCCCCACTGGATCTGGTTGACCTCGCCCTCGGCGGCGGTGTACGCTAGAATGGGGTCCTCTATGGCGCGGGGCATCTGCTGGATGTCCCAGATTAGGGCTTGGTGGTCATCGCCCGCTGTGCAGATGTGACATGAGCTGGAATAGAAATGTATATAATCATAATCATAATCTTTATTTGCAAATAAACATGGTATACAAAAGATTTAATAAGTAATAATAGGCACTAGACATGTTTAGCCAAATTAATTAGCATGCAAAATTTTAATACAAAATATTCACATTTATAATTAAGGTAAGTAGTAATTTCTTTATTTTTATATGTCATTGTTAATATAATACAATCAATATACAATTTATTCTCTAATGTCAAAAAATTATTTTAAGTCATACAGGGTATGTGAGCCTATCCATTTACCCAAGTGTCTTTTAAAATTATCAATATGTAAGGTTCTAAATTCCTTGGGTATTTTATTAAAGATTTTTATGCACATAGTCAAACAGCTTTTTCTGTACTGCATTGTTTTTGGAGCTACCTGAAATACTAACCTATTCGGATCTCTACTATTTCTAGGATAGATATCACATGCTCTTTTAAACAAATGCTTATTTTGCATCACAAATACACATACATCAAAAATATAAAGCGATGTTAAAGTCGGTAACTGCATTTGATCAAATAAAGAACGGCAAGAAGTCCGTGGTGGAACACCATATAATGCTCTTAAACATTTTTTTTGAGCAATAAAAGCTCTGTTAATATCAGAACTATTGCCCCATATCAGTAACCCATATCGTAAAATGGAACACACATAAGCATGGTAAGTAGCAATCGCAGTATTTAAGTTTGTTACAGTTCTGACACACTTCAATGCGTATACAAATTTATTAATTCGGGCACAAATATTGTCTATATGCATTTTCCAATTTATGTCACTGTCTATTATTATTCCCAGAAAATTTATTTGCTTTACTTCATCAATATTAATGTCTTTATACTTAATGTCAAGATTTATTTTTTTATATTTATTAAATTGTATGTATTTAGTTTTAGTCAAATTAATTTTTAAATTGTGCATGTCAAGAAACTGAATCAAGTTATACACAGTATTATTTATGTCATTTTCATGTTCTGTCACTGTTTTATTTGAAGTTACTACTACAGAAATATCATCAGCAAATGCGATGCATTGATAACTGGTCGAATTAAAGATGTCATTAACATAAATAATAAACAACATTGGGCCTAATACGCTACCTTGCGGGACACCACATTGATTGTGCTTATATTGTGATCTCTACAACTTCAGTTTTTCGATAACTACACACTGTTTTCTGTTACAAATGTATGATTTTATCCACTCTAACGCATGACCTCGTACACCAATCGTTTCAAGTTTTCTTATAAGCAATTGGTGTGAGACATGATCGAATGCTTTTGATAGGTCAACAAATATACCAGTTGTCAAGTTTTTGTTGTTAATACCTGTCAAAATAATTTCCATAAGTTTATGTATCGCCAAAGTGGTTGATTTATGTTTTTGGAAACCGTATTGATGTTCATTTAATAAATGGAATTTATTACAAAAATCAACCAATTGCCCATGCATACACTTTTCAAATATTTTAGAAAACACTGATATTTTTGCAATAGGACGATAATTATCAATTTCGTCGGTATTTCCTTTTTTAAACAATGGTTTTACTAATGTAAGCTTAAGCAGTTCTGGAAACATACCAGTAGAAAACGATAGGTTTATTAAGTGAGTCAAAATGGCAATGAATTCATTCACACAATCCTTTAAAACCTTAGTGCAAACCTCATCATAACCTTCGGCTTTGGTGTTTTTCAATGACATTACTTCTTTTCTTACATCTGCTTCACTAAGAGGTTTTAAGAACATAGAATTTAATATTTGGGGTTGCTTCATATCTTTTTTTATGTTTTTATGAGATTCATCATTGGATACATTTACAAAATGATCATTGAATGCGGTAGCTATGCTAAGAGGATCCGTCAATGTTGAATTATTTACATTTAATTCACTTATATGTTTAAGAGAATGCTTCGTATCAGTCAATTCGTTTTTTATTATAAGCCAAGACGCTTTACATTTATTTTCACTTTTATGGATAAAGTCAATGTTTGATTTTTTTTTAGAAGCATGAATACATTTCTTTAGCAATTTCGAATAACTTAAATATTTATCCTTGTTTAATTGTGTTTTATTTTTATAATATATGTATCGAAATTTCCTTTTATTTCTACAACTTAGCTTTAATCCTTTCGTTACCCAATTACTCTTCTTTTTTTTAGAGACGTCTATCTTTATTTTTATTTTTGGAAAGCATAATTTGGAAAAAAGTGTGAACAACTTATGTGCAATATTATGTGCAGCTTCTTTTTTGTATGATAGATTTTTGAATTCGTCATAAGTCTTGTGAGAGCTTATATTTTTTCCAGAAATTTTATATACAATATATTACATATAACATATTGTGACATATTGTCACAATATGTTAAAATTGCCATCATAACGAAATTTTAGTAGCTCCTGCCCCTCCCCCCCCTTGCATGACCGTCAAAAGTATGAAAACGCATTATGATTTAACGATCTATCACGTTAGCTGCCAATAGACAATGGATTTCGACAATTGAGTAGTGTATGTATGTATGTGGCCAGTACTGTATGTATCTATGTCACCAGTAAGTAGTGTATGGTGTGTAGACGGCCAGTTACAGTACCGCGTGCGTATGTGTGTGGTCAATACAGTACCGTGTTTGTATGTTTGTAACTAGTACAGTACTGTGTATGGTGTGGCCTGCAGTGTATGTATCTATGTGGCCAGCAGGGTTCGAAAATATCCGATATTTATTATAAATATCAAAATATTGGATATTTATGATATATATCCGATATATATCAAAATTGTGATATATATCCGATATATACAAAAAATGTGATATATTATCCATTTTGTATGACAGCCACATTATTATTTTATTGTATTATGATGTATAAGTACTGTTTGCATTTGTATTTTATAAACATAATCAATTATTTTAAGGAAATTAGAATATTTTTGTTTTATTTAGGTACTTATTTGACAAATTAGTTAAAAATCAGGAAAAAAATCATTAGTATCACCATATGAGTAGTGGAAAATGTGGAGATAATAAAATTATTGGATTCAAAAAAAAATATTATACTTACACTTCATTTTTTATTTACTTTTTTCATTTAATATGATATTTATATTTTCAACACACTTGCTCGTAAAGTGAGCCCTAATACATCGCTTTTAGGGCCATAAACCGAACTATAACAAACGCGTGCAATAATATATAAAACACTAGTTGGTTATAGAATTATCCCTACAAAGTTAAATAGGTACCTTACTGCAAGTTCTATGCGAGTAAACAGAGCATTTTCAATTTAACCGGGTAATACAGTTATTTTTTTAGTAACAACAAAGAGGTTTTATGCCGCTGAAAATTCATTTGCATTTTTGGAATAAATAAATGTGTAGGTCCTTAATTAAGTCAAACAAATATTTATTGTTATCAAATTATTCCTAATTTACAATATTTTGTTAAAAAATATTAAAATATTAGCATTTTATCACCTAAATTTAATTTTGAAGTAGGCTGTATGCTCACTAACCCCTTTGTTCGCAAAATATTCTTGCATTGGGCGTGTGAAAAAAACAAAAAAAAACCTGCGCGCCTTTTCTCATCATGATTATCATTTTGTTTTTGTCGTATTTGTTGCTGTGTGGTAAATAACTTTGTTTTTTCCTCGCAAATGTGTTGAAAAACGTCGTATGAAACTCGTGAGCTCTTACTTATTGCACACTCGGCTGAGTTACGCCCTCGCCTGCGGCTCGGGCTGCAACCCACAGCCTTGTGTGTAATAAGCAACCTAAGCTAACTTGTATCATAATGTACTATTATTACTCACCTCACCACCAAAAGGATAGTGATAATATAGTCAGCACACACGTCACAAATATTATCACATTTTTTGGTATTTTTACGTGCGAAATTCAAGTTACAATAACTATATACAACAAAACAAAACAATAGCATGTTTTAACTCTACATCAACGTCATCTAAGTAGCAATATAATAACAAAAATCTACATAGTATTGTCAAATTTTTAAACTATTTTTATATTGATATATATCACAAAACTTCGTTTGATATATATCGGATATATATTGGATATATATCATGATATATATCTGTTACCGGCAATGTATGAAATGCAGGCATTGTATACAATGCCTGGCCCTTTTAGGCAATGTATGAAATATAATGAATATTGATATCTATTTCACACATTACCTAGGCAGTGTATACAATGACTAGGCATTGTATAGAATGCCTGCTGGTCCACCGGCAATGTGTATAATAAAAAGATTTTCGAGAATAGATTCGAGGGGGGATCGAGGGGGGCTTGCTCGAGGCTCAAAGCTTAAAGGCTTAAAGCTCGAGGGGGGGGGGGGCTTGAGGAAAGCTCGAGGGGGGGGGGGGGCTTGAGGAAAGCTCGAGGGGGGGGCTCGGGGAAAGCTCGAGGAGGGTTCGATGGGGGGCTCGAGGGGGGCTCTTTGGAATCGAACCTGTTTTACTCCTGTAGGTCCCGCGTATAGGTTAGAAATTTAAGGCGAGCGCGGAGCGCAGCGGAGCGTGAGCCTTAAATTTCGAGGTTATTTTTTTATAACAGACAACAGAAATTTGAGTTTGTAATCGAACCTGCTTCACTCCTGTAGGTCCCGCGTATAGGTTAGAAATTTAAGGCGAGCGCGGAGCGCAGCGGAGCGTGAGCCTTAAATTTCGAGGTTATTGAAATTTGAGTTTGTAATCGAACCTGCTTAGATGAAGACAGGATAGATGGCGCTGCCCGTCTAGTAAACAATCGATCCGTACATTTTGACTCAATAAAATAAAAATCTATGTATATTTTCGCAATAAGTAGTACCATAAGACGTAATAAGTGATAAATATTAAGTGGAAACGTTATCTCGAGAATTTTCCCATACAAATTCGAATTATTCCAAAAATAGTGCGACGATATATTTGGTGATATTTGGAAATAACTACTGAAGATCCAAAACAGTGAGTACACTAAAAATAAAATAGAAAATACAATAATCATTTTCCAAAGAAAAGGTGCTTTAAAGTCTCTCTAATTTGCATTACTACAAAAAACATAACCAATAAAAAATACTGGACTGTCATCTTTATACATTATCCAGTGACTACTACTGCCATCTAGTACCTACCCTGTGGCGAAACTGAGACAAAGATCAATAAAAAAGCATCCTTTGATACAAAAGCATCTTTCAATAAAAAAGCATCCATACACAAAGATTGGTAGCAGTAATAAATAGTAAGTCGACTCACCGCTAGAGGGTGCTTAAGAAATCCAAAGTAAAAACAATGGAAAATATAACACTACGCAAACCATTGGTAAGATCAAGATCAGAACTAGACTTATCAACAATCGCCAATAATGATCTGAATTCAACTACCTTAGACTCCACCATGCTGAGTATACAGAGCGAAATGCACTGTGAAACATCTACTTATGAAAGTTATTGTCAAGAAATTTTAACATTAAAGCAAAAGCTCGAAAACTCAGAACAAGAAATTGATAATTTAAATTTGGAAAATAGTAGTTTAAAACGAATAATAGAAGAACAAAAACGTCAAATCGAAGTACTGAAGAAAATTACTAATGAGATAGGTCAAAAAAATAAGAATAATACGCCGATGTTTAAAAAAATTATGCACATCACTAGAAACACACCACGATCATCACCCATAAGATACCATAGATCGATATTATTTAATTCACCTCCGGTAGAGAAATGCTTCAAAAATACAGACCTAGAAATAATTGATAAAGGAATTCATCACCCAATACAAGCGATGCCAACAGATGGCAGCACCAGTATAAAAAATTCGACTCAAACCTTTTTTTCTACGCAAGCAACGGATACTTCTAAGGAGCAAAATTTAGGTGATGAAAATCAAAATAGTTATGAAAAAAGTCAGGAAAACAAAGACAATAAGACTGATAGCAACCAGCAAACAGGAAAAATTTATATACGGGGAGATCAACAATGCATCGGACTGGCATCGCAGCTCGCCTACTCCAGATATAATAACCAATATGGAACGTATTCGATACATTCTGTAACCAAGCCATTCGCTAGCATCGAAGAAATAGTAAAAGGAGGCAACGAAATCGAAGACTCGTCACAGAATTTTTTGATTTTCTCCGCAGGCGCAAATGATACTAACCCAACAAAATTCTTTGTAGAAATCGCATCATTTTTGAAACAGTATAAGTTTATTAATATTATTTTGCTCGGTGTTAAAAATAGCGTTTACCTAAATACTCTGAAGTTAAATAGAAATTTGGAGAATATATGCAGGACATTACCTAACTGTAATTTTATAAACGTATATAGAGATAACTTACAATATAATATAAATTTCTCGTTATTTACAATTTGCGAAAAGATAAATATTGTGATTGATGCGTTTAATTATTCGTGTAAATATCTGTCATCTAAGGGCATTAGGGAGATACTAAAAGCAAATAGGCAGCAAAAAAACATATCCCCAAAAAAAGGTACTATTCCTTATTACTTCCGGAATCTGAAACAAAAAAAAAGTGAAGTGATTCAGCTCTCACCTAATGAAAAAGCAGATATTTTTTTTCGACACTCAACGTAGTTTGAATAATACCCAAATACCTAATCGCGATAATTGTATCTTATTCCACCAAAATATTGCGGGAATCCTAAGCAAAAGTGAGATTTTAGAATTAACAATTAATGAACTCTCGGATAACATTGGTCAAGTGGACTTAATTTGTCTGACTGAAACTTTTGTGAAACAGGGATCAGAATGCAACATAAGACTTACAAATTATAAGCTAATCAGTCAATTCGCTAGAAAACATGAAAGACGGGGGGGGTCATGTATACTTATGAGACGTGACCTAGACTTTGACTACGTACCAGTGCCAATTACTCTACAACTAGCTAGCCCATACACGTTTGAATGTTGTGGTGTCGAAATAAAAAACATTAATACTATATTAATATGTATATATAGAATACCAAAGGCAGACTTGAATATATTTTTTGATAAATTAACGATCTTGTTGAGAACTATTACACGTAACAATAAAAAAACAATTATTATTTGTGGAGATTGGAATATTAATATCTTAGAAGACGATTGCAAGTCAAAAGAACTTAAATCAATATTAGCCAACTTTAATCTATCTACTCATATAAATTTACCGACTAGGAAGAGTGCATGCTTAGATCAAATTGCTACAAATATTGATATATCAATAGTAAAAGCTAGTATTCATCATCTGGGTTTATCGGACCATGAAACTGGCCAGTCTATATCCTTCCAGACTACGCCAACAACATTAAAAGTTAATAAAGCAAGCAAGCAATGGTTTGAAATACAACGTGACTTCGGTAAAGATAACATTGATAAATTCTACTATTGTTTATCCTCTCTAACATTTAGCGAAGTTTTTGAAGAAAATGACTGCGAAAAATCTTTTAATATATTTCACGACCTCATCAAATTATTTTATGACTTATGCTTCCCTGTAAAGTGGGTTAAAAAAGGGAAAAAAGCGATAAAAAATAAATGGATATCTAAAGGTCTGAAAAGGGGTTGTATTAAGAAGAGATTGTTATATCTTAAATACCGTAATGAGTCTGCTAATAAACATTACAATAGAAAACAATACCTAACATACAATACAATTTTGAAGAAATGCATTTATAAATCTCAGCAACTGAATAATGCTAAATTTATAAAAGATTCTAAAAATAAGTGTAAAGCGGCCTGGAACGTTATTAAAAATAATATTGACATGAAAAATGACTCAAAAGACATCAACGAAATAAAAATAAATGACCAAACGTATGACAAAGCTAATGACATTGCGAATTTATTTAATGACTATTTTATTGACTTAACTAGACAAAGTAAATTGAATGACAGTAAAGGTTATCAAGAGAACCCACAAAGTAAACAAGTGGCAAACACTATGTTCATTACACCCCTATGCGAATCAGACATCATTCAAATTATTAAGTCCTTAAAAGACACTAATTCGATTGGTTATGACGAATTAAGTACGAAAATAATAAAAAAGTGTGCTAAAATCATTGCAGGTCCACTGTATCATTTAATAAATAGGTCATTTGAGCAAGGAGTCTTTCCAACAAGACTTAAAACGTCTATTGTTAAACCTATCTTTAAAAAGGGTGACCCAACAGATATGGGCAACTACCGGCCTATCACATTGATACCTATTTTGTCCAAGATATTTGAAAAAGCAATGTACACAAAGATACTTAGTTTCCTTAAATTAAATGATGTACTCACAACAAGACAATTTGGTTTTAGAAAAAATAGCTCTACGACTTTAGCTTGTTTTACTTTAATAAAGGAAATTACCCAAGCTATTAACGGTGGATGGGCAGTATTAGGTCTGTTTTTAGATATGAGCAAAGCTTTTAATTTTGTGTGTCACAAACGTTTGCTCGAAAAAATACAAAAATATGGTCTTAGGGGCACAGTTAATGATTGGCTTGATTCTTACCTACGAGATAGAGAGCAATATGTAGAAGTTCCAGCTATAGTAAATAACAAAAAGATAACTATTAGATCCGCGCCAAAAGTTAATAAAGCCGGTGTTCCACAAGGAAGTGTATTGGGACCTTTACTTTTTTTACTTTATATAAATGACTTGCCTGAAGCACTTGACCATGACTGTATCTTGTTCGCCGACGATACTACACTAGTAATAAAATGTAAAAATAAAGACACATTAGAAGATGAATGTAATAAGGAATTGAAGACAGTTGTTGAGTGGTTAGGAGACAATCACTTACAAGTAAATATAGATAAAAGTAGTGTAGTACATTTTCACACCTATAACAATGCAACAAAAACACTCAACATTAACTATAAGGACTCACGAGTGACTCAAAAAGACTTTACTGATTTCTTAGGGATTAAGATAGACAAGAACCTCAACTGGAAAGAGCACGTTAACAAAGTCTGTACTAAACTGGACAAATTCGTGTTTGCACTTAGGCGTCTTAGACTAGTAGCAAACAAAGAAACCGCTTTAGCAGCGTATCACGGATATGTATCGTCAGTTTTGCGATATGGTCTCATTATTTGGGGAAACTCGGTAGATGCTCATAGAGCATTTAAAGCGCAAAAAAAATGTGTTAGAGCGATTTGCGGAGCTGACTACCTTGACCATTGCACCCCACTGTTTAAAGAACTAAGGATTCTACCTCTACCCTGTCTCTATATATTTGAAATTTGCATGTTTGTCAAGAATAATTCACATCTCTTTCCCTTACATGACACGGTATATAATAAAACTAACACTAGACATAAGCATAAACATAAATTACAGATCCCATGGCAGAAATTAAAAATATATAAAAATAGTACATTTTGCAATGCTATAAGAATCTATAATATGTTGCCAATTGAAATAAAAGAATTGCCTACCATCAAATTTAAATATAAATTATTTAACATTCTATTAGATAAATGTTATTACTCAGTTAACGAATTCCTAGAACATAAACTGTAATTTATAGTTTCTAATCTTAAATTGACATTGTACTGGTAGGCAAATACTATGACATGATTATGATTTGACATTTTATTACATTCGACATTACTAAAGTTTGACATTTTTTGTATAATTATTTAATTGAGTAATGGAATTAATTTATGACATAATTATTGATATATTAAATGACATTGGATATTTAAAATGATGGGTAATGAATAGTTATTGTATTAATTTATGATTAATGTTTTAAATATTGATTTCTAAATTGTAATTTTTTGTAATTAAGTACTAACAAATTTCCACGCCTAACGGAGGCAGATTATGCAGATCTTATCTTCATATACCATCAATGTACACTACCATATTCTGGGAAATAAATGATTATGATTATTATGATTATGATTATGATTCACTCCTGTAGGTCCCGCGTATAGGTTAGAATTTAAGGCGAGCGCGAAGCGCAGTGGAGCGAGATCCTTAAATTTCGAGGTTTTTTTTTATAACAGACATACGAAATATACTTATTTTACACATTGCCGGTGGACCAGCAGGCATTGTATACAATGCCTAGGCAAAGTATAAAATGAATTATATTTCATACATTGCCTGATCGTTTCAGGCATTGTATACAATGCCTAGGCATTGTATACAATGCCGGATTATACACATTGCCGGTAACATATCCATTGATATATATCCTCGAACCCTGGTGGCCAGTAATGTATGGTGTGTAGGCGGTCAGTAGTGTTGGTATGTGTGGCCAGTATTACCTGTGTGGCGCCCAGGCGATGCCGTTGACGCAGGCGCGGTGGTTGTTGAGGCGCGCCACGGGCGTGCACGGCACGCGCACGTCCAGGATGATCACCTCGCACGCGTCCATGGCCACGGTGGCCAAGTAGTTAGGGTCCTGCTTGTTCCACGCCAGCCGCAGCAGCGGGGTGTGCGCGGGGTCCTAACATTACAAGTCCAATTAATTATCCTGTATTGAAATAAAATGCGGCTATGCAAGTATACATAAAAAAGCATGAAAATATTGTTCAAAATCTTTACGAGGTATTCCAATCTGCCCTCCTACTCAAATGGGCAACATTCGTTTGCGTGTTTTTTTTAAATAAGCAGTAAAATAAGCAGTAAACTATAAAATTACGTACCGTAAGCTTGTCAATTCCATATAATACATCAAGATCTGTGATTTACAGATGTATGCGACACGTGATTTAATCGTTTATTGTTCATATTTAAGTATTAAGAGTAAGCATAGTGTTCGAACGTATAGAATGTTGGCCATTTGAGTAAGGGGGCTGAAAATAGTGAAAAGTCATGGTCTTATATTGTTGTTGCGTTTTGTTCAATAGAAATTGATAATTATCAGTTATGTCACTTTGAAAATATGTACATAAAATTCAGCAATTTATTTTAGGTGTCGGTCATTTTTAGGGTTCCGTACCCAAAGGGTAAAAACGGGACCCTATTACTAAGACTCCGCTGTCTGTCTGTCTGTCTGTCTGTCTGTCACCAGGCTGTATCTCATAAACGGTGATAGCTAGAAAGTTGAAATTTTCACAAATGATGTATTTCTGTTGCCGCTATAACAACAAATACTGAAAACAGAATTAAATTAATATTTAAGGGGGGCTCCCATACAACAAACGTATTTTTTTTGCCGTTTTTGGTACGGAACCCTTCGTGCGCGAGTCCGACTCGCACTTGGCCGATTTTTTTGTGTGTCGACAGTGTATGACATAGAGTGTACTGTGTGTACCTCGTATATGATGGTGGAGTGCTCGAGGTGGCGCAGGTCGAACATGCGCACGGAGCCGTCGGCGCCCACCGACGCGAACATGTCGCGGCCGCCGCCCGCGCGGCTGAACGCTATGTCGTACACCTCCTGTGTGACCACCGACCAACTTTTACAGCATATTCATAGAGCCTTACATTATGAAAATTTAGTTTATGTAAGGAAACACTGATTCATTTGCTAAGAACAGTAATATTCACCAATAAAGAAAATTTGTCGTTCCAAGATTTAGGCTTGCAAAAACTAGAGGTTCATTTATGGGGAAAGGCATAGCCTTTATTAATAATGTTCCACAACAAGTGATTGATCTTCCTTTGCATGAATTTAAAAACCATGTTAAAAAAACGCTCATGGGTAAAGGTTATTATAAAGTAGACGATTATCTTAAAGATCAAAATGCGTGGAAATGATGTAACACATAACTTGCTACTATAAGTACTTTGTTGAAGTAATATAACAGGGCGATTTCAAATTTCTGTACACCTTAGATTTTTTTTATTTTTTTTTTTTTATGTAAAGTTTAGAACTATTTTACAATCGCACTATGAATAGCACATTCTAGATTTTAATATAATTAGAAATTAATCACATAATACCGTGTATTTTTGCTTTTATTGTACAAAATAGTAAGAGGTGTCGAGATTTGACGTCAGTTTTCTTACTATATAAAAAGGTAATAAATAAATTAAAACTGCGAGCATTGAACAATATTTATTAAATTTTATGAAAAAACAGCAAAATATCAAAGGAATGGCAGCATGAAGTTGTGTGCAATTTAAAAACGACTACCACTTTTTCAAAATATTAACTAAGTTTTGTTACCATGGAGCCAAAAAAACATTAATTTTTGAGTTTTTTAATTATTGAGAGATCACAAGAGCTCTAAACAACCAAAATATTGAAGAATCATAAATTCTTTAGGTATTTTTGTATTAATAATACCTGATATTTTTTTATAAATAGATAAAATATTAAAATAATCGTCCAAGTTTTATGGGACAGTAACAAAAGTGACTCTTGAAATATTATTAGGCTGAGTGCACATGATTCTTCTTAAAATTTAAAATTACAAATTAAATATTTAGCCAACTACGTCGCACACATATCACGAGCGTGCTTTCTTTGTACTTATTACCATTAATATAATCTTCTATGAACTATGAATTCTTAATCTCTACTAATTTCAGTCTGTGCGTTTATAATCAACAGTCTTCATTAACTAGGCACTTAACTTTTTAGTTTAATATGTTATTGTACGTATTATCACATAATATTTGAGGATAATCAGCATATCACAATGCTTACCTTACTTATATTTAACAAAACTACTACGGCTCCTCACTATCTTACTTGTTTTTACCCGGGATAAACGTATATAATATTATCTTACTTTACATAAAAATGTAATATGTTTTTATATTATAATATTTCTTGCAAAATAAAAATATTCAAAACCAATTGACAAATGTACTAAACCTAATTTTCAATATAAACAAGAAAAGGGCATAACAATTCCAACATCAATCTTCTACAAAGATTATATAAAATTAAGTAATACTTAATAGAAATACAATTAACAAAAAAAAAACAGTTAACAGCTAGCTATATTCCATATGAACTCTGCTTAAGATGTCAGTTTTGTTACTTTTTTGGTCAGGCCTATATGTTACCGCATTTCAAGTAACAAAATTGACGTAACATTTTACAGTTATAATTATTGAAAAAATAAACTATAAAATACTCGCTTTATTTAGCGACCTATGAAACTGTTGTTTTGTTTCAAATAATTATGCTCTACGTTTCTTGTAAAAAAATATGTATTACTAGCTTCCGCCCGCGACTTCGTCCGCGTGGATATTAGAAAAAATCCTTAGGGAATCTTCAACCAGGATCCGACTAGCCATTTTTACGCGATTAGGCGGGTCCCCACCAAGCGCGCTGCCTCGCGAGGCAAGACGTTTGCCGCATGTGGCGGACCTCGCACGAGGCTTGCTCACTTGGTGGGGACCCGCCTAATCAGGTAAAAACGACTGGTCGTTCCCGTTCCCGTTACGTCCCGCTCCCGCTCCCGCTCCCTTTCCCATTCCCATCCCATCACGTTGCCATCCCGTCCCGTTCCCGTACCGTTCCCGTCCCGTCACATTCCGTTTCATTCCCGTTACCGTTCCCACTCTCTTTATGTTCTCGTCCCATCCCATCCTATTCCCGCTCTCGTTCCCGTTCCCGTCCCGTTTCCGTCCCATTCCATCCCGTTTCGTTTCCGTTCCCACTCTCGTTTTGTTCCCATCCCATCCCATCCCGTTCCGTTCTGTTCCCGTTCCCGTTCCCGCTCTCGTTCCCGTTCCCGCTCTAGTTCCCGCTCCCGTTCCCGTCCCATCCGGTACCGATTCCGTCCCGTCCCGTTCCCGTTTCCGTTTCTGTCCCATCCCGTTCCCGTTCTCTTCCGCCCCGTCCAGTTACCGTTCCCTTTCTCCCCGTCCCCTGGGGCTGAATCATGTCCACCAAGTTGGACTTTAAAAGAAATGTCATTTTCGCAATCACCATCCCATAAAACCTCAAGAATGACATCCATATCGATTTTTATGTTCACTAACCCCATTTACCCCCTAAGGGATTGATTTTTAAAATCACAAAATATATTTTTGCCTATTTATTTTAAGACGTGCTCCTACGAAGTATAAAGTTGTAATGTCTATTTCATTTTCTTTTACCATACAAAATATGAACCCCATTTTCATTGTTTTAGGGGTTAAATCATGTACATCGTGTTGGACTCTAAAATAAATGTCATTTTCGCAATCGCCATCCCATAAAACCTCAAGAACGACATCCATATCAATTTTTATGTTTACTTACCCCATTTACCCTCTCAACCCCTTAGGGTTGATGTTTAAAATCACAAAATATATGTTTTCCTATTTATTTTCAGACATGCTCCTACGAAGTTAAAATTTGTAATGTCTATTTTATATTATTTTTCCATACAAAATTTTAACCCCATTTTCACCCCTTTAGGGGGTTAAATCATGTCCACCATCAGACTTTAAAATAAATGTCATTTCCGCAATCGTCATCCCCGAAAACCTCAATAACGACATCCATATCGATTTTTAGGTTTATTTACCCCATTGCATCCCAATTTCATCCCCATAGGGATTGAAATAATAATGATAACGATATACATTGCGCTAGATTTACACCCATAAGCCTAAATAATAAATTTAGCTATTTTTACTTTGAAAATGAAGGATTTCCTTCTATACAGAACTTCATACCCCTTTTCACCCCTTCGGGGGTAGAATTTTGAAAAACGCTGAGACCCGTATTTATTAATTTTTAATCGTCAGCCTAAATACAAAATTTTAAGATCCTAGCTTCAAAACTGAGGGACTTTCATACAAATTTTCATCCCTTATTTCACCTCCTTAGGGATGGAATTTTCAAAAATCCTTCCTTAGTGGATGCCTACCATGTATGAGGTATCCGTGTGCAAAATTTCAAGTCTCTAGGTCCAGCGGTTTGGGCTGTGCGTTGATAGATCAGTCAGTCATTCAGTTTACGATTTTATATATTAAGATATAGATAAATAGAATTAAATAATGGTAACTTACCTTGACTAAATAATATGGATCTCCTGCGCCCAGCACAGAACAACCGTCCGCTTTCACAGTTTTTTTGACACTGCTACTTTTTTTATGGCGGCTTTAAAAATGGTTGCCTTGTGCATTGCCATATTAAAATTTAGAAGTCCCCACGTGTTATTTAAGGACTTGAAAAATGGGTAACAAACCTTGACATGTCAGGGTGACTCAAATATCGACTTTTGTTATATATTTGTTTTTTAATAAAAAATATTAATTTATGAGGGCAATAGCATCGGTTTTTCAATCGTTTAAAAAGATATATTTAAAATTCTTAAAATACCACTGTACCCTGTTATGTTACGAAACATGAGTTTTATTAAATTTCGTTACCGTTGAATGAGATGGGACATGTGAAATTAAGTGGTACTTTATGTTTTTAAATTTATTTTAAAAATAAGTGTTAATTATTTAGTCATACAAATTACACATTTTAAAAGTTTACAAATATATTTATTTACAGGAAAATGTTTTTTAGTCAAACTTTTTGAAATATTTACGTAAAAAAATAAAATATTTATGGGACACGCTAAATTGGGGGGGTGTTAAGAATTTTGAAATCGCCCAACAATAAGTCTATGTTGTTGCCAATAATCCTGTCACCCTGTTGTAATTATCTGGTAACGATATATTAAAGTTTGTAAATATCGTTACTTATGGCTGTTACAGCTGATAAGTATCTTGCGCCCGTTCTTCTTGTCAGCTAAAAAAGTCTGGAACGGGTGGTAGGAAAATATAGACGATTCAAAAGTACTTAATAATTAAGTTTATTTGAATAAAGCTTATTTGACTTTGACTTTGAGCCCTGTTTCTAAACATTACCGTAGTAAATCACTACAATCGTTTGGTGTTCATTGCGACACCAATTTGAAACTAAATAAATTAAGAACAAAAACCTAGTTCAAAAAACCAAAAAAAAGTTGCTCTAAAAACAGCTCTAAAAAGCAAGAAATAATATTCAAATCAGCTTAATTACTTTTTCAGTACGCATATTATCTGATATTAAAAAAACATCTTTTGAAGTCAGGTGGACTAAATTCTTTTGAAAGCAATAGAAAAAAAAAACTATCCACGCGAACGAAATCCTCAGGCGGCTACTAGTGTTTAATGATGCTTTCAAACTTTGGTAAAAAAACAACCCCAATATACTTACGTAAAAACATGGTCCTTCTAACAGTACAATTTGTACCCGAAATGCTATTAAACTTTCAGCTGGATAAATTACCTTATCATGTGCAATAAGCTGGGTTTTAACATGTCCGGACACCTCGTTGACCCTGCCCAGCACCTGGCCGGTCTCCAACCCCCAAATGGTACATGTAGTGTCGATGCTGCTCGTACCAATCAAATTGGGGTCAACTTCATTCCAATCAAACGACGTCAGCGGGGCGCAAAAGTCTGAGTTTTTGTTGTTGTTTAGCACACATTCGAATAGAGTGTACGGTTCTCCCGCCCGCCAGATGCGGAGATAGTCACCTAAAGGACACAAAAATATTTATTTATAACAAGTAAATAGTTCGTACAATGCAATTGATTTAACAATGTATGGTAGACGGCGGCAAGACTCATTTAAAATTAAAAATCATTTTTTATTTCATTTAAGTAAATTTTCATACAAAGATAATAAAAACCGGCCAAGTGCAAGTCGGACTCGCGCACAACGGGTTCCGTACCAAAAACGGCAAAAAAATCACGTTTGTTGTATGGGAGCCCCCCTTAAATATTTATTTTATTCTGTTTTTAGTATTTGTTGTTATAGCGGCAACAGAAATACATCATCTGTGAAAATTGCAACAGTCTAGCTATTACGGTTCATGAGATACAGCCTGGTGACAGACAGACAGACAGACAGCGGAGTCTTAGTAATAGGGTCCCGTTTTTACCCTTTAGGTACGGAACCCTATAAATGAGTTATCTTGAACTTGAAGATCCAGATACCAGAGGTTTCTTATTTTATTATCTTACAATACGTAGCGGCATGGAATGCCATCTAAAATTCTCAGTTGGTCACATCTGATGAATATTGTCCAATTAATCGTATCGTACACAATCGTATAGGACACATAGCGAGAAGAACTGATGGCCATTGGGGCGGAAAGGTTCTGGAATGGCGACCGCGCACCGGACGACGCTCCGTGGGTAGGCCCCCGACAAGGTGGACCGACGATCTGGTGAAGGTCGCGGGAAGCCACTGGATGCGGACAGCGCAGGACCGATCGTCGTGGAGATCCTTAGGGGAGGCCTATACCCAGCAGTGGGTGTCGTGCGGCTGATATGATGATAATCGTATCGTAAGTATTCCTACAGTCACTTTTTGAACTTTTTGGTATGGCAACTGCCAAAAACAACAGTGGTGAGTAAAAGGCTCCGGTAACGATTATTTGCAATTGTAAATTTGTACGTAATTGACGCTCATTGATGCTAAAATTAATTGTTTACACATGCAATTGAAGCGATAGTCAATTCCTCCAACAATGGCTTAGAAAGAAAAATTGATAATCGCAATTGATAGTTACTGGCAGCCTTCAAATTCCACGCAAAGGAGAACATTGATGATTCCTACATGGAGTGTGATGCCAATTAACCATAACCGCAATGCGACGAGCGTTTCGACAATGCAATGAAGAGATAATCCGGTCACCAAGCCCAGTCCCCGGTGAGATAGTAATGACTAGATGTTAAAAAAATTTTATTCAAATATAATAGAATATGCTAGTCACCAGTGTAACATATCAACAAAATTAAGAGCCCTACATTATATTTAGGAACTTGGATTATTAGCTGGCCCATGTCCAATCACTTGTCTTGTCGAGACCTGGTGACCTGAATAGAAATAAGGAAGTACTCATTTCTACACTCATAAACTCAGTCTCAATATAACTTGTCTGCTTTAAAGTGTCAATTAGGTATTTGTCTTAAAATAAAATAAAATACCAGTAAGGGCTGGTTTCTTTAATCGAGAACAATTTTTTTTATCCATAAGCACATGTTGGTATTTTGACATAAATTCTATAGTAAATGTGTCAAAATGCTACCATCCCAAAGTAATTGTTTCCCCAATATAGGAATGGGGGTAAAAGAGAGTCACTTACCACTGGTTGCAAGTAAGTCTGGGTACACCCCCTTGCTATCAGGTATCCACATAATTTTGGTGGTTGGGTATGGGTGGTCAAATGTACTCTTGGCACTGAACTCACTTGTTTCTTCATCAAGGGATATTATTTGCACCTGGTCAAAGACAAAACACAGTAAAAATAAAGTATATTGATTTTTAGTGTTAGGGTATTATTATTGTTTCCCTTTACATGTTTAGGGAAAGCAAAGCAAATGGACAAGGGATATAAACAGAATGGAGCCCTAGATTCAAAACAAAATGAAGAAGAGGAAGGCAAAGGGATCGCTGGTTCAACGAAACCAAAAAGGTTGCAGACCCATATAGTAGAAGGGCTAATTTAAGAGAAGACTGGAGGAGGTCTTTGTTTCATAACACGCTGGCACCTTAAATTTCCGGCCTGCTGGAAGAGATTTCAATAAAAGTTCCTTTGTACTATTATTCTGTCCACTACTTTGTGTGTATGTATAAATAAGTAAAAGAAATTACTAAGTACTAGACATTATTTTTATCATAGTATTTCTATCTCACAAAGACCAATTTGCTATGAATGTGTTAGGAGTGCACATGCACATTGTTTTAGTGTGTCTGCACACTCTCGTATTATGCACACTAAAATAATGTGCATGTGCATGCCTAACAACATTCACAGTAAAACGGTCTTCGTGAGATAGAACAACTATACAAGACTTTCAAGAGAGAGACATTATACAATACCTTGTTGTTATACTCTTCTACAAAGCTGCCAAGCGCAAGCCTGAACCTTTTGTCCGGTCGCACCGACCAGTTCATAGAGTACAGTGGCCATGGTGCTTGATATCTGAACACAATAAATAAATGTTTTGTTTATAATCTGTGCACATTATTGGCGGTGTTGTTCTTAGTTAAACTAGTTAATGTTATCACTTCATTGTGTTTTGTCTTTACAAATAAGTAGTTAGAATCAGAACAAAATGGCTGGGTATATCTTTTTTCCACATCAAAGATTGACAATATATGAATTTACTAAAACTGACACAGTTACATACAGACATGTATAGTTGGATAAAGAATAATGAAATTGATTTAATAGAGTACTTACTTGTATATTTCTTTACGTTTTGTACTTGAGCTGGTCGTACTAGAGCTGCTATGTGGCATCGACATATTTCAGAATGTTGGTACCCTGCAATTACCACACACTTAACATAGCATTGCAGCCAAGGCATGCTGCGAACAAAAGCATCTTGTAGATGCTTTATTAGAGTAATAATATAAAAACTGTAGTTACAATTTCACAAGTTTCAATGGTAAGCATACCTTATCACAGTATTTCACTTAGGTCCAATTTTTTTATGCATTAACCATACGTTTAGAAAGTTAGTTAAATTCACCGTGACGGTGAAAATTACACACTATTTATTTATAATTAAATCAGCGAAATAAGAATTTCATTTCTACGATTTTTTGACGTAGCGAGCGTGATTTTAGACAATTTAGTTTGTTTGACAATGTGTGTCTTCCAGCAGACTAAAAGTTGAGTTACCGATCGCCATAGAGTACATTTAAGCATGGAAAGCAAAGAGAAAAATAATACATATGGAAAGTAATGAGCACTTTTCAAAATAGCAAAAAAACTGTAGGCTCGATACATGGCGTTGATTAAAAGGTGTCAATACTGTAGAAAACTTAGGAAAACTTTTTTTATGCACAGGCCGTTTATTATTCAAAGTCAATTTTGACGCTTCCCTTGACCATCAACGCCATCTAGTAGTTATTATTTTTTCTATTTTTCTTAATGTCACTTTGAAAAGCCCTCAATAAAATTAAATATTAAAAAAATTACTTTCCACGGTTAAAAAGTATACTATGGTGATAGATGACTTTGCGATTGGTCTGCTGGAATGCACCCATTGACTTTGACATTAAACCGATTTGTTACCAGAAGAAAAAATATTATTAGCTTATGTTGTTATGATCGTCACCTCGTATGTGCCTTACTCCTTCTGGCTTGTGAGCTATAAAAACCTTCAGTGACGGATAAACAATTTCTTATTTTGGTATTCAGAACAAACGTGACGCAAGGGTTTATGAATGATTGATGTTTGAACATGGCACAGACGAGATGACGCTGAAGGTTATGTATGCTGGAAATAACAAAAACTAGCAAACGAAAGTCAAATTTTACTTCCTAGATGCTCAGTGACGCAAAAATAAATAAGATTTAACACTCGAACATCATACAAAACAGAACAGATCTCATAAAATTGTTGTTTAAACAAGGCACATACAGAACCGTCTGTACCAGTTTTCATTTGTCAAAATATCGACAACTAAACCGTTTGGAGCCAAATGAAGCAGTCTAACAGCGTCACATTTGATAAGTGACAGTATATAACACTTCAAATCCGTTCGCGTAACGACACATCAATAGAAAAAGCGAAAACAATATTTCGACCCGTCACACTGTCTGGCCCATACTTAAAACTGTAGGGTGGGTACTCACTTAGGTTCGCGAACCTCCGCGCTCCGCGAACATGCACCGAAAAAATCGTTTATCCTCTGCTGGAGCAGGGCGCCCAGGTGTGTACGTGAGCGAACACGTATGCGAACTTGGTTCGCACAGGTACACACTGTAGCCAAAGTAAAAATATTTGTTTTTGCTATGGATCACTGTTCGAGGTTCGCGGAGCGCGGAGGTTCGCGAACCTAAGTGGGTACCCACCCTCACGTTACGTGAATTTTGCCTCACGCATGTTGTAAAGCAATTAATATTAAAGAGAATTTCCGTCACTGAGGATCTAGCTTTATCTGAAACCAATCACTGCAGTACTTACGATGCAATTCGAGGTTAAAATTTGTATGAGATTTTTAAGATAGGGTGACAACAATGTACGTACGTTGATGGACAGAAAGGCTATAATATAAAGAAATTGTCCTGTTAGCACTATTATCTATTTTGTGCTGTTAGTTAGTTTTACCACGGACTTTGCATTCTAGCGACTTTAGTTACCTAGATATTGATGAGATTGATTAAAAAAATACATCGTTTTTACACGATTTTTTATATTGGATATAATTTTGTATAGATATATCGGATGAAAATATTTTATTAGCTAAAAATATAGATATATCGAATTAAACATATTGATATATCGATATTTTTGCAGCAAGCTTAAACATCGTTGCCAGATAGAACATACAAAAAAAATCGGCCAAGTGCGTGTCGGGCCACGCGCCGTAGGGTTCCGTAGTTACCTTATACTAGACCATATTTAATACCACCTATCAATTTTCGTCTGCAAAAATAACTTTGTTTTTCACAGTGTTGGTATGAATGACAAAGTTATATTTGCGGTTTTGGAAAATGTGCTATATCTCAAAAACTGATAACTATATCTCGCTCAACCTAATTTTCGTTGAAAGCTTTTATTAAAATCTACAGCATATTTTTTTTATTTTTCACCATCTTATTTCAAAAGTTAAAGGGGGGGGACACACATTTTACCACTTTGGCGGTGTATATCTTTCAAACGGTTGACTTTGAGAAAAAAATGAATTAAGAACCTCAATGTCATTTTAAAGACCTATCTACAGACACCCCACACGTATTGGTTTGAAGAAAAATTTTTTTTTTTCAGTTTTAGTTCCATGTATGGGGAGCTCCTCCTAAAAATTTTTTTTATTCTTGTGTTAAATTCGTTAAGCGGTTAACATAATACATCTAACTACTAAGTTTCAACTATGTAATCTTAATTCTTTCGGAATAAAGTGGCTGTGACATACGGACAGACAGACAGACAGACATGACGAATCTTTATGGGTTCCGTTTTTTGCCATTTAGGCTACGGAACCCTAAAAATGACGGTTTTCCGTACTGTTTATTAAGGTCCGACCGAGATCTCGGTCTCGATATCGGTCTCCGCCGTAAAAATAGAATGTCAAAGAACAACAATGTCAATAAACAGATGATCCGAAAAACGAAAGAGGAATGTGTGGCAATATCTTATTTACCTGCAAAAAGTGTGATTACTTGAATTGTTTCTTTTTGTCACATCACAATTACTTAGAGCACAAGACACCATGGCTCCACGATACCTTTATTTTAAATTCTTATTAAGATTAACAAATATTTTAAACAAACTGTGATTGCTCATTTGCTAGGTGGGACGCTAGGGGCTCTTACTGTAAAAAATGTTGGCACATGTCACTTGATCCTATTTGTCTCTTTTTTACATAGACCGTGTCCGTATGATGTTAAATTCTCTTTTCCACGCTCTGTTGGTCTTCTTGAGCGCGGCGAAAATTTTTCTATGTCTATGGTCTCGGCCGAGACTGCTTTTTAAGCGGGAACTACACTAGGCCACAAGAAAAAATAAAACTGGCTAGAACGGAACGGACACTCCCACTCTGGACGGGTTAAGGTCACGATATTCGCCTACACAGTGGTCTCGAACGTCAAAATGCGAAATCGGTAGATTTGCCAAAAAATTTCGGTAGATTCATACCCAAAATCGGTATATTGTGAAAAAAACTATTATACCTGCTACTAAAAAAAATAAGGGCTACAATATGGTTTTCCATACAAACGAGCTCTGTTCCGAATTGGGAAATGATAAACTTCGCGTGTTTTTGTATGAAAATCCAATTCCTTTTTATTCCAACTGACACACGGCGAATAGGAAAAATTATACAGTAAAGTCCGCAAGTTGACTATTACAGCTTTCAAACAATATCAAATTTAAGTAATCACTTTAATGTTCCTAAATGATGAAATGTGTACTTACTTGTAAAAGTACAAGTAGAAAACAAATGAAAAATAAAGTATGAACTATCACTTTGCAGAGTCGTAGAGAATTCCCCTGTGAACAAATCAATCGAAACGGATTGCTAGTTCGATACGGTAAAATAATCGGAGAATTTCCTCATATTCTCAGAACTTCTCAGAAATCGTGAAAATATCTTTACATTTCGGTATTTCGGTAGGAGAGGCTCCATATCGGTAGAAATACCGAAAAATCGGTAGGTTCGAGACCACTGCGCCTACACGTTAAACGGGATAGGGCTGTCATGGCTGGCGTCACTACAGTCGCGTTTGCCTGTTTGAGCGTTCCGTACGATCTTAAAAACAAATTACAGTGGCGTCCAGTTATTGTAGTTACTTCGTTGTACGTACCTACAAAGAATTCAAAAACGATGCCACACTTAAGTTTTTTAGTTTGCCAAAAAATGATGATAGGTAAGTAATATTTTCTGAATATTATTTCGTTTTAGTAGGTACCTAATCAACTAGTGGCTCCGTGAGCTGTAGATCTCACGTTAAAAACACGCGCATGTAACAAACGTAGCATTTTTTGACAGTTGTCAAATTTAAAACAGTAATATCTTGGTAACTACTCATCCGAGAGTGATGGTGACCGTAAAGAAATGATAGGTGTTAGTAAGATTACACACCGGGCATCCAAACAAGCGTCGCGTTTCAATGGGGATGGAAACTGAGGAACTAATGGCGCCACAAGCGGTTGTACCAATACATTTGATTGGTTGTTTCAAATATCAAATGTCATTTGTGGCATATTTTAACCAATCAAAGTATTGATAGCGGTTAGATCGCCGATGGCGCCATCTGCGATTAGCTTTGCGTTGCCAACCCCATTATCTATTACACCGACGCTCCATAGTGACGTTTTTGCATACGCGCAACTGTATGCGTGAAGTCTAGAGCTATTGAATGAGCACACGGATCGGCACACGAAGTCGCGCGGTGGGCGCCGGTGGGGTAATGTAATTGATTGTGGGGCAAGGCAGAGTTTGACAGATGCCATCTGTCAAATTTAAAACAGCATTATCTCAAACAGTACTCATCCTGGACTGATGGTGTTTTTAGTGAAATTAAAGGTATTGATAAGATCTTTATTTTAGATGACAACTGTCAAATTTAAGTTTGACAAATTTAAATTTGACGTCTGTCACCTAAAATAAATATCTTACCAAGACCTGAATTTTGTTATTGAATTGACAAAAGAGGTCAGCATCCCTTCAGTGACAGGCCCTACACTTTTAGTCGTTGCGCCAACTATCAAAATTCAAAAGTCTCAGTCTTCAGTCTAGGCTGTTACAAGCACTTGTGAATGTCATAGAAGCTACGCCATCGGTTCGCAAACCCTAAGCGGGAGACCTTGTAACGAGAAGAACCGGCAAGAAACTCGTCAAGGGCTGCTTTTTTCTTCCTGTATATTTCATACAGAGTCGTCAACATTGAAAAATGAGCTCCACATTTAAAGTGAGGTCAGTTTCCATCACAATAATTAACAAAAGTTTGCACACAATGGGTAGGTAGGTTAAAATTAAATATATCTACTACATTCAGATAGGTAAATGTGAGAGTAAATAACTTTCAACTAGTTGAGAAATCACTCTGTCTGCTACTCGAACCAAAAAACACTTGAAGCAAGACATAAAAAGTAAAAACGCAATTCTTACAATTCAATATGCGTTAAGATAGGTACTCAGAAGCAGACCCATTCCCACTGGCAGCACCCGTTCACGAGCATGACGCATGGACCAGCCATCGCTTCGCTCAACCATATTTGAGGGAACGTAACGACCGCGCCCCACACGACACCACCGCAGAAATGATTAAAGAGAGCATGACATACTTAGGCTACCCATCCTAAGGCACCGAATTGAAAACTAATATCCAAAAGCTTTTCATAGGCCTTTACTTACAAAACTATAGACGAAAAAATATTACGAAAGCAAAATAATCATTTTAGTCATTAGCAATAAAAAAGTGAGAAATCAAAACAAGGATTAGTTATTAATTTTATGTTTTGAGTAAGAAGTGGCATAGATTGATAATATTAAACATGAAGAAAAAAAAATATATGCGACGCCCTTAGTACAAGCAGACTGAAGCAGACCCATTCCCACTGGCAGCACCCGTTCACGAGCATGACGCATGAACCAGCCATCGTTTCGCTCAACCATATTTGAGGGAACGTAACGACCCGCCTCACACGACACCACCGCAGAAATGTTTAAAGTGAGCATGACATACTAAAGCTAAGCTATCTATCTAGATTCTAGACGAACGGCGCGCGGCGGCTTTTTCGCCAACACAACAGGTGATGGCTGAATGTATAAACTAAATACTCTATCTATAATAATAACTAAAACTCTTTCTAAGTTATTCAGAGATGTTTCACAAAACTGGGGTGCAAGACAGTTCTAACAAAACCTGGTTTAATGTTTGTAAACCAATCACAATGCACCTTTTAATCCTTAAACGGTGGGACTAAACGTTAAACTGTCACTCTGAATAAGATTTGCGCTAAAATGGCGTTAGTCCGCAGTTTGACGCCATGTTAACTTTGGCCCTAGTTTAACGAACGCACACTGAATAAGACGGTATAGGTTGTGGTACTAGTCTGTTTTTAACAAATTAATAATTATTGTACATATTGTGATTAAACTGTGATATCTTTATGACAATCTTATTGTTAACAAAATATTTTTTTAGGTTTATTTGTACACTAGCTGATGCCCGCGACTTCGTATGCATGGATTGAAATAAAAGTAAAAATTACTCCGGCGTATTCATATATTCCGCATCATGTGTTCCAGATCTTCAATTTGTATACCTCAACAAAAAATGCTCATCAGGTTGAACAACTTTAGTTAAGGTGTCATTTTTATATTTCTTATAGTTTACCTGAACGATTATGGTTCTGCATCAGGTGTTCCAGATCTTAAATTTTTATACATCAACAGAAAATGCTCATCAAGCTGAACAGGGGCCCTACCGCCCAAGTGTCGTCGACTTCGCCGTCGGCTTCATTTGACAGATGGATGAGATACATTGCTACTTCTTTTTGGTACAAATAAAAACTTAGCAAAGACAAAAAGCAATGTATTACAATCATCTGTCAAATGAAGCCGACGGCGAAGTCGACGCTACTTGGGCGGTAGCCCCACTGCTTTAGTCGAGGCATCATTTTTATATTCCTTATAGTTTAGTTGGACCCTTATGATTCCGCATCTGCATCAGGTGTTCAATTTTCCAAAATAAATTATTCCCTAAACCAGCGATTCCCGAATTTTTTTGGCTACGGAACCCTTTTTGGTTCACTGTTTTTAGGCGGAACCCTAGCTCAAGTAAGAATAAGTAAACTAACCGTAGCTTTTTACTGTCGTAGAGGGCCAAGACGAAGACGGTTTCCCTGAGGTTTGGAACAAAAAGCGACGTCGTCAGTGAGAGAGCAAGAACCACCTTGGCACCGCACCGACAGGGCCCAACTTCATCCTGCGAGCTGCCTTACCGACCACGGCCGTGTACTTGTCCCGCCTGCACCATACCACCACAGCGCAGGACGTGATCGAGTACATAAAGAAGAAATCCAACTTATGTTTGAGAGTTCAGCCACTGGAGTCACGCCATAATACCAGTTTGTGGTGGGCATCCCGACAGCGAGGCTTTTCATAAGGGAGCACTTCTGGCCGCAGGGCATGGTATACAGGCGCTTCAGAGGAACGCTGCCTTGTGCCACCGATTCGACAAACAAAGTGTCAAATTGATAAATTTTTTATCAACATAATTTTAAGTTATGTACTAACAACATTGTTTTATAAATTATATATCTTTAGTTTTAAGGTATATATCTATGGGCCATCGTTGCCTGAATATAAATAACTAAATAAAAAAAAAAAAAGTGAAATCACACCAAACTGAGACTTTTTGGCTTGGTGTTTGCATCTTGTAAGTATCATGATGATGATGTCCTCTTATCCCTACATAGGGATCTCAGAAGGGACCTCCACTTCTTCCGGTCTTGTGCGGCCACCTCAAGATCTGTCCAGCCTTGACTGATTGAAGCAGCCTTTTTTCAACTGAGCGCCTCCAGGTGGTACGAGGGCGGCCGGGTTTTCTCCTGCCATGCGCTTGCCACTTTAGACCCTGTTTCGGGATGTGGTTGTCAGGCCTCCGTAACACATGACCAATCCAACGCCACTTCCTTAAAAGGACCACCTTGTCGATCGGCATCTGCGGAGCTACCGGCTTAAAACAATGAAGTTAATGTTAACTGTAATTTGACAGATGTATGTGATACATTGCTGCTTCGTTTTGGGACAAATAAAAACCTACCAAAGAAAAGCAGCAATGTATTACATCCATCTGTCAAATTACAGTTAAAATGAACTTCATTGTTTTTAGCCGGTAGCCCCGCTGGTCAGTTAACTCCCACAGCCTTGCATTGGAGATGGTTCGTGGCAACCAGATTCCCAGTATCCGCCTAAGACATTTGTTGACCAATATCTGTAACCTAGCGGTGACTCCATTTTTGACAAGCCAGGTTTCGCATCCATAAAGAAGAACCGATTTGACGTTGGAGTTAAATATTTTCATTTTCGTGCGGCGTGTTATTATTGAGGACGTCCACACAGGGTCCGTACCGGCTAACGCATCGAACTTCGATAAGTCTGCACGGCTTCAAATTAAAACAGATAAATCAAGCTTCAATCAGGCCAAAATGGTGAACCCCAATTCATGATGTCACAAGAACATCGATATCTTCTAAATAACTTCGGCAAATAGTACAATACGAAATTCCTTATTTCGATTTATCTGTTTTAAGTTGAAGCTCGGCAGACTTATCGAAGTTCGATGCGTTAGCTGGAACGGCCCCTGGTTTAAGCTGCACGTAGGAGGCTCGGGCTTTGTTTATGCGAGCTTCTACATCTGCATCTGATTCTGCGCCTCCCAGGGGGTCCATCACGTTTCCGAAATACTTGAAAAGCTCTACTTGTTCGACGGCCTCGCTATTAACGTGTATGGTAGTTACATCTGAGGTGTTTAGGCACATGCCTTTTGTTTTCTTGCGGTTTATGCGCAGGCCCTCTTTAGCAGCAGCGTGAGCGAGGTCGTCGGTCTTGGACTGAAGATGATCTCGTGATGTTGCTAGTAAACACAGGTCATCCGCGAAATCGATATCCTCAAGGGTATTCCCATCAACCAAAGGTAATCCTCGCTTTGCCTTGTCAGTTACTCGGCGCATCACGTCATCCAAGACTATTACCACAGTTTAACTCCATACAGTTGTTAAACGCCTTTGATGTTGGACGACGCCGCCCGTGTAGGTACTTACGCAATCAGCCGCAGATGTGCAAGGGTTGTCAAAATAGAAAATAAATGTGATTAATAAGTAATTATTTATTAACAACACACATACACACGAATTTTCGCATTTATAATAGTAGGTAGGTATTAGTAGAAAATAGGATTAGTGATTAGTAGAACAAGGATATAAATAATCTAACATTACGCGATCAGTGTTCAAGTGCCTATAGCCCGTGCGCAAAGCGTAGGTATGTAGGTAAGTCGGTAGGTACCTATATCAAATATACTCTAAAAGTGGTACCTAGCTTGCTTTTAAGTACTTACTTTAACAGAACGGCCGCGGTGTCATTAACTAATTAATAGTGTTCAAGTACCTAGTAGCACAGAAAATAAATTAGTAGGTACCTATATAGGTAGGTACCACCAGTGTAATACGTAAATTTCTGGTGCACACAAGGTCGTAGGTACCCAACTATTTTGTGATCATAGCAACACGCACGATATGCTTATGTACCTAGTTCCTACATACCTACCAAATATATAATCATTATATTATATTATTTATTTCACAAATCTACTTGAAGTTATTCTTTAGCTACAATAAAATTTTACTATAAAACTGCACACCACCTAAGTACCTAAAATAAGTACCTAACTAACAGCACGAGATGATGATTGGTTAAGTAGGTAAGTAATACGAAATTACTTATAGGAATAAATAAACTTACCTCGCATCACGGGGAAATCTATGAAATTTTAAGTCCTTGTTGTATGTCGCCGTCGAGGCACATCCGTAAACGGAACAAGTGTGCACCATTATAATTATGTACGATAGTAAAATTGTACCTAATAAACCATAGCGACATAAAAGTTTTTTAAAATGGTCGCTCGTAATGCGTGATTTATTCGGTCGCGTCACTCGCGCCGGCCTTCCGCGTTCGAGTGCCCAAACCATAGTAGAATCAAATTCTACTATGCCCAAACTCGGCGAGTTTAGGTACTCCGAGCCGCGCCGCCCGACCCCCTCGAGACCCCCTCCGTTGCTCTGCGCAAGTACATTCATTTTTCAACTGTATGGAGTTAAACTGTGCTATTACGAACAACAACGGTGATAGTAGGCATCCTTATTTTACTCCGGCAGTCACTGGTATCGGCTCTGAAAGTTGCCCGTTGTGCATCACTCGGCAAGAGGAACCCAAATAAAGGCATCTAATTACTTTTGTGACCTTGTCTGGTATACCTCTTCAAATATGCGCCATATACTGGACCATATCTGTGCAAGATCGACCCGCTCTAAAAACACTCTGTTCTTCTCTTACTGTCTTATTCAGAGATGTTTCACAAAACTAGGGCCTTACTATGAAATCATAAAGCAGGACTTAAATTGAACTGCCTTACTTTTTCGTACCATGACCTCGATTTTAGCTCGAGTTTAGTTCATAAGCAGTCCTGTTTAAGGCCTGCTTTTACACTTTTTAGGGTTCCGTACCAAAATGGTAAAAAAGGAACCCTTATGGTGTGACTCAGTCTGTCTGTCTGTCTGTCACAGCTGGCTATCTCGAGAACTACTAATAATATCACTACAAATTTGGAACAGTTTAAAATGACATTTGCCCAACTATTTTGCAAATAGGAAAGAAATAAAAAATAAATATCTTTTTTACAACGGGGACTGAAAAGGGGTTTCAAAAATTTGAAGTGAGGTGACTAGGGCATGTGGGGTATCATATGAAAGAGCACCGTTTGCACGTTTTTAATCATTTTTTCTTTTTTTTAGGCCGCATAGTTTTCGACTTATGATGAAAAAAGTAAAAAAATGATCGTTCCCCCCCTTATCTCCAAAGTTTGCAAAGAGAAAAATATGAAATAATTTTATGTAATAGCAGTTTATATAAAGATTACAGGAAAAATAAAACGATTTCTCAATATAGTATACTTTTTTGAAATTATCAAATTTCTAAAAAGTTAACATTAGTTCCACTATAGGTCAAGAGATGGTGCTGACGTAAATCTGCAATAATAATTTTATTATTCTACTCTGCTGTGTATTTATTATGATAGTACGGAACCCTCGGTGCGCGAGTCCGACTCGCTCTTGACTGGTTTTTTTTACTTATATGTTTTATTACTTATATGTATGGATAAAAGGATTAACCTGTGATGTTTAACACTATAACATTTTCGAATACCTAGTAAGTAGAATTACTTATATTAGTATAGTATTATATTATTATCTATGGTACTAGTCTGTTTTTCAACAAGTCATTAATATGTACATTATTGTGATTGAACTGTGATATTTAATATTATTATTGTTATCAAAATAACTTTTTAGTGTCACACCTTAAGCGTTAATAAATCACACCTTGCTGAACTGATTTCCTGAAGTTTTATTTGCTTAAAAAAAAAAAAAAAAATATTAAAAACACTATTGCCCTGCCAAAAACGAACTAAAAAGTTAATTAAAAAAACAAGTGTCATTGCAGTCAGGGGACCGTTTTGTGAAACAATTTTTAATCAAAGAGTTCCCCCGACTGCAAAGACACTTGTTATTTAGTTAACTTTTTAGTTAGTTTTTGGCAGGGCAGTCGTATTTTTTATAATAATTTTTAAATTTATTTAATTTATTTTACACATTTAAGGGACAAATGATATAGTTTTGGAATGTGCGCTTTTCATTTGATGCCCATATTGTAATAAATGAAGAAAAAAAAATTTTTTTTCTCATTTAAAAGTGGCGTCGTAAAGTCGCCATATTGACTTTAAAAAAATATAGCCAGTGTCACTCGGAATGATGTAAGGATTCTAACGATACCCCATACATCTAAATCCGTTAAGCCATTTAGAAGTTATGGTGGAATAAAGAAACTCATATACCTTCAAACATACATGAACCCTGAACACATATACACTCCTTTTTTGAGCAGTCGTGTAAAAACCTAAAAGTAATGTGCTACGATACGCTACAAACAATCTCAGTAAACTTCAATACGATGTCCGCAAAAATAATACTTCATGGTCACCCTAGTTTATTTACATACAAATTTTAACCTCGAATTGCATCGTAAATACTGCAGTGATTGGTTTCAGATAAAGCTAGATCCTCAGTGACGGAAATTCTTTTTAATATTAATTGCTTTACAACATGCGTGAGGCAAAATTCACCAGACAGTGTGACGGGTCGAAATATTGTTTTCGCTTTTTCTATTGATGTGTCGTTACGCGAACGGCTTTGAAGTGTTATATACTGTCACTTATCAAACGTGACGCTGTTAGACTGCTTCATTTGGCTCCAAACGGTTTAGTTGTCGATATTTTGACAAATGAAAACTGGTACAGACGGTTCTGTATGTGCCTTGTTTAAACAACAATTTTATGAGATCTGTTCTGTTTTGTATGATGTTCGAGTGTTAAATCTTATTTATTTTTGCGTCACTGAGCATCTAGGAAGTAAAATTTGACTTTCGTTTGCTAGTTTTTGTTATTTCCAGCATACATAACCTTCAGCGTCATCTCGTCTGTGCCATGTTCAAACATCAATCATTCATAAACCCTTGCGTCACGTTTGTTCAGAATACCAAAATAAGAAATTGTTTATCCGTCACTGAAGGTTTTTATAGCTCACAAGCCAGAAGGAGTAAGGCACATACGAGGTGACGATCATAGGTTGTTGGACCAAAGCGTAGACAGAGAAACCTGACCAAAGTATATTATTATTCTGCGGTATAATGTAATAAAGGATAAAGGCACAGAAGAAATAATCAAGTACGTTGTAAAATGTGTAATGTAATGTATAAATGTAGTAACACTTATTGTTAAAATCATTAAATACTAACAACTATTCTTTACATTAATGAATTTGTAAAAGGTAAAGTGATTTCTTCTGAGTGGGAACTTTCTGATTCATTTTGTCAGTGCATGAGTGCGCTCAGGAGTTTTTGGCGCCATTTATTCGAGTTCGGTTCGGTGACTGTTTTAATTATTTACAAATTGATTCATAGTGGATATTGTGTCTTAAAATTGGTGCAGTTTTGTGGTACAAGTGTCTACGCAACTGAACAATATGTGGGATAATTGAAATAGGCGAGATCTTGGTTGTGTTTTACTGTAGTGGTACTCGGCAGAACTTCCCGAGTAAACTGTCTTGATATACTTGGTGCCAAATGCTCCAAGCGGCATTGGAATGCAATGCACCCGCATTCTAATGTAAACTGAAACAATCTACCAAAGAGAATGTAAAAAACTAGCGTTTTACAATCTACCACTGATCTATTCAACACTTGACTCTGGCAAAAATTACTTCCAAGAAGAATGTAGATTGCCAAAACAAAAATAAGAAGAAGAAGAAGAGTGCGCTCAGCGATTATCGTAGACAGAGAAACCCTGTCTACGGCGATTATATTCTCTTTGCTCAGTGCTAGTGCCATCTATCAGTCTATTCTTATAACTGCACCTGAGAAGCAAAATAATAGATGGAGCCAACTACCTACTTTGTTTTGTTGTTAGTTTTTTTATCAAATTTATTCAGTCCCCCGCGAGTAGAAAGAAAGATACTGTGTTATTCAGTCTTGCAAAGAAGTACCTACCAAAATGCGTACGGTACTAATTCTACTAGTAAGTACCTACCTATAGTACCTACCTACCAAGGCCAGGGCAATTTTCATCGTCATAGGTAGCAGCAGAGCAGCCTTCCTAAAGTACAAGTTATCGAAATTGCAATCACTCAGCCTCCTTTTCATTTTAACTAATTATTTATTAAGTACGTTCCGCCTAGTAGCTAACGTTATAGCTACCTACACTACACTTTTAGTATTCATTCTTTGCTCGTGGTTCTACTATGGTTCTAGGTAGGTACCTTCCTGTAGAAATAAGCAGTAGGACCACGGCGGCGTGGGAGGGATGGAGGCTAAACTCGAAATTGCAATTGGACACTTTAGGAGAGTCCTGCTGCGACTATACTTTTAGTTAGTTTATGTACCTACTCAATAATGCTATCGACACAGTTTAACAAATGGAGTTAAACTGTGCTATCGATGTGGTGTACACGTAGTGATCTGGTAGCGAATTACGCAAGTCTGTTGCTAACAATTCTCTATTGAAATCGCAGTTGCATTGCTGCTTTAAGTAAGATAGTTGTCACATTGGTTCTTACTAAAGCAGCAATGTCACTGCGATTTCTGTCAAAGTTGATTGCAACAAAGTTAGATAATCAGCCCCCTGAATACACTTTTGAAAATCTTGTCTAGAGGGTTTAAAGAATCTGCCATATTACATAATCTGCCGTTTCCAGAATCTGCCATTAATTTAGCGAAAAAAGGAAATACCATTATCCTTCTAGCTCGGAGAGCCCTGCTGGGCTGGTTAACCATGATACTCTACATCAGGGGTCATCAAATAGCAGACCGCGGTCCGAATCCGGACCACCCCGCCGACCAATGGTTTTCAGTTTTGGTAGCCAGTTATCATCTACCAAACGGACCGCGAAAGATTTATATTTGTTATAAACGGACACGCACCGAAACTAATTTTTGATCCCTACTCTAAAACAAACTTTAAAATCTGTAGTCAAGTCAAGCACAGTGTGACATCCATTAGCTGTGTGAGAGAGAGAGCCGAAGTAGATGCGATCTTTTTAGCTACAATGTGGCTACGATACTAAAATATTATTGACGTATTTTATCGTAGATTATGACCCACATGTGAACAAGTAGCATTCCATGTTCCTAGTCAGCGCTTAATAATGCGACCTTACTCTTTATGATATTCCGAGCATGCGCTAAGTTAGCCTGGTTAAGGCCATCGCTTTCTTTCTTACGTGTAACCCCCCCTAAGGGCTTGTGATTGTGATATAATTACCCACTTGCGCAAGAGTGGGTTGGAATGTGACCGTAACACTAAACTGTTACCTACATAGGTACTTTGCTTAGGAAAAGTGGTACAAGATCTTTGGTGTGGTTTCGCGTGATTTGTATGTACGGTCAGCAACGAAAGTTGTTTAACACCTTAGTACTTTGTCATAGTAACTTTTTTGACTAATGTTTCAAACCGTAAGACACCTGTTAAAAAAGTTGCTATGATAAAGTACCAAAGCGTTAAGGGACTTTCATTGCTGAACTTAATGTCTTGTTTATCCTACAAAAACATTGACTGTAATGTAAGCAATTGTTATAAAGTTGATATTTTCATGTAGGTACCGTGTATGTAAAGTCAGGCAGGCTCAGATTGAACACTTAAGTAGGTAGCAGATAAGTTAACTAAATATAGGATAGGTAACAGCCGGTAACGAAGTTTACATTTAAATTAAGTACCTACTTACTTAACACTTTTAATTAGTTAAGTTAGTTTAATAATTTAATCTCAATTTTCTTAATTAACGCAATAAATATTTCACATAGTCTAAATAGCATTTAGACCAGAAAACGTTTCGTTGCACGTTGCGGAGACCACCACGGTGTTGGTTATTTTAAATACTTTACTTACACATATTTCCCAAGTTTTCTAAAGTCTTCTAATACCTCTTATTACATGGTTCAGTTGCTTTTCAATTGGGATAAATCAACCAAATTGAATCATGTAAACACTTGTGCAACCATACCTACAAAATTACAGTATATTCAGGTTTTCTCGAGAATTAATGAACCGATTTTAAAATTTCCAAATATGTGACCAATTTAGGTACAAACCTGATGGATAACGTTTGAATCAGTTCAATCAGTCCAGCCGTTTTCGAGTAATCGGTAATGCCGGCATTACATATTCGCTGAGCATCGGCACAATTCATCGTACGTTGCCGGTTTCGTAACAAATGCTTCAAAGAGATTCTTTCAAAACCGGCAATGTATGATGAATTGTGCCGATGCTCGGCGAATATGTAACGCCGGCATGACATACAAAAAAATAAACATACAGACGAATATACAACGTGTTAATGCATTAACGCAAAATGAGAATATCGTTTCATCGGACCATCAAACTGAATAACTTTTACTATGGGACTAACTCTGAAATCGCGAAAAAAAAAACAGCTGCTTCATACATTTTTATACTTTCGTTATTAATATTTGTATGAAACAGCTGTTTTTTTTCGCGATTTCAGAGTTGGTCCCATAGTAAAAGTTGTTCAGTTTGATGGTCCGAAGAAACGGTTTTCTCCTTTTGCGTTAATTCATTAACATGTTGTATATCCTACTCCTGTTTTGAAGTCGGTTAATAAAAGTGGATATAAAATTTCTATTTTAGTAGCAATAGAGGCGGCTATTTCACCGCTCAATATCCGTGCTGAGGCCCGCAGCGTCGTACGTAGCTAGGGGCCGGCAATTGGCGTTTGCCAGGGGCGCAACCTTCGCCCTTAATTTGCTGACCCATAGCTAGAAAATATGTTTATTAGTTTTGGGGCGCAAAATTCAAATCTTGCCAAGGGTGCTCATACCCTAGCTCCGACGCTGCCGAGACCTATACCTAATTCAATAACATTCTTCAACAGAATTTTCTTAATTTTCTTCAATTTCCTGCGCCTTTCAACCTTAATTATAATAAGCACACGCATTAAGTTGAGGTTAAGGTCAATCTAACATTAATAATAATACCTTTGAGTATGTGTCCGTGTGCGCCATTCATCTTGTTTTGACAATCGCTACCCGATGCCTTTGTTCTAAAGGTTAACCTATGATACCAACTCATGGCTTCAAGATTGTATCCTTTGCTCAAACAAATTGTTCTGAGAAATTTTATCTAGTTAAGAGTAGCTTTGCAAGCATTTAATGTCAAGGTGTAAGTTGCGATCCAGTTTATCTGTGACTGATCTAATTGTAATGAAAGGTTGCTTAATAAACATACGACATTAATAGAGGGAATGTTAACGTTAAAATTAACGTTATTTATTAACATAACGTTAATGTTAAAATTAACGGTAAAAAGAGTAAAAATTAACGTTAAATTTAACGTTATTTACTGTAATAACGTTAATTTTAACGTTAATTTAACGTAAATTTTAACGTTAATTTTAAAATTAACGTTATTCTAATTAATAACGTTAATTTTTTACCAATAATTGTACCGGTACTAAATTTAACGCTATACTTAACGTTAATTTTACCGGTAAAATATTTTTAACGTTATTTTTACCGGTAAATTTACCGATAAAATGTTTTAACGGTATTTTTAACGTTATTTTTTTATATCGTTATTTTTTTTAACGGTATTTCAAGCCCTGAATAGAGCCTCATGTTTAAATTACCATTACTTCATTACGGTAATGACTTGTGTATTGCTTTAAAACGTAAATTAACCATTTGAGTTTCGCTTGTGGTATGGTTATTATTATACTTGGTCCAGTTTAAATAAAACAAAGATTTTTAAGAAAACGTACTTTTTTAAAACAAAATGCCTCAAAGTTGACATAACTTTTCATTTTTACCCGACTACGGGTTAAAAAAACGGAGGGTAGGTAGGTATATGATTTTTTAATACTCTACTCTTGTAAAAATACTAGAAAATATTACAAAAATACCCTAAGGATCTTTTGTACTTCAGACTTTTAAGGTTTAGCACAGTACTTATAATAGGATGTAGGTATTTCCGTTATTTTCCGTAGTAATAGTAAATAGATGAAAATAACCTCACTTCTGCATTTTTTCGATGTTTTTAGTTGTTTTTTCATCATTATCTCCAGCACTATTATCTTTCTTGAAAAAAAATTATTGGATCAACTGCACAGTACGTTAAAGTATATTTTGATATAGAATTTAATCCGTTTCCGCTATTATTTACGCCAAACATATGGCCCGCGACAAGCGCTTTTGATGATATTCTGATTTTTTTTTACAATCATCTGTGAGGTTTATACGCAAATTAATACTTGTAGCAACTACATAATCTCTTTAGCTTGTCATATGTTTTTTTTTGTGGTTACAACTTTACGTTTTCTATATAAAAATATGGCCCGCGCAAACCATGTTATCCTATCATGGACCCTTAAGTGAAAAGATATTATATTTAAATATAAAAAATACGTATAGGAATATAGTCCAACTGGTTACACGATGAGGCCTCTTTGAATGATTTTTCTCACTAGCTCAACTGTACCGAATATAAAGAGAGAATTTATGATAGAGCGAAGCCTGCGCTGTCCAAAAAAAATTAAAAAACTTTACTGCTTTCACACTAGGTTGTTAAAAACTGATTAATAACTACTTTCTTTATTTTCAGTAATAGAGTTTATGAATAATTTATTTGTTAAGTATGTGTTATTTAAAAATCTTAAAATAAAAACTGGCCAAGTGCGTGTCGGGCCACGAGTAGTAGGGTTCCGTAGTTACATTATACCATACCATATTTTAATACCGCTATCATTTTTCACCTGAAAAAATAACTTTGTTTTTCACAGTGTTTGTATGAACAACAAAGTTATATTTGCTGTTTTGGAAAATGTACTATATTTCGAAAACTTATTACTGTATCTCGTTCAAACCAATTTTCGTTGAAAGTGTTTGTTAAGATATATAGCATATATTTTTTTATGATTTTTCACTCTCTTACTTTAAAAGTTAAAGGGGGGGGGGGACGCATATAAGCAAAATCTAACTCTCGAGTTTTGATGGTGATCTCTGATTGGTCAAGAAACTCAGTAGTTAGGTTTTGCGCGCAAACTCTAACTCCCCAGTTTCGCGCTAGTTCGATAGTGATCTCTGATTGGTCAAAAAATTCAGTAGTTAGGTTTTGCCCGCAAACTATAACTCCTGAGTGCGCATCCACCAATGAGCGTGCTTCAAAATTCAATTGTCTTTGAACACGACTGTGGTAGAATATTTTACTTTTTAAAAATTACTTCTAATCTTCCAAGTTTTTGCGAATATAATCCAGTATACCCAGATCTGAACGCAAAAGTTTTTTTACTGCTAAACTAAATATCCTTGCCCATGAAATTGACGTTTTGTATGGAGAATTTTTAACAAGTTGCATAACATTTTTCACAATTTATTTAACAACTGTGAACGCTATTGCAACAAAACTTTTCTGTAAGTACAAATGTTTGAACATTAAGATAACCTAGGCAACATAATTTACTCAAAAAAATAAGTTTAGGCTACGTTACAACAGATTAAGAGGTCATTTTTGCCAACAAAAAAGGAGTCACAGAACACTAAAATTACATCCGATTATAAGCATAATCGTCAACTTCATAGTTATATAGCCGTAATATCCAGCAACAGATAAATAATTTAAATCACTAAAGTTATATGGTTCTCTGTGTGTGAGAAAAAAACGCCAATTTCATAGGTATGGACCCAATATTATAATTTGGAAAACTGTAGCATATGCCAAGTTCTCCAATCCATATGCTGAATAAAATTGACGAAATTGATTGTCAAGAAAACCAAACCTGCGTCGCAACGAATCATAATTGCAACTTAGTACCTACTTAAAGTGCATTCTTACTTGTCCTATTTGGTTGCGTTATGCCGTTGTGAATTGCCTGAAAACACGCTTTGGTGGACGCCAGAATCATCGACACGAATTGACACGATGAAGAAGAAGACTTCTCCTGTGTTTGGGTTAAAACGTTTGAGAATAAAACAATAGGTACTTAAATAAACAAAATAATAAATATTTATTACGCAGAAACATTCTTAAACAATTTTTCTCTAATTCAACATTTTTATTCTTAATCTCAATACAGTACCTAGTGTAAGGTTAAATGGTTTGAAGGTATTCGCCTTTCTTTACACACTAACGTAATTTTTTTGGTTTATCGCTTATCTGTAAACACCTTATTATTTCAGTAGGTACAGCCAGCAACGGAAATTCTTGAACATAATTTGATTTATTTTTTTCCTAATCATAATTAAGTGCCATAAATTACTGATGAAAATATATTGCAAAACATCTTGTTATAACTAAACCAGCAAAGTCCCTGAAATCAGTTATACCATTACACGCTATACATTACTACTGGCAAAAAAAATAAAGATGAAAACTCAGTAGTTAGAGTTTGCGGGCAAAACCTAACTACTGAGTTTTTTGACCAATCAGAGATCACTATCGAACTAGCGCGAAACTGGGGAGTTAGAGTTTGCGCGCAAAACCCAACTACTGAGTTTCTTGACCAATCAGGGATCACAATCAAAACTCGAGAGTTAGATTTTGCTTATATGCGGGGGGGACACGCATTTTACCACTTTGGCAGTATATATATTTCAAACGGTTGACTTTGAGAAAAAATAGTCTTAGGAACCTCAATGTCATTTTTAAAGACCTATCTATAGACACCCCACAAGCATTGGTTTGATGAAAAAAAATATTTCCTGTTTCAGTTCCATGTATGAGGAGCCCCCCTTAATCTTTTATGTTTTTTATTTTTGTGAAAAAATCGTAAAGCGGTTCACAAAATACATCTACCTACCAAGTTTCAACTATGTAGTCTTAATACTTTCGGAATAAAGTGGCTGTGACATACGGACGGACAGACAGACAGACAGACATGACGAATCTATAAGGGTTCCGATTTTTGCCATTTTGGCTACGGAACCCTAAAAACCACCTCGTCCTGACGCGTAAGGACTAAGGAGTCTCTACAAAGTTACTCGTAAATACAATAGCAGAAGAAACCTGTATTTCACTTTTTATAACAAAACGACCACGTCAGTAAATCGTTTTATCTAATTTTATCTAACAAGAAACGTCACAGGGAAGTGACCTCTAGGGATCAGATATTTGAGCACAATACGCCCGTCGGACTCGAACCTTGACCCGCCGGCCTTTGCGCCTTAAAACAATTACTGAGCGATGAAAGGCTGACCATTCGAGTTAATGCTGCGTGCGGATTACAGCTTTGTTGCGGAATTTATTAAGTATGTGGGTAGCCTGCAAAGGGGAATAAAACTCAGTTTTTGAATGGGCTTAACAGTAGCGTATCTGAATTTTAATTTGTAGTTTTTAAAAGTAAGTAAAAATATTGTATTTTATAACATATTTGCTCGTAAAGGGTCTCTAATTACACCAATTTCAATATCGTATTGCATCTCATTACGAACTTGTGCTGTAATGTAAAGTAAAACGCACGGTTTCCTTGATAAACCGTGCGTTTTACTTTACATTACCGCACGGTTTGATGCTTCGTCTAAAACGAACGGTACTTTTTTAAATCTTAGCAAAGAGTTTTTATGTCAGAAAAGAGGTCAACATTTTATGAATAAAATTAACTTTGGGAGATAAAATATAATAAATAAACATTTAATTATTTAATTTAATTAATTTTAACAGTAAATTACAATTATTTATCTGTAACAAAAACACTAAAATATTAATTTACTTTATTAGTAATACTGGCTGTTTTTTATGCCTTTGCCTTAACAAAAGCGCTGATGAGCATAGCTAATTTAAACAAGTAAAAATTATTCCACGCGCTTTCTTTGCTTTATTGTTTTTATTTGAAAATGTCGTCAAGTAGTGATGAATTTATTAATTCGACACCGCCAGAAGTCTCCGAGGCAGCGAAAAAGGCTACTCTAAGCCTCTACCGATAGATACTTACAAGCGTATCAAAATTTCATCATTTGATATGGAAGACAAGCAAAGGTGCAAAGTCCGAGTTTTATTTATTTCCTCGCAAATATGTTATAAAACGTCGTATGACATACGTGCGCTTTGATAATTACAGCCTCTGCTTTCTTGTAACCCTCGCCTACGGCTCGGGCTAGCAATATCGCCTCGGCTGTAATTTTCAACTTACCGCACTTATATCATAATGTACTATTAACTCAAATCTAAGAAAACGTAATGTACGTCCTAATGACCCGTGGACCCACTGCATTACCCACTGGAGGGTCGGACGGGAAATTGCGTTTCCCGTTGCACTAGAGTTGGGATTGAGATTTAAATGCAATAGGTACCTAACTTAATTTTTTTGCTTTATTTAAGTATATGGCGTTACTTGCCCTCGGCTTGTAAAATTGACGATTAAAGAGCTTTTAGCACCTTTTAGAAATGTATCGGAAGTTAGAATAATGTATTTCTATTTAACTACAATTAGTTTCTTCCTCTTTTTAAATTACCTACTTTAATTTTACTAAACACCAAAATTGTGCAATTATTAGTAATAGTGTTTAGAACATTATTTCAAAGTTTATGGGTTATAATGCCTTAAAAGCATTATGGCAGGGTCAAACCTAAATGCGGGCGGGGCAGGAAAACAATAGTTGTGTACGGAAACACTGTGATATCGATTAATTAAAATCGATTATCAAGTCCATTTAAGGATGTAGATGCATTAGCTTTGAAGTTCAAGGGCTTGGCGAGATTTTATCGAAAGCTGAACTATGTCTATTGTTTATAAAAAGTAATAAAATGTTAGTAACTACGGCAATATAATTGCTGAAAGAAGTGCTTTATTGGTGACGTCGTCGTGGGAAGATGCATAATTCCGAGCGTTGAAAAACCCATTCCATCGGAAAATTGTCGCCTGTTGCGATACACCTAAATTCTGAATAAATCATTATCTATCTATCTAACAGTTTAGTGCTTTCTACTGCGACTACTACGGAATGCACGCTAACTTCGCTCGGTCAATTAAGTGATCAGTTTCGGAAGGTACGAGGAAAGGTCCAAAAGTTCGTGGAATGGAGGCAATGGAGGATAAGAAGTAAGAATTAAAAATCAAAAATATTTTTCCTTTGCAATGTATACTTCCTTAACTCTTATTCTACGCTTATTCTGTTCATTCACCCTGATTTGGTGGTCAGATGGTTTATTCCGTTTATCCACCCTGAAACAGCCACCCTAAGGTGGATACTCGGTAAACGCATGTCCATCTATCTATCTATGATGGGGTGGATGGATAGATAGACACGCGTTTTCCGAGTATCCACCTTAGGGTGGCTGTTTCAGGGTGGATAAACGGAATAAGCCTAGATTACGAAGGAGAGTTGGCCCCATAGTAAAAGTTGCTTGTAATCATGAGTGGAACCACCCCACGGCGGGAACCAAATGATTAAAATTTCAGCGTGTATATTTCAATTTAACAGATTTCGCACTCCAGATAGATAGCTATTCAGATTTCAGTTGATTTGTATTAAATGAATACGTTTAATATTAGACTGATTGCAAAAGGCTAATTCGATAGTCCGGTCAACGTCACGGTGACTCAGTAGTTATAGCAACTTCCGGGATACTTATAAACTGAGGGCCTATTGAGATTCGCAATTATTTTACGTTTATCGATCGATTTACATCAATTCGTATTTTATGCCTGTTTATATCGCAATTCGAGAAGTTAATATGAACACAAAGTTTTACCCGAAGATAATTCAACTAAACAGTGGTGGCCAGATAATAGGGTATTTTCCAAATTTTTGAAAACTGTTTATATTTAAAGATTGGGATGAACAATTCAATAGGAAAATAAAAATAAATTAATTTATGACTTTTTTTCTCCATTAACCCAATTAAAATCAAATTTATTTTTAAGGGTTTTGAATTTACTGCCAAAACGCTCGGTTCGATGACGTCTACTGTGTGACGTCAACTTTGTGTACCTAAATCATAGAGTAATTGTTTACACAAAGTTGACGTCACACAGTAGACATCAACGAACCAAGCGTTTTGGCGGTAAATTCAAAACCATTAAAAATAAAATTGACTTTTGGTTTAATGGAGAAATCTTTAAATATAAGCAGTTTTATAAAATTTGGAAAATATCCTATTAAGGACACCAGTCGATTTTGATACAAAGGAGGTAACTTTGAAGCCTTCGTTATTGCCTTGCCTTTTTACCCGACTGCAAGGAAAGGGTTATGTTTTTCACGCGTATCTTGTATGTATGTTTGTATGTACTTAATAATTAAGTTTATTTGAATAAAGCTATTTTTGATTTTGACTTTGACTTTGTAATATTTTTTATTACTTCATATCTTTCAAACGGCTGAACGGATTTCTATGTTTAAGACTCCATTATGCGAAATATTTTGTCTCTGTCTTTTTCTTTACTAATAACTAAAATAACCTCACTTCATGGACCTTATACATCGGAAGGACTTTTTCGATGTTTTTCGTTGTTTTTTCATCATTATCTTTAGCACAATTATCTTTCTTGAAAAAAAGTTATTGGAGCAACTGCACAGTACGTTAAAATGTATTTTGATGTAAAATTTAATACGTTTCCACTATTATTTACGTCAAAAATATGGCCCGCGACAAGCGCTTTTGATGATACTTAGATTTTTTTTACAATCATCTGTGAGGTTTATATGCAATTTAAAGTAACCACTAGATAATCTCTTTAGCTTGTCGTATGTTTTTTTTGTGGCTACAACTTTACGTTTTCTATTTAAAAATATGGCCCGCGCAAATCATGTTTTCCTATTATGGCCCCTTAATATATCGTTAAATTTGTCTTGTCAGCCCAAGTGTTCGTAGGTAAGTGGTGTTAAAAAAAGCTGTACCTACGGTGTAAAAATCAGCTGTTTCATACAAAAATTAATAAAAAAATATATCAAATGTATGAAACAGCTGATTATTTTTTCGCGATTTCAGAGTTAGTCCCATAGGGAAAGTTGTTCAGATTGATGGTTTCTACTTACCATATTCGGCATTAGGGGTATTTTTGTAACACGGTGTATAGTAACTAAAAAGGTAAATAAAAAAATAAAAAAAACCCGCTTGCATCAAAATACAAGTCAACTGAAAAGATGGAAACAAGATTAAATATTACAGGCAACATAATAACATGCAGTCGGAGGCATGCATATAGAAAGTGACATTAAGTTATGCCTCCAACTCTTCTCCAACTGCATGTTATTATGTTGTCTTTAATATTTAATCTTGTTTCCAGCTTTTCAGTTGACTTGTATTTCGATGCTGGCGGGATTTCTAGTTTTATAAATTTATTTTTTTAGATCTCTTTTAAAAACGCGTTTTTTATGTAAGTATATTATTTTTTTACTTTTTAGTTTTTGAGTTTTTCAGAGAAGTTTAAGAGGATTGATGACTTTATCAGTAACCATAATAAAAATACATTAAAACGATACAGATTTTTCATATTTTCATAGTCTATTATGTAAAACGGTTGGTATACATTTTTCAGACAAGATTTCGTGATACTAAGTCTGTTCACCAAGATCGGGAAGACCGCATCATATTATTATTAGTACCGTACTTCTTGTATAAAGTTCGGAGTATCAGGAGTACTCCGAACAGTACTACCGTGAGGAGTACCACCTGGCAGGTATGGGTGTTTGGGCCCTCTAGGCATTTCTTTCCGCCCCTGGTCTTCATGTAGATTGACTTTTTTAAACGGTTGAAACGAGTCTGCTTTCTCCAGAAATATGACAACTGATCGTATTTCATCTAGGACATAATAGTGTTCCAGGCTGGAAATAAAAAACAATACAGGTATGATTCCGATCTCGGCAGCAAGCAGCAGTGCTGCCGCAGCACTACTGGTCCCCATACATGATCTATAGGTTTATATGAGATTACATTCCGAGTTCGGCGACACTGCGCGCAGCAGTGCTGCCGCTGCATTGCTGCCGAGCTCGGAATGAAATCTCATATCTATTGAGAATGTATGGGGACCAGTAGTGCTGCGGCAGCACTGCTGCGGCAGCACTGCTGCGGCAGCACTGCTGCTTGCTGCCGAGATCGGAATCATACCTTTACAATTAGGGCAATTAGGCTGCGACCGCAGTGATGCGGCGATGATGGTGAATTTGCAACGCGACGTGCGGCGATTTCGTGAAAAAAACTTCTATTTACCTATACACGCTGAAATTTGAATCATTTGGTTCCCGCAGTAGGGTGTTTCCACTCTTGATTACAAGCAACTTTTACCTTAATGTATGGAACAGCTGATTTTTTTCGCGATAGCAGAGTTGGCCCCAAAGTAAAAGTTGCTTGTAATCATGAGTGGAACCATCCCACTGCGGGAACCAAATGATTAAAATTTCACGTAGTTAACAAGAAATTAGTATACACGTTACCTACTATAATCGTATCCCCTTATTCCTTTCTGAATCTGATTCGTCAATATTTTTTTATCTATTTTTATTTAGAGGCCTTTATCTATTTTAAGTATGTCAGCATCATCATACTCTTATCAAAATAACTAACAATCATAAATATAAGGGAACACTTAGGTCATTGATACAGAAACAATATTAATAAGTTCTTTAAACATCGCAGATTGCGTGTCTGCTAGTATTGTCAGACTCAGAATTGTTCTACGTCTAATCAATTTATTTTATGTTTCTGTATCAATGACTCCCTCGCCCCACTGTATTTGACACATTCCAAGAGCATGTGTTGGATTGGATGTCGTCAACGCTACCACAAATTTCACAATTTGGAGAATCTATTTTCTCATGAGATGACCGAATTTTTTGGATGGATAGTGAGAACGAATACGAAGTGCTGTTTTTATGAATTTGAATTATTTATAACCATGGGATCTTTGGAGGCTGACATTGTAAAGTTTTGTACCGAATTTTCTGTGCTCCTTTCATCGAAATATTCTTTAAATATTCGAAAACATTTTAATAATATAATAAATAATAAATGCTTGGACAATTTCACACAGCGCCATTTAGCCCCAAACTAAGCAAAGCTTGTAATATGGGTGCTAGACAACAGATATACTACTTATATCCTTTTTGAAATATATACTTATTATACATAGTAACACCCAGACCCGTCACAGAAATTAAAACTCATCATTTCAATCTCTGCCCGGCCGGGAATTGAACCCAGGACCTCTTGCGTGGTAGGCGGCATGTTGACCACTGCACCAAACAGGTCGTCAATTTTAAATGTATTTAATATTAAAAAGTTATAATTTATTAAAACTGTCTTGAATAAAATAATACCTATCTCTTTACAAAATACAAGTTCAAGTCAATAAGTTCTGTGAATAAACTTACTTCGGAACGGTTTCCAAACTAGGAGCCTTAAAACCCGTCAGGCTTCAGGTACATCAGGTACAGTGAGCGTAATATGACAGCGGTGATGACTATCATACCAGTCCACGCCACCAGGCTGCACAGCTGCAGCTCATACGGGCTTAAGTCCTCGTTACAATAGCCCAAGCGAAGGCATTTCTTTATCACTTCCAGGCGGTTTTTCTTACGCTGCCAGCAAGGACTAAAGACCCTACTCTTCATTAGGACCTCGGTCTCATGTTCTATGGGCATGCTAAGGGCCCCTAGTTGATAAAAGGTAGTTTGTTTTTAAAAACTTTCGATTTTGTTGATCACATCGTGTTGTTTGATTCATGGTTTGATTGATGCTGTCATGGTGGTTTATTTCGTGTTTTTTTGTGAGCAAACGTCGAGTATAAATGTCATAATGTTCTTTCTATAGTTTGCACGTTTTTTTACACAGAGTAGAAGTTAGAGATTTGCTTGAGCTGACACAGACTTGTCACAAAAGTCTGGACAGCCTTGGGACAGCCGTGGATTGGTAAAAAATATAGATTATTGAGTAAGATATTTTGACTTTTTCTACTAATATACAGGGTTATTTCTAAAACACCAACTCGTAAATTTCTAATATCATAAACAACAACGTTTGTGCTACGACTTTTCTGAAAAAAGACAAAATGTTTTGTCTACATGTCTTCTTATCTTTATACTCAGTTAGGTTAATAAGTACTAGTAGGTATAGTATATGTATATTAATCTGTGTTAATAACCCTCGGAGGTATACAGAAATAAAGGCAAAAAGGCCAAAAAGCAGCAATTTAGAAAAGCTTCTTCGAGTTTTTGAAGTGGAAACTTCTTTAGCGGCGTTGTACGTTTTTTATATGGGGAAAAAATGCTAAACTCGCGTCATTAAGAATCACGTGGCTGATCGAAAACGCGTAAGACGGATGTGACGGATGGACAGCTGGCGGCAGAAGTATCCCCCTCTCTTTCTACGGGGCGCGTTGAAAATGGCGGCGCGTCATTTTAAGACGTAAACACTTGTGTCACCAGCGACGCGCTAATTTTTAAAATGGAACTAATAGCAGCGATCTCTTCTGTGAAACCATAGACTTATTTATACTCTGTGACTATAAGACTTGTACTATCAGCTATTCTGTGCTATAAGTTTAAATCGTAGAATGCGTGCATGTAGAAATTAAAAAGGCCACTGGCGCGAAATCTTTAGAATTTATCTCTAATTACAAACTGATTGAATTATGTGACTGTATAATAATAGGAAAGAAATAATTTTAATCCTTTGCCGCTAATTTCAAAATATCAAAAATGCACAACGTTAATATTCAAGTTTTCACTTCTGCCGGCATTCCCGGAGTTCCCGATTTTTTTTACCTAAGTCTCGTTATTTTCCGACAACGGGAGGCGTCAATGAGTTCCCAGAGTCGTATTTAATTTAATATTAAGAACAAAGTTGTTATTAAATGTAATTTATTAAAGCTTCAAAATGACGTCGGAAATGAGATGATTTGTTACAATAATGGCTGTAAAGGGTTTCTTCACTCGAAATTATCTTGCGTGGGACCCCCTATTTGTCGAGAGTTATGAGTGTGTCTTAACATGGTGTAGTAATTGCTTAAAATGATATTGCTGGTAGGGAAAGATATACTTACAGGAATTGTTACTAAAAAATCCTTCGGAGCTAATTGTTATACAAGGTTATTTGTTGTAAAACACCAACAACCTCGCAGGAATATATTACTAACACCATAAAAACTTTTGTCCTAGGACTTCCGGAACAAAAATCGTCTTTCCATAGAAATGTCTGAATAGCTGATCGAATTTTGTGTGAAAAGTCGTTTTTAGGGTTCCGTGCCCAAAGGGTAAAAACGGGACCCTATTACTAAGACGCTGCTGTCCGTCTGTCTGTCTGTTACCAGGCTGTATATCTCATGAACTGTGATAGATAGACAGTTGAAATTTTCACAGATGATGTATTTCTGTTGCCGCTATAACAACTAAAAACAGAATAAAATAAATATTTAAGTGGGGCTCCCATACAACAAACATGATTTTTTGGTACGGAACCCTTCGTGCGCGAGTCTGACTCGCACTTGGCCGGGCTTTTTGTCTGTTTTCAGAAGAGTCGTAGAACTACTTGTTGGTGTTTTACAAATAACCCTGAAGATTAGAAGTAAGTCAAGTATAACCTACTGTTACTTGAATTTTCATGATTATGTGACGTGACGAAATAATATCTAGGTACATGTGTTAGAGTGTTTTTTTAAAAAACTACAAATAGCTGATATGAAAAAGTTAACATTAAAACATAAGCAAAGAATCCTTCGTTATATTATAAATAAGGTCCCAAATCACAGACCCACTTGAATATTATTTATTACAGTGAGTTACTTAACTAAGTAGGTGATAATTTGTGCAATTTATCAAAAGTTATGAAAAGGATGTTTTCGGTTATAAGTTATAACCGAAAGGTATTATACCTTTCAATTAAAATTATTAATATTTAACAAATGTTTGAACAATCGAATGCATTGTTGTTGTACCGGGGCGCTCATCGCGACGGCGGCGTTGAAGAATTGCCTCGTTAACTCACATCACAATGGTCATTTTGCACCATGAGCAGTGTATTGTGGTCGCTGAATGCGATACAAAGAAAAAATATGAATCTATTTCCAAAGTGCTGCTTGTAAAACGCACTTAAGTACTTATAAATCTCTGAATCTAGCCACTAGACAAGGCGTCCATTTGGCAGACGTTCCATTGAAATTATTCCAAATAAAAGTGTCGCTGACCGGTCTACCACGCATGGGAGGAGATGCACGGGCGGATGGCTACGTCACTGCACTTGCAGCGAGCTACGCCACCCACTTGCGCTTCATACACGGACCACAGCTTTGGAATCCATTAAACTGTGGTGACGTGACACCAAACACGAATTACTTTTATTAAATTATTAGGTGTATCATGTCAAAGTCTAGTCCAAATTATTTTGTAAATGGCTATTAAATCAGCTCCTTTGTGAATTACCGTCCGCTAGTTTTATTTTACTTCAAGGATCATTTTAGTTGGTCCTTTGACCCGGATATATGTCACATATTTCCATTTGGACGCACCAACGCCGTAACTTCCATAGTTTAAATCTGAACCACAGACCATTAACAGAATACATACATCTGGACGTACGTCTATTTGGAAGTAGGTATTTCATTTGGATGTCTACCAAATGGAAGTCTGGTCATCGTCAGAGGCTAGCATGGTTGGCTGGAGAGATTATGCTTTTTGAGCGGATTATTTTATTTTAAATATAGAAAACGTTTAATTTTAGTTGTAGGACCTTATTTGGGACAGATTTTTCCAAATAAAAAAACACCGAAATGCATCCAATGCGAAACGCGTACCGCGAACAACAAGCGGCGCACGCGCACGCCCCAACGCGCATCGATGTTTGTTCTCGTGATTGTTTTATCTGGAACAATGCACCATCCATTGTGGCATACGTAGTATCTTATATGTCTGTGATTGTGGCCTAAACAAATTCGTTCCTGATGCAACTGCGCGGTGCGCCGGCGCCGGTCAGACAGAAAAAAATATCGCTCTATTACTCTTTGGTGAAACTAGTGTAGTCTATGGGCCGTTATTTGTGGTCGTTGCGTAACACTCCTTGGTGGTCTGCGACGAGAATGGACTGAGAATTGGCTTTGATAACTTTTTGAACATGACTGGAAATCTCAAAACCATTTCGAGGAATAAGCTTTCGGTACAGTGTCTACTAATTAAATTTAAAAATAAGTCTATATTTTTAAAGATATTTATAATATTCAATAAAAAGCTTTAACCTTCAAATGACCTTCATATGACGTCATCACATACAGATCTCCCAGCCATAATAAAAAAAAGAAAAAAGTGCAAAGACAATGTTGACAATGAACTTGGCATTAGGGATGGTGGAAGGTGGAATTGAAAAAATATCGATATAGGTAATATTTCTCAGAAAAAAATGGGATAAAATGGGACGATGACTAAGTAATGGATTCTAATTTTAAGGTATTGTAAAACATAAAAAATAGCAAAATAAACCCCTACGCGAAATTTTGGCTCGACTTGACGAATTTTACGATGATTTTTAAGACTCAAAGTTGGAAAAAATCAAAATGCTCCAGTGACAAAATAGTGTCGACTATTAGAATCCATACGTAATTACCAAAAAAATGTTTTGAAAAATTATTGTAAAAACATCTATCGATATATCAGAGTATTTAATATCGCCCGAAAAATATCGATGAACTTATCTCGTAATTTTTTCCACATCCCTACTATTAAATGTTTGTAAATAAAAATAAAGTATGCACATATTTTCACAATGTTTATTATGTTATCCTGCAAATTTATCACTCCACAAGCAATCGTTACAATTTCATCCATGTAGCCTACATCCAAAATAGACACAATACATACAATACATTTCGCAATTTGGGTAGATTGGGCGTGTCAGTTTTTACAAAGTTTTTCAGCAGAGTTTCCACTGGTAAGCATTTTTATTATAATTTTACCACCTGAAAAATTATTGCGGCAAATTAAGAAGGTAGGCTAGAACCGTCACAACTGGATTAAATGAATAAAATAGAAGAAATATTAACTATAACTTATTTGTTTACAAACAACCATAAAGTCATTATGACAGTTAATGACACTTGGCCTTTCTTTTTCTATAAGTAGATGGCAAAGGTTTTCTTCTTAAACTTTCATGCCACTAATGACGTCATTCCGGTTGACCATATCCGCTCGACAAATATATTTATAAAAAAATAAATACGGGACCAAATGTTAAAATATTCAAATTAGTTTCTTAAATTGGCCTAATCTGTAGTAAAAAAATATAAAAAAATACCTTTTATTTTTTAACCAAAGCCAATTGCGATACATTTTATACAAAGCAGCGTGCATTGCTAACATGTGAACTATCAAGATTGAAACATAGTTTTGTGTCTAAATATTTACGAATCTGTGCGCACGTGTGACGAATGAAGTAAGGACTTTCGTATTCAGGATTTCCTGAAAAAATATTCACTGATAAAAATTATAACTCCTAGAAAAAACCGGTCAAGAGCGAGTCGGACTCGCGCACGAAGGGTTCCGTACCAAAAAACGGCAAAAAATTACGTTTGTTGTATGGGAGCCCCCCTTAAATATTAATTTTATTCTGTTTTTAGTATTTGTTGTTATAGCGGCAACAGAAATACATTATCTATGAAAATTTCAACGTTCTAGCTATCACGGTTCATGAGATACAGCCTGGTGACAGACAGACAGACAGACGGACAGCGGAGTCTTAGTAATAGGGTCCCGTTTTTACCCTTTGGGTACGGAACCCTAACAACTAAAGTCCCACTTGAGTGGCTGTGGTGACGAATATTTTTTCTAGCATTTAACATGTAATTAAAACATATAATAATATATTCGTCAGATTATCCAAATGTTGACGTGACTACTCCGATATCTCTTGGCTTAGAGCAACGCGTCTCTTGGATATCCTTTATTTTAAACGTGCACTAATATTTTAAATAACAACACTTGAATATCAAATATCACAACTATGTCTGTCTATGTCAAGAAGCTTGAAGGTGTCCAAAAAAGATTCCTATGGCATTTGTCATACAGCTTCAATCTAGCAAAGAAACTACCTCACTACGAGGACAGATTGAATCACTTTAAGTTGAATTCCCTCAAAGACCGTAGGGCTATGTTGGACCTTGTTTTCTTGTACAAGCTTGCTAATGGTTTACTGGACTGTCCTGACTTGCTTTCAAAGACTAATTTGAATGTCCCTATTAAGTTGCCTAGAATATCCAGATATAACTTATTTGTAAGTAAGCACGCCAGAACCAATTTAGGCCATTACTCTCCTTTAAACAGAATGTTTTCTCAATATAACTCGTTGTCTAAATCTACTAATGTTGATATTTATTTTGATAGCCTAACAAAATTAAGATCCACATGTCTGGGTTCTGCTAAGTAGTAATTATTTTTTCTATAAATTCTATAAATTCTTTATCGCATAAGTTTTAATTTATCATTAATTTCATTAATTTTATTTTAATTGTTGCTGTTGTTTCTTGAGCATGCAGTTGTCACCTATAATTAAGTTTCCACTAAGCATTGTTAAGCAAATTATGTTTAATTTATATCTTAATGTCAGTGTAAACTTGTTGGTGATCTAATAAATATAAATATAAATAAATAAAACTATTTGATAATGAATAATCACCACAATAGATTAAAGATGCATCGTGCATCCACTAGCGCCGCCACTCAAGAAAAAATCATTACATTAAAATAAGTATGATATTAAATAAAATTCTGAAACATATAAAACTAATATTAGTTATAAATTATTTTTGTATGCGTAAAATTGTAAGTTTAATTGTGTTCGCGTAGTTAACATCTGGATTGACGCCCGAAGTGGCCACTTTAGGCATTAATCCAGGTTTTAACTACACAAACACATTAAAACCAGGAATAAAAAGCATAAAAAATAGTTTATAACTAATAATAGTTTTTGTATGTTTCAGAATTTTGTTTAACTTAGTTATTTCGTTGTAATGGTTTTTTCTTGAGTGGCGGCGCTAGTGGACGCACGATTGGCCCTTAAGGTGGTACCCTGAGCGAAAGTGGCGCCGCGGTGAATTTTATTTAATATTATAATTCTAATACACAATTTTAATAATGTTTATCGTGGAGATTCGAGGGCCCACAGTCTAGTATTTTTAGACGGTATCGTTACATTCCCTATTAGTCACTGCTAGAAGTAGATAGAAAAACTGCTAAAAGTGGCCGTTTTTGACACATTTGCTATCTACTTCTACGAATAACTACGAGGGCATGTAGTGATACCTTCTAAAAATACTAGACCATGGGCCCTAAAATCTCCACGATAAACATTATTAAAATCTTTATCTATTAATAACTTATTAAATAAAAACCTCTGAGGGCGCCACTTTCGGTCATACAACAGCCTTAACAATTAGAGCCAATGGATTTGTGCGTGTGCACCACGTGGCTGTCACCTGAGAGATGCATGAATGTAGTACATTGGAGAGATGACACATGACACCAAAACGCCGCCATGACACTCAACCCGCGTGTTACCCGCTCTTAATTAAAAATTACAAATATAGTTCGGAAATAATGCCATAAATCGATTCAAATCTCTCTCGCGCCGTCATATTTTTTCTTTTTACCCACAATGGCTTAGTGCTTGCCCTTCTCACCCGATGTTAAGTGACGATAAGACCGAAGGTGGAAGCGCACTACACCCGGAATCCTCCCATCTTACCTATTTTAACTACCGGAACACAACGATTTAAATTGTTGTTATGGCGTCAGACTTTGGTAGGATAGTGGTAGCTAGTCAGCAGGCAACAGGCAGGCTTGAAAAAGTCCACCAACCAAACCGAGTACGTACAAAATGTAATCAAACTCCCCCTGCGTTTTACACGGTTGGGTGAACCACTGACAAAATCATTCAAGTTAATTAAATTTTTACTCTATGAATAAAATTAAAATGCTAGGCTTTTGTAAGCACGCAATACATGCTTATTTCTTTATTTACTTAATTAAACATGAATTAAGTACCTAAGATAGTAACAAAAAACCGGCCAAGTGCGTGTCGGGCCACGCGCCATAGGGTTCCGTAGTTACCTTATACCATACCATATTTAATACCACCTATCATTTTTCGTTTGCAAAAATAACTTTGTTTTTCACAGTGTTGGTATGAATGACAAAGTTATGTTTGCGGTTTTGGAAAATGTGCTATATCTCAAAAACTAATTACTACATCTCGTTCAAACCAATTTTGGTTGAAAGTGTTTATAAAGAACTAAAGCATGTATTTTTTTAGATTTTTCACTCTCTTATTTCAAAAGTTAAAGGGGGGGGACACACATTTTACCACTTTGGCGGTGAATATCTTTCAAACGGTTGACTTTGAGAAAAAGTTGTCTTAGAAACCTCAATGTCATTTTTAAAGACCTATCTATAGACACCCAACACGTGTTGGTTTGAAGAAAATTTTTTTTTCAGTTTCAGTTCCATGTATGGAAAGCTCCCCTTTAATCTTTTATTTTTCTTATTTTTGTATTAAATTTGTTAAGCGGTTAACAGAATACATCTATCTACCAAGTTTCAACTGTGTAGTCTTAATACTTTCGGAATAAAGTAGCTGTGACATACGGACAGACAGACAGACAGACAGACATGACGAATCTATAAGGGTTCCGTTTTTTGCCATTTAGGCTACGGAACCCTAATAAAAAGCACAGAAGAAAATATGAATAAAGTTAGTGTTGCTACGTGGATTAGACTGCATTTGTATCTGCATACAAAAGACATCAACGAGCGCCTATGTAATATACAGAGATTGAAATACAATATATTACGTTACAATTTTATTAACTTATGGGTTAAAGTATATAGTTACTTACTGATTTATAATAAAAAAATATTTCTTTTTGTAATGACTACGTTACTGTATGTGTTAATAAAATAGTAACGTGACGTATTTTATTGTTTTTAACTTAGTGTAGGAAATGAAGCGATCTTTATGGAGACCACAATATTTAATCCTCAGTCGACGAAACTTTGCAGGGATGTAATATAGTATGTACCAAAATCTATGTACAAATATCCAAAAACAAAAAAAAAAGATAAGGATAATTTAAAAAATATGTTTCATTTATGATACTTTATCATACTGTAAAGTTTCGTCTACTGAGGATTTATTGTGGGGGGTCCACTACCTTCCTTTTCTACGCTAACTGCCGTTACTCAGTTGAAGAAATCAGTAGCAATGTTTAATTTAATACTTCTGTCTCATTTATCTTATTATGTGGTAAGCCCTTAGCTATCACGCAACTAACAAAAACAATGTTTAACCCATCAATTTGAAGACCGTTATTTATTGCTACAGTGGGTGCGTGTTTCATTGCATTGTCTCAAAACACGCAGCTAAGGATGCGTTGAAAGAAAGTATTGCAATAATAGTCCTTGACACATCTGGAACGGCCAACATTGAAGCAAATTAGACTTGTCGAACTTGCTTAAATACACTTACCGACCACTTTAACACTAAATAAATAGAGTTTAAATTAGCTGCAATTGTTGTAAACTGAATGTTGTAACATTTCACTTGCAATGCGGCCCGCGGCACACTGAGTTAACTATTTCGTTTCGGTTTTGGAATGTATCGTAAGAGCGCATTGGCTGAATAAGCAATGTCTTTGCCTCAATTTTTGTGTTTATTGCGATGATAGTCAACGAGTTTATACAAGATTTGTGTTACTTACATTAAATTTACGGATCTAAGTAGTTTAATTTTGCAATGATCGTAATGTTAGAAATAATTCCATTTGATAAACGATCTGTGATAAATATCACTGTGTAAAGTGCACAGATATTAAAAGAGTCATTTTGAACAACTTTTACTTATTAATACGATTGTCGTAACATATAAAGTTTTAGTAGGTAGTGATTTAGTTTTGAAATACCTACCAAAATCAAGTGAGCCAAAACCAAATAATTACGTAGGTATTAAGCCGCGTGACGTATGGTACATACCTAGCCTAGAATAGAAAAAAACCGGCCAAGTGCACGAAGGGTTCCGTACCAAAAAACGGCGAAAAATTACGTTTGTTGTATGGGAGCCCCCCTTAAATATTAATTTTATTCTGTTTTTAGTATTTATTGTTATAGCGGCAACAAAAATACATCATCTGCGAAAATTTCAACTGTCTACATGTTGTTGTTATTAATATCGAGCAAAAAACAGCAAAAAATCACGTTTGTTGTATAAATTTAATTCTGTTTTTAGTTGTTATAGCGGCAACAGAAATACATCATCTGTGAAAATTTCAACTTTCTAGCTATCACGGTTCATGAGATACAGCCTGGTGACAGGCAGACAGACAGACAGACAGACGGACAGCGGAGTCTTAGTAATAGGGTCCCGTTTTTACCCTTTGGGTACGGAACCCTAAAAATATCATTTACCCTAAGGGGTTTTATTTTGTAAAAGCCGATAATGACTTATCTGACACCTCCGTGGACATGGACAGGTAAATCGACTAATTTTTTTTATGCACAGCGGTATAGTGCTTGGCCTTATAGAATAGAATAGAATAGAATAGAATAGAAAACGTTTATTAAACAACACAGAGGAAAAAAGTATACATTGGAACGAGTTACAGACAAGAAAGAAAAAAAAAATTTAATGAATCGTAGAATATAAACAAAAGTGTGCTGCTAATGGCCTTCATCTCACCTGATGTTAAGAGACGATAAGGCCAAAGGTGGAAGCGCACTGCTCCCGGAATCCTCACCACTGGGGAACTGGCCATCTTACCTCTAATTGACGGAACACAACAGTTTTTAAATTGTTGTTATGGCGTCAGATTTAGGTAAGATGGTGGTAGCTAGCCAGGCGGACTTGAAATAAGCCCTACTACCTCAGAACACGTAATCTGTGCCTACCACCAACCAAATAGAGTACAAATTTTACCCCCTTTGGAATCGAACCCGGGACTCCTGCGTTTTACACGGGTGGGCGAACCACTAGACAACAGAGGCGGGTAAAAAGAAGATAAATAATATAATAATGCTACCAGATGTACTTTTATGCTTTGTTATATGAGATTCTTGAAATTGTCGTCTTAACCATAAATATATGTGAAGTAATTAAGACTGATATAGTATTTCATAGTGGCGGCAAGTTTCCAAATACAGATCGAGTGACAGTTTGTAACAGTAGTAAAACTGAAATTAATACTCAAGTATTTATTATAGTGACCTTCCTTTAGTAAGAAAGTAGTTATTTTTTATATTGTTTCAACCGATTCCTACAATAATTGTTGATAAAAACTAATTTTGACAAATGTAAATAAAACTTATAATTTTCTTAAGTTATTCTACTTTTATATTCCAAATTGATATCAGTCATGGCCAAAAAATTAGGCACAAAAACGTTAGATTATAGGTAATTCATTGTATAAACTTCAACAAACTCGTGACCTTAGCTTTTATTTCCGCGGTTGATAATGTGACAGATCTACAAAATGCGCCTACTACGAAAAAATAATCTGGATAATCGAACCGGTTGACATTCGTCGTTTGTGGCGGCTAAGCAATTTTTCGTCGGTTAAGGGATGGATGACCAATCATATCTAATTTCGAGTTCCTAAGTGCTTTAGAACTCAAGCTGTCGATACCTTGCTGCAATTAGACATTTGCCCCAGCAGTGGAAATTTTAAAATGATTAATAACGATACGATATTAATTACCTACTTTTTAGGGTTCCGTGCCCAAAGGGTAAAAACGGAACTATAGACTCCGCTGTCTGTCTGTCTGTCTGTCACCAGGCTGTATTTCATGAACCGTGATAGCTAGACAGTTGAAATTTTCACAGATGGTGTTTTTTTGTTGCCACTATAACAACAAATACTAAAAACAGAATAAAATAAATATTTGAGGGGGGCTCCCATACACATAGGTTTTTTTTTGCCGATTTTTGCTCGATCTTAATAACGACAACAGGTAGACAGTTGAAATGTTCACAGATCATAGATTTCTGTTACTGCTTTAACCACAAATAGTAAAAACAGAATAAAATAAATATTTAAGGGGGGCTCCCATACAACAAACGTAATTTTTTTGCCATTTTTTGGTACGGAACCCTTCGTGCGCGAGTCCGACTCGCACTTGGCCGGTTTTTTTTATATTATGGTAAACTTATGTGCCAAAAACTGCTACTTCGTTTTGGTAATAAAAACTTACCAAAGAAAAGTAGCAATGTATTACATCCATCAGTCAAATCAGAGCGATTCCGATAGCAATGTAAGTTAGCCGATAGAGCGAAGAGCACAAAGCAGGTGGTTTTTTTTTCGGAATAGCCCAGAGTTTAGACTGAGACATAATAGAGGTTTATTTAAAGTGTAGAATGTCATGGTGCTTGCCCACGAACCGCGCTACAAAAACCAATGACAGATCGTGGGAACCGGCGACCACCACTCGACAACTGTGTATCAAGTTGCATATGTTTAGTACCATGGCTTCTTTATATTAAAAAAACAGGGGGGAATGACCAACTGAACTATTATGTAAAGATCCACGTCTACTCAATTCAGTAGCGTACTACAAATCTTCATTAGGTAACAAAAACGATGTGCAATACATACTAGGGCTAGGCTATCAGAGCGATTCGTTAAAACTGGAGCCCCCCTACTCAAATGGCCAACATTCTATGCGTTTGAACGCTACGCTTCCTATTTATTTCATGCTGCAGTTATAAGTACTCCAAGATCGCTGATAAAGTGAACTAGCAAAGTAATTTTGACTTAACTCACTTGAATAAACTCGATCAGACATCGTGTCTTACTACAGATTGATAAGTCCCGGCTATTATAACTATTAAATAATGGCTCCAATGACGCACGGTCACCCGGACTCGGCTGACCTTGCCGCCACTCACGCTTGACGCTTTCTGCCTTAACTGGACTGATCGATTCAGTGCTATTCTGTAGACTCGAATCGAAATCGCTTTTTTGTTAATCTGATCGGGAGGCACAAGATTTCTGTTATTATGATGATTAATGCTCATGTTGCCTTACCAGACCACCAGAAACGTCAATTACTTAATACGTGCACAATTTTTATTTAGTGCTTACGTGTAGCAAGCCTAACTCCTAGTTCTCCTAGTCTTCTCTTTGGAGCTCCGGCTTACTTATATAAAGTATCTTACCTACGATAAAGTAATAACCTATATTCGATAAGATGACGATTTGCTGTAAAATAAAGTTTTTTTCCGGTTTTAATCAGCTTAATTACTTATTTATTCCAATGGCTCAGCGGCCCGAAGTGATTATTGGCTTCCGACATAAGGTGACGCCACTGCTCCCTGTCTTACGCGATCTTTTGCCAGCCCCGTCGTAGGGGGAGCGAGTCCCCAGGTGGCGAATGGGGGAACGGTTGTAAGTGTAGCATAGCTAATGGTGTATTCCTCCAGCAATTTGGGGGTTGCACAGAGGTTCTCTCTCTCGTGGAAAAACCAACCGTTACGAAACTAACACGATTTAATCAGCTTCTGCTAATTCCACATCCTGCCTCTCTTGATCTGTATTTAGAAATAGAAATCAGAATATAAGTAAATAGAAATCATTTATTTGCGAATACTGCGTAGCTATACAAGTTGTTAGGTACAAAATATACTAGTTTTAGTTTGCCAGTTCTACAGTATTTGCATTCTTAATGTAGCCATGCAAATATTTAGTAAAAAAAATAATATGTATAAAGGCTGATTAAAGGCAATTTAAAGCAGGGGGTTTTAAGGTACTTGGTTTTATTAATGGTGGCACGTGCACTGTTAGGTTTTTCAATATGATGATTTTATCACAAATTCACCTTTCAATTTAAATAAGTCTATAGAATAACGCTGTTATTTTCAGTAATTTGATGTATTAAAAGTCAATAATGTCGATAATTACTTGATTATACTAGGCAAGTATACTGTTTCCGCAAACTTGGTCAATCACGAACAATGCAAGGATACAAAACTATTTGTACAATCATAAAAAATATCTTAAATCACCATTGGATTTCCAGTATAATGTATTAAGTTAACATTAAATGCTGTGTAACATTAAATGCTTTTTTATTTGAACCGTACAAAAAAAATGTTAAAGTGAATGATTTTTGTTTTTAAAAATAACTGGATGTTTCGTTGTTTCGGCTGCACTACCTAACATTTAATTCCTTTGGATATCCTATTATAATATGCTATTTCAATTATATAAAACAAATCTTTACGAGTCTCAGCTCAGGTCCTTTAAGTTGGTTTGTTAACAATCTCGTAATTCTAATTCATTCACATTGCAGTAATTAAAAGTAGCTAGAAGCGACTGCAACTCGACACACATTCTCTTTGCACATAGAATAATACAAGAAAGCGGGCGCCATTCAGTACCTCGCGGTCCCATTGGCTGCGACCCGGCCTTGACACGCGAAAGTGAAGCCAGTACTGATCTATATTACGTATTACTGGGCTAGGGAATGTTCCAGATTATTTTTAGAAATAACTAGCTGCAGCCCGCGACTTTGTCTGCGTGGAAAGATTTTTGCTATCCCTTGGGAACAACACTTTTTTTCTGGATGAAAGTTACCCTATTTCCTTCTCTGTACCCCTAAGAACGTGTATGTAATTTTATGGTGATCGGTTTAGTAGTTAAGACGTGAAAGCGTAACAAAGAAACAAACAGTCCGTTTGTTTGCTTATTAGATAGACGATTACGTATAGCCTTAAAATGTCAAAATTGACAAACTTTATTCATCTCTCAAGCTGCTCACTAGACATTCAATTTTTATAACGGATATTTTACTAGCACGGTTTTACTGAAAGTATACCTACTTTGATAATTATTTGTTTTGATTTTTTTTTATGTTCTCGACGATTCGGCACCTTTGCAGCTCCTTAGGCCTCTCGTTAAATTGAATAGAGTAATAGTATGTATGAAGGAAAATCTTTCAAGGGGCATAACTTCGAATTCTGTCCAATATCTGACTTTTACGAGAGCATGCCCTTCGATGAGTATTTAAAGTAAAAAAATCTGATTTTACTTGTGACTTCAGTTGCGTAGAATTTGGAATATGTAATAACTAGTAGCCTTTATCCATTGATCCAATTATTAATCAGTATATCTACTCAGCAATTTATCATAATTGGTTCTTGAAACAGAGTTACTCTCGTATAAGTATGGATTAATAACAATTAATAGTACTGATAACTACGTGAGCGTGAACTAAATGAAAAAGCAGCGTTTTATTGTATGTAATTCTTTGCTATCGGTTACAGATATATATTTTTCTGACATATTGACTTCAATCAAAAAGGAACATTAGTCATGACGTGACACTACATTTCACAATAGCAATAAAAAGGTACGCTCTGTGCCGACCAGCCAGCCAGCTTCCAACATCCCCGCCCCCAGTGGAACACTAACAATCGTTGGAAGGTGGCTGGTTGTCAGAGGTTATAAGTAAAAGCTTTCGGACTGGGCGGCGCAAGGTTCCCCCTTTAGTTAAGACATCCGCAACGCGCACAGTTCCGTCAGCCCCCTTAAATATTTTAACAACTCTTCCTAATGGCCACAGGCCCCGCGGCAAGGAAGAGTCCGCGATAAGCACAACGTCGCCCTCGGATATAGCTGGAAAGCCGCCGCCGCGTGGTCCTCTAGGTCGCAGTGTAGGCAGGTACTCTTGCAGCCACCGCGTCCAAAAGTGATCAGCCAAACGGAGTGTCTGCCGCCAATCACATCGCCTTACTAAATCTGAGTCTGTGAGAGACGACGTCCACGGACTGATGGATGATGTTCCGAGAATGAAATGGAATGGTGTTATGGCTTCCGGAGCTTGCGGCGAGGGTGATATATACGTGAGCGGTCTTGAGTTAACAATTCCCTCTACTTCCGCTAGTAGGGTTGTCAATATTTCTTCCTTGGGAGATTTGGTCTTTAGGGTGTACCTTAGGGCAGTCTTCACAGTCCGAACCAGACGCTCCCAGGCCCCTCCCATGAATGGTGATGCAGGGGGAATAAAACGCCACTTGATCTTGTGGTTTGTAGCATACTCCCGTAAATCATCTCCATGCAAAGCTCTTAGGATCCTATTGGCGCCGACAAAATTTGTGCCATTGTCGGACATGATGACTGATGGGGATCCTCTTCGGGCTATGAACCGCCTCAGGCTCAACAATGCGGAATCTGATGATAGTGACCCGACCACTTCGAGGTGCAGCGCTCTGGTTACGAGACAGGTGTATAGGGCTACATAGCGCTTCTCGTGGCGACGATTGACCGTGACGTCTATGGGGCCGAAATAATCGAGGCCGACGTTGGTAAAAGGTCTTCTGTGGTGTTCAAGCCGTACTGATGGTAGGTTGCCAGTTTGCGGGATAACAGGCTGAATCTTATGCCGCTTGCATTCGTTGCAGGTGTTGGCGACGCTCCGTATAGTACTCCTCGCTTTGAGTATCCAATACCGCTGTCTTAATTCGTTCAAAACAAGTTCGTTGAATGAATGGGCTGTCTGGCGATGGTAGTGCAGTATCATAAGGCGGACTATGTGATGGCGGCCATCCAAGACCATCGGACATTTGACACTCTCACTTACCCCAAGCGCGGCTGTTATACGTGAATCGAGTCTAATGAAGCCATCGGGGCCTAACACTGGGGAAAGTGCGGCTATTCTGCTATTCTTGGCCACTGGCTGCGATGACTGCAAGGACTTGTATTCTTCAGGAAAGCTGTCAACTTGCGCACGATGAAGAAGAAGGTTCTCGGCGTGGGAGATATCCAGAGCCGTCAATCCAGAGGGGGAGGTGGTGCCATCTGCGTACAAATAAGAGCGTTGATCAATTGTTCGAGACAAGAAGGATCTAAAAATGCGCGCGGCTTGTATAAAACGAGCGGTCGCTCTTAGTAGGCGCAACCATTTACTAAAACGCGTAAATTCGGGAACCGGTAAGTCCGGCAGAGGAATATCGATAAGAAATCTCACTAGTTCCGATTTGTCGTCGGACGCTGGTGTGACTTCCTCATCACAACTAGATTCGACGGGCCAGTTAGAATCAGGGCATAAAAGAAAAGATGGACCGGAAAACCAACGATGCGACAAATCTAGTTTCAATGCCTTGGGCTTTGTAGCATCGTCAGCGTTATTGAGTGCACTTGGAACCCATCGCCAATTGGAAGGGTTTGTGGTTTCCAATATTTCCCCTAAACGGTGGGCTACAAACGGCTTAAACGCTCTAGCATCACCTCTCAACCACTTGAGGACCGTGGCCGAATCAGTCCAATAAAAAACTGCGGAAGGTTTTAGGCGGTGGGCTTTTAAAATAGCTTGAGCAAATCTAGATGCGATTAGCGCCGCTTGTAGCTCCAATCGCGGAATCGAAATGGGTTTCAATGGAGCAACTCTGGCTTTGCTACCGATAAGTGACAAGGACACTTCATTATCACCGTAAGTGAAGCGCCAGTAGGCAACACAGGCATATGCCTGTTCACCACCGTCAGCGAATACATGCAACTGAACGTCTGAAAATGTCGATTGGGTCATGTAATGCCGTGGGATGCTCACGTTCGACGTGGATTCCAGCAGGTTAAACCAATTGTTACACTCTGGTATAAACTTTTCGGGTATTGGCGTGTCCCAGTTCAATCCCTCTCTCCACAGCTTTTGAAGAATTATCCGACCTTCAATAATGATAGGCATTAACAGGCCGAGAGGGTCATAAATTTTCATGACTTTTGATAAAATATATCGTTTTGTCAAGGAGGCAGTAGAGTCGTGTTGGACTACGCGAAAGCTTAATTGATCTGTTCGTGGGTTCCATCTAACCCCTAAAACACCTACATTAGCATTTGGTGGAAGATTGACTTCAGAGCCGCTCTCGCTTCGCAGTTCAACTGGAATTTGAGACAGCGCTTCTGGACAATTTGAGACCCAAGAGCGCATTTCAAAGCAACACGCGCTATGGACTTTAACGATGTCAGAGGCGATTTTTGAAGCTTGCGAAATGTCAAAATGGCTTCCCAAATAATCGTCCATATAGTGATCGTTTATGATTGCGAGACAAGCGTCTGGAAACTGGGCTTGAAATTCTTCAGCATTTTTGTTTTTAAGTGCCAGGGCAATGAAGGGACTAGAGACGGCACCGAACATCATCGATGACATGCGATATTCTTTTAGATTTCCTTCCTTGCTCCGCCCTAGAAAACGTTGAGCGTCTCTATCTTCTGCTGCAATCTTTATTTGGGGGAACATTTCCCTTATATCTGCATTCAGAGCGATAGCGCCTTCTCGGAAACGGAAAAGAATATCGAGCAAGGGTTGAAGCAAGTCTGGGCCCTTTAGCAATAAACTGTTGAGACATATGCCTTTAGTCTTTGCCGCTGCGTCGTGCACCACTCTCAGTTTCCGCTTCTGTGGGTGCATCACGCCAAATGTTGGTAAGTACCACCGTATGGAGTCATTATTACTGGAATAAGAACCGTGGTAAGTCGCTATCTCACATTCTTCGGCGTAACCTTTCTCTATGATTCCAGAAATGAAGGCTTCATAGCCGGCCTTAAGCACGGGGTCTTTAGACAGCTGTCTCTCGAGCGACAAAAAACGCGATAGTGCTAATGTGTATGAATCGGGCAGTGGTTTCGGTATATTCTCGCGCCACGGTAGCCTCACTTCGAACCGACCAGTATCGAGTCTTCGCGCTGACTTCGTAATGATATCGAGTGCACGTTGATCTTCGACGTTTTGTTTCGGTAGCTTTTTGCTAATGCCTAAAGAATCAATCTCATATTGATGTTTAATAAGATTCTCTAACTCATCATATTGCCTTTGCATAAACGCTTGTGTTTCGGTGTCACTAGTGTCATCGTAAGTAACGTTCACGAAGTCGATAGGTTTCGAAGAAGTTGAAATAGCGCCGTGTAACACCCACCCTAATAAGGTCCGTGAGGCAACGGGCTCGTTCTTTTTGCCTACTCTTACATCTCGGCTTAGCGACAAATCCCAATTTGAAGCTCCGATGAGTACAGTCGGACTCGTGTTGTCATGTGACAGCTCCTCGGATATGTTGGCCAAGTGCTCGAAGTCGCGGTAATTTATTTCGCCTATATTCTGCGGACGCAAGCCTAGTGGAGTAATAGCGCGGGCATTTTCAATTAAATAGCGTTTTGTCTGATTACGTCCTCTTATGTAAAAATTTACGTAACTTATGTCGACATCTTTAGACATACCGCCGACACCCTCTATGCGAAGGCGGCTTTGGCGTGTTGTAGTACTAGCTCCAATACGCGCGGCTACGTCACCGTCAATTAGTGTGGCAGTGCTGCCCTCGTCAAGAAGTGCTGTTGTTGCAAATTGTCCCTTTGGACCTTCTAACACGACCGGGAGCACCTTCAAGAGACCTCGCGGAAGTGCCTTTGGTTGTGGCAGCCCTGTTGCGTTAACGAGAGTTTCGGATACATTTGTTACCTGAATATTAGACTGGTCAGTGGGAACGTGTATAATATGTGTATCAACATTTGTCATTGCGACTGTACCTTTATCTACCGAACCGCTACTGACGGGCTGTGAAGAAGATTCTAGTGCGCCATGGAGCAAAGAGTGATGACGCCGTGTGCACCCATTGTTACCACAAGGCTTAGCTCGACAAAAATTCCACCTGTGTGGATTAGACTTAAGGCACCTGTAGCAAATTTTGAATTGACGTATCCATTGCCAACGACTATCAACGTTGAGAAGCTGAAATGCCTTACACTTGACGATAGAATGTGAGCCTTGCTTACAATAAGTACACTGTACGTCGTTACTCTTTGTGACTGTGGCATGTACGATCTCCTTTACGACTGGCTTAGGGACAATGAATCTATTCGAAGAGCAAGCGGTCATTGAGTCGGAAATAAAGTTGAATTTAAGTTGACGGTCCGCCTCCTCTAACAAAAAGTCCGATAGTAGTTGCAGTCGAGGTGTTGTGTCATTTTCTCGAGACACGACACGTGTGGACGCGTAGTCGGTAAAACGACTTCGCGTGTGCTCGCTCAGTTTTGACAGAACGCTACGGAAGAGTTCCGGCGAATACAAGTACTCGTACTGGCGCAGATATTTGATGGTTGACACACAATTGCGCAGTTTATTAGCCAAGATATTTAAATGTTCTGTGTTACTTATCTTAATATTCCGCAGTGCAGAGATCTCCCGTGCCACCAGAATTTCTGGCCTGGCGAAGCTCTGCTCCAGCGTGCGGATGACGTCGTCTGGGTCGCTTGAGTCCCACAAGTGCGACGCCACGGCTTGATACGCTGGGCCGCGAACAGCGTTGCTTAGTCGTACCAAATTCTCGGCTGGAGAAAAAAGGCATTTTGTTTTATCGTAGCTAGACTTAAACGACATCCATTGACTGATGTCACCTGAGAAAACCCCTAGCTCTGGCCGTTTGGGCCGTTCGGAAGCAGCAACAATAGCTTTTGTGAGCTGTGACATACAGTCGGTGCTATTGTTGTTCGGTGGAAGTGCAGCACCTGTTGTGGGTTTGAATGGCATAGATGAAGTTACGTTCGCTGTCGGAGTGTGCGTCGCGGAGATGGCCGGCCGTTGTAGGGCATCCAGCGTCTTGTGCTGGGTAACGGTCGGTAGCGACACTTGGGCCACTGCTTCCAGTGGTGGTTCTGACATCAAAATCGTCGGAGGCATCGACTGTTGAAAAGTGTGACGAATGTTAGCTTCCGGTTGCCGATCCGGTGCTGAATGTGCCGGGTAGGTCGGTTCATTTACTTCTGCTATGAATGTGCCATGGTTCCTAACCCACGACTCTATACGATTCTCTGATCTACTGGTGGTTCGAGATGAACCTTTAGAACAGGCTGACTTATCTGTAGCGTCCAGGGCGGCGAGCTGGGCCTGTAGCTTCGTCTGCTCAGCTTCAAGTTGGAGGCGTGCGAGCTCACGTTCGCGCTCGCGCTCGCGCTCCGCCTGCTTACGTTCGCGGTCGCGCTCGCGCTCCGCCTGCTCCTGTGCCAGCTGTACGCAGCGTCGAAGATGCTCCGCCTCCGCGGCAAGCTTTTTGGCGCGTACAGTGGCTGATGAGTGGGAAGACTGTGAATGTTCTCCCTTAGAACTACTGCAAACAGAAAAATCTTTCAAGTTTGCGACGCCATCGACGGGTTTGGGGCGCTGTGTGAGACCTGTTTGTGGGCTCGCGCTCGATGGTTGTGCCAAAACGTTGGTACTGTCAGCGCTTGGAGTCGCCTGTGGACCGACACCGTGTCGTGTATGCGCGGAGCGTGTATTACGCTGCATACGATCGACCCCGAGTGCTGAAATATCTGCAACCGACTTACTTTTACTACGTGTCTGCATGATTGTGAGATGAAATGACCAACTAAATGACAATGGATGACGAACTATGCCGTAGTGAAAAATACGAAAAATACAATGAAATGAAACCTGAATAATGCTGGATATACAATTTTGACTAGCGAAGGACCAAATGATAACTACGTGAGCGTGAACTAAATGAAAAAGCAGCGTTTTAAACTAATTCAATGTAATTCTTTGCTATCGGTTACAGATATATATTTTTCTGACATATTGGCTTCAATCAAAAAGGAACATTAGTCATGACGTGACACTACATTTCACAATAGCAATAAAAAGGTACGCTCTGTGCCGACCAGCCAGCCAGCTTCCAACAAGTACCAACCTATTACTTACTTTTTCGAGTCATGAATTATTGAAAAAGTAAAAGTACTGTTTATTTTTAACATACGAAAGTGGTTAAAACTAACTAATTTAGTTGTTTCACCCTTTAAAAAGTAGCAACTATCTACTTAGTTCTTTAGAAGTCGGCTTGTGCTTTATACTGTTTCGTACCTCTACTCTGCATTTTTAACTTTTAATACATAAAACGGATAGAATTTTTTCCTCAAGTTTCACCTAGTCACTTTATTAGATTTTATTATGTCTTTTATAACTCAGGATTATAAATTAATGTCTTAGTTAATTACAGCTCGATCAACACAATTGACGGGGTAACTTTTCAGTGGGTTAGTGTTGTGCGCGGTGATGCAACCGATGCATATCGCACTGCAGCTGTTGCGTGCCGTCCCCGGAGGATCACGTGCATTCGAAAGAACTGCGTCTAATGTAAAACAATGCGTTCCCATAGTCAATACACCATGCAGTAAAGAAAAAGGAGAAACGAAGATGAAAGATTTTTACACAATACTAAATAATGATACTAGAAAAAATTCGAGTCGCACCAGATCATATTCTAGGACGGGAATAGAATCCGCAACGTTTGGAAGTCCTGTCCAATGTCCTACCACTGAGCTACCAAGTCACTAGTGGCATCGTCGAATTTCTTCTTGTATATCCCCCTCCTACGCTGCAAGCCAGCGTTATTACATCAATGTGATGGAATAACGCTGGCTTGCAGAAATATTTTTTATGTTAATTTCCTACCAAACTCTTAAAATTACTATTCTCTATATTTTACGTCAACGTCGATGAAACGCTACACAATGAAAAAACAACCCTCTTATTGAGTTATTCTGGTTTCGTTAGTGCGTTAGAAATCACAGCCTTTTTGTCTGAAAGTGAATAACCGCCAGGCTAGTACAGAAACTTACGTGAAATTCAAGGACTCCTAAAATGCTACCCCCTAGCTAGAGTGTATTAGAATTTGTCCCAAAATACAAATATTCATCATTCAAGGAACATCTTCCGCTGTGCGGCTTCTATATCAGAACCACCATACTGAATAATCCTTCGAGCTATGTCAGTTACTCGGGTTTTACTAAAGATCTCCTTATTTCTGATTAGTTATCCCTACAGATCACAAAAATATATTTATTTCTGTGTTCTGAGGTTATCGCAGTAGAGATCACTTGCAATCAAATTCTAGGTTTATCTTTCTCAGAATTACAGAAGATTAACCACTTCCGTAACGTAGTTGTTCTACTGTTTTCACATTTGTTATTGCTGTGATATATTAGCATGCGGCCGGCGCGGGTGTGGCGCAAGCGCCGCCGCGGTCGATCACTAGTCTTACCACAGCCGGATCGATGACAACTCAATTAAGCAAGCCGAGTATAAACGAGCCAATTTACACTGGAGCCCGGACCTGGACAGCATCAATAAAATAAATTAAATACAAATTTAAACTATCTAAGCGGCCACCCGTGATTTCTCTCTCTGCTTGAACATGTATTTTTCTATCCCTCGGGTCGGAAATAGTACTTTTATCTGGATGAGTAACCTTATGTCCTTTTTAGACCCTGAACCTAACCACATGTAGGTATGCAAAATTTCGTGATGATCGATTGAGTAGTTAAAACAATCTCTGCATTTTACGTAGGTAGGTATAATATAAAGGACAGTCGTTTCGGAGCATTAAAAATACTTTCACTCTTTTTATTTTTCAATGGATGTCAATTTCCAAAATTATTGCAGATACAAGCGACAAATTGTGTTGAGGACTGAGGTAGACTGGGCTTTTCATGTTTCTGAGATCTTTCTTTCTATTTTCTCGATGCTGTCTCGTATTACCTTACCCTGTTTTTCAAAATTTGATTACGAAAAGTTGTAAACACAGCAACTAGTACTAATATAATAACATTGCTGAATGAATGAATAACTGGTTCACTGTCAAAATCCACGGCAAAAAATCAATATAATTGTATTGTGGCTGTTGGTATTGGTAGGTATCGCTTCAACCTTACAATATATTAAATAAATATAACAATTGAATTACCTATTTTATAAAGAAAAATTCTGCATCATGATTTGATATAAGTAATTATGTACATTTTAGTACTTTTCTATATACTTTGGCGTAATCTTTAAAATTCGATTGATTATTCCGAAAATAAAAGTCTAATCGAAAATTATAGCTTTTTTGTACATAATAATATATGTGATACAGAAATTTCCAAGGACAAACTCACGCAGTCACTTCCTTTAGATTCGATTGCCATATAGGTAATACAGTAAAGTACCTACAGAAATTCTAATAGGTAGAAAACTAATCCAAACTGTGAAGGTAGCCGTGTCCGGTTCGGTACGGTGTTTGTTCCGGGATCCGGTTATTGTAACCGGGAGCCACGTGAATCAGAGACGTAATGCCAACCAACAAACAAATCCACAACACATGCGGAACTATCTTTAGATTATTTGAGAGGTGTTGTTTACTGTTACCGGTCAAACAGACAGCGAACCGAATGCTTTGAGTCAAGTATTTTTCTCTTGGGTAACAATTTCTTTTCGACCTTCGTATTTTAAAAAAAAAATCTCCGGGAGTGCCGGCAGAAGTGAAAACTTGAATATTAACGCTGTGCATTTTTGATATTTTGGAATGGTTAGGGAATAATTTTGCACGAATTGCCGTCTTACGAATTTACTTGCATATGAATTTACGAATACAGAACAGTATTGTACAAAAGTCTTATTCATAGCTTGACAGAAAATCTATAGTTTTGACATTGCATTAAAAAATTTGCGCTTTGCTATGATGGCACAAGTGCTTACGTCTTGAAATGACGCGCCACCATTTTCGCCGCACCCCGTAGAAAGAGAGGGGGATACTTCCGCCGACGGCTGTCTACGCTACATCCGTCTTACGAATTTTCGATCAGGGTCACGTGACCCTGACTGACGCGAGTTTAACATTTTTTCCCCATTACAAAAAAAGTGTACAACGCCGCTAAAGAAGTTTTCACTTCAAAAAATATTGGGAAATGTTGAACTTTATGGTTTCTAAGTTATTAGCTTACCTTAAAAGAAATTATTACTAATTTTAAAGAGATTTCGGAATAGGTAGTTTTTCACTTCACAAGCTTTTATTTTACATAACAAATACTTATAGATAAAATGCAGCTATCTAAAGATTAAAGAAACAAAACAATAGTTAAGAATTAGATTTATCTATCACAGAATAGTATTATCGTAGTTTTATTTAACGTTTACCTAAAATCATGTAATACGATATAAATCACACTCGTAATTATGATCTAACATTGTTTACGATTCGTTGATTTGGTGTGATCATACACGCGATATGTATTTGGAAATTCATTAATATTTAAAAAAATATGTTTGTTGTTTGCAAAAAAAAATTATGTTTGTTGTATGGGAGCCGCCCCTAAAATATTAATTTTATTCTGTTTATAGTATTTGTTGTTATGGCGGCAACAAAAATACATCATCTGTGAAAATTTCAACTGTCTACCTGTTGTCGTTATTAATATCGAACAAGGAACGGCAAAAAATCACGTTTGTTGTATGGGAGCCCCCCTTAAATATTAATTTTATTCTGTTTTTAGTATTTGTTGTTATAGCGGCAACAGAAATACATCATCTGTGAAAATTTCAACTTTCTAGCTATCACGGTTCATGAGATACAGCCTGGTGACAGACAGACAGACAGACGGACAGCGGAGTCTTAGTAATAGGGTCCCGTTTTTACCCTTTGGGTACGGAACCCTAAAAATGATAATGAAATGAAGTGTGGAAAAAATCTATACTGTACGCGTACGTAATATGGGTATGTAAGCTCTAAAAATAACAAAGGGCATTTATATTTAGGGTAAGTTTTTAAAACTTTCGTATGTATTTTAACTTAGCCCAGTGTAGTCAATAAAACTATAAAAGGACATCAGGCAGAGGCCCATAGAAAAAAACCAAAGAATGTATAACGTTTCTGTTTTTTTCAAAATATAGGCATGTAATTAGTATGTCATAGAAAATATTCAGATTTTTACGAAGATTTATGTTTTAAGAGTTATTTACGTTGGAAAGTTTTTTTTTGGTAACCCCGACACTAAATAGCAACACCAGTTTCACGATCACGACACAATACGTTTCGTTAGCTGCATTAGTGATACAGATTAGCACCACAATGTATGAGTTGGATCCAGCCTTTCTATTGTCTAACTTTAAAATCTATCGCAATCGCTTTCAGGATGTAATCCATTGAAGTTTCTTTTTGAGACAAATAAAAACTTACCAAAGAAATGCAGCAATGTGTCACATCCATCTGTCAAACGAAAGCGATTGCGATGGATTTTTAATCAAACGGAAAATCTGTGCATATGTCGCACGTAACAAAAAGCTTTTGACAGTTGAGTTGACTGACATTCGGCAGACTTTTTTTTAATGCGCAATCACTTGTACCACAGAACAAATATACTCAGGGGAGACTTGTGAAGTCGCTTACAAAGATGTCTGTTTCATTGATATGCTTTTGTTTTTTTCAATAATTAATTAAAGCTAAATGAAGGAGTTAAAAAATAATGTTGCAACTGTTTTATGATTCTAGTAACTTAAAGTGTTTATAGATAACAGAATTATGTTTATACACTTTTGGGTCTCATGTGCCTGATGTCCTTTGTAATTTAGGTACTTATTTTGTTAGAATAAGTACGAGGGTGGTTTGATTTCGGACTTTGGAAAGTAGGAACACTTTTTTCGGCATACCTACGTTCTAAAATTAAACGACTATAGCAAAAAGGTGTAATGCGTTGTCTCGCAGTATTTTATTTCTCTACATCTACATAATCTTTTTGTAGCTCTGCGTACTCCTTGCGTCATTGACCTGCATAAAAAAATCTATTTTCATGTCAGTGCCTTGCGTACTCAGTCCAACGAAGTATTTACCTCTTTACCCAATATTTTTTATAAAAATAAAAATGTGGTAACTGAAACAGGGGCTTATTTCAGGCACCAACTAGGCTTGATGAAAATCTTTGCCCGCCAAGACAAACTATTAATTCATGTTTGGTAAAATAAAAAAATCTTAGCGGGCTAAATTTAGAGAATGAAGGGTAAGGTTTTGTAATTCAATGAGTTTTGATGTCATGAGTGTAGCCGAGGTCGTTTGAGCTTTTTGTTTCCAAAAAGTAATAATATTTTGCCAAATTTGAAAAAATAAAAGTAGCGAACTTCGTAAGGAGTTTCTTTTTAAGAAACAAAAATAAATTATGAAAAATATTTTTTCAGCTTAGTCATGGACTTATCAAACCGTCCATGGACCCCTGATACGTCCATGGACCATGGACGTATCAAAGTATCTGAAAATGACCTGCAGTTGATGAAACATAATTTAGATTTTAATGTCCTTATAAGTTTTACATAATAATACGAATTATTAAATTTATACTTACCATTATTTTATGATAACTTTCTAAGCCCATACACATACAGTCTCATGGCTTTCTTTCGAGTTAGTTTATTATTAAGCAAAGCTTTGTTCCCACGGATTCGTTAAGTTTAACTCGGTTTAAACATGGCTTAAACATTTTGTGGTAAACATTGAAAGTATTAAAGATAGGTACTAGGTATTTTTTCTGAGAAATGCGAAAAGATTTCCCATCACTTACTATTGTTATTTGTTTTTATAAACCTTTTAGGTTTTTTAGTTATATTTTACTACAATCTTATTTATTGTGGTAAAACGTAAATACAAAAAATATATGTTAATATTACGTTTATCAACTAAATATTAAATAATTATTTTTCCCTTAAATAAGTACTGAAGTGTGTGTGAAAATATTTTGAAACGCAGTTGGTTTTAAAAAGGTGAAAACCATTATTTTAGTTTTCTAATGAATAATTCAACAAGTTTTTAGTTCAATTGTGCTTAAAATCGTTTCAAAAATACCTTTTTTAAACAGTAAACTTCTTCTTGTATATATCTGACGTACAGAACTATTACTTAGTTATTTTAAAGTGCGGTTCTGTCAACCTTTAGCTAGCTTTCGAAGCTAATTGATATTCGGGATTATCTTAATAGGAAGCGTGCGATCCAGATCAATCTGATCGTTCAGTGAAAATATCGATCGTAATTAATATAATGCCAGTTGGGGGGGAGGTTATATAGTGTGCGCGAGGGGTTCGGCGCCATTCGCCGCGCGACCCCACGCGCACGCGCTTCCTCGCGAGTGATAGTTCAGTGACAGTTGACAGTTAACCCCCCAAATGGCGGCGAAATTTTACGTAAGTGTAAAACAACCGGCTGTACAGAATTCCTTTGCCTATAAAAAAGTTTATTTCGAGTGTTGTTTTTTTTAGTTTCAAAATAAGTGTCATAGAACTGTGGTATTGAAATGAACCGGATTTGGAACTCACGGATAACCCCATGGAGTGTTTCAGTGATTTATTAAAGTGTTTTCTCAACGGTGGCATTGTACCACATTTCTATCTCTTATTGCTTTCGTGTTATGATAATAAGCATTACAAAATGATAAAAAAAACTAAACAAATAAAACAAAAGTAATACTAGAAACTTTAGGTACTTACATTATTTTTCATAGCAGCCATTGACTTTTATGATACAAGGTAACTGTAATGAATCAAGCTCGATAATTGAGCGGGTAAAATTTATCAAGTTAGGCAATACGAGTAATGCCTAGGTCTGGAGTCTAGACTGTGCACTAAGCTAGCTTAGAAAGGACATTCGTTTGTCCGGGTCGTCGACCCTACAGGGAGGCCTCTGTGAATATCAAAGCTTTTAGGATAATTGCAGTGAGAATTCAATAAAAAAACAAATAACGTGAGAGCTTTTGTTTCAAAAATACACAGATGTTGCTTATTTGTTACCAATTTATGAAATACATAATTTTTTCGAAAATTAATATTAAAAGGGTCACAAAAATGCAAAAGCTAATTCACTAAAGTTTTTCTTAAAATTTTCATCAAATAGTTATACTATTTTTCGAACTAATCATACAAATGCAAAGCTTTACAAATAGCCATGAACTTAAGCATTAATATTTTAAAATTATTTCCATTATTATTGTTTGATACATACTCAACATATTATACATACATAATAAACTAGATAAAATGATTTCAAAGTCAGTGCATCGAGGTCACTATATCGATAACGTAAAACTTTATGCAAAAAAAAAATCAAGTAACATCATTTGATATTTGCTTATATAATTTCACCGCAATACAGATTCCATAAAATTTTAGTAAGTTCTCGTCTCTAATTGTTGATACATATTTTATTACCTATAAAAAGTAATTGGTTTAAGACGAAGGTGTTACGAAACAAGATTAAGAATTCTTACGTTAATTAATTCCAGAGAAAATTAATATTAAGAGGTCAACAATCTTCAAAGATTGTAATTAAGTACGATTTTTTCTCGAAATTTCTTGAGAACGATTTGCTAAAGTAAAATAGGGAGATAATTGCAAAAATCTTTCAAAAGAGTTTTAATTTCAGTGCAGTGAAACTTAGCAACACAACACATTCGATATAAGATCAATTAGTGCAGTAAAAAGTTCAATTTGAACAAGTAACAATCGATATCGCCGTGATATGTCTGTTTCTACAGTGAATATATTGAAAGTGAAACTTACTTGTCGTCATCAGCGGAAAGTGAAAACAGTACCTAGCACCGAGGCCTTCTCGGAAAGCCAATTTATATGTGCTTAGCAGCACTTGTACGATACTTGTAAAATGTCTTAGTAATTGTACGAATCTATATGTCATCGTGGTTGCCCAGAAATTGATTTCGGTCTTAGAAAAAACTTAAGTTAATGACTTGTAAGTAGCGATGAGAGTATATCATATTTTGAATGAAAATGACGTACACTTGTTGATCTATTTGGTTGATATTATAGCATTTATTTTAATAAAATAAATAAATTAGCTTATACTGTTCGAAATTCATTAATTTTTTTTTTAAATGGTCTTGATGAGTTGTTTTATTTAAATATTATAGCATTTATTTTAATAAAATAAATAAATTAGCTTATACTGTTCGAAATTCATTTAAAATGATTATTTTAAAATGGTCTTGATGAGTTGTTTTATTTAAATAGCTCAATTTTAAGTTTATATTCTTCATAGAACAGATACAATTTATCATTATTATTAGCAGGTACTTACTAAGCTATGAACTTAAAGTTAGGTACTTTGTATAGAATTTCATTGATTCTCGCTAACGTACTAAATACTTTAAATAGGTACAATTCGATAAGATGGCAGAGCTTTTCATCTCACAACCAAAAGAATGCTACTTAATAGCGTCTAGCTATAGAGTTTCTAACCATCCAAACGCAAATGCGAAATAATAAACGAATAGTAACTAAGTCATATTTAAAGCACTCAACTGTGCATATAAATTTAACTATTATTTCAAGTTATCTGAACACTTAATCGGTTGGTGTGAAAAATTGCTTCTATTTTTTTTTATAACTATCTGTACAATGGCCATTAGGTTGTTTATTTTTAAGCTCGCAGGCGGCTGTGTCTACGCAAGGACGTCTACTTGGGCTGTTGGTCACACTGACGCACTGTACATACCTTTCTACAAATACTTGTCTAATTGTTGTGGTTTGTAGTTGAGATTACGGTTTATTGTTGAAGAAAAAATATTCTTAGATTCTCAACATGTTACATTAAAACCATACATAATGGATATCATATACAACGGCACTACAACCCTGGAAAAAAAATTTTTTTTCGCCTATCCGTAGTGTCGCTAATTCGTTGATAAAGTCGTTCGTAAAGTCCGAGCCTAAAAAGCTTTGTCGATATCGAAATGGCATTTTCGACATCTTAAGAAATATTTATCGACCGACAAAATTAATATAGTTTAGTCGAGTTAATTTATTTCATTATACATATGGACAACGAAACAGATTACAATCGAAAAATAAATAACGACATGCTAAAATATTTCAGTTGTATGCTAGATCGTAACTCTATGTTGACACATCATTTTCACAGTGTTGAGCAAGTAAGATCTACTCTTCAAAAACAAATAGATTTAAGTACTTAATTAATTAATTAATAATTAAATTACTTATAAACTTATTTAAATAAAGTAAAAATAATTAACTTAACTATGTAGTATTATGTAATAAATACTTAAGCGATATGGGCATGTACAAATTTAGGAAAGAGTTAGTTGTTTAACCGACTTTATAAATATTCTGGGTCTCGGATTAAAAATATCCATGCACGAATTCTTCACAGATATCTCGTTGTAAAGCCGACACATTCTTACAAGGGGGTTATAAAAGCAAGTTTTTATTTTGATACGTTTGTAAGTAAAATTTGCAGGAATATAAAATAAAGAAACAATAGACTTAGCTGGCTACTTTGCCACAGAATAAATACAAATACAAAAATATTTATTCATAAACCAGAAAATACATTGACACAGCCATTTTTGAGGCCCTCTTTTAGATATAAGATTAACTGTGCCAGAAGACCCCAACAGAAGGTTTTTAGATTCAATATTTAATAGTGTTGATGTGGTCTAGGAAAGGTATGATTGCTACGTTTGCATTTTACTTCACTTTCTCTTATCAATCAGTTTTTTTCATTAATTCAGAAAAGGGGAAGCAAAAACTTAAGATTACCCACATATTAATTTTTAACCGACTGTTTTTGACGTTTTTATACAGGGTTATTTATAAAACACCAACAACCTCGCAGGAGTAGATTACTAACATCATAATCAACAACATTTGTTCTACAACTTTTCCGAAAACAGACGAAAAAATCCGACCTTTCATACAAAACTCGATCAGCTGTTCGGTCATTTGTATGGAAAGGCGAATATTTGTTGGCTGTTTTCGGAAAAGTTGTAGAATAGTTGTAGAATGTAGGTTTTTGGTGTTTTACAAACAACCCAGTATATACAGATGGTTAAAAATTAATCGGGTATTTAAGAATTTGGTGGATATCAGCCTGAAAGCCGGGCCAGACTGTTGCAAACAAGCCCTCCACATCGATCTCCACCCGGCGATTTACAACAGTATAAACACTTGTTTGCAACCAAAATTCGTTTGACCTTCCACAACCTCTGTGGACGGGACGCCGTTAGTAATGACAGCGACGAGTCGACAACACACTAAGGTGGGAGCCTTGTTGTAAACAGTGTGGACGCAAACACCAACCGTTGGTTCCACAAGCCTCCCACCAAGGTCACCCCTGTGGAAAGCTTGTTTGCAACAGTCTGGCCCGGGTTTAAACCAAATATATTCGAGCCCCAAAAGACCTGCATCTTGACATGACGACACGCACCGTGTTCGTCAGCGCACGCCGCCGGTTTGCGGGTTTATTTGCACGTCACGACACCAGCAACGTTTCGTGGCGGATCTCATCGGGTCACGCACGAGTTACACGTTGTTCTGGATCAAATACATGTTCCAATTGCGTGTTAAGTCGCTATTATTGATAAACAGGATTTGAGCATGTCTATTTACTTTGACTTAAGTTTGCATAACGTGCTTACGTTGGGCAAGGGACTTTTAAGAGGGTTCGCAGCATCAAGCGGAGTTTCTGGCAAATTCATGCAGACCATTAAGTAACACTCGAGTTCTTCGATCGAGATATACATAGTGAAATTTGAATCATTTGGTTCCCGCAGTGGGGTGGTTCCACTTATGACAAGCAACTTTTACAATGGGGCCATTTCTGATATCGCGAAAAAAAATCAGCTGTTCCATACATTATGGTCGAGTGAGTATTGAGTTCTTTTCTGAGGGTCAGGACTATCGGTATTGTTTTTTCGATTGTACCACTAAAGCTTTGATTTTGGGCTTCTCAACTAGAATCTAGCGGCCTATTTGCCATAATTTGACCCAAGTCCCACTTCCTCGTCCTCCAAGTCCACCTCTTGCGACAGTCAGAGCGGTAGACAGAGACAGGCATCGGCTTGTCCCTTTCTCCCTGTGCCCTTAGCCTCAGTGACCTCCGAGGCAAATGTAATGCTACATTGGGTTCGCAGTCTGAATGAATCTTGACTAACATGTCGTATACTGCAACTGAAATACGTATTTGTGAGATTTGCGCTCGAAGGACTATTTTTACCCGACTGCAAGAGGGTTATGTTTTTCGCGCGTATCTTGTATGTAAGTTTGTTTCTATGTAATATTCTTTATTACCTCATATCTTTCAAACGGCTGAACGGATTTCCATGATTAACATATCGTTAGATTTGTCTCGTCAGCCCAAGTGTTCTTAAGAAGGTGGCGTTATAAAATAAAACCGGTCAAGAGCGAGTCTAACTCGCGCACCGAGGGTTCCGTACCATCATAATTGCACCATCAAACCCCACTGCAGAGTAAAATAATAAAATTTGTATTGCAGTTTTATGTCAGCGCCATCTCTTGACCGATAGTGGAACTAATGTTAACATTTTTAGAAATTTGATAATTTCTGAAAAAGTGTGCTATATTGAGACATCGTTTTATTTTTCCTGTAATCTTTATATAAACTGCTATCACATAGAATTATTTCAGATTTTTCTCTTTGCAAAGTTCGGAGATAAGGGGGGGGGAACGGTCATTTTTTTTACATTTTTCATCATAAGTCGAAAACTATGTGGCTTAAAACAAAAAGAAAAAACCGGTCAAGAGCGAGTCGGACTCGCGCACCGAGGGTTCCGTACAATCATAAATATATTTGGATATGTTATTTAAGGACAGTCTTTAAAAAAGTAGGATAAACGGCAGACAGGTGGAAGGGCGAACAGGCGGACAGTTAATTTACAAATGCTGCTTATGTATGGTGACTGAAAAACGTTTCAGCCACTCCACATTGCAAAATATTTATATTACTAGTCCATCAGCCATTTTAATGTCCCCACTGCTGGGGCACAGGCCTTCCTTATGGGTGAATAAGGAGGACGGGCCATAACCCACCACGCGGGCCCAATGCGGATTGGTGGGTGTTAACAACTGCAAATGCAGCCGGGACCAACGGCTTAACGTGCCTTCCGAAGCACGAAGGAGCTCGAGATAATAAATTTTTGGTCACCCATCCCATGACCGAACCTTGCGAACGTTGCTTGACTTCCGCAATCGCTGGTCCAGGCGCTAAACCACTGCGCCACCGAGCTCCTCGTTATTATTATATTACTATATTACTAAGTAGGAACTTATTCTTTGTTTATTCGTACGGCAAATAGTAGGTAATTATATTAGAACCAGCCACCAATTTATTATTGTAGTGTTAGGTTGCGCCATCTCTTGACCGATAGTGGAACTATTTTTGTCCCTTAGGTTAGCATGCTTAGGACAGCACCATCTGTTGACTGGTAGTGAAACTAAAAAAAAATTGTTTGTTTTTTGAATTTCTAAAAAAGTGTGTTATATTGAGACATCGTTTTATTTTTCCTGTAATCTTTACATAAACTACTATCACATAGAATTATTTCAGATTTTTCTCTTTGCAAACTTCGGAGATAAGGGGGGGGGAACGGTATTTTTTTTTACATTTTTCATCATAAGTCGAAAACTATGCGGCCTAAGAAAAAAAGAAAAATTGTTTCAAAATGTGCAAACAGCGCTCTTTCATATGATACCCCACATGCCCTAGTCACCTCACTTAAAATTTTTAAGACCCCTTTTCAGTCCCTGTTGTAAAAAAAAATATTAATTTTATTATTTTTTTCTTATTTGCAAAATAGTTGGGCAAATGTCATCTTAAACTATTCCAAATTTCAAATTGATACCATTAATAGTTCTCGAGATATCCAGCTGTGACAGACAGACAGACAGACTGAGTCACACCATAAGGGTTCCTTTTTTACCATTTTGGTACGGAACCCTAAAAATGATTGAAGACGTGCAAACGGCGCTCTTTCATATGATATCCCACATGCCCTAGTAGCCCCACTTCAAATTTTTAAGACCCCTTTTCAGTCCCTGTTGTAAAAAAGATATTTATTTTTTTATTAATTTCTTTTTTGCAAAATAGTTGGTCAAATGTCATCTTAAACTATTCCAAATTTGAAGTTGATACCATTAGTAGTTCTCGAGATATCCAGCTGTGACAGACAGACAGACAGACTGAGTCACACTATAAGGGTTCCTTTTTTACCATTTTGGTACGGAACCCTAAAAACCAACATGGCGGCTGTACGGTGCTTTTATAGGTAGTGGAAAAACTCCAACCAACTCTGAAATCGCGAAAAAAATATCAGCTGTTTCAAACATTTTTATTTTTTGTTATTAATTTTTGTATGATACAGCTGATTTTTTTCGCGATTTCAGAGTTGGTCCCATAGTAAAAGTTGTTCAGTTTAATGGTCCCTATCTACTATATTCGGTAGTAGGGGTATTTTTGTAACACGTTGAAATTGAAATTGAAATTTATTTATTTTGCACATGAACAAGGTTACATTGTAGATGTTCGTAATAATATTAAACTCCTCTCATTCAGCTATTAACAAACAGCACGCAAAATTGTTGAGTCAGAATAATTACCTAAGTCTCAATCTAAATTAACAAAGAGAATTTAACAAATTAATTATCGAATAAATACAAAAGTCACAGAATAGAAGTGTAAAACATTTTCAGTCAATAAATTATAAAATTATATAGGTAATGTCAAATTAAATACTATTAAAATTAATTTAAGAATACAAAATGTCGCAAAATGATAAATGTCAAGAATGAAGATAAGAATATAGGTACCATCAATAATTTCTATGTTTATTAACGTTGTAATTTAGGAATTCTTGTACTGTGTAAAAAGTGTGTTCGATTAACCAATTGTGTAATGACGTTTTAAACTTATTAAAGGGCATCTCTTTAATTTCATATGGAATTTTGTTATAGATTTTGTTGCACATGCAAAAACAATTTTTTTGAAGTCGGGCACTTCTTGGTACAAAATCTAAAACTAATAGATTTGGATTTCTAGTGTTTCTCGGATATACATCACTAGCTTTCTTAAAATTGTATGGATTTTTCTTAACAAATTTTGCAATCTCAAATATATATAAGCAAGGCAACGGTAGGACACCCAAAGATTTAAAAAGGGGCTTACATGATTCATCTGGTGCTATGCCACAAATTGCTCTCAAACACTTTTTTGGGAGATGAATGCCCTTTGTACATCAGTACTGTTACCCCAAATGATCAGTCCGTAGCGCAGTACAGACTCAACATATGCATAGTATGCCGTAAGTGCTGTGTTCTTCGATGCTGTTTTTGCTAACTTAAATAATGCAAAAGAAAAACTATTCATTTTATTACAGACGGTATCTAAATGTTGTTTCCAGTCCAATCTATTGTCAATCTCTATACCTAGGAATCTTACACTATTTTTATTATTGATAGTGTTTCCCTGATAATTAATGTCAAAGTCGTGATTAAGATTACTAAAATTAATGAAACATGTCTTATCGATATTTATTTGTAGATTATTACGATTGAGCCAGGTTACTATTGTCATTATTGCTTTATTTATGTCATTTTCATGATCTTTTATAGTTTTTTTGCTATCTGTTGTGACTACTACTGATATGTCATCAGCAAAGAGAATACTTTTATGTGTAATACTATTAGGCAGGTCATTAATGTACACCATAAACAATAATGGTCCAAGTACACTCCCTTGTGGTACTCCAAATGCATTCTTTTTGAACTGAGACTTATGTTTTTGTACAGTGTTATTAATATCGAGTTGATTTATTTCAACCGATTGCATCCTATTTTTCAAGTAAGTCTCTATCCATCTTAAGGCTCTACCTCTAATACCATAGTTTTCTAATTTCTGTAAGAGTCGTTTATGGCAAACGAAATCGAATGCCTTTGACATGTCGAAGAAGAGTACAGATACATGTTTTTTATCATTTAGATTGAGAAGGGTATTGTTAACTAGATGGAAAGCTGCTAACGTGGTAGATTTCATTTTTTGAAAAGCGTATTGGTTTTCCTTTAAAACATTAAATTTATTGAAGAATGCCATAAATTTATTATGCATTACTTTTTCATACACCTTTGAGGGTGGGTACCCACTTAGGTTCGCGAACCTCCGCGCTCCGCGAACCTCGAACAGTGATCCATAGCAAAAACAAATATTTTTACTTTGGCTACAGTGTGTACCTGTGCGAACCAAGTTCGCATACGTGTTCGCTCACGTACACACCTGGGCGCCCTGTTCCAGCAGAGGATAAACGATTTTTTCGGTGCAGGTTCGCGGAGCGCGGAGGTTCGCGAACCTAAGTGAGTACCCACCCTATGAGAATAGGTATAAGTGTAATTGGACGATAGTTACCTAAAAATGTTTTATTTCCTTTTTTATGTAGTGGTTTAACTACTGATAACTTTAGTTTATCAGGGAAAACTCCATTTTGCATTGACAGATTAATTAGATATGCCAGTACCGGACTAAGTTGATCTTTGCATGTTTTAATAACATTTGTACATATTTCGTCATATCCCTCCGAAGAAGTATTTTTTAATGTCATAATAATTTTCTTTATATCGTGTTCGTGTTGTATATCTTCTTAATTAGAATTATGTTGGACGTAAACATTAAACTTTGACATTAATAAATTAGTAATTTTAAAGAAGCCCGAGAACATTCGTAATGAAGTTGGAGATGATTTAGAATGAAGAGAGGTTTTCGCGCAAACTTTGCGTTTACCGTGGGACAGATCTTACTCAAGGCTGAAAGGGTCCATTTGAATGATTCTCGTGGGATGTAGGTCGCTAGATCACTCCTATCTCCGACGTACGTAACCTGTTATTAGTGGTTTGCAAAAATAAGAACTAAACAATGAGGTGTAGCATTGTATGCTTATCTGAAGATTGAAGTTATTTGGACTGGCATTGAGACTGGCCGCTAGAAAGACTATCTTCCATCTCACTTTGTGAAAAAAAAATTGTTACGAACAAGTATACAATTTTGGTTGATAGTTGATTTTGCGAACAAATATAGTAGGTAATGTTTATAAATACGTCACTGAAACAAAACAGCAATAGCCCTCGAGAGTCAAGACAAAGTTCAATTTTTAAAAAGACAAGAATATATGAATGTCAATCCTATACATTTTTACTTTGCACAGTTAGTTGACGCTTTTACACTTGTGTGCAGCCCGATTACTTATTTTCTCAGTTCCACTCTTAGACAAGAGATTACTTATTCGTATAAGCCAAAACTTACTGCAAGTCAACCATATGAAAAGACAAAATAGGTTTTCTTAAGTATTTCTATCTCATGAAGTCCGTTCGGCTATGAATGTTGTTAGGCGTGCACATGCAAATTATTTTAGTGTGCGTAATACGAGAGTATGTAGGTAGACGCACACCAAAACATTGTGCATGAGCACGCCTAACAACATTCATATATGAATTGACTTCGTTTGATTAATATCTTCACTGACTTATACAAATTTTACGGATACTAAAACGCTACTTTATAATGTTTTGATTGAAATGTTGAAGGTGAATAGATTCTTAACAACAATACCAATACAATTAATAGACATGGCATATTCAGCAGCTCACGTAAAAACTTACGAAGAATTGTTTACGTGCGTCGTCGAGACAGAGCTTTTTTAAGTGGCTTGACAACCGTGAGAATACCAAGTAAGGCCGCCGCAAAAACCTGTGAGTGGAGCCAAGAATAGAGGTGCTCGCTTGTGAATGCTATACAATGTGCCATTTGAATAACTATCCTGTAACCGTGACAGCTAAGCTAAGCAGCTCGGTGGCACAGTGGTTTAGCGCCTGGCCCAGCGATTGCGGAGGTTAAGCATCTTTCGCAAGGGTCGGTCATGGGATGGGTGACCAAAAATTTATTATCTCGAGCTCCTCCGTGCTTCGGAAGGCACGTTAAGCCGTTGATCCCGGCTGCATTTGCAGTCGTTCATACCCACCAATACGCATTGGCGTGGTTGGGTTATGGCCCGTCCTCCTTATCTATTCATAAGGGAGGCCTGTGCCCCACCAGTGGGGACATTGAAAGGCTGGTGGTCATTGAGGTATTATGTACTAGAATAGACACTGCAGCGGTGGGGACATTACAATGGTTGATGGACTAATCATGATAGAAAAAAAATAATATGTAATAACCTTTTTTGGTATGAATCTCAAAAATACGTGTTTTACTCTGGTTTTATCGTTGCGAATTTATTCTCTTGACGATTTTCAATTTGTACTAATGCTCAGTGTTATTGCGGAATGCTTAATGTGTGTAAAATAAAAATACAGTAAAGTGTTGAATTGGTAACATCGATTAAACTTAAGGTGCTATTAAAAATCGATGTTGTCGAACCCTACAATTAGCGTATTGTACAACTCTAATCGACACTTAAATCTTGTGTAACGACTGATTATCTTTAATAGAAAAAAATTAGGGCAGTTATTTCTAGAAAAGTTGACATTAAATTATGAAGCACCTAGTTACAGTAGAATAGATAGCACCAACAATAGTACATTATGAGACAAGTTAGCTTAGGTTGGTCATTGCACACAAGGCTGTGGGTTGCAGCCCGAGCCGCAGGCGAGGGCGTAACTCAGCCGAGTGTGCAATGAGTAAAAGCTCACGAGTTTCATACGACGTTTTTCAACACATTTGCGAGGAAAATACAAAGTAATTAACCACACAGCAACAAATACGACAAAAACAAAATTTGACAATTATGGGAAAAGGCGCGTAAGTTTTTTTTTTGTTTTTTTCACACGCCCAACGCAAGAATATTTTGCGAACAAAGGGGTGAGTAGACCATACAGCCTACTTCAAAACTATAATTTTAAATGATAAAATGCAAATATTTTAATATTTCATAACAAAATATTATGAATTATGAATAATTTTATAATAATAAATATTTGTTTGACTTAATTAAAGACTTACACATTTATTTATTTCAAAAATGAATATGAACTTTCAGCGGCATAAAACCCCTTTGTTGTTACTAAAAAAAAAAACCGGTCAAGAGCGAGTCGGACTCGCGCACCGAGGGTTCCGTACCATCATAATTGCACCATTAAACCACACTGAAGAGTAGAATAATAAAATTAGTATTGCAGTTTTAGGTCAGCGCCATCTCTTGACCGATAGTGGAACTAATGTTAACTTTTTAGAAATTTGATAATTTCTAAAAAAGTGTGCTATATTGAGACATCGTTTTATTTTTCCTGTAATCTTTATATAAACTGCTATCACATAGAATTATTTCAGATTTTTCTCTTTGCAAACTTCGGAGATAAGGGGGGGGGAACGGTCATTTTTTTTACATTTTTCATCATAAGTCGAAAGCTATGCGGTCTAGAAAAAAAAGAAAAAATGATTGAAAACGTGCAAACGGCGCTCTTTCATATGATACCCCACATGCCCTAGTAGCCTCACTTCAAATTTTTAAGACCCCTTTTCAGGCCCTGCTGTAAAAAAGATATTTATTTTTTTATTTATTTCTTATTTGCAAAATAGTTGGGCAAATGTCATCTTAAACTGTTCCAAATTTCAAGTTGATACCATTAGTAGTTCTCGAGATATCCAGCTGTGACAGACAGACAGACAGACAGACTGAGTCACACCATAAGGGTTCCTTTTTTACCATTTTGGTACGGAACCCTAATAACTGTATAACCCAGTTAAATTGGGAATGCTCTGTTTACTCGCATAGAACTTGCAGTAAGGTACTAATTTAACTTTGTAGGGATAATTCTATAACAACCTAGTGTTTTATATATTATTGCACGCGTTTGTTATTGCTCGGTTTGTGGCCCTAAAAGCGATGTGTTAGGGCTCACTTTACGAGCAAGTGTGTTGAAAAAAAGGTAAAGTAACTAATTTGACTAACAATTGGAAAAAATATTGTAGAGAAAAAAATAAAGCGAATTTACTGCTTCTTGATTATCTCGATCCATTTTTCTGTCAACGATTAAGATCCGCGCTAAATCTTTTGGTAAATATTAATACATATTATTAATTAGTTTGTCGAAATAGCATAATTTACATTGATTGATGTTAATCTCAATAAAACTTTTATAGATAAAATAACTGGTTATGTCTAGCAATAATGTAACTTAAATGTCACTTAACTGTAATAATTACCAAATAAAGGTAAGAACATTATGAACAGGAAATTGCTTAATTGTCAAGGACTATACAAACATTATTTTATATATACTTACGTACTTTTAAGGTTTCGAAAACCATTTGTAAATAGCTCTATAAACAGAAATCTACAGTGAAGGTTTTTTTGTGTGCTTTTTTTTTAATTAGTTATAGGTATCTGAAAACAAATATGTCCTTTTTATTAAATAAAATAATCATGTTTTACAGATTAGCATTTACTTAGTTCTAGACGGAAATGTTTCGTAAGTTAATCTTAAAAAAAATGAACTTGAACGCTCAAGATCCGTTACCAGCAATTAGCAGGCCAGAGGTCATTGGCAAAAACAATGATTGCTTTTCCGATTGGCCTTTGTGAGGATTTCATGTATTGAAACGAGATTTATACGGTATTTAGTGTAAAGGCTAACAATGTATGGAAACTCACGAGTATTTGTTATTGCTATGTTGGAAAAAATCAAACAAAATATCGATATAACCTACTCTGCAGTTTACGAAACATTTTTTGAAGTGAAAACTTCTTTAGCGTCGTTGTACACTTTTTTTGTAATAGGTAAAAAATGTTAAACTCGCGTCAGTCAGGGTCACGTGACCATGATCGAAAATTCGTTAGACGGATGTAGTGTAGACAGCCGGCGGAGGAAGTATCCCCCTCTCTTACTACGGCGCGGCGAAAATAGCGGCGCGTCATTTTGGCGTTCGGCGGGTTGATTTTTCTGAGAAATAAACTTTTTAATGTAATATAAATTGTCATGTTTGTGTACGATAGCGCAATAAATAAATATTGTATTCTACCTCATAAATGATAGTACTTTTATACTGATAATTAAAGCAATTCATGCAAAATAATTCCCTAACCATTCCAAAATATCAAAAATGCACAACGTTAATACTCAAGTTTTCACTTCTTCCGGCACTCCCGGAGTGCCACCCGAATTTTTTTATACCTACTATGTTATGTATTGCTTTAGGTTTTATTATTGAAATACGAAAAACGATAGGTCGTAAAAAATATTAGTAGTTTATCATTTGCCATTTTTTTTAAATTCTTTATAAATGGTATTTTGTCTTCAATAAGCGTGCGTTTTACTTATTCACACCAGATTAACACGTATGAAAGCATATTTGTACACTAATGATTACTACAACGATCACTTTCTACGCGGAGCGCTCTCGTAGAGTTTTCTCATTGTTTCACACGATTTTACTTCCTGCATTGTGCTCTACTCGATGACTTTTTAGGGTTCCGTAGCCAAAATGGCAAAAAACGGAACCCTTATAGATTCGTCATGTCTGTCTGTCTGTCTGTCTGTCCGTCCGTATGTCACAACTACTTTATTCCAAAAATATTAGGACTACATAGTTGAAACTTGGGAGGTAGGTGTATTCTGTGAACCGCTTTACGATTTTTATACAAAAATAAAAAAATAAAAGATTAAGGGGGGGCTCCCCATACATGGAACTGAAACAAAAAATTTTTTTTTTCATCAAACCAATACTTGTGGGGTATCTTTAGATAGGTCTTTAAAAATGACATTGAGGTTCCTAAGACTATTTTTTTCAAAGTCAACCGTTTGAAAGATATATGCCGCCAAAGTGGTAAAATGTGTGTCCCCCCCCATTTAACTTTTAAAGTAAGAAGGTGAAAAATCTAAAAAAAATTTAAGGTATAGATCTTAATAAACACTTTCAACGAAAATTGGTTTGAACGAGATACAGTAATTAGTTTTTGAGATATAGTACATTTTCCAAAACCGCAAATATAACTTTGTCATTCATACAAACACTGTGAAAAACAAAGTTATTTTTTCAGACGAAAAATGATAGCGGTATTAAAATATGGTATGGTATAATGTACCTATACGGAACCGCGTGGCCCGACATGCACTTGGCCGGTTTTTTTAATAATTGTTTCTTTATTTTAGACGTAGAATCTTATTTTTCTACTCTACAGCTTAATGATACCTAGAAGCCGAGTCTTTGTATGTAAAGGGAGGCCACTAAAACGGAGCCAAAATGGCTCAGATTTCAAATTATATCCTTTAAACGTTACCTAATCGATAATAAAGTTCATTAAAATAGTACCTACCTAACTAATCCCTTAATTAAAGGTAGAAAAATTGAAACTTTTTCGTTCTTATAGGTACGATTAGGTAGCGTTTGAAGGATAGAAGTCTGAAAACCGAGCCATTTCGGCTCAGTTTTATTTGCCTCACTTTTTGACACTAACTTTGTAGGGAACTATCGTTCTAGGTTGTCGTTCTAGGTTATTATTATTCTAAGTCAACATATCCAGTGAAAGCTTGACTGTCTTTTGAGAATTTGAGATATTTAGATACTGTCAACGCATTCGTCAATCAAAAAGACAAAATCTTACTCAGATAGATTATCTTACAAAGCCATCAAGGAGCCATCAGATTAACAGCCCATATTAGTCCACTGCTGGACGTTGTCTTCTCCCATAGGAGGACGTTGCTTTAATCTCCACGCTTAACAGGCGGGTTGAAGATCGCAAGGTTGAACCATTTTCATCGAAAAACGATGTTGCCTATTTCCTGTTCCACTGAGGTCCACAGCCAGCCGCGACAGGCGGCGCGGTGGGCGCGGCAAGCGAATTCAGTATTCACTGAGCGGTCGTGACGACGAGCTCAGAGGCTGACATCGAGATAGCGCGCAGTGAATGTTAAATTCAATTGCCGCGCCGCCCACCGTGGTAGGCTGTGGCTAGGCCGTTAGACGTCCTTCATCGCATAATGTACAATACGCAAAATGTACATCTGTTGCAAAATGTACAATAAGCAAAATGAACATACGCGAAATGTACAATACGCAAAATGTACAATACGCAAAACGTACATACGCGAAATGTACATACGTACTACATTCTGCTGCAATAAGTAAAGCTCTCGTTTCTGATTATCCAAATTTGGTTACAATGCATGAAAATACTCTGAGAAAAAATACAAAAATTATGTATCTACGATATGAAAAGAAAATAGCTTTTAAAAAGTTTATTTTTTATAAGACCATTATAGCTTTCTTGACTAAGATTTCAGTGAAGTCATTCTCACCTTCAAAGATATTAAAAGCTAATTCTAGTGTTATTTATAATTACCTACGAAACAGGAACAGTTTTATCATAAAATCATTTAAATATTCTCATAAGATTAATTTTTAATGAGCAAGCATCTAGTTTTTGTGCAAAAGCCTAGGAATTAATCGTCAACCTTGGTGGTAACGCCTTATTATGCGTTCATTATGCATAATTATGCATTACAGTATTGTGGGCAGAGATATGACTGACTAAACGGAGATATGTCGGGATGTGAAATAATGCGTTTTGTTCGCAAACCTGGCGCCGTGTGAAAACTAATGTAAATGAATTACGTTTTGTTATTCTTTTTAATTCTTTTTAAGAATAATGAAGTTGTTGTTAGACAAGACAAGAGCTCAAAATAAGCCAATTTGCCACCCGATTGATTTATGATTTTTAGGTTTTGTTACCGTTCATTATGTTATTTTGTTTCTTTTACGTTGTTTTATGGTCTGTACTTGTTTACTTGTAGTTTGATAAAAATCAACTTTATTATTAAACAAGATTAACCATACAAATTAGTAAAATAAATAATAAAATAACATTAAAATAGATAGGTACTGGATAATAGGCATGTTGACTATTTTTTTATTTTATGTTACATAAATTACCCCTAAAAAAAGAAACATTTGTATAAGAATTATTACGCTAGCATGAAAACTGCCCGAGATATCACAGTTTGAAATGCACAAAATTGGACTCACCCGAAAACGCTCCATACTAACGGCTACCAAGTTATGACGTCTCGCCTTCCTACGTTGTATGCAACGCGTAGGAAATTTGTTCGGCAGCTATATTAAATATTGTGTTTATCAAAATGGTTTCTTTGACAAATTTGCTATAAATTTTACGGACTAATTAAATGTATTATTTATTTTAACAAATTTTATACTTTTTAAATGGACTTGTCCACCCAACTTTGAAGGGTCATAAAACATATAATACGCAATATATAAAACCAAGAGGTATACCAACTACTCCAAAAGTTTGATATGTTTACGATTTTTATTAGTATTTCGTTATTTTATTCATAAGTCAACATCCCTATTCATAAAAGCATAAATAAACTTACAAAAGTACAGGCTGTTGGTTTTGTACTAAGTTAAGGTGCCTATTACATAATACTCAGAAACTCATAATAGTAACATTTGACATTTAAGTTGTAAACATGCAATGCAGTGAACGTCACCGGAAAGTTTTGCTACAAATCTATATCCATTTATCAGCATTGTGATCATGAATCGATTAACACTAGGATGTATCAATCAAATCGATTAAATTATCGATTTATTAGAAAGTTAATATGTTGCCTTTTTCTCTTTTAACGCTCTAGTAATATTAATCTTATCAATTGTTTCAAACATAATCTACGTCAGATCTTTAAAGCGGCAATGTAATTATAAATTGTTATAATAACAAGTTTAGTTTATTGCTGGTTTATGTAATCTGTACAGGGGCCGTACCGGCTAACGAATCGAGCTTCGAAAAGTCTGCCGGGTTTCAAATTAAAACAGTTAAATCGAGCTCCAATTGGGCCAAAATGGCGAACCCTAATTCATGAGGTCACACAAACATCCATATCTTCCAAATAACTTCAACAAATAGTACAATACGAAATTCCTTACTTTAATTTATGTTTATTTAATTTGAAACTCGGCAATTTTTCCGAAGCTCGATTCGTTGGCCGGTACGGCCCCTGGAACGTAGAAGTTTGAAGCGCTCATGGCGGAACTTGACAGACTGATCGTAGTCGATCACGTTTGTTAAGCAACGCCCGGTCCGGTCAGGTGTCGGATGGATGACCGTTAATGGCATTACAACTGAGCGCTTCCGTGCTTCGGAGGGCACGTTAAACCGTCGGTCCCGGCTGTTGTCATCTGATAATAGTCGTTAAGCCAAGTCAGAGGCCTTACAGGCGGCTTGATAAACTCTAACACCAGAGGTGGCCACTAATCCTTATTTGATAAGAAGAAGAAGAAGGAACGTAGCGGAATGTTACAAAATGTATTTTAATAATACTTATTAACCCTGCTAAAAACTTGATTAACTATCTTCTAACCCGGGAATTTAAATTCAGCATCAGATATTTCGTAGTAGCTAAGTACTAGAACAGACACAAAATTTTTGCTCACCTTATATGGAGGGCAACCAATAGATATATTCTGTGCCAATAGTCCTATAGTAAATGGGCCGCAAATGTATCAATGTGGTTCGTGGTAAGTGAGAAGTGATTTTCTTTGCAGTGTCTATTCTAGTACATAATACCTCAATGACCACCAGCCTTTCAATGTCCCCACTGGTGGGGCATTGCCTTCCTTATGGGTGGATAAGGAGGAACGGGCCATAACCCACCATGCGGGCCCAATGCGGATTGGTTGGTGTTCACGACTGCTAATGCAGCCGGGATCAACGTAACTTAACGTGCCTTCCGAAGCACGGAGGAGCTCGAGATAATAAATTTTTGGTCACCCATCCCATGACCGACCCTTGCGAAAGTTGCTTAACGTTCGCAATCGCTAGGCCAGGCGCTATACCACTGCGCCACCGAGTTCCTCGGTAATACCTCAATGCTCACAAATAAAAGTGTGTGTTTGAAATAAAACACTTTTTAACGGATACTAGCGCGGTTTTATTGAATGTACTTTGGTATTTAGTTGGTATTTGGTTTGATTTTTGGTTTTCCCGACGTTTCGGCACCTTTGCAGCTGTCACCTTTCGGCACCTTTGCACCACGGGTCAGTCCCCCGTGGTCACGGGGGACACGGGTCAGTCCCCCGTGACCACGGCAGCTGCAAAGGTGCCGAAACGTCGGGAAAACCAAAAATCAAACCAAATACCAACTAAATACCAAAGTACATTCAATAAAACCGCGCTAGTATCCGTTAAAAAGTGTTTTATTTCATGTCTAGTGAGCGCGTAAGCTTGAGAAGTGAATAGTGTGTGTTTGTTTACTGTTCATGTGTAGAGTCCTTAATTTTACAACCATACATTCAACTCGAAAAAAAACATAAAGATGGCGTACCAATGATCGCGTCAATCACATTTACCTAAATTAGACTATCGCATTGTCTGAAGTTTGCTAATTGGCTTTGATAACTTTTTGAACATGACTGGAAATCTCAAAACCATTTCGAGGAATAAGCTTTCGGTACAGTGTCTACTAATTAAATTTAAAAATAAGTCTATATTTTTAAAGATATTTATAATATTCAATAAAAAGCTTTAACCTTCAAATGACCTTCATATGACGTCATCACATACAGATCTCCCAGCCATAATAAAAAAAAGAAAAAAGTGCAAAGACAATTTTGACAATGAACTTGGCATTAGGGATGGTGGAAGGTGGAAGTGAAAAAATATCGATATAGGTAATATTTCTCAGAAAAAAATGGGATGAAATGGGACGATGACTAAGTAATGGATTCTAATTTTAAGGTATTGTAAAACATAAAAAATAGCAAAATAAACCCCTACGCGAAATTTTGCCTCGATTTGACGAATTTAACGATGATTTTTAAGACTCAAAGTTGGAAAAAATCAAAATGCTCCAGTGACAAAATAGTGTCGACTATTAGAATCCATACTACACTACATACCATATTGTAAAAACATCTATCGATATATCAGAGTATTTAATATCGCCCGAAAAATATCGATGAACTTATCTCGTAATTTTTTCCACATCCCTACTATTAAATGTTTGTAAATAGAAATAAAGTATGCACATATTTTCACAATGTTTATTATGTTATCCTGCAAATTTATCAGTCCACAAGCAATCGTTACAATTTCATCCATGTAGCCTACATCCAAAATAGACACAATACATACAATACATTTCGCAATTTGGGTAGATTGGGCGTGTCAGTTTTTACAAAGTTTTTCAGCAGAGTTTCCACTGGTAAGCATTTTTATTATAATTTTACCACCTCAAAAATTATTGCGGCAAATTAAGAAGGTAGGCTAGAACCATCACAACTGGATTAAATGAATAAAATAGAAGAAATATTAACTATAACTTATTTGTTTACAAACAACCATAAAGTCATTATGACAGTTAATGACACTTGGCCTTTCTTTTTCTATAAGTAGATGGCAAAGGTTTTCTTCTTAAACTTTCATGCCACTAATGACGTCATTCCGGTTGACCATATCCGCTCGACAAATATATTTATAAAAAAATAAATACGGGACCAAATGTTAAAATATTCAAATTAGTTTCTTAAATTGGCCTAATCTGTAGTAAAAAAATATAAAAAAAATACCTTTTATTTTTTAACCAAAGCCAAATAACATTTCCTAAGCGGGTCGAGGTCGGCAGTAAGTCATGTAAATTTCTTTGGAACTCATTGTCTCGTTATCAGGGGGTCTATTACGAAAAGTTTAATGCGATACACGCAGCTGCGTCCGTGCTTCGTTTTGATTGTTTCCTATTACAAACCACTTTCGTATGCGATATTGCGAAGTAATTGCGTGAGTTTGACTGTTTTTCTCTAGTGTATCCGACATTGTTCCTTTAGTAGTCTATGAACTACGGTAGCCAAATTCAGAATGTTTGTTATAACCACAACCAGCGAACTGCGGACGATTATCGTGGCCAAGTGACTGCGTTACGCAGTTGCGTACGTTATTTTCGTAATAGGCCTCCTGTCTGTTGCCTACTCGACGCCTACGTTTACTATGATTGTTTAAGTAAAATGATTTGTGTGTGAAAGTTTAAGTTATTGCGCTTAGCTTACAGAAAAAACTCACTATAAATTGTTAGCTAGGCTCGTTTAGGTGGCATATTGCTGAGTTAAATCTCGCCAACTATTTTGATTTTCTGTTTTTAGTTTACCTACCTAAAGTTACCGATTTCTTTGTTGCAAAAATACTAACTGACGAATAATAGGTTTTTAACAAAAGATTTCACAGAAGACCTGTTTTCTGGTTTAAAAAATATATAAATCAATACGAACTTAGTTTAAATATGTTTGGTATAATGACACCAGATCGTAAGCTCATCATTTGACAATTATGTCATGGTTATGGCTTAAACCATAAGTTAGGCAGAGTTCGTGTAATTTTATAGAGTCACTTCAACTGATGAATTAGAGTAACCAACAGAAGATATGAATATAAGGTGCTCCCTCACCGGGAGCATTCACGTGTAATAAACGTTACAGATTTGAGCATTACATCAGTGAAGGAGGAGAACCGAGCATTAAGCCCGCCGGTAACGATCAATTGCTCTAACAATGGCATTAACGAAAATCAGTGTTTCGTAGCACTCTTCACCCGAAAACGGTGACCTATTTATACGAGTAGCAGGCGTATGTTATTACTCCATTTCTAACCCTCAAAAGTATGAAGTTAAAAATGTGCTGCATATAAATCAATGCGATTATAGGCCATTAAAGCAGCCGATCTATAACATAATCGGTTACTTAAGCGTGGACAGAACTGGAACGGTTTCCTACGACCATTTCTAGTGGTCGCACTTTCTCCGAGCCACTCGATGACGTAACCACTCCTGGATTATCCTATCGACGTAACTGTGAAATAATTGTAACGATTAAATTAAATAGAAGGAGGTATGTACTTGGTGGTCTGACAAAGATCATCATGGAACAGCTGATATTTGAGTCAGAGATTGCTTAAATTCAATCATAATTTTCGTTCACTAGCTATTTGCATACATAACGGTGTAAAATTTTCCGCTGAAATAAACAGCATTTGCAATAAACACAATTTGCACACAAGTTTTTGCAAGCAAGAAAATTAGTAAACGCATTCCTCACGACGACCTTCGGCGACCTAGCCCACTTAATGGACTAGATTGTTAAAGCAATAACTTTAATAAACTCACTTAAGTATCAAATTAATCTGAATAAAAATGTAAACGCTTTACAGAATTTGATTGATTACAGCTTTCCAATTCGAATTGTCAATTTTTTGGATTTCATTTCAAATATATAAACATCACCTTGTATTGTTTTTGTAGGTACTTTACCTAATATTGACCAAGCGACGCGTAAAGCGCGAGCGCAGCGTCTCCGTTTCAGCTTGGGAAAAAATGCAAAAATGCTTTCGTTTGTCTGTCCGGCTGTTCTCTACAGCACATCTACAAGTCGATTTTTCAACTGATTCTCGTGATATTTTGTGAGCAGGTTCAATAATTCAACCATTTCGACAATGTTCAAAACTAACAGCTTACAGATCCAATACTAAAGTATAACAGGGCTTAGAGTAAGACGGGCTTCTTACAGACGAAACGAAGCCTTTGTTGCTCGAAGTAACAGGGCGATTTGTACTTGCTAGTATGCAATGCAACCTCTTTGCAAATCTTATTTATTTTTATAAGAATACGATTGTCAATTGTTTAGTGACGCTCGCGGTAATTTTATAAAAAAAATGTGATTTTATCTCAAAATGTGGATCATATGGATTTAAAGGCAACATTAAAAAGGTATGTGAATACGTATAAGTTAGTTATAGGTATGTGAAATAATTGAATTAGGGAGAGGACAACCGACCTTCGAGTCGCTAAAATTCCGCACTTACTTCAAGGCAAGTCGCACGATAGCTTGCATCGGTGTTGAAAAAAAATTACAGTCTGCCCTACATACTGCCCTTCGACCAAGACCGGTTTGTACGTAACTTCAAGTGTTACAAACATTTTTATTACACGATAAGTCCTCACGTAGTTGGTCTACCGGTTAAATCATAAGGACAATCTGGTTTACTGGAATTTTGTAATAACTAGCTTGTTAATAAAGTGTTTGGTAATGCCTTTCCTTGTTGAAACTTTGAAATTGTTGATAAAGTTCATCACTACATAGTATAAAACAAAGTCGCTTGCTCAGTCCCTATTATCCCTATGTATGCTTAAATCTTTAAAACTACGCAGCGGATTTTGATGCGGTTTTTTTTTATAGATAGAGTGATTCAAGAGAAAGGTTTATACGTATAATACATGGTGTCAAATTCCACCCACTACACCGAAGCGAAGAGAGGGCGGGTCGCTAGTTCTTAATAAACCTAAATTGAATATTTATATCGGATGATACACTATTACTGGTATCATAATTCTGAAAAATTTGTGAAAAATAATGCGGTAGGTACCATGAGTACCATTAACTCTCCATCAAACCTCTCAATATTTTTTCAGAGGGTTTTTACGTCACCAAAACGGTCATCTTAGCGTCGGATTCGGATCTCTCGCATCATTTCCCGTTTCGCGTCGTGACAGCAATCAATTAATTAGTCGTGTGCCTGTACATCATCGCCGCGTGCGTGACTCGATCGCCGTGTGTAATCGATTATCGAGCACTCGGAGATGAGTTACGATCTGTTAATCCGATCGTGTTGAGTTAACCGACCGTGTTTTAATAGAATTCGTCAAGTGTTTGGTGATGTAAAATCGTAGGTACGTATTATTTGGAAATATATCTTAATAAAAAATTGATTATATTATTATTTATACTGTTTTGATAATTCAAAACGTATTTCTGTAACGAATCGTCAAATTGTATCTATGACAAAATATTAAATTAGTTTTCATACAATAGTATACTATAACACAGACTTTCCGTTAATTTATTCAAGCTTATTCTTAAAAGCCAGTCTGTCACAATATTTCATTGAAATTTCTCGAAAGAAAAATTACCTTTCACTAGCAAAAAATTAACACAATGTCCAAAGTGATTTGGTCGCGTTAACACGACTCACGCGCAGCGGGACATGTTTGCACCTATTACGTGCTATTGCCCAGTTATTATGTAAATAGTTTTCGATTGTTTGCGCAACGCAATGGACTGCGTCCAAGTGTGATTGTTTGTCAGTGTTGATTAGTAGCTGTGTGTCTATTTTTGTAGTGTAAGAACTTAAGCCGGACTTCTTTTTGCTAATGTTGTTGATATTATGTAAAAGCAAAAAAATGGGAACAAAAGACACACGCATGAGTCAAAGACATGTACTATAAGGAAAATAATTGACAATAAAGAAACTCATATTTAGTCAGTGAATGAAAATTTATTTCTATCACTACATTAAAAAATAGTCCCTCCGTGAGTGCGTCTAAAAAAATTAAAATTTAATCTGATCTGTTTATCTTAAAGTTAGAGAATATTTAATATTTAAGATTATGACACTATAGGAGGGTCACTCAGGGCAACGAATTATGACAAGTTGTTTACATTGTTTTATATTTACTAGCACAAAATTTAAGTATGTGCATAATAGTTAACTATTAATTAAAAAACTACTGAACGGATTTTCACTCAAATGAAATGAAAAATTCCTTATTAAAATAAGCTCATGTAATAAGCATTAAAAAATTCTTATATCTTTGTAAATTATTAATTCTTTTACCCATATACCACCCATTATGACGTCTCTTAGCTGACAAGAAAAATGGGCGCAAAAAACTTTATACTTTAGCTACTGTAGGTACTTTTTCGAACAAGAAGTTATTTTTTTTTTATTTTTTTCATGCAACCGAAAATTCTGAAACTTTTTCTATTACTAAGGGAGCTTATTCATACCTATAAAAAATTTCAGCCTAATTTCTTTTTTCAAACATTCCCCATTATTAAAACTTTTTGTTAACTAAGGTTAACGATTCGTAATTTGATTTGGTAAACAAATGGTAAACAAAGATCCACTGACATGATTTTTTTTTTTTTATTTAACTGGACTGGCTGTCTGTATGATTTGACAGCTAAGTTTTTGTGCCTATTTGAAACGCCACTAGCGTGCGTCTAAAGAACTAATTTTGACGTACAATATGAAAATGGTTGCCGTGATGGTCTCTCCAGACTTGAGTACCATGTACGCACGCTATGCTCACGCTACGTCCTACAGCGCCAAAATGGCGGAAATCAAATAGGCACAAAAACAGTTTGACATAAGCCTGTCCAGTGTAAATATATGCAGGTCAGTGCAAAGATCCCAATTGGTTGAAATTGCTACTGTGGTTAAATTTACACATAATGATTACTACGATGAGCATAGTTCGTGCGATATCATCAGTTTGTAGAGAATGAAAGATGATCACTAGATTTATACTTTTCAAACATTTCAATATCAGTTTAAGATGTGGGCTGTAATAAAATCTTTTTACCAAAAGAAATGTTTACCCAATTCATTTTCTAAGTTCATGTAAGTAAAGTCAGTTAAGTTTTGAAATGACACGTGTCACTGGGCTTAATTTTTATATATAAAATTAATTTATTTTTATTAATTTTTTCGCAATTTAATATTTTAATTTGATAATTTAACTTTTGTTTTTATTGTTGGAATTTTATTCTTAAATAACAACGATACTTATTCAAATCTCTATTATGGATAACTTTATTATTATTTCAAAATTAAAAAATAATTTATTCAGTCTAGGCTGTTACAAGCACTTGTAAATGTCATAGAAGCTACGCCATCGGTTCGCAAACCCTAAGCGGGAGACCTTGTAACGAGAAGAACCGGCAAGAAACTCATGAAGGGCTGCTTTTTTCTCCCTGTATATTTCATACAGAGTATTTTATGTATTAGTATTTCATGGAATATTTCATGAGTATTTCATGGAATAGTAGCGTAAAATTACATGTTCACAGTCTCACCATTCATAAACAGAGTTTTCTTTAGGAGTATAGTAAGCATAATAGTTGTGCATAATTAGCCATAGCTTCCCAAACTGTTTTGTTTTTAACCAACTCACATATACAGGGTTATTTGTAAAACACCAACAACATCGCAGGAGTTGATTACTAACATCATAAATAACAACTTTTGTTCTACGACGTTTCCGAAAACAGACAAAAAAAATTCGACTCTCCATACAAAATGTCCGAACAGCTAATCAAGCCTTGTATAAAAAGTCGGTTTCTTTTGGCTGTTTTTGAAAAAGTCGTAGAACAAAATGTTGTTGTGCATGATGTTATTAATCTACTCCTGCGAGGTTGTTGGTGTTTTACAAATAACCCTGTATGGGCTTTGGCATTTTAATCAAATCAGTCTGTTTTACAACATAATTTAAAAAGTACATTTTTGAAACTACCATTTTTTTAAAGATTAGTTTGGTTATGAAACATGGTATGCATTTTCCTAATTCTTATAATTCGATTGAGATCTCCTTTAGATTAACAATCAAATTCGTGATAAATGAAATAGCTGGATTTGAACCGTTTCGAATAAAACCAAAAAGGGGCGATAAACTAAACAGTTTGGGAGCCTCTGCCCAATGCTCGGTTCAGACGAGCAATCACGGTTGCGTCACACATGCTTATTGTATCGGAGATTCCATGCATATTTACTTTGTAATATTTTCACACACGTTTTCCCCCGAGAAGGCCGCGTTGAGAAACTGACTCTAGTCGTATATTTTATTGGTGTGACGCTAGTTTGATGTTGCGCCTTTTGTTTTTGGGATTTTTGCAAGACGAAGTTGCTAAATGGGCCTGTTTTAATTATTTGTCTATGGATATGTCACCGTTAAATTGCGTAGATCAGTTAGAGTGCACATTAACTAGTTAATTTGCAGATTTAGTTAATTTGCTAGTTAATTTGCAGTTAATGTGTTTTTTTTAATGCGCACTTTAACTAGGTGCTTAATCTGCAGATTCCGTAGGCTATCTGCAGATTAACGACAAAAGCCCCCCGCCATGGAAAAAGTTCATTAGGTTAGGTTAGTTAAGTAATACGACCAAAGACGCGCGAGCCGAGCGAGCGTAGCGAGCGTGCCACGGCAGCGACGGGCGAAGCGCCAGAAATGTCGATTTTGTAAAATTTACTTTCAATATAGGTCTTTAACTTAAATTTCCTGAAGCCTTGGCTATTCAACTCACTGTTTTCCGCACTTTAACGGTATAGCAGCCGTTAATATGCAGATTAACTAGTTAAAGTGTGGAAATCGACTACTATGAGAAAAAAATTGCACTTTAACTGACTCGATCAGTTAAGGTGCAGATTAACTAATTAATTAGCACATTAACGGATTTAATACTTTAGCGGTAACAGATACATTATTTAATCATAAACGTATTTACATTATTTCAAGAGTACAAGAAAAATATTAATCACTGTTTTTTCTCTAGATCGGTACTTTGCAGAATATTTTCACCTAGTCATAAATTTTTTGTTCTAAAATTCATTCAATAGCAATATTTCATGATAATTCCTCAATAAAATGTTATGATCAGTGTTCTCGTGTATTATATTTATATTTTATTTTATTACATTTAAGTTGTTAATATTATTAAATGTTAATTTTATCTTTTTCAGGTAAGTACCAACGTGAAATTTTAGAGGTGGCAGTGGCAATAGATGAGATTCCCACCTTCAGAACAATTTCCCACCATCTCCGCTCCGGTTTAATGAGGCGGAGGATTGTATGGAACTCTTTGCTCGATAAGGCGAGGTAAATTAGCGAAAAGTTGTGCGCCGGTTGATTAGCTAAATTGCACCTAATTTGCGTAAGCATTTTTGACACAAACATTACTATGAAGTCGCATAGTACTCGCGAATACGCGTAAAACAAACGAACTAACCACAGAGTTTTATTTCAACGCAGTGCGTTTGCATAGACAAGGGTCGTTTGAGTATTGTTCTTGAATACGAGTGTAAGGATTTTACTTATAGGTAATTATTGTATGTGTTTAAGAAATGAAATAATAATGTCATGAATGCTAGCCGATGATTTATCATAATTTAAGAACTTAATGAAAATTCTTAAAATAAGTTTTCAGCATACCTTGAAGTAAAATGAGAAAGGCTATTTTGTCTTACAAAAAATTTAATAGTGGCATAATGAAAGTATTGACCTCAGGTTCCATCCGAATGTATCCAAAATAGGTAGACGGTAGCAATTTCATTATACATTATGTTTGGGTAGCGATGTCGGAGTTTTTAAAGGCAGATAATATGAATGTTGGAGTCTATACCCTCTCCTGTTGGATTCGCCCGGCATTTTAAATTTGACTTTTTATATTAGATGGCTCTGCCGAAAAATATTAATTTCTCCAGATTTAGAAGTCCTACAGTTATAAAAAAATACTTGACGATAGTTAAAAACATTGTCTATTAAGTAAAAAAAAAATATAAAATTTTTAACTTTAATATGTCATAAAAAATTACTAAAGTAAATTTTAATCTGAAATTAGTGTACTTTTTTTTGTTTTTCTCACAGATCTCAAAAACTAGCACATTGTGCAATTTTTTGAATTTTTATAATACACTGAAATATTATCTACAAAACGACATCAAAATCATTGCTCTGAGTTGCATATTTCGAGAGTTATTCTTGTTTGAATTTGACCCTTACGTAATAATAATATAGTACCTTAAGTGCATCACAAACTGGTTTTAAATATCACCGGAAAACGGCCTAAAGGTCTCGGTGGCAGTCGGAATATTATGTGAGGAATCTCCTAAGCGCAGACCGACAAATTCTGGTTCTTGGGTCCAACAAACTTCGAGAAACTATCGACTTCATCATGGCAAGTGAAAAATTTGTTTTCTACCTTTTTTGTGACACAAAAACATTCATATACGACGACCTGAGTGGTGCAGTGGTCAACATACCGCCCGTAAAAGGTCCCGGGTTCGATTACCGGTCAGGCAGAAATTGAAATGATGAATTTTAATTTCTGTGACGGGTCTGTAAATTTAAAAGTATACAGGGTTATTTGTAAAACACCAACAACCTCGCAGGAGTAGATTACTAACATCATGAACAACGACAATTTTGTTCTACGACTTTTCCGAAAACAGCAAAAAAATTTAGATGCTTTTCATACAAAACTCGATCCGCTGTTCGGACATTTGTATGAAGAGTCGATTTTTTTGTCGGTTTTCAGAAAAGTCGTAGAACAAATGTTGTTGTTTATGATGTTAGTAATCTACTTCTGCGAGGTTGTTGGTGTTTTACAAATAACCCTCTATAAGTAATATATCAGTTGTCTAGCACCTATATAACAAGCTTTGCTTAGTTTGGGTCTAGATGGCGCTGTGTGAAATTGACCAAGCATTTATTATTATTATTATATTCTTTATAATTAGGTATTTTATGGCAAAATAATGCGAAAGGATAGAAAACTGCAGCCATAAATAATAGAAAACATGATTTATTGAATCTGCTTTTAAAAGCTGGTAATAAATTACAATTTGCAATAAGGCATTTACTTTTATTGTTAGACTAATAGTACAGTAGCCCGTAGAACATTTAAATCACGAAAAAGGTTACCGTTTTCCGTTGTGATATAGTTCTTTATTACGAAATTATAGATACTTTAACCCAAGTTTTACAGATCGCAACCCGCCGTAACCTTTATTTGTATATCTCCAAAATTGATATTTTTTATTTTTCGAGGTTTATCACATAGTTTAGCTATTGTCGTGTTCTACAGCTTGGTTTGATTGCCACAGATAAAAGAAAGACTATTAAAAGTAGCTATACACAGATTTAAGACCTGATGAAAATGGTTGGACTTTATCTGGTCTTAAATCTGTGTATGATCACTTTCCATAGTCTTACTATTATCAGTGGCAATCAAACAAAGCCGCAGAATACGACAATAGCTAAACCATGTGGTACCTAAACCTTGAAAAATAAAAATTATAATTTTTGGAGATATACAAATATAGGTTACGGCGGGTTGCGATCTGTAAAACTTGGGTTAAAGTATCTATAATTTCGTAATAAATAACTATACCACAACGGCAAACGGTAACCTTTATCGTGATTTAAATGTTCTTCGGGCTACTGTACTATAAGAAAGAAATGGTAATCTTTTATTTTACACTGCCTGTAGGCAATAATAATTGGGATTTTGGATTACAATTTTATTTTAACTTTCCTTGAGTATTTGCTTAAACAATAATTGGCGTCATAATAATACTAAGGTAGGTAATTATGAATAGTAATGAATTATGTTTATGCGGAAATAGTTCCCTGCTAAATCCTTACTAATATTATAAATGCGAAAGTCCGTTTGTTTGTTTGTACGTTACGCCTTCACGTCTTAACTACTGAACCGATCATCATGAAATTTTGCATACACGTTCTTAGGGGTACAGAGAAGGACATAGGATACCTTTCATCCCTAAATAATGTATTGTTCTCGAGGGATAGCAAAAAACCTTTCCACGCAGACGAAGTCGCGGGCGGCCGCTAGTACACCATAATTATGTCAATTGGCTTTGATAAATTTTTGAACATGACTGGAAATCTCAAAACCATTTCGAGGAATAAGCTTTTGGTACAGTGTCTAGTAATCAAATTTAAAAATAAGTCTATATTTTTTTAAAGATATTTATTATATTCAATAAAAAGCTTTAACCTTCAAATGACCTTCATATGACGTCATCACATACAGATCCCCCAGCCATAATAAAAAAAAGAAAAAAGGGCAAAGACAATTTTGACAATGAACTTGGCATTAGGGATGGTGGAAGGTGGAAGTGAAAAAATATCGATATACCTAGGTAATATTTCTCAGAAAAAAATGGGATGAAATGGGATGATGACTAAGTAATGGATTCTAATTTTAAAGTATTGTAAAATATAAAAAATAGCAAAATAAACCCCTACGTGAAATTTTGGCTCGATTTGACGAATTTTACGATGATTTTTAAGACTCAAAAGTTGGATAAAATCAAAATGCTCCAGTGACAAAATAGTGTCGACTATTAGAATCCATACGTAATTACAAAAAAAAATGTTTTGGAAAAATTATTGTAAAAACATCTATCGATATATCAAAGTATTTAATATCGCCCGAAAAATATCGATGAAAATATCTCGTAATTTTTTCCACATCCCTACTATTAAATGTTTGTAAATAGAAATAAAGTATGCACATATTTTCACAATGTTTATTATGTTATCCTGCAAATTTATCAGTCCACAAGCAATCGTTACAATTTCATCTATGTAGCCTACATCCAAAATAGACACAATACATACAATACATTTCGCAATTTGGGTAGATTGGGCGTGTCAGTTTTTACAAAGTTTTTCAGCAGAGTTTCCACTGGTAAGCATTTTTTTTTATAATTTTACCACCTCAAAAATTATTGCGGCAAATTAAGAAGGTAGGTTAGAACCGTCACAACTGGATTAAATGAATAAAATAGAAGAAATATAAACTTTATCTTATTTGTTATATGATCATAAAGTCATTATGACAGGTAATGACACTTGGCCGTTCTTTTTCTATAAGTAGATGGCAAAGGTTTTCCTTCTTAAACTTTCATGCCACTAATGACGTCATTCCGGTTGACCATATCCGCTCGACAAATATATTTATAAAAAAATAAATACGGGACCAAATGTTAAAATATTCAAATTAGTTTCTTAAATTGGCCTAATCTGTAGTAAAAAAAATAAAAAAAAACCTTTTATTTTTTAACCGAAGCCAATTTCATCAAAGAGAGGAGTTTTAAGTGAATAAATGAAAAGTAACTTTGGTCATATACCTTTTGTTTGGGTAGCGATGTCGGAGCTTTTAAAGGCATATAAAATGTTCAATTTTATCGACAAAACCCACCACATGTTGGGGTCTATCCCCTCTCCTGTTAGATTTTTTTTATTTTTTATTTTACTTTATTGATTTACCAACGCTTATTTACATTATGACTTACATAAAACAACTTTTTCTTAGTATAAAGTTAAACCAAATGTAACAAACACAGGTAAATACTGCATGCAAATTTAGTGGTTAAACAAACAGGAATAAATAACTAATTTAGGCAAATAATAACAAAACTATAGAACTAAGTGCAGATCTTTTATAAGTACCTACATTAATTTACGTAATTATTTAAGTGGGTAATAGTGGGTATATTATCTAAAATAATTCTACGGAAACTGTTGAGTGAGTCAAAATGAATATCAATGCTCGTTCCATAGATTTTAGCACGCTGATTAGGTATGTCGGAAATATTATATGTACTATGGTCAACAGCGTCGCTTAACCAGTTTCCAACAAAATTCGTGTGCGCGCGTATCGCCCCTGCACGAACTAAACGTATGTGACAGCGGGCGCGGCGTGCAAGCGATTTTAACCTTAGCAGTGGTTAAGCGACGCTGTTGCCCATGGTACATTTATTAAAGTCTTTTTTCCATCAAACAATATAAAGCGGACTGTTGCGATTTCACGATTTGAGTCGGATGTACTCGTAGGGTTGCCAACTATACTGTTAAAAACAGTATTATACTGTTTTTCACTACATTATACTTTTTACTGTTTAACAAATAAAAAGTATACAAAATTACTGTTTTCAGCGGGTATCACCTGGTAATCTGTTTAAAATGTAAAGGTGCAGCTCAGACCTCGTTTCTAGACACAGAACACAGCTGTGTTCTGAGTTTCTTGATGATCGAAGGTAATGTGGCATAGAAAGCTTTCAAAAAACACAAAAAATATGTATTCAAAATACTTAAAATATAAAATACTGTTTACTTTTCTAAAATATTGTTTATTTTTTTTCCGACCTTAGTACTTTTTATTTTGTAAAAAAAGTTAGCAAACCTAGTCGGATGTCAATGCCAAAAATAGTTGATTGATTGAACACAAAGTTTTATGATGTTCAAGATTTTTTCAGATATCCTCAGAAATAAAAAAAAGTTTTTATCAGACAGAACTTATTCTCAAGAACAAAAAATACGTTAAATGTAGTAATTTTTTTGTTACATTGATGGATCTTTGTAGATAAGTAATATGTTTTTGGGATTTTATTATTTGTATTAGAATACATCAATCTGTATATGAAATCTGTAGTCTGAATTTTAACATCGTTGATTCAAAAACTGGCCATGTTCGAGCCAGAATCTCGCACGAAGGAACCCTTCTCAAAAAACGGCAATAAATCACGTTTGTTGTATGGGAGCCCCACTTAAATATTTATTTTATTCTGTTTTTACTATTTGTTGTTATAGCGGCAACAGAAATACATCATCATACATATTTCACTATCTAGCTATCACGGTTCATGAAATACAGCCTGGTGACAGACAGACAGTGGAGTCTTAGTAATAGAGGTCCCGTTTTTACCCTTTGGGTTCGCAACACTAAAAATGATTTACCTCAGTGTCTCAAGACGAAAGTCTATGACCAGTGTGTGTTGCCAGTGATGACTTACGGCAGTAAAACGTGGTCGCTAACTATGGGTCTCATAAGGAGGCTCAAGGTCACCCAGCGTGCAATGGAGAGAGCCATGCTCGGCGTTTCCCTGCGTGATCGAATTAGAAATGAGGAGATCCGCAGGCGAACTAAAGTAACCGACATCGCTCGAAGGATTGCTCAGCTAAAGTGGCAGTGGGCTGGACACATAGCGTGAAGAACCGATGGCCGTTGGGGCGGAAAGGTTCTTGAATGCCGACCGCGCACCGGACGACGCTCCGTGGGTAGGCCCCCGACAAGGTGGACCGACGATCTGGTGAAGGTTGCCGGAAGCCACTGGATGTGGGAAGCGCAGGACCGATCGTCGTGGAAATCCTTGGGGGAGGCCTATACCCAGCAGTGGGTGTCGTGCGGCTGATATGATAATGATGATGATGTGCTATTTGTCTATAGTGTTGTCTGCAATGTCCTTTATAAAGCGGGCCTTGGTCCGGTCCTTTCTAAAGTACTTAACCGATAACTCGACCGGCACTGATACTGATACCAATGAAATTGTACCAATTTTAGACCATTCGTGGGCGGCGACGGCCACAGTGACTCATAGACAACCCACGGTTATGGCTAATGTATAATGTTGGCTAAAGGGGTTTTGAAAATTGCACAAAAGTGGTATTCAGAGGCTATTTGTTTCATAGTCATTGGCTTAAAGAAGCGGAAAGGAAAAACCATTTACTTATTGTTTGAACTACTATATAGATAGTGTAAGTAAGTATAGTATTTTTTTCACTATACAACTATTGTCACTAGTCTAGTAAAACTAGAGATAACTATTTCTTTAAGTGAGGAAATGCTGACCTTTCTTCATAAAACAGTGACGTACCTTTTCAAAACTTGTTTCACGGACATAGATTTGTGTAGTTTCATGGACTGAACAATTATGGTGTGAAAACTCTGTATATGTAAAGTGTTTGATCTTTGTCAGTACTACAAGATGTAAATCAGTCCTGTTACTGCACATACATTTCATTACGCACACGTGACGCGACTTCTTGCCGATTCCTAAGGATTTTTGGCTCGAATCCGAATGCATCGGTATTCTGTCGGTTCGCTTTCGCCACAGATCGGTGCATTTGCATGTCTGTTGCAAGCCGAGGTCAATGCGCAGCTGACACGCTCCGCCGCTAGAATGCCAAATGTATTCGGCCAGTTGATTGTAGACTACCTAGTTCATGGAGCGGCCGAGCATACGCCGAACCGAACTTAGACGAATACCGGCCGGCATAAATAATAAAGATTTGGCGTCTGTATTCGCTGAACACAGATAATACAGGCGTAAATGATTAATGTTGTTTGAACATAATTTTATCAAACAGAAAATTATGGCAAACCGCTCACTGACTTGTGATCTTTTGTAAGTAGGTACTCTACCTCTGTTGGTTCGACAAAACAACAACTCTTGAAGCGTGAACACAAGCCATTCAAACGAGTGTTTTGATGATACGTTGCATAATGCATGTGAGATGGCTGACTGTCGCGTGCCTCGTTACGGAAGACAAGCGGACAGATCGCACGCGACATTCCGCTCCGAGTGTTATGCGATCGTATGTGACGGCCTTAGCTTCCGATGTTGTAGTTTTACCTATTCCATGACCAAATAACCAATACCCTTTCTGATCAATCTTTCTTTACTAATTGTTATCTAACACACTATTATAGTTAACAAATTATTTGGGAAATACAAAAAGAAAATAACAATAAATCAGGTTAAACTAAACTTCCGCTTACTTTTCCTTGCTAGAATAACTGGCTGACACTGATTTAACACCGAAAAAAAACTGTAAGTAGATAGTAGGTAGTCACATTTGCTACTGAAAGATTATTTTAGTTTCAAATCAAGCATGGACAGTAAACGATTCCTTTCTACGAATACTATTTCTTTCCGTACGATATAATTTCACTAGAAAAATATTTCACATTAACTTTGTCCGACAAAAAGCGTAATATAAATAATGAACCATTAGGTAGTTAATTAACTATGGTGTACACCATTGCTACTTACTATAAACTATTGATTGATCGCACTAGCTAAATGTAGCTAAGTATTTTTTTTATCAATAAGCAGGGCAATAAGCCCATTGATAGTACTTTGTTACAGATAGTGCCAGATCAAGAAAAGTTTGGATCCATTGGTTGTTTTATTAAAAAATGAGCTAATTAAATAATGTTATTTATTTGTTAATCTATGTTAATGTAATATCTGGAAACTATATATATATTATTTGTAAATATCGTTCCATTTGATAAAGCTGATAAGTTTTTTGCGCCTATTTTTCTTGTCAGTTAAAAGACGTCAATGTGTGGTAGGGGAAAAAAAATGTCGATTTAAAAATGCTTATTATGTGAGCTTATTTGAATAAAGAATTTTTCATTTCATTTCATTTCAATTATTGTTACTCACTCACACTCTTCCCTACCGATCTTACCATCCGTGGATAAACAAAGTTTATTTTTGATCATTTCATTTCATTTTAATTCATCCAAGATTTCATTCAATATATTGCCATTGTCTTCGTAAAACAACGTAATTGTTTCATCGAGATCGCGGAGCGCCCGCGCACTTTTGCAAATCATCGTGCCAAAAGTAATGCTCATAACTCTCCATTCTCATGAAGGATTCCGGCAAATGTGACTTTCGTGAGCATAATGTCGCTTTCACCGAATTTCCGCGCCGTAATAACTTGTGTAACAATATAACATTTTGATACGCACGTTTGGAAACAATGGACGGCAGCTTTAAAATGTTTATTGTTATTAGCTGGAACTTTTTTATTAGCATTTATATTCTATAGTACCTATTGCAATTTATTTTGTTATAATAATTGATGCGGTAATAGCTAATTTCAGCCGTGACCTATAATATACCATTAAACCTTTTTTATGCAATTGTAAGTTTGTTTTGTTTATTGTTGGGATTGTAAGTTTTATTATCATTGACCCTTCTAATTAAATGTGCGTCATTTTCCCATTTTATTACAAACCTGGAAAAACCAGTTTTAAGTATAGAGTACTTATATGAGAAGTTATATGCGATGCGATAACACATCATAAATATAATGAGGCACTTTCTCTTGTGCCATGACCCTGGCGAGTTAAGTCGAACTAAGAACTTGTTAGCTGTTGACTCCAGTTTACTGTCCAGTGTTATGGAAATACTGACATTGCAGTTATCACACGCCTTTGTAGTAAAAAGATATGTAAATGGAGATAGGACATTGTGCCCGCGTAGTGGATTATGGCACATTCTCCTTTTCCACCCTTAAGAGAGGCCTGCTGGTCTATTAACTCTCGAAGTCTCGATAATCGGACGCAATTCATCCTTCAATTTACTTGATATTGAACCTTATTGGTGAGTTAATAGTGTCACGGAGTGGGACGAACATCGTCCGCTTATCGCGATTGTTTTTATGTAATAGAACTGCTGGTCCCAGTAATGTCCCATTAATATAATAATTATATCCCGTTGAAAATAGTAGTACCATAAATCAAAACAAAAATCACGTTAAATACTCAACTTTAATTAAACGAACAAAACAAAACGACGTTAATTATCCAACATGGCCGTCTGTCAAGGTCAACTGTCAGTGAAAGCGCGCGAAATAGATGAGTATCGATCCGCACTCGATTGTTCAGTGATCGATTTACCGATGCAAAGGTCGAGGCCAACCCTGACTTAGATTAATTAAGCTTTATTGTTTTGAAGATGAAATTGATATAATGACGCTAAATTGTTTTGAAAATAATAGAAATAATGATAATCAATTTTGTAGTCGCCTTTCATTTAACACCGCTAATAATCATAATTGCAAGTCAAAGGTGAAATTGATGAATAGCGCGTGAAATCATTACAACGCAAAAAGCTCTGCAATGATACTTTAAAGTCATCATTTTAAGAGTCATCAAGTAAAGAGTAGAGTGTTTTATGTTAACTGTGTGGTCATTGTGTCTAGTAAGTTATACACGGGTTCCTTATTTAAATGAATTTTAAAAATTGTCAGTTAAAGCTCTTAACGGCTTGTAATGTATGACTAAACAAACTATTTGAAGGCTTGTATGTGTAACTCATACATCTGGCAAACAATCAAATTCTGTCAATAGTAAACTAATGTTTCGATACTAGGTCAGCTACGGATTCTATAAACGTAAATCTATGAAGACTTTTTTATCAAATGAAGTCAAGAATAATAGACGCTACCAATCACTTATCGTCTTTGTCTCATTGTTTATGGGTACCTAAGGTTCTACTTAATTGATGTAAAGAACATATTAGTAGCAAGTAAGTTCGATACAAGCCACGTATCGCACATTGCGGCAACACTTTGTTTCCCAACACGCTGTGGGACCTACGCGCGGGGTTAATTCTCATGACGATACTCGATTACCGATTTAGTTCGAAGGGAGGTAGTGCGTGATTGCCGCCTAAAAATCGAAGGTCGCATAATTGAATACCATTTGAAATGTTGGTAATGATCGTTAAAGATGCATTGGTCAATTGTTCACATAAGGCATTGTCTTTTGTTTGGTCTCACTTTTTCAATGTATTCTGCTTATGTGTATGAAGATAGATAAAATCAGTTCATTTATTTCGAAAAATAAGGACTTGTAAGTTTATATGAAGTGCCGTACTTCATCAACGCTCTTAAAACAAGAACATTGTGAGCTGTTATTCTAAAGCAATTTAAAACCTTAGGCGTTGTAGGTACGACGCCATTTTTTTTATACAGAGGTTACAGCATGCATTAGCTTGTTGAAATCATTCATTGTTAGTACCTAAGTCTAAAGTTATTGCAAAGCTTTTGTGAACTTAAATTAATATTTATCCTTTTCGAGCGCTGTCAAGACACGTCACGTTCACCAATTCCTGTCGTAATCAAAAGTCGCTATCGATCGACAATCGAGATTTGTGTAATCGATTCATAACATACAATGTGCAGACGCAGGCGATTAAATCAGCACTGCTCAGTATTCATAAGTTTTGAACGCAAAAGAATTACAATTTATGATTGTATGTATGTGCTCTGATGGTATCACGGCGGCCATTGTGCAGATTGCGAAGTTACGGTCACAATTAACATTTTTGCTGATTACATCACTGATTTCCTAGTTTTATGTTGTGTGATACGAACTTTGGTTTAGTTAAAAATAAGCTTTTGAGTTGTCTATTGTAAGTCCAAGTAAAGTAAATTAGGTAAGAGAAGGAATTTAGTCCTTATTACCATACGTTTCCACTGCATATTGACATGTTAACAGAATTGTTAAGCCAACTTGGTAATTAACATTTTGAAAGATTGTGTTCTCACTTTCTGTTAGACACTATTTTGAAACAAAAAGAAATCGTTTATTACAGTATAATTAAGATAGTTTTTTTTTGTCCCGGGGAAAATGCCTTCGCATACCACCCCCGCGCGGGGAACACGGGGGCGGTTATGTGGTGCATCCACTAAAAACCCCGGGGTGTTCCTTCCGCGCATTGGACGAGGACAGGCGGGATCGGTGGGGCAGTCACCGTGTCCCCGCCCTGCACCGGTCTCTTCGGACTCCCTCTCCTTGAGGACAAGCATCTCCTACGGTGTGGCACTCGGAAACACACGAGTGCTCTTCCACCTCCAGGGCCTAAGTGGACGACAGAATTCCCCGTTCTGCCGCCCTGACCCTGAACTACTACTAGGGAGATGCGCATAGCGCCTTCTCCTTCCCCCCGGTCTCCGCCGACGTATCGGGTCTGCACCCGTATCCGTCTCGCGGACCCTCTCGGCGATCTCCTTCGATGTCTTCACAGAAGGAGGTCACCGCCTCCCACTCTCTGTCACCTCTCAGCATGGCAGCTGCCACGCTGGGAAGCGAGAGGTCACCTCCTATCTCGTCCCTCAGCGCTTGCCGCTGGGTTGACCACGCGGGGCATTCTGTGAGGACATGCCGCGCGGTGTCCTCCGGTGCGCCGCAATCGTGGCACACCGGAGCAGCCTCTCGCTGAATCCGACACAGGTACCGACCGAAGCAGCCGTGCCCGGTCAGCACCTGTGTCAGTCTGAAAGTTAGGCACCCGTGCCCCCTTCTCCTCCAGTCTCTTAAAATTGGCCGAACAGCCTCTACTGTCCTTGTCCCCGCGATGGGAACCTCCAGTTGCCGCTCCCACTCCTCTAGGCACCTTTCTTCCGCGAGCCTTTGAATACTCGCGCGCTCCTCGGGGGCTAATCGGTCGCCCCTTTCTTGCTCCTTATTACGCTGTCTGTACACCTCCGAGAGCACCTGGGCCTCCAGATAATTAAGATAGACTGGAGATGATCGAAAAATAGACAGTATTGTTAATTGACTAGTGGAAATGCTCAGTTAAACATATTAATTATGAGTAGTCAATATGACTTTAATATATTAAAGTATTATAATTACTTAACGAACTTTAATAAAAATTTCTACATTGCTTCCCAGTTTGAGGGCACAAATAAACAGCTTTCTCTAAAGTATTTCATCCATAATGAAAGACTCTGGGACATAAATAGGTTGTTGATAAGATGAAACATGTAGTAACAAAACTACTACAATAAATATTTAACTAGTATTCAGTTACTTAAAATCGTGACGGTATTACTAAGACAGCGGTGCAGATGCACTTTGCTGCGCCGGCGCCGATGGGAATGAATAACACAATGTTCTGTTGCTCGCATTTAATTGTTTACACGAATTCGATATTTGCTTGTAAAGAAATAGTACTTTTATTGCAACTATTGATTTAATTTGTGGGAAAATAGCACGAAATTGAAAAAAGTGTCTAAATTACTTTGACATTGACGCTTTTTAGCGTTTGTTTCGTTTCGATTGTAAGTAGGTAATAATTACGTAATGAATAATTAAAAACTGTATTTTTTACTTAAGTATTTAAAAATAAAAACCTAAGTAAAAACTACGCGCACATAAAAGTCATTTCGGATTTCAGGCATTTTGGGATTAGGTGTTTTTGAGAATTTGTCATTTTGACATTCATGTGTTTTGGTATTAAGACCTTATGAACCGGAGGGACCATTTAAATATGTAAAAGTTTTATATTGCTAGGTTAAAACGTTTGTATCAATAAAGTATTTCTTCAATATTACCACTTTTATTTATTCTTTGATATTACTAATTTCTACATTATGAACTTCATGCTATCTTTATCTTAACTATTGTTAGGAGAATAGTTAGGTATCTTTATGAAAGCATGGCGAAACTAGCCAGGGTCTTGAAGCAAATCATTCAGACCATTAATTATTTTAATCAGAGTTTATTAACGTAATGTCGGACTCAAATCACGACCGACATTTGCGACATCGACAATGGAAGACATTGTTATTGGTGGTGCAATGCGACGGAGCTTGTCGATGTCCGTCCGATATTTGATTGATTACACTAAAAATAAATGTATGTTGCCTGAAATTCAAATTATTTTGACCATATTTTAAGACTGAAAGACTGTCTTTTTGTCTTAAATTGTGGAAGTTAAGAACAATTGGTCATCCATACAATAAATTTTCACAAAGGTTGATTATAGAATTGGTGACTAAGCGACATCGACATAGGCCGATATTATTATAGGTGGTGCTATATGACGGAGCTTGTCGAGGGCCGATATTTGATTGATTAATCTGAAAAGATATTTGACATAAACGTTTTTTTCAAAGACAGACAAATCGCTAGTGTTAAGCAACTTTAGGTAAGGTTGATAACGGGATGGGTGACCATACATTTTAGACCACTTTGTCCTTAGTCATGCATGCTATATACCTGTATACCTGTAATTGGGGAGCACGTTTGTACTAAAACCCTTGAAACTGATATTAAATCTAATGTGTATCGCTGTTGGATAAAATAATAATATAATGCTAGAGTCCATGCGCTAAGCGGTGATCGGTATATCGAAATAGCGGTAACTTATTGACTAAAATTTATTTAAGAAAGTTCCTTCAACTTTACATTGTACCTGCTTAATAAATTATTTGTTGACAAAGGCACGAAGGTAAAATAGAAAAATTAGATAAAAATGGACGCAAAATTAATTTTATTGTTTTAGAAACATCGCCATAGATATTTCAAACATTTTCGTCGTCTTCTTTGGTTTTAGTTACAAAATTCACACATCTTTTTAAATATTCAAATGCCAGTATTTGAAATGCAGTGGCAATAACTGGAATTACGCCATTCGTTCTGAAAACTGACATAATTACATAGTGCCAATAAAATGAAAGGCGCTTGCGACGTTTCGCCACACGCATTATCGTCACTGCCTAAATGTTAAGATATTGCCTTATTGAGGACTAATTTCAGTTTAATCACGGAGACCAAGTTAGTTTGTCAGTGATACGCATTAGGTGTTTGGCATCTCATTGATCAATAGAAGTTGATCGGCCAAAGTTCGTATGTAATACAATAAGTCCTTTTTATTCAGTCACGAGAAATTTGTTGAGAATGTATTTTTTCTTATTAGTTACACTTCACTGCTATACCCACATTTTTTCTTTGTTCTGTGGCTATACCTGCTAATAATTTTTATGACGGTCCATCCTCTTTTAATATTCCGCAGATGTTAAATACAAACAAAAGAAAAATAATATTGTAAAACTTGACGTGTGTTAAAACTTTATTTTTTAGTGAGCTCCTCACTCGTAGACAAACCATGGAAATAGTTTTGCGAGGGAAAAGATATGTAATGGATATAACTAAATGATAATAATACTTAAATGAATAATAAATAATAATAATGTATGTCGCATAAAGCCGAAACGTTGACGTGACTGCTCCGATATCTCTTGGATATCCATTATTATAAAAGTGCTCTAATGTTTGAAATAATAACACTAAAATATCACAATTATTTTATAATGATTAATTTCCATAATAAATTAACAAAATAATTAATGATTACAAAAATAAACTTGGATTTAGATCCAATGGCTTTGTGAGTGTGCACCGCGTGGCTGTCACATGAGAGATGACACCAACTCGCCGCCATGACACTCATAATCCCATTCGGTATTACCCGCTCTTCATTAAAAATTACAATAATCGATTAAAATCGCTCGGATACCGTCAAGTATTTTAAACTCAACAAAATGATTGCGAACCAACCAAACATTAGACATCAACGCGTTACGTTTGCATTCTTTTAGCATTTTTGCTACGGTTATTATCGTTCTACGTGAATCATTTCCGATTACCAATCTTATCAATTTGTAGAGCTGCAGCTTAAATAATGTTTAAATAGAGCGCAGTTGTCAATTTCAGTGCACGTATTCTTATTTTCCATGAACAAAACCAGTATTGTGAAAGACAATATTAACCTTAAAAACTTCTCTAGTTTGGTATACACCAACGTCAGTTTGGATACAAACAAGTTTTTAAAACCACCTATTGAATACCTGAAAATCGTTATTAGAGCATCAAATTATGTGTTCAACTTTATTGTTCAATTAGTGTTTTGTTAGTAATTGTAGCGATGAGCTACAAGAAGTAGAAGAAGGTATTTTTGGTTTTTGTGGTTTTAATACCCATAAAATCATAAAAATACTAAAAAAGAAGAGAAAAGAGGAAAAAGGGATACATTTCAGAATTTAAATATGAGAAATTGTTTAGTCCTAATAAACCGTAGAGTGCCTTTACAATCAAACAAAGTCCTATATTTCAGTACAACTTCCGTATTGACGCTGAACTTTAGAACAATGTATGGAGCGTCTCGGATCGCTCGTGAGTGTTAAACCGACACTAAATCTTTGAGCAAGCACAGGTCGTGCCGTAATGCGCTCTAAGTACACCTGATTAAAGGCACTATATTATTATTCGCAGACACTAATATCTCCCAAAGAGAAGATAAGTGCATTTGTACACTCGTGTCAATAGAAGGAAAATACCTACGTACATAATATATATAAAATGAGCAAATATTATTTACCATTAAGAGACTAAACAGTACCTCGAATTATTTTCTACTGTGCCAAAAGTCGATTCGAATTATGTATGAGAGCACTCGTTTGCACAAAACTTAATAATAGACTTTTCCTAACTACAACTCGGCCAAGATGGCCCAAGACAGCTAATATAAGTTCATGACACCCCTTTTGATAATAATACCTATCTAAAATTTATCATATGCTTCGTTCTCAAAATCATGTCGGACAATATTGACTCTAATAAAAACGCTGGTGACAAATGCAGTGGGTCCTTATAGACTACTGGCCGAAGGGCCACCGTTTTTAGGCGAAGTTGTAGTTAGACAACATGTAACAGAATTAATGGCTAAATCGGAATGGTAGATAGGGACCATCAAACTAAACAACTTTTACTATGTGACCAACTCTGAAATCGGGAAAAAAGCTGTTTCATACAAAAATTAATAACGAAAATACGAAAATGTATGAAACAGCTGTTTTTTTTTTCGCTATTTCAGAGTTGGCCCAATGGTAAAAGTTGTCCAGTTTGATGGTCCCTATGTACCATATTCTGCTTTAGCCATTAATTCTGTTACACGTTTTAATGGAAATGACTTAGGCGAATTTTAATTTTAGGTGTAAACGGGTGTCAAAGTTCATTATATAGTCAAATGATCGAAATCGAGTTCTAATTTAAAATTTACGACAACCTCAATACAAGATGTATGGAGAAAGATTTCATGTATTGCCAAGCTCGCACCTGCACCCGTTTCCAAGTGTCGAAAGTGAAACGGACACTAAAATTGTGATATGATTAGAGTTATTTAAATGTCGTTTGTGAAGCTTTTCCATTGTGACGTGTTTCGACATGGTCCTTCTAGTTGCGTAGGGAAATTGAGTTGCGCTATCGAATTAGATGCATCTCGATTGACAGCTTAAACTAGACATCTGTTTGAAAACATGATTATATTATTGTAACACGGTGGGTTTACAAAAGCTGGAGTCTATCGCATTTATTTTAGACGAAATCCAAATAATCGTTATATAGGATTATTTGGAAAACACCAACCACCTCGCAGGAGTACCTAGATTACTATCATCATAAACAACTTTCAGTATGAAACAATCTTTCGCTGCTTTCATACTATAGGGGCACAATTTGAAAAACATGATTGTTGGGAAATTGCGTTTAAAGATCCGAAACCGAGACGCTTCACTCGGAAATGTGAAAGAGACACAAATAGTTTTCGCGGCTCCACAGGCTCCACTTTGACTCTTCTGTCAAGAGCATCACGTAGAGTGGTACATTTTGTGCCCATATATTATAAAAACTCGAAATCACAAAATTTTGAGATGTGCCCCTATAGTAGGAAAGCTGCGATTTATTCTACGACTTTTCCGAAAACCGACAAAAAAATCGACTCTCCATACTGATCGAGTTTTGTATGAAAAGTCGATATTTTTTTGTCTGATTTTGGGAAAGTCGTAGAACAAATGTCGTCATTTATGATGTTAATTATCAGTAATTATCTACTCCTGCGAGGTTGTTGGTGTTTTACAAATAACCCTGTATATTCGATACAATTATATTCTAATTTATTCTAGTTTTGATTAAGTATATTTTTACTTTCATCTTGCTTTTGTATTTAGTTGGTATTTAATTTACTTTGTTTTTTTAAGTGTTTTATTTAAAGTTGTTGTTGATTCAAAGTATTTTATTTCAAGACCAGAATTTATAAGCTCATGGGTTGCATAAATTACAAAAATTATTACAGTGCTAAATAGTAATGCTTCAGAAGCATTTACCAAGGATAAGTATCATGTTAATTTAAATACAAGCCATTCGTTAGTCTCAGAACAATGCAATTTAATTTCTATTCTGTAGCAACTTGCATAATGAAATGGATCGTAATATGTAATGTAATGCTAATCATATTTGGTCACCACACTAGTTTGACCTTGGCCAGTTATTAGAGCGAATTTTAGTAGCTTTTTTTGCTAAATACATAGTAAAATAATGTCAGTATAACGTATTTTTGCAATGTTTTAGTTGGCAAACAAAGACAAGATTGCAGATTTTATTATTTGAATTATTTCCGAAAATTATTACGGAAATATTTCACTTAATTCAATATTAAGCTTATTAAAGCGTAATGATCGTTCGCCACACTGACCTAACTTAACCCAGAATTAGTAAATGCTCACCAAATCTTGTGCGGTTGAGGATTTGGTGAGCTTTTACTAATTTGAAGAACATTATGTTTTTTTTGTTATGCTAAAGTAATATTTCCATATTTGATCAACTGTAAGCTTTCATACAACCATCAAGAGTTTATTGAAAACACTTACTGAAAATACTTGTAATGCTCTATTTTGTGTATTACACACCTTCCAGCAAATTGTTTGTCATTATATTATCCAAAAGGAAGAACGCTTATGAGCATATCTAGATCTAAAGTGTAAAAGCTATTTCAAGCCTGTATTTTATACGCAAGTTGAATGACTACAGTGGGCCTTAGGGTGGCTAATCAACATCGAGATACTGTGCTGATCGCTGTGCTATGTTAAATGAAATGTTAATATGTGCACCAGCCTGATGGATGAAAACGAGTGCGGTGACAAACAACTTGAATATGACATTTCAAAATTTGGCTACCTAATACTTTAGTCCAGTAGGAATCATTTTCGCTTATAAAAATGTGACTTTGTCTCTAGTGCCTGCACATAATTATGACGCGATCCATCCAATGTTTTAAGCAAAGCAGTGCTTTGTTTGTCTCCTCAAGTACTCTAGAGGCGTGGAGTGACTAAATTTAACATAGCACAGCACAGGCGCAGCATAGCTCGGTCTTGTATATATGGTCACCTTTAAGATTAGGCATCAAATCTGTGTTGTCTTCTAACAATGATATACGTTGTCAAAAGATAATTATATTCATAAATAATGCGTCCACAGTTGGCATTTCATTACATTGTATGACCTTGGTCGAAGATAATCGTATGTATGATTTATGATACTATAATGCTATGAAAGAATGTTTATGTTGATTCAATTGCAAATTGGATTGAGCAACGCACGAAAATCGACGGAAGTTGTTTGGGAGACTCGCAATCGCATTGTTTGGATGAGTTAGTGTTCAAAAGCTATGTTTAAAGTAAGCTATGTAATTTTAATATTGCTGTTTGTAAAAATGAAGTAAGCTTTTTTTATGAGAAGAAGAAATTACATTGCTCTTTTTTTAAAGAAAAACGTAGAGCTAACATCTTTTTTTATGACTGACTAGGTCATTTAAATTATAATTTTAAGGTCTAGTTAGGTACTACCTACTTAGTCCATCTTCAAGGATCCGTCACGGAATTAACGAAACGTTGCTAAAATTTCAAGGAATTCAAAACTAGTCGAATTACATAAAAAATCTTTGTGTTCAATAAATCATGAGTAAGAGAGTTTTATTTTATAATTATTATTACAAAAATAGTTACATTTAATTCATATTGGGTATTAACCCAACTAGTTGAACCAGTTTAGTGTAGAATACTTACCTATATGCAATTATTAATGCTTACGGAATGTCCAATGGAGCATCAATATTGGCCGCAATGATTATTAGGACAAATGTTTTTAAAATAAACAAGTATAATATTTAAAAGACATTGAGTAAAGGCTTTAGTCTTCGTCTACAAATAAGATAACGGATAAAATAATAAGACTGCTAAAATAACTACTTTTTAGGACGTGCAAATAGTAAGAAATGGTGGGATTTTCGTGTTACGTATTTTAAAACTTATTCAAAAAATTTGTTTTTAGGGTTCCGTACCAAAATGGTAAAAAAGGAACCCTTATGGTGTGACTCAGTCTGTCTGTCTGTCTGTCACAGCTGAATATCTCGAGAACTACTAATGGTATCAACTTGAAATTTGGAATAGTTTAAGATGACATTTGCCCAACTATTTTGCAAATAAGAAAGAAATAAAAAAAAATATTTTTTTTACAACAGGGACTGAAAAGGGGTCTTAAAAATTTTAAGTGAGGTGACTAGGGCGTGTGGAGTATCATATGAAAGAGCGCTGTTTGCACATTTTAAAACATTTTTTTCCTTTTTTCTTAGGCCGCATAGTTTCGACTTATGATGAAAAATGTAAAAAAAATACCGTCCCCCCCCCCCTTATCTCCGAAGTTTGCAAAGAGAAAAATCTGAAATAATTCTATGTGATAGTAGTTTACGTAAAGATTACAGGAAAAATAAAACGATGTCTCAATATAACACACTTTTTTAGAAATTCAAAAAACAAACAAAAATTCTTTAATTTCACTACCCGTCAACAGATGGCGGTGACCTACTATTTGCCGTACGAATAAACGAAGATAAGTTCCTACTTAGTAATATAAACAGTTTGCAATGTGGAGCGGCTGATACGTTTTTCAGTCACCATAAGCAACTGTGGTTAAGATTATATATAAGTAAATTGACTGTTCGCCTGTTCGCCCTTCCACCTGTCTGCCGTTTATCCTACTTTTTTAAAGACTGTACTAAAGTAACATATCCAAATATATTTATGATTGTACGGAACCCTCGGTGCGCGAGTCCGACTCGCTCTTGACCGGTTTTTATTCCAATAACAAAATGTTTCAACTTATGAAAAAGAGTTAACTTTTATTTCAGTTCTTTTAATTTTAATATTGATTTGGATAATTCATAAACATAAGAAATCTTTCAAAACTTTTTGAACATCCTACATGTTGAAGAAAACATATACAGCCGTTAAAAAAGTGTGTTCCAAATTCAAACTTGTAAACACTTTCGTAATGAATAATAGCAATTTGTACTTACTTACTCCACCACTGACGCAAACGCATTCCGATTGGGAGCCAACTCGCAATTACACACAATTAAAAACAAGATCACACCCATTGATATCAGTGATCACATCACTAGAAGCCGCAGGCTATGGGTTACCGTCGCATGCGCAGGCCACAGGTAATGTCAAATTTACCCACCTACAATGTATAATTAATTAATCCATGGCCATTTTACATTAGCTGTGGTAATATATTTTATGTTCGAAGTTACTCAAACTTGAATTATTACTTCTAGAATAATGTGAAGGTTAAAAAGTGCTTTTATAGAGTAAAGAGTTGACAAAAATTGAGAGCGCCACTTTTAATGCAAAAACGTCAAAATTGACTAGTATATTTTGTACTGATAAAACTTAGTTCCATTTTGTTCATTTCATTTATTTATTGCATGTCAGAAAGTTTATACCTAAAGATGTTAGATTTAGATAGAGATACAGATCATGTGACACCCTGGGGCCCTATTTTCGAATCGCTCGACCGCTGTCGAGCGCTCTTTTCGACTGATTTTCGTTCGACATATGACTCAAAACAATGAGATGTCGAACGAAAATCAGTAGAAAAGAGCGCTCGACGTCAGCCGAGTGATTCAAAAATAGGGCCCCTGGAAGGGCGCAGCAATAACACTTGTTGTCCAGGGTGTGTGTTCAGGGTGGGTGGATGTGTGTTCAAGTGCCTAGACTGAATAATTGAATTTGAATTTGAATTTTGAATAATAATTGTTTAATTTCTATTCTTTCTGACCAAGCTGTAATTTCGTTGTTTCTCGATTTTTGTTAGCTATACGCAAGTATAGTCCATGCATAAGTTGCGTAGGCACCGCGTGCTGGCAACTTCGCGACATTTTGAACAATGCGTCGTTACAATATCGGTTAGTTTCACCCGTCGCATTATCGAGATTAAGTTTTTGTCGTATGCACTTACAGCTTGATTGCAGCCTATCAGCTGAATGGAGTGGGCAATCATAAATTCACTGATATGAAGACTGATGTACGACGTAAGATAAAGATGGGAATGAAATGAGTTTAACTAAAAGTTTCGCAGAATAGTATAACATTATTGTTCAAGGAGAATGCAAGAAAATAATTTCGAAACTATGAGTTAAGAGTAAAATGACAAAAAATACTCGTACATAACATGGGATAACATAAATAATTAGGAATTAAAAAGGATTTTTTAAGCCTTATAAAAACTAAATATTAATTTGAATTTGACCTTTTCCAAATAAATTGTATTTTCAATTATCAAACTATGTTTGCCTACAATACCTACTACTTACATATTACCTCCAATACACCTACCCACTATTTTTATAGTTGGTATTTCGAAAAAACGTTCTTTCCATTGTAACATATTTCTTACTGCGGCTGTAATGTGTAACATATTAAATAAATAGCGTCGATTTCGCCACCTCTGTTACCCAACTAGCGAAAGTGACGACGTGTTTTAAATATTAAATAGAACTGCGAATAGGTGCACTAAATAACCAACCCAGAGACAAAACGAACTATTATTCAATCTGTGACTAAACTGTGAAGACACTTTTCAGGGGAATTGCAACATCAAAGAAGTGGAGCCAGTAAAAGTTTTAAAAAGTGACTTTAAATGTAGTTTTAAATGTCATTTGTTTTAAAATTGGCATTCTAAAGACGAGATTAAGCTACAATTATGTCATACATATATAGAGGGCTCCACACTCGCGCCGCGAAAGCCCGCGAAGGCCGCGAACCGCGAGTGTGGAGGGTTTCGCGGCTTCGCGTATGGGCTTTGCGGCTTCGCGTTCGCGCTTCGCGGCGTTCCCCGTCCGGCGGCAGTTTATGAAGTGTCAAAGAATAAGAGTTGGGGCATTAGTAGCAGTAGAAATATAAAAATAACTTAAGTAATTTTGTATTAATATGCATTAGTTCACTTAATTTTATATACCTACTTATTAAATGTTACTTTTATGCAGTTCACTTTTAATCAATTCAAGTTTAAAACAAGGATAAAACTTATATTATTACAATTAAGAGGCAGCTATAACTGGCTTAAATACAAAGATTTAATGTCTAAATTACCAATACTACGCTAGTTAATTCAACTAACTAATGCGCCATACATATAGAAAATTCAAATAAAACTGTTTTATGTTTTTTTCTGGCAGTTACTGTATATCATGTTTTTTTATCGGTCAGTAGATTCAATTGATCCAATTTTTAGTCGAAAGCAGAATAACAATGACGGTTAGGAAATGTAACAAACGCCCGCCGCGAGACACCGTTGCAAAAGTAAAGATTAATGGCTTAATTAGGCTCTCTTCAAACACACCAAGCGATCCGTTTACATATCAACATTTTGAAACAGTGTCTGCTGCAATATATCATTCGTTGAATGGACTGCTACTATTATTTTGTAGTAAACATGTTGACGGGAAACGTCGCTACTTGATTAATATCGTTATCTGAATGATTCTGTTCACTTCCCAAGTAACAAAAGTTTCTATAATCAAGGGGTTTTATCACCAAACAGTGATATAGTAGGCCTTAAATGGTAACCGTTGTGACTGCTTGTGCTATAAAGGTTTTCCACAGAGCGTTTTGGTTCTATAATATTAAAGAGCATTTAAGTTATATGGTGCAGCTCTTAGAACACTTACAGGACATACAAAAGAATCTTTAAAGTGTTGTACTGTAATAGATATGAAAAAAGCGATTATAGTACTATTTAGTACTAAAGACGACTTAACTGTCACTTTTATGTATCCATTTTGCACTAATATTGCGTCAAAATAACTTTTACAGTACTAGTATTGTAGCAGTATCGAAAACACTATTATAGAATCAATCTGCGCTATAAAAGTACCTTGCACAACCATTATGTCACGGTTTAGCTTCTTAAATGCTCCCTCAACATCGCTATGGGGCTAGTTCTGTAAAAGTCATGAAAACTCTTCTATGGTACTAAATAGTATCATAGCGACTTCTGGTGCAGTTGCTAAATAACTTAAACTTTTTGTGTTACTGCTACCTGACTAAAGCGTGAGATAAAAGCACTTAAATGAATAATTAATGAACTAAACCGTATTCGGTGAAAATATGGCTGCTGTTTATGCCATGATAGCACATTAGTAGCACGGCTGGAGCCAATGTGTACTATAGCAGCCATTTTCGGGACGAGTCCTTATTTTATTAATTTAAATTTAATTAAATCACGAAAATTATGAGGGCGCATTGTCAATTTTACAATCAGCATAGTGATTTTATCGATACAATTATTTTCGCAAGTGCAAGTTACGGTCAATGGTCGATCAAAGGTGATGTTTTGTAGAATGTCCTTTGTATTACAAATTGTAATAGCGAATGACTTTTTGTTTTCTTGGGGAACACTCACGATGACATGAGCACAGCACGAACAAAATGGCGAACAAAAGTGTGATAAAAAGATCAAAATAGCACTATAAACATGTTTTGGTTTTCAAGTATAGAGCTGATTTATTACCGTGAGAGACTTAATGTAATGTTTATAGATTTATTCAGTGATAAAACTAGGGCCTATTTAGGGTTCTGTAAAGGTTTACAATACTATTATAGTGCTTATCATGAAACTAATTAGCACGTCCTAAAGCGTTCTCAGGACTTTTATAGTACCAAATTTTGTTACTTGGGTTATTGGTTTGTAAAGGGTTAACAGCAGGGGTCTGATTCTTATATGAAAACATGTGCAACTCAAAATCTATTGATATTAATAAGATAAAATTGGTGAAAACGGACCTAATTAAACAGATTTTTAAACTTTTTAGGATTGGCCCTACGACAGCGAACTTATTTTTATTCGCATCATTAAAATATATTAATGAAATTATTTTTGTTTTATTTAATCTAAATAGGTATTATATTTATTGACATATTGAAATATTTGCATTACATTAGGTAAATAAGAATAAGGCATAATTATTATAGTTTAGTTGTTCATTGATTAGGGATAGTAGTAAGGTAATCTTAAACTTTTAACTCAATAGTGCCTATGATTAGAAATTACTTATTACCAATTATGTACAAGCAATATATGTTAAAAGGTCACAGTTTTCAATAAGATCTTTTCCTTTATTAAAGTTTTAGCTTGTTAAGGCTGATCGAAAAAGGCGCCGCGGTGTATTTTATTTAAATTGTAATTCTAATACATAATTTTATTTAATAAAACTTTAAGTAGAATTTATAAGTCCCATAGTCTAGTATTTTTATCATTACATTCTGTCGTGGTCATTGATAGAAGTAGATAGCAAAACAGCTAAAAGTGACCGTTTTTGACACATTTTCTACACTTCGTAGTACCTTCTAAAAATATTAGACTATAGGCCCTAAAAGTTTTATTAAAATCCTTTTCTATTATTAACATCTTATTAAACAAAAACCTCGGAGGGCGCTACCTTAAAGAAAAGTAGCGCAAGTGTTATTTCATCTCAAAGCTAAATCATAATTCTGACATGACGCCATTATGTGTCGTGATATAATTCGGACATAATAACGTAGGTACTTTTAACTTTCTCCACTTGTCATGCGCGTGAGTCAAAATTGGGGCAAGCGCAACGCAATGGTTAAATGTAATTGTTTTCTAGATTAATATCAAGAAGTTATTTTAAGATAACATTGTATTTTAAATAACTTTAAAACTTTATTGTATATAATTTTCTCCTTAAAATGTTTTACATCTTGCTAATACATAAGTGTGGATACATTATTTATGTCAGCCATTTAAGAAACAGATGTTTGTATAAGTCAATAAATAGTTGGATAACCAAGATAAAAATCAAGTTAAAAAACCGGCCAAGTGCGAGTCGGACTCGCGCACGAAGGGTTCCGTACCAAAAACGGCAAAAAAATCACGTTTATTGCATGGGCCCTTAAATATTAATTTTATTCTGTTTTTAGTATTTGTTGTAATAACGGCAACAGAAATACATAATCTGTGAAAATTTCAACTCTCTAGCTATCACGGTTCACGAGATACAGCCTGGAGACAGACAGACAGACAGACAGCGGAATCTTAGTAATAGGGTCCCGTTTTTACCCTTTGGGTACGGAACCCTAAAAAGGACATTGAACTAAAGGCATACACACGTACTATGGGCAACAGCGTCGCTTAACCAGTTTGTAACAAAATTCGTGTGCGCGCGTATCGCCCCTGCACGAACTAAACGTATGTGACAGCGGGCGCGGCGTGCAAGCGATTTTAACCTTAGCAGTGGTTAAGCGATGCTGTTGCCCATGGTACATATGTGTAGTACCTACTGTGTACACGTGCATGTAAGCTGTAACAGACAGAACGCTTATCAAAAAACAAAAAGTAACTCAGGAATGAACTCAATGTTTAATCAGACTTAATCAGAACCCTAACTGACATTTGAATTTGGTACCTTCGTCATTATTGGTTTTGCTACCGTTGTACTAAGATATAGAATTTTAAAGCATAGAAACATGTTAAAATACTCGACAGTTCTAACGTGGAAATCACCCGAAGGACGTTCGAGGTCGGTTACGAAGCGGTTTCGTTGCGTCGCGTCGGAATGCGATCGCGTTCCACACTTACCGACGGCTACGGAAATTGCTACGATTTACATCAAACCAGCTTGGTTTATGATCGCGATCGCAAAAATACCATTATTATAATATAAGCCAGAAGCAATTATGCTTACAATTAAATTCAAAAATGCTTTCGGATTTTCCAGATTTATTGAAATTTCAACTTAATTTCCGTCTCGCGTTATCACATATCAAAATCAACTTATCTAACTAATTTGTTTTTTCTTTATAGGATAAAATTTTTTACGTCTTTATTCATTTTTCGGTTTACTGAACTCAAGAGTAAAACATGATAGCTCTTTAGGTTATTTATTAGAAAGGATTTATCTGCAAAATGTTCGGGCACACACAATGTTTGTTTTTACCCAATCAAGTCTGTACCTAGTTAAGGCTCCACATAATATCACGCACAGTAGACATGCTCCTATGAATACCTAGTAGGTATAATTTCAACAATGGATATAATTCAGTTCCAGGAATAGGTATCATTTGCAGACAGTTATAACACCGAAAGCACTTTAATGACCGTTAGTCGAAACTCTTTATCACATCCTGTGTCGTAAATAATAAACAATATATTGTCTGTAATAAATAAGTAGGTGAGGATAAAAAAAAAGAGGTAGACCTCCCTGTGTCCAGAACTGTTAGTGTGGATAGATTTAAGAGTGTGTGTGTGCTATATGAACCTATACTTGAGAAACTTTGTTAATTTAGTTAAGCGTGACCCTTGTCGATGTCACACGTGTCCCGGTGGCTTATTATTTTATTAAACTTCCTTGTACTATTTGTGAGTTTTAATAATTATTCCTTTAATGTTAGTGTGAATAGATTTAAGAGTGTGTGTATTATATGAACTTATTACTTACTTGAGAAACTTTGTTAAGTTAGTTAAGCGTGACCCTTGCCGATGTCACACGTGTCCCGGTGGTTTACTATTTTATTAAACTTCGTTATACGATTTGTGAGTGTTAATAATTAGTCCTTTAATTCAGGGGTCTCCGGTTTCTTACGTGTTGAACAGTTGCAGAGACACGTCTGACGTGTCACCTTAGTTTATAAGCTCAACTGTAGAGCATTAGTATTAATAATAAATGTAATCTTTTTTATTAAATAAATATATATTTCTAAAGATCCGAGGCTGCCTAAACTTCATGTCGCAAACTTATGTTACGCAAACAGACTTGGATGTATTGTATGGAATTGTCAAGCTTACGGCACATAATTTTATAGTTTACTGCTTATTTTAAAGTTTTAATAGTAAGCGTAGCGTTCAAACGAATAGAATGTTGGCCATTTGAGTAAGGGGGGCAGGTCCATCAGCATTTTTAATGTTCCCACTGTTGGGGCACAGGCCTTCCTTATGGCTGGATAAGGAGGACGGGCCATAACCCACCACGCGGGCCTAATGTGGATTGGTGGGCGTTAACGAACGGCGCAAATGCAGCCGGGAACAACGGCTTAACGTGCCTTCCGAAGCACGGAGGAGCTCGAGATAATTAATTTTTGGTCACCCATCCCATGACCGACCCTTGCGAACGTTGCTTAACCTCCGCAATCGCTGGGCCAGGCGCTAAACCACTGCACCACCGAGCTCCTCTAAACTCCTCTAAACTTGACTACTTACCTATAAAATACCATACCTACCTATCTACCTATAATATAAATAAATACCTCCCAAGTAACAAAATTTTCTATAACCAAGGGGTTTTATCACCAAACAGTGATATAGTAGGCCTAAAATGGTAACCGTTGTGACTGCTTGTGCTATAAAGGTTTTCCACAGAGCGTTTTTGTTCTATAATATTAAAGAGCATTTAAGTTCTATGGTGCAGTTCTTAGAACACTTACAGGACATACAAAAGAATCTTTAAAGTGTTGCACTGTAATAGATATGAAAAAAGCGATTATAGTACTATTTAGTACTATAGACGACTTTACTGTCACTTTTATGTATCTATTTTGCACTAATATTGCGTCAAAATAACTTTTACAGTACTAGTATTGTAGCAGTATCGAAGACACTATTACAGAATCAATCTGCACTATAAAAGTACCTTGCACAACCATTATGTCACGGTTTAGCTTCTTAAATGCTCCTTCAACATCGCTATGGGGCTAGTTCTGTAAAAGTCATGAAAACTCATCTATGGTACTAAATAGTATCATAGCGACTTCTGGTGCAGTTGCTAAATAACTTAAACTTTTTGTGTTACTGCTACCTGACTAAAGCGTGAGATAAAAGCACTAAAATGAATAATTAATGGACTAATCCGTTTTCGATAAAAATATGGCCGCTGTTTATGCCATGATAGCACATAAGTAGCACGGCTGGAGCCAATGTGTACTATAGCAGCCATAGTCGGGACGAGTCCTTATTTTATTAATTTAAATTTAATTAAATCACGAAAATTATGAGGGCGCATTGTCAAATTTGAAATCAGCATAGTGATTTTATCGATACAATTATTTTCGCAAGTGCAAGTTACGGTGGAGTTACGGTCAATGGTCGATCAAAGTGATGTTTTGTAGAATGTCCTTTGTATTACAAATTGTAATAGCGATTGACATTTTGTTTCCTTGGGGAACACTCAAGATGACATGAGCACAGCACAAACAAACTGGTGAACAATAGTGTGATAAAAAAATCAAAATAGCACTATAAACATGTTTTGGTTTTCAAGTATAGAGCTGATTTATTACCGTGAGAGGCTTTATGTAATGTTTATAGAATTAATCAGTGATAAAACTAGGGCCTATTTGGGGTTCTGTAAAGGTTTACAATACCATTATAGTGCTTATCATGAAACTAATTAGCACGTCCTAAAGCGTTCTTAGGACTTTTATAGTACCAAATTTTGTTCCTTGGGCTATTCTATTCTACACAAGTCACCGTTATGTTTACGTTCATAAACGATGAGCAGATGTCATAATGATCTAATAAGTGTGGCGCCAGGTGAACGTCCGCGATGAGCGGTGTTGACCTCGCGACCTTGTCACAGAGATGATGCGATAATCGGCGGGTCGTACTTGTATCAGAGACGACACCAATGTTTATTTTGATATTTGATCCGTGGTAATAATCTTCAAGTAGTAGATCATCTCATTAGCATCAACCGTTCCACTTATTCGCTTAGGTATACAATCGAACTACAAATAATCTGTTCCGTGTGGTCAATCAACCAGATAATGCGATCGAACCTCGCGGCTGGATCCCTCCAGAGGAGAGGAGTCGGTACAACAGTAATATAGAACCGGAAAGAGTTAATGGTGTATTTAATACTTATTTTCCGCGTAAATGCCTACTTAAATCTGACCAGTATCCTGTACCTGTGATACCTGCATGCTGCATGAGCTCATTCCACCTTCTCCTTTCTACCATCGGACATCCAGACGCACTGCAGGTTACCACCCGTTCTTGGTTGATATACCTTTTCTGCGTACCAAACGCTACTCAACATCGTTCATAATGCGCACAGCTATGGAATGGAGTTCCCTGCCGGCGCGGCGTCTGTGTTTTCGAGTGCATACAACCTGACTCTATTCAAGGCCAGAGTGAATAAGCACCTTCTGGGCAAGCTCGCTCCATCGTAGACCCTGTCTTTGCTTTAGGGCAAGACTGGGGTCAAGAGCAAACCCATTAACTATAAAAAACCGGTACAGGATACCGGTCAGGTTTGAGTGTCTTGGGCCTTAACAGAGGTGTCCGATAAGTTTTTATGCTGAAGTAGAACTACAGAAAAACCATATTATAAAAAAACTATTAATAAACAAGCAGGAAAAACATGTATTAAATATAGGGTCTTTTTCAAACTTAAAAGACGAGACCAACATTTTGTAATGAATAATAAAGAAATTTTTTAGGGTTTCGTACCAAAATGGTAAAAGAGGAACCCTTATGGTGTGACTCAGTCTGTCTGTCTGTCTGTCACAGCTGGATATCTCGAGAGCTACTAATGATATCAACTTAAAATTTGGAATAGTTTAAGATAACATTTGCCCAATCTTTTTTACAACAGGGTCTGAAAAGGGGTCTTAAACATTTGAAGTGGAGCTACTCGGGCATGTGGGGTATCATATGAAAGAGCGCCGTTTGCACGTATACAATCATATTTTTTTAGGCCACATAGTTTTCGACTTATGATGAAAAATGAAAAATACCGTTCCCCCCCTTATCCCCGAAGTTTGCAAAGAGAAAAATCTGAAATAATTCTATGTGATAGCAGTTTATATCAAGATTACAGGAAAAATTAAACGATGGCTCAATATCGCACACTTTTTTAGAATTTGCATTTTTATGTTATGATTATGAACTATAGATACATGCATAACAAGATATTCTTCCATAATTACTTGTTAAACTATTTAAGTGAAATCTTTGCATAATTTCAAATGCAACAACAAAGTTATTATCCTTTATTAAGGTTTAGTTAGAGGGTGCCAAGTGACGTAACTGCTCATATCATAATTTAGTACACACGCTAAAGCAAGGTTAATCATGTGAAATTAATTTAGTTGTCACTTTTATGGGCTATAATGTGTAATTATGGCCATCATTAAAGCTCACATGGTCATCACATCAGACATCAAATTGACTATAATGACATTAGTAATGTATAATTTTAACAGTTTACCAGAGCCAAACAGAAAATAATAATTTTAAAGTGTTCCAAATCTTTCAATTATTTTAACCTAGTTAAACAACATATTTTTACCTATTTTTTGCCTGATATAAATATCACTAAAGTGCATGTTTTACCCTGAATTAATGCGGATAGAATTACGTAACATTTAAAATAAAATTAAGTACGTCTATTTTATTTTTAGTATCAAATTATTGTTTTAAGATGAGCACCATTTGACATGTGATTTATCTGTCATACAAAATACTCGATGAAAAGTTCAAGATCGCTGTCATACATGTAATTATTTAAGTAATTATCCGGTCAGTTGTGATTGTTTCAAGGGCAAAGTCAGTGGTTATAAACATGGTAATTAACAGTTTATGGCTAATTACTTTACAGGCGTTTTATTAATCTGCAAGTATAAAACTAGTCATAGTAGTTTAAACTATAACCTCTCAATGTATAATACCAAATGTATAGTATAAGAACACGGAACATACGTGTCGTGCCGTGCAACCTGCGTGCAACAGGCAATTTCAGACCGGGCAATAGTCAGTTTTGTGGCTTTGTCTACGGGGGCATTTTTGTTTTAAACTCACAAACTTTATATCTTGTCTCTATTCTTCCACGTTATTGGCCGAGCGAGCGCGAAGCGTCTCTGTTTCAGCTTGGGCAAAATGCTTTCGTATGTCCGGCCTGTTGTCCCGCTGTCCGTCTGTCAGTTTGTTTTCCTCTACAGGTCGCATTTCTCAGCCGATGAATCGAGCATGTTCTATAATTATATAGAATTTTTTGTCGATTCAGTTTTTTGTTTTTTTTTTTTCAAAAAGGCGGAGATACGAGGAAAATCATAGGTATTTCAGTCATTTCGAAAAATTTACAAAAAATGTCACGCGTGGTCTACAGCTCTAGAGAGCCACTAGTTTTTAGCTTCATTATTTAATCGTAAAATATATTTTTATTATATCTATCATTACATTTCAAGAATCAAAGCGATAAACGAACCGGAAATGAAAGTAAGCACAACTAACGCAAACGGAGATCTCATTTTCAATAACTAAGTAACGGGTGGCGCAAAAGTACTGGCACTAAAGAAAATACTTTTATTTTTTTTATATGACATTTTCTGTCATTCTGTTGTTGAAAATTGTGTAGTGAACAAATATAAAATACACTGAAAATAAACATGGACCGTTTTACTCCCCAAGAACGTGGAATAATTGTGTCAATGTTCTTACGGAATAATTCATCAGTGATAAGAACACAACGTGAATTTCGTCGACGATTTCCCCACCGTCCGGCAGGACTGACCAGTCCAGACTTCTTTCTTTGGGGTTTTTTGAAATCTCGGGTGTATGTGAACAAGCCACAGACTCTCGCAGCTCTAAAAGAAAACATTCGTCAAGAAATAACGAACATATCGCAGGAAGTGTTACGGCAAGTTATGCAAAATGTCATAAATAGGGCTCAAATGTGTATCAACTCTGGAGGTCACCATTTAAAAGACATCATCTTTAAATCCTAATGGTACGAAATTTAATGGCACAAATATACATTTAAAAAAACCTAAATCTAGTTTTCTAATTTAGAAAAAATGTTATAGCTGAACCAAATAGGGTCTTTACTTTTGCGCCACCCGTTATTAACATTATTATATGCTGTAATTGAAACAAGATAAACAATAAATACTTGCTATTTCGCCGATGAGGATTCCGTAGTTCAAATCTTCGATTTTGCCTTAGTAAAATTGAAACTGCTCCACTTTTTCGTTAAATATGCTATTTCAAAATATTAATTTCAATCGTCCTTGATGGTCGGTGGCATCTTATAGAGCTGCTTTCATATTTGGTCGAAACTTATAAAAGTCAATCGACATGTTGAAACGCCTGTACGTTTATATAGAGATGTTTCAAAATGTTGCTCTTAAAAATATAAATTACAGTGATTAAAATTTGTTAATGACTGTACGTTAATGCTGACGACATTTTAATACAGCACTGATAGTATGTCATGATTTACGACCGCAATTGGGTTTGGAAATAGTCTTGTTTTATTAAAGTATAAATTTAAAAAATAATAAATTTAATAGAAGACCGATTATAAGACAGCTGAATTAATTAATTAGGTAAATTGTTGCTTTCATAGCTTTAGTGGAAGAAAGACTAAATTAAAAAGTATCTTTTATTTTCAAAAAAGCACTACATACTAGTAAAAGGGTCGAGAGTAGAAACATTATTGTTTTGACCAACAACATTTTTCTATTACAGATTGCAAAAAAATATATACCTATTCGTACAACATAAATATGACCACGATGTGGTTAGAACAATAAGCTCAACTATTATTTAATTAGCCTATTTTCGCGAAGAGTGGACAGTCGCCCAAACATAGTCTAACTAAAGGCTACTTACATAGAAAACAGTATTTCCTAAGAACAATCAATTTTATAAGAGTTAATGTCTAACCTACACCTTCTCTTTCCCGCAGGTGCTATGTGTGGTGATAATGACAGGGATGGCGGCGGGAGCGCGCCCCCGCCCCCGCCTGCAGCAGCAGATCGAGGACTACGAGTACGAGCCGCAAGCGCAGGAGAGGGCTGCTGGCGACCAGGTCATTACTTTTTTATACTTGACTAAACTGAAAGCAACAAAAGAAGTCTGCTCAAATGCAGACACTCATTCGGATGACAGCTCTGGTCCACCGAGTGACTCGATGCTATGGCAACCCTCAGTCATGAGAAGAAAGAAGCAGATTTTTTTATGCACAACGGGCTGGTGCTTGGCCTTCACCTCATTTAATGTTAAGTGTCGATAAGGCCGAAGGTGGAAGCGCACTACACCAGAAATCCTCATCACTGAGGTTTTTTTAAACCTAGTTACTTCGACAGGTATTCTTGAGTACTTACGCGAATTTTGACAATACACAAATTACAATCTTTTTGAGCTCATGTGCTTGGGATACCAAAGGATGGGTTATGTTTAGATTGGTGTCTAATCTAGTATGGTAGTTGATTATTTCTTATAAATAAAAACATTTGTTTACAAACATGTGAATGCTAGGATAAAAAAAAATACCTATTTTATTTAGATTTAAGTTTTAGGTTTAAGTTACTTAAGTTTTTCTGAGTGGTTAAGATTTTTGGAACTTATTCCTTTAAATTGCTGTGTTCGAAAAGGGCGATTAAGTATTTAAGTTCTTATTATTTATAATACCTCTGTACCTACACTTAATTCGCTATAAAGAATTTGTATTTGAATTTTATTTGTATTATACCGAGTCTGGATTTCTGAAGTTCTCATTTTACAGACTTCCCAGGTTTTCACCCGGTGAAATAAATGAAATGTGGATATGTTATCAATGTTACCATCAATTCGTCACTGTCAAAACTATCTGCTGTTGGGATCAAATGCTCATGATTAGCTGATAGAGAGACAACTTGCTGCTCTAGTGTCAGCAGAAAATTTACCAAGTTATGTTTGCAAATATTAATTTACTAATCTTGATCTTCAATACATTTCCAGGTGGTCCTAGTACCGGCTGACGCGTACGACGCGCTGTACCGAGCCACTGACCGCCTGGACGACGAGTACGAGCCCAGAGCCATCCAGCGACCTTCCTCCAGACCTAAGCAGCAGCAGATCCATGAGAGCCCTAAGCAGCCGCCGGTGCAGACCATCAGGAACTATAATAAGGTTGGTAGCTGAATAAATAATGACCTAGATTCATAAGAATAGTTCATAATAAAAATGATGTTTTTATTTTTAAGGTTTTTTATTTTACGAGAAATTCAATTAAATTAACCTAGCTATATTTATTGATGACTTAGAAAAGTTTTATAAGATCAGAAAAAGTGTCTTTATTATGGTTCGTCGAGCTTTTTATTATTTTAACAAGTAAAAAAAATTGCTATCTCTTATTCCAGGTGAATGATGACGGCAGTTTCACCTTCGGCTACGAAGCCGCTGACGGCTCTTTCAAGGAAGAGACAAGAGGAACCGACTGCGTTGTCCGTGGCAAATACGGCTACGTTGACCCCGACGGCAACAAAAGAGAGTTCACATACGTGTCGGGCAACCCCTGCGACCCCAACAAGCCTGATGAAGATGAGTCTGACGTACAGTCCGCTGACTCCGCCGAGAGAGACGACCCCGAACCCAACTACCCTGTACGACCTGCCCACAGACCTACGACCACACGACCGACCACTACTTACTTCCAAAACAACTTCAGGGATGCCGACGAGGACGAGGTTGAAGAGGAACCTCTCCAGCACATCAGACAAAGAGTTGTGCAGCGCCCCGCTATCAGGAGACCGGCCTACCAAGCGCAACAGATCGCTATCACCCCTCGCCCTCTCCCCGTCACTACTCCCCGCACTCTGCCCCCGGCAACGACATTCAGGCCGCAGCTAGTACAAGTAACCGCCAGGCCTCAGATCCAATACAGCCCGGAGCCGAGCTACGCGCCGTCCCCCGCTTCGAACTATTCTCCGTCTCCGGCGTCGAACTACTCTCCGTCCCCCGCACCTATCGGCACCACCTCCAGGCCTGGACAAATTGACTTCGCCGCCGAGTTCGCTAAATTCCATCGCGAGAACCAAATTCAATCGACCACTCCTTCTGTGACGCAATCTAAATCGACCGCCGGTGCTCCTGCGCCCAGCGGAAACCCTCTCTACTCGACCGAGCTCATCTACGACCCATCGAGCGGCTCGTACAACACCCAGCTGTACCAAACGCTGCCGCAAACCAAAGGAGAGTTAAACTTGAACCAACGCCTGCAGCCCTACGTCGCTCAGCAGCAACATTCCGCCAGGCCGTTCATTCCCTCGCCACAGATTCCCTCGGTGCCCTCATCGCCCAGCGTCCCGCTGTTCAGACACCAGATTCAGCACGCGAATCCCCAAGAAGTGTACCAGAGGCAGCAGGCTGAGACGCAGTTCCAGAACTCTCAGCAGTTGTTTGCACAACAGCAGCAACTGCAACAGAGCCAGTTGCAGCGGGATCGTGCCGCGGCGCGTGCGGCGGCGCAGCGGCTGGCGCTCTCACAGCAATCACAGCAATCGCAAGCGCCGCAGCGCGCGGCGTCCCCTCAGTACTACTTCGTAGCGCCGCGTGGCGAGTCTTCATCCTCTGGACAGATAGACGCCTTCCTCAGAGGGCACGGCATCCAGTTCTAGTTAGATTCTAATGGTGTGAGCTAGATGAGGCCCGGCGCAGACGACCGTCTTTCATCGATCATTGATGACATAATTGCATTGCTCGAAAAAGTATTTAATGGTTATATCGTAGATTTTTCATCGTCAGATCGATTATAATCGTCCGTCTGCGATGGGCCCGTGCCGCCACCGATTGCGTTCCGACTAGGCCATAATTCCGTTCGATCGGTGCAGTTGAGTGCGCGCGAGTGTCGTGTCTAGTTCTGGACTGTGGCGGGCTTCCGCCCCTGTACATACGCTGTGTCTAACAGTACCTTAACGTTATGCTAGTAAACTTAGTTGTAAGTATTAAATAATACAAAATGGTTTTTGTGCGTGATAGTCCGCGTCGCGCTCCGCGAAGCGATTTGTAAAAAACTGACAAATGGTAATTTGTATTTTTTTGTTTTAATAATAAATTATATTTTTTATAATAGATTGTGTTTGTTATTTATTCAGCACTCCTAGATCAATAAAATTGAATGACTAATAACCTTCAGTAATACTCGTACCAGTCAAGGTTTGGCAAAAGATCAAGTTAGGCTATTACAAATTACAATATTAAACTAGAGTCAGTTTTAAAAAATATTAGATTACATTAAATACCCTGATAGTGGTTGACGGATAATTATCCGTCCACCACTATTATTAATTAGTTATTAGCTAATTATTAGAAACGCCACTCGATTTACATACAAACGAGATAACTTTGAAGCCTTGGTTTTCCGCCAGGGATTGACTGAGCTATGATCTGATTATGTCTGTCAAGGAATAAATAAAGGAGATCAAGATTGCATACACACACAATAACTGATCTGCCCCCCTACTCAAATGGCCAACTTTCTATTCGTTTGAACGCTACGCTTACTTTTAAAGCTTAAATATGAGCAATAGATGATTGAATCACATGTCGCAAACTTATGCAAATCACAGACTTCGATGTATTGTATGGAATTGTCAAGCTTACGGCACATAATTTTATAGTTTACTGCTTATTTTAAAGTTTTAATAGTAAGCGTAGCGTTCAAACGAAAAGAATTTGGCCATTTGAGTAGGGGGGCAGATAAGCATTCTAAGAGCTGTAAGGATCAGAGTACTCAGTTTCAGGATTTTCATACATTTTGGTTTTTTTTAACTTATCCAAATAGGGGCTCTACCGACTAACTTACATTGCTATCGTAATCATGGGTGTGATACATTTCTACTTTATTACGATATCAATGTAAGTTAGGCGGTAGATCCGCGGATCAGTTGGGTGTGTATGGCGATCTAGATGTTTTCCATTCACTCCCTGGATAGCCTATCAGATCTACCTCGGATTCACCTCGTTTGTATGATAATCGAGTTGTGTTTCTAAATATCCGTCCACCACTGTATGTCGTACCATAAAACCATCGTTTCCTATTCTACTCATTTCCTGTACTTTTCACAGCTCGGTAGTTCAGATGGAACCGAAGAACATTAGTCCAGGTTCGAGTCCCACCTGAGTGCTTAGAGACGAGCTTTGTTGTTTATCTGTTTCATAGATAACATACTTTTCTATGTATTTTTTCAATGTTCTATATATTCTATCGATATTAGGATTTCCATGACCAGTAACTGTTTTTAAGATCAAGGCAAATGTTGAAGAGGCAAGATGTTACTATGGCCAATAATTTATTTATAATTATACACCGCTAATTTTTAAGCATATCAAAAATGAAATGGGGATATCAGACCACGCTTCTGAATATGAACGTGCAGTTAAAAATTAATAGTTTTAAAATATAGGAAAAAAATCTTGATTAATCGGCAAACTCACAAAAATAGCAAGGCGCGTGCGTAAATTCATTATTTTCATTATTTACATAGGTAAACAAAATAGTCTCTTTTGATTACGTGCGTGTGATTCTATGAATGAGCTCTAAATCTAGAAATCAGTCATATTTAGGGACATACCTACACAAACCTCAATATCTTGACCAATTATTAAATATTGAAACTTTTAACTGTACATACTCGATTAGAATAGGGAAGAGATACCTACACTCATTTCATTTTTAGATACGTGAAAATTAACCGTGTACCTACTAAAAGCATAGCAAATAGGAAAAGATAATACCTTTTATTTATACACTATGCCAAAAGGTACTGACGTATAATAAATTTTCACCTAAAAAATTAGTAAGTATAAAAATAATAATATCGTCTGCATTAAAGAAGTTATGGCGTAACTAATTAGATGTTGTTTGATAAAATAATTCAAATTATGTAAATAAATAATTAAATTATATAAAACATGCAATCCGTAAAATATTGTATAACTTACAAATATTTTCCAAACCAAATAACTGTTAATTAATAAAGAATTGTCTGTAACGCAAATGTTTAAGCCAATTAAAAACAATGACGTGATTGTTGATAAAGATTTCCAAGAAAGTTATGTAGAAGTTTAGTTAGCTCAAACAATTTAGATTATAAAATTATACAATTTTTATTGCAAGTGTTGGTGGGTATGATTTATAACGTCTTCATGTTTACATACATTGTTGATTAATTGGTGTGGCAAATGGGTATTCGAAATGTAAAGGTCGAATCGATATGTGTGGCGTGTGTGGGTAAAGAATTGAATTAAGCTTATGTTATTGAATATGCAAAATTTACAATTGAAATCGATCTAACTTTGGTCTCGTGGTTAATCGTGATTGTAAACAGTGAACGAATCTTGGTAAGTAAATTTGTCTGTGACTATGGAAAGAAGAAAAACTTTGCTATAATTATCTACTGTAAAAACCGCATCTAAATCGGTCAAACCGTTCTGGAGATAAATGAAAACATGATAACTGCAACGCCCCCTTAGAGGCTAAACACTATAACATCTATCTAAGAACCATCGTCGATAAACTACAAACCTATTACAGAAAACCGTATCTAAGTCGGTCAAGCCGTTCTGGAGTTAAATGGGAAAAGGATTACTCCAGCGCCCCCTAGCGGCTAAAAACCATAAAACCTATCTAAGAACCTACAAACCCATTACAGAAAACCATCCAGCGCCAACCATCCAGGCTGCTGTGCTGCAGCTGTCTTGCAAAACCTCCTCTTAAAACCAATTCTGAAATGATAACAGTTGAATGCAATAAGCCACATCGAAATCAGTTGAGTAGTTTTTGAGAACTCTTCAAGTGCCAACTTATCTGGTTGCTCATCACTCCCTGGTGGTCTACCGCAATGAAACATGTCTAAGAACTTGCTCTGAAATGAAACCTTTTGAATGCAAAAAACCAATTGGCCCAGTAGGTAGTTTCCAAGGAAAATGGTATATAAACAAACAAATAACCTCTAACCCCAAAAGCATATACCGCTTTGTTCATTGACACATGTAACTGGGACTTAAATCCAAAACCTCGGAGTTGTAATTGATAGCTGTAGCCATCCAGCGATCGGCGCGAGGCTAGGCTACGAAGCTACGTGCTACGAAGATAAAATAACGAATATAAGTAAATAAGTGGATAAGAGTGAGACTCAAATTTCAAATAGCGACTTTTCGGAATTTTATGGGGTAACGATTTCTGCAGCTCATGAGTATTACCAAGGACCGGAACCGCTTACCGTTAAAAGGGTTTTTGATTGGGTATTTCATAGACTTGTTTTCAAAAACCCTATTAATCAATACGGCAACCCTATCAATAGGGTAACCCTATCGAAAGGGTAACCCAAGTAGGACTTACCGAATACGAAAACCCTATCGGGGAAAGCCTATGAAGGCTTTATGAAGGGGTTTTAAAACGTGTTCACTCAAGCAATTTATACCTAGTTCCACCTGGGCCGAAGGACCGGAACCGCTTACCGTTAAAGGGGTTTTCATTGGGTTTTTCATGAACCGCTAACCGTTAAAAGGGTTTTTGATTGGATAATTTATAGACTTATTTTCAAAAACCTTATCAATACGGTAAGGATGACGTCGACTAACCCTAACGAAATGAAAACTTTATCATTTGGTTAGCTTTTTAATAGGGTTTCCCTCTATCACTTGGTTAACCAAAAAAGGGATTTCTCGGTCCCATTAACTAGCATAGCAGCGCCATCTCACAGAATAGACTTGTAGAACTAACTAAGCGTTGAGACAAAAACTTGCCTTTCACCGCAAGCTATGGCAAGGCGCCGACCGTCTCGAGAGTAAATAAACTTAAAAAGCTACACATTTTCGCGAGATGACGCTACTTGTTTTATGTTCTCTATGTCACAACTTCACACGGAAAAAAACCGGTCAAGAGCGAGTCGGACTCGCGCACCGAGGGTTCCGTACAATCATAAATATATTTGGATATGCTACTTAAGTACAGTCTTTAAAAAAGTAGGATAAACGGCGGACAGGTGGAAGGCCGAACAGGCGGACAGTTAATTTACAAATCTTAACCACAGCTGCTTATGGTGACTGAAAAACGTTTCAGCCACTCCACATTGCAAACTGTTTACCTATATTACAAAGTAGGAACTTATTCTTTGTTTATTCGAACGGCAAATAGTAGGTAATTATATTAGAACCAGCCACCAATTATTATTGTAGTATTAGGTCAGCGCCATCTCTTGACCGATAGTGGAACTATTTTTTTTCTTAGGTCAGCACCATCTCTTGGCCGATAGTGGAACTAATTTATTCAGCGCCATCTGTAGACTGGTAGTGGAACTAATGATTTTTTGTTTGTTTTTTGAGTTTCTAAAAAAGTGTGTTATATTGAGACATTGTTTTATTTTTTCTGTAATCTTTACATAAACTACTATCACATAGAATTATTTCAGATTTTTCTCCTTGCAAACTTCGGAGAACAGGGGGGGAACGGTATTTTTTTTACCATTTTCATCATAAGTCGAAAACTATGCGGCCTTAACAAAAAGAAAAAAATGATTTAAAATTTGCAAACATCAGCGCTCTTTCATATGATACCCCACATGCCCTAGTCAACCCACTTCAAATTTTTAAGACCCCTTTTCAGTCCCTGCTGTAAAAAAAAAATATATTTATTTCTTATTTGCAAAATAGTTGGGCAAACATCATCTTAAACTAGTCCAAATTTCAAGTTGATACCATTAGTAGTTTTCGAGATATCCAGCTGTGACAGACAGAGTCACACCATAAGGGTTCCTTTTTACCATTTTGGTACGGAACCCTAAAACCGGCAAATTGCAAATCTGACTCGCGCACTGAGGGTTTCATACAAATATTATTTTTCTGTGATTTGGTTGCAAAGTGAGATTTCGGCCGAAGATCTTTGTATTTGACATTTTGAACCGCCAGGCATTTCTGAAAAACAGGCTCTTGAAAAACAGACCGATGGATAGAGAAACTGACAGGCAAACGGACCAAATGATCTATAAGGGCTCCGTTTTTCCTTTTGACCTACAAAAATCTCAAAATATTACTTGTTACCTACTGCATTACATATCCATATTTATAAATAATAATAAGTATGTACTTTCCCAATTGCTATAATATAATGGATCTTTAATTTCAAAGCTTAGGAAAAAGATAGAAAATTTCAAAAGATACCTACCAGTCAAAGTATTGTGCATTTTTACTACTTTTAAGATAAGCCTTTTTTTACTTTTTGTATTTTTTATTAAGATCTTTTTACTAACGCCGCTTGTTTGAATAATAAAATGTTGTAACATCCCCACATTTCGTTTAAAATCTTGATAGAATTCAACGTTCACATAATTTTATTGTCCCATCGCAAGTCGCAGAACATGATGAGAAATAGAAGGTGCGAGTGGTAATAACAATGTAATCATGCATTGAATATGCGTATGCGCAAGTTATTCTATTTTTTCAATTTTCTGCCACATATTGAGCTAGAAAATTAAATATTCAATTTCCATTCTAATATTTCAATTGAAAATATCACCAAATATCTTGTGAACCACCCGACTCACCCAAGGTAGAGATAGTTGCTCAGTAGTACCTTGAGAGTAGTTTTACCCAAGTTTTAACCCTTGGAAACCCTGTACTGCTGGAAAAACTTGGCACTTGTTTCGGTATATTCGAATAAAAACTACCTTAAGGTAGCGTTTTTCAGGTATTCTATACTTTTGTAAAGCTAACTAAATTTGCTACAATTTGAGCCTATCACAAACAAGTTTCGAGTTGATTTTTCAAATTTTATAACAAAAATAACTTCCTTACAACGGTAGCGAAGTTTTTTTTTTAATTAGCCAAACAAAAATATTTTCTTTTATTATTAATTAAAAAATTAAAAGGATAATAGAGCTCCTACGGGCTAGTTTTCTTTTTCAAATATTTTTCTATAATCAAGCGAGTATTTTATTCCTGATTTTATTTTTCTTAAATAGTTTAACTTTTGAATCGTACAAACATGAGTCCAAAAATGAATTCGACACCCTAAATTCATACGAATATGATATCAAACTGGGCATAGTAGCTTAACTAATATCTATCGAGATTAGGCTGAAGTGCTAAAACTTAAAAAAAAATACTGTAAAAATCGTGGTGGGTCCACTTCTTATATCGATCCTTGGGTGCTAAGGACCAATCCTACCAAAGGAAATTTTTGGTTCACAAAACGCCGTATTTTTCAATTAAAATTATAACGGGCACGACTCGATGTTATAAACTTGTATTTGTAGTTCATTTCATACGAAATGAGTGCATACGACCACAAATGTAAAGTCAATTCAACTTTTTAGGGTTCCGTACCAAAATGGTAAAAAGGAACCCTTATGGTGTGACTCAGTCTGTCTGTCTGTCTGTCTGTCACAGCTGGATATCTCGAGAACTACTAATGGTATCAACTTGAAATTTGGAATAGTTTAAGATGACATTTGCCCAATTATTTTGCAAATAAGAAAGGAATAAAAAAAAAACATGTTTTTTTACAACAGGGACTGAAAAGGGTTCTTTAAAATTTGAAGTGAGGTGAATAGGGCATCTGGGGTATCATATGAAAGAGCGTTGTTTGCACATTTTAAAACATTTTTTCTTTTTTCTTAAGCTGCATAGTTATCGACTTATGATGAAAAATATAAAAAAAAAATACCGTTCCCCCACCCTTATCACCGAAGTTTGCAAAGAGAAAAATCTGAAGTAATTCTATGTGATAGTAGTTTATGTAAATATTGCAGGAAAAATAAAACGATGTCTCAATATAACACACTTTTTTAGAAATTTAAAAAAACAAACCTAAATTCTTTAGTTTCACTACCAGTCAACAGATTGCGCTGACCTAAGAATGCTGACCTAAGAAAATAAAATAGTTCCACTATCGGTCAAGAGATGGCGCATCCTAATACTACAATAATTGGTGTCTGGTTCTAATATAATTACCTACTATTTGCCGTACGAATAAACGAAGAATAAGTTCCTACTTAGTAATATAAACAGTTTGCAATGTGGAATGGCTGAAACGTTTTTCAGTCACCATAAGCAGCTGTGGTTAAGATTTGTAAATTAACTGTCCGCCTGTTCGCCCTTCCACCTGTCTGCCGTTTATACTATTTTTTAAAGACTGTACTAAAGTAACATATCCAAATATATTTCTGATTGTACGGAACCCTCGGTGCGCGAGTCCGACTCGCTCTTGACCGGTTTTATTTTATAAGCTACTACGGAACCCTATACTGCGTTTGACCCGACACGCACTTGGCACGCACGGTTTTTATAAGGTATTTTAAGCTCATATTACAGTGATAGCACGTAAAGTTTTGTACTTATGTCTGTAACAAGAAAATGTGTGTAAAATAACTTTTTACATGCCTATGAGAAGAAATATGTTGTATCGAAAAATTTAATTTTCCGGGCTGAATTCCAGTAAAATCTGTTCATACTTTTACAATTTACATAATATTATCACTTGGAATCATTTTAGGTAGCTCTAGCTACTTGAATGATTTTAAGTGCTCTATAGAACTCAAACATGATTTTTCCAATAAATTGACCGGTGCAATTTCCTTATGCAATTTGGTACTCCTAATATTATAAGGTATTATTTTCTTATTACATTAAGATTATTAAAAAGCCATTTACAAATAATTTTGTAGTTCTGTTCAAATAAACATAACAATAGTAGCTTTGTTTAAAAACACAATGACATAGACAGGACCTACCTTACAAGGGATAATGTATAAGAATTACCCGCCAGTTCCCACGACTGGAAACGAGAGAATACTCCAAATCACGCTGCCTAATGAAGGAAAACCATGGGAAGGACCTAATGTCATTTATGGAAAAATACGTTTTGGCAAACGCGAACACTTGTTGTAGCAGCTGGCAAGTGTAATAGAAACATTGCGTAATCAGAATCTATATGCAGCAGCTCTAAATTAATGTCGACCATATCCCAAAACCGCAGGTACGCAATTAAACGTGACATTGAGCGGCGCGTGAGAACACCGACACAAACACCGAGCCAGCGTTAATTAACCAACAATATTTAAGAAACAATCGCCCAATGAAATCTCCAGACAATGGTAACATTTCAACCAAATATGACCTTACTTATTTGTAACATATTCGGTGTCATCAAACGGCTGTAACCTAACATATCCACATACCGATTTACAAAACGACTCGGACAATTAAACAATTGGGAGCCCAGAGTGGATAAGTAGATGTTAAGAAAAAAAGATTTTCCGTTTCAGATAATGAAATGACAACAATAGAGTGGTTTGCGCAAGGCGTTCGCACGGCGAGGACTCGAGTGGGGCGTATTTAATATAGGAGGGTGACGTGCGGCGGCGCAGCCGTAGCGCCGACATGCTGCTGCGGCTGCCCTAGCGAGATGATCCTCCTCGTGCTGCTCGCGTGCCTCACTACCGCCTCCGCGAACAACGCAACTGAAGATGCCACGGCTGACCTACAGCCGGCGTCCAACTCCACCAAAGAGATCCTTAAGGCGAGCGAAACATCTGACCCCGCTAAAGTTGGTATCGTGAAACAAATACGACGGCTGAATGAAGATGGCTCCTACACCATCGGTTACGAAGCTGACGATGGAACGTTCAAGATCGAAAGTAGGGATGTTTTGGGAAATGTTAAGGGAACTTTCGGATACGTCGACAAGGATGGTGAAATTAAGCGAGTGACGTATTCGTCTTCAAGTGATGTTACACCTGCACCGATACCGGTGACCACGAGTACGACGCCTAGCACGCCTACAATGATCGTGAGAATGAATAAAACAGTGTCGTCTACAACTAGAAGACCTTTAGGTACTGTCGTGTATCCTACAAGAAGCAGTTTTACAACCAGGGGAACTGTTATCCAGAATATTCCTAGAAGACGCCCGATACCAAGCACTACCAGAGCGACTACAAACATAGTTGAAACTACAACAGAAAAACAAACTGCTGAAGAAACAACCAGTAATATTCTAAATCTTTACAAGCCAAAGGCAGAAGAAAGTGCTAATACTCGTACCCAAATGTTAAAACCAGTTGCAGTGACAGTGAACGATGATTTGATAACGAAACAGACAACGACAAAGTTGCCTCAAACTCTGAAACCAGTTTATGAGCACATGAAGGAAGAAAACGATTCAAACAAAGCCAATACGATTCGAAGGGAGCTAACAGGGACAAGTCCCAACCCCCATATGGTTAGCCTACGTCAGTCTGCCGGTGACGATTCCACCGATGTATATGGTAGTCATTTATCTCTAGGAACTGTGCGACCATTGTTCACGACCACGACCCCGCGACCGAGGCTCGTGCCCATACATTCCTTGGTAGCTGCAAGGCAGAAAATACAAGAACAGTACCGAGAAGTGCCTGTCCAGGAGCAGGAAACGACAGTGGAGGCCAGTACCGGACGTGTTTTCGATCATGAAAATGTAGTGACCTCAAATCCTGTGCCAGTTATCCACATTCCTCCTGAAAGGTATGATGACAGACTGTATCATCAGCAGCCTATTTACAGACGACCACCGGCTGCAGTTCAGTTTAGAACTAATGAGTACTTGAAAGACAATCCCGGTGCACCTATTCCTATCGGTAACCAGCGGCCCTTTCTCCACTATGAATATCAGAACAAAGTATTGGAGCCGCAGCCGCAGTTTGTAAAGGAAACATCACCACCTCCTCAAACGAAAGGGACTACGCCTGAACCTGTTACAGTGCCTTACGATCCAAGACCTGTGACCAGAATCATACCAATACCAGTGGACGAGAGGGGAGTGCCAATTCCTGGATATCAAGCAAGATTTATCAATCCTTACAGGCCTACTCCACCTCCACCGATGGCATACCAACAAAGGTACGATCCTGTAGACGAAATGAACGCCATCTCAGCACCAGTGAGTACCAGAGACTTAAAACGTCTGCTCCACATTCTGATTTTAAGGCAGAATAGACTGCAGGCTTTGATGGATCAGCTGATGGCACCAGGGCCACCGTATCAGCCAGTGCAACTTTTTAGACAAGAACCTCAATACTATAGTAATAGATACGACAACGTAGGTCGTAATTATCAGGATGACGACCGTTATGATTATGGATATGAGCAGCAGCAATACAGGCAGCAGGAGGCGTATTCGAATCAAATGTCAAATTATGACGGTCCTCAGTACGAAAGCCAGCGGTATGTGCCGAGAAGGAGGTTGTATAACAGACATTATGATACGGCAAGCTCGTCATCGAATCGTATTGAGGAACAGCCTGAGTATTTACCAGCAGACATACGTGAGGCTTTGTTGCTGAAGATGCTGATGCTGGCAATCAACCCTGACTTCGTGCCCACCCCGGTGCCTCCCACGGAGTTGACCACCGCAGCTCCTCCGAGGAAACAAGTGAGAAACGTGCAAATCCTGGGAGAAGAAGGCTCCGTAGACGAAGCAAAGAGGGTCCCTCAGATGGATCGACACTGAGGTATTTATAATTACGTAATTTATACAGTGATATGCCAGTAGAATACTCACGTAATTTGTACATAGGTGTTTCTAGTAAAGACTTTTTTCTACCTTTAACGCTGTTTTATTTTGTTTCGCATAAGACTCACCCGTTTAAATACAAACTTTTAATAAATTTCATTTAAATTTGTTAAATTTAATTTAAAATGTTTTAAATATTTAAATTTTTCATTTAAAATCAATGAAACTCCAGCTTTTTTACTTTAAAAGTGTACCTAAAATCTATAGATCTGAAATCTGAACTGTTTTTTTACGACAAACTAACTTATTCTATGTTCACATTACATTAGTGTATGTTTCGGTCACTAAATGAATAACAAACTGAACCGACGACGAAGAACCAAAATATAAAGCGTGTCAAACCTTAGTCAATTAATCTAACAGTAGGTGACAACCTATTTATATTCAACAGCTCACGGTAACTTATCGCATAATCTTATAGAGACAATTGTTTAAAGTAAGACGTTCATATGCCAAGGATGGCCACCACGTAACACCAACAATGGCCAGCCTTCACGGTATGCGTGTGGGCCAACTGCAATAAGGGTGCAACGGGCCTAATTAACACGCCTAACTGTTGTGACGAACCATGTGAAGGCATTAGTGATGTACTTACTTAAATAACATTTTAAGTATTACTCTACAATTTTAAGAGATTCCGTTTTGTGTACGCACAATTATTATTCAGATTTTAACTTAAAAAGTTCTTAAATCCGTTGACCATTAAATTAAAAAGCATACTTAATACTATAAATAAATAAATAAATAAAATAAATAAGAATGGAAGTAAAACATAATTCTAAGATGGATAATTTCAGACAGTATAAAAAATACCCTTCTAATCACGATACAATATATTCTATGTTTATTAATAATGTAAAGATCTGAGATAGATAGGTGCATCTTAGTAAAAAAACTTAAAACAAAAAAACTATTTTCCACGGAAGTAATAAAATACAATACACTCGGAACTAATCCGTAAAACATACAAAGCATAGTATTCTATAGTAATCAACTAACAAGGTTATCAAAAACAAAAGCAATTAATAGTCATGATTTTGTTCCGAAAATATGCAAAGTCGGTTGATTGATCAAATAATTACTTCTGTAGCGATTTTAAACCTTATTGTAACCGTGTTACGTGTTACAACTTCCTAAGCGTGTCTAAGATCTGAGACAATATTAAGGTCATGTAGCCGATCTTTTCTTGTCCCTATATAACAATCAATTGCGTAACCGGTGGGAAATGTAGCACATACTGTGTAGTTTGTTCCCATGTGGTATTGTGTAGACGGGAGTATGTCCCACGGCCCTGTTTGCTAAAACATGCAACAATAGAGTGCGTTATTAAAGTATGTTGCACAAGAGTTGTCGAGATTAATATTGACAACGTTCCGGCGCGTGCCGACGTCGTGTCAGCTACCGTACGACAACTTCAGTAGTGAAGCTGAATATTATTGGAGATCTATAAGGGCAGATTAAAAGACTGAAAGACAACAAGCCGATAGGTATTTTGAAAATAAATAGATCGCAAGGTCATTACCACCCTAGTTGGGTTAAAAAACAGTTTTAGAATTGGCTCAGCCGTTCCCGAGATAATTAGCGACAGACATATATAGTAAGTACCTCACATTCTTCGCTTATTTTAACCCCACACCACACGCAAGGTACCTTTTTTCCGTCGTGCATAAATAAAAATGCAGTTAAATATTTCGATGAAATCTTTTGAACGCTTTCGCACTTCTCTTTATAGATTGGGTCCGAAGAAGGGGTTACCAGATGGTATCTAAAAATCCTGACGAAAAGCCTGATTTCTAATAAAAAGACATTTTGCAAAATTGATAATATTCATTTCAAAGTTATTTTATTATTTTACTCAAATGTACTATTTGATTGTTACCAAAAAAAGAGAGACTTAATTTTTAAGATTTGTTTGCTATCATGTGAATAATCAAATTTTTCAGTTTATTCATTTGCATACTGAACTGAAAACACTTTCAAATTTTTTAGTGTGTGCCCGAATTACCGAAAGTCCAATAGTGGCCTACGAGCTCAAAATCAATGGAAAACCGCAAATCAATGTACAGCATAGCCGTTTGGTACACGTATACTTGAGGTAAAACAATATTTTGGACCCGCAGTTCTTAAAAATTCTTTCGTTAGGAGAGGAGTTATGGTGTCATCTTTTTTTTTGTATGGGGAAAAAAATTTTTTGTTCTAAAACCTATCGTTTATAATATCGAATGAAAGGCTTGCTAAGGCGGTTCTTAAAATATACCACATGTTATACACACATCAACTTTGTCTAGGGATACCAGGTGCTATTTTCATACAAACGAGGTAACTTTGAAGCCTTGGTTTCCTGCCAGGGATGTACCGTGCTGTGATCTGATGACGGCTATCCAGGGAGTGAATGGAGGAGATTCAGATCGCTATACACACCCAACTGATCTGAACAGCATTCTAAAAACGTAATGGACATGTTTAAAAAAACCGCGAAAATAGCATGAAAATGTATGGAAATCCTCAAACAGAGAACTCTAACCCATTAATCTTTTAGAATGCTGATCAGATCAGTTGGGTGTGTATAGCGATCTGAATCTACTCCATTCAGTCCCTGGATGGCCATCATCAGATTACAGCACGGTACATCCCTGGCAGAAAACCAAGGCTTGAAAGTTACCTCGTTTGTATGAAAATAACACCTGTATCCCTAGACAAAGTTGATGTGTATATTTCAGCCACTTGTTTTAAATTAAACCAAAAAAACATTTTCAAAACATACCAAGTTTGGGCTCCTACAGATACGATATGGTTGAATATTTTTTCATAAAATATACTTCAAATTATATGTAATATTCTCAAATCAAACCTCAGAAAAGCAATTTTGAAAATATTGACATTAAATATATATTTTTTACTTTTCTTGATTACGAAGCTATTCCAAAGTGATTATATATGATTAAAAATTATTGTTATGAAACCTATTGTGTGTGATATCGAATGAAAGGGCTTTCTGAGCAGTTTCCAAAAATATATCACTTAATTTCTAAAAATCCCATACAAGCGTAAATTTGGGCAAAAATTAGAAAAAAATACAAAATGTAAATATTTTCAAAATTGCTTTCTTGTGTTTTGATATGAGGATATTATATACCTCTTAAGGTGTATTTTACAAAAAATCATTTAACCACATCGGATCTGAGGGAGCCCAAAGTTGGTATGTTTTGAAAATGTTTTTTCGGTTCAATTTAAAACAATAGTGGCTGGAATGTAATGATTTGATATATTTTTAGAACCGTCTCAGCAAGCCTTTTCATTTGACACTAGGTTTTAGAAAAAAAAAATCCGCATACAAAAAAAAAGATGAAACCATAACTCCTCTCCTAAGGAAATAATTTTTAAGAACTGTGGGTCCAACATTTTGTTTTGACATCAAGTATATGTGTACCAAACGGCTTTGCTGTGCATCGATTTGCGGTATTTTTTTCGTATGAGTAGCACTACAATAAAAGTAAACTAAAGACATACCTACAGATCTCTAAGATAGGTATATAACCTCTTACGACTGTGAAATATATCCGAATGTGTAAATTTTGGAAAACAAGTGCGAAAAATAAACCGCACAGAGGCATTATTAAATAAAATCTAAAAAAACTAATTTAATATATTTTTTTAATAGAAAAAGTATTTACTAAATATTTACAAAAGAATGAGATAATCGCTTAACCTAGTAGGATCCGAAGGTGATATCGTGGAGGGGCGCAGCACCCCCTTGAGGCAACGCGTATTCTTTAAGGAGCTGGTCCAGCATGGAGAACGGCTGGCTTCTCTGGTTCGGGATCTGGTTGAAACGGGGTTGAGCTGGGGCGAAGTCCTGGGAGTACTCTATCTGGGGCTTGGGGAACTGGGGCGCGCGGAAGTCCTGCTTGAACTGGCGCTGTTGGGGCGCGGGGGTGAAGTAGCTGGTGGTGTCGTCATGCGCTGGCGAAGGTGCAGCGCCGGCGAAGAAGGAGGGCTGAGGGAAAAATTGTTGTTTATTGTGAAAGTATTTGGTAGAAAAAGTTTGTATGTCGAGAGACGTAACGTTGAAAATGAAAAGTTTCCTGAAATACCAATGTATGAGAAAGTTGTGGGACTAGGGTATAGACGCATAAATAATATTAAACCGTTTGGTTTCAAACCGTTTGGTTTCAAACCGTTTTTTTGTTTAAAACCACATTAAGCGGCTTAATTTTGGTTTAAAATGTTTTTCAATGGAATTCAATGAGGCTTCACACAAAATAATCTAGAAATGTATGAAAGTAAAAATGTGAGTCCGGAAGGTCAAAGTTAAGATAATTAAATATAATATTAGAAAACATTCTAGAAAAAATCGACTCACCCGTAGCACCTCAGACGGGACTCGAACCCGCACCCTAGGGAGTCCGGCCTAATACACTGGCCAATTATTATGCTAGTGAGTCGCTAGTGGGAGCGAAATTTTCTATTATATTTTACGTTTCCGCTGTAAGCCAGCGTTATCTCATCAATGTGAAGAATTACCTTCGACATTCGAATGCAACATCTTCACAGAGGCCAGACAATCGATTAAGATGAAATAGCTATATAAGGTCCTTCTGAAATAGTGCACAAAATTTTAGGGGTCAATCGCAAAAATATCAGCCATTCCATACATTTTGATCTATTCGATTTTAATTTTTGTATGGAACAGCTGTTTTTTTTCGCGATTTCAATGTTGGTTCAATAGTAAAAGTTGTTTGTATGCATGAGTACAGTGACCCCTTAAAATTTTGTGCACTATTTCAGAAGGACCTTATATATTATTGAATTTTAAGATTTAGGCATTCACAATGCACAAGACATTAAAATAACTGGTGAAGATACCTTTGGCGGCGCAGGAGCAGCTTGCTGAGGTGCCGGCCTGTATTGTTGTTGCGGCTGCGGCTGCGGCCGGTACTGCGGCTGCGGTTGCGGCGCGGGTCTATATTGTTGCTGCTGCGGTTGCGGCTGCGGCCGGTATTGTTGCTGCGGTTGCGGGCGCGGCGCGGGGCGCGGCGCGGGGCGGGGAGCTGGCTCCTCGTAGTCGTAGTCTATGGATTGGGGCTTGGGGGCGCGGTATTGGCCGTCCTGTAAATCAAAAATAATGAAAATAACATAACAATAACAGCATCATCAGTCCTTTGAATGTATCATTGCCTTGTTTTTGGTGTATGTTCTTGTTAGCTGTCCTTAATAAATAAAAAAAAAACACTACACAATATCCGAGCCTAAATAGTATTGTTATTGAGTCTATGAGTATCGAAGCTTTAGTTAGACCAAAGAGCATGTTTTAAACTAGGACTTGGAGATAGTGCCGTCAAAATCAATATGTTAGCTACTCATCAATCATCATGAAGAGTTGAGGAGTGCGATATTAAGGGGCCTACAACGTCAAATACAACATGTTAATGAATTAACGCAAAATGAGAAAACCGTTTCTTCGGACCATCAAACTGAACAACTTTTACTATGGGACCAACTCTGAAATCGCAAAACAATAATCAGCTGTTTCATACAAAAATTAATAACGAAAATAAAATTTAAAACAATTTAAAAACACGTCTGCCCTGCTAAAAACAAACTAAAAAGTTAAATAACAAGTGTCATTGCAGTCGGGGGACCGTTTTGTGGAACAATTTTTAATAGAAGAGTTCCCCCGACTGCAAGACACTTGTTATTTAACTTTTTAGTTTGTTTTTAGCAGGGCAGTCGTGTTTTGAATTTTTATTTTTATTTTTATTTCACACATTTTAGTGACAAATTATATATTTTTGAAATGTGCTCATTAAGGCCTTTTATTTGATGCCCATATATATAGTAATAGTTGAAGAAAAAAAAATTTTTTTCACATTTGAAAATGGCATCATACAGTCGCCATATTAACTTTTTTCAAAATATATATAACTAGTATCACTCAAAATTATGTAAGGATTCTAACAATACCCCATATATCCAAATCCGTTGAGCATTTGGAAGTTTGGTGGAATAAAGAAACTCACATACCCACAAACATACATGAACCCTAAACACATATACACTCTTTTTGCTTTCGGCAGTTGTGTAAAAAAGAAACACTATTGCTCTCTAGTGTTGCGATTGATAGTTTCTCAAAATAAGATAATTTATTAGTTATTAATAAAAACGATAATGTAGTCAATAATTTTGATAATTTTTAGTATATTTTCAACACGCTTGCTCGTAAAGTGAGCCCTAATACATCGCTTTTAGGGCCATAAACCGAGCTATAACAAACGCGTGCAATAATATATAAAACACTAGGTTGTTATAGAATTATCTCTACAAAGTAAAATTAGTACCTTACTGCAAGTTATATGCGAGTAAACAGAGCATTCCTAATTTAACCGGGTAATATAGTTAATTTTTTTAGTAACAACAAATAACAAAGAGGTTTTATGGCGCTAAAAATTCATATTCACTTTTGAAATAAATGAATGTGTAAGTGCTTAATTAAGTCAAACAAATATTTATTATTATCAAATTATTCATAATTCAAAATATTTTATTATAAAATATTAAAATGTTTGCATTTTATCACTTAAAATTATCATTTTGTAGTAGGCTGTATGCTGTATGCTCACTCATCCCTTTGTTCGCAAAATATTCTTGCATTGGGCGTGTGAAAAAAACAAAAAAAAAACTATGCGCCTTTTCCCATAATTGTCGTATTTTGTTTTTGTCGTATTTGTTGCTGTGTGGTAAATTACTTTGTATTTTCCTCGCAAATGTGTTGAAAAACGTCGTATGAAACTCGTGAGCTTTTGCTCATTGCAGACTCGGCTGAGTTACGCCCTCGCCTGCGGCTCGGGCTGCAACCCACAGCCTTGTGTGCAATGAGCAACCTAAGCTAACTTGTTTAATAATGTACTATTTTTTTTTCTGAAGGTAGTCATTCAATTATTTTCGCACATGACTGTCTATTTATAAGTACAGCCCCTCAATTTTCTAAAAACGTGCTGAGCAGACTCTGCAGAAACGTCATTTCTGTATAGAAAAATAGTTCCGGCCATCGGCGAGCTCGTCGTCCAAGCGCTAGCGTCTATGTGACAGCCTTGCCTCATCGTAGAGATATTTTTAGAGAATCAACACGCTGGCTACCTGTGATTTTTGTGGACGCTGTCCGTCGTCGCGCGCGGTCTCGTCGACGAGCGTGGGCGGCGCCACGGTGATGCCCTCTCCGGACGGCTGGAACCCGAACTTGTTGGCGCCGTATTCAACCACGCGCACCTGCCGGATAAAGTATAGTAAGCCAAGTAACAAAAGTTTCTATAACCAAGGGGTTTTATCACCAAACAGTGATATAGTAGGCCTTAAAGGTAACCGTTGTGACTGCTTGTGCTATAAAGGTTTTCCACAGAGCGTTTTGGTTCTATAATATTAAAGAGCATTTAAGTTCTATGGTGCAGTTCTTAGAACACTTACAGGACATACAAAAGAATCTTTAAAGTATTGCACTGTAATAGATATGAAAAAAGCGATTATAGTACTATTTAGTACTATAGACGACTTTACTGTCACTTTTATGTACCTATTTTGCACTTATTATATTGCGTCAAAATAACTTTTACAGTACTAGTATTGTAGCAGTATCGAAAACACTATTACAGAATCAATCTGCACTATAAAAGTACCTTGCACAACCATTATGTCACGGTTTAGCTTCTTAAATGCTCCCTCAACATCGCTATGGGGCTAGTTCTGTAAAAGTCATGAAAACTCTTCTATGGTACTAAATAGTATCATAGCGACTTCTGGTGCAGTTGCTAAATAACTTAATCTTTTTGTGTTACTGCTACCTGACTAAAGCGTGAGATAAAAGCACTAAAATGAATAATTAATGGACTAATCCGTTTTCGATAAAAATATGGCTGCTGTTTATGCCATGATAGCACAAAAGTAGCACGGCTGGAGCCAATGTGTACTATAGCAGCCATAGTCGGGACGAGTCCTTATTTTATTAATTTAAATTTAATTAAATCACGAAAATTATGAGGGCGCATTGTCAAATTTGAAATCGGCATAGTGATTTTATCGATACAATTATTTTCGAGTTGCAAGTTACGGTGGAGTTACGATCAATGGTCGATCAAAGGTGATATTTTGTAGAATGTCCTTTGTATTACAAATTGTAATAGCGAATGACATTTTGTTTTCTTGGGAAACACTCACGATGACATGAGCACAGCACAAGCTGGCGAACAATAGTGTGATAAAAAGATCAAAATAGCACTATATAAAATAGCACAACATGTTTTGGTTTTCAAGTATAGGGCTGATTTATTACCGTGAGAGGCTTTATGTAATGTTTATAGAATTAATCAGTGATTATTTGGAGTTCTGTAAAGGTTTACAATACCATTATAGTGCTTATCATGAAACTAATTAGCACGTCCTAAAGCGTTCTCAGGACTTTTATAGTACCAAATTTTGTTACTTGGGTAGTCATTGAAAAAGTTAATTTTGTCAGAATGTGAAGACAAACCCAACGATGAAGACTGTTGCACGATTTATAACAATTTGAAACTAACTAGTTGTTTGTTACATTTCAATGCCAGAACCTTTGAACCAAGCTGAGGGCTTACTTAAATGACAATCCTACTAAAATTAACGCAAGTATATAATGACAATACATGGGATTGACAGGAGATAAGTGTTAGCTTATGTCACCATACATTGTAATTCTATTCTACTAGCGGTGATTTAAGTAGAATGGCCATTTGAGTAGGAGGGCTGATGGCGGCATCTGTGTGGTCAAATTTAGGTAAGATGATGGGAGCTGGCTAGCTGGGCGGGCTTGGAACGAGCTCTATCATCAACCAAACCAAGCTCTAATATACCTGCGTGTTCTAGGAATCGGGTCCGAGGCCCCTGCGTTTTACGCGGGTGGGCGAACCAATAGATCACAGAGGTGGTAAAAAATAACACAGCATACAAATTGTTACAAAATAACCCCTAATGCCGAAAATGGTAGATAGGGACCATCAAACTGAACAACTTTTACTATGGGCACAGAATAGATATAAGTACTACCGTCTATGCCAAAGCCGGCCAAACCCAGGCCCGCGGGCCACCGAGTGACCCGCCAAGACATTTGAATTTGCCCGCCAGTAATCGGCCGGCTGACCAGCGAACTGTGGCACTGCTTCCACCTGATGGAAACGTAAATTGGTCTATGCTATGGGACCAACTCTGAAATCACGAAAAAAAATCAGCTGTTTCATACAAAAATTAATTACGAAAATATCAAAATGTATGGAACAGTTGCTTTTTTTTCGCGATTTCAGTATTGGTCCCATAGTAAAAGTTGTTTAGTTTGATGGTCTCTATCTACCATGTTCAGCATATTATTTTATAACGCGTTGTATGTCTTAGTTTGTGATAATCCTTGATATTACAAATGCGAAAGTCCGTTTGTTTATTTGTTAGTTACGCCTTCACATATTAACTACTGAACCAGTCATCATGAAATTTTGCATACACGTTGTCAGGGGTACAGAGATGGACATAAGGTATCTTTTATCCCTAAAAAAAGTATTGTTCCCGAGAGATAGCAAAAAAACTTTCCACGGAGGCAAAGTCGCGGGCGGCCGCTAGTAATTTCTAACTTACTTTGCCAGTATCATCCTTGTATCCGTACTTCCCCTTGACCTCGCCGGTGGCGGCTTTGGTCTCGATCTTGAAGGAGCCGTCGGCCGCCTCGTACCCGTACGTGTAGGATCCGTCCTCATTGTGCCTGGAACGATTAATGATCACGATCAATAGGCTGCATGATTTTCATAGCTTAGTTGATAAAATTATTTTAAAAATAATAAGTTTTTTTTTAATAATATTCACCATCTATCCTTATTCTTTGAATAACACTTAAAATCAGTTTTTTGTCTGGGCTAAAGTTTTTATTTTAAGGCGATTCCCTGACAGGAATTGGCGCCCTCCGAGGCTTTTATTTAATAAGTTAGTCAAGTATTTTTAGAAGGTATCACTACATTCCCTCGCAGTCATTCGTAGAAGTAGATAGGTAGTAAATGTGTCAAAAACGGCCACTTTTAGCTGTTCTATCTATCTATCTACTCCTAGCAGTGACTACGAGAGAATGTAATGATACCGTCTAATAAAAATACTATAGGCACAGAATATACAAGGTTATTTTTAGTTCATTGAAAACCTCTCGTGGGGTTGATCAGACCATCAAACTGAACAACTTTCATTATGGGACCAACCTTCAAATCGCGAAACAAATATTCGGGTTGCACTCCGGGAGTGCCGGCAGAAGTGAAAACTTTAATATAAACGTTGTGCATTTTTAATAACATTTTTTCCCCATTACAAAAAAGTGTACAGCACCGCTAAAGAAGTTTTCCATTTCGATGGAGTAGGTAGGCATTGTAATATTTTTTCGTGATTTCGAGGTTGGTCCCGTAATGAAAGTTGTTCAGTTTGATAGTCTGATCAACCCCACGAGAGGATTTCAATGAACTAAAAATAACCTTGTATAATAGTCTATGGGTCCTAAAAATTCCACGAGAAGTTTTAAAAATTGTGTTTTAGAATCACAGTATTAAATAAGATTCACCGCGGCGCCATTTTCATATAATACATGTATCATAGGAAAATAAATGAGACTGAAATTTTTTCGCAACTACTTACTTCTGTTAATATTTATAAAATAAAGCAACGTTCTTTTAGTAGTTTGACATTTCGATCTGTGTCACTTCACCTTTATAGAATGCTAGTATAAATATTGAAGAATAATTTTAAATTCTAATGCTAAGTATCTTAACCACGCCTGCACTAACCTGTACAGGTTAAGTAAGTAGGGCAGACTTAAGTAAGTTACTGTTTACAATAATAAAACTACCACGTCTTTTGTAACAGATAGATAAACAACTATAATAGTAGTTTGTTACACAAGGGATGTAAGTGAGCTATTACAGAACAAGATCCAATTTGGCGCCCGTGCGAGCGCAGCTCGCAAAGGGCGCTAATGGATCGAGTGCACCCGAGATATTTAGACGCCCAAGCGAGCGTAGCGAGCGAGGGCGAATATAGTTCGAGGGTGTAATAGCTACTTACAACCGAGGTAAGCATACTATTTTACATCATTCATGCGAGGTAAATTTAATAAAAATAAAAATAAAACTTTAAAGGGTTATTTCATTGAAAACTCGTGGGGTTGATCAGACCATTAAACTGAACAACTTTCATTATGGGACCAACCTCAAAATCACGAAAAAAAATCAGCTGTTTTTGCATTGCAGAATTTTGCACACCTAGTTTGAACTGAAATTAAATGCCGCCATTTTCATTGTTTTTTTTTCAGCCAAAAGTTTCGTCAGTTTATAATAAAAGAAAAGAGATTGGTTCACTAAGGAGTTTTAAATGCTTGAATTGTAATAGTACATTATGATATAAGTGCGGTACGTTGAAAATTACAGCCGAGGCGATATTGCTGGCCCGAGCCGTAGGCGAGGGCTACAAGAAAGCAAAGGCTGTAATTATCAAAGCGCACGTATGTCATACGACGTTTTATAACATATTTGCGAGGAAATAAATAAAACTCGGACTTTGCACCTTTGCTTGTTTTCCATATGATTAAATTTTGATACGCTTGTAAGTATCTTATCGGTCAATTTTTCGGGCAAGAGGCTTAGAGTAGCCTTTTTCGCTGCCTCTGAGACTTCTGGCGGTGTTGAATTAATAAATTCATCACTACTTGACGACATTTTCAAATAAAAACAATACACCAAAAAAAATTAAATTAGCAATGCGCGCGCATCAGCGCTTTTTTAAAGGCAAAGGCATAAAAACAGCCAGTATTACTAATAAAGTAAATTAATATTTTTGTGTTTTTGTTACAGATAAATGGTTGTAATTTATTGTCAAAATTAATTAAATTGAATAATTTAATGTTTATTTATTAAATTTTATCTCCCAAAGTTAATTTTATCCATAAAATGTTGACCTCTTTTTCTGGCATAAAAACTCTTTGCTAAGATTTAAAAAAGTACCGTTCGTTTTAGACGAAGTATCTTGATAAACCGTGCGGTAATGTAAAGTAAAACGCACGGTTTATCAAGGAAACCGTGCGTTTTACTTTTCATTACCGCACAAGTTCGTAATGAGATACAATACGATATTGAAATTGGTGTAATAAGAGACCCTTTACGAGCAAATATGTTATAAAGTAACTTTACAGTTAAAGCATTCACCATCGTTGAATTGTAAAGTGATTTGAAAATGGAACGTTCTATCTAAACAATGCACTGTGTTGCACATGCCAACTTACACAGCCTCATACTATATAAGTAAATCCTAGTTACCGAGCAAGTATGATGTAAAATTTTCTTTACAATGTAACAAAAAAAATATCAGATAGGAGACCAACCATATGTTAGAGTTCCTCCATCATTCAGAAGGCATGTTAAACCGTTGATTCTGTCTGCGTTTGTCATTTACATCCACCAATCAGCATTGGGCCTGACTGTTAGGAAATCATCCACCTCATCCATAAGCTGTTCCCCAAATGGTGACTTAAAAATTGCTGATATTGTTATTTTTATCCTCAACGAGATAGTGCTCTGCTCGGCCTTCACCTCGCCTGATGTTAAGTGACGATTAGGCCGAAGGTGGAAGCGCACTACACCCGGAATCCTCATCACTGAGGAACTGGCTATCTTAGCTCCCCAAAATAATGTAGGCGTATACAATTCGTACTCCTTGATGATTTTGTTATTTAACGTACCTGAATTCCTGATGTTTTTCTCTTTTTCTAAAGCCGTCTAGTAAAGGACAACAAGAAATGCTTTATTTTGAGTTTTATCTCGCATTTTAAGCATACCGCCTTTAAATTCTTATGTTAAGCGAGATTTTTCCCGTAAGACGCTGAATGTTCTAATGTCAGAAATCGTTGTTCTGTAGATCAGTATCTAAGACATGTATATCTTGTTCGGAATTCGTAAGTAAATATAAAAATGACGCGGAATTAATAAGAGAGGCCCGTAGCAGTACAAAATATAAAAACAGAGTCATAATTATCATCATCATTCAACATGTCCTTCATTTACAAGTTACCAGACTCTACAGTAGTTTTACTGTGATTTCAACGTACATTTAGAAAATAGACCCAAAAATTTCTCACCCTTGTTCTGTTTTCTGTTCCTAAAAGTGGCAACCCTGGTTAGTTTACTTCTTACTTAAACTAGGGTTCCGCCTAAAAAAGGTGGACCAAAAAGGGTTCCGTAGCTAAAAGAATTCGGGAACCACTGGTCTAGCAAACTACGTAGGTATTTAGATAGTGTCAAATATTTTCCTGGTCGGTTACCTGTTAATTTGTTTCAGTATAGCCACAGGGGCGGGGGCGACTTTCGGCTCCGACGCGATGTACCGCGGCGCGCGCTCCTCCGCGTACTGCGCATATGCGCACGCGCACACCAACGATAACACCACCTGAAAACATGATCACATAATGCTTTAATAGATGGCACGAGTTCTTTTTAATTTAAATTTAATTCAGGATAACAACTTCCAATGGAAACTGAACGGTTCTTGATGGGAGTAACTACGGCACTTATTTTTGTCTTTGACTATATTTATATTAAATATGACAATATGACTTGAGCCCAACCGAAACGCGATATGATATACCTAGTTTAACTGTCAAAAGACAATGGATTTTGATAGTAAAGTGCCGATAAAACGCTATATCACGCGCGGTATACCTACATAGTGTATCGGTGGTCATGGTCATGTTATGGGTGCTAACTGCATTATCTAAATCATGTCATTACAATTTTATCGCATGACACCGCGAGATGAAGCCAAGTTTATTATCAGTCGCGCACATAGTATTGCTAAGGATGTTTTAGACTAGGAGGCCATAACAAATTTGGTAACGATCGCGTAAGTGGCTGACTCTTGGTTCACAGGATGGAGAGGCACTTTCTGATGCTAAATATGTCAGTATGTTTGCAACTTGCATATAAAAAGAACGCAACCACTTCAGGCAAACAGACTGACATATTTAGCATCAGAGAGTGCCTCTCCATCCTGTGAACCCAGAGTCAGCCACTTACGCGATCGTTACCAAATTTGTTATGACCTCCTAATATATTTTGGTTTCTGTTCACGAATTACTGAAACCTTGTCTGGTCACCGACTACGACGACACTTTGCGAACCTTAACATGAAATCAACGCATTGTCATAATTTGAGCAAAGAATTACGTTCACGCTGTTTTCTTTCCCTCACGACTCGTGGACCCACTGGCACTACTCACTGGTGGGTCCACGGGTAAATTGCGTTTATCATTCGACCCACTAGCCTTACCGTTTTACCGAGCTACTTTATTTATTACTTATTATGCAAATATGGGGTATTAAGTAATTATACAATAATGTAATAGTTGTGACCTAACTTCCCTTACAACCTACATTCTCTATCCGATTATGATACGCGTTATCACCATGAAGCATGACGAGTTAGGAAATACAGGTCATTATAGTTTTGTCCCAGTTATTTTTTAGCAAATCACTAAAATTTATTAATTTGGGTCAGCCGCATCCAAAACAAATAAATATACCACTGTCTTAAATCCCAAGCTGATTTATAAAATAAGGCATACAAAACTACGGCGGACAAATGCTAAAAAAAGTTTAAACAATATTGTTCTGCCGCCAAATTATTTTATGTTCCATTAGTAAAATATAATAAAAAAACTAGTGCAGTTGCCTAATCCGCCAAACAGCCGTGAACAGCCTTGACACTTCAATTGGTTACATAAAACTATAATATGCACTTTAAGCGAAAAACGGCTGTATGATGTGGTACAATGCAAAGGAGACAGCTATTAGATTTAAAGAAATATGTTCTAAGTTATAGAATGATCAAAAGGAAGAGCCATAATCTTTGTAGTTAAATTACGGTTAACGGCACGCTGGGCTTTCACGTAATGATATTCAATCAATTTTGTACTAAAATGCAAAGCTATTAAGGTTTAAAATAAATTACAGTTTTTTGATAGTTTTGTAGAACCTCATGTGCCGCTGACTGTACATAAGTTCATTATGGATAAGCAGAAAATAATTGCGCTTTTTTCCTCTATAAAGAATTCGTGTTATTTATTTCAATCGGGAGGAGCTCAATGGCGCAATGGGCTAGCGCATTGGCCTGCGATTATTGAGGTTAAACAATTTTCACAAGGGTCGGTTATGGGATAGGTGACCAAACATTTATTATCTCGAGCTCCTCTGTACATCGGAAGGCATGTTAAGCCGTTGGTCCCGGTTGCATCACCCACCAATGGGCCCGCATTGGGCCCGCGTGGTGGGTTACGATCCATTCTCCTTATCCACTCATAAGGAAGTTGTTAAAACACACAATAAAAAAAAATATTAACTTACATTGTGTAGTAAGTGAGTTAATATTTTCTTTAAAATTATAAACTTTGCTGCTTGTAAGTTCCCAGACAATCCGCATTTAGACTCTACACCAGAGGTGCCCAATGTGCCCATACGGTCGATTGTAATCGACCGATCGATCGCGAGAGGTTTTAAGGTCGATCGCCAAGGATAACAAATTTGACATTTTGCACCCAATGTAGTTTTATTTCTGCAATTTTTTTCTTGATAAACCGGTCAAAATGTCGACCTTCTTAGTCATAAATTTTTGCTAGGTCGATATCCTTAAGAAAAACTAAGGGCACCCCTGCTCTTTACCACAGCTTGTAACAGAAATCGCTAAGCGTTTATAATTGGACCACACAAAACGTGATGAAAGTTTACGGCTTGGTAGCTTTACGTGTCAAATAACTCAACTTTTTGTTTCTAGCTTATTGTGCCTTATTATAGTGATAACCTTGTGATATTGTGTTTTACTTTAAGGCGGTTGTATGACCGAAAGTGACGCCCTCAGAGGTTTTTATTTAATAAGTTATTAATAGAAAAAGATTTTGATAATGTTTATCGTGGAGATTTTAGGGCCCATGGTCTAGTAATTTTAGAAGGTACCACTACATGCCCTTGTAGTCATTCGTAGAAGTAGATAGCAAATGTGTCAAAAACGGCCACTTTTAGCAGTTTTTCTATCTACTTCTAGCAGTGACTACTAGGGAATGTAACGATACCGTCTAAAAATACTAGACTGTAGGCCCTAAAATCTCCACGATTGGATGGTAAGTTCAAAATGACCCGATATAGTATAAACAAGAGATATGATGGCGGAATCAGGTAATAACTAATAAAATAACACACAAAGGAGTGACAAATCGGAAAGTGAACTATTTAGAGGCCGCCTGCGCATGCGCCGCCCGCTCACCTGTTATCATATTGCGGTAACCAGTCCCTTGATAATAGAACTTAGGTCAATATTGACCAGTTGATACCAGTCAGATAATAAAGCTTATGTGAACAAAATCATAACAAAAAGACATGAAATAAAACACTTCTAAACGGATACTAGCGCGGTTTTATTGAAAGTACTTTGGTATTTTTACCCGACTGGAAGAGGGTTATGTTTTTCGCGCGTATCTTGTAAGTAAGTATGTAAGTTTGTATGTAATATTCTTTATTACCTCATATCTTTCAAACGGCTGAACGGATTTCCATGATTTACATATCGTTAGATTTGTCTCGTCAGCCCAAGTGTTCTTAAGAAGGTGGCGTTTTAAAAAAACCAACATGGCGGCTGTACGGTGCTATTATACGTAGTGGGAAAAAAATTTTTTTTTAGAATAATGCAATATGGGTGTCAAATTAAAGGGCTTATTATAAGGATTTCAAAAAGGTATATCATATAAATAATAACTAAAAAGAAATAAATAAAAAATTAAATTTAAAAAAATTAAAAACCCGCCTGCATAAAAAGACAAGTCAACTGAAAAGATGGAAACAAGATTAAATATTATAGGCAACATTATAACATGCAGTCGGAGGCATATAACTCAAATCATTCATAATGTCACTTTTTGGTATTTGGTTTGGTTTTTGATTTTTCCGACCTTTCGGCACCATTGCATCTGCCGTGGTCACGGGGGACTGACTTAAGAAGTGAGTATCATAATAAAAAGCTATAACTATGAAATAACGAACTAGAAGGAAAGCCACTAATTCAACTAAAAGAAAAAAACTATAAGGGTTTCTTGTTGACAGAACTACGGAACCCTAAAAATGCTTCTTTCATTACACGTGGTATCAAATTACACAATCAATCCAATGAATTATGTGGCCTATTATAATTTCCGACTTATACCACTTGCACTAATTATTTCTATCATATCGATGTCACTTATCAACATAACACGGGCACCCACCATCACATTTTAATATTTAACCTTTGACACTTTCACTCTAAAAAAATATTTCAAAAAAATTGACATAATTTAATACTTCAATACCAGAAACATTTGAAAAATTCGCAAATTGTGATAAAAAAGAAACCTTTTAAAATTATCCTTATTTGGTATTTAATCTCTTTTCTCTAAATGTCAATATCTCCAAAATTCAAATTTAGAACACAGATTTGAACGTACCAATCGCACAAGCACAGCCATGTCGACAAATCGGAGGCGCTGCGCGTACGCACCTCGCTTATATACTGGCTATACGGGGTGGCGCCTTTCACTGTTTTTATTCGGGCTAGGGGATGGTACACGGGGGTTAATAGAACCGAAAAAGAGGATATTAAGACAAAACAGAACCTCATTTTATGTAATTAAAACTGTAACTTCGTTTTTCACAAATAAAAAAATACAAAGATAATTATTTAAGTGGATAATAAAAGAGTTTTTAAGTCAATTATATTATCAGTATTATCACGGCGATTCGAGTAATTCTGTTAATTTTGAAAGTAATTTTATATTATACTAGCTTTCCGCCTGCACCTTAGCCCACGTGGACTACAGGTGTCAAGTTATATCATGGGGGCGGACCCGTGCCCAGCAGTGGGATAAAAAATAACCTTCCCCAAGGTCCTATCAATATCTGTACCAAATTTCGTCTAAATCGGTCCAGCAATTTAGGCGTGAAAACGTCACAGACAGACAGAGTTACTTTCGCATTTATTATATTAATAGTAAATAGTATGGATAGTATGGATTTTTTCAGAAAAGGTACAGTTTTAGTTAATTCGTTTTCCATGCTTACTCTATTCACAGCTGATACGTTAATTCTGAGCTTCACTAAGGTTTCTGAAACTACTCTACATTATTGTCTCTTATCGGTGAACAACCATCATTTGTTCTTAGTTGGTCGGTCTATCTAATTAAGTTAAGTAGATAGATAGTTACTTTATTTGGTCTTTCTATGACACGATCACCAACCTAAGACCTAATTACTAACTCCAACCCTGTGGTTAGAGTTTCGTCTAATCAGTTAAAGTCTGATTTGATCAAGGCAAATCATTGTAGTTACATAAAATAAGTAGATATCTATGTCTAAGCAATTCATATTATTTAGTTCGCAGAACAATTATTGTCAAACAGAATGACAATACACTATGTACACTGAATAGCAAAGTTAAAATAAGGCAAATTGCTATAGCGCCTGTGTCTCACCAAAACTTCCTCTTGCTCTACAATTTTTCCATAGAGATTGACATTGAAACACTTGCTATTTTCATAAGAAGCAGTAGGTAATAGTAAATTACAATTTTATGTATGAAAAACCAATAACTGGTGCAGCCACAATGCAACTGGGCAGCCTCGCCTTTCTCTTCCTGATGGGTGCGATGCAACATTGATCTTTACATTAACATTATTGAAGGCAGGTGCACCATCATTGGTAAACAAAACAAACAATGTAGGTATCGTTTATGTTAGCTTTCGTTTTATTGGTTAGAATTGCTTGCTTGCTCTAGTTAAAAACACAATGCATGTTTGTTAGCTTCATAATGCCTACTGCTAGGCATTTCTTTTTGCACAACCGGATAGTGCCTTCATCTCACCTGGGGGGCTACTCAAATGGCCACTTTTCTATTCGTTCGCTAACTTAAAAATTAAAAATAAGCCATACACTCCAAAATTACTTGACGTAGGCTTGTCAATTCCATACAATATAACAATGTCTGTGATTAACATAAACTTGCGACGTGTGACTTGATCGTTTAATTGCTTATTTTGAAGCTTTAAGTTAGCGAACGAATAGAAAAGTGGCCATTTGAGTAGGGGGGCGGATGTTAAGTGACGATAAGGCCGAAGGTGGAAGCGCACTACACCCGGAATCCTCACACTGAGAAACTGGCTATCTTACCTCTACCATGACGAAATACGACAATTTTTAAATTGTTATTATGGCGTCAGACTTAGGTAAGCTGGTGGTAGCTAGTCAGGCGGACTTGAAATAAGACCTACCGCCAACCAAAACCGAATACAAATTGTACCCCCATGGGAATCAAACCCGGGACCCCTGCGTCTTACGCGGCTGGGCGAACCACTTGACCACAGAGGCGGTTGAAAATATGCCCCAAGGAATCCAGCGGCTTGACAATAATTATTAAATGATAATACATAATGATAATGATGATACGAATGGAGTGAAAAATAAGGCATCTAGCGCTTAATTTGTAGTTATGTAGGTAAATCTTATTTTCTTAAGTCTTAAAATCATTCAAATTAAACGACCTTGCAGGTATTTGTCAACAAATCTAGATTTTGCGCGTGCGACTAAATTAATGGGCTTATATCCCAGGGCTAGCAGACATGCGACACTATTAATTTTAATTGGTTCAGCAATTATCACAGAATAGATTGCAATTAATAAATTAAAGATGACTTTGCTAGTCAAGTAAGTAGATACGGGTTTCCATAGAGCGTCCACCTTATAACTTGAAACTATTTTATTTAGACACTATGTGACTTTAAGTAGGTATGCGCAGTAGCAGCTGTAGCAACAAATACGTCTCCTGCGCAGGTATTATTGTCTATGGTGGTTTCATGTAATATGGCATAGTAGAATATGGCGTGCGTGACATCAGTCAGGTATCAACCTGACATAACCTGTCACCACTAAACTCTAAAAATCAATAGCAGTTCAATATAATTTTGTCTAAATAACGTGCACCATCAAATTTTATTTTAAAGTATGAAAGTTTTAGTAAACAGTTACTAGCTTTTAGAAGGCAACCCTGTAAAGTCTAGACCGCCTGACGCGAGCCCTGAATACTCTATCGCTTGACAAAGAATTTGGTAGTTTTTCGTGTAACTACCACAGAGATAACAATGCGAAGATACAGTAAATTATTTATTTGTAAGTTGTTGTTCTTGAATATACTCTGATCAATACTTATGGGCATCCATAACCGATGTGTAAATCAATCTTAGTAGCTGGATTGCTCTAATCAATTTTAATTAATAAGTACAAAATGACGCTTAAATACCTATATATTTCAATAATAATTAAACGTGTAAGTACTATAAATAAAAAAATAATAAAATAAAATAATTTTATTTCAGATTTAGGTACATCCATATAAGATTAGTAAAAAATAAAAAGAAATAAAACACCTTATGAGCAATGTTAGTAAACCTATTCTATTTCGTGTTTTTAATTCTAATTTAGAAAATACCCGCCTCGCCATAGTGGGCTGTGCCCGGTGGTGCTAGTGCACCACCGGGCACAGCCACATGTAGATGCACCCAATTGAGTGCCTCCAGATAGCACAGTCGGGTTTCTCCCTGACCACGCCCAGAATGAGGTTGGAGCTACCACGCACCCTGCGCATTAAAGAAGCCCACGCAATACCGCATAAAAGTCGTTAGTATGAGCCTGAGCAAACATAGTCGAGGCGCTGCAGTATCGTGGCAGCCCCAACATCACCCTGAAAGCGTTGTTATACTGTACTCGGAGAGCGTTGAAAGCCCTCTGCGTATAATCAACCCACAGACTGCACGTATACAAGTTCTGACAAAAGGCCTTAAACAATGTTATCTTTACTTCTGTACTACAACGTGCAAATCTGCGGGCCAACATATTGCATCGGACTGCCACCGCTCTCCTTTCCCTCTCCATGTCCTCGTCATCTTTCAGGTTATCTGTAACCACATGACTTAGATACTTAAAGCTACTTACCCTATGAAGAATGTTACCATTAAGTGTGATTGGGGGAATATCTTTCAACTTTAATATAGCGGTTATACAATAATTATTTAAAACATTACTAATTCAATGTTTGTTTATTTTATACACTGTACACATACAAAACTAAAAAGGGTAGAAATAAACCTACCTAGGATTTTCCAAAACATTTATCATCATCATCTCGTGCTATCTTCATACTGAAGTTTGGCGGTCAGTAAACAATAGCGGCACTACCAGTAGTGCGCCTTGGTAGTGTCGTAGGGAAGAAGGGAGTTTTTGTGATCTCAATGTTTCAAGACATTAGATCTTCAAAAGTATGTAATACAGAATTATTTTATTTTTATTTTATTTAAGTGTAATTTTGACTTTTACTTTATTTCGTGAATTTGACTGTTTATTGGGTTTTTTATGCCTTTTAATAAATTATTTTTATTATTATTTTAAACTTATTTTATTTTTTCTCAATATTTGGTATAATATTATTTTATTATGTATGGTAAGTTAAAATAAAGTATTGCCCTATCTAAGATTGTCAGGTCTGTGACAGTGCAGTGGCCTAAGGTCACGTAGGTCGATGCAATCAGAGCGACGCACGCGCAGCCAGACAGCTCGCTACGAATGCAACGAATACACTTACCTAGGCTGCCTTTGTCTATCTACAGAATATTGTAATGTCCGCCTTAACATTCTTCTAAAGGGCGGCAGTAACGATCAATTGCGATTGTCATTTTTTTCGTCAATGCCATTGTTGGTGTAATGATTTTTGTTTAGTGGCTTATCAGAAAGTTTCTGCCACCACATGATGAAGAAATTTTTACGATATCTCTTAAACCTGAGAAGATATACGAGCTAAAACACTGGTTTTTGGGGGTCCTTATGACGTCATCGCTACGTACGCGAACCTTATGTGGTACGTAATAAAGCACATATTGCATTGAGCTTGGCATTTCCTTCAAACTCTATTAACTCTACCTTTTCTAAACGGATTTCAAAAAATCTTTCACTAGGTTTCATAGCTAGGAACATGTTTTATATTATACCAATAAAACTATAGGATTCAAACCTGTTGTAATCCTCAGCATGCGTAAACGTTCAATTTTCGCATCAATGAGCGTCATTTGCGTAAAAATTGACAATCGCAAATGATCTTTACCGGAGCGCTTTAATTACTGTCTTGTTAATCCTTACTAATATTATAAATGCGAAAGTCCGTTTGTTTGTTTATTTGTTTGTTTGTTTGTTACGCCTTCACGTTTTAACTACTGAACCGATCATCATGAAATTTTGCACACACGTTGTCAGGGGTACAGAGAAGGACATAGGGTACCTTTCATCCCGAAAAAAGTATTGTTCCCGAGAGATAGCAAAAACACATTTCCACGCAGACGAAGTCGCGGGCGGCCGCTAGTATATAATAACTTGAGTAGTACATATCCACATTTAATTGGCAATGATAATTCAGCGTTCATGTAGTCGTGCTTTATCAGAAAAGAGTCGAACTTGTCAGCCTCGGGATTCCTGCCAGAGGCCGTGCCGCCCGACTATCGAAAGTATTGGCTTCTATTATTTTATTTGCCTTACTAATAAACTTACTGCTGAATATTATTTGCCAGGTAACATTATAAGAAAGGTCAGTGCACTGTGGAATCAAATTTCAAAAGAATATTCAGTCAGTCAGTACTTCTAAATGTGAAATCAAAAAAGCCTTTTTCAGTAATTTTATAAGAAAAGTACAGCGCAACTTATCTCCGCAAAGATTTTAAATTAAGTAGGTAAATAGAAAATATTACATGGCCATCATACGATATCGACATTTTTCGTAAAAAATGTATAGTTTTTTTTTTTGTAATTCCCACATTTCCCACGAATGTCTAATACTTACCAAATTCATTCAAGCACCTCCATTGTATAATATCGTCTGTCAAACATCAAACATCTATATACTTAGTATACTAAACTATGTACCTCTCTAGGGTATATGCCAGTGTCCAATCCTTAAATGGACTCACCGAGATTTTCAGATAACTGAATTTGGTGTGGAGTTACATTACATACGATCTTATTAAAATGAATGCAGTTCTCAGCAATAAATCAGTGGTTGTCGCGGAAGTGCCCGCCAACCTTGAGACCACTTTCGCAGGCCAGCGGCGCATGCATATATACACTTATCAGTTGTGTCGGATTGCACACATATTCCCTACGCATTGACCACATCACAGGGAAACTGAATCACGTCAATCGGACTAGATTTCATTCCATTTCGTGGTTTCAGGGTAGGTACTAAAAGCTAACGAATACGCTGCAAAATTAAAATCCTCCGATTACGTATACCTACCAGTGGCGAGGGGTGAAATTGTGGCGAAGGTAAGCCGTTCTACAAAAATGTTATGATTTACATAGAGGATCCGTGGGGTAGGATTTCTAAAAGGTAAGCCGATGGGAATCAGCTTGTATGGACCCTTCGCCACTGATACCTACCTACGATTCTTTTTTCGTAGTTACAGTTAGTGCTTATTAATTTAGTTAAAACGCCCTAATAAAAAGGTTTCTCCATCTTTTGACCCTTGCGCGCTAAAATCAAATTGGTACAAACAAGTTATGTTACATTTATTTAGAGCACTTTCACATAAGTATAGGCTTTTTCGTCGTCTCTGTCGCCGTTAGAGCTCGTGCAGCATACCGGCGAAGTCACGCGACTACGGTGGTATCAACTGCTTTTCTGAGGTCGCCAGTCGACAGACGCGCGCTGCGAGATAGTGCCGAGTCGCGCAGTCGCTAGCGGATTACGCCGTGACTACGCCGGTGACTACACCGCGACTACGACGCGCTGCAGCCGCTGTAATTTAAGAGAGAAGTCCGTGGTGTCTTTAAGAGAGAAGTTCTGTCGCGCGATACGCCTATGTGAAGGCGCTCTTACATTTGTTTGTAGTAAAGGAAAAATTCAAATTATTAACTTAACTTAATAGTTGTATTAGTCGACGATTTAATATTATGTAAATTTTTGCAGTTCTTGCCATAAAAATTGAGACTAATTAAGTTATGTACCACGGCTTTCTCCATATAATTTTTAGCGATTTTCATCAGCAATCCTTACTAATATTGAATGCGAAAGTCAGTTTGCTTGTTTAATTGTTTGTTACTTTGACGTCCTAACTACTCAACCGATCATCATGAAATTTTGAATACACGTTAACAGGAGTACAGAAAAGGACATGATATAGGGTATCTTTCATCTACACAAAAATACAGTTCGCGAAGGATATAATAATAACTGTCCACGCAGACGAAGTTAGTATCTAAAAATATATTATAGCAATGATAATGTAATTATAAATAAAAAATAGTAGTTATACAACATGTAAAAAACCCGTAATGCCGAATATGGTAGATAGAAACCACCAGAACAACTTTTGCTACGGGACCAAATCTGAAATCGCGAAAAAAAATTTGCGGTTTCATACATTTTGATATTTTCGTTATGAAATTTGTGTATGAAACAGCTGATTTTTTTTCGCGATTTCGGAGTTGGTCCCATACTAAAAGTAGTTCAGTTTGATGGTCCCTATATACCACATTCCACATTTCAGAATTTTTTTTTTGTAACATCTTGTAAAACTAAAAAAGTAAAAATATGTATGAAATAAAACACTTTTTAACGGATACTAGCGCGATTTTATTGAAAGTACTTTGTTAATTAGTTGGTAGGGTATTTGGTTGGATTTTTTATTTTACTGACCTTTGCAGCTGCCGTGGTCACGGGGGACTGCAAAGGTACCGAAACGTTGGGAAAATAAAAAACCGGCCAAGTACGAGTCGGACTCGCGCACGAAGGGTTCCGTACCAAAAAATCACGTTTGTTGTATGGGAGCCCCCCTTAAATATTTATTTTATTCTGTTTTTAGTATTTGTTATTATAGCGGCAATATAAATACATCATCTGTGAAAATTTCAACTGTCTACCTGTTGTCGTTATTGATATAAAGCAAAAAACGGCAAAAAAAATCACGTTTGTTGTATGGGAGCCCCCCTTAAATATTTATTTTATTCTGTTTTTAGTATTTGTTGTTATAGCGGCAACAGAAATACATCATCTGTGAAAATTTCAACTTTCTAGCTATCACGGATCATGAGATACAGCCTGGTGACAGACAGACAGACGGACAGCGGAGTCTTAGTAATAGGGTCCCGTTTTTACCCTTTGGGTACGGAACCCTAAAAATCAAACCAAATACCAACTAATTAACAAAGTACTTTCAATAAAACCGCGCTAGTATCCGTTAAAAAGTGTTATAATTCATGAAATAAAACACTTTTTAACGGATACTAGCGCGGTTTTATTGAATGTATTTTGGTATTTAGTTGGTATTTGGTTTGATTTTTGGTTTTTCCCGACGTTTCGGCACCTTTGCAGCTGCCGTGGTCACGGGGGACTGAAGCTACCCGTGAGCCTACCCTCAAGCGATGAATTTTTTTATACGTTCAGAAATTAAAATTTAACAAAATTTTTAATTATTTTATGTTGATTTATAATTTAATTTTATGAATTATTTAATGCTAAAAAGAGAGAGAAATCTACTGAAACTACCACCATTTCATAAAATTGGGAGGCCCCTCCAAGAAAGAAATGGCGAAAGAAAACTTGGAGAGGGAGCCGACCTCCGTCTTTTGTATTAATTTATTTATTTGCAAAAGGAACTAACCGTATCATTAGATCTTACAGTGTGTGTGAGGGGCTTTAGCTTGTGAATGATGGGGTCCCAAGCTGGTGGAATTTTCCAACCATCATCTCTATTGAAATTAGGATATTTATTTATTTCGATAGCCTCGCGGAGCATTCTAGGGATAAATCTACGTTCCCTAGCAAGGATTTGGGGTTTGTCAAATCTAATATAATGGTTGGGCCCCTCAAAGGCGTGTTCACTCACTGCAGACTTGTTATCGCGCCTATGTTTCATGTCAGCTACATGCTCTTTGACGCGGGTCCCTATGCTTCTCTTTGTTTGCCCGATGTAGGAGAGTCCACAGTCACAATCTAGTTTGTAGACGCCTGCAGCTTGAAGGGGGATATTATACTTGACAGGTCGTAAGAATTGGTTGATCTTCTTCGGCGGCTTGAAGTAAGTTTTGATTGACGCTCGCTTCAGAATGTTTCCAATCTTGTCAGTGACACCCTTCAAGTATGGTAGGATGGCAGGTTGACGCTCTACTGTGGCTGGTTTGGCGCGTTTTCTGTGATTGAGGTGTGGTACTTGCAACTTGTTGTTACGCAGTACTTGTTGGACGTGCTGAAGCTCAGCAGTCAGGTGTTGTTTGTCACAGATTCCGCGGGCTCTCTGAAACAAAGATTTCCCTACGGTAGCTAACTGTATAGGATGATGGTGAGAGTCACCATTAAGGTATCTGTCTGTATGGGTTGCTTTACGATACACTGTGTGGCTCAAGGTTTGGTTCGGATTCCTGATAATGAGAATGTCTAGGAAAGCTAGTTTATTGTCTGCCTCTAACTCGCCATCCTACCATACTTGAAGGGTGTCACTGACAAGATTGGAAACATTCTGAAGCGAGCGTCAATCAAAACTTACTTCAAGCCGCCGAAGAAGATCAACCAATTCTTACGACCTGTCAAGTGTAATATCCCCCTTCAAGCTGCAGGCGTCTACAAACTAGATTGTGACTGTGGACTCTCCTACATCGGGCAAACAAAGAGAAGCATAGGGACCCGCGTCAAAGAGCATGTAGCTGACATGAAACATAGGCGCGATAACAAGTCTGCAGTGAGTGAACACGCCTTTGAGGGGCCCAACCATTATATTAGATTTGACAAACCCCAAATCCTTGCTAGGGAACGTAGATTTATCCCTAGAATGCTCCGCGAGGCTATCGAAATAAATAAATATCCTAATTTCAATAGAGATGATGGTTGGAAAATTCCACCAGCTTGGGACCCCATCATTCACAAGCTAAAGCCCCTCACACACACTGTAAGATCTAATGATACGGTTAGTTCCTTTTGCAAATAAATAAATTAATACAAAAGACGGAGGTCGGCTCCCTCTCCAAGTTTTCTTTCGCCATTTCTTTCTTGGAGGGGCCTCCCAATTTTATGAAATGGTGGTAGTTTCAGTAGATTTCTCTCTCTTTTTAGCATTAAATAATTCATAAAATTAAATTATAAATCAACATAAAATAATTAAAAATTTTGTTAAATTTTAATTTCTGAACGTATAAAAAAATTCATCGCTTGAGGGTAGGCTCACGGGTAGCTTCAGTCCCCCGTGACCACGGCAGCTGCAAAGGTGCCGAAACGTCGGGAAAAAACCAAAAATCAAACCAAATACCAACTAAATACCAAAATACATTCAATAAAACCGCGCTAGTATCCGTTAAAAAGTGTTTTATTTCATGTCTAGTGAGCGCGTAAGCTTGAGAAGTGAATATGTCAACCAGTACGGACTGGCTATTGCAAACAAATTCCGTCGGTTGGAAGATCTTATGACGAAGCGCGCAAGAAGAATAACATCATTAAACTTCTTGAAGAGATGCCGTGATCAAGATCTCATCCCGCACTGTGTCAGGATTTCTCCAAAACATGACATACGAGGGAGCGCCAAGATCCTACAACAGGCAAGCAAAAAGTTGCTCGTGAGTCTAATCCGCGAACATCGTTCCGAATCAGTAGCATTAAATCAACAAATAGATCGCTTATCCAATGATTTGAAAATAAAACTTGCCACGGCGGACTTTAACCATTACATTCTGATACTTAATAAACGCGAAACAGCCGTGTACAACGAATGTAAGCATAGACAAATTTCTAAATATGAGAAGTTGTACAAACGTCATCATGCCGATACGAACCATAGAGTAGAAGATGACACCCGTCAATGTCAAACTCGTGCAGTTGTCAATTTATCAAAACAAATATTGGATGAACCGACTTTAAAAGTATTAAATAAGGGTCTGAATTTCGCGGTAACACCTCGCAGAATACCGTATGAGGATATTATTTGCAACGTAGAGGATTGTCTAGTTAAAAACCAATTGAAAAAAGAGGATAGTGAAGCTATACGTCAAGATATTTCATCCGTTTTACGACGTAGTAAACTGCCCAAACACAATCTTCCATATGATGAACACGTCGCGTTGAAGAACTTACGCACTAGACCCGAATTAACTATCCTCCGAGCTGATAAAGGCAACGCAACGGTAGTTATGGATACGTCGGATTATAACACAAAAATGCAAGAACTTTTAAGTGATGAGAAAACGTATAAACATGTGAATTGTGATCAAACCGCCAAGATCCTTAAGAAAACGAGTGAACTCATCAAAAAATATTCAGAACAGTTAGATCTTGATGTCAATTATCTTATTCCATCCTGCCCTACACCGCCGAAACTGTATGGGTTACCGAAAATACACAAAGACAATGCTCCGCTGCGTCCGATTGTAAGCCAAATTGACTCACCAACTTATAAATTGGCTAAACACGTAGCAAAAACACTTACACCACTGAGAGGTAACACATCAGCCTTTGTAAAGGATTCCTACCAGTTTGTCAGTGAGATACAACATCTACATCTCGCTGATGATGAAACTATGGTTAGTTTTGATGTTCAGTCCTTATTCACATGCTTACCAGTACAGGACTGCATTGATATCATCAGGAAAAAGCTAGTTGACAACAACATGCCAATTGAATATGCAGAACTACTAGAATTATGCCTAACATCTGGCTATCTGTTATGGAACGAGGAGTTCTACGTGCAAGTGGACGGCGTAGCAATGGGCTCTCCTGTATCCCCCATTGTTGCTGACGTTTTCATGGAGGATTTTGAGGAGAAAGCACTAGCCACAGCACCAGTGACTCCCCGGTTCTACAAACGGTACGTAGATGACACTTTCACAATACTACCTAGAGACAGTGTCCCTGCATTTCTTAACCATCTTAACTCCATAAACCCCAACATACAATTTACTATGGAGTTAGAGGCAGACAATAAACTAGCTTTCCTAGACATTTTCATTATCAGGAATCCGAACCAAACCTTGAGCCACACAGTGTATCGTAAAGCAACCCATACAGACAGATACCTTAATGGTGACTCTCACCATCATCCTATACAGTTAGCTACCGTAGGGAAATCTTTGTTTCAGAGAGCCCGCGGAATCTGTGACAAACAACACCTGACTGCTGAGCTTCAGCACGTCCAACAAGTACTGCGTAACAACAAGTTGCAAGTACCACACCTCAATCACAGAAAACGCGCCAAACCAGCCACAGTAGAGCGTCAACCTGCCATCCTACCATACTTGAAGGGTGTCACTGACAAGATTGGAAACATTCTGAAGCGAGCGTCAATCAAAACTTACTTCAAGCCGCCGAAGAAGATCAACCAATTCTTACGACCTGTCAAGTGTAATATCCCCCTTCAAGCTGCAGGCGTCTACAAACTAGATTGTGACTGTGGACTCTCCTACATCGGGCAAACAAAGAGAAGCATAGGGACCCGCGTCAAAGAGCATGTAGCTGACATGAAACATAGGCGCGATAACAAGTCTGCAGTGAGTGAACACGCCTTTGAGGGGCCCAACCATTATATTAGATTTGACAAACCCCAAATCCTTGCTAGGGAACGTAGATTTATCCCTAGAATGCTCCGCGAGGCTATCGAAATAAATAAATATCCTAATTTCAATAGAGATGATGGTTGGAAAATTCCACCAGCTTGGGACCCCATCATTCACAAGCTAAAGCCCCTCACACACACTGTAAGATCTAATGATACGGTTAGTTCCTTTTGCAAATAAATAAATTAATACAAAAGACGGAGGTCGGCTCCCTCTCCAAGTTTTCTTTCGCCATTTCTTTCTTGGAGGGGCCTCCCAATTTTATGAAATGGTGGTAGTTTCAGTAGATTTCTCTCTCTTTTTAGCATTAAATAATTCATAAAATTAAATTATAAATCAACATAAAATAATTAAAAATTTTGTTAAATTTTAATTTCTGAACGTATAAAAAAATTCATCGCTTGAGGGTAGGCTCACGGGTAGCTTCAGTCCCCCGTGACCACGGCAGCTGCAAAGGTGCCGAAACGTCGGGAAAAACCAAAAATCAAACCAAATACCAACTAAATACCAAAATACATTCAATAAAACCGCGCTAGTATCCGTTAAAAAGTGTTTTATTTCATGTCTAGTGAGCGCGTAAGCTTGAGAAGTGAATATGTTATAATTCATGTCTAGTGAGCGCGTAAGCTTGAGGAGTGAATATAAAAATATAAAATATGTAACCAAATTAAAGCAATGACAAAACGTTACTGAATATGGCATTTAAACCAGTAGGTATGTATGGATAGTAAAAGCAATAAGGATATCGAGTCACCCGAGTTGATATACTGTACTCTAAATATGTAGAGTGGTATTATTTTAATTCAGGAAGTGACATTTCGGTAAAGCGAACACTCGTTTTCAGACGTTGGGTTTCATAGATTAAGTAAATAACAGAAACAAGCTTTTGCACTGGAAGTAAAGATAAAGGTTGAATGCATGAAATATTACTAATATTAAATATTATTTATATTTGGCACACAAAATAGTATTTTTTGATCGTTTACTGAATACGTTAAACATAATTAAAAATTCAAATGTGAATTTTTTTTACGTTTGATAGGAAATGTCTGATTTAAAATTGAGTTTTATTTCATGACTGTTTTATTGCCGGAGATTATTTTAACCATTTATTTAAGTTACGATAATTAGCATAAAATGGAAAAAAATATACATCGTTGACATTGACACCATTCGCTTTTGATCGACAATTGCTTGTAAAATCGAATCGCCACTTCATTGAAATTAGGTTTGCGATTAGATTTTACAAGCGATTGTCGATAAAAAGAGCTACTTAATTGACTAAAGTCGCTTCATGTAAATACCCCATGACGAATGAGTAATAAGACTTGAAATTATTTTCAGTAGTTACCTATTCAAACCAAAGTTCAACTTAAAATCTAACTTTATAACTTTTAGTTTAGTGATAGATATGTAACATCCATAACCAAGGGCGTCGCCAAGGGTTACCAGGGGGGGGGGCAGCTGCCCCCCCTTAGAGGTTTGAAAAATGTAGTCATCTGCGGAGTAACCAGAGTCCTAAGCAGGGAATGATAACGTTATTTTTAAATGTAACGTTATTTCTTCCTTTTTTACCGTTAATTTTAACATTAACGTTATGTCAATAAATAACATTAATTTTAACGTTATTTCTTACTTTTTTGTTACCGTTACTTTAAAATTAACGTTATTCCAATCAATAACGTTAATTTTTTACCGATAATTTTACCGGTACTAAAGTTTAACGTTATATTTAAAGGTAATTTTACCAGTCCAAATTTTTTAACGTTATTTTTACCGGTAAATTTACCAATAAAATGTTTTAACGGTATTTTTAACCTTATTTTTTTTGTATCGTTATTTTTTTAACGGTATTTCTATCCCTGGTCCTAAGACCGTGTAATTGACTTGCTTTTCCGATAAATCCCGCATTTCAGAACTTGAATAAATTGTCATCCTCCTTAATATTAACTTGCCCCCCCCAGCCCCCCACACCCCCTGGACCATGGGCTGGCGCCGCCCTTGCATAATCTTTACACATGGCTTCTGCTATGCTTACTCTATGGTATAGAACCTATAGTATAGATAAAGCTAGGCGTGGCCCAAAAGTGGTTGCGCCGTTGACCGCCCGAAGGCCTTGATACGACCTTATCACTATATTAATTACACATTATATTCGAGATAATAAAAGACAGACAGACATTACTTGTATTTAGACCTAATTTTATTTTATGTTAGTTATAAGGTGACAAAACAAGTTTAATTTAAATACCTTATAAATATACATAATGGATTTGTTGTTACGATTTTATGATTTCGTTAATATGCAGGAGAGTTATTTGTAAAACACCAACAATCTCGCAGAAACAACATTTTGTTCTACGAATTTTTGTCTTTTTGAGAAAAGTCATAAAACAAATGTTGTTGTTTATTATGTTTGTAGTAATCTGCCTTTCTATTGTCTAAATTCAAAATCTATCGCAATCGCTTTCAAGATGTGATCCATTGAAGTTTCTTTTTGGCACAAATAAAAACTTATCAAAGAAATGCAGCAATGTGTCACATCCATCTGTCAAACGAAAGCGATTGCGATAGATTTTTAAAATTAGACAATTAGCCCCCTGATCTGTTGTTTTGTTTGTGTTGTACAAATAACCTAGTGCTCTATCCGTTTTTTGTATTTGTTGTACTCAGACAAACTCAGTTAAAAACAAAAAAATCAAGCGATAGGTTTACCTACCTACTTTCTAGTTATTCCGCATTCCATATAAGAAATTAATAAGTAAATCTTCTCTTATATAAAAATTAAGGGTTGACTGACAGACAAACCAACTGGACCTAAAAACTTGAAATTTTGTACATAGATACTTTATACAGGGTGGATTTTTCAAACGGTACATTAAGGGCAGGTACCTTAACCGTTACAGTTACAGGAAAACGTTCTTAGGAGACCATTCATAACTTTTTAAGATATTCTGAACTGCATTCACAGATTTTGAAAAAATACAGTTAGCAAAAAAAATGCTAAAATACCAATTTTTTTTTAATACCAATCGATCCTATTTCGTGTAGGGATCAAAAGACTCTACGGGATCATTTAAGGTATGAGTACTAGAAACGACAGAAATCGGCAAAAACTTTTCCCATACATTTTGTACTGAAAAACGGTAAACCAACTCGAAATATTTTTTATTGCCAAAAGATCCTATTTCGTACTGTGATCATAATGCTCTTTAAGGCCAACTGAAATTTGAGTACAGAAACTACAGTAAGTGACAACACCGGCTTCACACGCAAGCACAATCTTCTACAACATTAGATCTAAAAAAATCAGGTTCTGTACTCAAATTTCAGTTATCCTTAAAGAGTATTTTGATCACAGTAAGAAATAGGATCGTTTGGCAATTTTTTTGTTTAAATTAAATCTTCACATCAACGCACCACCTAAAACTACTATGTTACCTAGATAGAGTATACAACGTGTTGCGTAACACGTCTTTTGCAAAATAATACCCCTAATGCCGAATATGGAAAGAAGGGACCATCAAACTGAACAACTTTTACTACGGGACCAACTCTAAAATCGCGAAAAAAAATCGAGTTGCACTCCGGGAGTGCCGGCAGAAGTGAAAACTTGAATATTAACGTTGTGCATTTTTGATATTTTGGAATGGTGTGGGAATAATTTTGCACGAATTGCCGTCTTACGAATTTACTCTGCATTTGAATTTATGAATACAGAACAGTATTGTAAGAAAGTCTTTGACAGTTGACAGCTTGAAAATCTAGAGTTTTGATACTGAATTAAAAAATTTGCGCGTTGCTATGGTGACACAACTGTTTACGCCTTGAAATGATGCGCCGCCATTTTCACCACGCCCCGTAGAAAGAGAGGGGGATACCTCCGCCGCCGGCTGTCCACTCTCCATCCGTCACATCCGTCTTACGAATTTTCGATCAGGGTCACGTGATTCTTACTGACGCGAGTTTAGCATTTTTTTCCCCATTACAAAAAAGCGTACAACGCCGCTAAAGAAGTTTTCACTTCACAAATCAGCTGTTTCATACAAAAATTAATATCGAAAATATCAAAATATATGAAACAGCTGATTTTTTTTCGTGTTTTCAGAGTTGGTCCCATAGTAAAAGTTGTTCAGTTTGATGGTCCCTATCTGCATTAGGGATTATTAAGTAACATGTTGTATAGTTTTAGTTAGAAGCTACACCTTGTTACTGACATTTTGGTGAGTAGTACTGATTTAAATATATGGGCGGATCCACATAGTGCAAGCTCATGAGCCGACGGCGTTAGTCGCCATGACAAGTTATGTTACCTTATGTCGGTCCTTGTCGCATTTGGCATTTCAAATGTAATGTACACCCATTATTATGTAAGAGTGAACCAGTAACAAAATACAAGCTATTAAACAATATATTTTTATTAATTCTCTAAAATAAAAATACCCTTGGAAATACGAATTAAAACTGGTTTAGTAAGGTAGGTTTTTACGATGGATAAAAACCTACATTACTAAACATAAGGTATGGTTTTATGATAGGCAACCGTTTGGCCGCTATCACGCCTGGATTGGATGGTAGCGATGATGCGATCTATGATGAAACGCGTTTCCTAGAGATGATACCTATTTACTCGCGGCTTAAAGGCACCCAGAAGGCCTATTGCAAAAAAGCACCGCGATAAGCGAACGATGTTCGTCCTACTCCGTGAAATTATTAACTCATGTTCAAAATATCATAACCTTCAAAATCAAGTCAATAGATCAACGAACATCGTCCGACTATCGTGATTATTTTTTGTAATAGGCCCTCAGATTCTACCTATCGGGAAACACAGACGCAAGTAATACAAGGAGCACCACTCTTTAGCGATACGGATGATAAAATTTGAAGCAAATCACTTGGTGCGAATCTTTGGAATATCCACCAAGAAACGGTGGTGCTGATTCGTACGTCTGGTTGTCCGATAGTAGAAGGGAGAATTAGGTTGTGCAATTCTACTGCACACTCGAAGAAATGTATCCGATAAAAAACCGATAAGCTTGCAACCTTGTGTCTATGCTCGAGGCTTTTGAGCTTATTACAGAAAATACTCATATTGCCGATGAGCTTCCTGGCCATCCGCTCAATGGACTCAAGCGTCTGGCAATGAAAACAGTACCTACTTCACTTACATACACGATCGAACTTACGCTTGGTATAGATTGAGCAGCTGCTCCGGCGTGAAGTACTTCTCACCTTTGCCAGAACGCCAAGCTTTTTGGATGCCAATTTTATTGGACTTTAATCTCAATGAAAGAGCCAAAATTGAGTGTTGACCGAGAAAATCTAGTTGTTCAGTAATCAGCACCTTGGAAAGCATGAGTCAGATCGAAATTACTCTTTTTAGCAGAAAACAGACACGCAACGAACACGTTGCAATCCAACATATAAACGTGAATCAACCTTTAAAACTTCAATGATAAGCATTTAGTATCTCATTTTCAGTGGAAGATAGGTAATTTATTCGTAGTCTGTAAAACATAAAATTAACTTTTAGAGAATGAAGCACTTTAGAGTGGTTTTAAAAGTTGCTAGAGAGTGGTCTTGTTTATGACCTTGTACAATATTTATTATATTTTGGATTATGTTTTTGAGTTTTTGCATCAACATTACTATTGTTTCAATATTAATCTTTATACTAGAAAAAATTGTTTCACAGTCTTTAGGTGAAATTGTTGGGGGATTGTTATATAGAAAACGTTTTTAGCGATATAATTAAAGGTAAGTACTGTTTGAATAATATGCTTGAAGGTACATACTAAATAGCTCTAGAAGCTGTTTTAAGAACTAATTTATATTGTTTGAAAAATAAACTAAGTAGGCATTTGAACAATAATACACTTGTTGCTTCTCTCTCGCAAAGCGCGCAGGGCGCGACTCAAGGCCGTCTGCACTGAGCCGGATGCGATCAGCCCACGTTGTTTCCGCTTCATATCCCAATGCCTAAATTTACACTGTCTCTATGACAGAATCGCAAACGCATTAAAATCTATGACTAGTGTAGTGGCATGTAGTATTTGGATGGTTTGTGCTAGTGGCTCTGTGGGCTATAGACCTCGCGTTTAATTGTGACGTTTTTGATATATTTTTAAATGGCTTAAATTTTAATATCTTTTACAAAAAATCAAACTGAACAGATGGTCCCTATCTACCATATTCGGCATTAGGGGTTATTTTGTAACACGTTATATACTTAACTATCAATCCTGCTCACAAAATTTCACGAGAATCAGTCGAGAAAGACGACCTGTAGAGGAGAAAAACCGGAACGAAAGCATTTTTGCCCAAGCTGAAACGGAGACGATTCGCTCGTGTTTCTCGCTCTCAGCAACAAAGAAAAGCATTGTCACATTGAACTTTGGTCTATTAAGTACGTATTAAAAACATAACAAGCGTATTTTATACCATATCATTTAACTATTTACGATTTCCGGATAAATAATCAAATTGATTTAAAACTTTCTTGTTCAGTTGCATTATATGGGATTAAAATTGGTAGTTTTTAATTCGGAAAAGTTATATCTACGTGTATCAATTTAATTAAAAACTATAATTTTTAACTATGAAACCAAAACTAAAACGTTGGTACTCCTACGTTAAGGCGGTTGTATGACCGAAAGTGGCGCCCTCAAAGGTTTTTATTCAATAAGTTATTAAAAGATAAAGATTTTAATAATGTTTTTCGTGGAGATTTTAGGGCCCTTGGTCTAGTATTTTTAGAAGGTATCACTACATGCCCTCGTAATCATTCGTAGAAGTAGATAGCAAATGTGTCAAAAACGGCCACTTTTAGCAGTTTTTCTATCTACTTCTAGCAGTGACTACTAGGGAATGTAACGATACAGTCTAAAAATACAAGACTGTAGGCCCTAAAATCTCCACGATAAACATTATTAAAATTGTGTATTAGAAATATAATATTAAATAAAATTCACCGCGGCGCCACTTTCGCTCAGGGTACCACCTTAACTGAAAGTCTGTATGGAAAAATTGTATGGTATAGAAATCAATTTACCTTTTAAATTAGCATCCTTACATCAGCGTACTAAGAAGTTATTTCTTGCCTTGATTATGGAAATAAAAGATGGTAGTTGGACGGAAAGTACCAATAGGTATATATTGATGATGGCAAATTTGACTGAAAAAAAACATTCCTTTATTTTTAAAAATAAGTAAAACTGCATTTGAAGATTTTTGATAAATCGCTTAAGCCGGGAATCGAACGGGCACAAACCTAAAAAATAACATCCTGTATTTTTATGATACTAATCGATAGGGTAAATGATAAAGGTCAATATCTTTAAATAACATAGTATTTTAAATTAAAGGCAGACTCGAGAAAGATAATTTTGTATCGGATTTTAGCCCTTTCGAATGCTAGGGGAGACAGATCAAAAATCTTTGAATGCAGTTTTACTTATTTTTAAAAACAAAGAAATCTTTCCTTTCAGCAAATTTGCCATCATCAATATTTAGGGTACTTTCCATCCAAATACCGTCTTTTATTTTCACCCTGGATAAGCCATGTACCCAGATATGTTATGATTGCATCTTAAAAGGGAAGCAAGCTGCATTGGTATGAACAGTGCAATATATTAGGAGGTTTAAACATGAAATTGCCGTTTTTGCATTTTCCATACTAATATCGTACACTAATGTTTTAAAACTGTTTGCACAAATATTCAAACACTCAGTAAAACAAGAAACCAAAGCATCTTTCTTTAACATCATAGAAGATATGAGAGCCTCTGTTTCATTTCGGCAATTTCATACTGAAACCCCTATTAATAGTTAGAAAAAACAGTTTCACAATGCTCCCTATGGTTCATCAATGATTCCAAACCACATAAACTTTCACCAGGAAATAATACAACAGTTTATTTATACAACGTTCTATTTAATAACTATTTACACTCAGAACACGTATTTAATTCTTTCGACGCCATTTTGCAATGTCTACGCAACTGATACAATCGATTGTTCAATTGCATAAAATTATGTTACATAATTGCTTAAACATTCGCACTAGGTACACAATATTTTTATTGTATAAACAATAAACAAAAAGTTTATATAATAATATACTAAATAAACACTTTTGATAGGATTTAAGAAAATAGTAGGTAATCAATTTAATAAAATAGACATATCATATGGTTTACTTAAACTTACATAAAAATAGTGTTTTGTTTTATAAAATTGAAATAAATAAATAATTACATAATTTTAAATAATTAAATGTCATTCCTAGAATAAATACCATATATGTATAATACATAATTGTATAATGAAAGTTAGTTTTATTTAATAGTATTATTAATTAGGTATATCATTAAATAAATAGAAAATGTAAATTTTTATATAGAAATTAGTAGAAAAAGTTTAAAGCTAATCTCCATCGTTTACACCTCAAACATAATATTGACTAGTTCTAATAATAAAATTATTTACAATAAAAATACATCGATAAAATGTCGTTCGTATCGCTTTGGATTATAAAAATACCTACAAAGACCTATTTCTTGAAATTAACTATTTTCCCGTGAAATCGATCGTGTAAGAACCAGTACTGGGGTCAAAGTTTTGCGCAGGGTGTCCCACGAATGGGTTAAAGGTCTGGGGGTTGTAGTTCTGGGGTTGTTGGTAGTTCTGGTACTGGTTGTAAGGTTGGGGGGTGTAAGCTTGGTAGGAGAACTCTGGCTGTTGGTGGTAAATCTGGCTTTGAGGTCTAAAACCTTGGATCTGTTGCTGAGGGAATGTTTGAGGAGATTGATTGAAGAGGTTGGTTTGTGTGTATAGGGGGGAACGAGTTGGTTGAGGGGCAGGTTGGTACTGAGGCTGGGGTTGGTACTGAGGTTGAGGTTGGTACTGAGGTTGAGTTTGCTGTTGGTACTGAGGTTCTGGGGCAGGTCTCGGTTGTGCCGGTTGGTGGAATTGGCGGAAGGTCGAGGGTCTCGTTGAGGCCTTGCCGTTGTATTTGGGGTCTTCGTAGATCCTGGGGTCTTCGCGGTACTGGCCGTCGTCTTCTTGGCCATCGGTTAGTGCGTTAGAGGGGCTGTCATGGAGAGTTGGAGGGGGTACCATGATACCGGTGCCTGGAACAAAACCATTTATATTGTTACAGAGCGGAAAACTGAAATTAACTTGATAAACTCGATCGAGATAGAAACAAATATTATTTAAACAATGATGGATTTTAGATTAACACCTAAAATCATTTGAAGCTTATAATACTATCTAAAATAGCGTGTTCCAATGTTGTTCTGATATGATTCTTTTAAGAAATTGCCTATTCAAATCAAATTGCCAAAGAATATTATTGAGCAAAGCGGAGTATGTAGGTACATCATGTCTACAATAATGTTACAGGTAAAGTAAGAAAACTGAACAAATTAACATATTTTATACATTTTTTATCTTTTGTTTGTATTTGCATTTATAATTGTACCTCTAGCTATTATTTAAAACTGTGTTGCATGAGTTTGCTGTACTAATAATAGGTAGTTTTATACACCCTGAAATTTTAATCATTTGGTTCCCGCCGTGGGGTAGTTCCACTCATGATTACAAGCAACTTTTACTATGGGGCCAGCTCTCCTGCTCGCAAAAAAATCAGCTGTTCTATACAAAAGTGCAGTACCTACTCGACCTTAATGTATGGAACAGCTGATTTTTTTTTGCGAGCAGGAGACTTGGCCCCATAGTAAAAGTTGCTTGTAATCATGAGTGGACCCACCCCACGGCGGGAACCAAATGATTAAAATTTCAGCGTGTATAATTATTTGAAATCGCAAATTAAAGATATAACACAACTTAGTTTGGCAGGTTAGCGTTACGTTTAACTATTTAGTTGAGTACCTACTAATTAGATTTAAGAAAACAATTACGAGTAGTTATTTTATCAGAGCGTGAAGGTCGCCATCTTGCGACACCTTTACGCTCTAACTATTACAATGTTTGTTGTTATCCCGATTACTATTTTAATATATTTCATAGGAATGTTATAGCTCACCGTAACGTTACTAAAGATTTTGCAAAAGTAAAAATAATTTAATATTTTACACTACTGTGTAATAATTTTACTGTTTATACATTAAATAAAACCGGCCAAGTGCGAGTCCTCTTGGTAGAGGAGGGGCCAAATGACTCGAAGAAAATTTTGTACTTTAAAGCCTAATATTTCGCAAAGCAAACGGATAACTAAATCGATAAGTGGTCTTCACAAAACTACAATATTTTCAAAAGACCCATTAAACGACACCCCACACTATGAGATTGACGAAAAAAAACATTTTTCATATCCACTTACATGTACGGAAGGTAAACTAAAAAATATTTTTTAGTTTTATTTTAGCACTTCTTTGGCGCGTAATTAATGTACACGTACACATTCATGGCAATTTATTTTCTAGCACTAAGGGCCTCTAGCTAAGTCGTGGACGGACGGATGGACAGACAGGCATGGCGAAACTATGCTAACTTGACTAAGGAACCCTAAAAAGGCCAAAGAAAAAAATTATATGAAAGCTGGTCATTTTAAAGTTCAGTAAACTAAACAACCTACATTTTACCTAAAGCACGCCATTGTGGAATGCGATAAATTGAATTGAATTGTTTAGTTTAATCTAATTAATAACTTTTAATTTATTTATGTTATAAACTAAACATAAAGAAGAATATAAAACTCGTGTGTAGCACTTATATTCTGACCAACTAATGGAAAGAATGTTTACAACAAACAGCCCATACATAACCTCAAAAGTACTTTTTATTACATGTTTTATAATAGTACATTATGAGACAAGTTAGCTTAGGTTGGTCATTGCACACAAGGCTGTGGGTTGCAGCCCGAGCCGCAGGCGAGGGCGTAACTCAGCCGAGTGTGCAATGAGTAAAAAAGCTCACGAGTTTCATACGACGTTTTTCAACACATTTGCGAGCAAAATACAAAGTAATTTACCACACAGAAACAAATACGACAAAACCAAAATATGACAATTATGGGAAAAGGCGCGCAAGTTTTTTTTTGTTTTTTTCACACGCCCAATGCAAGAATATTTTAAAAACAAAGGGGTGAGTGACCATACAGCCTACTTCAAAACTATAATTTTAAGTGATAAAATGCAAATATTTTAATATTTTATAACAAAATATTATGAATTATGAATAATTTTATAATAATAAATACTTGTTTGACTTAATTAAAGACTTACACATTTATTTATTTCAAAAATGAATATGAACTTTCAGCGGCATAAAACCCCTTTGTTGATACTAAAAAAAAAAATAACTGTATAACCCAGTTAAATTGGGAATGCTCTGTTTACTCGCATAGAACTTGCAGTAAGGTACTAATTTAACTTTGTAGGGATAATTCTATAACAACCTAGTGTTTTATATATTATTGCACGCGTTTGTTATAGCTCGGTTTATGGCCTTAAAAGCGATGTATTAGGGCTCACTTTACGAGCAAGTGTGTTGAAATAGTACATTATGATACAAGTTAGCTTAGGTTACTTATTGCACACAAGGCTGTGGGTTGCAGCCCGAGCCGCAGGCGAGGGCGTAACTCAGACGAGTGTGCAATAAGTAAGAGCTCACGAGTTTCATACGACGTTTTTCAACACATTTGCGAGGAAAAAACAAAGTAATTTACCACACAGCAACAAATACGACAAAAACAAAATGATAATCATGATGAAAAAGGCGCGCAGGTTTTTTTTTGTTTTTTTCACACGCCCAATGCAAGAATATTTTGCGAACAAAGGGGTTAGTGAGCATACAGCCAACTTCAAAATTATAAATTTAGGTGATAAAATGCTAATATTTTAATATTTTTTAACAAAATATTGTAAATAAGAAATAATTTGATAATAATAAATATTTGTTTGACTTAATTAAGGACCTTTATTTATACCAAAAATGCAAATGAATTTTCAGCGGCATAAAACCTCTTTGTTGTTACTAAAAAAATAACTGTATTACCCGGATAAATTGGAAATGCTCTATTTACTCGCATAGAACTTGCAGTAAGGTACCTATTTAACTTTGTAGGGATAATTCTATAACCAACTAGTGTTTTATATATTATTGCACGCGTTTGTTATAGTTCGGTTTATGGCCCTAAAAGCGATGTATTAGGGCTCACTTTACGAGCAAGTGTGTTGAAAATATATGAATATTATTGATAGCTTCCTTATGTTGTTCAAGTTGTATTGTATTTATGGTGTTAAATATACTGAAACTTAACATATTAGTGGAATTATTACGATAAATGTGCAAAGTCTTGTTTACATTCTTTCCGTAAGATGGCTGGAGTGGCTGGAGTACTAATAATTCAATTTTTTGCCCGTGACACTACTGCGTGGCACTACCAGTATTCATGCACATTCGCACCAGTAAAAGACATCAACGCGTTACGATTTTTTATCGTTACAATTTGTAAATCTATTGGCGTTTTAAACTGCATTTAAGCATGATAGGAGTACTGAACCTACGTTTACTGTTAAATAAATAAATTGCATTTGTACTTCACTCTTTCATTTATTCATTGACAAGGACGAACTCTGACGTTTTTCGCTGTTCACGAAATAGATTTATTGAGATTTTTTTTATTTTTTCTTCTGGTTTATTTTAGGATTATTTCTTTCAGGAGCAGTGGTAGTTAGAAATTAAAGCAACCGAAAATCATGTTTAATTTCAGATTATTATAAGATCTTTATAGCAGCGTTTCTTTTAAAGTGTGATCCACGGACTCCGGGGTCCATATCATATGTATCAGGGGTCCGCAGTTAACCCTTCCCGTAATAAAACTACCAATAAAAGTGATTTTTAATTAATCTTGTTTTATCCTGAATATTCTTTAACCGTGGTCCATGGATTTTTTTTAATTCTGAAAGAGGTCCGTAACTTCAAAAAGTTTAACACATATTTATTTTACTAAAAAATATGCTTATTGTGGTTACTGGTAAGATACATATTTAAATGATTTTTTTATCATTTATAATAATATTTACCCTTGTTATTGTCTGTACTGAATCTGGCAAGGTGAGAATCCGATCTTTTGCGAATCCGACTAATTGCTAATAATCCTTTTATAAATAGCGAGTATTCGTAGTGGACTAAATCCACTGCTTGTTTTATAATATGCTTTCAAAATGAAATAAATTCCCAAAAATTTAATTTCATTCTATATAAATAATTTCATTTAATATACATACAGCTCCTCACAAATTAAAAAATGGCAGCTGATATTATTACTTCGATGAAGTGCATCAAATGCATGTTACGTTACGTTGTATATTTTATTAAGTAACATTTTTATCACTTGTTAGTCAACAAATCTACAGGTTTTTTCGAAACTGTTTCAGATTAAGATCATCCATTAGATCGATCGATATTTCGTGTGGACACCGGTCTAGTTCCCACCTGTTTGTTTACATTTTGGCAACAACCGGTCGGTAGCATCGACGATTGCATTAGTTATATAACTATAGTGCAGAAAGACCAAACTGTAACGAATTGTTGACGACTAAAATTATATATCAAGTGACCGACATATTATGTTATTGTAATATGTTCAGCTTATGTAACCATGTGTTTTATCATTGATTCTGATAGTCATTTATTCTTTGTAAATTAACTGTTACTCTAATATTACCCATTTTTTAATTTTATCACATTCTGTCACCATATTTAAGTACTTTACTCAAGTTTTATCATTGGTGAAGACTAAAATAAAGCCTTTTAAAGATTTATTTGTGCTTCTTACGAGTAGTTATGATGTATGTTCCTTTATGCCTTTTGTATTAGTACTGTTTTACCATTATTATAAATACTTTGTATAACATATCTGTCTTGACTAGGGGTTTTTTGGATTTAGTTGTTCTAATAATACATACCTTGAGGTTCAAATCCTCTTTTACTGCTAGCACCGTAAGAGATTTCCCTGGTCTTTCCATTCTCGTCAATATAACCGTACTTCCCCGCGACATCGCCGCTGGGGTACTTGGTCTCAATCTTGAAGGAGCCGTCGGCTGCTTCGTAGCCGTAGCTGTAGGATCCGTCGTCGTTCTGCCGGTTGATCTGCTTCAGGATCGGGACTGGTGTAGTGGTTGGGTAGTTCTGGCTGGCGACCAGCAGCCAGGCGGCGCTGAAGAGGGCAGTCTGGAAGGAGGAAAGTTTCGATTGTAAATTTTAGGCAGGCACGTATATTTCTAGTAGTTTTAATTAGACCGCAATAACGTCAATACTTTAAGTTTGAAAAAATCAAAATTACTTTTATTTTCTTTTATTCTTCATTTTATATGAGTGTTCTGTTTTGCGATCTATATGCCTGGTTTTTTACGGGGTCAGTTACATGGCAGTACAGTAATCCAGTCCAGCGCCGACCTATACTGGTCTCGTGTAGACACTAGTTTCAACCCAGTCCAGTGCTGACTTCTCGCTCACAAGTCAGTCCAGCTGACTAGCCACCCGTTCTATTTTCGGGCACAGCTGGCGGCGGGCACTGCCTATCCTGTTTACATGTACCTACTCAGTTCCTGGATCCGAAATTGCGAGTCAATGGGTCCAGTCACTGACACCCCGTATAAACCAGCCCTTATGTAACACGAGTGACACTATCGAAAGACGTAGCAGAGTGTAATAAGATCATTACAAACAATAGGGGGATATTTACATAAGCCAAAAAGTAATTGGTTTAATTATTTGTAATATTTTACACTTTCAATAGTAAGTGCCACTTATTAAAATACGTACTGAATGACGAAACACTTAAACTATTTCTCCACTATTTCAGTAGCTCAATTATAAAATAAGTGTATGAGACCTTGATCTTGCACATGCGCACTAAAACCTGTTTTAATAACATCCACACGCGCGTGAGCAAACACTTTCGAAATTCAGATCAAGTTTAACAAGTGACTTCAGAACATACTCAAGTACTTAGATATTTCCTATCAATAAAATAACTATTTGATGTATTACTTGGGTTTTCAGGTTAATATATAACTTTAAAATGCTATTTATACTTTCTTCCACATGTTTTTTGGTATTTGTCGACATATATTTTGGATGAGATAAGAAAGAAATTTTATTAATACATATGCAATGGCTTGAGTTAGGAATAGACTACTTGGGGTGAATTGAGAAAATAGAATGCGAGAGAACTACACAAGAAAAGGTTAGTGGGTTTCTAAAATTGTAAAGTATAAAGTGGTTCGAAAAATTTTCACGACTTTTGCAGTCGTACGTTTGTATGCTATTCATATAATTAGCTACATACCTACTCGTATTTATTTGTATCGAATTATAACAACATTCCAAATATTGTTCCAAGGTTATAATTTAAACTGTATCAATAGGCGATTGTCTAGGTAATTAAAACCGCAGCCTTCATGAAAAGGAATAAAACTGCGTTATTGCAAATATTAACCTTCTTAAATAAAGCTTGTTTTTTTTTGTGATTTATTTTTTTATAAAGAACTAATGTCGTTTGTAAACCACACCGTGGCCGTATTATTTGTATCTTTAGAAATTGAGATTTTCCTTACTTTAGGTACATACGTTCGTTTTTTTCTGATATCTATTTCACAACTTAGGTCTTAGCTTAAAAATATAGTAAACATAAACATTAATTTATTAAATTGTTCTTAAATTGTTATTGTTATTAAAATATTTAATTTATAGATACTTACACGTTAAAAATAAAGTTATTTTCTTCAATTTTAACAACTTTTTGAATTGAAAAATGTTATTGTAACTTGTTACAAATGGACTTAAACTCACTATGCTAAAGAGCGAAAATTACAGTCAATTAATTGATTAATAATTATATTATAGGTAATTCAAAATCAGATGTGAATAAAAAACATTTAATCGAAAGTTTTGAGAGCTGTTAAAACAAATTTTCTCTGTAATGAATTTCTAAATTGACTGCTAATAAAAATTCTAGACCATCTAGCTAGCGTAATGTTTATTGGTTTTACATCGCAACCCAACACCGTGGGCAGTGAATGTCCTACCAGCCTTGAGAGCCGTGGTTACTGCACAAAGGACCTAACCGACAGAACCTTCTAGAATTTCACCCAACAAACTTGCAAAGTACAAGACGAACGGAAAATTCTTGAATTTCAACTATTGTGGTTTATGACCAAGCAAAATGAAGATTGTTTATTAATATGAAACTGTGTTTAACATTTTAAGGATGTTGTCCAGTAAAATTATCTATCTATTATTATTTTTTTTTTTTTTTTTTTTTTTTTTTTTATATTAAATGGGTTTGCTCTTGACCCCAGTCTAGCCCAAAAGCAAAGACAGGGCCTACGATGGAGCGAGCTTGCCCAGAAAGTGCTTATTCACTCTGGCCTTGAATAGAGTCAGGTTGTATGCGCTCGGAAACACAGACGCCGGCAGGGAATTCCATTCCATAGCTGTGCGCATTATAAACGATGTGGAGTAGCGCTTGGTACGCAGAAAAGGTATATCAACCAAGAACGGGTGATAGCCCGCAGTGCGTCTGGATGTCCGATAGTAGAAAGGAGAAGGTGGAATGAGCTCATGCAGCTCTTGAGCACACTCACCGAAGTACAATCTATAAAAGACCGATAGGCAAGCAACTTTTCGGCGGTGAGCCAAACTGTGAAGCTTAGCTGTTACCAGTTTTTCATCGCCTATTAATCTCTTGGCTCTGCGTTCCACCGAGTCCAGTGCAGCAAGTTGATATTTCGCTGAGCCGTCCCAAAGGTGGCAACAGTACTCCATGCAGGATCGGACTTGAGCTTTATAAAGGGTTAAAAGCTGCCCAGGCTTAAAGTACCGCTTGACTTTATTTAGGATGCTCAGCTTCTTAGCTGCAGTTTGAACTTTGGATTCGATGGAGGTGCCGAAGTTAAGGTCAGAAGATAACTCCATGCCAAGAAGCTGGAGAGTATCGGTTACTTGGATAGATGTACCTTGGAAAGTAGGAGTTAAGTTGAATGGACTCCTTTTTGCGGTGAACAGACACGCCTGCGTTTTAGAAGCGTTGAAACTGACGAGATTTTCATCACCCCATTGGGAGACGAGACTTAACTTCAGGTTCAATCGCTCGACCATGGCCTCTCTCAATATTTTTACCTCATCTCTACCGACTTTCGCGCTGGACAGATATCTCTCCATGACAGTACTGTCATCTGCGTACCCAACAATGCCCGATATTAGTAGGTCATTGATGTGTAGCAGGAAAAGCGTCGCAGAGAGCACCGACCCCTGAGGAACTCCGGCATCAATCGCCATGAGGTCAGAGGAGCAGCCGTCAATGACTACTCTGATCGACCGTTCACTCAAGAAGTCGGCTACCCAGCTACAAAAGCCAGCGGGGATTCCGTACGCTGGGAGCTTGCTCAGCAGACTTGCGTGCCAAACCCTGTCGAAAGCCTTTGAGATGTCAAGCGAAACAGCAAGTGCTTCGCCGTGTTTCTCAATGGCCTCGCCCCAGCAGTGCGTCATATACACAAGAAGATCCCCAGTTGATCGACCCCGGCGAAAACCATATTGACGATCACTGAGGAGATCGTTATCCTCTAGGTAAGTGAGCAGCTTGCCGTTCAGTACTCTCTCCATAACTTTACACAGTATGGAAGTGATGGCGATTGGTCGGTAATTGGCAGGGTCGGCACGACTACCTTTTTTAGGTACTGGTTGCACATTGGCAAGCTTCCAAGACTTTGGTACGGTTTTGGTCTGAAGGGAAAGGCGGTACAGACGCGTCAATACAGGAGACAACTCAGGCGCACAACACCTCAGCACTCTTGCTGGTATGCCATCAGGGCCACTGGCCTTATGCACGTCTAGATTAAGTAGGACTCTACGGACCTCTTTATTATGTAATGTAATCTCCTGCATCGAAGAATTACAGCGAGGTAGGGTTGGTGGTTGCGTAGAGCCAGTATCCAGACGCGAATTGCTCGCAAACAGAGTGGCAAATAGATTCGCCTTCTCAACTGCAGAGTGAGCCAGCGTCCCATCGGGCTTCTGCATGGGAGGCAATGTGGGACGGCAGAAGTTAGACTCGACCGACTTCGACAAGGACCAGAACTGCTTACTACCCGGTGGATAGGATGCAAGTTTCGCCCCTATGCGGCTGACATGGTCAAATCTAGCTTTACGCAACACCCTTTTGCATGATTTTGCGGCTAAATTAAATGCTCTCTTTTTGGCCCGGACTCTTCGCACTCGAACCTTGCGATCGCGAGCTTGCACCCAGACTTGGTATGCAGACTGTTTACGGGCTTCAGCATGAGCACAGTCTGCATTGTACCACGGTTGGGCTTTGTGATCGAGCGGTATGTCGGAGAATGGAATGAAATATTCCATTCCCTGCCGAATCACGTCAGCAACCACATCAGCAGAGCAGGAGGGGTCTCCTGAAGAGAAGCATACTTGCCGCCATGGGTAAGATGCAAAGAAGGTACGCATCTCGTCCCAATCTGCCGACTCGTAGCGCCAAACTCGTCTCGTGCCTCTAGGACTGTCATCTGGAGGCGAGTGGCTCGATACGGATTTTACCACACAGTGATCGGATGTACCAAGGGGAGCTGAGACCGATACCGAATGTCTGTGTGGATCAGTTGTCAGCAGCAGGTCAAGGCAGTTGGGCGTATGGTCAGCGATATCCGGTATTCGCGTTGCTTGATCCACCAGCTGAGTGAGATCAAGTGCTAAGGCGAACCTTCGCGCTTCTCTCCCAGCATGGTCAGTTTTCTGGTATGGGAACAGCCACTCCTTGTGGTGGGCATTGAAGTCCCCCAGAAAAACAAGCTCCGCCGTTGGGTATCGCCGAAGTGCAGTGTCCGTCGTCTCAATGAGGTGTTCAATGAGCTCAGTTGTCTCCTGGTCACCGCTGTGCGACCGGTAGACACCGACGTAGATCGATTTTTCTACCCCAGTGTCCACCAGGAGCCACAGCACTGAAAACCCTGACTTTTCAAAGCAACGGAGACGCCTACAGCATAAGTCATCGCGAACGTACGCACAGACCCCTGCGTGCTTTTTGAACTTATGTTCAAGAGTGTAGCCAGGGTAGTTGAGGTACGCCACATCCGACGGTGTTGCTATTTGCGTCTCCGTTAAGAAGAATAGGTGCGGCTTCTCGGTCTCGAGGTGGTGGTGGACCGGATCGAGATTTGAGTGCATACCTCGGATATTAGTGAGGTGCACTTTTAGTGGGAGGAGGAGGAGTTAATTAAAGGTTTAATGTTTTTTTTTTTTGTTTTGCCTATGCGCTAGGAGGGTTAAAGTGCGAGCGGCCAAGTGCGAGTCGGACTCGCGCACGAAGGGTTCCGTACCAAAAAACGCCAAAAAATCACGTTTGTTGAGATACAGCCTGGTGACAGACAGACAGATGGACAGCGGAGTCTTAGTAATAGGGTCCCGTTTTCACCCTTTGGGTATGGAACCCTAAAAATGGTGGTGGGTCACGCAATTGGGAAACATTAAAATAACTGGGCCACCGCATAATAAAGTTTGGGAAACGTTTTTCTAAAGTTTTTCTGTAGCCTTAGCAATAGACATTTTTTTAATTTATTCATAAACGAATTATTTTTAATTCAACCTTCACAATAGTATACATGCTATTACTTTGGGATTTGTCCTTAGAGCATTTAAAAATGCTCTAAGGATTTGTCACAACAATCGTGTTTTGACAAATCCCAAAATAAAATAACAAATATATTTGCGGTAACGTAAAATAAATACTTTTGAATCACGATATTATCAACGTTCTTTAGTTCTTAGCTATCAAATCGAATCCAATCAAAACTGGAGCAGATTGTGGAGCCGATATCAAAACAATTTAGTTGCAAAACTCAAAGAAACCTTTCAACAAAATATAATAATGCCTTTATTTAGAAGGCCGATCGCTGATATTGGAAACAACCAGTTATTTTATTGTACCTATTAGTTTTCATCAAAATGCATTGTCATGATCACATCATGTAGTATTTACATTGTTTGTTTATGTGTGTTTAAAAAGCATTCAATAATAAACATTAATATATTGTATGGAGGTAAAATTATGGCTATAATTATTTTTTTTGTTTACTTTTTAACTTTTTTAAATTAAATGCCCAAACAATAGTTATTTGTTATACAAGAGTGCAAAGTCATTTTTTGCTGCGAGTGCTGACTTTTAAATCACGAACTAGCGAAGTAGTAGTAGAATTGAATCACGAGCGTAGCGTGTGATTCTAATATAGACTACTGAGCACAGTGAGTGATTTAAAGGCACGAGACATCAAAAAATTTGCTCTCGTGTTAAACATACAACTTTTCACCTCTACCAGCGAGAAAAGGTGTTAGAAATTAAAAAAGCACTTTGCCTCACGCTCGCAGCAAAAGTCGATTTTGCTGCGAGTTTTTGGTAAAAAAGCACTTTGCCTCACGCTCGCAGCAAAAGTCGATTTTGCTGCGAGTTTTTACGCGCCAAAAGCACCCTTTTCGTGCTGGAGAGGTGAAAATATAATTTTGCAACCTTGTACAGGGCGAGGTATAAGCGAATTCAAGCAATAGATTCTTCTATCCTTCCCGTTAGTTACCTACCTCTTAAAACGTTACCAAACACATTACCATTTGGAACTAACACATGCACCAATGCTAAAAACTTGAGGAGAGAAAAAATGACCTTTCCTGCGCACACGCTTAGGCGTAGCGGACCACATTCCGGGGGTTCCAGCTAGCGACATTGCACAATTAGCATACTTGCTATGTAGATGAGAGTATTGTCACTGATAGGCTTAACCAATGAATTTTAAATGGAGGCTTGCGATGACAATGCATACTGAAGCTTTGTAGTTTACTATGACACTTGGGAAAGAATTTGTAATCCGTAACTCATATACGGTGCAAAAGTAGTTTTGCTAAAGTTTTTCATAGCGATAACTATCCGTAATTGCAGACAAAATTTAAAACGTTGGAAATTAAAAAACAAAAAATCATATTTTTATATCTCAATGGGTAGAGCTTATGAAACTCAAATTTTATATTAGGTATGTTTCTTGCGTTTGTAAAACACATACTAAGTGCAAATCCTGATTAAATACGATTCGGCGTCTAAATTGATATTAATTGCTACATTTCATACTTACAATAGCAAACTTGAATTGCATTTTACGCGAAAAAATGGAAGGAAGGATATGTGCATAATTGCACTGAAATTGTCTTAACCTTTACTTTTTTAATGTTTACGGAAACAAAGCGCGTAATGAATGTTAAAAGCCAAGAGATACTAATTGGTAACAATATTACAAAGATTTATCGAGACTATCATGTAACAAGTTCTCTTGTTTGGCATTATCTATCAATCAATACATAAAACTATACAGGTTGTGCGTAGGTGTACCTACCTCTATTAAATAAAACCGGCCAAGTGCGTGTCGGGCCACGCGCCGTAGGGTTCCGTAGTTACCTTATACCATACCATATTTAATACCACCTATCATTTTTCGTCTGCAAAAATAACTTTGTTTTTCACGTTGCTATGAATGACAAAGTTATATTTGCGGTTTCGGAAAATGTGATATATCTCTAAAAATTATCACTATATCTCGTTCAAACTAATTTTCGTTGAAAGTATTTATTAGGATCTACAGCATATATTTTTTTTAGATTTTTCACTCTCTTATTTTAAAATTTAAAGGGGGGGACACTCATTTTACCACTTTTTTTTTTATTAATTTTTTTATTGTTTTTTATTACTTTATTTGTATTTTATTACTGTCTGCGCGTTTGTCCTCACTTTCACCTGATGGGAAGTGATAAGGAGGACTAATATGGCGCACGCACAGTCAGTAAATGCCTATTCACTCTGGCTTTAAAGACGCCCAAGTTATATTGTTCGGGGAATACAGACGCAGGGAGGTCATTCCACATCTTAGCTGTTCGAATTAAAAAGTTGGAACCGAAGCGTTTCGTGCGGGTATGTGGAATGTCAACAACATAGGGATGGTAAGCCGCCCTGCGCCTGGTAGTCCGAAGATGAAACGGGAAAGGAGGGATGAGGTTGTGTAACTCCTGAGCACACTCCCCGAAATGTAACCTATAGAAGACCGATAGGCAGGCTACCCATCGTCGGTGCTCTAAACTTTGAAGCCTTCGGTGGACCAGATCATCGTCACCAATCAGCCTCTTAGCTCGACGCTCGATAGAGTCCAAGGCAGCCAACTGGTATTTGGCAGATCCATCCCATAGGTGAGAACAATACTCCATACTCGATCGGACCTGAGCTTGATATAGAGTTAAAAGCTGTCCCGGCGTGAAATACCGTCTCACCCTGGAGAGGGACACCCTGGACACCCACTTTGGCAGTGTATATCTTTCAAACGGTTGACTTTGAGAAAAAATAGTCTTAAGAACCTCAATGTCATTTTTAAAGACCTATCTATAGACACACCGCACGTATACCTTTGATGAAAAAAAAAATTTTCAGATTCAGTACCATGTATGGGGGAGCCCCCCCTTAATCTTTTATTTTTTTCATTTTTATGTACAAACCTTATAGCGGTTCACAGAATACATCTGCCTACCAAGTTTCAACACTCTACAACAGAAACTAGACACAAAACTGAGCAAAGAGACTCTGAAAGAGATAATTAGAAACAAAAAAGAAAGTAAACTATTCATGGAATTTGCAAAATTAGTGGCCGAGAAAGTAATAAATAGGAACAGAGACTGAAAGATAAAATTATACTGTAAAATAGAATATAAGAAATAGAAATAAGATTTTAAAGTACAGAGAATGTACAAAAATGTAATATATATTTAAAAATTTAGCTATTAATATAAATAAGAAATTGCCAATATGGAAATCTCAATGAGAAGAAATTAAGTATAAGTACACTAGAATAAATAAAATAGAAATAAGAAATAGAAATGGAAAGTAAGACAGGAAATAAAATTGTAAAAGTAAGAAACCACAATGAAAGTACATTGTAAACATAAGTAAAAAAAAATGAAACGAAAATTGCCCATAAAGCAAAATAAAACGAAAAAAAAACAAAAGTAAAAAAGAAAATTGGCAAAAAAAGGCCTGCCAAAAAGCGGGGAGCTAAAGCAAAAAAAAAAGTTTCGACTGTGTAATCTTAATAGTTTCGGAATAAAGTGGCTGTGACATACGGACAGACAGACAGACATGACGAAACTATAAGGGTTCCGTTTTTTGCCATTAGGCTACGGAACCCTAAAAACGGCTCAAAAAACATTAAATAGATTTTTACTTAAACCGAATGGATAAAGTAACCAAGATGATGCTTTGGAATCTTTGAATCAAAAAAGCATATAACAACGGAAATGAGATAGATTTTTATTTACTTGGAACAGAAGTACCTATTTACATACAAGATATAATTCAATGTGTATCGCCCTTGAAAGAGCATGCAAATATTTACATGTTCCATTGCATATTCAAAATTACAATCGAGTATAGAAATGTCAGATAAAAATTATCTACGATAAGAAAAACTACGTCAAAATACATTGGTATTTTTGGTAAGCTTAAATTTTCATCAGCATTAAAATATGTTATTTTTTATTAATTAAATACATGTTTCAGAATGTGCACGATTGTAATGTAAGTGGTTACACCATTTAATTACTCAATTAATTTTACGTTTTCTGTAACTAAACACATCACATGAATTTTATTTTAGGTTGAAGTATTGCATAATATGTTCTATTTACATCTAAACTAGTTTAAAGTAAGACGTTTTTTAACGAAATTCGCTGTCAAATTTTGGGTTAAATCTTCAATGAAAAATGCCCTACGCAATTTCAACAGGGTACTTACGCGCAACTTACATAATTAAATCGAAACAAGGTGGCCTCGAAGAAGAAAATTAATTATACACCAAAGTGATCTTTAATTTGTAAGTGAGAAGGTGGTTTTTATAATTATGGACATAGGAATGCAATGTCATGTATCTACTGTACAAAAAAGGTAGTTATTATAATGACGCATGATCTAATTTCTAAGACACTTGTTACATTGCTAAATCAGGTGATCCGATCATGGCAAAACGTTTAAATGTATAATTTATAGTGTTGCCAAGATTGTACTTCTTTGCTTGTAGTTGAGAAATATTTATTGACAATAAAGCATTCGTTTTGTACAGAAAAATGTGAACTGGAATGCCTTGTAGAATATTTATGGTAATCGTTACTATACCGTGACAAAAAATCAAGTAATATAGGTTTGGTATTTTATAAATTCAATAAATATAAACCTACTAAGTAGAAGGAACCACAATTTTTTGTGCTAGAACGAAATCAATAAGAAACGATTGGCAGTCTCAAAATTTTGTTAGTTTAAAAAACAATAGGACCTTTTAGGCTGAGTTGCACCATCTTACTTTAACAATAACAAGCTTGTGTATGTATGTGTAATATATAATTTAGCCAAAAAAGAGGTTGACAGCCAGCATGATGTCCTTTGACAAGTTTGACGTGACAAATAGGTAGCATTATCATTTGACGATAACTTTGACAGTGTTTTGGTGCAACTCACACTAACTGTTTTAAAACAAAAAAGGTTTCTTAAAAGTCTTCATTTGTTAAAATTTAAAGCAAATTATGCAATTTGAGACAACTTAAAATTGCTTTAACAGCTGACATTGACGGCCTGCCGAATCGAACCCGTGTCAAATCAGTGACATATTAGCGTTATTGCCATTCCACACGTCTTCACATTAGTATGCCATTTGGCCGGGATCATTTGAGCAATGTCTGCCCTAGTTGTTTTTACGCAACGCAAAAACAATGCTTAGTATTCGAAGTGGCTTGTTTGTGAAGGCTGAACTTTAATGTATGATGATTGGAAAACAACTCATTGGAATTTTGACAACTGTTTATGACATTGTTATAACCAGACGTCTATTGTATAGTAGCAACCTTGTTGATTTCAAATCCTACAGCTAGGAACAGTGTTTGTGTGATGAGCATTAAGCATTTTGTTTCCGAGTTTTTTTTATCCACAACGCTTGGCCTTCACCTCTGACGATAAGGCTGAAAGTGGAACTGCACTACACCCGGAATCATTATCATTGAGGAACTGGCTATCTTACCTCTAGGTGCCGGAACACAACAAATTGTTGTTATAGCGTCAGACTTAGGTAAGATGGTGGTAGCTAACCAGGGGCACTCTGCGACACCGCGTAACTATATTGATATGAAGTTCATGTAAATGTTGACACTTAAAGTCTCTACCTTTTATGACTTTTTTGTTGATTTGTTTGATTTTTTTACAATGAAGCTGGTCTCGTTATTACGGACGTCGTTAAAAAGAAAAAAAAAGAAAAAAAAAAACATCAAAATAGGGAAACAAAAAACATTAAAATGTCAACATTTACATGAACTTTATATTAATGTTCTTACGCGGTAAGGGGGCAGATGGACTTGAAAAAAGCCCTACCACCAACCAAACCCAGTACAAATTGCACCCCCTCCTGGGAATCGAATCCGGGCCCCTGCGTCTTACAAGGGTGGGCTAACCACTAGAATACAGAGGCGATTTATCGATTTTATTATTTTTTATTTAATTCTTAATGCACATTGTACATAGGCGGACTTAATGCCTTTGGCATTTTCTACCATTTAAGTCATTGATTTATATTCATATTGATGTATTTTAAAAATTTTTATTCACAGTACTTGTAAAGCTGTGCTTTTTTCGGAACTTAACGATTGGTCAAAGAATACTAACTATTGGTATTGTCAAAGTTATTACGTAGGTACTAAAGTACTCGTATATTAAATTAGAATAAAACATTTGTATAGATAGGTACCTACTTAAAAACTTAAAGGAAAACAAGTCTCTACATTCACAAATCTTAAATAATTAAAAATAAGTTACTAAATATATGTCTTGAGAACAATGCTTAAATGCGGATTTCATATCATATTTATATGATAAGCTCAAAAGTAAATATATACCAAACAATTTCGTAATAATAAACTGTGTTTTATCCACGTTAAGGTAAATTGAATTCGAGCGAAACGAGCTAAGAGTATTATATATGACTATTACACCTGCCAAGATTATCTAAATATGTTTATTAGAATTGTATAATTATATTTGTTACATTTTGTGTTTTATTTTATGAAAATGACACACGTTTATAATTTTAGAAGTTTAAATAATATTGAAGTAACAACTTTACTGCTATAAAACCACAACTACTTTTAGTAGAAGTAACTTTGGTTAGCTTTAAGTATTGTCACAGGTATTGTCTTAAGTCTAAAAGTTACTACACGAACATTACGTACTTTAGTACCGATAACATTTTGACTCTTTCACGGGTTGTGTACGTAGAAATGCGAGGTTTGCTTTGTTTCAGTTTAGGATCCCAATACCCTACCTAATTTCTAATTCATGTAGTCAGCCACCCCAAGTTATCAAGATCCCGGAACAAAATGTAGTCTAGATTAATAATGGCTAGGCCCAGTTATGTAACCGGAATGCGCCGGGCACGGGCGGCCTATAGACAGGTAGCGGGCGTGGCCGTTGCGACAGTGGGCCAACGGACTGACTCAAACATTTGCCTGAATTAACCTGAATTGAAAAAACTTCTGAGATAATTTGAAAAAGTTGAGAAATTATTTATTACTTTACGTGTTAAGTATAGGATGTAAGGAAGAAGGATGCTGCGATAGCTAAGCAGTACCCAAATAAATTATAAGATAATACAAGCCAGATGGTTATTATTCAATTTAACCGCCTCTGTGGTGCAGTGGTTCGCCCTCTCGTGTAAAACGCAGGGGTCGTGGCGAGTTCGATTCCCAGGAAGTACAATTTCTACTCGGTTTGGTTGATTGTAGGGCTTATTTCAAGTCCGCCTGGCTATCTACCTAAGTCTTATCATCTAAATCTGTCACTCAGGTACCTTAACAACAATTAAAAAAAAATGTGTTCCGGCATTTTGAGGTAAGATAGCCAGTTCCTCAGTGATGAGGATTCCGGCTGTAGTGCGCTTCCACCTTATCGTCACTTAACATCAGGTGAGCTGAAGGTCATGCACTATCCCATTGTGCTTATAAAAAAATACATATTGACATGACAGGACAATTTGATGACATGCAAAATAATGAATTTGAGTAATATTTGAGAAATTTATATGACTTTCTAACAATAAAATCATTTTTTAAATCAATTGTTATCTGTTACTTTTAAATATTAACGATAATAGAAGTGCTCCTATGTAATACAAGATTTTTTATTAACTTGTAATTACCTATAACAAGTAGGTATTGTTTCATAAAACTTTCATTTGTTTAAATTTTGAAGAAGTTATGGTTAGTTGCGTGTGAACTTTTGTTTTAAGTAAACATCAAAACATTAACATAAACCCATATTCAGTAATTAGGTACTCAAACAAAACACCATTACACACAAATTAACGTTACCCATGTGAAGACATCAGAATAATAGAACTTCTGACAAATTAGTCGTGTAATCTGTAATAACATCTACTTGTACCATTGTTAACGAGCCTAAACAGACTCTAAGTAGTTGTAATAGAGCGGAAATTTTAATTGAAATGAGTTGTTCTACAAACCGGTCAATTGCAAAGTTATGGAATATAGAGCTGTGACGACATCGTTCTGTATGGTAAACATAAGGTGCGAGCACTGTTGCAAGTTCATGCGAAATGTGTTTAACAAGATATCGTTCCACGACGCTTATTTTAAAAACTACTGTATTGGTAAAGAAGGCATTAAAACACTTGATAACTTTTCTTTACTTACAATTTTAAGTGAATAATTTCAGATTTGGTCGACAATTCGATACATTTTGGATGCAAAGTTACAAAAAAATAAGTAAACATTTTAAAACAGTGTCACTGACATACTTTTCACATAGAAAAGCAAGTTATCAACACCATACTGCTGAATGAGCCAGTGTTATTGGATATCTTAAATAACTTCGAAGTAATGTTAGTACACAAAGGCCCTATTCTCGGCAATGGACAAAGACAAGTTTTTGTTAGATATCTATTATAAAAAAACAACTATCACAAAACGGAGAATGTCATTTATTTTTACCATTAATTATGTAGCCATTGTTAATGATTCATTAGCTTTTTTATGTATCTTCTCACTATTATTTAACCCCTTCGTTTATTAACAGTTTAATAATCTTTGTCTTTCCGCACATAAGTATACACACGTAATATGTAGGGCGGGCGGATTTCATACTCGAAAGCCTACAGCGTATTTCACAATGAATATAATTAAAAAACACTCATTATTTATTTTAGTTTTCTAATAAATACATTTAAACTTGCGTTAAGTAACTAAATGTAATAAAATAAGTGTTAGAAAAACAAAAAAGAAACAACTTGCGATTTAAAATGCGCATCACTATTGAAATCAATCTCAAGGATCTTTTCAGAACACAAACTGAAAATACTGACCTTCAAAATAAACATGGCGGCGATTGATCCGGGCTGTCAAATTTTCCCGCTTTTTCCGCACGAGTAATGGCGTCCGTCAGCAACACACGTCTGTTGGCGCGCGCGCCGAGCATGTATTTATAATGTCGCGTTTACTCGCCGGCCAGTAATATTGTTATGCGGAGCGGGTCCTAGTGGTTTTGTAACAAGACACCCCTAGGTTCCGATGACTATTTAGTTGATTAACCCTTAAGGTGTCAATATTTCGATATTTTCTCTGCTTTTTTTCTCTTTACTAAATTTTATGAGATTATAACAATAAAACTCACTCCTAATGCTAAATATCATTACAACGTACAGTAGTTCCAGAAAGAATGTCTAGAACAACTGCTGGTCCTAAGTCTATAAAATGGGTTCTAATACTTTAATCTAACTTGAACCACGAAACTTTTAAAGATTTTTCCCATTCAGGACGACTTTTAGCACCAAATACAATGCGATAAAATTGACAACAGACAGTGATCCGCTGCAACTTCACTCAAGAATGTATGTCAGAGAGTAAATTTTACAGATTAAAAACAATTAAATAAAAAAAAAATTAAAAACACGATTACCTTGTCAAAAACGAACTAAAATGTTTATAACAAGTGTCATTGGAGTTGTGGGACCGTTTTGTGGAACAATTTTTAATAAAAGAGGTCCCCCGACTTCAATGACACTTGTTATTTAACTTTTTAGTTCGTTTTTGGAGGGCAGTAGTGTTTTTAATATTTTTTTAATGTATTTATTTTTATTTCACACATTTTAGTGACAAATTATATAGTTTTGAAATGTGCTCATTACCTAAGGCCTTTCATTTGATGACCATTTTGTAATAATTGAAGAAAAACTATTTTTTTCACATTTGAAAATGGTATCGTACAGTCGCTATATTGACTTTTTTTCAAAAAAATATAGCCAGTGTCACTTGGAATGATGTAAGGATCTAACAATACCATACATCCAAATCCGTTGAGCCACTTTGAAAGTTATCCTTACTAATCCTACTAATATTATAAATGTGAAAGTTTGTGGGTTTGGATGTTTGTTCCTCAATCACGCAAAAACTACAGAACGGATTTGGTTGAAATTTGGCACGCAGATAGTAGATAGCCTAGAATAAAACATAGGATACTTTTTATCCCGATATTCCCACGGGAACGGGAACCACGCGGGTGAAACCGCGGGCGGCCGCTAGTATTATAAATGCGAAAGTCCGTTTGTTTATTTGTTTGTTTGTTACTCCTTCACGTCTTAACTACTGAACCAATTATCATGAAATTTTGCACACACGTTGTCAGGGGTACAGAAAAGGACATAGGGTACATTTTATCCCGAAAAAAAGGAACTGTTCCCGAGGGATAGACAAAATACTATCCACGCAGACGAAGTCGCGGGCGGCCGCTAATGGTGGAATAAAGAAACTCACATACCCACAAACATACATGAACCCTGAAGCTGAACACATATAGGTACACTCCTTTTTAGGCAGTCGTGTAAAAATACATCATTTTGTAGGTACCTACCGCAAGCGCTCTGAATCTGGTCACTTCTGTTGTAGGTACTTACCTACATTGTTAAATTAATCTCATTATACCTACCTGACAGATTCTTAATCTGTGTTCTTAAAATCTAATGAATTAAAACCCCTTCGTACCACCACGGTACTACAAAGTATCCAAATAAATTAAGATTACCAAGGATGAGAACAAAACTCAGATCAAGGAGCTGTTATTCCATGGTTATCAAAATATTTAACAAGATTCCTGATAACATTAGAGATCTGCCTTTTAATCAATCCAAATCTATATTAAAGACAAATGGCTAGCGAAAAACTGTTTTTATACGATGACTGATTTTTTTTATTTTAAATGCTTATAATTTTATAAATCTATAAGAATTTACAAGTCAAATTCTTATAGATTTATAAAATAATACTAAATTTTGAATGATATTAATGTTGACATACTATATTTTCCACTATTATATTTTGCATGCCAGCTCCTGGTGAATGTGATGTGACTATATAAAAAATATTAAGACCCTTATGTACCGCATTCTAGCAAATAAATTCTTGATTCTTGATTCACGAGAAGGTAAGTTTGTCACAAAAAAACACACATCCCAAATGACAATAGAACTCGCATCCAACATGAACCTACAACTTTTCGTTTGCAAACGTGGCCAGTGTATAATTAAATAACATTTTTCTCGATTATCCTTCTAAATCTACTTGATACCATGTTAGATTTATAAAGTAGTGTTTAGTTAAAATGGAGTAGGCTAACTGTTTCTTTCCTATTTGCTCAATAGAGCTTTCGCAACTGTCCTCCTAATTGATTAATATAAACGAAGCGAGTAGGTGAGTGTCAATCAATTGTGTCATCCAAGGAGTAAATGCGGTTATCCATCCTAAACCATTCTAATATTTTAAACTGGTTACAATTTAATTAAAATGTATAATTTGAAAGTAAATCTGACTGTTACCTTTTCATGCTTACCACTGAACTAATTTTGATGAATTTTAGTAGAGATATATTGGACTGTGAGGCTATACTCATCCTATATGTCTATAATACAAGGGCTATCTTTTGTCGCGACAATTAATACTGAAGGGAATGTAATAGTTACCTGCCCCCGTATTATGACCTCTTATTTCCTGGCAGTTTTCTGACTGGTTATCAATCTATCTCTTTTATTTGCTATACAGCAAGAAAGAGATGTAACTATAGCAATTCATAAACCTGGCAAGTTTTAAGAGGTTGTAATACCCCCCTGTCCTGCTTAAATAAAGTTCGTAAGGGATTACTTATTATTACTTACTTAGGGGATTCCTTAGATGAGGAGATAAAGGATACTTGATTCCCGAAATTTCTACGTGAAATGTAAATGAAAAGGCAAAAACTACTTAATTAAAATCTTAATCTAACGTAAAACAATTAACTCAAATTAAATAAAGTTACAAACGTTTAAAGATAGTCCTATGCGTGCATCAAATCAAAACAGATCTACGATCTTCTGTGTGTCAATATACTTGAATGTTATTAATAGGTATTTAAATGTTTGAATGCCTGCAATTTTTCAAATCTAGTTTTGCATAGTCACTTTAATATTTCACGCGAGCCAGACAATGCAAATGCAATGCAATAAACCTGGCACAACGATATCGCTCCGAGGTTCTCTCGACACCTACGCACATTCGCACATAATCAAAACACGCTACGACGCTACGAGGTCAAAATAGTATTAATGTAGATTATGCCGGTCTCGGGCGCGGTCAAAAGGAGGGGGGGGGGTCACAGGGGACATGACCCCCCCCCCCCCCCCCCCCCATTGAAAAATCTTCTAAAAATTTGCAAAATAAAAGAAGTTATTGTACTTATTGTTAATAGTGACCCCCTCCAAAATTTCAGTCATACATAATAACAGCAAAAGGTTTCATGCTGGTTATACACTTACCCCCTTACTAATAAAGATTGAATAGCAGATGTTTAGTTACACAATGGTTACTCTCTGTCAAACTATTTGAATTTGACATTAAGAAGAAAGTGACAAAACACTGTGTAACTATGCAGCTGCTATACAATCTTTATTAGTAAGGGGGTTTGTTTAGATTAGTCATCTAATATCTAACTATAGTTGATCCGACAGGTGTTGCAATTTTAATAATTTGTGTGACCGTCTCGTGAATTTAGTTTGCCTAATATTAAATTCCTCTCGTTTTTTTCCTGATAGGTACCTACTTTTTCCATGACCATAAACAGAACAATAAATAATTTCGCATAAGTAGGAGATTAAAAGAAGAGGAATGAAATAGGGATGTTGACTTATGAATAAAATAACGAAATACTAATAAAAATCGTAAACATATCAAACTTTTGGAATAGCTTGTATACCTCTTGGTTTTATATATTGCGTATCATTTGTTTTATGACCCTTCAAAGTTGGGTGGACAAGTCCATTTAAAAAGTATAAAATTTGTTAAAATAAATAATACATTTAATTAGTCCGTAAAATTTATAGCAAATTTGTAAAGGAACCATTTTGATAAACACTATATTTAATATAGCTGCCGAACAAATTTCCTACGCGTTGCCTACAACGTAGGAAGGCGTGACGTCATAACTTGGTAGCCGTTAGTATGAAGCGTTTTCGGGTGAGTCCAATTTTGTGCATTTCAAACTGTGATACCTCGGGCAGTTTTCATGCTAGCGTAATAATTCTTATACAAATGTTTCTTTTTTTTAGGGGTAATAATTTATGTAACATAAAATAAAAAAATAGTCAACATGCCTATTAAATGAAATAAATACTTTTTATATATTTATTAAGTAATTTTTATTCAATTGAATCGTCCAATTACTTTTAACAGGTAAGTAGTAAATAGCCGTAGTAGCCGTTTGGGACGTCTTTTTTAGCTGAGAACACAGAATAGATAGGTATTAGTAATACAGATATTACTATACTACAGACGGAAAAGGTTTAACTAACCTATTAATATTTTATGTAAAAATCTTATTCGAAGATGTGTATCCTACTGACTTAGATAGGTAATAATAGGTTAGCTTAATTTTGCTAATATAATGCAAATGGCTTTATAAAACAAGCTCGCAATTAATTAAATTTGGTTATTTAAGTTGTTACTTGAAATATTCGTGACGAAACGACTGTATGTACTTAAACCTACATTATAATTCTTTTGAAATGATACTAACTTAGAAAAATTTACACAGCATTAAGTACCTACCTATTATTTTTAAAGAGGTTTTATGCCGCTAAAATTTCATATTCATTTTTGAAATAAATAAATGTGTAAGTCCTTAATTAAGTCAAACTAATATTTATTATTATAATTATTCATAATTCACAATATTTTGTTATAAAATATTAAAATATTTACATTATAACACTTAAAATTATAATTTTGAAGTAGGTTGATGTTCACTCACCCCTTTGTTCGCAAAATATTCTTGCATTGGGCGTGTGAGAAAAAAAAAAACAAAAAAAAACCAACGCGCCTTTTCCCATTATAGTCATATTTTGGTTTTGGCGTATTTGTAAATTACTTTTCAACACACTTGCTCGTAAAGTGAGCCCTAATACATCGCTTTTAGGGCCATAAACCGAGCTATAACAAACGCGTGCAATAATATATAAAACACTAGGTTGTTATAGAATTATCCCTACAAAGTTAAATTAGTACCTTACTGCAAGTTCTATGCGAGTAAACAGAGCATTCTCAATTTAACTGGGTTATACAGTTATTTTTTTTAGTAACAACAAAGAGGTTTTATGCCGCTGAAAGTTCATATTCATTTTTGAAATAAATAAATGTGTAAGTCTTTAATTAAGTCAAACAAATATTTATTATTATAATATTATTCATAATTCATAATATTTTGTTATAAAATATTTGCATTTTATCACTAAAAATTATAGTTTTGAAGTAGGCTGTATGCTCACTCACCCCTTTGTTTGCAAAATATTCTTGCATTGGGCGTGTGAAAAAAACAAAAAAAACTTACGCGCCTTTTCCCATAATTGTCATATTTTGTTTTTGTCGTATTTGTTTCTGTGTGGTAAATTACTTTGCATTTTCCTCGCAAATGTGTTGAAAAACGTCGTATGAAACTCGTAAGCTTTTACTCATTGCACACTCGGCTGAGTTACGCCCTCGCCTGCGGCTCGGGCTGCAACCCACAGCCTTGTGTGCAATGACCAACCTAAGCTAACTTGTCTCATAATGTACTATTGTGTTTTCCTCGCAAATATGTTGAAAAACGTCATATGAAACTCGTGAGCTTTTGCTCATTGCACACTCGGCTGAGTTACGCCCTTGCCTGCTGCGCCTCGGGCTGCAACCCACAGCCTTGTGTGCAATGAGCAACCTAAGCTAACTTGTCTCATAATGTACTATATATTGGTAGGTACTTACCTATTTGGTAGGTAAGGTATTCTTATAAATTGTCTTCTTGTTTTCTATCCGTTAGTTAGTCTCCAAGTTAGTACAAGTTCTGCTAATTGGTGTGATTGTCGAATTTTTTTATTAGGTAGTACCTACTTATTACTTATTATAATCTTTTAGTTTAAATTAGGTAGTTAGAGAATTAGAACACGAACCATATCGAGTAGGTACATCTCAGATAACCAGTTATCTGGCCATGGCTATCTCCGAGGAACAAGGGTAGATAGGTAGGTACTTACAGAAATCTGGAGTCGAACCCGGAACCTCCGATATTCTCGACGAACTACCTAATCTATATATCATTCGTATGACGTGTCATCGGGTCAAAGTATTTTCATACAGCCTGTTTTCCAGCGTTTATAGTGTTTACTTGTTCCAAGTGGTTTAGCCCGCGGCAAGGCTAAATTTTATACCTGACTATACCACCCATGTGTAATAATATTATTACCTGCCTTTATGAACCTGTTTTGTTTTATTATAGGAAATAAACCTCAGCCTGATTTGAGATGGCAATACTTAAGAGTGTAGTGCTAGTTGTTTTTATTTCTTCCATCTTTTCCGAACCTTACGTATCTCGTTCATCTCCATTTAGTCTGGAATAAATTATACCTACCTATGCAGTGGCGAAGGGTTCATATAAGCCGATTCCGCCGATTCCGATTTTAGAAACCCCACTGATCCACTATGCACATCATAACATTAATGTAGAACGGCTTACTCTTGCCATGATTTCACCCCTCACCACTACAACCAGTGTTGTTCCTGGCAAATTTAGGATTGCCGTATTCACACTCAAAAATTGCCGTAAAACGCCAAAAATTCTAAATAATTGCCGTATTTTTGAAAATTACACCAATTTTGACAATTAAAATTGCCGTATTTGTATGGACAGCGTTATAAAATGGTGCCGTATCTCGACTCAAATTCGATCGGGATTACCGTAGAATACGGCAATTGCCGTATCAAGAACAACACTGACTACAACTGTGCCATTTGAATTTCTGTCCTATAACCCGGCGGTTCCCGAATTTAGCAACGGAACCCTTTTTGGTTCACCGTTTTTGGGCGGAACCCTAGCTCAAGTAAGAAGTAAACTAACCAAGGTTGCCACCTTTAGGAACAGAAAATAGGACAAGGGAAGGCGGCGAGCGCGAAGCGCGAAACGCGAGAAATTTTTGGGTCTATTTTCTAAATATACGTTGAAATCATTAGTACTGGCAGTAAAACTACTGTAGAAACTAGTAACTATTGATCGTGTGATATCATTAAAAATCGGGACCAAACTAATGGATCGCGGGACGCGGTATAATATCATCCAAATCGGGACTGTCCCGGCAGAATCGGGACGGGTGGCAACCCTAAAACTGAGTGTAACATTGGTATTTTTACGTGAAATCACACCATACTGAGGCTTTTCGACTTGGTGTTCACATCTTGTAAGTTAGCTTGACTTTAAAAGAAGGACTTTTAAGACATAAAATATTTATTTAGTTAGAACAAAAAGATAAGTATATTTATTATTATCTTGATGTTATGTTATAATGTTATAATCTTGTTCAATAATTCATTAAATTTTTACCATAATGTTTTAAATGTATAAATTCACTTTTACTTTTTAGTTTTTAGATAATTGATTATTAAACTATGTAGGTATTGCTAGCTTTAACTATAGCTATTTAACTTGATGCAGGCGCGGTCCGAGGGGGGGGGGGTCACAGGGGACATGACCCCCCCAAAATCGTACACGCCACATAGAAAAAGCTTCTAAAAATTTACAGAAAAGCATTATTATTATTAGTGACCCCCCCCCCCCCCCCCCAAATTTCAGGCTGCGACCGCGCCTGACTTGAGGAATGTATTTTAATATTGATTTAATTTAAAATAGATTTTAATGCTAATGTCGTGTCACCTGTAAAGGTGTATGCATCAGATCCTGTATCTAATATGTATTTTTTTTTTAATTGTGTTAATGTATGCGCTGTTGGTGTCCTTTTATAAATTAATTAATTAATTAATAAACTCTTGAATTTTCGCGGAACCCCTGAGAGCCTCTCACGAAACCCCAGGGTTCCGCGGAACCCCATTCGGGAACCGCTGCATAACCAATGATATTAGAGTTTTTAAACCTATAACCATGATAGAAAAAAAAGATAGGTAATATCCTTTTTTATATTGCTTTCGGGTTCGATTCAATTGGGAAACGAGCTTTCCTTATGAGATACCCAGTGGCGGCCTTAGGGGGTGGCGAACCGGGCAATCGCCCGGGGCCTCGCTCTTGCAGGGGCCTCGCGCAACAACCCAAGTAAATTTAAAAAAATATAGATTATACGTAATATCAATAGAAATAAAAGAACCAGTTAAAAGTTTCTTTATCATATTGCCACACAAAATTGCAAAAAAATATGTCTTGTTCGGAATTCGTAAGTGAATATAAAAATGACGCGGAATGAATGAGAGAAACCCGTAGCAATACAAAATATGCATGGAAACAGTCACAATAAAAATAAAACATTAAATCAAACGTATCTTTTTTTCTCTTCAGCTAAGCTAGGTAGTTCTCATTTTTATTTTACTCTTACTTGCTGACCCGCCCGTTTGTTTTTATAGATTTTGAGTATTTTAATTACAAACTTCCACATACATTCAACATGTCCTTCATTAGCCAGTTACCAGTCTCTAAGTTTCTACAGTGGTTTTACTGCCAGTTTTAATGATTTCAACGTACATTTAGAAAATAGACTCAAAAATTTCGCGCATTTTTCGGTTCTTGTCCGTAACAAACCCTAGGCCTCGCAAAGACCCTGCCGCCCGGAGCCTCGCAATGGGTAAGGCCGCCACTGGAGATACCTACAACTTGGGACCAGCAATATGCCGTCATCTAATGATATGTACGGGGGCAGTTTGATATGTCCGTGACTTTAAGGTTGAATACAATATTTTTTCATAATTCAATTTTCCTGTCTTAATTTAGAACTCTTTGCTGAGCTTATGCTGTTGCATTTTTTAAATTGGCGCGAAATAAAAAAAAAATGGAAGGATTTATGCAAGTGAGGTCGGGATATTCTTTTATAACGGAGAAAAACGAATTTTGCGTATTGATAAAATACTACTTTTTACGTGGTAAAACCATTAAGCAGACGGAGGATAAACTGAAAAAATATTATGGGGACTCTGCTCCATCTCATGGAATGGTTCATAAGTGGTTTACTGAATTTCGTTGTGGTCGTACCACCACAACTGTCGCCGACGGCCCAGGAAGGCCGATTGAGGTCACCACTGAAGATATTGTTAGCAAATCCACGACATTGTTATGGCAGACCGTCAAGTGAAGATACGCGAGATAGCTGATGCTATTCACATCTCTACCGAAACCTTTTTGCAAGATGGGTGCCGCGTTTGCTGACAGTCGGCCAAAAACGAACTCGTGTAACAACTTCTAAACAATGCTAGGTTTGTATAACCGCAATCCAAGTGTTTTTTTTCGTCGGTACGTAACACTTGACGAAACGTGGGTCCACCATATACGCCAAAGACGAAGCAACAGTCAAAACAGTGGACTTCTACCAGTGAACGTGCCACGGAGAAGGCAAAAACTGTTTGTTCGGCTGGTAAAGAGACGGCCACTGTCTTTTAGGACAGCAAAGGTGTTATTTGCATCGATTTTTTGGAGAAAGGCAAGACAATTACCAGAGCTTACCATGTTGCTTTGTTGGATAGATTCAATATAGAGCTGCTGAAGAAAAGACCGCATCTAGCAAAGAAAAAAGTTTTATTTCATCACGACAATGCTCCGTCCTACTCGTCGGCAACCGCAACATCAAAACTTGTGGAATTGCGATACGACCTATTGCCACACCCCCCGTTTTCACCAGATTTGGCCCCGTGTGACTTTTTCCTCTTCCCAAACATGAAGAAATGGCTTGGTGGATAAAGATTTTCATCCTATGAAGAAGTGATAGCTAAAACAGGAGTGGGGTAAGTCGGCCACAAAATATCTGATCCATGACCGAGTTTCCTACTGTAAAATTTTGATGTAGGCTTTTCGGGCAAACATTCTATTTCAGGGTCCGAGTTCACTTCATTCACAATTTAGTAGTAGCCAATTCGGCCCATGTTTTTTTTAACTTACTGAAATAATACAAACAAGCGATCATCTGATGTAATTCATTTTTAATTTGATATTAACAATTTTATTATTATTATTATTATTATTAATTGACAGGCAAGCAGTTGAGACAACTGATAAGAGCCTGTATCCAGTTATATCATGGTTTGAGTTTATCTTTCATTAGTCCTTAAACATTTGTCCAATCTATTCTTAAACTGATTCGTATTCTGTGCAGATATTACTTCTTCTGGCAACTTGTTCCAAGCTTCAACTACTCTATTATTAAAGAAATGTTTATGTGGATTGTTTCCTGATAGTGCCTCTGATAATTTGAGATGATGGCCTCGTAGGTTAATGTTTCGTGAGTACTGGAATAGTTGTTTATCAAAATTCTCGATGTCATAGTGTCCATGCAAGATTTTATATGTTTCTATTAAGTCCCCACGTTCCCTGCGTTCCTTTAAAGTTGTGAGTTTCAGTGATTCCAGTCTTTCTTCATATGGTTTATTCTTCAAGGCTTTCGGGACTTTGGAGAACCTACGTTAAACTTTTTCTAGTAATTGAATATCTTTCTTGAAGTATGGGCTCCAGATTTGAAAAGCGTATTCTAAAATCGGCCTTACATAGGTTTTGTATATTTTCAGCATAATTTCAGGTGTTAAGTACCCGAAAGCTTTTCGGATGAGGTAAATGAAACTATTAGCCTTTTTGGTCACAGTGGTGATATAATGTTCCCATTTTAGATCATTAGCAACATGTACTCCCAAGTCTACCTGTACCTCTACTGGTCGTAGTGGAACACCATTGACTTCATAGGGGTTGCGGGGATTCCGATTCCCAATGTGGAGAACTGTGCATTTGTCTATGTTGAGGTTAATAAGCCATTCCTTTGACCAACAAGGATATTCACTAAACTTTATCTTTAGAACTTATTTTTTTTAAATCTTGCAAAAAATGTAGCTACTAATGTTACTTACCTGTATTGTTTGTCATCTAAACTTGTAAGTAAACAAAATAAATGTCCACTCTTTAAAACTTACAGTTTGTAATCAAATACCTCACACAAATTATTATATTTAATTTAATCACAAAACTACACAGAACAGTTACAAGCAAAGTAAAATTTATAAGGAATTCACTTTTATATAAGAGATTAACAGCCTCACATTGAATACCACACACATAAAATGGCGGCACATTTTTTTATTTAATATTATAAATAACTAAGACTCTATGAAAGTAGCCAGTAGGTAATTTCAGCACGTTTTATTCATGTGGTGCGCGCTTGTTCCAAATTCAAAATATCGTTGGAACAGATTAAAAACTGTCATTTTACTATTGTACTATTTATTTCGTAGTTTTATTTTTCTTGTTAAAATTGTTTATATCAAATTGAAAATGAATTACATCAGATGATCGCTTGTTTGTATTATTTCAGTAAGTTAAAAAAAACATGGGCCGAATTTGCTACTACTAAATTGTGAATGAAGTGAACTCGGACCCTGAAATAGAATGTTTGCCCGAAAAGCCTACATCAAAATTTTACAGTAGGAAACTCGGTCACGGATCAGATATTTTGTGGCCGACTTACCCCCTAAGCCCTATTTTTCAGGGTTTGATAAAAACTATTTTTTGGATGGGTTGAAGAAGTTGGAACATCGTTGGTCGAAGTGTATAGAGCTGAAAGGAGATTATGTAGAAAAATAAAACAAAATATTCTTTAAAAAAATTTTTCTTCTTCACAAAGTCACGGACTTATCAAACCACCCTCGTATATCCACATTGCGAGCCAATTGCCGTGCAAGTGCAACTTACTGCGGCATTATTATAGGTAGGGAGGGACACCATTGTTACCAATACTACAGAATAAATAAATAGTATTATAGATAGTTTTCCACTTATTCGTTGAAATAAGTAATGTGCAAGGGTTCATAATTCCCCAGCGCGCAAGGTCAGCGAGAGTGTTTCCGCGTGTTTGTCATCGGCACCGACTGCTGGCCGGCTTGCTTAGCTGACTCATCGCGGAAACTGGTGTAGGAATGTCGTGTAGATCAATTTTATAAACCTTTCCCTTGTACTGTTCCTTTATTTTAACCGACTTCAAAAAAAAGGAGGTTCTCAGTTTGACCTGTATGTATGTATGTATGTATGTTTGTCCGCGATTATCTCGCGTTTGGCTGAACCGATTTTGATACGGTTTTCAGAAAAGTATTTGTTACACTTAAGAGAAAATTTAGTGTTTTAACCGACTTCAAAAAAAGAAGGATCTGAATTTGACTCCTATGTATGTATGTTTGACCGCAATTATTCGCGTTTAGCTGAACCAATTTTGATGCGGTTTTCATTTAGCACTGAATTATACGTAGGTACTATTGACAACACTTCCGCTTTACCACTCTTAAGGTAAAAATCGCTTACATGCCGTGTTTCAGCCATTTAGAAAAAAATTCAAAAACAGACGCGCGATGTCTACTGAAAAATGTCACGGCCACTAGTTACCAAGTTGGGAGGTGACCCCAAGAATCTTATATTCATATTGGTGACCCCTTTGTAAAAATGGTACTGCATCTCCTGTCAAACCCAGTTACGGTCAACGTTACCTTGTCGCCTACTGGGGGATATTGGAAAATAAAGTATGAACGGTCTTGTCCCGTTGTGGACAACGGGAAAAGAGTGATGGACCACTGGGAGATATTAGGAAGAAAAGAATAGAGAAAAAGCTTTTCCCCGATATCCCCCAATAGGGAACAAAGTGGGGGGCAACGGGAATAGGCCCTAACAACTATAAGTACGATTATAGCTTTACAGATTTTTGAAACCCAATAATAAGGATGTAGGTAGTTGTGGATCATTTAACTGTAAGTAAATCGATATAAAGAATTTACGATAGATTATACTTATTACCATAAACATAAACTTAATATTCCATCCATTTTCTAAGTCTATGCTTAATACTTACACTCGACGTCAGAAAATCGCACTTCTTCGAAAATAAGTTTAGACTTGGCCGCCTGCTATTTCTAACAAACGTTTTATTGTGTAAATGTTAGGTAATATCTATTTATTGGAAGTACATTTAATGAGCTTTCAATTAATAATTGTTTGATTTAATTAACATAAGCTGTGATAACAGTTACCATAATTAAACGCTTAAAGCGTTATTGCTTGCGCCGCCATAAAAGTGAAATAAAAGGGGTCAGTTCAGGAAATGCGGGTAAATTCGCTATCGAGATGATGAAGAAAACACACTTCAACAGTTCAATTAAAAAAAAGAATACCCAAGATGGATACTATTGCCCATGAAGTTGCTCAAATATTACAAAAAAAATCGGTTGGCACTCCGGGAGTGCCGGCAGAAGTGAAAACTTGAATATTAACGTTGTGCATTTTTGATATTATGAAATTAGCGGCAAAGGATTAAAATTATTTCTTTCCTATCATCTAGTCCCACTAGGTCATGTCCTCATTAGGTCATGTTGTCATTTTGTTAGAATGAATCAAAAGAAAACCAAGAAGAAATTAAAAACATAAAATAAAGAAAAAGCAACTTCTTTACATATTTTCAAATTTTATCAAAAAAATGTAATATTCAATCAAAAGTACCAGGGCAACATAACTTACGAGGAGTTATTTTGATTTCGTACCGCGAAGATATGTCTTAATGGGTAAGGCCGACTAACTTTGCCGATTTCGTATGATTGACAATGTCCGCAAGTTTGAATAAATAAATAAAAAAAATGGTAACGATTTTTTATGAACTAGTTATTGTCATAATTAAGTCACATTTTCACTCTAAAAATAAAAATAAATAAAGTTAGTACAATGTATTTACTCAGTTAAATTAATATATTTTTTAAAACACTGCGTTTTGGTTCCATACAAAATTTGAGTGTCTCCATGAGACCTTGCATCGGATATTGTTGATTCATTTGGATTCTAAGTCAAAAATACACAAATTATTGTGTTTTCATAATAGTGTAACGTATAAATATAGGAAAAGTATTAGGATTTAGTAATTTTTATTATATTTTAAAATTAATTCACTGCAAATAAAATGTGTCTCCATATATTTTGCGTCCGTTACATTTTTCATCCGTTACCGTTTTCGGCAGATTTCACTTTAAAAACTGGCAATATTTACTTTTTTTTAAGAAGCGCCAACACTGCTTTGGTTGACATTTATGTTATCAGCTCTATTCCACCATTTTGTTTGAAGAAAAGTGTTGAACGACTTTGTGTTCGCAGCGTGTCAAACTAATATTTTCGTCAAAAAAGCTGTTTTTCGTTAAAATAAGTGAATGTTCTATAAAAATTTTCTTTAAAAAGAGTGGCTAATGGTTAGTTACAGAGGATTTGTGCAAGAAATTAGGTAAAATACAAAATAATTAAAAGTGAGGTGAGATTAAACATGTAGCATGGGCGCCCGTTACCGTCTGTAACTCGAATCCGTTACCATCCATAACCTAAAGCTTAGTTTATATCAAGGTTTTCTAATTTAATTCGGAAAATATAAAAATGACATTAATATTGTACCTCGCCGCCACAATACTGTTATAAACGTGAAATAAAAAAATCTTCGGTAAATTAGCTTTCTTTGAATAGTTACTAATTTTAGATATTATAGAATACGTTTTTATTTTTTATATAAATAAATTTTTGGTTTTATACTATAAGATGCAGCACTATTTTTGTTAATTTAAATGTTTAAAAGACTATTTAAAGCAATAAAAAGAAATTGGTTGATATTTATATATTGCATAACCGTCCGTAACCGTCCGTAACCGCGTTAGCGGCAAAGTTTCTCGGCCTTACCCTAATTCCTTTTAGCTCTTTAATTTTTCAAAAATATAAATCGAAATAACTCCTTGTAAGTTATGTTGCCCTGGTACTTTTGACTGAATATAACATTATTTCGTAATTGAATATAAAATAAATATAAGATTTCGGTTTATCGTTCTTTATTTATCCTCCTTATTAAAAAGTCCTCCCTAGTCCAGTAGGACTACGGGTACATAGTGGTATACCGTGGTCCTACCAGTAGGTCAAATCGGTAGGTCCACGGGTCCTTAATGTAAATAATTCATGCATGCATGCCTGCCTATGCATTCATAGAAAAAAATCAGCGTAACTTCAAACTGAATAGTTTAATTACCCTGTGGCATTGCATCATCCACAAAATTCTTTAGGCATGACCAAATGGGAATAATGTGTATGAACAAAAATTGCATGACCTAATGAGGACATAGGAAACATCTAGTCCCACTAGGTCACTAGTGGGACTAGATGTTTCCTATTAGTACCTATACTATACAGTCACACAATTCAATCAGTTTGTAATTAGAGAAAAATTCTTAAGATTTCGCGCCAGTGGCCTTTTTAATTTCTACATGCACGCATTCTACGATTTAAACTTATAGTCACAGAGTATAAATAAGTCTATGATTTCACCGAAGAGATCGCTGCTATTAGTTCAATTTTAAAAATAAGCGCGTTGCTGGTGCTGGTGACACAAGTGTTTACATGACGTCTTAAAATGACGCGCCGCCATTTTCAACGCGCCCCGTAGAAAGAGAGGGGGATACTTCCGCCGCCAGCTGCTGTCCTCTCTCCATCCGTCACATCCGTCTTACGCATTTTCGATCAGCCACGTGATTCCTGACGCGAGTTTAGGATTTTTTTCCATACTAAAAGCGCACAACGCCGCTAAAGAAGTTTTCACTTCAAAAATGAGGCTTACCTAAAAGGTGCGATTTTTCTTACGCCGTATGTAAAGCTAAATTCACATTTTAAATGGGTCACCCCGTTACGCCCGCATTGTTATGGAAAACATACCTAATAGAAATTATATACCTAATACTTAAACCGTAAACATTTTCACAACATCACGTGCAATGCAAGCGGCCATGACACCTCCCGTTTGCATTCATGGCGCGCTATCGATGAATTGCATATTATTACGAATGTTACGCGTCCTTTAAAGAAGTTATGTATGAATTGTATGATATGACTCACATTACATCGGTGCATCTCTTGCAGTTTTATTTATATTTTATACCATTTTATAATATTGTTGTATCTCATGGCAAGTAAGGTAATTTAAATGACTGGTAATGGGTGCAGAACATAAGTTATTTATTTTTAGCGGGAAGGGAGACCATATTACTTGCCCGGGGTCCCCCAGTCTAAGTTCCCTTAAGTACCACGAGCCAATATTTTAGCCCGTGGAACACCCCAGGGGGAGACAAAGGGGTACATGCGAAATTAATATTTTTTGTCAGAAAGAAATATTTGAGAAATATTTGACAGTAAAAATATATTTAATAAGGATATTGTTAGGGTATATATTGGAATGCATAATTTTTTTTGTCCTAATTGTCTTTGGCACACTAATTATTGGCCTAAAAACTTTTCGCACAATTTTCATTTGACCTAAATTTGTTTAGCCTATTTTCACTTCGCCTAAAATTTTTTCGCCGCATGTTTTCTTCCGAAATTCATCATTAAGCATAACTATTCATAATCCCTAATGTTTAAAAGTACTAAATAATGATTCGCACAATTGTGTAACGCCTAATAATTTTTTCGCCGAATGTTCACTTCACTTAATCATTATAGGAATAACCGTCCTTAATCCGTTTTGTTAACTACTTATAAATTAAAAATTACTAAATTTAATTAAACACTTTTGTATGATTTGATCAACAAAAAAGGTATACATACTTGCGTGCAAGCAAGAGCAGGCATACATGCATGCAAGCAAGCATGCAGCACGCAAGCAAGCATGCAGCAAGCATGCAAGCAAGCATGCAGCATGCAAGCAAGCGTGCAGCATGCATGCAACATGCATGCAAGCATTAGGGAGCTCCGCTGCAAGTGGTCAAAACACTAACCTAACCTAATGGTCTTCACATTAAAAGTTTTTCTTTACAGCGGGGGGCCTCAGGCCCCCGACCCCCCCGAGCAGGGGGGCCAGCCCCCCTGCAGCATTTTGCAAGCAAACATGCAAGCAAGAATGCAAGCGAGCAAGCATGCACGCATACAAGTGAGCAAGCATGCAAGCAAAAGCATGCATGCATACAATCATGCAGCATGCAACATGCATACAAGCATTATGTAAGTGTTGAAAACACTAACCTAACCTAACATAATGGTGTTCACATTAAAAGTTTTTCTTTATAGCCGGGGGCCTAAGGTCAGTTTTATGACGATTTGTTTCTGTCATTATACTGTATGCAATACAATATTGTTATGCCAAAAGTTATGTATGCAAGACAATATTAGGGTTAACAATACTTCGGCGTAGTCATTACTGTGTCAAAAGATATGTATGCTAATAAATTTTAGGATAATTAACATTAGTGGTTTTGATAATTAGGGATTTTAACGTTTAGGCGAAACGACAAAAATGCGTAAAAATCTATTAGGCCAGCAATATTTGTACCTAAGGAGTTTAGGCCAAAGAAATTCGGCCAAATGAAATTAGGACCAATGACTTTAGGCGAGTCAAGGGACACCCATATTGTTATTCAGGGGGTTCACGGGCAAAAATATTGCGAGTAGGTAACGAGGGAGATTACAGACTATTAATAGTAACGTTTTACCTGAAAATAAAACGGTTATTAAACATACTTACCTTATTCGAAGCCTAATAATACACATGAGAGTAGCATACTTGACTTCCGGCCTAAATTCGTGTACAACAACGCCGTCCATTGGCTAAGGTCATCCAATCAGCGATCACTTCCGGTTCGCGCCAAAATTTCCACTACCGGGCATGGCGTTTTTGGGGTACCCAATTTGTTCGTAATTGCATCTCGAATATATGCCACCAGGCAGAATTTAAGATTATTAGGCTTCGAATAAGGTAAGTATGTTTAATAACCGTTTTATTTTCAGGTAAAACGTTACTATTAAACAGTACTGTACCGTTATTCGAAGCCTAATAATACACATGAGAGATCTGTTTGGTATCGCCTGGTGGTAGTGGTTGAGTGAACCGATGCTAATGTGATAAAAAATTAAAAAATGATGTTAAATAAAAGATGCAGAATTATATTATGATTGTTTAATTCGCTCTTTAATCTTCCATACAACAATAATAATAATTTGATTAATTATTCTATGGGCACAAACTGAGATCCAATCAGCAATGAATTACTCCTAAACTGAGGATTGTTGTTAGCCGGCTTTACTTCTCGCCAATAGAACTCTATTAATCGTTTAATCCAATCAACTATGTTTAAGGATTTATCGTAATTGTCCCTGTTACGATTTAATAATTTCCACCCAGACTGTTGGCGTTTGGCGCTATCTGTTTTAGAACCGTAAGTCGGCCAAAATGTTACATCTGATTCAGTGATAATACAGGTCTTAGGGGATATGCTAAGTAATGTTAAGTCATGTACCCGTCTGCCCGAGGCTAAAAGCAGTAGAGTCGCTGTAATCTTGGATGTATCGTAGAAATTTGTGGTTTCAGGATTTTTTGTAGCGAGATGTTGTATGACTACATCGACGTATAGGGGCCTTAATAGCTTTAGGCTTAGCCAGTTCGATAGACTTAAGGACTTGCTTGACGAGAGAATGGGAACTAAGTTTGATGTGGTTGTCTGGATCACAAAAAGTCGATACCACAGACTTATGTACTAAGATAGTGCAATAAGATAATCCTTCTTTTTGATGAAGATCGGCTAAAAATCGTGCTAATTGAGAGCCGGTTGGTCGACACACATTGATGTTATTCTGCTCGGCCCAGATCACCCATCTTTTCCAGGCTGGTCTATATGTATTTAAGGTGGATTTTCGCCAGCTTGAAGAAAGCAATGTTTTCTGATCTTCGGACCAATCATTCAGGATCGAATCCCACCCCCACAGCGCCAAACTTCGATCTGCATCATGTCTGCTCCTGGAGGAGCTAGGCCGGTTGATGTATCCACCAACACTTGTGGTAGGTTGTGCACCGTGAATGGGGCTGACAGTGCTCTGTGCTTGAGGTCCGGCCTCCAATATACTTTGTCCCAGCGGGGTACTGCTAGGAGATAAGTGCCTCGAGCCTCGTTTAGGTGAGCTAGTACTCTTGGTATTAGGTGTGGTGGAGGGAACACCCAGGCTAGTGGGTAATTCCAATTCTTTCCGAACGCGTCGTGGAGAACTGCTTGAGTGTCTGATCGATCTAAGGTACAGTAGTTCGGTACAACATGTGCAGTCGCGGAAGCAAAAAGATCGATGACTGGTGTGCCCCATTTTGCGAATATCACATTCATTGCCTCTGATAATAGGTGCCATTCCGGTGCCGGTTTGAAGCGGGATAGTCGATCTGCGTCTGAGTTGAATATGCCTGGTATGTGATAAATGGACAGATGGATGTTGTGTTTGTCCAGAATTTTGAGAACCTGAGACGCTATCTCCGTGAGGGTGCGAGATTTCGTCCCCCCCTCGTTTCGTAGGTATGCAACAACAGTCTTGTTGTCGCATTGGATCTGTAAGCCTTTTGAACTCAGGTGCAGACTACGATCTTCTAAAACTCTTAAAATGGCGATCATTTCCTTGCTGTTGCAATGCAACTTGCGTTCCGAAGCTTTCCATTGACCAGTTAGGTTTTCGTTGTCTAGTTTTGCTCCCCAACCGAGGTCGCTCGCATCCGTCGTTAGGTAGTGTGACGGAGGAGGTCTGTGAATTGGAGATGATCGTCTGCAATGCCGCAGCCACCATTCCAGTTCTACCAGAACTGTCTCTGGTAAAGGAATTGCCTTCTTTATTCCCATTTTTAAGACTAGATTTAATTGAGTTTGTAAAGCTCGAAAATTCAGTCGGCCTCTTGTAATTGGGAAACTGGCAAAGTTCAGCATGCCGACAATTTTTTGTAACTCTAGAAGATTCGCCCTCTTCTTGGTTAGAATTGCAGTAATTTGTGTTTCTATTCTTACAGCCAGTCTCTCTGGTAAGTATTTTATGTTCCGGACGGAGTCCCACGTAATGCCGAGAAATTCTAGAACTGTCTGTGGTTCGTATACCGTTTTCTCTTCGTTTATTATCCAACCCAGGTGTTTTAATAAGTTTATGGTAAGGGAAACATGTTTGCGCAGTGTGTCCTTGTGCTGATTGACCAGAAAGAAATCGTCAAGGTAGATCAGAAGGCGAACACCTCTTTCTCTGAGTTGCTGAGCTATCCAATTTGACAGAGATGCGAAAGTTTTCGGGGCAGAATTGAGACCGAAGGGTAAGGCTGTCATTTCGTACAGTTTTCCGTTGTAAATCAGACGGAGAAACCTTCTGTGGCTTGGAGCGATGCTCACATGAAAATATGCCTGGTGTAAATCTATTTTCGCCATCCAATCGCCATGTTGTAGGAAATCTGGTACCTTGTGCACATTCACGAGACGAAACTTGTCTGCACGAACGAACTTGTTCAGTTTCTTCAGATTGAAGATTGGCCGTAAACTTCCGTCGCTTTTGGGCCTTAAAAATATTGTCGAGACAAAACTCGGAGAGTTTGGCGCTTGTACAATTATGTGTTGATCGAGTAACTTGTGAATAATTTGATCCATTTCTGGCGATTGAGCAGTTTGATTGCTGCGATAGTCTGGCAGATGTAACGGAGGTTTTGCTTTGAAAGGAATATGATAACCGGTCACTATGTTTAGGATGTAGGGCGGTGCCCCAAGATCCATCCATTGGTCGCAATGATTTTGCAGTCGACCGGCTTGAAAAGGCATGACGTAGTCAGTACCTTCTTTTATATTGACCTCTCCTATCCCGGTGGGATAAGGGAGAGCGCGCTCGAGCATCTTTTTGCGATCCACCACCTCGAGATGTCCGAAAATTATTATGACGTCCACGAGAGCTATTTTTGTTACCAGAACGGTTGTCTTGCTTATATGGCGGTGCCGGTTTATGAGCTCTTTGGTGATTGATAATCGGTCGAGATGGGCCCGCCCGCGCCGGAGTGACAGCTTCGTTCTGCTGAGCTGAGAAGTTGCGGTCTTTTTGTTTCGGCCAGAATACATTCTTCATTCCGCTCGCTTTTTCAATCACAGCGCTAAATTTTTCACTATCGAATAGATTGAAACAGGTTGGTGGGATTTTGCGTAGTGCGCTTTTGTGATAAGTGTCCTTTGCCGATGCTAAGATAGCCTCTCGTCTGTGTTGAACCAGCTCGGCTCTATGTCCACAAACCAGCTGTAAAGTTTCACTGCAAACCTTTGTATATTCACTGTCAGTAAAAAGCTCGTTAAGCTTGACATACATATCATTATAACTTAACTCCTTTGCCTCGTAGGCCCACATCAAAAATTTTCTAACTTCAGATTGTAAAACATCTTTCTGTTTGAGTAATGCAAAAGTTACAGCCGCGAAAGCCTTTTCCATATTTATAGACAATTTAGAGTTATCAAATTGTTTAACTTCATCATTGGGGTCAAGTTCAACAAACCCGGGGGTGTGCGCATACAGTTTTTGAAGTTCCGCATAGCGAACATTATTCCACTCAGGTGAATCGAAATGTTGCAAATCTTTCAACTGATCGAGATGTTCCTTAGAAGCTTTAGGAACGGTTGGTTCCTTAAGTTTTGTTGCTAAAGTAATGTTGAAGTCAGTATTGCAATCGTCAGGAGGCTCAGGCTGAGAAAACTCTGCTTGCTCATATAAATCACCACTAACGTTAGGGTTAACATAGGAATCGGCATATTCGCTATTTTCTTCATGATAAGATTTACTTAAATGATTTTTAAGATTATGAATCTCGTTAACTAAGTAATCAAACTTACGGTTTCGTCTGCGGCGCTTACGGTATTTTTTCCGTCGACAGTCCGATGAAGAACTGGACGATGAAGAACTGTCCGACGAACTATCTGAGCTGGATGACTCCGATCTTTTCCTTTTCCTTTCCTTCCGTTTTGTCTTTTCCTTGCTAGAACCCTCCATTCCTGTAAGATCTTTGCTAATGGACGGTTGTTTTTCCATACCTTAAAACACACGAGTAAATATAAATCCCTCGTTAGTATCAACGAAACTCTATTTAGTTTCACAAACTCGTATAAAAACAAAAGAAATTTAATGAAATCGAAATTGTATTGAATTTCACAGACTCGTAAAAGAACAAAACAAATTTTATGAAAAACGATCTCAAACATAACGATTAAATTTGACGGTATTCGGAAAAAAAAAAATTCAAAACCATGATCATGAAAACAAAGAATCGACATTTTGTCTCAGTAATTGTTCAATATTTTACACATACATTTGCAAAATAATAGTAGAAATGTAAAGAGAATAATTTCTTTTCTAATGAAAATCGAACGGAAAACTCCGTTTTAAATTGTAAAAATCGAACGGTAACACCGTTTAAAATTGCAGTGGCTTTACGACAAACTTGAAGAAAAAAAACCTGCCATTGTTAAGCAAAAAGAAAAGTATTGTACTTTACCTTTGTTGCACACGACCTACGAGATTAGTGTTTGGTTTTCCGAACGCACACACTTTTCTATACACGTATTTCTTTAGGCGACCTTTTCGGTCAAAAATCACGATGCTAATGACGAACAAATTGGGTACCCCAAAAACGCCATGCCCGGTAGTGGAAATTTTGGCGCGAACCGGAAGTGATCGCTGATTGGATGACCTTAGCCAATGGACGGCGTTGTTGTACACGAATTTAGGCCGGAAGTCAAGTATGCTACTCTCATGTGTATTATTAGGCTTCGAATAACGGTACAGTACTGTTTAATATTATTTTGTGGTCGAGTTAGATACAGTCTACAAAACTGTCTGATTCCAACACCCATACTTGCAAAAAATTATTGGTTTAACAATTAATGGCATGAATAGTGAATTAACCAAAATGTCATCGTTGTAGTGATCATTATCATTAAATAAAACAGAATATATAATAGTACTAACGTGTGATATGACACATTAATACTTTCACTCCATCATAAAGTAAGCACAGATAATAAAAACCACCAATCTCAATAAAAGAAACTTTATTTATTACGAAACGGAGAAAAATATACCAAAAATTACACGAACAATGGCATCTATACGCTCAAGCCTAACTTAGGGTAGCGACGCCCGCGCCTCCCGGCGGAGGGAACCGTAACCAACAATGACACGACAGTTCACGACACACTCTCAACAAGCTGCGAGACTAGATAGCTTTTAAAACCTAGGTAGGTACAGTACTAGGCACATAATTCGACGGAGTGGGGAAGTTCGCGCATGTGCTCTTGTGAGCGACCAATAGCGCGCGCCTTTCTCCCGCCGCCCGCGCCCCTCACCGCTACGCATCCCCAAAATACGCATTCCGCGCAATCCCCACCCGATTTCAAGATATATGCCTCGTACTGTGGTAAGAGAAAAAATATCTAAATATTCCAGTAAGCTTAAAGTTATACCCCCCCCCCCCCCCCCCCTTACCCCCTAAACGATCAAAACTGCTTGTCAATCGTTCACATTGCATCGGCTTGTCAATCACATTTTGATCGCCTAGGATGCTTGACAAGCACCACAGGATAGATAGATTACCTTGGTATATCAAAAGTAGGCCACGCCCCCAAATGGTAAATGCAATGTAAATGATTAACAAGAAATGCTTGATCGTCTAGCTAGGGGCTTGCGCACAGTGTTTGTTGATTATTTCAAGACTTTTTAGATAATGGGCGCGAGGAACTTATCAGATTAAGATACCTAAAACAAAACGTTCATGACGAAAACGAGAGAGACTAATAAAATATGTATTTTAAAACAAAGTTCTTTAAATATGAACTAAAAAAAACAATTAAAAACCATGAAAAGGATTAGAATGCGAAATGGAGAAGGTACCTATATTTTTTATAAGGTGCCTGTGCACCAAATATCGCGAGATCGACTACCACATTAAAAACCAATGATTTTTTAAAGAATTTCAATAAACTTTTGGAGAATGATGTAGGTACTTAGGTATAAATTTTTTACACATATTGTTATTAAGTGAAACAAAAGATTCAGAAACTTGAACAGTGCCAACAAAAATCGGTGGAAACGCAAAATCGTCGCGCATTTATTAATGCAATAGGAACAGGCGATTGAAATCGACTAATTTCATTCTACTGTCGATATAATTATAATTATGGTGTTATTAATACCCGATGTAAAATTACCCGATTTAGAATATGGTACACCCTCACAAGGACGCAAGTCGTACTTTTAGTACTATCTCTTGCGGCATTATCTTATTTATACAGGGGTGACAATCTATATATAAAAAATTCGAATGTGATAGATAGCGTACAATCCATACAACGCCGAAAGAATATTATGAATCCTGAAAACCCTATAGAATAAGGTAATTTTACCCGTATGTCGGCGGACAAAGTTTATCTTTACGAACTTAGTAATAAGATACATGCGCGGACGCGATCGCACAAATATATCTATTTATCTAAATGTGACAGTTTATGTTGAGAGACAATAAAAACGTCATTATAGTCAGGTTTTAAAAACTATCAAGTCAACATTTTCAAAACTTAAAACAAAACAACAAATCTGACCACACTGGATGTCAAACAATACGACCACAAGCGCACACCTTCCGACAATCAAACATATTCACAGTTTATCAAGGTAAATACAGAATACATATCATTTTCTATGGCTATTTAATATCTAAGTTTTAATGTGTCGTTAGAGGCCCGCAGTTGTCTTAAATATTTTCTTTATAATAATGTAAAAATCAACTTTTTATGTACAGGACTGAGAAAATAATCAAATACCGTATAAGTAAAACAAAACAAGCAATCAAAAAGTGATAATTTCAAAGTTTCATGATTACATAAAAAAATGATAGTCAGACACTAGAGCAGTTATGTAATACTATGTTAAAAAAAGGCCCGTCACATACAGACGAAATTTTTACTCGGAATTCCGAAAACAGGTAATCCATACAAAACTATGGGCCTACCACATACATGCGAAAATTTCCGTTCGGAATTTTCATAGATTAATATATTCGGAATTCGGAATGATTCCGTCTGTATGTGCATGGCGGGCCTAAAATGTTACAAGATGTAAAAAAAATCGCTCTGCGCGTTTAACATATATTTCTAAAACAGTTTGAATTCAAAACTATTTCGACATTTTCTACAATCCTATACAATGAGAATCGTTTCAAAATAAGGCAATTAATTGGTTTTTACCCTAAGTTACAATTAGGCACTAGTTTATGGTCAAATTATAATATAAAATGCAATAATGTTCTCGTTTGTATATAAATACTATAATAAATGTTAAAATAAAATAAGGCATCCACGTAGTACGTCATAAAAAGGCACTGTAATACAAGAACTAATAATTACAAAATAAGTGTTTTTTATAGAAATAATATTTATAATTTTATATTTTTTTTCTATGGCAACTTTCTTTCGAATGAACCTTTCTTGATCCTTTAAATGATCAACATACTAACAACCTAACCACCAGAATTAGTAAATGATAACCAAATCGCTGGGCGGTTTAGGATTAGGTGATTATTTACTAATTTTGGAGAACAATTTTTTTTTGGTATGTTAAAGTTTTAACTTCCCTTTTAAAGTGTGTTTAGAAAACACTTACTTTATTCAATGGATTTCGGAACAAAAAAAAAGCACTTATATTTCACATTTTATCAAAAAAGATTCAATCAAATACGATGAAGTATACATGGACGGTATACAAATATATAGGCACGTTTTAAGACCTATTAGTAAGAGACATTTTGCCGTTTAACAAGCTGAAAGAGCTTATAAGTTAACACAATATTATTTATTATTTTGTTGTTGTATATTTTATACACTATATGAAAAGTAACCATATTAAGTTGCCCAGTCCAACTGATTATATCGGGTCATTGTGAATTTAGCATCCAGATTTCAAGGATGTGTCCTATCCATGAAACTAAACAACTTTCTTTAAGAAACTTGTGTCAAATTGCAACACAAAATTTTGGCCATCCAATACTAAATTGATCACGTGATCTCTTTGATTCGTATGGATCGTCGATTTTTTTTTACATATTTGGCCATGTGTTCCTTAGAGAAAGTTGTTCAGTTTCACGGACTGAACACAACTTAAAAATTTGGATGGCGAATACAAAATGACCTTGTATAGAATATTATCAAAGTCACTGGTTTGGCACGACTTAACTAAAGTAACAAGATTTTACTTAATTTTAGCATTCTGTTCTTGTCTTTTCGATACAGAAAAAAGGGTGTAAACGTCTTGTGATTTGTTTGTTTATTTCACCTTGAATTTTAATCACATTGATTTAAGACTTTTTCTCCTAGATTTTTATTTTAAAAATTGCCAATGACTTTGAATTCATCCTGTAAATATGCAAAGCGGGAATAGATTTTAACCAATTACAAAGCACCATGTTTTCGCGAAAAATACTGTAATCACGGTAATATTTTTTTTGTTGGTTAACTGGGCAGGCATTTGACCATCATCTTGTTTGGTTAGACCATATCCTGTTGATATGGTCTAAGATGTAGCACGCTTGCCCAGGAAATGCCTATTTACTCTTGCCTTGAAGAGACTAAGGTTGTAACTATCGGGGAACACATTTCCTCGCTGGGACAACTAATATTTACGGTCCTTTTGTAACTTGATCTTTGTATCTAACAAGCATTTCAATACAGACAGTATTATTTCGTAGCATTTACATACTGCTCAAAAGAAAATAGGGACCACTATATGGTTTACACCACACAAACGAGGTTATTTCTGGAATTTAATATAAATTCAATATAATTTTATTTGAATTTGATATTGTTCGAAAGCTGTAATTGTCAACTTGCGGACTTTACTGTCGATTTTACTGCATAATTTCTCCTATTCGCCGTGTCAGTTAGAATTTAAAAATATTTTTTTACGTATTTTTGTATAAATCTCCAATTTCTTTCTATTCTAACTGACACACAGCGAATTATAAAGTAAATTCGACATTAAAGTCCGTAAGTTCACTATTACAGCCAGCGAACTAAAATCTATGGAAATGTAATTGCAAACAAATGTTGCATAAAAAATGGCACCACGGGGCCGAAAAAGTACAACCCGCTCAGCTTTAGTCGGGCCAGCCACGCACCCGGTGACTGACGTTAGTGTTTTTTTCAATAAATTGCAGTTTATATTGTAGAAAAAAGATAAAAGGGAGAATTTATTAGAAATGACGTCCTTTATAGTCAAATGGTGTAAAAGATGCAAAGAATGCAGTAAAAAGATGCAGAAATAGCGTATCTTCTTTTTACGTTTAAGTACAGAAAAGATCTATAAGTATACAAGTTACAGTTGCTAATAAGCAACCAGTGTTCAACTCCTTAGGGCTGCATAATTAAATGCCAGCATTTTTAGCTCTATCCACTTAGTTGTACTTTTCGTGTGGTGCCATTTTTTGAGCGAAATGCTTATTCCATAGCTTTAGTTCGCTGATTACATCCTTCGAACAATATCAAATTGAATTTATATTAAAAATACAATTCAGAAATTACCTCGTCCGTATGGGAAACCATTATAGCGGCCCCATTACTCTTGAATAGTATATTTCGTAGCAGACAAGACAGTAATATCAATAAGATTCTTACAAAAATAGTAAAGATAGTCCACACGACAAACATAGTCTGCCTACACAGTATAGTTCACTAAAAATATAATTATAATCTAACACTTGACTAAATGTGAATGTTTACTTTTTAACTCGAATTGCACTTTCGAGGCAAAGGGACTCGACACAGTCACTCTTTTGAGGAACTTAATCATTCTTAATCAATATTTTGAGATCAATTTCATCTTTATTTTCATCTGTATACGGTCCCCATTTGGTTGTCACAATTCTTTTAAAATTTAAAAAGCTGTCGATTTTACACAATTATTTTATTAAACATTTTGAATTTATTGTAGATTTTTATTGATCTCAGCCCCCCCTGGCAAGGCCATCGAAACGCGATACGATATAGCGATTTATCACGTTCAACCAGCGAACTAAAATCTATGGAAGTGTAATTGCAAACAAATATTGCTTTAAAAATGGCACCACGGCGCCGAAAAAGTACAACCCGCTCAGCTTTAGTCGGGCCAGCCACGCACCCGGTGACTGACGTTAATGTTCTTTACAATAAATTGCAGTTTATATTGTAGAGAAAAGATAGAAAGGGAGAGTTTATTAGAAATGACGTCCTTTATAGTCAAATGGTGTAAAAGATGCAATGAATGCAGTAAAAAGATGCAGAAATAACGTATCTTATTTTTTCGTTTAAGTACAGAAAAGATCTATAAGTATACAAATTATGGTCCCTAATAAGCAACCAGTGTTCAGACGCTTTGTGATGCATAATTAAATGCCAGCATTTTTAGCTCTATCCACTTAGTTGTCCTTTTCGTGTGGTGCCATTTTTTGAGCGGAATGCTTATTCCATAGCTTTAGTTCGCTGCGTTCAACTGTCAAAAGACAATGGATTTTGACAGTTGAGTATCGATAAAACGTTATATCACGCGATGTATTATCGTGTTTTGGCGGTACAACTTCTGGATTCTTGACAGGCAAAAAATTCGCAAACTCATAAGGAAAATTGAACTATGGAAAACCCTCAATTTTTACTTTTTAGGGTTCCGTACCCAAAGGGTGAAAACGGGACCTTATTAAAGACTCCACTGTCAGTCTGTCTGTCTGTAACCAGGCTATATCTCATGAATCGTGATAGTTAGACAGTTGAAAATTTCATAGATGATATATTTCTGTTGCCACTTTACGGGGCACCCATACAACAAACGTATTTTTTTTACTGTTTTTGGTACGGAGCCGAGTTTGGAGTCAGACTCGCACTTAGCGGGTTTTTTGTTATAATGTTTTGGCAGTTCCCTTGTGGATTTCACAAGTTTATGGTTTGCTCCGTTATTAGATTCTACACTGCTTCTTCAAGAATTGAATTGTTTCGTTATAAGAAGGTAATCTATCAATGTATCCAGAATTTGCACGACTGAGATCTGTTATTTTTAACTCTCAGCTACAATGTCCATAATGGCACAACTTTATTTAGTAACAAATAACACTGTTATATGTTTGTCAAAGGTTTGTCATAACATTTCATATAAAATATTAAATATACTAGAAAAAATTCGACTCTCCACCAGATCATTTTCTTGGGCGGGACTCGAACCCGCGACCTTTGGAAGTCTGGTCCAATGTTCTTCCAATCAAGCTACCGAGTATCAAAATTTGATTTTAAGACCTTACACAGATTCCATACATAAACTGACTGATTTCTTTAATACGTAATTAATATACAGAATTTTTAGATTTAAGCATTCACAATGCTATTTTTATATTAAGATAATTATTTTATTATATTAGAAAAATACTAGAAAAAATCGACTCACCCGTAGCAGCTCAAACGGGATCCGAACCCGCACACTTGGGATTCCGGCTCAATGCACTGGCCAATTATTAGAGACTCGGTAGCATAATTGCTTAGTGCATTGGGCCGGAATCCCAAGGGTGCGGGTTTGAATCCCGTCTGAGCTGCTACGGGTGAGTAGATTTATTCTAGTATTTTTTCTAACATAATAATTATCTTAGTAATTAATTTAGTAAAATTGGCATAATGTTATCCACATTCAATTGTTGATCATGTATTTAACATACCAAGGCTCACATAACAATGTTATTTGATTTAAAATACTTAAAATATTTTATAATATAGTACACATTAATTCACTTCACATTATAAAGTTTAGTAGCTTCTTATAATCCTTTTTTAATACACTGGATAACATAAAATTAAATCAGATTCTGAGACAAGAAGCTTGTATTATAAGCCAACGGAAATAAAACCATCTCATTAACGTGTGATTATTGTACAAGGGGTGTGGTAATATCCTTATAAAGCTGAATGTACTGATAAGGTACAATGGGCAACAGCGTCGCTTAACCAGTTAGCAACAAAATTCGTATGCGCGTGTATTTTACGCGTCCCTGTACGAACTAAACGTATGTCGTGACACTCGGAAAATTAACCACCATTTTTTTACCTTCATTTACCATTTCGTTTAAGTTTCCGCTATATAGTACAATTTTTTCAATAGTTCCAGTGGATATAAGTAGTTTCTGTGGAAATAAGTATTTCCATGGAACTACTGATACTTTTTATTCTCAACTAGCGGCCGCCCGCGGTTTCACCCGCGTGGTTCCCGTTTCCGTGGGAATTTCGGGATAAAAAGTATTCTATGTTTTAATCCAGGCTATCTACTATCTGTGTGCCAAATTTCAACCAAATCCGTTCAGTAGTTTTTGCGTAATTGAGGAACAAACATCCAAACATCCAAACCCACAAACTTTCACATTTATAATATTAAGTAGGATATTCGTTCTCACTAGTTCCATTGCCAATGGAACTAGTGAGAATAAAACGTATCAGTAGTTCCATGGAACAGATATCCACTGGAACTAGTGAGAATGATTTTTTCAAAAAATGGTGGTTTTGAGTATTTATACTTAATTTTTTTTCTGGGTTTTATGCATGTGCTCTATCGGCTTTATAAGGGTATTACCGAACACCCTGTATTATTATAAGAAACCACAAACCCATTTACAAAATGTAAACAATACAATAACAGAAAATTGCATTCCTCAATAAGCTCCTAAGCAAATACACTGTCGTAACTAATGTACATACTTATATCTAAAATAATTATTTATTTTCAATATCCTTTCTTCGAATATTTGTGCCAGACACTTTTCGTTTAGATGCCATACTCATTCTACGAAAATAACACATTATTTACATCAATATAATATCTTTTACCTTGTCATATACATCCACGAGTATAAGTATTTCTTAACATAATTATGTCTTTATAATATTTACGCTTAAATACTTCTTACGATTCTTAAATGACACGTAATTTGAGCTGCGTTTTTGAATAACCGATGCTGGTTACGAGAAACGTTACGAGAAACGCCACGAGAAACGTCACGTAATCGTATTACAACTCCGAAATATTTGAAAAATTTACATTGAAACGAAATACACAATGACACTGAGATTAGCTAATTAAATACGGGGTTCGATCACAAAACAGAGTGAGGACAGAAGTTAAGCTTAGTACTACGTGCACTCGGGCAACGCACACACCTCTCACTGAATACCCGGAATCTCAAACGAATATCAAATGAGTTTGTGATGAATATCAAATGACGGTGAGAAATGTCTATATGTGTGCATTACGCGTGTAGTAGATACTAAGATTGACTTCTCTCCTCTCTCTATTTTGTGATTCGATGGTGGATCTGTCGCTCGCTTGGTGGGTAATCGCCAGCCTCCAACCTTTTCAACAATTGTCTATTCTGTCGACTAGGAGACCGAAGATATAGCGTTGTGAGGCGATCCCATCTGCGTCAATACTTTATCGAGCCACTGCAGCGGTCCGTGCAAGTGGATCTCGATCCAACATGGCGTCGATGTCACGTCCTGGCGGTGGTACTCCGCCCCCCAACCCTTAACGAACGACATCCTTATCGTGCACATCTTCGTCAGCTCGTACACCGCTTCGAAACCATGGTTCACGCTTTGAGACAGCAACTGAGCGAACTCTCTGTTGTTGAAAATCTTCAGCGAGCACCCCGGAGGTATCTTGCAAACTGTCGACGGGTGGAAGCCGTGATGATGGTTGCAGTTGCGACTCTGCACGAATATGGCAGCGTCAGACAAACACTCCGCGTACACTTCCCCTCCTACATAGTACAGATGCACCCCTTTCCCTATGTGACGCCTCGTGTTCTCTATCGTGGAGTTTCTGTTGACGTTGCTCAGCTGGCCGAGGCAGAACCGGTCGCTATTACTGGAGGGGTCAGTGAACCCATCCACTACGACGGAGTGGGAGCTGCAATGGAAAACTTCGCCGACGCGACAGTTCAGCTCGTAATAAGCGACAGACGCCCAATACAGGGGCTCTTGGTAGGAAACCGGTGCAACCTCCCCGGGAGGCTCGGAGTCATCCGAAGGCGGGGAATAGGCGGGAGGCGGCGTATCCGGTAATTCCGAACTGGCCGAAGGAGGAAAACCTGACCCTGAGTAGGACACGTTGTGGGGCATAGCCGGCTCCGTCGTCCTTTGGAAAGGTAGAAGAGAATGTCCAGGGGCGAACTCCGAATGTCTAGGCACCAAAACTGGGGGGAGAACGGGACTTTCGACGCGTTTGTAGTGGTAGGGGTTGATGCATACTTCCTTTTGTTTAGCACTGAACGGGTACTGGCATATCTCTAGGGGTTTGAGCTCGTGGTGGCTCTGGAGGTCGGGCCAACGCCACACGCGGCAGTAGATAACATGGGGTAGACCTTTTCTATGTGATACCTGCAATTAAAACGGTATAAAGGTCAGACGAGAAGCTCGATGGCGAGTACGGAAGTTACGCAATTTTCTCAAGGGTCGGCCATGGGATGGGTATCCAAAATTTATTGAGTTCCTCCCTGCTTCCCATCCCAGCTTAATTTGCAGTCGTTAACATTCACCAATCCGCATTGGACCTGCATGGTGGGTTAAGTTATGGCCCATCCTCCTTATCCACCCAAGAGGAAGGCTTGTCCCCAACAGTGTGAATATTAAAAATGGTTGATGATAATGATAATGATAATGAAAAATTCAAACAAGGGGTCAAGTCTGCTAATGTTTTCGTCAAAATCGTAGTTAAATGGTGTTTGAATGGTAATGCTTTTTGACACAGTTCTTGTTTCTTAAACCCAAAACTGAAACACATTGTGTTTCTTAAACCCAAAACGGAAACATATTGTGTCTTGATTTTGGGTTGTAAAAACAAGAACTGTGTCAGAAAGGATTACCATTTCTCAAAAGAGTGACAACCCTAGATGATTTTAAAAACATTAAATATCTCTGGTGTTCCACGCCTTTTGGATCCGCAAAAAAAAATATGATGTGGGATATAGTAATGCCAACTTTTGTGTGTTAATAACTTATCCAAATACGGCAGAACTCTCGAGTAAAAAAATATCTTTGATAAAACAGAAAACCTCGAATTTCTCATAAACTATCGCGAGTAGAACTGCCAATCAACTCTTGAAGTATGAGTGTTTACTAAACTTATAATAATATCCTATCAGGTTTACAATCACTGATTTTGTTTAGGAGTAATAAAGGATTTACCATATTTTTTCCGCCATTTTACGTGATTTGGAAATTCATCTAAAAAAAAAAACTAGACATAATTAGCACACGGGAGTTCTCGTCGTGAGTTACAAATAACTAGAACTAACAGATTTTGGGATTATCTCGACGATGTCACTTTTTCGGGTTCCAAAATCCACTGTGAGGCAGTAACAGTTTGGGCCTAATTTGGTTTTTTTTCGCATGGCCAACTTTATGTGGCTTTTTCTCCAGGGTTTGTAACGCTTCAGCTCTTTTCATATTGGCTCATGAAGGAAAGACTCCGAACAAAGTTTATGTTTTTTTTTAAATTATGTTTACAATATTAAATATAAAATAAAAATAATTTATTAACTTTTAACATTATAACACTGCTACAAGTATTTTCCTATGTAACTACATTAGTTTATTTATATGCATACGCTGGAGTCATAAAATCCACGCGTACGAAGTCGCGGGCATCAGGTAGTATTATAATAAGTTAGTTTAAGATCAAAATAAAAAATTTATGGATTTTTTTTGTCACTTCAATGAAATTGAAAGTTTTCATATTAGTAAAATAACATGTTACCTGCAGCCTTCCGTCAAGCGATCTTGGTATGGTGACACACTTTGAAGGGGTCCCAGGACATGACAGTGCCCTCTCCAGCTCCTCGATCGCTCCTTTTCTCTTCTTCAGCTTCTTCACCAAACTGTCTACTGCTTTTTCTGCCCATTTCTCTTCTTCATCTCCCTAAAAAATAATTGGAAAAATCAGTAAGTATACAAATATTGTTGTTTATTGTTTTGCTTATTTGGCAAAAGTAATGGTGGTCATTTTTCATTCTGTTTAAAAACTTTAAACAATAAACAGCTCAATCAGTGTAATGTCAGATGATGTCAGGTAGTATCAGGATGATGATGCAGGAAGATGCCAATACTACTGAGTTATATTATATCCTGTATATAATATAACTCAGTAGTATTGGCATCTTGATCTTGTAGTATTTGGCGATTTCTGTCATTTTTAGTACTCATACCTTAAATGATCCCATAGAGTCTTTTGATCCCCACACGAAATAGGATCGATTGGCATAAAAAAATTTTTTTGGTATTTTAGAATTTTTTTTGCTAACGGTAATTTTTTTCCAAAATCTGTGAATGCAGTTCAGAATATCTTAAAAAGTTATGGATGGTCTCCTAGGAACGTTTTCCTGTAACTATAACGGTTAAGGTACCTGGCCTTAATGTACCGTTTTAAAAATCCACCCTGTATAATAATAATTGAATATTGCAAGTAATTAAAATAGGTCGCTATGGTGAATATTATATCGGGTCATTTTGAACTTACCATCCAAATTTTAAGGATGTGTCCAGTCTATGAAACTGAACAACTTTCTCTAAGAAACATGTCAAATTTCGCCACAAAATTTTGGTCATCCCATACTAAATTGATCACATGATCTCTTTGATTTGTATGGAAAGTCGATTTTTATTTTACATATTTAACCATGTGTTCCTAAGAGAAAGTTGTTCAGTTTCATGGACTGAACACATCCTCAAAATTTGGATGGTAAGTTCAAAATGACCCTGTATTAGCGATTACTAATGTGCAATGACCCATACAGACCAATAATAATAATAATATTCCCACTTGTTCTACAAGGCAGTTCTACGGTAAAACTAATGAGACTTTTTCTAAGTGCTACCACAAAGTACTAAATTGTAACACTCATGAGAAAAAGTCTCATTACTCTCATTATATAGTTCTACAGTAGAACTGCCTAGTAGACTGACAGAAGTGGGAACAATAATAGAGTAAAGCAGTACCTTTAAAATAATTGTAGTCGAGAAGAACAAATTGAAGAAATAATCATTTAATCATTTTACTACTTCAATAAATGTATGAGAAACTGATCAAAAACAACATTTAAAATAAACATAGTTTTACCTGTACTTGAATGAGCTAAATACATGTAAACAAGTTTATGCTATGAATCAAAATTCAAAGAATTGATGACTGTGCCCAGTGACTCACACACCAATAATAGTCAACATTATTTTTTCAAGTACTCTGCAAATAGTTGGTGGCCAGTTATTGATAAATTGTTGTGTGTGAAATGAAAATATTATATTGATTGTTGTTATTTTCAGAAACGGGAAGAAACTTATGGCTGTCAATTTCAAATGAGGAAAAATATCTGATAAGTTTTTTTTTGCTGTTTATGTTAAAAATAATCTAGTAATTATCAGCTATAACATTATTTCACAAGGGTGGCTTTGGATTTGGAGCCCAAATGATGATGGACATCAAAATCATTCGCTTATTATACACTGGTGAGTAAAAATATGGAATCACAGGCCTATTTTTATCCGAATGAGGTAACTTTGAAGCTTTGGTTCTCAGCCCAGGATTAAATGGAATGTGATCTGTGAGGAGGCTCATAATGGTAAAAAAACGTAACAGATTACATGAGTTGTTTGGCTCAGGGTTGAACTTAAAAATTATATCAAAAGTATTGATAACGTAACACTAAAAACTCCATACGGTCTCTGGTTTAAACAACTCTTCTGGGGCCATACCGGCTAACTTACACGGCTATCGTAATCGCTTTCATTTGACAGGTGGATGTGACACATTCCTACTTCTATTTGGCAATAATAAAAACTTACCATAAAAAAGTAGCAATGTATCACATCCATACGTCAAATGGAAGCGATTACGATAGCCAAGTAAGTTAGGCAGTACGGCCCCTGATCATGTTTCTTTAGTTATCTGGGCTTCCTAAATTCACTCTTTGAATGGTCATCATCAAATCACACCCCGTTTAATCCCTGATGGAGAACAAAAGCTTCAAAGTTACCTCTTTTTATGAAAATAGGCCTGTGATTTAATTTTTTTGCTTGAATGTAGTTGTATAATAGATATAATTAGTAATAATTACCATTATATTTTGTTCAGATTTTTTCATTCACAGAGCAATTTTTATTACAGGTTGGTGAATCTAAAATCTTACTTTGATCATTCTGTTGAAGGAACAATGATAATTAAGCAAGCATACTTCAAGGTTTAGATCTTTTTTGTTTTTTCATAAAGAAACTTTATCTTAACTTCCCATTTTCATAAAATAAATAAGATTTTTTTTTTACCATTCCAATACCACCAGTGCACAATATTTTGTGTATAATTTGATAATTTCATACAATTTTACCTACCTACCTACTGATTGATCTATTAAACACCACTAATAGTGTACAGCAGAGGTGCCCATATGGTCGATCGCGAGAGCTTTAAGGTAGATCGCAAAGGATAACATATTTGCACCCAATGTAGTTTTACTAATGTTATTTTCTTTCTTGATAAATATTTGGTGGGTTAAATGGTCAAAATGTCGATCTCCTTACAAAAAAGTATGGGCATAGTGTACAGTTTCACTCTAATATTTTTATTATTATTTCTACTCTTTCATTCCAATGTGTTTGAGACAAGGTTGTGACAGTACAGTATTGTAAATAAATATATTTGTGTTTCGCCCATCCCATGGGTGAAAATACTACACCAAGCCTAGATCCTGTTATACTTCTGCACACAGGCACATTTTCACTATACACTTCTAAGAATTCTGTGAGTACAGTTCATTAGAAATAAAAAACTTTTTTTTCACGGAATACAGTGCGTATATAAGGATTAGTTTTCAGTTTCAGAATATCCATACATTTTTATGCTAATTTAAATATCATATCTCTTAGAATGTAATGTTGATCAGATCAGTTGGGTGTGTATAGCGATTTAAATCTATTTCATTCACTCCCTGGATGGCCATCATTAGATCACAGCTAGGTCAATCCCTGGCGGAGAACCAAGGCTTCAAAGTTAATTTGTCTGTCTGAAAATCTACTGGTGTTCTTAATTATCTGGCCACCACTAGTATTATATCGTGTTTAGGTGGATATGCTAGGGGGTCAGATGTTTTTGAAGTGTGTTGCAATAAATAAACAATTGTTTACAACGTTTATGAATAATTTTTACTTCATACATTACAGTATTTAACCTTTACACTGAGAGTAACAAATAATAAGCTGTAAAACTGAGCTTACCTGCTTCCAGCCTAATAATTTCTTTACAGCCGGGCTGGTAAATGAGAATAGGCTGTTCAGGCTGGACATCGGCCCGCTGCTTGAGGACTCCCCATCGTCGGTGTCCATGGTTACACACTTGGAATGAGTCACTAGTCAACCGCGGGAAACCGAACCCCGCAAGTTATTACACGAAACGCTCAATCACCCATCGATTAACGCAGCACTTGGTATTCCCCACAGCGTTCAAGATCCAATTACGACTGCAAAATAGCGATTACACTGACAAGCAAGCGTCCATCCATTCAACGATGTTTTTACTTATATTTTTCACTAAATTCACACTTTAGTTTTATTGTATTTTAAAAACAGTAATCGTGTCGTTTTTGTTATTTGTAATATTAATTGAAAAACACAATGCTTTTGTGCAAAAACTAGGAATATTTAATAAAATAAAACACTTGTCAAAAGACAAAACCACAAAGCAAAGCAAGGCAAAGAGTAAAGTAATATAAAGAGGGGAAAGTTTTTTTTTAATAAGATTTGTGGCTTGGATGCCAAGTCTTTTAAGCCTATAGAAAGGAAAGCAAAGCCAGCAAAGATTTGTAGTGGTGGCTACCTCGGCTGACCATGTGCGTGTGTGGTTCAGTTTCTGGGAAGGGAGCACTCACACCACACGCACATGTGGCTGACCTCACAGATCACTATAAACCTATGTATGCTGACCTTAACGAGTAAACTGTCTTTATATACTTGGTGCCAAATACTCCAAGCAGCATTGGAATGCGATGCACCCGCATTTTAATGTAAACTGAAACAATCTACCACTGAACTATTCAACACTTGACACTGGCAAAAGTTACTCCCTAAAGAGGAGAGTAGATTGCCAAACTAAAATAAGAAGAAGAAGAAGACTGCTAGAATAAATGGAACTTCTCTATTAACTACGTTCCATTGTACGCATTCATTCAAAATGACATCGAATCAAAAAATAAAAAATATTGATGACTTGACTCGTGCGTGACTGTGCGTTTATCGGAACGTAGGTAGTCGAATAATCGCAGTTTGACGAGAATTTTCTCGAATTTCATAAAGTGTCATTTGGAACTTGAAGATTTCTACGGCTTTTATTAAAACGAAGTTGTGATTGTGAATATTAACTTGAGTAAACCCTGATAAGTGGATACAGATTTTGCGTAACCAAAGTGTTATAATAAACGTGCTGTTTATAAGATTATTGTGTGTAAATCATGGAGCAGGTAAGAGGTTATAAACCGACGTTGGTGACAATGACTTTTTTGTAAGAAACATCTCAATCAAATTCAATTGTGAATTTTTAGGTAAATCAATTGAAGGAGAAAGGTAACGCAGCCCTCTCGTCGGGTAATTACAAAGAAGCTATAGATAGTTATACAAATGCGATAGCTTTGGACCCTCAGAACCACGTTTTGTTTAGCAACCGCTCGGCAGCTCACGCTAAAGCCGGCAACTACGAAGCAGCGCTTGAAGACGCAGAAAAAACAGTTTTGATCAACCCCAGTTGGAGTAAAGGTTATTCTAGAAAGGGCAGTGCCTTAGCTTACTTAGGAAGGTTTGAGGAGGCCATTGAGGCTTATCAGAAAGGCTTACAGTTAGATCCCAACAACCAGCAATTGGCATCAGGATTAGCAGAGGTCAAGAAACAGGCAGATGAATCACAACAAAAAATACAGGAAGTTATCGCTAAGTTACATGCAAATCCTCAGACTAGAGAATGGCTGAAGGATCCAGAATATGTCAAAATAGTAGAGGTGAGTACAGATGCTGGCATATGAATTGGCAAGACAAAAGATGTGCAGTAGCCATAAACACTTAAGTTTATGGCTACGCGCATCTTTTGTCTCATAATTTCTTTGTCTCAACATTTTCTTGCCAATATAAATGCCGGGCAGTATAAGAGTCTAGAATTTGTTTGTGTAATAGTTTGCTATCCCCGCAAATTGCTAATATTATCCCCGTCAAATGGTAATGCGCTGGAACCTTGTCAAATTAACCTAATCGTGACGTCACCCACTACAGCTAGCAAAAAAAGTTGAAGTAAATAATAATTAATTTGATTTAATAATTATTATTGTCAATAAGATAGGGTTAAGTGAAAATATAATAATTGGATGGATATTTTCAAAATAAATGAAAATGAAATATTCTTAAATAATAGTTCAGGCAAAGAAAGCATGTAAAGAGGGAAATGCTTGGAACACAATTTTTGACTTCGTAACTTTATTTGGACCTGTTAGGAGGTGAACATATCAAAATTCGCCACCAGTAGCCCCTATGCCGGGGTGGAGGGGGGAGGTTTAAAGGCCCCATTTTTCGGTTTTTTACATATAGGTATCTCAGAAACTATGCGTTCATGCGACATAAGATAAGAAGACTACGTACAAAATAAAAGCTGATTAAATTTGCTACAAGTTTTATTCAGACAAGTTTTTTGATAACTTGTATAGTTTTCGAGATATCCACTCTTGAATGTCTGTAAACTCGGTGATAGCGATGTTTGAAATTGATTCGATTAAACGATTAATCCTTGCTAACTTATTGCGCATTGGTCGATTAATCTAAGAATTAAAATGATCGATCTAATTGCTAATTTTACGCCAATTTTTTTCAGAAAAGAATCTACTAGCAAATTAAATGTTTCTAAATTTGTGAGACACGTTACTGCTAGATTATTTTGCGAAATAAATAAGTTGTTGCTAGAGCAATAAAAACAACACTCCATTCAGGTTTCTATAAATGTATTATAAGTACTCGATACCTTCAGATATCGATAGTTTTGTTCTGAAAATTTTTGGTATTTGACATTTTGCGTATCCTGCATTTGAACAAACATAAACCTAACGGGGATTTTCCGGTGTGCAATTCGAATATTGCCAATATATTCACGTAAGCTATTCAACCAAAATAATAGGTCTATCATTATTCCTTATTCATCCTTATTAATATTATGAATGCGAAAGTCCGTTTCTTTGTTTGTTTATTACGCCTTCACGTCTTAACTACTGAACCGATCATCATGAAATTTTACATACACATTGTCTGAGGTACAGAAAAGGACATAGGGTACCTTTCGTCCAAAAAAAACAGGAACTGATTCTGTTTTGTGTGCTCTTAGTAAAGTAAAAGCTTCTGTATTGATAAATAAAGCCTTTTGAGGTTGGACATTTTTACAAGCAGGTGGACACACAGAGTCAACCGAGATACTTCGAGTGGTCATAGATAATCAGAAGTGTGACCAACAGATTCCAACTCCTGACTCCTGAGGGATAGAGAAATAACTCTCCACGCATACGAAGTCGCGGGCGGCCGCTAGTCTACGTACCATAAGAGCGTCCGCTGCGTTAAGCGGATCCGGATTCCGAATCCGAATCGGATGATTTACAATCATAATATTTATCTAATTAAGATTTATATTAGGTTTGTGGTGAAACCATGTACTTTAGTGTTTCTTTTTCTTGACATAGCAATACTACTTCATTTTGTGTTGTTTTGTTCTGGTAACACCATTGTTTACCTTTTTTCTAAGAAATTGATAATCGGACTTTACACATTTGAAATAATCTAATATCAAATAATCGATTATTTCGGCATCGATTATCGATTGTCATCCCTACTCGCCCGCCAGCCAGTTTTGCTAACGGTACTGAGTGTTCGATTTCACTACGTCATTTTGACGTCATCAACATGACCGCCACGCGCATTACCATTTGACGGGGATAATATGATGAAACTTTGTCACATTAACATCCACGTTGACGTCATCCACAACTAAAATAACATGTAACAATAAAATTCTAATTTAGTACTTTAGGTAGGTCTGTTTTGAATTATTTTCTTGAGCATGTTAATTTATGTAAATGAAACTTGTGTAGCAAGTGATTTTAAATGTATAAAATTTAAATTTATGAATGCTTTGCTTTAACATTACAGAAACTCGCTATAAATCCGTTTGATGTACAATCACTGGATGCTAGAATGCAAGACAAAAGAATTCTCACAACGATTGGTGTAATGTTCGGTGTGGATATCAATGTACCTATGGACGTAGACCCTCCAGCCGCCCCAGAAAAGAAACCGACACAGCCACCAAAGAAAGAAGAGCCTCCGAAACCCAAATACGAAGACTTACCAGAGAACCGTAGACAAGCGTTATTAGAAAAAGATCTAGGTAACGATTATTACAAGAAAAAGGAATTTCCATGTGCTTTACACCACTACCAGAAGGCAATAGAGCATGATCCCACTGATATTACGTTCTACACCAATATGGCGGCCGTGTACTTTGAACAGAAGGAGTATGAGAAATGTATAAAGGAGTGTGAAAAAGCAATTGAAATCGGCAGAGAAAATAGAGCAGATTATAAGTTAATAGCTAAAGCCTTCACTAGGATTGGTAAGTTGCTATTTTTTTAATCTTTTCTTGGAAAAATCTTATTAGTCAGCTTAAGTTAGTGACTCATTTATAGACAGCCTTGCATTTTATTGAATATGTATATCCCGGTCGAGTTAACTCGGCACCTGAAGCACGATAGACCCCCTTCGTTTTCTCCTTGCCTCACTCCACTGTTGTCATGCCAGTAGCGTTAATACATGCGTTAGCGAAAATTTATCGATAATCTATCGAAAACTTTCAAAAAATTGACGATGGTGGCGTAAGGAAAGGAGAAAACGAAGGGGGTCTATCGTGCTTCAGGTGCTGAGTTAATTCGACCAGGTAGTAGATTTTAGGCATTCACAATGCTATTATTATATTAAGATAATTAATATATTAGAAAAATACTGCCCTCTGAGGTGCTACGGGTGAGTTGTTTTTTCTAGTATTTTTTCTAATATATTGCCATAGCCTTGTATGTGTCATCTAAAATCATCATCATCATTTTATTCACTAATATGTATTAATTTTGAATAGGTAATGCATATAGAAAGATGGAACAGTGGAAATTGGCTAAAACATACTTCGAAAAATCAATGTCGGAGCACCGCACACCCGAAATTAAGACGCTTCTCAGTGAGGTGGAGAAGAAAATAGCTGAAGAAGAGAAGAAAGCCTATGTTGACCCTGTGAAGGCTGAACAAGAGAAAGAGCTTGGCAATGAATATTTCAAGAAAGGTAAGCACTATTTTAGCACTATTTGTGAGGAGCTCAGAGGCGCAGTGGTTTAGCGCCTGGCCCAGCAATTGCGGAGGTTAAGCAACTTTGGCAAGGGTCGGTCATAGGATGGGTGACCAAAAATTTATTATCTCGAGCTCCTCTGTGCTTTGTAAGGCACGTTAAGCCATTGGTCCCGGATGCATTTGCAGTCATTAACACCCACCAATCCGCATTGGGCCCGCGTGGTGGGCTATGGCCCATCCTCCTTATCCACCCATAAGGAGGCCTGTGCCCCAGCAGTGGGGACATTAAAATGGCTGATGGACAAGCACTATTTTAAAATTAACACCTTTGTGGACACTACGTCAATAGGCATGGTTTGAAAAGTGATACTACGTCTTATGATGTTGTTCCGTACCAAAAAACGGCAAAAAAATATGTTTGTTGTATTGGAGCCCCCCTTAAATATTTCTTTTATTCTGTTTTTAGTATTTGTTGTACTTAATAGCGGTAACAGAAATACATTATGTGCGAAAATTTCAACTGTCTACCTGTTGTCGTTATTAATATCGAGCAAAATACGGCAAAAAAAAACACGTTTGTTGTATGGGAGCCCCCCTTAAATATTTATTTTATTCCGATTTTAGTATTTGTTGTTTTAGCGGTAACAGAAATACATCATCTGTGAAAATTTCAACTGTCTAGCTATTACGGTTCATGAGATACAGCCTGGTGACAGACAGACAGACAGACAGCGAAGTTATAAACTTATAATAGTTCTGTTCACACAAAGCCAGAGTTACTATGTTACCAACACTGGCTTGCTATCCTGTTTTCTAAAACTACCCTTGTGTAATCCAGACATGAGTGACCTTTGCTTCTATGAATTATCCAAACTACCTTTTCCATATTACATAGAAAACGTGAGTAAAGTTCAGTAACACCTTTATTGAACACAAATTATTTCTTATCTTTCCGGTTTGTACACTTATCAGTCATTGCCATTTACTGGTCAAGTTGTGGTTACATAATATAATAATATAATTTTTTTAATGTTTATGTTGAGTTAACGTCATAATCATCATCATTTAATTTCATTCAACATCTTGTAAACATGGTGCTATGAAATATATGAAAATATATTATTTGCTGTAAGTTTTAGATAGGTTGAGGATAAAAAAAAATCGGCCAAATGCGTGTCGGGCCACGCGCCGTAGGGTTCCGTAGTTACCTTATACCATACCATACTTTAATACCATTATCATTTTTCGTCTGCAAAAATAACTTTGTTTTTCACGGTGTTGATATGAATGACAAAGTTATATTTGCGGTTTTGGAAAATGTGCTATATCTCGACAACTAATTACTATTTAAATAAAATAAAATCATGTCGAATGCCCATGTTGTGCCCGCTCCAGTTCATGTTGGGAACACTACACTTGAAGTTGTTGACCATTATGTATACCTAGGACAGGCAGTCCAGTTAGGTAGGTCCAACTTTGAGAAGGAGATCTCTCGTCGAATCCAACTCGGATGGGCAGCATTCGGGAAGCTCCGAAAAATCTTCGTGTCCGATTTACCGCAGTGTCTCAAGACGAAAGTCTATGACCAGTGTGTGTTGCCAGTGATGACTTACGGCAGTGAAACGTGGTCGCTAACTATGGGTCTCATAAGGAGGCTCAAGGTCACCCAGCGTGCAATGGAGAGAGCCATGCTCGGCGTTTCCCTGCGTGATCGAATCAGAAATGAGGAGATCCGCAGGCGAACTAAAGTAACCGACATCGCTCGAAGGATTGCTCAGCTAAAGTGGCAGTGGGCTGGACACATAGCGAGAAGAACCGATGGCCGTTGGGGCGGAAAGGTTCTTGAATGGCGACCGCGCACCGGACGACGCTCCGTGGGTAGGCCCCCGACAAGGTGGACCGACGATCTGGTGAAGGTTGCCGGAAGCCACTGGATGTGGGAAGCGCAGGACCGATCGTCGTGGAAATCCGTGGGGGAGGCCTATACCCAGCAGTGGGTGTCGTGCGGCTGATATGATGAATTACTATTTCTCGTTCAAACCAAAGTTGAGTTGAAAGTATTTATTAAGATCTATAGCATAATTTTTTTTTTAATTTTTCTCTCTCTTATTTCAAAAGTTAAAGGGGGGGGGGACACACATTTTACCACTTTGGCAGTGTATATCTTTCAAACGGTTGACTTTGAGAAAAAAATATCTTGGGAACCTCAATGTCATTTTTTAAGACCTATCCATAGACACCCCGTATGTATTGGTTTGAAGAAAAAAATATTTTCAGTTTCAGTTCCATGTATGGGGAGCCCCCCTTTAATCTTTATTATATTTTATTTTTGTATTAAAATCGTTAAGCGGTTCATAGAATACATCTAACTACCACGTGCCGGACTACAGCTGCGCCACAAAAAAAAAGTTGGAAATCTGACTTTTTGACTATGCCATGATGAAGTCTATAGTTTGTCGGAGTTTGTCGCCAAAAACCAGAGTTTGTCGGTCTTCCGTTTAGAAGATACATGTGGCTCAGCTGTAGAGACGTCTCTACAGCTGCGCCACACAGATCTCGAAAACGGAAGGTCGTAGCGAAAATCTGATTACTTGTATGTATAGCCGTTAGTTTGTCGGAGTTTGTCGCACAAAAACCAGAGTTTGTCGGTCTTGCGTTTAGGAGATACGTGTGGCGCAGCTGTAGAGACGTCTCTATATACAGCTGAGCCACACAGATCTCGAAAACGGAAGGTCGTAACAGAAATCTGATTACTCGTGTGTGTAGCCGGTAGTTTGTCGGAGTTTGTCACCAAGAACCAGAGTTTGTCGGTCTTGCGTTTAGGAGATATGTGAGGATACGCTGTGGAGACCTTTCTACCTGGATCTTGAGAACGGAAGGTCGGCATGGCATCACGGATGGCATAGTCAAAATGTCAGATTTTCAACTTTTTTTTTGTGGCGCAGCTGTAGTCCGGCACGTCTAACTACCAAGTTTCAACTGTGTAATCCTAATACTTTCGGAATAAAGTGGCTGTGCGGACATGCGGACGGACAGACAGACATGACGAATCTATAAGGGTTCCGTTTTTTGCCATTTAGGCTATGGAACCCTAAAAAACACACTGCTACTTGAAGCTTTTGCAGATTGCAATGAGGCCTTTGTTTTGACAGGTCTCCAAACACAGTGGCGCTGCCCAATCGGATACTTTTGGAACTGATAAGGCCTATCTTTGACAGGTCTCCAAACACAGTAGCGCTGCCCAATCGAATACTTTTAGAACTGCCAAGATTAGTCCCCATTTTATCATACTTAAACCTTATGTTGATCCATTACAAACCAAGCATACCTAAAACATAAATGTGAGTTTTATTATAGACTACGAAATCCAAAACACCAGCAAGTTAGGTAACACGACAGTATTATTCCAAAACAATGGTATGTTTGTTACTTCTTCACATTAAAAAAAATCACACCAGTAGTTCATAATCTGGGATTCTTTTTATTTTTACCCAGTTGTATTTTCTATAGTCTGCTATGAACAAAGTCATGGGCAAAAGCTAGTTGCTCATTATACACGGTTATCTTTTAGTCACCATCCAAGGCTCAGTTTAGTCTGTGAAACTGAACAATTTTCTCTAATACAGATCACTCACATTCGCACAAATACGCGAACCCACAAGTGTAGGATGGACATTCGCAAATGATTTTCCATACAAAATTAAAAACATTCGTACAATGTATGAACCTTTGTGCGCATGTGAGTGATCGGGGTAAGAAACACAGGGCCAAATATGTAAATAATGTTTTGATTATCACATGATCATTAAGAAAAGGATGACCAAAATTTTCTGGCATATTTTGACACTGTTTCTTAGAGGTTCAATTTAATGGACTGCACTTCCGTAATGTTTGGAATTTGGATGTTGCCCTAACCCTGTATTTTATCAACGTCCAGGTGACTACAGCACAGCAGTAAAGCACTATACTGAAGCCATACAGCGTAACCCGGATGACCCCAAGCTGTACTCCAACCGAGCCGCCTGCTACACCAAGCTGGCAGCATTCGATCTGGGGCTCAAGGACTGCGAACAGTGTTGCAAGCTTGATCCTAAGTTTATCAAGGGCTGGATCCGAAAGGGCAAGATCTTGCAAGTGAGTTATAGTTTTTACCCGGCGAAGCACAAAAGAGGGTTATGATTTTGACCAGTATCTATGTATCTGGAAATGTATATATGTTCATCTGTCCCTCCACAACTTTTAAACTACTTATCATAAAATAAAACACTTTTTAACGGATACTAGTGCGGTTTTATTGAATGTACTTTGGTATTTAGTTGGTATTAGGTTTGATTTTTGGTTTTCCCGACGTTTCGGCACCTTTGCAGCTGCCGTGGTCACGGGGGACTGAAGCTACCCGAGAGCCTACCCTCAAGCAATGAATTTTTTTAGACGTTCAGAAATTAAAATTTAACAAAATTTTTTATTATTTTATGTTGATTTATAATTTAATTTTATGAATTACTAGCTTCCGCCCGCGACTTCGTCTGCGTGGAAAGTTTTTTGATATCCCTCGGGAACATAACTTTTTTTCGGGATGAAAGGTACCCTATGTCCTTCTCTGTACCCCTGACAACGTGTATGCAAAATTTCATGATGATCGGTTCAGTAGTTAAGACGTGAAGGCGTAACAAACAAACAAACAAACAAACGGACTTTTGCATTTATAATATTAGTAAGGATTTAATGCTAAAAAGAGAGAGAATCTACTGAAACTACCACCATTTCATAAAATTGGGAGGCCCCTCCAAGAAAGAAATGGCGAAAGAAAACTTGGAGAGGAAGCCGACCTCCGTCTTTTGTATTAATTTATTTATTTGCAAAAGGAACTAACCGTATCATTAGATCTTACAGTGTGTGTGAGGGGCTTTAGCTTGTGAATGATGGGGTCCCAAGCTGGTGGAATTTTCCAACCATCATCTCTATTGAAATTAGGATATTTATTTATTTCGATAGCCTCGCGGAGCATTCTAGGGATAAATCTACGTTCCCTAGCAAGGATTTGGGGTTTGTCAAATTTAATATAATGGTTGGGCCCCTCAAAGGCGTGTTCACTCACTGCAGACTTGTTATCGCGCCTATGTTTCATGTCAGCTACATGCTCTTTAACGCGGGTCCCTATGCTTCTCTTTGTTTGCCCGACGTAGGAGAGCCCACAGTCACAATCTAGTTTGTAGACGCCTGCAGCTTGAAGGGGGATATTACACTTGACAGGTCGTAAGAATTGGTTGATCTTCTTATGATATATATATTATAATCTTCTTATGATATAGATATATATATGTATTATATCTTCTTATTATCTTCTTATCTTACGACCTGTCAAGTGTAATATCCCCCTTCAAGCTGCAGGCGTCTACAAACTAGATTGTGACTGTGGGCTCTCCTACATCGGGCAAACAAAGAGAAGCATAGGGACCCGCGTCAAAGAGCATGTAGCTGACATGAAACATAGGCGCGATAACAAATCTGCAGTGAGTGAACACGCCTTTGAGGGGCCCAACCATTATATTAGATTTGACAAACCCCAAATCCTTGCTAGGGAACGTAGATTTATCCCTAGAATGCTCCGCGAGGCTATCGAAATAAATAAATATCCTAATTTCAATAGAGATAATGGTTGGAAAATTCCACCAGCTTGGGACCCCATCATTCACAAGCTAAAGCCCCTCACACACACTGTAAGATCTAATGATACGGTTAGTTCCTTTTGCAAATAAATAAATTAATACAAAAGACGGAGGCCGGCTTCCTCTCAAAGTTTTCTTTCGCCATTTCTTTCTTGGAGGGGCCTCCCAATTTTATGAAATGGTGGTAGTTTCAGTAGATTCTCTCTCTTTTTAGCATTAAATAATTCATAAAATTAAATTATAAATCAACATAAAATAATTAAAAATTTTGTTAAATTTTAATTTCTGAACGTCTAAAAAAATTCATCGCTTGAGGGTAGGCTCACGGGTAGCTTCAGTCCCCCGTGACCACGGCAGCTGCAAAGATGTCGAAACGTCGGGAAAACCAAAAATCAAACCAAATACCAACTAAATACCAAAGTACATTCAATAAAACCGCGCTAGTATCCGTTAAAAAGTGTTTTATTTCATGTCTAGTGAGCATACTTATCATAATTTGACAAATGAGGTATCACTAGAAGCGTCTTAATCGTCCGCCGGCTATGGACTATGTGACGTCACATTAAATTGAGTATGGCGCCCTCTAGCTAGACTAGAGGATATAAATTCACATAAACAAAAAATAATTTTTTTTACGAAAGTGAGGAAAAAAACACACTAGGCCCCCACTTTCGTCACATAAAAACAGCGTCGTATTTAGGGTTTGTACGCTCAAATGTTGTGACCACCTATTTTACCATGTTTTTAGCGAATAAATTATCATTTATCATTTAGGGGCTGGCAAGTATTAGTATTGTATTAGTACCGCTTAGTATCCTAGAAATATGTCTTGGGGCGCAAAATTCAAATCTTGCCAGGGGCGCTCATGATCCTATAAAATTTCTTGGGGCGCAAAATTCAAGTCTTGCCAGGGGCGCTCATGATCCTATAAAATTTCTTGGGGCGCAAAATCCAAATCATGCCAGGGGCGCTCATGACCCTAGCTCCGACGCTGCATGAATACTTTGATACCTCACGGTTTTTTACAGCATAATGTTTTGTGCTCTTTTGTGTACAATGTGCTTTGTTCCAGGGTATGCAACAACAAGCAAAAGCGTTGGCTGCGTACCAGAAGGCCTTGGAGTTGGACCCCAGCAATTCTGAAGCACTGGAGGGGTACCGTGCTTGCTCAACGCAACTCAACTCTAATCCTGAGGAGGTAAGGTTCAATATTTATTCATCTGTATGTAATATCAGGGAGGTCTCACTTCGCGCTAAAACTTTTATACTATAATACTGCTCGCGGCTGACTCGGTCGAATCAGCGCACAAGGGATGTCATGAGTTGGTTTGAGACAGAGCTACGCGACAGATAGAGAAACGCTTTAGAGGAGCACCTCCAATATAGAAAATCAATCTGATTTTATTTAAAATTTGTAATTGTTCGAAAGGTGTAGACAACACGTGCCGGACTACAGCTGCGCCACAAAAAAAAAAGTTGGAAATCTGACTTTTTGACTATGCCATGATGAAGACGATAATTTGCCGGAATTTGTCGCACAAAAACCAGAATTTGTCGGGCTTGCGTTTAGGAAATACGTGTGGCGCAGCTGTAGAGACGTCTCTACAGCTGAGCCACACAGATCTCGAAAACGGAAGGTCGTAGCGAAAATCTGATTACTCGTGTGTGCAGCCGTTAATTTGTCGGAATTTGTCGCACAAAAACCAGAGTTTGTCGGTCTTGCGTTTAGGAGATCTGTGTGGCGCAGCTGTAGAGACGTCTCTACAGCTGAGCCACACAGATCTCGAAAACGGAAGGTCGTAAAGAAAATCTGATTACTCGTGTGTGCAGCCGTTAATTTGTCGAAATTTGTCGCATAAAAACCAGATTTTGTCGGTCTTGCGTTTAGGAGATATGTGAAGATACGCTGTGGAGACCTTTTTACCTGGATCTCGAGAACGAAAGGTCGTAAGCGAATCCTCACATATCTCCTTAACGCAAGATCGACAAACTCTGATTCTTGGTGACAAATTCCGACAAACTAACGGCTACACACTCGAGTTATCAGATTTTTGCTACGACCTTCCTTTCTCAAGATCCAGGTAGAAAAGTCTCCACAGCGTAACTTCGCATATCTCCTAAACGCAAGACCGACAAAATCTGGTTTTTGTGCGACAAATTTCGACAAATTAACGGCTGCACACACGAGTAATCAGATTTTCGTTACGACCTTCCGTTTTCGAGATCTGTGTGGCTCAGCTGTAGAGACGTCTCTACAGCTGCGCCACACAGATCTCCTAAACGCAAGACCGACAAACTCTGGTTTTTGTTCGACTAATTCCGACAAATTAACGGCTGCACACACGAGTAATCAGATTTACGCTACGACCTTCCGTTTTCGAGATCTGTGTGGCTCAGCTGTAGAGACGTCTCTACAGCTGCGCCACACGTATCTCCTAAACGCAAGCCCGACAAATTCTGGTTTTTGTGCGACAAATTCCGACAAACTATCGTCTTCATCATGGCATAGTCAAAAAGTCAGATTTCCAACTTTTTTTTTGTGGCGCAGCTGTAGTCCATCACGTGTAGACAACTGTAAATAGTAGACAACTTGCAGACTTTACTGTATAATTTCTCCTATTCGTCGTGTCAGTTAGAATAGAAAGAAGTTGGAGTTTCATACAGAACGTCATCAATGGGGAAGGCAACTGTCAAAATGGCGCTGCGTACGCTTGTTCCCTTTATACTCATAAGGACAGATTCTCATAAGGACAGATTCTCAAAAAGACAGATTCTCAAACGGACAGATTGTCAAAAAACCGAAAATGGTACAGATGCACACACAAATTAATAGATTCTCAAAAACACAGATTCACAAAAGTTTTATTAGCCGTGTTGATGATTTCAAAAATGTTAAGTAGGAAGCTTGCGCATGCGTATAGACAGAAATGCGCTTTTTTCATAAAATCTTGTACCGTTTTATAAATAATACAACCCGCGCTGTTAAAGAATGGGATTGGAAATGGCGTTGTATGATGTTCCCTTCTCGCTCACTCACTCACACTTATTGTGAGAAGTGCTGTGAGCCGCCATTTTCAGTTCTTTTTCGACTGCTGCAGTTGATAAATAAAAATTAAATTACGTTACCAAAGTACCAGGGTAGCATAGATTTACAGGAGGTTAACGCGAAGCAGAAGGAATTTTGTACAATGACCCGTCTATAGGTACTTTATCTCTGTCGCTCTCGCGCTAACATTATTGTTGTGCCTGTGCGAGCGCAATGACAATATTAGCGCACGTGCGAGTATAGACGGGTCATTGTGTAATTTTTTTTCTGCCTACGTCACCTATTACGAAGAAAATAAATCAAAGTGATTAAAAATATAGAAGTTAACCTTCTCCGTATTTATGAGATCTTGGTACTTTGGTGATGTATTGTATTACGAAAAATAACAAAAAAAAAAGCTATTCAAAATATAGAAGAAACCGTCTTTTCTCTTTTTCTGCTTACCTGTACTGCTGTCCTTTTGAGAATCTGTCTTAATGAGAATCTGTCTTTTTGAGAATCTGTCCTTTTGAGAATCTGTCCTTATGAGAATAAAGGGCTTGTTCCACGAGAACTATGAAAACAAAGGACTTTTACTTAAAAAAAAGTTTTTTAGCTTTGAAATGATTAAATTCTGTGTAATGCTTTAAAAATGTTGGCACTTACAAATTTTAGTAATTTTAGATCTGGATATAGAAAAAAAAATATAAAATCTGTGAGAATAAAAACGTCTTAATTTGGCTTTCAATTCCGGCATTTGCATTGTATAATAGTCTTTTATATCCATTTTGAGTCGATGGGTCTTTTTCGGTAAAAAAATACTACAAAATAAATACCTATTTATTTTCCCATACATTTGTTCAGAACGCCTATTGTCTTAGGAACAAGCGTACGCAGCGACATCTACAATTAGCTTTGCGTTGCCAACCCCATTCTAACGGGTATGTGTTACAATGCCGAAGTAGAAAAGACCGAATTTTACAATACCTATGGACGAAATCCCGAAAATTAAAAGGCCGAATGGATGTTTAAAATCACGAAAGGACATTTTACCTAAAATTCTAAATCCCGAAGCTTAAAATACCGAAGGTTTAATATACCTAAGTTCTATACCCCGAACTACTTAATACCGAATTGGCTGTGGATTTGTCTTTGGGCTCCCCCTGAAATGCTTTATAGTAAATTTAGCTGCCGAAAATTAGTCTAAACTAGTCTACTAGGACTTAGAAACCGTAGACCGTAAGTCACGACACGAAATAGGTGCGAAGAGCGTAGCGACGAGCATGTTAGGTTGACATGAATCCAGCGCGCGAGCCGAGCGAGCGAAGCGAGCCGAGCGAGCGAAGCGAGCGTGCCGCGGCAGCGGCCGGCGAAGCGCTAGAAAAAAAAACTATTTCAAACTCGATTGGTGGATTTTGACAAAATAATGACCATTTTACAAGCATTTTTGAGTAAAAGAAATTAACCACAACGCCTACCTTCATAAATGTATGTGTAGGTGAAGTAAGTTTCGACATTTTAACTGTCGGGATTTTGATTTTGAACTTTCGGTCATTTGATAATCGATCTTTCAAGTTTCGGTCTATCGGATATCGATATTTAGAATGTTCGGCATTTTGAAAATAGGTGTTTTATGTGTCGGTATTTCGGTCGTATGTATTATGAATTGTCGGCATTGTAATGCATACCCATTCTAACTGACAAACGACGAATATGAGAAACTACACAGTAAAGTTCTCAAGTTGAATATTACAGCTTTCGAACAATCACAAATTTAAAATAAAATCAGATTGAATTTATATAAAAAAAAAAACTTTCAGAAATTAGCTCGTTTGTATGGAAAACCATATAGCGGCCCGTATTTTTTTTGAGCAGTATATATTGATTGATATGTCGGTATATCGCAGGTGCGTAAGCACGCAATGTCGGACCCGGAGGTCCAGCAGATCCTGCGCGATCCTGCCATGCGCTGTATCCTCGAACAGATGCAGCACGACCCGCAAGCACTGCACGACCACCTGCGCAACCCGGAGATCGCTGCCAAGATACAGAAGCTGCTGGAATCTGGGCTCATCGCTATACATTAGCATTATATACGATGTCCATAACAACTACGGATTATGTACCTTTAAATAAATAGTTATTGATCTTTAAAATGTTGAACCCTCGAGCATTGCACGACCATCTGCGCAACCCGGAAATCGCCGCCAAGATACAGAAGCCGCTTGAATCTGGGCTCATCCGTATACTCTAACCGACACACTCCACACTCTATGTAATTATTTTCAAACCTTTCCAATAAAGACTTTGGAAATTTGTGTTCAGGTTTGGTCGCACATTTCAATAATAATTATATAAATCACAAACTAGTATTAATTAGGTTACAAATTATGAAGTCTCAAAGGCTCAAGTGACTATAAAAAATAAAAATAAAATATGCCTGTTAAAAAGTTAGTTTAAATTTTTAGTTATGCAATGGTTATTATGTATGTGAGATATGAAGTCTACGACCAAACCTTGACTATTTAAAACCACAAAATATTTATGTACAGTCTGTTCATCCTTAGTTGTCTTATATGGTAAACAATCTTCACCCAACTCTTTATTGAAATAATCATTTATAAAATACTACAAATGGTTTTCCACACATAGATTACAAAATAAATTGTTAATAAAGTAACAACAATTTCATAAACTTACTAACATATTTTTAAATAAAAATTTAAGTTTAAAAGACGTATGACAACTGTCAAAAACTGTTTACTAAATAAGACAAATATGGATGAACAGACTTTAGGTACCTATATTTCAAAATATCATTGCGTCATGTTATTTTAACAAACTTGAGAGTTTATAATATGACTTATTAGGGCTTATCTACACGGCACGTGGCGCCAATGAGTACAGGACGTGACGTGACGTCATAAATGACTCATCTGCAAAAATAAATTTTTGCTTATAAGGTCATGTGTCCATAAAACAGATTTTTTTTAACTCTCTTGTAATGTTTATGAACATGTAACTTTTTTTTTGCGCCTGCTTTGAACAATATGAAATCTATTATATTTAGGATTTAAAACTATTTGGTAGTACGCTTGTGTTTTTATTTTAATTTGGGACTTGCAACTGTATTCCTACAAGCTTTTATCCATTCCAAGTAACTTCACTTTGAACAAAGTATGTATTTTATAGACCAAATATAGAGCCACAGAGATGCGATTACGACGATTTTGCTTAAAAACAATTTTGTTTGAAACCATTCGAACCCTATCGATATCCATGGCACTTATTTACGTAAAATAAATATTTTAATAATTAATAATTATTAATAATTTGTTTTTTTCTAGCAATTTTAAGTACTTTGATGAAGATTTAGCTGTTTCTAGGTTTCAACTGTTAAAATCAGCCTAGATATACTCGTAAGTTCATTGGTCCTTAATAGAAGTAAGTAAGGATAATGTATGTTTAAGCCTGTGTTAGCATTGTTTATGTTAATTTCGTTTTATAGTCGTGAGTAGCATTTCTGTGGCAGATAATAATTGGGTCCTCGTGCACTGACCTGCATTATATAAAAAAAAAATTTCATGTCAGTGGTCTCGTGGCTTGGTACGTACCTAACGACATTTTTTTAAAGGTCTGTTGATACGTTCTTTAAGTCGTTAAAAGATAACTGAACGATATTTTTTATTAGAAACGAAAAAAACTGCAGCTGCAGAATATGCAGTCAAGAGATCCAACACAAACAAGACCCCTTATTTAGTTTGCGCGATTTCAGTTTGATTATAATTTGAGCCTTATGCAGATGTACTGCCATGGAGTTTTGCATTACGATTTTTGTAATTTATTCAATAAAGAAATATTGTAGGCAACTTTGTCTTTTTATTATTTAATTAATCCCGTAGTTAATTGCCAATAATATGACACATAGACGTGTACAGGTGTGCAGGCTCCATAATTTGAGGTGCTGGACTACAGCTGCGCCACAAAAAATAAAGTTGGAAATCTGACTTTTTGACTATGTCATGATGAAGACGATAGTTTGTCGGAATTTTGTCGCACAAAAACCGGAATTTGTCGGGCTTGCGTTTACTCCTAAATGCAAGACCGACAAACTCTGGTTTTTGTGCGACAAATTCCGACAAATTAACGGCTGCACACACGAGTAATCAGATTTTCGAGTCCGTTACGCCAGCAAGAAAGTAGCTTCTAGAAGGAAGCGAGTTTGATGAATAATTTGTGCGCAATTCGGTGTAAATGTGCGCCAAATAAAAAAATTGTGGGCCTTATAGTTTTGGAATAAAACGGGAAAAACGAATTCTGCTGGGGTAACGGTACTCCAGCAGGAAGATTCTAAACTAATGATCGCAGAGAAATAAAAGATATATGGGCGGGTAGCTTGATACTAGCAAGAAATGTGCGCCAAATCTATAATTTGTGGGCCTTATAGTTTTGGAGATATTTGATTTCCTGCTGGCGTAACGTTTTGCCGGATCCCAGATCTCGGAAACTACTAAATGTGCGATCTTACAGTAAACATATATAAGTAGCCCCTGATTTGTGCTATTTGTGCGGTAGAAAACATTTCAAAAATATTCACAAATTTTGAAGTAATCGGGCATGTTCTGAAAACAGAAAAAAAAATCTAGCGCCTAAACTACCACATAAAAAAAGAAACCAAAAACGGTGTTCTATTTTTCTTATTATTTCTCATTACCATAAAAAATTTGAAAACCGCACATTCACACGTTTTTGAATAATACCCACATGAAGGTGAGACCGACCATGTCATGACTTTGACGGTCAGCAGGATAAAAATATCAGAGAATATTTAGATTCTGGCCCAATGAATAATCTGTGCGGTTACTGAAGTACATGCTCTGAAAATTTCAGATACAAATTCTTCGTATTAAAGGAAATATCAATTAAAATCCAAAACAACTGTCAGTATTCCGATTAACCGACCAAATTCGATAGACCACAAAAAAGCGACGCGTTCATACATATTGATGACCTTCTTTAATGTGTCGCATTATGCAGAAAAATTGTTTGTACAGTCGCGTTCATAACTTCTTATTGGCAAATGTGGGTAAATAGTGTTTCAACATTTAAATAATTAGTTTGAGCCTGTATTTATACCAATACAATGTGGCGTTGATCTGTTACATTACACCCATATTATATATTTTGCGGACGGCACTCTTCAAACACGTGACTGTGAAACCAGCTAAATTTCTTAAGTTACTAGACGATCTGTTTACTTCTTAATGAAATATACCAGAATCATTGTTGTCTAAACATCAATAGCATAGCTGTTTTTATTTTCACTAACATGAAAACAACTACCTAGCTGTCTTAGGTAGGTATGTGTTTATAACTTCATTCGAACCGGAAAGAAGCACTAAAATCAGTTAACGGGCACTTCACTCGCGTATTATTATTAAGGTAGGTATTTAGTTTTGGTGTAACAAGTAGGTATTTATTGTAATAATATTTTATTAAGGTACCTACCTAAGTACTTACTTAAAATGCAATTAAATTTACAACAGAAGTGAGTGACCAACTTCATAGCGCTTGTGCTATAAAACGACGTTTTTAGGGTTCCGTACCCAAAGGGTAAAAACGGGACCCTTTTACTAAGACTCCGCTGTCCGTGTGTCTGTCTGTCTGTCTGTCGGTCGGTCTGTCTGTCTGTCTGTCACCAGGCTGTATCTCGTGAACCGTGATAGCTAGACAGTTGAAATTTTCAAAGATTGTGTATTTCTGTTGCCGCTATGACAACAAATACTAAAAACAGAATAAAATAAATATTTAAGGGGGGCTCCCATACAACAAACGTAATTTTTTGCCGTTTTTTGCTCGATATTAATAACGATAACAGGTAGAAAGTTAAAATTTTCACAGATGATGTATTTCTATTGCCACTATAGCAACAAATACTAAAAACAGAATAAAATAAATATTTAAGGGGGGCTCCCATACAACAAACGTGACTTTTTTTGGTACGGAACCCTTCGTGCGCGAGTACGACTCGCACTTGGCCGGTTTTTTAATCTGTAACATTTTCTCTTTTCCATAGAGACCACTTACGTCCATTATACAACTTGTATAATGGACGTCAGAGGGCCTAGTACGAGTTGTGTTTCTCAACTCACTTTACGAATAGTATCGAGTGAAAGAGAGGAAATCATGCGAGTGAGTGAACGAGTGAAAGAATGAAAACGATAGTTAACTATTCGCAAAGTGAAGTGAGAACAAAAAACAACTCGTACTAGGCCCTCTGTGAAGAGACCTACATCCATGTAGAAGTTGCATGCAAGGGATCACTGTCTATTGTCAATTTAATCGCATTGTAGGTACATTAAGTACCTAGTTAGGTATTACAAAAAAACGAAATAAAATTACAAAACATCCTTTATTTTTTTACTAAAATAATGTTAAAATGGTTAAAATTCTTTCAATTCAAGTAAAAATGAAATTAAACAGAAATAACTTCATTCGTTATTTAAATAAAAGCACTCACTCAAATCACTTTTTCACTTAAATGTACGTAGACGTGACGTGTACAAACCTGTTCGACAACAAAGTTAAGGAGGTCATCAATATGTATGAACGCGTCGCTTTTTTGTGGTCTATCGAATTTGGTCGGTTAATCGGAATACTGACAGTTGTTTTGGATTTTAATTGATATTTCCTTTAATACGAAGAATTTGAAGCTGAAATTTTCAGAGCATGTAATTCAGTAACCACACAGATTATTCATTGGACCAGGATCTAAATAATCTCTGATATTTTTATCCTGCTGATCGTCAAAGTCATGACATGGTCGGTCTCACCTTCATGTGGGTATTAATAAAAAAATTTTTATGGTAATGAGAAATAATAAGAAGAATAGAACACCGTTTTTGGTTTCTTTTTTTATGTGGTAGTTTAGGCGCTAGATTTTTTTTTCTGTTTTCAGAAAATGCCCGATTACTTCAAAATTTGTGAATATTTTTGAAATGTTTTCTACCGCACAAATAGCACAAATCAGGGGCTACTTATATATGTTTACTGTAAGATCGCACATTTAGTAGTTTCCGAGATCTGGGATCCGGCAAAACGTTACGCCAGCAGGAAATCAAATATCTCCAAAACTATAAGGCCCACAAATTATAGATTTGGCGCACATTTCTTGCTAGTATCAAGCTACCCGCCCATATATCTTTTATTTCTCTGCGATCATTAGTTTAGAATCTTCCTGCTGGAGTACCGTTACCCCAGCAGAATTCGTTTTTCCCGTTTTATTCCAAAACTATAAGGCCCACAAATTTTTTATTTGGCGCACATTTACACCGAATTGCGTACAAATTATTCATCAAACTCGCTTCCTTCTAGAAGCTACTTTCTTGCTGGCGTAACGGACTCCAGATTTTCGCTACGACCTTCCGTTTTCGAGATCTGTGTGGCTCAGCTGTAGAGACGTCTCTACAGCTGCGCCACACGTATCTCCTAAACGCAAGCCCGACAAATTCTGGTTTTTGTGCGACAAATTCCGACAAACTATCGTCTTCATCATGGCATAGTCAAAAAGTCAGATTTCCAACTTTTTTTGTGGCGCAGCTGTAGTCCGGCACGTCATATTGCCCTCCCGACCCGTCCGCGTATATACAAAGGCGGCTGCAACACAGACCGAAACAGCTCTGTAACGCAGCCGCGTATGTATGAATAAAGTATAACAATCACGGCTGCACCACAGATATTTGAAAATTATCTGCAATGTGATCGGCTTTGGAAGGCATTGTTTTAACGAAACCGGCTGCAATACAGCTTATACACTTACTCTGTAATGCATGCTAATTAAACATTAAAATTATTATAAGTATTTTAAGTCTTATACAAACTAATAATGTTACTGTAGGTACTATAGACAACTGCTGTGATGCAGCTACGATAATGCAGCACATAGTCGTCTGTGTTGCATCCGCCTTTGCAAACAAACGCGGCTGCACTACAGCGCGAAGTCATCTAATTTAAAAAAAGCGCGTTAAAACCTCGAAAAAGCGCTCGCTCGTGCGAAAGATAGCTTTTTCCATTAGCGTATAGTTGGCAGCCTCACCATGGAATTAGAAGGTTTTGACTAGGTCAAAAAATTGTTAGTAAATAGTTATAAATAGTGAACTATAGCATATAAATAGTGATACTATGGTTCAAAAGATATTTGAGTATCTTGGTGAGGCTGCTATCTTGACGTCAAGCTGGCAGACACCTTAAGAAATACAGTTCGTATTAATGTGATTTATATGCCAAAAAATTGTTAGGAAATAGTGAATCGTATATGCAAAAATTCAATAATATTGCTTCAGTACAAGCCGAGATATTATGATCTCAAAGTGGGCTGCTAACTTGACGTTTCTGGCAATGGCGATTCCAGAGAAACGGGTACAAGTTATAAACAAATAAATATATCAAAAAATTGTTAGTGAAATTGTGATTCTTACGATATAAATAAAAAAAGAATTCTTCATTGCTATTTTCTAAAAATCGAATGTTAACTTCTACATAGTACTCTGAATATAGGCTGTCGATCAATATTGAACTTTGCTCCACAGTAATAAGGTTTAAACTTGATTGCAATCATGAGGTGAGTACTATCAAGCAAAAAAGTGAAATTTATATTTTTTGACTGTGTCAATAGTCATATCCTCGGTTCAAGGCTATTGATTTGGTATAAGTAAACAAATATTTTTCTACTTACTTTTTTAATTTATTTTTTATTAAATCTCATCAAAAAAAAATTGATTGTGTAATACTACTCTAATAATAATTAATACTACTACTCTAATCATCGGTAATAGCACAACCTAGAGAGTATTCTTCTTACAGTCGGACATCGCCCTTTGTGTTGGCGCAAAAGCCGCCGTTCGTCTAGACAGTTGACGCAACGACTAAAAGTGTAAGGGTTGGCACGATGTAATTTGCCTTTTCGAATTTTAAAAATATATAGGAAAAATAAGATAGACACTTCAAAATTCTTGTTTTATTCTTTGAATTATTTATTGTCATTTTTTCTAGAAGGTAAGAATATTTTTTTCATATTTGTCTCTTTTCCTTCTTTTAATGCTCTTAAAATAAGGAAAAGAAAAAGTTTTTCTTAGTATTTTCTCTTTTTTTTCTTCTTCTTTCATCATAAGTGCGAGGAATTATAGGAATTTATATGTATGATAATCATAATTTAATTGTTAATCATTACTAATTTAGGGCTAAATAAGTAAAATAAATCTTAAATTAGTACTCAATTAGGAAATAATAATGAAAAAATAAGTTCCAAGATGGCGGCTGACAACTTTTTTGTTTATGGGCCGATTTCGATGAAACTCGGTTTTTGGTACCATTTTGACACAAAAATAACAACGCAATGTTAAAAATTAGCCGATTTCGATGAAACTCGGTTTTTGGTAGTATTTTAACAAGAAAACAGAAACGCAATGTTAAAAATAAAAAAATACAAGAAGACGGCCAACTTTTTTGTTTGCGGGCCGATTTCGATGAAACTCGGTTTTTCGTAGTATTTTGGCAAAAAAACAGCAACGCAATGTTAAAAATGTAAAAAATTCAAGATGGCGACCAACTTTTTTGTTTGCGGGCCGATTTCGATGAAACTCGGTTTTTGGTGGTATTTTGGCAAGAAAACAGCAACGCAATGTTAAAAAAAATAAAAATTCAAGATGGTGGCCAATTTTTTTGTTTGCGGGCCGATTTCAATGAAACTCGGTTTTTCGTAGTATTTTGGCAAGAAAACAGCAACGCAATGTTAAAAATGTAAAAAATTCTAGATGGCGGCCAACTTTTTTGTTTGCGGACCGATTTCGGTGAAACTCGGTTTTTGGTAGTATTTTGACAAGAAAACAGCAACGCAATGTTAAAATGTAAAAAAAATTCAAGATGGCGGGCAACTTTTTTGTTTGCGGGCCGATTTCGATAAAACTCGGTTTTTCGTAGTATTTTGGCAAAAAAACAGCAACGCAATGTTAAAAATGTAAAAAATTCAAGATGGCGACCAACTTTTTTGTTTGCGGGCCGATTTCGATGAAACTCGGTTTTTGGTGGTATTTTGGCAAGAAAACAGCAACGCAATGTTAAAAAAAATAAAAATTCAAGATGGTGGCAAATTTTTTTGTTTGCGGGCCGATTTCGATGAAACTCGGTTTTTCGTAGTATTTTGGCAAGAAAACAGCAACGCAATGTTAAAAATGTAAAAAATTCTAGATGGCGGCCAACTTTTTTGTTTGCGGACCGATTTCGGTGAAACTCGGTTTTTGGTAGTATTTTGACAAGAAAACAGCAACGCAATGTTAAAATGTAAAAAAAATTCAAGATGGCGGGCAACTTTTTTGTTTGCGGGCCGATTTCGATAAAACTCGGTTTTTGGTAGTATTTTGGCAAGAAAACAACAACGCAATGTTAAAAAAAATAAAAATTCAAGATGGTGGCCAATTTTTTTGTTTGCGGGCCGATTTCGGCTATGGCTAGATGTTACCATATTTCTAGACGCCATCACCGACTCTTTTACCTCCTTTGATAGGTGCGATAGCCTTGTCCTGTTGGGAGACTTCAATGTTGACCTACTTGTGGTTGGGGGTGGTGGGCCACGGTTGCTGTCACAGTTCTTTGAGACAATGAACCTTACCCAGGTAGTCACTGATCCAACCCATTTTACTGATCACAGTCAAAGTCTAATTGACTTGATCTGTACAGACATACGCACATTAAAGGTAACAGTGGGACACTGCCCTGATGTGAGAGGTCATGCTATAGCCACAGCCGAGTTAAAAATAAAGAAAGACAAGATATGTCCCCGTTGGGTAGAATATAGGCCAATAAAAGATATTATTCAAAACTTATGGGAGTTTGATCTTAGCAAAATAGACTGGAGTCATTTCCATAAAGCGAAAAATGTCAACATATTAGTAGAGAATTTCCAATTGTGTCTAACACATTTATTCAATCTGCATGCTCCAGTAAGGAAAGGTAAGTTTAAGCACCCTCCTCACCCTTGGATCACTGACACCGTCAAATCCATGATGCATATTAGGGACGAGTACCGGCAGGCTCTAAAAACTAACAAATCTAAATCACAGAAAGACTGTGAGAAGTCTAAATCACAAAAAGATTGCTATCTTCAAATGAAGAACAACGTGATTGTAGCCATAGAACAAGAGAAGAAGTGTTTTTTGATAGGCATATTAACTCTAATATTAAGAATTCCAAAAAACTTTGGCAAAACTTGAAAAGCACTGTGTTACCAGATGGAAAAAAGTCTGAACTTCCTCCATGCTTCGATAATCCTGACACCATCAACTCTCATTTTCTCTGTGCACCCGGTCAAAATGATGTGTCAATATCACAGCTTACATATTTTGAGTACCTTAGATATGGCACAGCAACGCTTTCACTGCAGCCTGTAAATGAGGACAAGATACTCAAAATCATCAAAGGTCTCAAATCTAACGCTCAGGGCTGCGATGGGTTAACACGGGACATGCTTCTTTTGTCTCTTCCTTACACCCTACCTGCAATTACTATTATAATCAACAGATCTATGGCAGAAAGTACATTCCCTAATGCCTGGAAGACAGCAGTGGTAAAACCCTTACCCAAAGTGAGCTCCCCAACGTCTCTTCAAGACCTCCGTCTCATAAGCATCCTTCCATGCTTGTCAAAGATACTGGAACGGGTGGTCTGTGAACAACTCACAGAGTTTCTCGAAGAAAATGAGATAATGCCTTGCTTCCGATCTGGCTTCCGTAAAGGACACAGTACTGCTTCTGCTATGGCTGATGTGGTTGACAACCTACTCTCGGCTCAGGACCAGGGAGAGGTCAGCATTCTGGTTCTCCTGGACTTCTCACGCGCTTTCGAAACAATAAATACCGCACTACTTTTATCCAAGCTCTCATATTATGGGGTGGACACGGCTACAGTTAAATGGTTTGAAAGTTATTTGGCAGAAAGGCAACAGTATGTGCAACTTGTGGACAGGAATGGTACCAAATCAAACTCCTCATTTCTCCCTGTAACGCGAGGAGTTCCACAGGGTTCTATACTTGGCCCAATTTTGTATATCTTGTACAGCGCTGATCTCATCCACAGTATTAAACACTGCAAATATCACCTATATGCAGACGAGTTACAGCTGTATTTTTCCTTTAAACCAGAAAATATTGATAATGCTATCACAATGATCAACAGTGACTTATCTAGAATAGCTGATTGGTGCAAATCCAACTATCTGGTCCTTAACCCAAGGAAATCAAAATTTATGTTAATAGGTACCAACAAAAAGGTTAAAAAATTTGATAATATTTGCCTCAATATAAAACTGGACAACGAAGTCATTCATTACTCGTGTGAATAAATGCAGAAATCTGGGTTTAACTTGTTAAAGGAGATCGCAAAGCAAGCGAGTGCAACCTACTTGGAAACCTACATGGGTTTTTGTATTTGATATTTTAGATGTCAAATGTCACTCTCTCTATATGAAAAATCTGTACCTACACGAATAGTTTTTCTCAGTTGTAAATAAAAGTCTGTTTTATATTTCAATAAGCGTTTATTTCATTGCTAAATAGCTTCCACATCGTCTGCGCACTGCTATATCACAACAGGTTATGGTTTTGCTGCAATTTAGCTGAAAGATGGAATCGACTTTCAAGTACAACATTGCACCTCTCGAAGGTAAAAGTAACTGGGATACATGGAAGTATAAAGTGCTTATTGTGCTCAAGGGCATACCTTGCGCTCTCGATATAATCGAAGGCAGACTTACCGAGGATAAAGAAAGCGAAGCCATTGCGAACGGAACATCCGCCGCCGATACCGTGTCGGAATTCACGAAAGCCGACTCGAGTGCTCTTTTCTTTATCACCAACAATATGACTGAAGAAATGCTACGAAAAGTGATGATATTTACGTCCACTAGAGAAATATGGTTAGAACTTCATCGAATGTTTGACGGAACAAACGAAGACAAAACCTTCCAATTATGTATGAGTTTCTTTGGACTGAGAAAGGATCCAGCTGACGACGCAGCAACTCATATGTCAAAGTTGAAGAACGTTTGGACCTCATTAAACAAAGAGCTCGGCAAAGATAAGAAGCTTCCGGATCTTCTTCTCATATGCAAAACGCTCAATACACTGGGAGAAGAATACGTTCAATTCAAGAGTGGATGGTTAATGTGTCCAACGTCCGAACGAACCATTGATAACCTAACCGACCGTCTGTGCGTGTTCGAGAGGTCTAACGTGCCACCAGAACAAGAGGCCTTAGCAACAAAGACCACACAGAAAGGGACAAAGAAAAAGAATAAGGATGCAAACATAAAATGCAACTACTGCTCCGTCAAAGGTCACCGCGTGAAGGATTGCAAAAGATGGCTTCAAGATGGCAAACCTCCGAAAGCAGTAACCCGCCTCGTTCTGTTTCGTCTCAAAAGGAATCTCAAGTAGTGGAATCGATGTACTTACAAGCGGAAGTACTGACAACTGACCATGAAGTATCGACGACTTCATCGAATACAATCAACTGGTACGTTGATAACGGCGCAACATGCCATGTCAGCAATCGCGGAGATCTATTTCAAACATTCCAAGCTTTTGACCAGATGCACACCGTCTCTACGGCTAATGGCAATGCAATGCAAGCTAAAGGCAAAGGGAATATCAACATCGAATCAGAAGTACGTGGAAAAGTTTACGAGATCACCCTGAAGGACGTTTGGTACGTGCCACAGATCACAAAGAACCTGTTCTCTGTTCTAGCTGCTCATGACTGCAACTCAATAAGCAAGTTTGAGTCCACACCAACGAGCTGCACTATGTCAATACGCGGCGAAGTTAAACTAACGGGTGTACGCAGCATAAGCGGAGGCTTAGACAAACTAAATGTTAAGAGTATCATTCCTAACAGAAACTTAGAAGTGAATCTTACATTAACAAAAACGCAGCTTTATCATGAGCGACTCGTACATCAGAACAAACGTCAAGTACGTCAATTTGTAAAACGGGAGTTAGGAGTAGACCTTCCTCAAGATGAAAGCATCTGCGAAAGTTGCATATTCGGCAAGTCGCACCGATTGAAGTTTGGTACCCGACCTAGAGCTTCAAGACCCGGCGAGCTTGTACACAGCGACGTATGCGGACCGTTCCCTAACTCATTTACAAATCTACGCTATTTTGTATTGTTTAAGGATGATTTCACCGGCTATCGCTACGTTTACTTCCTGAGAGCCAAGTCAGAAGTAAAACAGAAGTTACAAGAATTCATTACCGAAGCAAGAAATACTGGTCATTCGATCGAGACTCTCCTGAGTGACAATGGCGGCGAGTTTGATAGTAAGGATGTGCGTGAGATCCTCGCCACGCATGGAATTAGACAGAGGCTGACTATGCCATATACTCCCGAGCAAAACGGATGCAGCGAGAGAGATAATAGAACCTTGGTCGAGGCTGCAAGGGATTATGCACAGCGGAGGGTTCCAAGAGAAGCTTTGGGCCGAAATAATTAAAACGGTTGCCTACGTTCTTAACAGAACAGGTCCCTCCCATATGGAGAACAAATCACCCTACGCACTATGGCATGGACTTAAACCGAAAGTTGCTCACCTACGCATCTTGGGCTGCAGAGCCTACGTCCATGTCCCCAAACAGAAAAGGAAGAAACTCTCCATGAAAGCCCTCAAAGGAAGATTAATCGGATACGACAACGATGATGGCTATCGTATCTGGTGCGACGACAACACAATGATTCGGTCGCGAGACGTAATCTTTGACGAGAAACCGCTTGACAGAACTCTTTGCGAAGACGTTGTACCCACGACAACGAGGAAAGACACGCCTTTCAATGAAATCGATTTGAAAGTGACTTTCAATCAGGAACGCAATGAAGAAAGTCAAGATCCAACACCAAGCCATCATATTGAAAACTCGATATATGATCAAGAAGATCAAGGACGTGTGCCGCAGATAATAGAAGACAGATCTATTGAATTTGATGAGGAAAATCCCGATCATGGTGAAATGTCCAGACCACCGAGCACAACTGTGGACAAAGCAGATGCCAGTTTAGGAAATTCATCTGACTCAGAAGATGAAGAAACAGAACCTAGATACAACTTGCGAGACAGGAGCACCATTCATCCTCCAGAAAAATTCAGAGACTGCTGTGCACTTATCGATAAAGAAGCTGAACCCACTACGTTTAAAGAAGCTATGAAGAGCCCAAATAAAGATGGGATCCCTTGTTTTCGCATAATTGTTTTATACCTAATTTGATTTGGCATAATGGATTTGGCATAATCTTTTTTGTCATAATATTACTTTCGCATAATTGTTTTTTGGCATACTATTTATATTAGCATAATTATCATTTAGACTAATTTGTTTTCGCATAATGTTATTAGGCATATTGTCTATTCGCCTAATATTATTTAGACATAAAAATAAAAAAAAATAAAAAAAAAATTTTTACTCACTCATTTATTTTCATGCAAATGGGGTAGGTATTGTATTAAAATGACAAAAACTCATAACACATACCTAACTTACCTAAATATCGTCTCATAAAACACCTATTTTTAAAATACCGAAAATCCTTAATGTCGATATTCAATAGACCGTAACTTGAAAGATCGATTATTAAATGACTGATGATAGTTCGAAACCCTGAAAGTTAAAATGCCGATAGTCAAAAATCCCGAAAATTCGTTTAGGTCTATTAGGTGCGACGACGAGCGAGCGTAGCGAGCGAGGAGGAGGAAGGTTCCATTGCGACCAACAACGCACGAGCCGAGCGAGCGAAGCGAGCGTGCCGCGGCAGCGGCCGGCGAAGTGCCAGAACCGACCTGCTGGCATGTAACCCTCAATTAACCTTCGGTTTTTTAAGCTTCGGAATTTTGTATTTTAGGTAAAATGTTCTTTCGTGATTTTAAACGTCGAGATTTTTTTGTTTATAAAAATATGCGTAAATAACATTATGCGTGTTTAAATTTATGCTAAAGAATATTATGCTTAAACATGATTATGCTTAATGTAGTTATGCTTAAAAAAATTATGCATAAGCTGTTATGACTAAATAATATTATGCGTAAACATCATTCGGCGAAATCATATTATGCTATGACATATTATGCCTTAAAGTTTTATGCAAATACATAGGGAACCAATAAAGATGAGTGGATCAAAGCTATGCTGAAAGAGATAGATTCTTTGAAAGAGAACAACACATGGGTCCTTCAAGAACCTCAAGATCGAAAAGCCATACCGTACAAATGGGTTTATAAGATAAAGAGAAACCCGGATGGCTCTATCGATAGATACAAAGCGCGCCTGGTTGCAAAAGGTTTCAAACAACGCAAAGGAATAGACTACGAGGAAACGTACAGTCCTGTAGCCAGATTTGCAACCATACGATCACTATTAAGTGTTGCTGCAAGTGAAAGGATGTACCTAACACAGTTCGACGTGACGACTGCCTTTCTCTATGGTGAGCTCGAAGAAGAGCTTTACATGCAACAACCTGAAGGTTTTCACGACGGCTCTACCCGCGTATGTCATCTGAACAGAAGTTTGTACGGATTGAAGCAAGCGCCCCGCTGCTGGAATCATCGTTTCCATAAAGTACTGTCTGAACTCGAATTCATACAGAGTACTGCAGATCCGTGTCTATACACAAACCCCTTTACTAATAAAGATTGTATAACAGCTGCATAGTTACACAGTGTTTTGTCACTATCTTTTTAATGTCAAATTCAAATAGTTTGACAGAGAGTAACCATTGTGTAACTAAACATCTGCTATTCAATTTTTATTAGTAAGGGGGAAAGAAAATAGGGGAGAAATGTATCTTACTTACTTTATATGTCGACGACGGATTAGTGGCTGCTTCAGACAAACAGCTTGCCGATGACTTCCTAGAGAACCTGAAAACTAAACTTAAAATAACGACAAAGCCCGCGACCTACTACTTAGGAATGGAGATCAGTCAGTGTAAAGACGGCACGATTGTAATCCACCAAGAAGCATATACAAAGAAGGTACTTGAACGCTTTAACATGGCTAACAGTAATCCTGTCTCAACGCCGATTGACGCCGCAGAATCGTCTGTAACACAATTAGACGCGGAGAAAGGAAACACCGATGAGATTAATTTCCCTTATCGCGAAGCTGTTGGTGCACTAGCATACCTCATGGTCGCAACTCGTCCTGATATCGCTTATGCCGTTGGCGTAGTATCACGGAACTTGGAAAAGCCAAACAGAAGTGACTGGAACAGAGTTAAACGTATACTCCGTTACCTAAAGGGAACTACGTCTCTTGGGATCCAGTTTAAGCCGAAGACCCTGGCAAAGCCAGAACTGGAAGGATATAGCGACGCCGATTATGGTGGCGATGCTACTACCGGAAAATCCACCACTGGAATAGTATGCCTATATGCCGGAGGTCCAGTATCATGAACAAGCAGAAGGCAAACCTCAGTAGCACTGTCCACTACTGAAGCGGAATTAGTGGCCGCCAGTGAAGGAGCCAGAGAACTAGTTTGGCTGACGAGAGTCTTTGAAGATCTGACAAAGGAAAAGAGTGTGCCGACTCTTCATGTTGACAACGAAGCAGCGGTACGATTGGCACACAACCCGGAATTCCACAAGCGGACGAAGCATATTCGCGTCCGACACTTCTATGTCCAAGAACTTGCGACTGAAGGAGCGATCTTTGTTAAAAGAATTGGAACAAGAGATCAGATCGCAGACGTCATGACCAAAGGACTGCCGAAGCCAGCCTTTGTGAAGGTCAGGTCTGCACTTGCATTGTTTTAGAGGGCGTGTTAAAGGAGATCGCAAAGCAAGCGAGTGCAACCTACTTGGAAACCTACATGGGTTTTTGTATTTGATATTTTAGATGTCAAATGTCACTCTCTCTATATGAAAAATTTGTACCTACACGAATAGTTTTTCTCAGTTGTTAATAAAAGTCTGTTTTATATTTCAATAAGCGTTTATTTCATTGCTAAATAACTTCCACATCGTCTGCGCACTGCTATATCACAACATAACTCTGGATAATCGCCTTAATTTTGAAAGCCATGTTACTGAGTGTGTCCGAAACTGTTTTTATCGCCTAAAACTCCTTTATAAATCACGTCCACTACACGAGCAACTCAGAGTAGCACTTTGCGAATCTCTTATATTATCTAAACTAAATTACTGTGATACTGTATATGGTTCATGCCTACTGGCTAGAACTGCTAAACTTATACAGCGGGTGCAGAACGCCTGTGCGCGTTTCTGCTTCCATATACCGCCGCGATCACATGTGACTCCGTTCCTAAATAGTTCTAACATATTGAAAATGGAGGCCCGTAGAAGGTTACATCTCGCAACTTTAATGTTCGGTATCATTAAATCGGGCAAACCAATTTACCTTTATAACAAGCTCACGTGGTTTCAACACACTAAGAGTAACCAGCTTAGTGCCTGTAGAAGTATCTTAGAGACGCCAATACATCGTACGAGGATGTTTCGTGGATCCTTCAGGTTCGCAGCTACACGCTGTTGGAACGATCTCCCGCCGCCGTTGCGTGACCTTAAAACAATCGTCACTTTTAAAAAACGCCTTATCCTCTTGTGTGCTCCAGTCAACATCGATTGCTTCATAATTATTTATATTCACTTACAATCCGGTATTTCAAGTCGCGCGTGCGGCGTCGGGGACGTTGCGAAGCGTCATCACGATATGTTGCACTGTTTGCAAGGAATATCCTCAGCTCTTTGGCTTGGCGGATCATCATATTTAGACGTAAGTAAGTACTTGTAAATCTATTTATTTGTATTCGGTATTTTGATTTGTTTTTATTTTGTTTCGTGCCTGTATTAAATGTATTGCAAAATATGTAACTACGACGAACGTTATCTCGTACAGGCCCTGTCAGAATACCAGCGCTGTTGTGGTGTGAGCAATGTTCTCATCACAACAGCATTAAGCTGAGGCAGGGTCCTGGTTGGCTCGTCTCACACCCTATTTTTATTGTTTAAATTAGTTTAAGTACCTACTTAGTTTATATATTTTTTTTCTATTTCTCCTGTTTGTGTTTTTTTTGTGTGTGTGATATTGGCCAATAAACTTCATTCTTCATTCATTTCGATGAAACTCAGTTTTTGGTAGTATTTTGACAAGAAAACAGCAACTCAATGTTAAAAATGTAAAAAATTCAAGATGGCGGCCAACTTTTTTGTTAGCGGGGCGATTTCGATGAAACTCGGTTTTTGTTAGTATTTTGGCAAGAAAACAGCAACGCAATGTTATAAATGTAAAAAAAACAAGATAACATTTTTAACATTGAGTTGCTGTTTTCTTGTCAAAATACTACCAAAAACCGAGTTTCATCGAAATCGGCCCGCAAACAAAAAAGTTGGCCGCCATCTTGAATTTTTTACATTTTTAACATCGCGTTGCTGTCTTCTTGCCAAAATACTACGAAAAACCGAGTTTCATCGTAATCGGCCCGCAAACAAAAAAGTTGGACGCCATCTTGGATTTTTTATATTTTTATTATTGCGTTACTGTTTTCTTCTCAAAATAGTACAAAAAATCGTGTTTCATCGAAATCGGCCCAAAAACAAAATAGTTGTTCGCCATCTTGGTTTTTTTATATTTTTATTTTTGCGTTGCTGTTTTCTTGTCAGAATTGTACCAAAAACCGAGTTTCACCGAAATCGGCCCGCAAACAAAAAATTTGGCCACCATCTTGTTTTTTTACATTTTTAACATTGCGTTGCTGTTTTCTTGCCAAAATACTACCAAAAACCGAGTTTCATCGAAATCGGCCCACAAACAAAAAAGTTGGCCGCCATCTTGAATTTTTATTTTTTTAAGATTGCGTTGCTGTTTTCTTGTCAAAATACCACCAAAAACTGAGTTTCATCGAAATCAGTCCGCAAACAAAAAAGTTGGCCGCCATCTTGAATTTTTTGCATTTTTAACATTGAGTTGCTGTTTTCATGCCAAATTACTACCAAAAACCGAGTTTCATCGAAATCGGCCCAATAATCAAACAAAAATACACAAATATCAACAAATACATCAATGTGCGGCCGCCATTTTGAATTCCAAATCTAATATCAAAATCGTGCCAAAAACACTTTTTCATGACACCAACATCAAAAAATTACAAACACTACTTTCAATATAATATAATATAACCCAATCAGAAGCGTAAGCTCTGACGGGATAGGGCCCGAGATGCATACATTGCCAAAGTATGGGCTCTCGGGCCCTCCCACCCCCCTTCTGTACCGTCTTCTTCTATACCGCACCACCCCGCACGATTGCTCTGTCTAGACGCCTCCGATGGCCGACTGTATGAAGACTATCTCTCGGCTGTGGTAATACTACTCTCAGTTCATTTATTTAGTTATTTATTCGGGAAAAACTAGAAATATTTTCTACTTATGTCATCTACTTCCTACCTACTTACTGATTACTAATTTCATTATAAATCTCACCAAATAGGTACCTAACGTTAAAGTGACAGTTACTAAAAAAAATACAAAATATTCATTTTCAAAAAATTACATGTAAGGGTATTTTCATTAGACTCCTCCCTTTAAGTTATAGTTTTAACGTTAGGTACCTAATTGGTAGTAAAATATTAGTAGTTTTTCCTAAACTAAATAAATGAACTGAGAGTAGAGTATTAAACGACCAAATTTTTTTTGATGAGATAAATCTTATAGATAAAAATTTTTGATTAAAATCAAAAATTTTTTGATTGTGTCAATTCTCTAAAAAATAAAATAGTGGGTAGAAAAATATTTGTTTACTTATACCAAATCAATAGCCTTGAACCGAGGATATGACTATTGACACAGTCAAAAAATATAAATTTCACTTTTTTGCTTGATAGTACTAACCTCATGATTGCAATCAAGTTTAAACCTTATTACTGTGGAGCAAAGTTCAATATTGATCGACAGCCTATATTCAGAGTACTATGTAGAAGTTAACATTCGACTTTTAGAAAATAGCAATGAAGAATTCTTTTTTTATTTATATCGTAAGAATCACAATTTCACTAACAATTTTTTGATATATTTATTTGTTTATGACTTGTACCCGTTTCTCTGGAATCGCCATTGCCAGAAACGTCAAGTTAGCAGCCCACTTTGAGATCGTAATATCTCGGCTTGTACTAAAGCAATATTATTGAAATTTTGCGTATACGATTCACTATTTCCTAACAATTTTTTGGCATATAAATCACATTAATACGAACTGTATTTCTTAAGGTGTCTGCCAGCTTGACGTCAAGATAGCAGCCTCACCAAGATACTCAAATATCTTTTGAACCATAGTATCACTATTTATAACTATTTACTAACAATTTTTTGACCTAGTCAAAACCTTCTAATTCCATGGTGAGGCTGCCAACTATACGCTAATCTTTTTCCATGGTTAAATTCCACTCTATGGCGATATTGGCGATCGATGACCCAACGGTTAGCCTGCTGGAATGCACCCATTGTCAAGTTGATTGACAGTTTATTTATAATGTCTGTCTGTATCAGTGTCAGTGTCACTTTTTTCTGGGGATGTTCGATCGTTTCCATGGCCGGGTACCTTGTATCGATATTGCGGATCGTAATCCATTGATCCCATAAAATTGATACGATTTTTTGGATCAATCCAGTATCGAATTAAATAATAGAAAAGTCGAATTTTTAATCACACTTTAATAAAATTATGATATTAAGTAGGCTAATTAAATGTAAAGTAAATACAAAAATATTTTTAAATTTTCCAATATTTTAATTTTAAAGTAGGTAAGTAGTACCTATGCAAAAACAAAGTTAAAAGTTACTGGTGTTTCAGTCAGGGTAAAATAATATGAGCGTCTAGAGTAGTCAAAATAATCTGAAAAACATAAGCAATTTGATATGCACAGTTGTTCGAAACATCATATTGTTGTTAGCACCAGCCGAGAGGTCAAGACCCTTTTTGCCCAACCGCTTCGAGACTTCGCAGCGAACAATGCCATCACATGGGAAGTTGTCGACAAGGTTCAGTGGCTTTTCATCCCCCCGGCGGCGCCCTTCATAGGTGGCACTTGGGAGCGAATGGTTCGCACCGTGAAGACGGCCTTAAGAGCCACATTACGAAACAAGGCCCCCAAGGAAGAAGTATTTCAAACCCTCTTAATGGAAACCGAAAGCCTTGTCAATTCCCGGCCATTGACGTATGTGGTCTCCTCAGCGGACGCCCCTCAAGCGATCACACCGTTTAACTTTATAATCGGATCTACCTCAAGTGCCAACTGGCTAGCGGGCGAGCTATGCGATTCAGACTTAGAACGTCGCGCAGACTGGCGCCGAGTTCTCCGCCTCGCCGACCATTTCTGGGCAAGGTGGGTCAAAGAGTACTTGCCCACTCTTCTGAAAAGACCAGCACGAGGAAGTACCACGAATTTTGTTGAAGGGGATGTGGTTGTAGTGGCTGATCCGACTCTACCGAGAGGGCTGTGGCCGCTTGGTAGAGTCACAAGAACGTATCCGGGAGAGGACGGAGTCGTTAGAGTAGCTGACGTGGCGACACAATCAGGGACTCTGAAGCGCCCAGCGAGGAAACTTGTACACTTGCTACCAGCTCAACAGTCAGTCACCACTCCATAGACGGTGCTTCTCACCAGGGGCCGGAATGTTGGCGACTGGCTGGTGGATGGATCATAATACCATGTATATTTTAATATAAGTTTACTCTCTTTTCTTTATTGATATGTCATATGTCAGGTTAGAAAATATAGTTGTTGTCAGCGAATGGTCTTTGTGTTTCCGTCCACTAATCGATTATTTACACCACCTAAGGATCGAATGTTATTGTATCGATACAAAAATCTAAGGGATCGATCCACGCAAGTATCGGATCGGATCGAACATCCCTCTACTGTGTTTTCTTTCCAGGGTTGGTAGGTTGGGGGTTTTTTTCGCATTTTTGGGGAAAAATAACGGTCTTTGCGAAATTTTGGGGAAACGAAATCTTTGGGGAAATGTTTGGGGAGAAAAATATACAATAAAGAAGGAGGGTGGAGTATAAATTTAACTCCAATTAATGTTTATCTGACCATGTTAAGCGAAGATGAAGTTTCGGAAGTTCTAAACGTTTTAGGTGATTCAGTTTAGAACTTCCGATACTTCTTTATTTTCTTATATGTTCTTAATAAACTTAGTTTAATATCTCTCAATTCGTTTTATTTCCTGTTTAACAAAAATGGGGAAAAAAGTTGCCAAACGTATCATTTTGGGGAAAAGAATTCTTGAATATGGGGAAATTTCAAAATCTGGATCTACCAACCCTGTTTCTTTCATTTCATTTCATTTATGTCAAATGATTCTAAATAGTAGGACGTGTTTTGGTAGATTTTATTTTGTGTTTTAGAATTTATATTTAATTATCAGCTTCTTTCAAATAAACCATGTTGCGATGTCTAATTTATGTGAAGGTATAGTGGTGTTAAATATTGTTCTTACGTCTTCCAGTGAAGTGAAGTGATATCAGTGTTACTTGTTACATTACACTTGCAAGATAATTTTGTGGTAAGTTTATTACTTACTTATACTTCTACACAGTTTATTTTGTAAATTGAAATTATAGCGAGCATAAAGCAAGCATGCTTAAAGTTTTTGGTTCAAATACTTTATAATAAAATGTGAGCATAAGTAATCATTTACTCTAATAAATAGACTATCTTTACTTACGTTTGTATTCAAAAGTTAATTAGATTACTGCCTATTTACTTATTGAATAAAATAAAAAGATAATATACTTTGTTATCTTAGTGCCCATTCACACACAGTATATCGGATCCAGTAAAAATACTAATCCGTTTTACAAGTCCGTTTTATTGTATGCATAAAACAAACTAATATATATTTTTATATGTGCCGTTTGTAATGGCTTATGTAATGTTTACACACAACAGTATTTTGAATCCAGTAAACACACAATCCGCTGCAAAGCGACGGATCCGTTAAAACAGTCCTGTAGATGTGATATGAATATTACGTCCAGTAACAAGGGACCAGGGGGGTAATTATCTAACTTTGTTGCAATCAACTCTGGCAGAAATCGCAGTTACATTGCTGCTTTAGTTAAGAACCAATGTGACAACTATCTTACTTAAAGCAGCACTGAAACTGCTCTTTCAATCGAAAATTGTTAGCAACAGACTTACATAATCAACGGCCTGTTAAAACATTCCTGTAAAGCAGATTGCTCTGTGAGTGCAAGGTAACATGGACTTTAGAACTTTGAATGAAACTCATTTATTTCAGCAAAAAAGCTCTAGAAAATAAACATTAGACAATTATAAACAACCTTAAGTTTTAAAAAGTAATCAAATATAGAAAGTATAATAAAAAAAATGCTAAATTCATTGCTCACCGCTAGGCAAGCCCAAAATAGGCATTCCGCGCTATCCCCACCCTATTTCAAGATAAATGCCTCATACTGTACTATAGGTTACCAATTTTTTTTATCCTTAATAATATTATAAATACAAAAGTCTGTTTGTTATGCCGTCATGTCTTAACTACTTGACCAATCATTGTGAAATTTTGCATACACATTGTCAGGGGTACAGAAAAGGCCATAGGGTACCATCATCCCAAAAAAAGGAACTGTTCCCTAGGGATAGACAAAATACTACCCATGCAGACAAAGTTATGGGTGATTGCTAGTTTAAAATATTTTTTTTAGACAATCTAGACAATAATAAAATTGCAATTACTTACATTAAATTATGAATATACCTACCTACTTGATGAATAATGATAATAAAAGTTAGATCTATTAGCCGCTATTCCAAAACCATTTCAATAAGAACACAAAAAATATAATAGCTATAGTCTGTTTATCCTTACTTGTCCTATTTAGTAAACAGCTTTTGACAGTTTTTATATGACTTTTATACTTAATCATTATTTAAAAATATGCTGCCTTATTTAATCAAATTGTCACTAATAATTAGTAGTTTCTTTCGTAATCTATGTCGGACTGGAAAAGGTGGAAAACCATTTGTTGTATTTTATAATTGATTTTTTCAATAAAGAATAGGGAATATGCATCATTTTTTTTGTATCAAAATCAAAAGTATAATGAGTAAGAAAATTAACTGTAATATTAAAACTTTTCTCTTGCGTTTTTTTCTCATGATATAGTTACTTGAAGTTAGCACGCAGCAGCAACTGCTGAAAACGCTCAATATACAAAACGGTCATGATTTGTGACGTCACATGTCACGTTTCATGCGCGTTTATTATGGAGTTAGCCAAGAATTTTCAATTATTTTCAGTTATCTCCCTAAATTTTGCGTTTATGTACATAACGGGCGTAACAAGACCTTCAACGAAGCCGAAGTCCACGTACTCCGCCCATCATAAGGATATTTTTTTTTCTTTTAGACTATACCTGGGAAATCAATAGCTACGAAGTTATTGAAGATCAAAGTCAAAAATTTTTTTTCAAAATTTTTATGAAATCTTATTTTATTCCTTATTTCTTACTTTTTGTCCAATGAAACATTATCAAAATTGTAAGTATTTCGGAACAAACAATGGCTTCAAAACGTCGTCACTCGATGTATCTCATGAGCACGCACATAAACGCTGCCTTTCAACTCGGCCGCACGCAGCTGTGTAGCATACACTCGCAGGCGCGGTCTGTTGTACGCGTTACATTGCGTGGTAAAGTACGCAATGCTTTTTTAACACCAAAAATCGAAATCGTCTCCCAACAATAATTTTGAACAGAAATGGTCCTGATGATAGGCAGAATACGTAGACCTCGGCTTAGTTGAAAGTCTTGTTACACCCGGTATGTGTCATACAAAATATTATTTCTTATTAGATATTCTATCTGACTGCTAAGTGCATTATAACCGAAAATGAAAAAAAAACAACGTTATTTTTCCCTGATTTCATCGTTTGATTAAACTAAAATAATACTTACATTCTTTTATTTTATTTTTCTTTTCCATCATGTTTTTCTACGTGTCCGAAGCGATCAAGCTCAAATTTATCAAAATTGATGACTTATGCATATTCCCTATTGGTGAAAATTGTTTACCAAAAAGACAAGTAAGGTTAAACAGACTCTAGTGTTGAATTTACCTTTAATATTATTTTTAGATAAATAAAAACTACCAAAATGGTAGCGTTGAGATGGAAGAGTGGGCTGCTGATGGGCTTCGGAGGAGTATTCGTAGTTTTCGGAGCTGTAGTGGTAGCTTATTGGGAGTCCATCTTCATGACCCAGCTACGAAGGGTATGTATATTTTCTTTGCATGAGATTTTATAAATTATATTTAACTTAGGTACTTAATAGGTGATTATTTCGTACAGTCTTATAATTTATTTAAAAATTGTTATTTTCAAGGGGGGAGTTTCTCTTAAAACTTGTCAGTTTTCTGTGTACGGATCTCGGGGGGAGGGATAAATCCCAATTATCCCCCTCTGGATATGTGCCTGTTAAGAGTGGATAACTACTCTTGAAGCGCATAAAGCGCCCATATCCTCGATAGTAAAGTCTGTTCGCTTAGATAGTGTCGCCCTTTTATCATGCCGCCTTTGCACGTGCCGCTTTGTCAAAGGATGCCGCCGCATAAACAAAGGATACCGCGTGCGGCGTACACCCGCAAGTCTATTTGGATTTTAGCAGTTTACATAAAAGTGCCTAGTAAAATATTGTGTGTGTTACCGGTATTCCTGTCCCTGAACACAAGTTGCGGGTGTACCAACACTATCTAAGCAAACGAACTATGCATCTCTTCTTTACGCGTAATCGTTAGTATGGATTCACGGTGGGACGCCGTTTTACGGCTCCCCTAAACGCAAAGAATTTTAAACAGCCCTTCTATTCCTCGCTAAGTTCATGTTGTATGATACCCAGATGCTGATTCTGTCGCCAACGTCAGCATCGTTCAACATATGGCGGGAGACCCCCATACCCATGTATTTGGAATGCTTCCTGTTCAACATAACCAATGTGGACGATATCCTGGCTGAGAAGAACGTGTCCATCCATGTGGTGCAGATGGGGCCCTACGTCTTCAGGGAGACACACATCAAGGTAAGTTATGTGCCCCACAGTATTAAATATAATTTTTCACACTCTATCCTTTTCTATCATTGAGAAACGTCATTTGCTGGAGCGAGAAAGACAGCGTGTTGCCGATGCTGCCGCGAGCGATTAGCCGCCTCTGTGGTCTAGTGGTTAGCCCACCCGTGTAAGACGCAGGGGTCCCGTGTTCAATTCCCAGGAGGGGGGTACAATTTGTATTCGGTTTGGTTGGTGGTGGGGTAGGGCTTATTTCAAGTCCGCCTGGCTAGCTACCACCATCTTATCTAAGTCTGACGCCATAACAGAAATTTAAACATTGTTGTGTTCTGGCAGTTAGAGGTAAGATAGCCAGTCCCTCAGTGATGTAGATTCCGGGAGTAGTGCGCTCCCACTTTCGGCCTTATCGTCACTTAACATCAGTGATAGAAGAGGATAGAGCGTGAAAAAGTGATATTCCGTGCTGCCAAGTTGTGCGCAACCCTTACTTGTTCCTGATAGGGTCTAAACAATTTGGATGCTAAATAAGCACTCTATCATCACTGACAAGATATTTCCAAATGCTAACCCTAATGAATTACAGCCCCCTCAAGCAGCCTACAGCCCGGGGGGGGGCAAGTTAATATTGAATTTATTCAAGTTTCGAGATGCGGCATTTATCGGAAAAGCAAGTCAATTGCACGGCCTTAGGACTTTGGTTACTACGTTTAGTTTTGGCTACATTTTTAACATCTGGGGGGCTTCCCCACCCTTGGCGACACCCTTGAGCCCCCTTATAAGTCAAATCCATACATCAGGCTAAATACAAAACAATAAAAGTCATTGCACTACGACCGAAACACCCTTTTCGTACAAAATATCTTATCTGAGAATCTTATATCGTGTTTTTCACTTAGAATTGTAGGCGTCTATCATTCTTCGTATAATTTTTCGTATAGTTTTGCAAGTAAAGGCCTATGAAAAGCTTTTGGAAATTAGTCAAATATGGTTGAAGTATACGGGAGGAAAAAAGCAGCTCTTGACGAGTTTCTTGCCGGTTCTTCTCGTTACAAGATCTCCCGCTTAGGGTTTGCGAACCGATGGCGTAGCTTCTATGACATTCACAAGTGCTTGTAACAGCCTAGACTGAATAAATTAATTTGAATTTTGAATATATTTTTGCTAATGGCGTGAGATCGGCCGGTCGGCGGCGTCGAACCAATAACTTTCTCTTTATCAAAACTATTTGTAATTTACTTGAACATACTAAGTTCTCATGTCAAGTTATTATTAGTAGTTTTCTTGACTGGGTTATTGTTGCAGGCACGGCACTAATTTATTGCTTAGGTCGTTCATCGGATTATAGGCACAAAATAGAGCGCCGCCACTACTTACTTTGTGTTATAGGTGACCAAAATTATTGTCTCGACCTGAGGCCGTATTACAAGCTCTTAAATCCTGCCAGGTTTATAAATTGCTGTAGTGACATCCCTTTCTCGCTGCATAACAAATAAAAGAGATAGATTAATAGCCAGTCAGAAAACTGACTGGAAATAAGAGGTCATAACATAATACAGCCCCTGCTCCATGCTTTGGAAGGAACGCATTAAGTCGTTGGTTCAAGTCCTTGGTTCTAGTTGCATAACGCCCACCAGTAATATTGGGCCTGCGTGGAAATATGACCCATAACCATATCCTCCTTATCCATTCATAAGAAAGAACTCCCCCAACAGTGGGGACTTTTAAAACGCTGCTGAGTAACTAATAGATGACTGTGAGTTGAGTGGGAGTAGAGTCGAGTCGAGTCGCTGTTATTCCGAAGATCTATAAATAACTAACCGATAGTTTTGAAGTTACTTCGCGTCTAGATATCGCGAGTATCTACTATTGACCGATATGTTAGCGTTGATGATAACATCATTAGGTCGTTGCCGTTGAATAAAAATAAAACACACAATACCTACACATTACACTGAAAAATCGATTCAAAATTACAGGATGTTAAAGGGTAACACGTATTATTTTATTGGAAAAATACGCTGTTTATATCTGGGGACCTATTTTTGAATCGCTCGAAGCCAGTCGAGCGCTCGTTTCTACTGATTTTCGTTCGACATATGACTCAAAGCAATGGGATGTCGAACGAAAATCAGTAGAAACGAGCGCTCGACTGGCATCGAGCGATTCAAAAATAGGGTCCCTGGACCTTTGCGACGGAGTACTACCGTATTTAAATTTTAAAATCTGTCTCTCTTATAATATCTCTCTTTTTCTCTCGATTTACGCGAAAATAATTAGTCAATCGCTGTAACATTTTCCCATATCAACAGCACGGATGCAAAATATGTAGGTAAACAACACAATCATAAAATTCCATGCACGCAACGCAACTTTAGCAAAGAAACCTGTAAGATAAAATGATTGACGTAAATGCCGACGCATTTGCAACAAAACCTTTTTGTATTTTTGTGACAAAAGTTATATGAATGTGCATTGAATTTAATACGACCTTTCGCCCTACACTCATACTCCACTGAGTCACTATTTTGTATGACTAACTTCAATAATGGGTCAGCTCCAGTTATCTTATTATTAGAACATTATCGACAATGTTAGTACCTACATCATCATCAAAATAAAAAAACTGGCCAAGTGCGTGTCGGGCCACGCGCAGTAGGGTTCCGTAGTTACATTATACCATACCATATTTTAATACCGCTATCATTTTTCACCTGAAAAAATAACTTTGTTTTTCACAGTGTTTGTATGAACAACAAAGTTATATTTGCGGTTTTGGAAAATGTACTATAATTCTAAAACTTATTACTGTATCTCGTTCAAACCAATTTTCGTTGAAAGTGTTTGTTAAGATCTATAGCATATATTTTTTTTAGATTTTTCACTCTCTTACTTTAAAAGTTAAAGGGGGGGGGGGGACACACATTTTACCACTTTGGCAGTATATAACTTTCAAACGGTTGACTTTGAGAAAAAATTGTCTTAGAAACCTCAATGTCATTTTTAAAGACCTATCTATAGACACACCACAAGCATTGGTTTGATGAAAAAAAAAAATTTTCTGTTTCAGTTCCATGTATGGGGAGCCCCCCCTTAATCTTTTATTTTTTTTATTTTTGTGAGAAAATCGTAAAGCGGTTCACAGAATACATCTACCTACCAAGTTTCAACTATTTAGTCTTAATACTTTCGGAATAAAGTGGCTGTGACATACGGACGGAGAGACAGACAGACAGACAGACAGACAGACATGACGAATCTATAAGGGTTCCGTTTTTTGCCATTTTGGCTACGGAACCCTAAAAAATGGGACCAACTTGGGAACAAATATGATGTTTAAGTAATACATAAACATGTATCGGTACAGTTCGGATCACGAAAGATGACCACAAATGGCGCCCATCTTCGCGTCATAACTCATGAAAATAAGACTTTAGACAAAATAATATTTCATATATTTAAATAATATCGATATATATATATATGAATTTGAAATCTTATTTTGTCTAAAGCCTTTTCTTCATGAGTTATGACGCGAAGATGGGCGCCATTTGTGGTCATCTTTCGTGATTCGAACTATAGCAAATTTATGCTTGCTTGTTCATCACACATTTTCTTTTCCAGAACTTTAACTCTGTATCATTGTAAAGAAAACTAAGGGCTGTTTTTTCATTCCTCAGTTAACAGAATATCAGTCAGCTTAAATATTCACCAAATATAATAAAAGTCATTCTAAAAATGTGACAAACGAATGACGAACTTTTTCAATTTGGCGCTATAGTACGCTATCAAACGGATCATCGAAATAGGCATTGCAAAATCAGCTCTAAATGAAATAGCGATAGTTGGTCACAAACGGTCTGAGCTAAGCTTGTTATGTTGAATTGTATTATAATATAGCCATAGTTTCAGCCATATTTTTTAAATAATGACAGTATTGTGAAAATATCAATTAGAAATAAGTACTTATATCAAATCAAATAAGTTTTCAAGATAGATAACATTGAAATAATGCTCTTTAAAGTTGAACTTGATTTATTTATTTAATAAAAATGTATCTAAAACTATAGTCAAGGTAAATATAAATATGTTCAAAGTTTCAAGTTTCTAGCTCATTGGGAAGCTAGTACAAAATCTTTCACAAACTTTGCGGGGACACACAAACAAACAAGAAAGCAACCTAATAAAAACGTGTTAAAAAAAAGGTATAATTTAACGTCATAGTTCCACAAACATTCTTCTTTAGCATGTTACCTTTGATATCAACAACGGAAACAAAATAATATTGATTAATCATCATTGTTGTAAGTCTAAATTCCAGTGTCTGTTCGAAGTATTATAACTATTTATTCTGTGGTAAGTATTATGCCACAATTAGATAACTATGTTTGCTAAAGGCGTACATTAAAGCATTATCAGACGATCACACACACACACTGACTGAGCCATGGCTCTCTCGTGAGCTCTCATGAGCTTGGCGTTTCCTTACGTGATCGAATCAGAAACAAATGATGAGATCCATAGGAGAACTAAAGTAACCGACATTGCTCAGCTGAATTGGCGGTGGGCGGTACACTTAGCGAGAAGAACTGATGGCCGTTGGGGCGGGGCGGTTGAATGGCGACCCGGACGACGATCCGTGGGCAGGCCCCTGACAAGGTGGACCCACGTAAGAGTGAAGGCCGCGGTGCGCCGCTGGATGCGGGCAGCGCAGGACCGATCGTCGTGGAGATCCTTGGGGGGGAGGCTTATACCCAGCAGTGGATGTCGTGCGGCAGATATGATGATGATTTTTATTACCTTGCGTAACGAAACGAAGTTAATTCCGAAGCTGCGACAATGTCGATACTCAACAAAAGGCTTTATGTATTTGAAATTTGAAACCGCCGTGACCTTGTATCGTGAAGCCCTATTGTTGCAGATGTTATATAAGTTGTCTATGACTTTGTTACGAGTCGTCGCCTACCTATCCGTGACTAAGTATTAGAAAATATTTATTTTTCCAGTTAGGAACCATTAGGTAGAACCGTACAAACAAATCCCTTATCTGCATCTGCACATAAAGTATTTGCTTATTTCTAACGCTCTGCTTTGTTACTAATGTATAGTTTAGTTCTAAGTAGGAACATAACATTATTTTTTCTTTTTATTAAAACAATAAAGTGCCAATCAGAAACAAGCGTATAAAAAATTAAAAAAAATTAAAAACCCGCCTGCCTAAAAAGACAAGTCAACTGAAAAGATGGAAACAAGATTAAATATTAAAGGCAACATTATAACATGCAGTCGGAGGCGTGCATAAAGAAAGTGACATTATGAATGATTTGAGTTATATGCCTCCGACTGCATGTTATAATGTTGCCTTTAATATTTAATCTTGTTTCCATCTTTTCAGTTGACTTGTCTTTTTAGGCAGGCGGGTTTTTAATTTTTTTAAATTTATTTTTTCATTTATTTATTTTTAGTTATTATTTATATGATATACCTTTTTGAAATCCTTATAATAAGCCCTTTAATTTGACATCCATATTGCAGCATTCTAAAAAAAAAATTTTTTTCCGCTACGTATAATAGCACCGTACAGCCGCCATGTTGGTTTTTTTTATAACGCCACCTTCTTAAGAACACTTGGACTGACGAGACAAATCTAACGATATGTTAATCATGGAAATCTGTTCAGCCGTTTGAAAGATATGAGGTAATAAAGAATATTACATACAAACTTACAAGATACGCGCGAAAAACATAACCCTCTTGCAGTCGGGTAAATACATAATATTCAGATATATTTTTTTATTATGACATGGAAACCAACTGATAATTATACAACTTTAGCGTTGCATTTTATTAGATTAAGAAGTTTAGTTTAAACACGTTTAATTAGGTATTAGACGTGTTTAAACTAAACTAAACTAAACATAGGTGTTTAAACACCTAACTTTTGCCGACCGTTTAGACTGAGTTGCATCGACCGTGGTCGATCACGGGATAACAACGTCGGGAAAAAGTAAGTTGGTGTTTAAACGCCTATGTTTAGTTTAAACGCGTTTAATACCTGTGTTCAATCTAACAATTGATAATTTTTCGTAAACCTGCCTACCTACAAAACTCTCTCTATTAGGTAGTAATTTTCCTTGCCTCTTCTCCATTACATCTCAATTCTCAACTACAATATACCTACGTGATGTTTGTTCGGGTACGTATCAGAATGTCTAAAGTTAAAATGTCTAAAGTTAAAATGGCAAAGTTCAAAATGTCAAAAATCAAAATGCAAATGGTTTAAAATGTCAAAAATCATTATGTATAAATTCATAATAGCAAAATTCAAAATGTCAAACGGTTCAAACATCAAACTAGTTAAAATATCAATGGTCCATAAGTCAAAGGTTTAGAATGATTTGAAAACAAAAATTCGCCTTTTTTTTCATTTATCGCCTTGCAAAATTTTGTGAGCAATTCTTTGTAGTTTTAGTAGTTGCGTTACAATTTTTAAATTGTAACATGGAGGAGGATATACTTACGTTTTCGAAATTTGTGATTATTTACCTAAAATGTAACATTATTACACTATTGTGTAAAAAAAAATGATTTTTTACTATTATAATATACTTACTGTGATTATTTAGGTACTTAGATGTAAAGCTTTTATATTATGATGTAAATATAAATGATGATTTTCTTACCTCTTTATCATATTTATTTTCTATTATTTTAAAGGCATGATTTTATCAATTACCTAATAAATGCGTTTTCAGTGACCTAGTTAATAATATTTGTTCCTAAAATAGTAGATCTCTCACCTAAATCGAATCACCAAATAATGTTAAAACGATTACCTAAATATTAATTAAAAATTACTTGGAAATAATATCAATTATCAAAATAATAAAAGTGTCACTGAAATTGAATCACCAAACAATATCAAAATGGTTTTAAAAACTCCGTTATAAAAACTCCATTAGGAATTTTTCTATTAATTAGGTAACAGATCTATAATTTCGATAATTGAACGAATTAATCGATGCTAATAGTTAGATAATTAGATTTATAGTGACAGGTTTATTATTTTAGGTAGGTGTATTATTCCTGCCCGTAACTTACTTTTTAGAGCATAGATTTAGGTAGGTATATTCAGGCTATAGAAAAAACTTTTTAACAAAAAAGAAAAACCTCCTTCAAAAAACCTGAAACAAAAACAGTTTCAAAATTAAATACCTCTAAAAAAGAGAGAAATAATATTCAAATCATTAGTTACGCATAACATTATTAATAAAACACGTCTATTGAAGTCGGGTGGGGCTGGAAGACAAGTAATTTTTTTTTATATTTCTGAAAGCCCCACCCGACTTCATTAGACGTGTTTTATTAATAATGTTATGCGTAACTAATGATTTGAATATTATTTCTCGCTTTTTTAGAGGTATTTAATTTTGAAGCTGTTTTTGTTTCAGGTTTTTTGAAGGAGGTTTTTCTTTTTTGTTAAAACGTTTTTTATTTTCAACTTTTTAGTGGCAGGTATGTAAGCATGTAAATATTTTTTAACTTTATAAAATATTTTCAATGGTAAAATGCCCAGAACTCAAATTCCCAATTTACGCTGTTTGTTTTTGAGGAGTTCCATTGTGTCTTCGTAGTCCAAGTCTAGTCCAGAACCTTGCATTGCAGACCATGGTTTGGTTTGTTTTGGATTGTCATAAACCTACCAAAATCCAAATCACTTTACATATACTATTTGAATTTGAGGACTTCTCTTGTGTATCTTCGAAGTTCAAAGTCCAATACCGATGAAATTAAAATGTGACTACTCTTGAAGTATACCCTTTCAAACAAAAAAAGAATCATCTAAATCGGTACATAAACAAAGATGTTATGTTCGAAAATCCGTAAAAACACGTGTGATGGCAAGCTAAATAATTGACATTTTTCAGGATTATGAAAAAACTACCAGCCAGATCTCTGTAATTTTTTTATGGGACCACACACGAACTATGTTCTTTAAGATAAAAAAAGAATTGTATAAATCGGTTAACAACTGACGAAGTAATGGTAAAACATACATAAAAAAAAAATAAAAAAAAAATACCGATGACTTGAGAACCTCCTCCTTTTTTTGAAGTCGGTTAAAAAGTGATCAAACTATAATTTAAGATACATATTTACATTAATCCGATGATTTATACTTTAGAGACAGTTTTGGTAAATATGATAACTAATATATTTCTTGGAGATATATATTATTATTAGGGTATTGCAGATTAGTGACACTCTAAACTGAGGTGACAGAAAATTTTGTTCCCTTTTATTTTCACTTTTGCTATAGTATGTATGTGCGAATCAAGTTCGCATACGTACACACTATGGCAAACTATTTTCAGCACAGGATAATATTTTTTTTTGCTGCAGGTTCGCGAACCTAAGTGAGTACCCACCTTAACGTGCGCCTATTGTCCTCCAGTTTTTTGTGTGCATTTCTCAACTTCAATTTTGGTAGACTGCTACACTTATAACCAAACATTAAAGCAGGAGAATAAGCGATCCCCTCCATGAAAAAAGACTCCGGCAAACAGTGAGCTTTCCATACAAACGTAATACATAATTATCTGTGGTATGTAATACCAAAATGATTTGCGATTGGAACATATTTAATCCTCACCACTGAGGTACTGGCTTACCTCTTACTGCCGGAACACAATAATTTTCAAAGTCCCCCTAGACTATGGCTATGCTGAAACGTCAAGAAAATCCAAAATCAAACCAAATACTAACTAATTATCAAACTACTTTTAATAAAACCGCAAGAAAACCGCGCTAGTATCCGTTACTCCGGCGAACCGTGAGCTTCCCATACAAAGTATTAACATAACACCAAAATGATTCGCAATTTAACCATAATTAACTTTTTTTGTGATGTTATTAATTGGATAAAGAAAGACATTATCTATCTAGTAATATTTAACTAAATAAAAAATCCAAAATACCAAACCAAACAAAAATTATTGCGATTTACAGTTTTGTATGAAAAAATGTAATTGGAATTTATTATGAATTGGTAATTTGAATATTAGACATTTTAAGTTTTGATCATTTTAACTTAGACATTTTAATTTAAGACTATCTGACCGTTTGACATTTTCGTTTTTGACATTTTGAACGTTTTACATTTTAATCGTTAGACATTCAAATTTTTGACATTTTGAACTTTGCCATTTTAAGTTTAGACATTCTAACTTTAGACATTCTGATACGTACCCGTTTGTTCGTCTGAATAGGTTGTTTAGTCTTTATCTCGGATACGTATTGCATATTTATTTAAACACAAACCGTAAATAGTTGCAAATGGGGCATTGTGGAAGATTTCATTATTGGATATTCTTGACTTTAATGATGATATTTTAAAGTACCTACTTACAAAATAATATGGCTGTATAAATATTACACATTATATTCAGCAAAAACTTTATGATATGATTTACAGGGGCGTTCATATAATTAAAGACACCCAGTCTATTTTCATACAAACAAGGTGACTTTGAAGCTTTGGTTCTCCGCCAAGGCTGTGGTCTAGCTGTGATCTGATGGCTATGCAGGGAGAGAATAGAGGAGATTCAGATCGCTATATACACACCGAACTGATCTGATCAGCATTCTAAGAGATATAAGGATATATGTAAAAAAAAATTAAGAGGTAACAAACATAAAAAAAAAACAGTCGAACTGAAAACCTTCTTCTTTTCTTGAAGTCGGTTAAAAACCCGCGAAATTAGCATAAAAATGTATGGAAATCCTGAAACAACTGAAAACTCTGGTCCTCATATCTCTTTAAATGCTGATCAAATCAGTATAATTATAGCGATCTGAATCTCCTCCATTCAGTCTTTGCATGGTCATCATCAGATAATTAGATCACACCTAGAGCTAGGTCAATGCCTGGCGGAGAACCAAGGCTTCTTTACCTCGTTTGTATAAAAATCGACTGGTTGGTGTCTTTAATTATGTGACGGCCACTGTATGTATCATTATGATGTGAATTTATGACTTCCGTGGTTCAATAAAATAAAATAAAATAATATTAATTGACTGCAAAGATTAAATTACAATTTGAATTACTCCTGCTTCCTGAACTAGGTATTAGACCTGTATGTCAGGATGCAGTCGCTCCTCATAAATGACCTAGTACAGTAGCCAGTGCAGACATTAATAGGTACTTAAAAAAGAAAAACTTAAATAAAAAATTAAAAACTTATAAATAGAAAACTTAAGGCGAGGTGGTAGTGAAAGTGGCGCCGCCATTACATTTATTTTTATTACTCGTAAACCAAGTCAATATTTAAAAAAAGCTCAAGTAATAATGTCTAAAATTGTCTCTAAAATCTTTTGAATAACTCTTCAACAGTTTTCATTCTTTCTGTAAGTTTTAAAATCCATTTTAACTCAAAGTGGCCACTTTTGGCAATTATGGATTTTAAAACTTACAGAATGAATGATAACTGTTGAAGAGTTATTCAAAAAATATTAGAGACAATTTAAGAGATGTAGTGGCGGCGCCACTTTCACTACCACCTCGCCTTAACACTGAAGCGCCTGTTGCTGTGAATGAGTTTGTGTGAATGAATGTGTGAGAGTGAATATTTGCGTGAATATGACTAGGTTTTTGTGATTGTGCGTGTGAATAGGTGTGTGTGAGAAAGGAAAGGGTAATAAAGAACAAATAGGGGGGAAGTTTGTAAATAGATGTATAGGTGTGTAAGTGTAAAGAGTGTGCATGTGGACAGTGGACGGGAACAAAGTCAATATTATATAATGTTATGTAGGTTAACAATTTAGGATAGTGTAGTTATAAGGTTCTCACAGTCTTGGTACTCAAGGTCCTTCAGCCATTTTATCATTTCTGACTTAGCTTTAAAGTTGTTGGCGCCACTGTCAATGGCTTGTACACTGGTTTTCTTTGCCAGATAACGAGCTATTCTATATTGTCTCAGGTTTGGGTGTTTGTGGCACGTTTTCCCTAATGTTTATAACACAAGTGCTATAAGGTCTTCGCATATTACAGCGACTCTACGCAGACTCCACTCCGACTCGACTCACAGCAAAGATTTGAAACACCTGAGCAATAGGATTTATGTATTAACCATGCGTCATCATCATCATATCAGCCGCACGACACCCACTGGTTGGTTTAAGCCTCTTCTAAGGATCTCCACAACAACGATAGCTCCTGTGCTGCCCGCATCCAGCGGCTTCCCGCGACCTTCAGCAGATCATCGATCCACCTTGTCGGGGGTCTACCTACTGAGCGTCGTCCGGTGCGTGGTCGCCATTCTAATACTTTTCCGCCCCAACGGCCATCGGTTCTTCGCTCGTTTTGTGTCCCGCCCACTACTTTAGCAGAGCAATCCTTGGAGCGATGTCGGTTACTTTAGTTCTTCTACGGATCTCCTCATTTCTGATTGGATCATGTGGGGAAACGCCAGCATAGGCAATGTATGCGTGTTGTCCAATTTTTTTTATTAACGAAATACAAAACCATCCAGTTTTTAGGGTTCCGTAGCCTAAATGGCAAAAAACGGAACCCTTATAGATTCGCCATGTCTGTCTGTCTGTATGTCTGTCTGTCTGTCTGTCCGTCCGTATGTCACAGCCACTTTATTCCGAAAGTATTAAGACTACACAGTTGAAACTTGGTAGGTAGATGTATTCTGTTAACCGCTTAACGAATTTAATACAAAAATAAGAAAAATAAAAGATTAAGGGGGGGCTCCCCATACATGGAACTGAAACTGAAAAAAATTTTTTTCTTCAAACCAACACGTGTTGGGTGTCTATAGATAGGTCTTTAAAAATGACATTGAGGTTCCTAAGACAACTTTTTCTCAAAGTCAACCGTTTGAAAGATATTCACCGCCAAAGTGGTAAAATGTGTGTCCCCCCCCTTTAACTTTTGAAATAAGAGAGTGAAAAATCTAAAAAAAATATATGCTGTAGATCTTAATAAACACTTTCAACCAAAATTGGTTTGAACGAGATATAGTAATTAGTTTTTGAGATATAGCACATTTTCCAAAACCGCAAATATAACTTTGTCATTCATACCAACACTGTAAAAAACAAAGTTATTTTTACAGACGAAAAATTATAGGTGGTATTAAATATGGTATGGTATAAGGTAACTACGGAACCCTATGGCGCGTGGCCCGACACGCACTTGGCCGGTTTTTTTATATTTATGTTATTCGTCAACTCCCTGTGCAGGCGAACCTGACTTGGAACGCGAACAGCACGGTGACGTTCTACAACGAGCGCTTCTGGCACTTCCAGGAGGAGATGTCCAACGGCAGCCTCTCCGACGTGGTCACCAGCATCAACCCCGTCATTGCGGTGAGATGAACCACCTACTAATTAACTATCACAATAGAGTATAACCGCCCAGTTCGGACGGCGTCTACCACACGGTTATAACAAAATTCATTACCGTGTTTTACTAGAGATTTATCTCTTTTATTTAGAAAAAAGATGGCATTAAAAAGAAGCTCTATTGTCCAGTACATAGAATACAGTTAAAAATGAGCCTTATTGTCCAGACCGTAGGGCACGTGATGCGGTACCAGCGGCTGCCCGTCACCGTGGTGGTGGACGGCTTCCTCCGCATATTCCACGACATCTTCCTTCCGTCGTTACTTACATAGAATAAAGTTAGAAATGAGCCTTATTGTCCAGACGGTAGGGCACGCGATGCGGTACCTCCGCATGTTCCACGACAACATCTTCATTCCTTCCTTCCGTCGTTACTTATATAGAATACAGTTAGAAATGAGCCTTATTGTCCAGACCGTAGGGCACGCGATGCGATACCAGCGGCTGCCCGTCACCGTGGTGGTAGACAGATTACTCCGCATGTTCCACGACATCTTCCTTCCTTTCTTCCGTCGTTACTTACATAGACAACATCTGTATTCCTTCCTTCCGTGCGTGGTTACTTACATAGAAAACAGTTAAAGATGAGCTTTATTGTCCACACAGTAAGGCACGCGATGCGACAACATCTATATAACGTCTCCTAACAACTACGATCTGAGTCATATTCCACTTTAAAATGAGCCTTATTGTCCAGACGGTAGGGTACGTGATGCGGTACCAGCGGCTGCCCGTCACCGTGGTGGTGGACGGGTTCCTCCGCATGTTCCTCGACATCTTCCTTCCTTCCTTCCGTCGTTACTTACCTAGAATACAGTTAGTAATGAGCCTTATTGTCCAGACGGTAGGGTACGTGATGCGGTACCAGCGGCTGCCCGTCACCGTGGTGGTGGACGGGTTCCTCCGCATGTTCCTCGACATCTTCCTTCCTTCCTTCCGTCGTTACTTACCTAGAATACAGTTAGTAATGAGCCTTATTGTCCAGACGGTAGGGTACGTGATGCGGTACCAGCGGCTGCCCGTCACCGTGGTGGTGGACGGGTTCCTCCGCATGTTCCTCGACATCTTCCTTCCTTCCTTCCGTCGTTACTTACCTAGAATACAGTTAGTAATGAGCCTTATTGTCCAGACGGTAGGGTACGTGATGCGGTACCAGCGGCTGCCCGTCACCGTGGTGGTGGACGGGTTCCTCCGCATGTTCCTCGACATCTTCCTTCCTTCCTTCCGTCGTTACTTACCTAGAATACAGTTAGTAATGAGCCTTATTGTCCAGACGGTAGGGTACGTGATGCGGTACCAGCGGCTGCCCGTCACCGTGGTGGTGGACGGGTTCCTCCGCATGTTCCTCGACATCTTCCTTCCTTCCTTCCGTCGTTACTTACCTAGAATACAGTTAGTAATGAGCCTTATTGTCCAGACGGTAGGGTACGTGATGCGGTACCAGCGGCTGCCCGTCACCGTGGTGGTGGACGGCTTCCTCCGCATGTTCCTCGACATCTTCCTTCCTTCCTTCCGTCGTTACTTACCTAGAATACAGTTAGTAATGAGCCTTATTGTCCAGACGGTAGGGTACGTGATGCGGTACCAGCGGCTGCCCGTCACCGTGGTGGTGGACGGGTTCCTCCGCATGTTCCTCGACATCTTCCTTCCTTCCTTCCGTCGTTACTTACCTAGAATACAGTTAGTAATGAGCCTTATTGTCCAGACGGTAGGGTACGTGATGCGGTACCAGCGGCTGCCCGTCACCGTGGTGGTGGACGGCTTCCTCCGCATGTTCCTCGACATCTTCCTTCCTTCCTTCCGTCGTTACTTACCTAGAATACAGTTAGTAATGAGCCTTATTGTCCAGACGGTAGGGTACGTGATGCGGTACCAGCGGCTGCCCGTCACCGTGGTGGTGGACGGGTTCCTCCGCATGTTCCTCGACATCTTCCTTCCTTCCTTCCGTCGTTACTTACCTAGAATACAGTTAGAAATGAGCCTTATTGTCCAGACCGTAGGGCACGTGATGCGGTACCAGCGGCTGCCCGTCACCGTGGTGGTGGACGGGTTCCTCCGCATGTTCCTCGACATCTTCTTTCCTTCCTTCCGTCTTTACTTACATAGAATACAGTTAGAAATGAGCCTTATTGTCCAGACGGTAGGGTACGTGATGCGGTACCAGCGGCTGCCCGTCACCGTGGTGGTGGACGGGTTCCTCCGCATGTTCCTCGACATCTTCTTTCCTTCCTTCCGTCTTTACTTACATAGACTACAGTTAGAAATGAGCCTTATTGTCCAGACGGTAGGGCACGTGATGCGGTACCAGCGGCTGCCCGTCACCGTGGTGGTGGACGGCTTCCTCCGCATGTTCCACGACAACATGTTCCTGTCGGCCAACGTGTCGCAGTGGCTGTTCGACGGCATCGACGACAGGGTGCTAGATGTCGCCAACTCTATACCGTTCTTTCCTATAACAATACCGTTCGATAAGTTCGGGTGGTTTTATGAGGTAAGTTTTTTGTTATACCTACCTATTGAGATTAAAATATTAAATGTTGTGGGAAGTAGATATATTGCATTTGTCAAATATTTTTTTTATTTAAATGGCAAAAATTAGTTTGGAACATTTGAAAGTTCTTGATTTGTGTTTTCGTACGTTTGGAGTGACTTCATGCACTCACACAGTGTCAGTTGTATTCGCCAAATACTACAAACATTTGGATTTAATGAGAAATTTTGCTTTGATAACATAGTTCATAGTGAACAATGGGGAATGTCCGAAAAAAATCAAGTTGGCTGAATATTTTTCTATAGGTAGGAATAAGCTGCCTTAGTAATAGAAAAAATGTTTCAGAATTTTCGGTTGCGTGAAAAAATTAAAAAAATTTAAAGACTCTTCGACTTCACAAATGTACGAAAGTAACAGCAGAATGGAAATTATACCTTTGCCACCACTTGTCACAACTACAACATGGTATTAAAAAAGAAGTTTCAATACAAAATGTCAAAACTTTTCTTTTTAAATACTTGTTGTAGTTGTGGCATGTAATGGCAAAGGTATAAATTCAATTCTGCTGTTACTTTCGTACATTTGTGAAGTCGAAGAGACTTTCATTTTTTAAATTTTTTTCATGCAACCGAAAATTCTGAAACTTTTTTCAATTACTAAGGCAGCTTATTCCTACCTATAGAAAAATATTCAGCTTATTTGATTTTTTCGGACATTCCCCATTGTCGTTAGTTGTCGGGACACGCTAAAATATATTGTGTAAACAGTGGCGGTACCTCCATAGAAGCCCAAAAGCCCGGCTTGCCCTAACAAAATCTTATTTACACTACTAATGAATCTCAATTAATGACAACAACAAAATATTAATCACGAACGTAAATTTTCGATCAAAATCAACCAAATATTAAATTTTTCAAACAACCGATCGACAGTCAAGTCGTTAACTGCATAATATAGCGTATTAATCGAACAATACACTACATCTCTCTCGCACTCGTTGGCTTGCAACCGGGCTTCGCGAATTCATATATCCGTACTCTTCTTACGTTAGCGAAACTGGTACACCACTACATACATACTACTGTAAGTATCTATAGATTCTATGAAAAATGATCAAGCTGAGCCAAAGCCTGCTTTCTATTGAATTTAGCCACAAGTGCGTACGATGACCCGGCCCAGCCGCCCGGCCGCTTGGCCGCCGCGGAAACAGCAGCCAGCTCACGATCGGGCCAATCCCTGCGCGGATTTTGTGCAATCCGGCCAATGGCTGCGTAGCGCATACAAACGGGCTAATCAGGAGCGATATCTAGTTTGGCGCGCGGCACGTATTCACCTGTGTCAAGTACCTAGTAACTTTTAACCAGAGATGTGCAAAATACTTTATTAAAAGTATTTTTAAATATAAAATACAAATACTTGGATATTTTTTGTATTTCAAATAAAAATACAAAATGGTTTTCAAAAAAAGTATTTAAATACAAAATACAAAATACGTATTTTCAAAATACTTTTTTCAAATAAAATACCTTTTTTCGTAATTTATTTTTTATTATTGATATTATTTTTATCAACAGTTACAAGTGTACTACCACAGTAGGTACTACACAGTCCATAATAATTAATTAGAAGACGTTATCTTTATCTTTTGCAATAAACAAAAAAACCGGCCAAGTGCGAGTCGGAGTCGCGCACGAAGGGTTCCGTACCTAAAAACGGCAAAAAAATCACGTTTGTTGTATGGGAGCCCCCCTTAAATATGTATTTTATTATGTTTTTATAGAAAAGTACAACATCGACTCGACTATAATGTATGGAACAGCTGATTTTTTTTTCGCGATTTCGTGGTTGGCCCCATAGTAAAAGTTGTTCATTTACGTGGTCTGAAATCCCCATTTCATGTTTAGATATACTTAAAAATTAACCGTGTATTTAAAGTTAAAATGACACGCTTACAACACACTTGCCACAAAAAAGCAAAAATAAAAAAGCTTTTTAAAAAATAATAAAAACCTTCAAAAACCTAAAAATAAAAACAAAAACAGCTTCAAATAACTCTAAAAGGCAAGAAGTAATATTAAAATCACCAATACGCATATCAATTTTAATAAAAAAAAAGTCTGGTGAAGTCGGGTGGGTGGAATTTTAGAATAAAAAAAGTTGTCCTCCATCGATCCCAACCGACTTCAATAGACGTTTCTTTTATTAAAATTTATATGCGTATTTGTGATTACAATATTATTTCTTGGTTTTTGGAGCTATTTGAAGCTGTTTTTGTTTTTATTTTTAGGTTTTTGAAGGAGGTTTTTCTTTTTTAGGGTTCCGTACCCAAAGGGTAAAAACGAGACCCTATTACTAAGACTACGCTGTCCGTCTGTCTGTCTGTCTGTCACCAGGCTGTATCTCATGAACCGTGATAGCTAGAAAGTTGAAATTTTCACAGATGATGTATTTCTGATGCCGCTATAACAACAAATACTAAAAACAGAATAAAATTAACATTTAAGGGGGCTCCCATACAACAAACGTGATTTTTTGCCGTTTTTGCTCGATATTAAGAACGATAACAGGTAGTCAGTTGAAATATTCACAGTATTTTTGTTGCCGCTATAACAACAAATACTAAAAACAGAATTAAATTAATATTTAAGGGGGGCTCCCATACAACAAATGTGATTATTTTGCCGTTTTTTGCTCGATATTAATAACAACAACAGGTAGACAGTTGAAATATTCACAGTATTTTTGTTGTATTTTTGTTGCCGCTATAACAACAAATACTAAAAACAGAATAAAATTAATATTTAAGGGGGCTCCCATACAACAAACGTATTTTTTTGCCGTTTACTAGTACGGAACCCTTCGTGCGCGAGTCCGACTCGCACTTGGCCGGTTTTTTTTAAAAGCTTTTTTTACTATGGCACTAAAAATGTATCATGGTAAAAAACAAGTTATAATGTACTATAAGAGCGGCGGTAATCTTAAAAAAACCGGCCAAGTGCGTGTCGGGCCACGCGCAGTAGGGTTCCGTAGGTACATTATACCATACCATATTTTAATACCGCTATCATTTTTCGTCGGAAAAAATAACTTTGTTTTTTACAGTGTTTGTATGAATGACAAAGTTATATTTGCGGTTTTAGAAAATGTACTATATCTCAAAAACTAATTACTGTATCTCGTTCAAACCAATTTTCGTTGAAAGTATTTATTAAGATCTATAGCTTATATTTTTTTTAGATTTTTCACCCTCTTACTTTAAAATTTAAAGGGGGGGACACACATTTTACCACTTTGGCGGCATATATCTTTCAAACGGTTGACTTAAAAAAAATAGTCTGAAAAACCTCAATGTCATTTTTAAAGACCTATCTATAGATACCCCACAAGTATTGGTTTGATGAAATTTTTTTTTTTCAATTTGAGTTCCATGTATGGGGAGCCCCCCCTTAATCTTTTATTTTTTTTATTTTTGTGTAAAAATCGTAAAGCGGTTTACAGAATACACCTACCTACTAAGTTTCAACTATGTAGTCCTAATACTTTTGGAATAAAAAGGCTGTGACATACGGACGGACAGACAGACAGACAGACAGACATGACGAAACTATAAGGGTTCCGTTTTTTGCCATTTTGGCTACGGAACCCTAAAAAGACGCTTAGAAAACACTTTTCGTACAAGTCTTCTCGGAAATATGAAAATTTGGTATCGTTGCATTCAGTACTATGCCCTCATCACAAATATATAAGATGACAAGTGCGAAAGTGGTGGGGGTAGAAACTGTGACGTCATAAAGTTTTCAGTACAAAGAATTTTTTTTCATATTATGTGGTATTTCAAATGAAAGGGCTTTGTGAGTAGATTGCGAATATATAACACACTATAACATTTTCACTACTTTGTCTAACAAATTATTAGCAAACGTCAGAAAATTTCGCAATTCAGAGTCGCCATTGAACAGGTCTAGCTAGATTGAAAACGACTGAATTGATTTTTACAAAATATATAACAAATAACTCTGCACATACTCTTTTCGAATGTCTAAAGGTAATTGACCAGAGATATTTAAAAATAAGAGTACATCAGTTTTAATAGTAGCATAATTTTCTGCTTTTTCTAAATTCTCAGATTCCGTTAATAATTAATTAAAAAAATTAATAAATAAATGGTATGAAAAAAAAATTACTTTGTACTGAAAACTTTATGACGTCACAGTTTCTACCCCCACCATTTTCGCGCTTGTCATCTTAGATATTTGTGATCAGGGCATCGTACTGAATGCATCGATACCACATTTTTGTATTTCCGTGAAGACTTGTGCGAAAACTAACCTCAAACCTTGTTTTACCGCCCTACTATATGGGCAACAGCGTCGCTTAACCAATTTGCAACAAAATTCGTGTGCACGCGTATCGCCCCTGCCTGCACGAACTAAACGTATGTGACAGCGGGCGCGGCATGCAAGGGATTTTAACCTTAGCATTGGTTAAGCGACGCTTGCCCATGGTACAACGAAATTTTCTCACTTTAGTGCATCATAACTTGTTTTAATGGGTTATATTTTTTTGGTGCCGTATTATAAGTCAACCCTAATGATAATAATATCTAGAGAAAGAAAATTTTAAACTTGTCGCGCTTTTGAGATGACACGACTCGTTGGCCAGACTCTATACTTGGAAACAAGTTTCGTTTCTGTACCACTTTTTTTTTAAATTGGGCCAACAAACTGCAGACTAATTTATTACAAACGCTCTAACTTGGGATCTTTGAAGCTTTTAACAAATATTCGTGTTAAAACCGGTCAAATAAATAAAATATAGTATAAAATAACTTCATATTATTTCACAGATTTTTAATGCTATTGAATCAATGCTAGTGAGCATTTGTTCAAAGAGATCATCCTTAATATTATACGCAGATCGGCATACGTGTCCCACGACTGCCTAATGTACAACTCTTTAGCGATTAGTCTGCTGAAATGCACCCATTAGAACCCGCGGGCTGATTATCTAATTAGAAACCACCTAGCGACCGGTTGCAGTTCATAGATGATAGTGATCCATTGCTACTTCTTTTTAGATTAAAAAAAAACATGTCAAAGAAAAGTAGCAATGTATGTAGAATGAAACCGGTCGCTAAATAGTTTCTTTTTAGATAATCAGGGTGCCGAATTAGATAGAAAATAAGCGAAATGTCATGACAAATTTCCGAGCTCTGTGATTGGTTGTTTTGTTTTGTTTGACATTGACATGACATACCTATACCACAGAATACATAGAGATAAGTAATTTGTATTTTAAAAATACAAAATACTTCATAAAAAGTATTTCAAATACAAAATACAAATACGTATTTTGTATTTTGTATTTGTATTTTAAATACATGTATTTCAAATAATTCACATCTCTGCTTTTAACAGGTGTTTTGTCAGTTTGAGCGAATGTTTGTTTGATAAAGTGTTGTGTTTTGCATAAATTAGTGTTTTTCGTTGTACAAAAAGATGTAAGAGTTCAGATTGACGGCTGATGTTGTTCCTTGTGATTGTGAAGGATTAAAATGTGTAAAAGTTTTGATCGGCGAGGGAAAGGTAAATTCATTGAACTTTGCTGAAAAAGAGCAGCTCGTATTTTCAGACAGACCTACTCCAGATTTGTGTATTTTGCAAACTAGTAAGACTCACAAAAGGCAATTCAATAGAAATGTGTACAAAACTCGTTGGATTGTTGGTTGCTCTCATTTTAATAAATAATATTGTTGGTATTGCATCTTTTTTCCGAACTAAAAGAACGTATGTATGGAATACCTCGGGTTATGACGATTTAAATAATTGCTTTTTTCAAAGCCACTGAAGGCATGACATTACTGACATGTTTCTAAATTACTATTTAATATTGTGCATGCTAACAGTATGCTTTTATTGAACTCGTCAAGTCAAGAAGAATGTGCTTTTTTGAGCTTGTGTTTTTTTTGAGCTTTTGGTCTTTGGGCTTGCCCTGATCTCAGACCCTAGGCAAGCCACTGTGTGTAAAAGCTAAAATCCTGAGAAATCATGACATCACGTTATGTTTAAATCAACGCCATCTATTGGCCTATAATAGAGTCCAGTGCTATTGTTTAACCTTAAACTCAATCTGTTCCAACTAGGATTCAAACCCTTGTCCTTTGAAAAAAATCGCATCCGTTGCAAACGGCCGACAAAATTCTATTTATAAATTATGAAGTCACTTTTAGTTCCTTTCTGTTTCATTAAGTGCAGATAACGGTTCTACGAATGATTTTACAGTTTAAGTTCAAAGTATAAAGTTCAAAATTGTTTAGTACTTTGATGAGCTGGAAATGACTGTTCATGTTTGCGAATTATTATCTAGATAATATGTTTGATTTTCGCACTACTTTACTTAGATGTTGCATAATATTTGTGTGATAGAAGTTCTTGGAGTTGTAAGGGTGATATTCCAATAATCTATTTCATTTGTCCTATCAAAACTTTGATCAAATATATTTTATGGGAGTTTCTTATGAGGTATATTAGTTATATACCTTTGTCCAAGTTACATAGGCTTCAAAAAATTTTATGACTTGAATAGCAGCATATATATTTTCAATATGAAGATTGCGTTTCATACGTATACGTGTATTTGTTAAAAAATAGAAGCGTAGATACCTTCTAACTTTTAGTCATTATACGAACATAACATGACGAAACTAAACGAACATAAAACGTGACCTCTTGTAAAACGGTTTGATGCTTATCTTATTTTATGTCTTAACTGAAGCAAGTTAAGATTGAAATTCGGACAGCATGAATGTAAAGATAATAATAATAATTTAAATAGGGCAGAGTTCGCTGTTATAACTTGACACTATTTATTTAGGTTTGTCGATGCAATTTTTTATAATAATTTAATCTAGGTAAAAACAATTTGTTAAATACGTTAATGGAAACTTATCCGGCACCTGTGAAATGTTGAAGAGCTCATGGCAGAGCTTGACAGACTGATGTTAAGCAACGCTCGGTACGGGCAGGTGTCGGATGGGTGACCGTTAAGTGGCATTACAACTGAGCGCTTCCGTGTTTCGGAGGGCACGTAAAACCGTCGGTCCCGGCTGTTGTCATCTGATAACAGTCGTTGAGCCAAGTTAGAGGCCTTACAGGCGGCTTGATAAACTCTAACACCAGAGGTGGCCACTATTCCTCATACGATAAGAAGAAGAAGACCTGTGAAATAACAAACTAATAAGTACCTCTAGACTATCAGAAAGTTTTATTTTTTAAAGGTAATAAGTTTAAGTACCTTCATTGTATCAAAGCCATCCTAAATACTGCAGCAAACTGTTTGATTTGTTGTTTTTCAGTCAAATCAGTAAGCTTCATTTCTTTTATCATAATTTAATGAAGATATAAATAAATTGACAAATATTATTAAGTACTTTGATTAAAGAAATCTCATTAACTGATTATAACATTGTTTTTGTTTAAGTTCACAGTCCTAATCTGAATCATTAGTATCCCTCAAAAATGTGTTAAACTACACTGGCCTGCAAAAGTAAGTACTACAGAGGCCTATTTTCATACAAACGAGGTAACTTTGATGCTTTGGTTCTCCGTCCAGGATTAAACGGGGTGTGATTTGATAATGGCCATTCATAGAGTAAATGGAGGAGGCCCAGATCGCTAAAGAAACCCAACGGATTAGAAGAGTCGTTTAGGTCAGGGTTGAACTTAAAAAAATAACAAGTTAAAATTACATCTAAAGTATGGAAAATGTAACACTAAAAAGTCCGTTAGGTCTCTGGTGTAAACGACTCTTCTAATCCGTTGGGTTTCTTTAGCGATCTGGGCCTCCTCCATTTACTCTTTGAATGGCCATTATCAAATCACACCCCGTTTAATCCTGGACGGAGAACCAAAACATCAAAGTTACCTCGTTTGTATGAAAATAGGCCTCTGTAGTACTTACTTTTGCAGGCCAGTGTATTTAAATAAACTAGATATACTTATCTAAAAATCGAATTATGTAATAAAGACTATTCCCCATTTACCAAAGTTTATAGTTGGATACTTTTCAAAGTTTATAGTTTGATAAGTATCAGGATCGGAGCTATGAATTACTACAATGCTCCCCAAAAGTATACTAATTTCGATTTCACCTTATTATTTTATATCAAATTCAACGAAACTTCATACTTTTATTGAAAGTTATACTATAGGATTAAATCGAAAACAGTCGACAAATTATATGGTGTGGCTTAGACGGACAACTTTGTCTATGGGACCAACTTAATCAGAGCAAAAAATAAGCAGCGGTTCCATACTTTTTGGTCCAGTAGATATCTCTTCTTATCGAATGAGGATTAGTGGCCACCTCTGGTGTTAGAGTTTATCAAGCCGCCTGTAAGGCCTCTAACTTGGCTTAATGACTGTTATCAGATGACAACAGCCGGGACCGACGGTTTAACGTGCCCTCCGAAGCACGGAAGAGCTCAGTTGTAATGCCACTTTAATGGTCACCCATCCGACACCTGACCAGACCGAGCGTTGCTTAACAAACGTGATCGAGTACGATCAGTCAGTCGAGTTCCGCCATGAGCGCTTCGAGTAGAGTTCGAGTAGATATTGACGTTTTTATGGAACAGCTGATTATTTTTTTGCTCTGATTAAGGGGCCATAATAGGAAAACATGGTTTGCGCGGGTCATATTTTTATGTATGTAGAAAAAGAGATTATCTAGTTGCTACAAGTATTAAATTGCGTATAAACCTCACAGATGATTGTAAAAAGAAATCAGAATATCATCAAAAGCGCTTGTCGCGGGCCATATTTTTGGCGTTCATAATAGCGGAAACGTATTGAATTATACATCCAAATACACTTTAACGTACTATGCAGTTGCTCCAATAACTTTTTTTCAAGAAAGATAATTGTGCTAAAGAATATGATGAAAAAACAATGAAAAACATCGAAAAAGTGCAGAAGTGAGGTTATTTTCCATACTCTTTACACGTAAAGAAAAAGACAGAGACAAATAATTTCACATAACGGAGCCTAGGTAAAGTTGTTTAGTTAGACGGTCTAATCTCTTCTAAGCTACACCACAAATTTTGTCGACTGTTAAAAAAATCGCCATGTAGATTCGAATTCAACCACGGATCGAGCTGCTGTAGCGGCGGCTTCTAGTAATGAGTAACGAGTAGCAATCGATTGCGTGTTCTCTATTACGCGAATTCTTTCACGGATGGTGAACTTTCCACGTTACGTCACGTTTAGCGTAACGCTCGCTTCACTAGATTAATTTGCAATACTGTGCATGTAAGACAGTCATTGTTATTTTTTAGGGTTCCGTACCCAAAGGGTAAAAACGGGACCCTATTACTAAGACTCCGCTGTCCGTCTGTCTGTCTGTCTGTCACCAGGCTGTATCTCATGAACCGGGATAGCTAAAAAGTTGAAATTTTCACAGATGATGTATTTTTGTTGCCGCTATAACAACAAATACTAAAAACAGAATAAAATTAATATTAAAGGGGGGCTCCCATACAACAAACGTATTTTTTTTTTGCCGGTTTTTGGTACGGAACCCTTCGTGCGCGAGTCCGACTCGCACTTGGCCGGTTTTTAATTAGCTATTTGGCTTCGCATAAGCTATTTAGTCTAGTATAAGTCGGCTATACTGTCCACAATTTAACCCTTACTTTTAATATTTGCAATATTTCATAGCGCCAAAATGATCTAAGCATTTAAACCTACCAAAATAGCTTATAATTTGACAAAATCAACTTTATATCAAAGCATTAAGGTTCACTTTCGTTTGTTCTTATTTAAACCTACTAAAATATCTAATTATTTGAGAACAAAAATCAACCTTATCTCAAAAGATTAAGGTTCACTTTATTTTCTTTATTCACTTTACAAATGAAAGTGCACCTTAATGTTTTAACGTAAGGTTGATTTATTTAACTAACTTTTATTTTATTTAACTTGGACAAAGGAATATAACTATTTCAACAAATATACCTCACTAGCGGCCGCCCGCGACTTCGTCTGCGTGGAAAGGTTTTTTGCTATCCCTCGGGAACAATATTTTTTTTCGGGATGAATGGTACCCTATGTCCTTTTCTGTAACCCTGACGTGTATTCAAAATTTCATGATGATCGGTTCAGTAGTTAGGACGTGAAGGCGTAACAAACAAACAAATAAACAAACGGACTTTCGCATTTATAATATTATAAGTATATAAGTATAAGTATATAAGTAAGGATGATTAGCTATTTTGGTAGGTTTTAATGCTCATATCATTTATTTTGGCGCTGACTGTACGTATATAAGCAATGTAAATTATTGTTTAATCATCCACCGCTAGGCATTAAAATAAATAAAAGTTAGACAGTGTATATGCGGTTATCAGTCATAAAATGAAAAAATGAGGAAATCCTTGATAACTGTAAAAAATCATGGTCAACACTAAAATCTTATCTACGTTGTATATTTTTTATACAACGTTCCATTAATTAATATCTACTCGACATCAGCTCATATCGACATTCTAGAATCGAAGCGTAGACTGATAAAAATTTAAAGTCATTAGTCATTTTCACCATTCATCTTTTAATTATTTATCAAAGGCACTGCATTGAAGACATATTTAAGAGAAAATTTTCATAAATTGTTTACGAAAAATTATTTCAGTAGTGTGTGTGAGACAAAAACTGTGCTATGCTGTGCATTTGCCTACTTCTCACTCTCTCAACTTCAATAAAAAGCGGATTTAAGAATGTATATGTTGTAGGATAATTTATAAACAGGATCTTTGCAAAATCCTAGGTCGATTGTAAAGGATCGGATAATTGGAATATAAGATTAGTTTTTCGCAATCGTCCAAGCAATTTTTAGGATCTTTGTAAAAATCTCAGTATGTTTCGTTCGGACAATCGAATCGGAAACTTGAAAGCTGATTGGATAATCTAAGAGGCGATTTATAACATTGTCAGTCTGATGAAGTCTGACTGAAGATTCAGAACATGACTTTCCATGAAGGACTAAATATAGCTGATAGCCAACTAGAACATTCGTCAGTCCATAACATTGACGTCAGCCAATCAGCCAAAGTGATGGTCTTTCGCGATTTACCTAAGATACGCTAGATTTATGTATAAACATTACTCAGACGATTGCAAAAATCAGATTCTAATTATACGGTTTTTTGAAATCATACTAGAATTTTTTAAAGATCCGATTTGTACTAATATCCTACAACATTTTCAAGGGCTCTTTCCACTAGCAAGTATTAAAAATAACTATTATTATTAATAGTATAGATAAATCTATTGTGTCTTCTTTTTCAGCGTAATGGCTCTATAGAATACGATGGTGTATTTGTAATGAACACAGGCGCTTCAGACTTCTCAGAGCTGGGCAACGTAGAGAAGTGGCGGTACTCGAACCGTACCATGTACCGTGACGAGTGCGGGGAGGTGCGGGGCTCTACGGGCGAACTCTGGGCCCCAGAGTTAGGGCAGCCTGAGGTTTATATCTTCGCACCGGATATATGCACGTGAGTAGTATTCTGTTCTAGTCTTAAACGTAACCGTACTTCGGAGAAGTGCGGTGCTCTACGGGTGAGCTCTGGGCCCCAGAATTAGGGCAGCCAGAGGTTTATATCTTCGCGCCAGATACACACATCAACTTTGTCTAGGGATACAGGTGCTATTGTCATACAAACGAGGTAACTTTGAAGCCTTGGTTTCCTCCCAGGGATGTACTGTGCTGTGATCTGATGACGGCTATCCAGGGAGTGAATGGAGGAAATTCAGATCGCTATACACACCCAACTGATCTGACCAGCCTTCTAAAAACGTAATGGACATGTTTAAAAAAACCGCGAAAATAGCATGAAAATGTATGGAAATCCTGAAGAAACTGAATACTCTGACCCATTAATCTTTTAGAATGCTGATCAGATCAGTTGGGTGTGTATAGCGATCTGAATCTACTCCATCCAGTCCCTGGATGGCCATCATCAGATTAAAGCACGGTACATCCCTGGCAGAAAACCAAGGCTTCAAAGTTACCTCGTTTGTATGAAAATAACACCTGTATCCCTAGACAAAGTTGATGTGTATATATGCACGTGAGTACAGTAGTACTAGGCATAAATGTATGTACTCCAACGTACGTACCGTACCATGTAATATTGTAATGTACTGTGCCGTGTGTGAGGAGGTGCAGAGCTCTACGGGCAAACTCTGGCTGAATATATGTATGCACGTGAGTAATTCTAAAATAAATGTCATTTAGACACAAATACTGCAAAAAAATAGCGAAGTGGCGGTACTCGAACCGTACCATGTACCGTGACGAGTGCGGGGAGCTGCGGCGTTCTGCGTGGGAGCTCTGGACCCCATAGGGCAGCCTGAGGTTTATATCTTCGCACCGGATATATGCACGTGAGTAATACTTGGCATAAAATGTACTCCAACCGTATCATGTACCGTGACAAGTGCGGGGAGGTGCGGGGCTCTACGTGCGAGCTCTGGGCCCCAGAATTAGGGCAGCCTGAGGTTTATATCTTCGCACCGGATATATGCACGTGAGTAGTACTAGTTATATAATTGAAGGTGGTATAGCACTTAGCGGCCCTGTCGGTTATACCGCAACTGAGCCGGTGCAAACCAGTTTTTACCCCGGCGGCGTGCCTGTTACACTGTCGGTGAGAGGTCACACACACATCGCCGCGCTATGTATGAGTAAACCTACAGCGGACCGTCTGTAGGCTGCTTGTACTCTGTTCAGTTTAAGTTTTTTTACTTGTGTGCTTGAAATAAGCCCTACCACTGACCAAACTAAGTACAAATGTACCCCCCACCTGGAAACCGAACCCGCGACCCCTGCGACTTACACAGATAGGCGAACTAGTATACCAAAGAGGCGGCTAAATGTAAATAACAATCTACCTTTATTTTATTGAAGATAGGTTTATAGGAATAGGCCTATAACTTTTTTCATTTAAACTTTAATGCTACCATAACTATCGTAAGTAAGTACTAGCAACTACATTATAAGGGGATTAAAAGAACTGATGAATTAACTATTTCCTTAATCTTTATGAATTAACTAATTTTGCAAACGATTTGAATATATTTTGATAAGACAATCTATCACCATAGAACTTTCTAGACTTTAATAAATTGCTTGGGATTACATATACACGCACACTGTTAAACACGTGGGTAACTAAATGTAATCTATTTTTATCGATTACGTCATTTTAACGTATGATCGGGTCCCTAGCGCCTTTATTAGATAGTATGTTGTTTTATTCGTAAGGTTTCTGTGCATATCCATACTAATATTATTGAGAGGAAAGTTTTTTTTTGTATGTTTGTAATTAAATGAAGTCAAAAATTACTAAACCGATTTTAAAAATTATTTCTCTTATAGAAAGTTACATAGTACAGTTAGCCTTAGAAGTACTAACATAATATGACTTATTTCGTAAGTTTTACCATAGGGTAATGATGGCACAGAATATATTATAATAGTACTAACGTACAGAAGCCCATCTGCGCGAGGATAATCAAATAATAATCTACTCTCGCTGCATGGCAATAAAGTACAATTTCAAATTGCACAACGCTGCGTGCCTATTATTGTATGCACCTTTTCTTTCTGTAGCGTAAAATTTGATATAAAGTTTTTTCTTAAAAAAATAAATAATAAGTGTAATTTGTTCTTCCATAGATACATGATCCTGAGCAAGGACAAGTCGGTGACAGTGGAGGGGATAGAGGGGGTGCAGTACGCCGCTAACCGATCTGTATTCGACAACGGATACCACTACCCGCATACGGTAAGAAATATAGCGAGACATTATATTTTTATCACATTGTTATTAAAAAAAAATTAAAACACTTGTTTAACCATGATGATGTTCAACCAATATTGTCAAAAACTGACAGCATCACAGTTCATCATTTAAACAGTTATTTAAAAGTCTTTAGTAATAAAACCGTTATTTTTAACAACAACGGTGGTACCTCACAATCCAGACTTGCGACAGTAGATATAAAAAACCGGTCAAGTGCGAGTCGGACTCGCGCACGAAGGGTTCCGTACCAAAAACGGCAAAAAAAATCACGTTTGTTGTATGGGAGCCCCCCTTAAATGTTATTTTTTTTCTGTTTTTAGTATTTGTTGTTATAGCGGCAACAGAAATACATCATCTATGAAAATTTCAACTGTCTACCTGTTGTCGTTATTAATATAAAGCAAAAAACGGCAAATAAATCACGGCAAACTGTTTCCCTGGTTCTGCCCACCCGAATTAAATGAAACATGGCTAGATTTTAAGTTGGACCCGAGCTACCGAACTGTGAAAAACTCGTCGAAATCCGTTCAGCTGTTTTTGCGTCAGAACAAACATAGAAACAAACAGTCAAACATTTTTGGATATGGTTAATCTGATCCAACAGTTTTTTATGGAATATCTTCAATGTAAAGACATAGCTTTTTACAGTTTTATAATAGTATAGATAGTTAGAAGTTACGAATAAATTGCATTTACAATGTTCTGTAATGTCGGCCTTTTTTATCTTCTTTCATTACCTATACTTAGATACTAGCATAGCAGCATTAAACACAGTATAGTAATGAATGCCCATATCTCTATTGATTAGCGTAATATCGGATGATAAATTAGAATATTTCTGTAAACGTTGTGTTAGGTTAGGCTATCTTTTGGATTTGTTCGCATATATCTTTTTCACAATATATTATAATTATAGCTTTGATAGCCTTGTTCTGAATATGACCAATAAATTAATAAATATTTCATATTAATACATGACACAGTGAACTAAAAGCACAGAATACATAATAGTACAAGTACAGAAGGGACACTCCGCAAGATCATTTAAATAAATAGCGACTCTTCCTCCGACACAATAAAGCACAATTCAGATCGCGCAGCGCTACAGCGCCTACATTTATATTCACCTAGAAATTGCCTTTCTTTCTATCGCGTAGCTCTCTCTTTTGACGCCATTAGGGTTGTCTTCTTTAAAATATTGATCTGACTGAATATTTGTTTACAAGTTATGTGCTTATAATATGTTAATGTGAACAAATGACGTATTAGTAGGTATGAACCCCTTTACAAAAAAAAAGTTGGGAGTTACAAGTCGTGATAAAGTTTGGCCACATGATAGAAACTGATCTGTAGGCTGTTGTGGCACTTATCTTTTCAGTGTGGAATGGCCAGGAAACTCCCATCATATAATTCACGCTTAAATCATTTCAAGCTGCTCAGCCTCGACAGTCGAAGACAACTGCTTGATCACTTTTTCTTTTATAAACTGGTTAATGGTTACGTGGATTGCCCGGATTTATTAAAACAAATAAATTTCAATGTTCCTTTTAAATTAGCTCGGCCATCTAGATATTTACCATTTAAAGCAAGGAGCTCCAAGACCAATCTGGGTAATTTCTCCGCCATCAATAGAATGCAGTCCCATTACAGTCGCCTGTCACGCTTATATGCTTCATCTGCTTCGGTTGATGTTGACTTGCATCACCCTCCACGCAAATTCAAATCATTGTTAGCAAACAAATTTATGTCAAAATCATAAATCTTTTCTTTTCGTATAACAAACAAAACTTGTAAGTATCTTTTGTTATTATTGAGTAGCAACTTATTAACAAACTTATTAACAAATCTGTATCTTTCGATATTTTAATTAGTTAGTAATTAATTAGAAATTAGTTGGTAATTAGTTAGTAATTAGTTAGTTTTCGCTTACTAATAGCTTAATTTTCTTAGTGCATGCCGTGGCAACCTGTAAGTATGATAGCGCTTTAATATGTAACATCTAGCATTCGTTCTATTGTTTGTAAATAGCGTTTATTGTGTTGGTTGTCCTAAATAAAAAAAAAAAAAAAAAAAAAGTGCTCTATTCAACCCGCCGCCGTATGGAACTGTATGTAAGGATAGTTTGGCCCAGCTCAATATTAGTTAGAAACAGCCTACAGATCAGTTTCTATCATGTGGCCAAACTTTTTCACGACTTGTAACTCCCAACTTTTTTTAGTATAGAGGTTCATACCTACTATATCAAATTAATTAATTAATGTGCAATTACGAAAAATGTAAAACATAATTTATAAGTTAGTACTAAAATAATAGAATAAAAATAATGAGTCTAAACGTTCAGAAAGTGCTAAAGAGCGCACAAAACTTCGTTAAGGTAGACGACGACGTGACGGCATCGCTCGGAAAGGGTTCCATTCCATACAATCTTTAATTCTAAGTATAGCCGCATGGCCGCGTGAGCCGCAAGTGACGCATGACGCAAGCTGCAAGTCGCATTGCTCTGCGTCTCGCTTAACATAATACATTTTCACCCTGTTGTAACGGCAGTAGAGATCTTTAGTACGTGTGCATGTGGGTTATGTTCCCGGCTATTTTTCAAAGATATATATGTCTAAAAATAGTTGATAGAAATAATTATTACTATGGAAGTCGGACAGTAAACGAATTAAGATTGAAGGAAACCAAAATGTGTCGGAAGAGAAATTGATATTTAATTGATATTTACGAAAAATTGATAGAAAGCACATAAAAAACTACACTAGCACCAAGTTAGCGGTTGTGCGCAGACTGGTGGATGAATTGTGAATCAGCAAAATTTATTCTGCCACTGATATACCCCGGACACTCCATACAACCGCTCCATTATAACTACCATTACACATACACTACACAGATGACGTTTTGTACACGCGCAACTGAGTGTGTAAAGCGGAGTCACACAATAATAAACATATTGGTTTTTCACCATTTTAACAATTTGATAAGAAATGTTTCCATGGGTGACATGAAATGTTTTGCTTTGCTTTTTGCAACTAATTTACGCCACTGAGAGAGAGAGTTGACAGCTGACACGAACTCGCGGGGTGAGGCGAGGGGTAAGAGGTGTGTCCTTTCTGTGCGTAGTATTAACACAGAGTAGATAATAGTACTAGCGTACAGAAATTGCACTTCCCAAAATCGTTGAAATAAATTGCGACTCTTGCTCCGACACGATAAAGTGCAATTCAGGTCGCACAGCATTCCATTCGATCCTAAAAATGCACTTAGTAGTTGCCTCTCTTTCTATCGCGTTAGTCTTATTTTTTCTGACGTATGAAATTTGTCCTCTCGGAGGACGCAGACCGCTTCATACTCACGCGCAGAGTGGCAGAGCCCTGGTATTAATATCAATTCTGTGCCGTTGTCACACCTCGGGCACTCCATACAAGCGTCGCGTTTCAACTACCTATTACACAGACGCTACACAGTGACGTTTTTTGCACACGCGCAACTGTGTGCGAGCTATTGAATGAGCACACGAATCGGCACACGGAACTCGTGCGGTGGGCGCCGGTGGGGTGAGGTAATTGATTGTGGGGCGGGCGGGCGGAGAGTTTCCTTTCTGTACGGTAGTACTTATATCTATTCTGTGCCATTGTGTTCAGGCGTGCTACTGCGCGGCGGTGCGCGACCACAACTGCCTTCCGTCAGGGTTCCTGAATGTGTCTGCGTGTCGCTACGGCGCGCCCGCCTTCGTGTCGCTGCCGCACATGCTGGACGCAGACCCCTACTACCCCAGCAAGATCGACGGGTTGCAACCTATTCCGTTAGTATCATTTCTGCCTATTAAAGTGCCCCCGAGACGGTCAAACGGTTTGATTAAAAATCGTGCTCTAAAAAGTAAGAAACAAGAAAATATTCGAGTCCAAAATTCAATAAAAAGGATAACCGTAGTCGCATGCCACCTCCAGCCTGTTGTTCGTGTCGTGCGTGTCTAGAACAATGTGGCATGCGACTACGGTTATCCTTTTTATTGAATTTTGGACTCGAATATTTTCTTGTTTCTTACTTGTTAGAGCACGATTTTTCCGTAGTCGGGTTTTAGTTTTAAAACTTCTTTTTTATTTTAAATATTTTGGAGTTATTAATAGGGTGAAAGCAAGCAAAGCCACGGGCAAAAGCTAACAATATATACATATTTGAAAAGTGCTCATTAAGCCCTTTCATTTGGTACCCAACACGGGATTATTAAAAAAAAATTTTTTTTTAGTTCATGTCTTTAATTCCTCTAGAGGGCGCAACATTCAATTTAATGTGACGTCATATAGCCTATGTTCATTGGACAATTAAGACGCTTCTAGCGATACCTCATTTGTCAAATTATAACAAGTAGTTTAGAAGCTATGAGGGAACAGATGAATTTACAAACATACATACATACATACAGGTCAAAATCATATACCCTCCGTTTTGGCTTCGCCGTAGTCGGGTAAAAAACACGTAAGGTTTGGTTTGATTCAAACCATTTTGATCGTTTACAAAGGTAGTTTGAATGGTTTGTCAAACATTTACGGGTTTGAAACACGTTTGATGAAATTTCATATTTTTGTTGTGTTTGACGCGCCGTTTGATCGTGTTCCTACGCGTTTGAACAAAACTTTTGTAAGAAACATCCATTCTTAGAAAGTTTTTATAATCATCTGGTGCGGTAGTTTTAAGCACTTTCTGTAGATTGATCAGCCCCTTAGTGTGTGCGTTATAAACCAAGCCATTTACACGTGAAACTTTTGATGAAATTAGCGTCATGGAACTGGTTTCATGCCACTAGTTTCGTAATGTGAATTCGGTTATAGATTAACCAAAAGATTGCTTAGAAATATTACTTCTTAGTGCTTATTTCCATTAAGCGGTTAGTCGCGGGCGACCGCAGCCGCTAGCGGCTAGCTTTGTAGCGACTCTACTCATTTTCAAAATGGATGTCGTAGAAATAACATGTCTTTACTTGTTAACAAAAAGAAAACGAAAACATATATTTTGAATACATCTATTGTTAAGACAACGTACTACAAAATGTGCTTTTAATTTGTTCTATAATGACTAGTCGCGCGCGGTCAGTCGCAGTATTGCGCAATAGTTATGCGTAGATGTTGAGTCGCGCGCGGCTACTCGAGTCGCGTGTTGTTTTGCAGTCGTGGCGACTGCCGAGTCGCGGCCGCGTTAATGGAAATCGGTATATGACTATCTAAATAAATAGGAATCGTGCACGGTCAGCCGCCCGCGACTAGCCGCTCAGTGGAAATGGGGTCTTACGTTTTATGTCATAATGATAATTGTTGTGGGTGCAGTGAGTACAAGTTCCGGCTGGCGCTGGAGATGTTCACGGGCATGCCGCTGGCCGTGGCGGCGCAGCTGCAGATCAACCTGCTCGTGCGCTACGTGGCCGGCCTCACGTGAGTACGCAGCGTTATAGTGGAGCTTACATGCAACATTAGTTACTGCAGTGAGCACAAGTTCCGGCTGGCGCTGGAGATGTTCACGGGCATGCCGCTGGCCGTGGCGGCGCAGCTGCAGATCAACCTGCTCGTGCGCTACGTGGCCGGCCTCACGTGAGTACGCAGCGTTATATTGAAACTTACATCAAACACTAAAGGCCTGGGCACACCGGATGCGTAGTCACGCGCGTGGCGACGTGCGTGTTCGGTGTGACGTCTAATAGGGAATGCCATTGAGTACAACGTCACGAGCTGCAATGCGTAGGGTTACGTCTACGAGTCTATTGGTGGGTGTTAACAACTGCAAATGCAACCGGGACCGACGGCTTAACGTGCCTTCGGAAGTACAGAGGAGCTCGAAATAATTAAGTTTTGGTCACCCTTCCCATGATCGACGCATGCGAATGTTGCTTTACCTCCGCAATCGCTAGGCCAGGCGCTGTACCACTGCGCCATCGATCGAGCTCCTCAAACAAACATAGAGTACTTCAATATAAAGAATGGGCAATCATCGGCTAGCTTCGTGTTTTTGCATTTCTTAGAAATTACGTTGATATTTGTTTCGTTGCAATAAAATCTGTAAATAACTTTTAGGGCCAAACTGCTTTTTGTCAACTGTCTTTGTTATGTCAGACGATTGTTTCCGATGCCCACTCTTTACCTATCTTGAAATAAGAACTGTGTAATTTTATATCAATGTCATTTGCTAAATTTATTATGAAAAATTTTTTTCGCCGATATTTTCTTACCTACATCTATCCATTATTGATTTGGTCATTTTATGTTAAATTCAAATTTATATTTAAGTGTCAGAATCATCTTTAAAGAATTTTGAGATTAACGAAAGATCTGTCGTTTTTAGGGTTCCGTACCCAAAGGGTAAAAACGGGACCCTATTACTAAGACTCCGCTGTCTGTCTGTCCGTCTGTCTGTCACCAGGCTGTATCTCATGAACCGTGATAGCTAGAAAGTTGAAATTTTCACAGATGATGTATTTCTGTTGCCGCTATAACAACAAATACTAAAAACAGAATATAATTAATATTTAAGGGGGGCTCCCATACAACAAACGTGATCTTTTTTGCTGTTTTTTGCTCGATATTAATAACAACAACAGGTAGACAGTTTAAATTTTTACAGATGATGTATTTTCGTTGCCGCTATAACAACAAATACTAGAAACAAAATAAAATTAATATTTAAGGGGGGCTCCCATACAACAAACGTAATTTTTTTGCCGTTTTTTGGTACGGAACCCTTCATGCGCGAGTCCGACTCGCACTTGGCCGGTTTTTTTCACTCTTGTTATTGCAAATGAATATTTTCAATATGTTTGTATTTTCAATTTGACGACCTGAGTTGTGCAGTGGTCAAGATGTCGGTCTACCACGCAAGAGGCCCCGGGTTCGATTCGCGGCCGGGCAGAAATTGAAATGATAAACTTAAATTATTGTGATGGGTCTAGGTTTTACTATGTATATTAAGTATACATTTGAAAAGTATACAAGTTTTGCTTAGTTTGGGGCTAGATGGGCTGTGTGAAATTATCTATAAGCATTTATTTATTTTTAAATAGTTCGACAAAGAGTCACCTGTGTATAACTTTATAAGCTTTACAATGCTTTGATTACGCTTCCATATGAAAAAAAAACACGACTGCCCTGCCAAAAACGGACTAAAATGTTAAATAACAAGTGTCATTGCAGTCGGGGGACAACGGTCCCCCGACACAAAACGTTGTGGAACAATTTTTAATCAAAGAGGTTCCCCGCCTGCAATGACACTTGTTATTTAACATTTTAGTTCGTTTTTGGCAGGGCAGTCGAGTTTTTAATATTTTTTAAATTTATTTATTTTATTTCACTCCTTTTTAGGTAGTCGTGTAAATTATGAGTAATTGGGATGTTGACAACTTTTTTTATTTTATATTACATAAATTACCTCTCAAAAAAAGAAACATTGGTAAAATAATTATTTCGCTAGCTTGAAAACTGCCCGAGATATCACAGTGTGAAATGCACACAAATGGACTCGCCCAAAAACGCTCCATACTGACGGCTACTGAATTATGACGTCACGCCTCAGTAGTTTGTATGCAACGCGTAGGAAATTTGTTCGGCAGCTATATTAAATATTGTGTTTATCAAAATGGTTTCGTAGACAAATTTGCTATACATTTTACGAACTAATTAAAGGTATTATTTATTTTAATAAATTTTATACTTTTTAAATGGACTTGTCCACCCAACTTTGAAGGGTCATAAAACAAATAATATGCAATATATAAAACCAAGAGGTATACAAGCTACTCTAAAAGTTTAATATGTTTACGATTTTTATTAGTATTTCGTTATTTTATTCATTAGTCAAAGTCAACATCCCAATTGATGAACGTACGTTTATTTGGTTGGTGGGCAGGATCAACAACCAGCTGCCGCAAGACGACACGATAGTGCCGATGTTCTGGTTCCGGCAGGAGCTGCAGGTCACGCCGCCCTACGCGCGCATGGCGCGCACGGCGCTGCGCCTGCGGTACTGGACGCCGATAGGGCTCCTAGTGCTTACGGTACGTACTATACACTGTCCGTAGCCTACACTGTCCGTAGCATACACTGTCCATGGCATACACTGTCCGTAGCATACTCGTACACTGTCCGTAGCAAATAACTAATCCGTAGCATAAAGCTGTGTTCGTAGCAGGCAGACATTTTTCCGTAGTAAACATTTGTCCGTAAAACATTTGCACCTAGTAGTTACTGGACGCCTATATGGTTATAGTTACTTACGGTAAGTGGCTGACACCTTTTATAGCTCATTACACAGTCCACGTTGCAGTGGTAAGTTAGTATAAGACTTTGTAGCACACTCGTTGTTCGTAACAAGAATCAAGAATAATTTATTTCAAGTTGGCACTTGGCGTTCTTGCCATGCGTGCGTAGGGTAGCCCCTACGCACGCATGGCAAGAACTGCGCTGCGACTGCGCTACTGGACGCCTCTGAAAAAGGCAACCTATAGAAATTGCATAAACTGCAATAACAAAACATTCGTGACGTCAGGCGCGTGCCGTGTCCGCCATATTGTGTGTATGTACCACTAAGCTAAGCCGCCCTGTTTAGTTGCGTTTGAATAGGGAACAATGAAGTAGGTATGCAGGCCTTTTTCGTAGGTATGACAGGTCCATCTTAATTCTTTCGTCATTGCTGGACGCTGATAGGGTTATAATGATGTGCTTACGGTAAGTGGCATACATTGTCCGTAGCAGATACTCGTAGCTAGTCCGTAGCATAAAACCTTGCTCGTAGCAGTCATTTTTCTGTAGCAGACATATTTTGTCTGTAATATTGTCCATTTGTCCGTGGATTATACGTGCTTACGTAGCTCGTAGCATACTCCCCGATACAACGGTAGGCTAGTAGTAGGCTTCGTAGGATCGTAGCATACACCTTGTCCAGTAATAGGGTTATTAAGGATCACAAAAGTTAAGAATATTTTGTCTGACACACGCGGTACTTATTGTCTAATTTCAAAATCTATCGCAATCGCTTTCATTTGACAGATGGATGTGACACATTGCTTCATTTCTTGCTTTATTTGTAGCGCTTGCTTTGTTCATGGCATTTACCATCCCATAGCAGACGATTTGTACACGTACAGTACGAGGCAAACATCTTGAAATCGGGTGGGGATTGCGCGGAACGCGTATTTTGGGCATGCGTAGCGGTGAGGGGTGCGGGCGGCGGGAGAGGGGCGCGCGCTATTGGTCGCTCACAAGAGCACATGCGCAAACTTATCTCCACTCCGTCAAAAAATTCAGGTTGTTGCAAATATTTGTCCGTACTTTCTTCCGTAGTCAGTATTTTATCTTTAGCAAGTCTTTTTCGTAGCAAAACACACACATCTTCGCAACACGCACCGTCCGTAGCACTCTACTGTAGGTGATACCCTGTACACACACCTTTTTGTAGCACACGTCATTGTACACATTTTATTTAAGCTTAAATATGAGCAATAGATGATTATAGCATGTCGCAATGAAAATGGCCGTTTATTTTTCAAAGTTAATTTTGACACTTTACTTGTCCATCAACGCCATCTAGTGAGGCAAACAGTTACTATTTTTTGTTTTTAAATGTCACTTTGAAAAGCCCTTATTACAATTAATAATTTGTCCCACAGGGAATCGGTGTTATACTTCTGATATGGGGTGTGTTTCTACTGACAAAGAGGATACTGAAATCTCCTGAAACCGCCCCCATTTTGGAAGAGAGCTCTTCCACAGAAACTCTTCCACAACAGTGACGAAGGCGACACCTGTCGGTGACTATGGACTTGTTTATAGATAGACTTAAACGAATTGCCTATTTTAAGTTACATAGTAAGATAAAAAAGGTTGCCAAAAGAAGATGGAGATGGAATGTGAATTCAGTGTTGGCGACACGCAAAAAGGGCCGTGGTGTTGCAAATGTTGCAATCATATTTAAGGTATGGCAACTCGGTTATATATAACTTGTATACAGTGCCTTTGGTCTTGAACTAGCGATAATTTAAAGGCGTGTAATACACCTAATTTTATCGACAAAAACACCCACATGTTGGGGTTTATCCCCACTCCTGTTGGAATGGCCGCCATTTTAAATTTGACTTTTTATTTTAGATGACCCTGCAGAAAAATATTAATTTCTCCGGATTTAGAAGTCTTACTGTTATAACAAAAATACTGTTCAAAAGCTAATAATATTACCTATCAATTAAAAAATAAAATGTTTAAATTTTTGATTTAAATACGTCATAAAAATTACTGAAATAAAACTTTACACGAAATTTGTGCGATTTTTTTGACTTTTTATTACATTTCTCAAAAACTAGGACATTAATGTTCACTTTTTTTGCATTATTTAAATAAAAAAATTTAGCTCTATGTTGCATATTTCGAGAGTTATTGTTGTTTGAATATGACCCTTGCAAGTACTAAATGGTTATTTTCGAAAATAAAAAAAAATCAAAATTCCTAAAAACTAGATTTTATCATTTGGTAAAATTAGTATTCAGATAATATTATCAACCTAATTTAAAATATGTTCATTATGCTTGTAATTATGCCCATTTTCGAAAATAATCATTTTTTGGTTACGTAAGGGTCATAGTTCAAACAAAAATAACTCTCGAAATATGCAACATAGAGCAATTAATTTTAAAATAGTTTTGTAGATAATATTCTTGTGTATTTGAACAGTGCAAAAAAAGTGGAACTTAATGTCCTAGTTTTTGAGAAATGTAATAAAAGCTCAAAAAAATCGCATAAATTTCGTATAAAATTTTATTTCAGTAAATTTTTATGACGTTTTTTTTTTAATTACTAGGTGATATTATTAGCTTTCGAACAATATTTTTGTTATAACTGTAGGACTTCTAAATCCGGAGAAATTAATATTTTTCTGCAGGGTCATCTAAAATTAAAAAGTAAAATTTAAAATGGCGGCTAATCCAACAGGAGTGGGGATAGACCCCAACATGTGGGTGTTTTTGTCGATAAAATTAGGTGTATTACACGCCTTTAAATTATCGCTAGTTCAAGGCCAAAGGCACTGTATATTATTCTTTATTAATTTGGGAGTTGCGCAGTAGCAGTTGTAAGAACAAAAAAAATCTTTTGCGCAGGTATTCTTGTCTTATGATTGTTTTCAAGTTATATGTCGTGGCTGAGTAGGCATGTGTTCAATGGATTGCCACCTTGTTAATTAAAAAGTGACCTTAAGGCGACAGATAACCATATTGTGTATTGTCGCCAAAATTTTTTACGATAATAAAATAAAAATGTCACAATTTTGTACATATTTTATATGATAATCGACAATCAAAATGACTTATTGTTTCTATGTTTTTGGTATTTATATCGCCATTTTTTTATGAATAGATGATTTCAAAAGTTATTTTGAATCCTAGCTTCATCAAATGCTGTTTTTAAGCTTTTTACAGTTATTTGGTTTATTTATCACTTGGATTTACGCAGATTTGAATGGTGTAGCCAAACACTGCAAAACTTTACCAAGCTTATATTCCGTTAATTAAGGCTAAGTTCACATGACCGTGCGGTACTACTAACCGTGCGGTATTACTAACCGCGCGGTACAAGATTATACTAAACTGTGTTATATCGTCTACATTACCGCGCAAGATCTACAAACCTGCATCGATCCGTTCAGTTGAGCCGCGCGGTTTGCTGAACAAATTGCCCCCCTCCACGTCAATGTTGATGCCAGACTGCCGCGCGTACTTATGCTTTCATGTACTATGCGCGCCAAATAAGAATAGTATCGACAACTTCAGGGCACTGGACAATTTTGTTAGTGCTTGGTAGAATTGATAACTTGATAGTCTATTGGATGTGCATAAAAAGAAACAAAATATATTAAAATATGATTTTTATTATTGCTGGCATCGATCAGCATGGCAAACGATCATTGGATTTTTTGCTGGCAGTACAAAATTGACCAGTGACGTAAAGTTGTCGATACTATTCTTATTTGGCACGCATAGTAAATGCTCCTACCACGAGACGACGAGCGGCACCACGCATTCATATGAACTTAGCCAAATAGAAATGCGGATTGGAATGAAATGAAATTTTAATGTAATGCAAATTTTATTTGCAACTTAAACATAATTTTACATAAACAGTACCTAATGATCTTTAATGGCTGCAGTACTTGAAAAACTGTGTCGCAGTCACTAGCGCCCCCCTACAGAGTACACAGATTTTTCTTAATTATAAATAATAGTACTTAATAATAATCTATACAACGTGTTACCATCAAACTGAACAATTTTTACTATGGGATGGGACCAACTCAGAAATCGCGGAAAAAAAATCATATTTTCATACATATTTAATATTTTCGTTATTAATTTTTGTATGAAACAGTTGATTTTTTTTCCCGGTTCCAAAGTTGGTGCAAAGTAAAAGTTGTTCAGTTTGATGGTTCATCTACCATTTTCGGCATTAGGATTTTTTGTAACAATTTGTATATTTTAATCTATTGTGTAAATTAGGTATTATATCTTCATAAATATCGTCTATTATATAGTAGGTTGATTTTTTACTGTTGAAAGATCTTGAATTGAAAGTCTTCCTCGTATTTTCATTAACTTTATAAATTAAGTACGGAATGTGTATTTTCCAAAGAGTTGACTTGGTAATTAAATAGCCATTTGAATTAGCCATAGATTGTTGATAACTTTTTTTATAGAACTGTTAATTTAATCTGATTTTTTTTCTATTTTCTATTTTTTTATTACACTAAATATTTTCTAGATGCTAATATTTTCTATCTAGAATCTAGATTTATCTAGATGCGTCAAATGGGAAGTTTTCAAATATTTGTGTCTATGCATAGACTTATTATATTACTAGCGTAAGGACCCGGTCAAAGCCACTATGAAATGACGCCAGTTGGTTGGCCCTAAAAATACAGTTTTAGGGCCAACGCGTTTCAGTCATCCGCGGGAGACTATGGTAGACAGATGGTGATTGATGTGACATAAAAATGCCGAATTGTGCATTTGTAGATTGCAAAAAATATGATGCAAAGATTAAAAAGTTTCATGGAATATCGTATCATCGGTTAGTAGCTTTACATTATTTTTATTACGTGTCTAACAATTTTAATAAAGTATAAAAGATTTTACTATTACTAGTTATTGTTCGAGGCACTAGAGATGGGTCATGACTCAAATGAACTAATTCACTTGAGTCCATATAAGATCTTTAGTTCATTTAGTTCCATAGCTAATTAACTCCAAGAACGAGAGTAAACGGTAAGGATAGATTACGAACACTACGTACAGAAATGTCTCCTACGAAACATATTCGCTGCAAAAATATTTTTATTAAGTATCTACACTACATTACATTTCAATTCAAATAATTACAGATTGCCTAATGATCTAGTCTAGTGTGTAAAGAAATATGGAGTCGCATTATTCCAAAATAACGAAAAGAACCCTATTTCAAGCCTCCTAAAAACGCAAAAATATGCTCTGCTAATTTTTAGGGTTCCGTACCCAAAGGGTAAAAACGGGACCCTATTACTAAGACTCCGCTGTCCGTCTGTCTGTCTGTCACCAGGCTGTATCTCATGAACCGTGATAGCTACAAAGTTGAAATTTTCACAGATGATGTATTTCTGTTGCCGCTATAACAATAAATACCAAAAACAGAATAAAATTATTATTTAAGGGGGCTCCCATACAACAAACTTTTTTTTTGCCGTTTTTTGCTCGATATTAATAACGACAATAGGTAGACAGTTGAAATTTTCACAGATGATGTATTTTTGTTGCCGCTATAACAACAAATAATAAAAACAGAATAAAATTAATACTTAAGGGGGCTACCATACAACAAACGTAATTTTGACCGTTGTCCGACTGGCACTTGGCCGGTTTTTTATGACACAGATGTCAAAAGCTGGACTACGGAAGCTGAAAGCAATGGCAATACCGCAAATTGAGATTGAAATATTTACTGCATTCACGCGTATAACAAAATAACTAAACTCAGAAAACGAAATTCCTGCCTTCCATAATTATGCAGTACTAGCAGCCGCCCGCGAATCCGTCTGCGTGGAAAGTTTTTTGCTTTCCCTCGGGAAAAAGACTTTTTTTTGGAGAAAATGTACCGTCTTTCTCTATACCCTTGACAATGTGTATGTAAAATTTTATGATGATCGGTTCATTAGTTAAGGCGTGGAGGCGTAACAAACAAACAAACAGACTTTCACATTTATAATATTATAGTAAGGATATGCAGTATAGTGACCGGCCGCAGCTTTGCTTTAAGATTTATTCCTTGTGTAAAAACCTAGGATAAAATAATCACTGTTGTATCTCTGACATATTAAACAGACTATATTTATATTTATTTATATTATTTATATAACTAGCAACCCGCCCTCGCTTCGCTTCGGTGTAATTTATAGATTTTATACATAAATATTAATCAATAAAAAGTTTTTTATACATACCTTTAAAAAAAACCTTAGGTAGGTACCTATATTGATGCTTAAATTTTAAGAGGCATGTAAATAATCAATTTTGATAATGTCATTATTTAGTTGGATAAGGATTGTGTTGTGATACGAATGTCATCATCTTCCAATCAATAATTATTACTTTTATAGAAAAAAAATATCTACTGTGGGTTCGTTTCATTATTCCAATTTTCATAGGGATCTCTATTTTTTTTTAAATAAAATACTGCTAATGTTACTCGCTGATAAAAGCTTTCAATGTGTGAAAGAATTTTAAAATCTAATCAGTTTTAAGTTTATGCATTACAAACAATCTAAATAACAGACAAATCTTTCCTCTTTATATTTAATAATATATCTCTTTATTTTAAATAATGTATAGTTTATAATATTAGTTTAGTATAGCTGAGAAAAAGCACAATAACATCTAATTTAAAATAAACATGATTGAGATTTTGTTATGTTTATTTTTAATTTATGGCCTTAATACCATCGAAAAACTGATATAATTACCATAATAAAAATATTTAAAAAATAGTTAAAAGTTCTAGCGACCTAAAGATGAGTGATCTAGTTCTTAACTCCAATTGAACTAAATCGTTCACTTCAGTAATATTTTTTGCCCACCTCTAATACCGCAGTAGTTCGAGTAGGTTCTAAAAGATGTCGCTGATTTTGCTGGTATGAAGTAATTATAAAGCAAAACATTCGGATGGGCGCATCCTTCCTTTTGAAATCAATGTGTCTATGTCACTTTTGTTTATAAGAAGGGAAGAAGATCATTGCTGTAGTACCTTGCCACTTTGAACTGTATTTCCTATTTTAGTAAGACTGAAAATAAAGTGCTATCGTCTTAGCCTAGTGCTTCTCCATTTAGACAATGTTCTATAGCGTTCTATTACTAGTGGCTCTGTGAGCTGTTAACCTCGCTTTAATATCTCCGTGATTTTGGAAAATTTCGAAAACTTGAATCGACAAAAAAAATATATGATTATCGAACCTGCTCACAAAATTTCACGAGATGCGGTTGAGGAATGCGACCTGTAGAGGAGGACAGACGGACAGCCGGACGGACATACGAAAGCATTTTTGCCCAAGCTGAAACAGACGCTTCGCGCTCGCTCGGCCAAAAAAGCAAGTCACCATTAATATACGTAGATAGTTATTGTAAGTAGATATTTTTATAAACTAAACTACAGATTTAATATAATGAAAAAAATATATAGTATTTCTTTCCAAAGAATGTTAGCAATCAAGCCTTATATGTTCTTTATGATTCATATATGAACTTTGCCATAATTTAACTATTTGTAAGTGACTTAAAATATTTGCCAAATGTAAATGAATTACAATCAGTGGGTCCACGGGTCATTAGGGTGTATTTCCCAAATTTTGTACCTTAACTAATTTTTGGTGATACATTGGTACAGTTCAGAGTAATATCCACAGAAGAAAAGGATATTAAATTTTCAACGAAGTTTAAATCAATATCAACTCTTATGTTTTTGCAATAAAGTGCAAATTAGGTTAGCAGCTGTGATATCCATATGCATACGCATAGGAATTTACAGTTTAGAGTGCACAGAAACCTTTTGCATACTAAACCGATATTCATTTATCACATTGTTATATGAATATCTTCCTTATTTTGTATCTTGTTCGATAATAAAAAAAATGTATTATGAATTAGAACTTACATTTTTTGTTGTCAAAAAATGCTTTAAAATTGAACAAGAAAATCTTACGTAAATGCTTACATTTGGCAATGGTAGCCTTATTTTATTTGATGTAAGATATATTAAGCATTAAACAATGTAAATATTGAAATCCATATATTTTTATTGTTACCGTTGTATACCTACTAAAGAAGTTTATATATACAGGTTTTTTTTATAATTGACGTATTCTTGTAACGTTCCATTTAATTTTTACTAGGTTTTGAAAGCCAGTGGTTTTTTTATTAGATATACATTTTTGGTTTTCTTTTAATTTGATAACTTTGATTTTCAAACGAGCCCAGTTACTGTTTGTTATCAAATTACCTACCATGATTTTTATTGAAGTAATAACCAGTATGTTATTGTCATTCCACTATGCAGGGTGAAGAAAAATAAAAGTTTTATAACGTTTTCAATGTGTGTTTTTATTCAATACATATAAGTACCTACCTACTTAGTTGAAATCCTTTAAGCACAGGGATTCCCAAAGTGGTCGATATCGACCCCATGTGGTTTCCCAGGGGTTGACATAAAGTAATAATTATTAATTACACTTGATATTTGATAGAATTTTTAAAGTAATTTGGCTATGCGGTTCTGACTGGTCTGAGGTGTCAGTTCATTTTGGAAAAGGGTCTCTTATGCAATATAGTTTGGGATTCCCTGTTAGCAGATCCATGTATAGGTACAAAAAAGCATAACGTGCTGTTGCTCTAGGTACTGTGAGTTGTTGCAGATTTTCGCTATCAAAAACACGTGCCGGACTTAGGTACAGCTGGGCCACGAAAAAAAAGTTGGAAATTGGAAAAGACGATAGGTTGTCGGAATTTGTCGCCAAAAATCAGAATTTGTCGGGCTTGCGTTTAGGAGATACGTGTGGCGCAGCTGTAGAGACGTCTCTACAGTTGCGCCACACGTAGCTAGCCAGATTTTGTCAGAGACCAACAAAAGCTGGTTCTTGGTGACAAAATCCGACAAATTAACGGCTGCACACACGAGTAATCAGATTTTCGCTACGACCTTCCGTTTTCGAGATCTGTGTGGCTCAGCTGTGGAGACGTCTCTACAGCTGCGCCACATGTATCTCCTAAACGCAAGCCCGAAAAATTCTGGTTTTTGTGCGACAAATTCCGACAAATTAACGGCTGCACACACGAGTAATCAGATTTTCGCTACGACTTTCCGTTTTCGAGATCTGTGTGGTTCAGCTGTAGAGACGTCTCTACAGCTGCGCCACACGTGGCGCATTCTGGTTTTTGTGTGACAAATTCCGACAAACTATCGTCCTCATCATGGCATAGTCAAAAAGTCAGATTTCCAACATTTTTTTGTGGCCGCGCTGTAGTCCGGCACGTGTTAACTGAACTAGGTACTGCAGTCCCTGATATAAGCTATTGACCCCACTTTAAAAAAACCTGGTAGGTAGAGCCACTTATGCGGGTACCTGATTGCAAAAAACCGTATAAGTAATTAGAATTTGAGACAGATTTCTGCAATCGTCCGAATAATGTTTAGGATTTTTACAAAAATCCCTATGGTGCTCTGTCACTGTGGTTCAGTTGTAGCAACAACTAACTACTTAATGCCTGTTTGTTTGACTTCCAGTAGTGGTAATTCACACTTTTAATACACATATTTTGTGTTCAGTATTTTTGTCACAAATAAGACCTCCGTTTTCCCAAGGGTGCAGGTTCGAGTCCCGTCTGAGAAGCTACGAGTGAGTCGAATAGTAGTAAAATAAGAATATAGAATAGAATAATTATTTATTTTCCATTGGTGCAGATACAATGTTTTTGTGCAAGGTTTACATAATGAACAATATAGAACATTTGCCTGAACCAGGAAATCCTGTGTTTCAGGCGATTTGAACTAATAATATTCACAAAACAACAAGTATAAATCTACTAAATATAATTTTCTGCACTACTCCTGAGGGTCAAGTCTGCTAATGTTTTCGTCAAAATCGTAGTTCAATGGTGTTCTAATGGTAATGCTTTTTTGTCACAGTTCTTGTTTCTTAAACCTAAAATCAAGACACAATTTGTTTCCGTTTTGGGTTTAAGAAACACAATGTGTTTCAGTTTTGGGTTTAAGAAACAAAAACTGTGTCAAAAAGCATTACCTTTCAAACACCATTGAACTACGATATTGACGAAAATATTAGCAGACTTGACCCCCTGAAAACGTGTATGCAAAATTTCATGACGATCGGTTGGCGGAACAAACAAACGAACAAACCGACTTATCCTCAAACATATTAGTTACATCACGGCTTCGATTGACAATAAAGTAACCGTTATTTATTAGTTGTCGACTAATAGATAGTACTTACGTGATAATATCGACGGGTGTCGCCTTATCTTGAGTCCATTCAGTCAAACCGTGCCTCCGCCGACGGATGCCCGCGTCTCGTTGCCCAAATTTAGATCGCATAATTATACGATGACAATACGAACAATCTTCCACGATATTTTTTAATTCGTTAAGTGAAGTGTTTACAAAATAATGTGCGTTACAGACAGTTCAAGAAATTGGGATTTGTGAAGTTTTAATCGTTTTTATCGGAAGAATTTGGAGGTAAGATTAAGCTTTTGTTATTATTTAACATTATTATCAATGTACGTGAAGACTCGTGAAATTACGATAGTTACTGATAATGTATCAAAACATTTTTTTTGTTGAATTCCAGGTGTGTTGTGTATATTTAGATGAAATTATTTAAATGCGTTTGTGTAGTTAAAACCTGGAATAACGCCTAAAATGACCACTTTGGGCGTTAATTCAGAACGCGAACACATTTAAACTAAAAATTTATTCCATCATGGTTAACGCTTTGTGAATCAAAAATTCTCTTTTTTTATAATTCTTTGCATATAACGCATGCCGTGGCAGCCTTTAATTAAGTCTTCACTTAAGATTGTAACCCATAGCTATATATATATATATCAGTTGCGAGGGGTGAAATTATGGCAAAGGTAAGCCGCTCTACAAAAATGATGAAAAATGTAGTGATCTGCATAGTGGATCAGTGAGGTGGGATTTCCAAAAGGTAAGCCGATGGGAATCGGCTTGTATGAACCCTTCGCCACTGATATATATATACATGTTGACTTGTGTAAGGTGAATGTACTTGTTGGTTGTCCTTAAATAAACAAAATAAAATAAAATAAAATTTAATGCATACAAAAATAGTTGATAACTAAAATAATTATACTAGTTTTTATATTTTTCAGAATTTTATTTAACATAGTTATTTCGTTGTAATGATTTTTAGGGTTCCGTAGCAAAATGGTAAAAAAACCGGCCAAGTGCGTGTCGGGCCACGCGCCATAGGGTTCCGTAGTTACCTTATACCATACCATATTTAATACCACCTATAATTTTTCGTCTGTAAAAATAACTTTGTTTTTCACAGTGTTGGTATGAATGACAAAGTTATTTTTGCGGTTTTGGAAAATGTGCTATATCTCAAAAATTGATTACTAAAAATTGGTTTGATCTCGTTCAAACCAATTTTGGTTGAAAGTGTTTATTAAGATATTTTTTTAGATTTTTCACTCTCTTATTTCAAAAGTTAAAGGGGGGGGGGGACACACATTATACCACTTTGGCGGTGAGTATCTTTCAAACGGTTGACTTTGAGAAAAAGTTGGCTTAGGAACCTTACTGTTATTTTTAAAGATCTATCTATAGACACCCAACACTGTGTTGGTTTGAAGAAAAATGTTTTTTTCAGTTTCAGTTCCATGTATGGGGAGCCCCCCTTAATCTTTTATTTTTCTTATTTTTGTATTAAATTCGTTAAGCGGTTAACAGAATACATCTACCTACCAAGTTTCAACTGTGTAGTCTTAATACTTTCGGAATAAAGTGGCTGTGACATACGGACAGACAGACAGACAGACATGACGAATCTATAAGGGTTCCGTTTTTTGCCATTTAGGCTACAGAACCCTAAAAAGGAACCCTTATGGTGTGACTCAGTCTGTCTGTCTGTCTGTCTGTCACAGCTGGATATCTCGAGAACTACTAATGGTATCAACTTGAAATTTGGAATGATTTAAGAAGATATTTGCTCAACTATTTTGCAAATAAGAAATAAATAAAAAAAAACAATATATTTTTTACAACAGGTACTGAAAAGGGGTCTTAAGGCTGCGCAGTCTGCACACTAGCGCCGCCATTAGAAAAAAAATCATAGTGCTTAAATAAAGACAAATTTGTAAATTATCTCTCTGGAGTGCACTCCGAACAAGCTTTGTGGTACTTTCTATCACTTAAGCAATATTTTATAGCCAGTCGTTTAGTTTAATTGACTTTTATTGTTAAAAGTGGCCACTTTTCGCAATAAAAGTCCATATAACTAAACAACAAGCTAGAAAATATTGCTTAAGTGATAAAAAGTACTGCAAAGCTTGTACGGAGTGCACTCCAGAGAGATAATTTATAACTTCTTTTTTATTTAAGCACTATGATTTTATTCCTAATGGCGCGCTAGTGTGCAGACTGCACGCTCTTAAAATTTTGAAATGGGGCTACTAGGGCATGTGAGGTATCATATGAAAGAGACAGAGCTCTTAATATTTTTTTCTTTTTTCTTTAGGCCGCATAGTTTTCGACTTATGATGAAAAATTAAAAAAAAAATACCGTTCCCCCCCTTATCTCCGAAGTTTGCAAAGAGAAAAATCTGAAATAATTCTATGTGATAGCAGTTTATGAGGAGATGCCACATTTACGAAAGTCGTCTAATTACGATTCCGGCTGGACAAGAGAGTGCTCCACCGACAACCGGTATCATTGTCTTCAGCATGATCTCCTGAACAAGAATACAGCGGTTGTCGCATTATAAAGTGGTGGAGGGGGGAGGGGGGGAGGGAAAAGATGCGGAAGTCGAGTATCGGAAATTGGTTAATTTTCTCAACAACCACTTGTCCGATTTAAACAAATAAGGTGTTTTAGGGTAGGTAATATCCTTGACAACATATTTTATTTAGCAATGGTTCTTGTAAATACTATAGTTTATTAAATAATTAGAAAAAAGTCGAATTTCAAACAAAATCATTTTTGGTTTTGTAGATTTGAAGCAGTAAATTAAAATAAAGTACAGAAGTACATATAGTATAAAGTACTACGTAAAATTGCCAAAGTCATTAGCTTGCTGTTTGTTTTTTAGTTTTGAAATTTGGCTGGAAGACAGCAAAATTATCATCGATATAGTGCGGGAGGTCACTGTCCGAATAATATGGAAACCGCTTTAACGAAAGTCGTCTAATGACGATTCCCGTCGAACCAGAGAGTTCTCTACCGACAACTGGTATCATTGTCTTCAGCATGATCTCTTGAACAAGAATATAGCGGTTGTCGCATCATAAAGTGGTTAAGGGGGGAGGGAGGGGAGGGAAAAGATGCGGAAATCGGGTATCAGGGTTTAGATAATTTTTCAGTAACCGCTTGTCCGATTAAAACAAATAAGGTGTCATATGGTAGATAATACCCGTAACAACAAATTTTATCTGACAATGGTTTTTGTAAATACTAAAGTTTATTACAAAAATTGAAAAAAGATTAATTTCAAACAAAGGCTTTTTTAGTTTTGCAGAATTGAAGCAGTAAATTGAAAGAAAGTACTATGAAATTTAAACTATGAGGATTTGCCCTAGAAAAAAAATATTTGTACATAGCACAGTTGTTTCACTTTATGGAGTAATAAACTTGTTAAACATTTTTATCTAGTAACTATGCTTAAAAAATTTTTTGGGTCACGTGGCGAAATGTTTTCTACCATTTTTTTTCGAAAATCCTCTACAGAATTAAAACTATAAAGATTATCCTCGGAAAAAAAATACTGGTGAATAGCCCAGTTATTTCACTATATAGAATAATAAACTTGTCAAATATTTTTGTCTAGAAACTGTGTTAAAAAATATTTTGTGCCGTGCAAACTCATTTAAACATAACTTTGCAGGTCCACCGTGTTATGTGACACAAAACAATTTTTAACACAGTTACTAGACCAAAATGTTTGATAAGTTTATTAATCTATATAGTGGGATAGTTGATCTATTTACTATATTTTTTTCTGGAGAAAATCCTCATAGTTTTAATTCTGTAGAAGATTTTTGGAAAAATTATATGTTAGAGAAAATTTCGCTGCGTGACAGAAATATTTTTTTTTAACATAATTTCTAGACAAAAATGTTTGATAAGTTTATTTTTCTGTATAGTGCAATAACTAAGCTATTCACCAGCATTTTTTTCTGAGGCAAATCATCATAGATTTAATTTTGTAGAGGATTTTCGAAAAAAAAATTGTAAAGAAAATTTCGCCACGCACCACAAAACATTTTGTAACACAGTTATTAGACAAAAATGTTTTAAAAATTTATTATTTTATATAGAAAAATAACTGCACTATTATTTTTTTATGGGGCAAATTTTGATAGTCTTAATTCTGTAGAGGATTTTCGAAAAAAAAAAGAGATAAAGAAAATTCGCCACGCAATAAAAAATTTTTTTTTAACATAATTACCAGACAAAGATGTTTGATAAGTTTATCATTCTATATAATGGGATAACTGGGCTATTTACCGTTATTTTTTTCCTGAGGCAAATCTTTATACTTTTAATTCTGTAGAGGATTTAAGAAAAAAAAATGGAAGAAAAAATTTCGCCACACGACACAAAAAAAATTTTTTAGCTAGTTACTAGACAAAAATGTCTTACAAGTTTATTATTCTATATAAGGGAATAACTGGGCTATTCACCGATATTTTTTTTCTGGAGCAAATCTTCATAGTTTTAATTACATAGTAGTTTATTTCAATTTACTGCTTCAATTCTACAAAACAAAAAAAATATTTATTTGAAATTCATATTTTATCTAATTATTTCATAAACTATAGTATCTACAAAAAACATTGTTTGATAAAATCTGTTGTTAAGAATATTACCTATCATATGACAGTTTATTTGTTTAAATCGAACAAGTGGTTATTGAGAAATTAGCCAAACTCTGATAACCGAGTTTTGCACCTTTTTCCTCCCCCCCCCCTCCCCCCCTCCACCACTTTATAACGCGACAACCACTATATTATTGTTCAGGAGATCATGCTGAAGACAATGATACCAGTTGTCGGTAGAGCACTCGCTTGTCCGACGGGATTTCAATTTTGAAGGCCTGGCCCCTCCTCTATAAAGATTACAGGAAAAATAAAACGATGTCTCAATATAGCGCACTTTTTTAGAAATCATCAAATTTCTAAAAAAGTTAATATTAGTTCCACTATCGGTCGAGAGATGGCGCTTACCTAAAACTGCAATACTAATTTTATTATTCTACTCTGCAGTGTGGTTTGATGGTGCAAATATGATGGTACGGAACCCTCGGTGCGCGAGTCCGACTCGCTCTTGACCTGTTTTTATTTTTATTTTTATTAGTGGCGCTAGTGGACGCACGATGCACCCTTAAGATTACGTAGAGTTGTGGTTAGTATAAAGTCCTAAGTAAGTTATCTGTTAGTTTGCGGAAATTGTCATGGTTAGGTTAGCCGTACGTACTAAATGATAAGTAATCTTTATCTCAACACGAGTCGAACGAGTGTGTAGGTAGGTACTTATATTATTATTATAATCATAACTTTTAAGGGGCCGTACAACGCCAAATACATATTTTTGAGCAACGATTGCACACAGTAGGTATTGTATTTGATTTATCGATCACAAAAAAATCAATTATAGTACTCAGTTAGGTATGCGATTGATAGAAACATGATAGGCTGCTAAAACTTTTGTCGATACAAAAAAATCGTAAATAGTGACCTCCAATTTTGTAGTCTTTTAGGGTTCCGTACCAAAATGGTAAAAAAGGAACCCGCAAGGCTGGTTTACATTATCTTAGTATTTAGTAGAGTGCTTAGTAGCGTGCGAGTAGATTCGAATGCAAGTGCTTTAGTAGTTTTGGTGCCTTTCCAGTGACCGTTTACACGCTTCCAGTAGAGTGTCATTTTCGCCATACCTAATACCTATTATTTAATTCAATTACACGTCACGCGTTCACCGGCAAATGCACTCTACTAAAGACGCTACTAAAATGTCGATTTACATGCTTCCAGTGCGAGTGCGAGTAAAATATCGCGCGGGGGGTGAGCGGGCGCGCAGGGGGTGCTACTGGAAAGCGAGTAGAAAGGCTACTAGAACGTTACTCTCTTTAGTCATAAGACGACCGTTTACATGTTTCCATTAAAGCACTCTCCTAAAGCACTCTACTAAAGACTAAGATAATGTAAACCAGCCTTTATGGTGTGACTCATTCTGTTTGTCTGTCTGTCTGTCTGTCACAGCTGGATATCTCGAGAACTACTAATGGTATCAACTTGAAATTTGGAATAGTTTGAGATGACATTTGCCCAACTATTTTGCAAATAAGAAATAAATAAAAAAATAAATATATTTTTTACCACAGGGACCGAAAAGGGGTCTTAAAAATTTGAAGTGAAGCTACTAGGGCATGTGGAATATCATATGAAAGAGCGTCGTTTGCAAGTTTTCAATCATTTTTTATTTTTGTTTTAGGCCGCATAGTTTTTGATTTATGATGAAAAATGTAAAAAAGATACCGTTCCCCCCCCTTATCTCCGAAGTTTGCAAAGAGAAAAATCTGAAATAATTCTATGTGATAGCAGTTTATATAAAGATTACAGGAAAAATAAAACGATGTCTCAATATAGCAACCTTTTTTAGAAATTATCAAATTTCTAAAAACGTTACCATTAGTTCCACTATCGGTCAAATGATGGCGCTGACCTAAAACTGCAAAACTAATTTTATTATTCTCTTCTGCAGTGTTAAATGGTGCAATTATGATGGTACGGAACCCTCGGTGCGCGAGTCCGACTCGCTCTTGACCGGTTTTTTAATTAAGTAAGACTAAAAAAACCTAAGCTAGCTCTCTAGTTTTTTTGATTGATAGTTTTCTAAAATAAAAAATAGTTTATTAGTCATTAATTAAAAACGATAATTTTACTATGAAAATTTCTGCCAGCGTAGTTCGCCCCCTTTAACACATAATGACATAGTTATTGTGATATGTTTTGTCCGTTTAGTTAGAAAAACATTATCATTTTTTATGAATGACTAATAAACTAACGAAAGGTTCTTACTTTGGATTTTTTAAATCCTTAAGTAGGTACCAACCTTGTATCAACTCTACCGTTTAGTTATTAGATTACCGTTAAACGGATGTGTATTTATCAAATTGTGTTTGAACCTTTTTGATTTAGATTCCAGAAGGCGTAGGTACCTAGGTAGGTACAATGCTGGCAGAAATTTCCGTTTAAATTATAATAGTAGGTATGAACCTCTATACAAAAAAAAGTTGAGAGTTACAAGTCGTGATAAAGTTTGGCCACATGATGGAAACTAATCTGTAGGCTGTTCCTAACTAATATTCGAACTGTATGTAAAACTATCCTTACATACAGTTCCATACAGCGGCGGGTTGAATACCGCACTTTTCCCGGCTTCATTCTAAAAACTATAACAATTCAGGTTTAACTAATAGGTCAAATGTGGTATCATTTTCGGATAAATCAATAACGTAGAATTCATTTCTGGTATAAAAAAAATGCAATTTATTACGCAGTTTCTGAAAAATTACACAACAACCAACATTTTTAAACTTCATTTTTTTATTTTAGGTATTGGCACTTGTTTCAGTATTTACAAAAAAACTACTTTAAAGAAGCGTTTTTAGGTTAATTTGTAATATGCTTTTGTTATGCTAACTATATTTTATACAATTTGAGCCTAATTTAAGTTTTGGTCCATGCGGAAACACAGCTAGTCAAAAATATAGGCACGTATCACGAAATAAAAGGGATTTCCGTTTCGTTCGGAAGCATTTTTCATTTTTTTTGTTTATATTTATACAAATAATACATTTCCAAAGTGGTAAAATGTGTGTCACCCCCTCTAACTCTTAAAATAAGAAAGTGAAAAATCTAAAAAAAATATGATGCTTAATAAACACTTTCAACGAAAATTGGTTTGAACGAGATATACATATTTAGTTGTTTTAGAGATATAGTATATATTTCAAAACCGCTAATATAACTTTGTTATTTATACAAACTCTATGAAAAACAAAGTTATTTTTGCAGATGAAAAATGATAGTGGTTTTAAATAAGGTATAGTAAACCTATAGATACCATATCTACGGAATCCTACTGCGCGTGGCCCGACATGCACTTGGCCGGTTTTTTTTCAATATTGTTTGAAAGTGACAGCATCACATTTAAACAGGTGTCTAAATTAAACAGTGTTTAAAAATCTTTTGTAATAACACGATGTATGTTTATATCACATTGTGTTTGAATAACATTTTGATTAAAATAAAGTATCTATATTTTTTATAATTGTTCACGCGTATCTTCGATATTTATGGACAGATTTTGATGATTCTTTTATGTTTGATTTTTTGAGTTTTCTTGTGAAATGGGTTTTTTCAAATCGGTTCAGTAGTTTTCAAGTAATCCTGATAATACTATGATTTTGGGTTAACTACCTTGATGACTTTGTTCATGAAGCGAATTAGATGATTTTTTTTGTTGGAAAAGGGATACCTTACCTACTTAAGTGTAGTTTTTTAATTTCATTGACATTGGACCTTGGACTTCGTATATACAAGAGAACTCCTCAAACTCTAAACGGATATGTAGGTATACTTACTTAGTGATTGAGATATTGGTAGGTTTATGACAATCCGAAACAAATCAAGCTATGGTCTGCGACGTTCTGGACTAGACTTGGACAACGAAGGCACACTAACTCCTTAAAAACAAACAGCTTGAATTTGGAAATTGAGTAATGGGCATTTTGAAAATATGTAAAGTTAAAAAAAATACACGCTTACATACACACATCAACTTTGTCTAGGGATACCAGGTGTTATTTTCGTACAAACGAGGTAATTTTGAAGCCTTGGTTTCCTGCCAGGGATGTACTGTGCTGTGATCTGATGGCGGCTATCCAGGGAGTGAATGGAGGAGATTCAGATCGCTATACACACCCAACTGATCTGACCAGCATTCTAAAAACGTAATGGACATGTTTAAAAAAACCGCGAAAATAGCATGAAAATGTATGGAAATCCTCAAAATGAGAACTCTAACCCATTAATCTTTTAGATTTTATATTCAAAATTATTGTCTAGGGAGACAAAGTTGATGTGTATACTTACCTCAAAAAATTGAAAATAAAAAAAGCCTTTTAAAAAACAAAATCTTCCTTCAAAAACCTAGAAATAAAAACAAAAACAGTTTCAAAATTAACTTAAATAGCTCTATAAACCAAGAAATAATAATTAAATCACCAAACCCATAACAATTTCAATAAAAAACGTCTATATTGAAGTCGGGTGGGGCTTTTAGATTATATAAAGTTATTTTCCAGTTCCACCCGACTTCATATAACGTTTATTTTTAGGGTTCCGTACCTCAAAAGGAAAAAACGGAACCCTTATAGGATCACTTTGTTGTCCGTCTGTCTGTCTGTCCGTCCGTCTGTCTGTCAAGACCCTTTATCTCGGAAACGCGTGGAGGTATCGAATTGAAATTTAAACCATATACTAAGGTCTACGGGCCCTTGAAGCTGTAAAAAAATCAAACTTCTAAATTAACGTAAAAAAAAGATACTGCCGTTTAGGGCGCAAAAAACGCATTTTCGATACTCTCAAAGGAATCAAAATTCATAGGGTACTTACCGTTGACCTAGAACTATGAAATTTGGCAGGTAATAGCGTCTTATACTACACTTACAGGAATAAATCTGAAAAGTGTATATTTGTAATTAAATCATAATAAAATATGGTCATTAAAATACGTAATTATTAATCATCTTGGTGAAACAACGGTATGCGCGGCATTGCGCGGTCATAGTTTAACTTTTAATTACTTTTGGATTAATCGCGCCACTAATTCTTTTAAAAATATCAATATTTATTATTATTAATTATTCAGATCCTTTCAAATATTGTTATAGTTAATTACTTTTAAAAATAAAATTAAAAAGTAATAAATTTGGCTCTAAATATTTTCGCAACATGGCGGTGTGTCACGCTGTATGACAGGGGGTCTTCTTCTTCTTATTTTTGTTTTGGCAATCTACTTTCTTCTTGGAAGTAATTTTTGCCAGTGTCAAGTGTTGAATAGTTTAGTGGTAGATTGTTTCAGTTTACATTAAAATGCGGGTGCATCGCATTCCAATGTTGCTTGGAGCATTTGGCACCAAGTATAATCAAGACAGTTTACTCGGTAAGGTCAGCCGAGGTAGCCACCACTACAATAAAAGTCTCGGCTTCACACAACCAAAGGGTCCTGTTGGAATACACGCATTTTCTCTAATAACATTGCGATAGATAAAACCATTTCACAGAACATTATACAGTGTACTATCGATATACAGCGCCATCTGTTGACAATCAACAGTACTTGTATTTTATACAGGTGCGGTGGGTTTGTAATTATTTTATTTTTTCTCAAAAATGCTTGGAAATTCGAACATTATTTTGACAACCTTCTTCGTGCTAAATCAGAGTTTACGGACAGACCTAAACCGCGCCGTCAATATTTGTATGAGAATCCATTACTAACGTGTTATAATGGATTTTCATACAAAATTGCCGGCGTCTGTCCAGCAATGTTTCTATTAAAACTCATTACACACGTGTAATTCAGAAATGGAACGAACTTTTCAATGAAACAAATATAGGTATCAAATGTCGCCTTGATGAGCGAGCACATTCCAAAATATTTTTTTTAAATATTCGGTATTGGGAGGGTGCGAAGGTATAATAATCGATCGCAGCGCTCATGGTGGCAAAAAGTAGAAATAAAGAAGGCTCTGTAATCTGCTTGAAAACGATATTTAATTTATTACTAGCGATACAGGAATAATTATATATGTTCATTATCACTTAGTAAAATTATTAAAGTAGCTTTATCCTCTTGTTTTACAAAATCTACAACTAAAAAAGAAGTAAACAAACCCGAATATAACCAAAATAAAACACTCTTTTTTAATAGATCTTACTTGCCATATTTTATTTAAATGATCAAAAATGTTTTCACATCACTTTGTCCACCCAAATCATAGTAATTTTGAAATTTACATTAATAACACAATATGTATAGTATTTTTTAACATTTTGTCACAATGCCGCCATTACATATCAAAACGTCAAAACGGTCAGGTCAGAGCCAACAAAGTTGCAACACGCTAGGTGGCGCTAAAAGCGTGCACGGAGCCAATACTGGTATCACGTGAAAGGCCTTGATGAGCACATTCCAAAAAATTGAAAAAAATAATAAAACGAAAAAAAACTGTTTTGGTGCAATATGGGTATCAAATGAAAGGCCTTGATGAGCGCATTCCAAAAAGATAAAAAAAAAAAAAAAAACGAAAAAAAATTTTTTTTTCAATACCTATGGGTATCAAATGATAGTTTTTTGAAAAGTTTTTTGGAATATGCTCATCAAGGAGCATATTCCAAAAAACTAAAAAAAAATTTAAAAAGAAAGGTATTTTTTTTTGCAATATGGGTATCAAATGAAAGGCCTTGATGAGCGCATTCCAAAAAGATAAAAAAAAATAAAAACGAAAAAAATTTTTTTTTTCAATACCTATGGGTATCAAATGATAGTTTTTTGAAAAGTTTTTTGGAATATGCTCATCAAGGAGCATATTCCAAAAAACTAAAAAAAAATTTAAAAAGAAAGGCAATTTTTTTTGCAATATGGGTATCAAATGAAAGGCCTTGATGAGCACATTCCAAAAAAACTGAAAAAAAAAAAAAACAAAAAAAAAAATTTTTTTTGCAATATGGGTATCAAATGAAAGGCCTTGATGAGCACTTTCCAAAAAACTGGAAAAAAATGAAAAACTGGAAATAAATTAAAAAAACTGGATTTTTTTTTTAATATGTGTATCAAATGAAAGGCCTTTATGTGCACATTCCACTTTCCATTTTCTTTTTTCAATTACTGTAAGTAATTTAAAATTAAAATAAAAAGCTTAAAACTTTTAAAACTAAAAAGTTAAAAGTTTAAAAGTACTACACAAGCCTTGGCCGCAACTAGGCATTGATGGACTAACGTATGTTCTTCAATGCCTGTCTTGAGTGCCGCTGCAGTAATGTACTATTCCATTTCAAACTTCGCCCGTGGTCAATTCTTTGTCGTAATCCCTGGAAGGGTTATTTTCTACGTGGCGGCAAAGGATTTCAAATGGTTATCTATATATAGCAGTCTGCTGAACGGATTTTGATGGTATTTTTAGGGTTCCGTACCAAAATGGTAAAAAAGGAACCCTTATGGTGTGACTCAGTCTGTCTGTCTGTCTGTCACAGCTGAATATCTCGAGAACTACTAATGGTATCAGCTTGAAATTTGGAATAGTTTAAGATGACATTTGTCCAACTATTTTGCAAATAATAAATCAATAAAAAAATAAATATCTTTTTTACAGCAGGGCCTGAAAAGGGGTCTTAAAAATTTGAAGTCAAGCTACTAGGGCATGTGGGGTATCATATGAAAGAGCGCCGTTTGCACGTTTTAAATCATTTTTTCTTTTTTTTCTAGACCGCATAGTTTTCGACTTATGATGAAAAATGTAAAAAAAATGACCGTTCTCCCCCCCTTATCTCCGAAGTTTGCAAAGAGAAAAATCTGAAATAATTCTATGTGATAGCAGTTTATATAAAGATTATAGAAAAAATAAAACGAAGTCTCAATATAGCACACTTTTTTAGAAATTATCAAATTTCTAAAAAAGGTAACATTAGTTCCACTATCGGTCAAGAGATGGCTGACCTAAAACTGCAATACTAATTTTATTATTCTACTCTGCAGTGTGGTTTAATGGTGCAATTATGATGGTACGGAACCCTCGGTGCGCGAGTCCGACTCGCTCTTGACCGGTTTTTTTTTTACAGTTTGGTAGCTTGGAGTCCAACTTATAAACTAAGCAATTTTTCACATAATTCCGGTAGGTAGAACCCATAGACATAGAAAATTTTTCGCTACGCTCAAATAGACGGACTATGGTGCGAGTGAGAAACCGATTCTTACGGCTTATGCGATGTGTGAGAAAGAGTTAAAAGAAAATGACAGCAGAACCTAGTTTGACTTCATTTATCATCTTTTATCATCTTGGGGAAAAGCGTCCGTTCGATTATTATGTGATTTTGATCGCGATCGGGTCGATTTGGCTCTTATAAATACATAAATCTATAATGGTGTCGTGTTCTGTGTTAAATTGTAATGTTATTTACAACAAAAACCCAAATAAACACTCATTTCACAGGTAAATAAGATGGTACAAGTACCATTTTCATATTTCATATTTTAGTTGAATATATTCCCAAACACACTAAGTAATACACCAATATCATGCTATTAACCGCCTATTTTCTAAATAAAGGCTGATTTGTAAACATTATGTGTTAGATAAAAAGATATTATGTCCGTGAACTTGACAAAATAAGGCGTAGAGATTGATCAAAAATTATTGATATCGATACTCATGTCGATGATTTCCAATATAACTTTGTTTGTCTTTGTGAACACTGATAGTTTTATCTAAAGCTGCTTTTAACCGACAGTTTTCAAATGGTAAATTATACCTACTTAAGTACTAATTTAACAATATTTCCAGGTTTCCTGTAAATCCAGTGATTAAGTTACTGGATAAATATCATAAATAGAATAGACTGGGAGCCCTTAAAGGAGACTTTAAGATTTTTTTTAAATAAAATTGTTCAAAATTTTGTTTGTGTTTTACTTATTAGAGCAATAATACATTAAGGTTATCGACAACCTAAAATGGACTTCAAGGCATCTCTAAAATTCACGCACACGTTTACAATTTTCACACACTGGCTCATGTCACTTTTGGTGTTGCAGCCAAGCGAACTCTGTTCGTCTATTCCAGTGGAATATTATGTTTATGGTAGAACCTGGGATAAAGCTTGAACTCTCCGTAGTACAGTTTTCATATAAAAAACTAATAACTACCAACCACTTTTTTTTTCAAAATATTTCCTTTGTATCGACACAACTTTTCTATAGCTTTATTTTATGTATAGATGTAGGTCTGTACGGAACCCTCGGTGGGCGAGCCCGACTCGCACTTGTCCGGTTTTTTTTATTTAAAATTGATATGCGTTTGTGATTTGAATATTATTTCTTGCTTTTAGAGTTATTTAATTTTGAAGTTGTTTTTATTTTTAACCGACTTCAAAAAAAGGAGGAGGTTCTCAAGTCGTCGGTATTTTTTTTTTTATTTTTTTATGTGTGTTTTACCATAACTTCGTCAGTTGTTAACCGATTTATACAATTCTTTTTTATCTTAAAGAACATAGTTCGTGTGTGGTCCCATAAAAAAATTACAGAGATTTGGCTGGTAGTTTTTTCATAATCCTGAAAAATGACAATTATTTAGCTTGCCATCACACGTGTTTTTACGGATTTTCGAACATAACATCTTTGTTTATGTACCGATTTAGATGATTCTTTTTTTGTTTGAAAGGGTATACTTCAAGAGTGGTCACATTTTAATTTCATCGGTATTGGACTTTGAACTTCGAAGATACACAAGGGAACTCCTCAAATTCAAATAGTATAAAGTGATTTGGATTTTGGTAGGTTTATGACAATCCAAAACAAACCAAACCATGGTCTGCAATGCAAGGTTCTGGACTAGACTTGGACTACGAAGACACAATGGAACTCCTCAAAAACAAACAGCGTAAATTGGGAATTTGAGTTGTGGGCATTTTACCATTGAAAATATTTTATAAAGTTAAAAAATATTTACATGCTTACATACCTGCCACTAAAAAGTTGAAAATAAAAAACTTTTTTAACAAAAAAGAAAAACCTCCTTCAAAAAACCTGAAACAAAAACAGCTTCAAAATTAAATACCTCTAAAAAAGCGAGAAATAATATTCAAATCATTAGTTACGCATAACATTATTAATAAAACACGTCTAATGAAGTCGGGTGGGGCTTTCAGAAATATTAAAAAAAAATACTTGTCTTCCAGCCCCACCCGACTTCAATAGACGTGTTTTATTAATAATGTTATGCGTAACTAATGATTTGAATATTATTTCTCGCTTTTTTAGAGGTATTTAATTTTGAAGCTGTTTTTGTTTCAGGTTTTTTGAAGGAGGTTTTTCTATTTTTAGGTTTTTTATTTGGACCAAACCCTTTTGGCATGGGTGGCTACACCTGTATATACCCAATTTCATTATTAATATTATTATTATAAAACTTTTCTGTCATTGAAATACACATTTCACTGAAATTAGACACAAAATGAGGTAAGTTAAATAAGTACTGAGTATTATTAAACGCTATTATTAAATTATATTCAAAATTATTGTTTAATTATTTTGTTTGATATTGCATTTTCCGACGTTTCACTACCTTTTTAGCTGTCATGGTCATAGAAATAATTAAATACTTAGATAAGTAAATACTTAGAGCATCACGGCTTCGTTCGCGGCTAGAAGCGCGTCTTACTCTAAGAGTAAATAGGTACCTACTTATTAGCTGTTATAAATTAGTGGATAAACATTCCATTCCAACCCATATTTGGGTTTATTTTATAAGTAGGTACCTACCTACCTAATACCATTATTCATATCCTTACTAATATTATAAATGCGAAAGTCCGTTTGTTTGTTTATTTGTTTGTTTGTTACGCCTTCACGTCTTAACTACTGAACCAATCATCATGAAATTTTACATACACGTTGCCAGGCGTACAGAGAAGGACATAGGGTACCTTTTATCCCGAAAAAAAGTATTGTTCCCGAGGGATAGCAAAGAAACTTTCCACGCAGACGAAGTCGCGGGCGGCCACTAGTTATTCATAAACTGAATATTAGTTAGCTACACTTTGTGTTGTTTACGACTACGTATCGTCATATAAAAAAAATCATCAGAAAATTGATCACAATAAGATCTAGCATTTCTCTACGTAAATCTCGAGTGGGTAGGTAAATGAATATATTGACGTCTTTGATTGTTCCGCTTTGTTGCAAATTGAAAAGCATTCAAAACAAAAAAATAGATACATATTTGAGATTGGCGTCGAGGATTTGTGACGAGACGAACATTAGAAAAATAACCTCTATTCAAGTGTTCAATAATTGCTGACTGAACCTTAAGAGTTCTTTTGTATGGTTTAGTAATATACTGTGGTCACAGAATACACAACATTATTTTTTGTATACCTATACGAAAGCCGAAACATGGGTCACATATTTTCATTTTCAGAATCAGTAAAAAAAATGATAATGATACCTTAAAAACTCACGAAGTTACAAGCATTTTGTGTTGTACTGTTAATAGGGTGTGCGTTAATTATTGTTTTGTAAATATTATTTAGTCAAAATATAACATGATATAAAAAATATTCAATCGATTCTATTACTGATTCTGAATAAATAGTTTTCAGGTTTCGTATATAGGTAGGTACTAAAAATAACCTTGTATAATAGTACTAACGTATGGTTCTGTTTTTCTCCTTACCACAGTACCTAATGCTAGGTACCTATTGTTGAATCACGGACATGAAAAATATTTTTTTTATTTAACTAGACTGGCTGTCTGTATGATTTGACAGCTAAGTTTTTGTGCCTATTTGAAACGCCACTAGCGTGCGTCTAAAGAAATAATTTTGACGTACAATATGAAAATAGTTGCCGTGATGGTCTCTCCAGACTTCAAACTTTAGTACCATGTACGCACGCTATGCTCACGCTACGTCCTACAGCGCCAAAATGGCGGAAATCAAATAGGCACAAAAACAGTTTGACATAAGCCTGTCCAGTGTAAATATATGCAGGTCAGTGTGTTGAATACTCGATGGTTGAATATTTAAAAAGTTCTCGTGTTGACAAAAGTATAGAAATTCGACCAAGTTATCGTCAGCAACGTTATAAAATGCCTAAAAATTACAAGCAAAGTTTTCTTACCGAATTTATTCTGAAACTCTTCAAATAAAAGGATTTTTTTAAAGAAACCTTGTAGGAGAATGGAAAATCACTTATAAGTACTTTGGGTGTATTTTTGTACAATTTTGCGACACTCTTATATTTTTTCCGAAACTTCGACCTACTTTATTATTCATAAGGAAAGTTGCTAACAGCTTACAGCTATAGTTTGTTTTAATAACGTAACTAAAAATAATTAACAAACAAAATACTAAAATAATCATGGATAAGTATTTAATGACTGATGATGCCACTAAAGCAACATCAAAAACATTTTATTACATTTCAATCAATTGCAGGGCTACATGTTGCAATTATAGCTGCAATAGTATGGGCAACGATTTAGACTTATAAGTTTACATACTTTTTTTAGCACACCAACAAACATATGGCTATAATAATTTCCCCTTCGTAGCATAATGCACAACAAGCAAAATGTGCACCTGTTGAAAAATGCACAATACGCAAAATGAACATACACAAAATGTACAATACGCAAAAATTACTTCCGGGCCATATTTAAAATATTGCATTTATGGCTGGTACAGTACGAGGCATGTATCTTGAAATTTTTTCGACGTAGTGGGGATATTAGCGCATGTGCTCTTGTGAGCGACCAATAGCGCGCGCCCCTCTCCCGCCGCCCGCGCCCTTCACCGCTACGCATGCCCAAAATACGCGTTCCGCGCAATCACCTCCCAATTTCAAGATATAGCCTCTTACTGTACCTATTCCTACTTCCTAGCAATATTGCAGCTACAAATTGCCGTAAAATATGGCCCGTTTAGAAGCATCATAATGCACGCAGTTAACGGCATACAAACTTGAATTGCAAAGGTCATATAGATACCTACCTAATTATCTCAAGGCGATACTGTACAAATATTGATAAGGATTCTAAAACAATAATAAATTTGACACAAATTAGTCCAATATAATGTTTATAAAGGAAGTTCTAACATAATTTATCTAATAAAGGACGAGAGATTAACTTTTATTTCTAACACCAGCCTGCCTAGCATGACCGATTTATATCGCGTGATAATTATAGCGTTTTATCACGTTTAACTGTCAAAAAGACAAAGGAATTTGACAGTTGTGTGTCGATAAAATGCTATATCACGCGATATAAATCGGTCAAGCTAGGCAGACTGATCTTAGTAACGGTAAAACGGTCTATTACTTAATATTGAAATTAATAACACTACATAATTACAATAATTTAAACATACCTACTTTATACTAACATATATATGTATATACTAACATATTTGAACAGCTATATTTGTTTACTCCTACGCAGAACTCGTTACCTATTTAATCAAGCTAACTATTTGGCAATATCAGCTGAACTTGCGGACACGGATTGGGACGGCTGTTTAAAATGTGATACTCCCCTCGAGCAGGCCGTTAACTTCTCTTATAACCGCCTTTACGAACTTCGCGACAAATACGTACCCAAAAAGTTAGTTACGTCTAAATCATATCCACCCTGGTACAGTACGGCCTTAATAAAAGTATTAAAAGATAAATACAAACATCATTGCAAATACCATACCTACAGCAATCTATCTGATTACCACTCATTTTCAGTTCTTCGTCAACGTGCAATCCAGATAGAAAACGACTGCTTCAATAGCTATATAGCCAAAATTGAAGAGCGCATAGAAAAAGACCCTAAATGTTTCTGGTCTTACATAAAAAATAAAAAGAAGTCTGGGTCCTATCCTAGTAGAATGTCCTATAAGGGCGAAACGGCAGACACCGGCCAGGGTATCAGTGACCTGTTTGGTCGTTACTTTTTATCGACATTTAACGATCCTAGCATTGAGGAGTCTGTGGAATCAGCTGTCGCTCCGGGGTCTTTGGTTGGTTCTGGTGTTGGTATCTCCTCAATAGAGATAGACCCTGAAACAGTGCTGAATCTCTTAAAGTCCCTGGACTTGTCCAAGTCAGGCGGTCCAGATAACATACCACCAATCTTTATAACTAGGTGTGCTGATAGTCTACTGATACCGATATGCATACTCTTTAAACGGTCAATCACTGAGGGGCTAGTTCCATCATTATGGAAATCCGCATTTATAACACCGATTTTTAAAAAAGGGGATAAGACCTCAGTGGAAAATTATAGACCCATATCGAAACTTTGTCTGTTCGCTAAAATATTAGAAAGATTGGTTTATGATCAGGTCTACAGCGCTTTAAAATGTTCATTCAGTGAGGTTCAGCACGGGTTTTTGAAGGGTCGTTCAACAACCTCTAATCTATCACTGGCTAACAATTTCATAACTGCAGGTATGGAACAGCGTGCCCAGGTTGACGTAATCTATACTGATTACAGCAAGTGTTTCGATCGAATTGACCATTCCGTACTCAGGGGCAAGATGGCGTTGGCTGGAATCCATGGTGACTTGTTTAGGTGGTTCTCGTCATACATTGAAAATCGCAGTCAGGCAGTAGTATTGAGTGGCTACACATCAACTTGGACCCCAATACCATCTGGGGTGCCTCAAGGATCTTTGCTCGGACCGCTTCTGTTCACAATTTTTATAATGGACATAAATACATGTTTTCATAACTCTAAGATCATCTTGTTTGCGGATGATATGAAAGTACTTAAAACGGTCCGAAATCAGACTGATGTAGAAGACCTCCAGGCGGATCTGAACAGATTTGTAAACTACTGTTCTGATAACAGACTCGATCTCAATGTTTCCAAATGTTTCTATATGTCCTTTACACGCTGTCACAACATAATCGATTCCATATACATACTAAAGGGTCAGGTGTTATCAAAGGTGCACGAGATCCGGGACCTTGGAATAATTCACGATGAAAAACTTCTATTCGACAAACATATAGACCACATTGTCAAAAAATCATCACAGGCTCTTGGTTTCATCTTGCGCAACTCCTCCAACTTTCAAAACATGAAGACGCTGAAGGTTCTCTACTGTGCCTTTGTTCGTAGCCACCTGGAGTACGCATCCCAAATATGGAATCCTCAGTATGACGTATACATAAGACGGATTGAGAGTGTTCAAAGAAAATTTTTAAAATACTTAGATTTCAAGTTTCGCCAATACAACATTGACTATAATCATAGGTGTAAAAAGTATCATTTTTTACCTCTGGAAACAAGAAGAATGATTAACGATGTCTGTTACCTCATGAATGTCGCTAATGGGAAGGTAGATTGTCCTGAATTGTTGTCCCAAATCCACCTAAGAACTAACACACTCCGACTACGACAAAGATCACTTTTAAGTATCCCTCCAGCAAATACCAAGTATAGATCAAATACATTTGTGATACGGGCTTGTAAATCATTTAATCACCTCCCTTATGACATAGACTTGTTTTGCTCCAGCACTTCGTCAGTTAAAAATCTTGTATGCACTGATTTTTTTTTAAGGATCTTAATTAATTAATAAGTAAAAATAAATAAGTTATAGTTTAAAATTAAGTTTCACATGCATGCTTCTTATCTACTTTCCATCTTTACTGTTCAAAACTTCAACATATTAGATAAATATAATAAGCTTAGCAACTCTCTGTTTTAAATAATTTTTCTAAAATCTAGATACCACTACGCCCTTATGGTAAAAAACACTATTGTACACTCAATTGTGAAGATTTGTTAATAGCATAGTATTTACTTATAAGTTCTATTAAAAGATGTTATTTGTCTGTAAATCTTCCATGAAAATAAAATAAAATAAAATAAACACTAGCAATAACCTTTGGGGAAATCGGCGAAATAGCAGGTTTTTAACATGATTACGATTGTGTATTGATCGTATCTTAAAAAAATATTGATATATATTAATATTGATATACATATTATGTTCTTTGTTCGTAGCATATACAGGGTTATTTGTAAAACACCAACAACCTTGCAGGAGTAGATTACTAACATGATAAACAACAACATTTGTTCTACGACTTTTCCGAAAACAGACAAAAAAAAAACGACTTTCTTTCTATACAAATGTTAGAACAGCTGATCGAGTTTTTATGAAAAGCCCGATTTTTTTGCCTGTTTTTGGAAAAGTTGTAGAACAAATGTTGTTGTTTATCATGTTAGTAATCGACTCCTGCGAGGTTGTTGGTGTTTTACAAATAACCCTGTATGGCTAGTTCCTAGTAAAAGTTCCTAGTGTTCCTAGTAAAACATTATTACCTACAAGTTCTTGCCTACTAGAGGTAGGTACTTATTGACAAGTTTTTTAGTCTTCATAACCAATGATATATTTGTTTTGATATATTATTAGTGATAACTAATATAATTGATTAACATACGGAATATCTTGAACTCATAATCCACATTTTCAAGGAAAACCAGAAGCGCGCGAAAACTAAGTCGTATATTTTTTTATTGTTTTTGTTTATATGGTGCGTGTGCGCATGAGATTTGTTAAAGTTTGTTTTTCTTACTTGTTTTTTTGAAAATTTAATTAAAGTATTAAGGTGTGAATTTTATTAATTATTATAATTCTAATACTTTTACAATTTTAATAATGTTTTACGTGAAATTTTTAGGGACGGTATCGTTACATTTTCTCGTGGTCACTGCTAGAAGTAGATAGCGAAACTGCTAAAAGTGGTCGTTTTTGACACATTTGCAATCTACTTCTACGAATGACTACGAGGGCATGTAGTGATAGGTACCTTCTAAAAATACTAGACCATGAGCCCTAAGAGTTCCACATAAAACATTATTAAAATCTTTTTCTATTAATACTTTATTAAATAAAAAACTTCTAAGTGCGCCACTTTTGGTCATACAATCGCCATAAAGATAATTGAGATAACACTACTTACACACACCATAGCAAAAAAGTTTCAGTTTTTAGCCGACTTCAAAAAAAGAAGGAGGTTCTCAATCCATCTGTTTTTTTGTAAGTATGTATGTTATTAGATATCTCCTCGAATTGTAAAACGATTTTCAAAATTATTTTTTAACTCGAAAGGGTACATACGCTTGAGATGGTCCAATTTTTTTTCTAATCTGTTCAGTACATAGTTTTAAAGTAATCCTGAAAATACTGTGATGTAGCGACATCATATTCGGCCTTTTCGGTAGCTTTATGGTCAAAATTCATAAAGAAATAATAGGTTATGTTTCGAATGAAAAGCAGCCGTTCCCGTCCGCGTGTCTTTTGTCGAGGCTTCTTGCTACGGCTCGGGACCCTTCTGGTCGGGCTATGTAATGTAATTCGTAAAGAAATAAAAAACAATATTTAAAAAGTGATAAAAGTTTTATTTAATAATATAATTTAAAGACTCTTCGTTAGTACATGGTGGAGGTCCACCACCGCGTTCGTTAGTCTCGCGCGTTTTCTATGTTTCAGGTGCAAAAATAGTGAGAAGATAAAAATGATGAAGAGATTGAGCACATTCCAAAAATTCAATGGAGGAGATAATACGGACCCCAAGGAGTGGTTCATCAGATTCAATGAATTCATGGCTGAAAACGGCTATAATGAGGATGCAAAGAAGATTATTTTAAGCGCTTTTTTAGAGGGTGCAGCGCATTGGTTCTACAGAAAGATTTGTGCGAGTTGCAAATCATACAAGGACTTGCAGGAACAAATTATCGAAGAGTTTCCTCCCATTTCAGCTCCATCTACAGCGGCTGCTGAAAGCTGCCAATATTCATTTCAGTTGCCTAGTGTAGCCCACGTCGAAGTCGAAAGTGCACCAGCACTACGCGCGTGCAGCGAGGCGGCAAGATCCTCAACCTCTCGCACTGCCCAAGAACCCCCATTTCAATCGAAAAATGTTTCACACTCTTTTCTTTTTAGTTGCGAAGAAGGAACGCAACCAAATAATAAGGAAGAGCCGCTTAAAACGATGTCGAAGAATGAAGAGGAGGAAGACGAGGTTGTAACATGTGACGAGGACGAAATGGAGAACGTTATGACGGATGATTCAGAAGAATTACCGATAGCATCAGAGGATGTGGAAGAACAGATAAAAAGTGAGTCAACTTCATGTTATAGTGATCAGGGTGTAGGGATAGGAGAAATAGGAAGTGATAATCGTAGTGGGGAAAACGCGGTCGAAGTGAAGTCGTTAGTCGAGTGTGTAGAGTTAGATAAACCGGCTAGTACGAGTGATCAGGTTATAGTAGAGGAAGAGAAAGACGGTGGCTCTCAATCCTCGGTGGTGAAAGACAAGTGCGATAACGTGGTTTCATTCATTCTTTCAAATATGAATTTTTCATTAACTTCAGAGAATATATCTGTCAGAAATCATTATGTAGGTTTCAGAAGTAATAATATTTTCTTACAGAGTTCGTATGATCATACACTGTTTGAATATGATTTAGCTCATGGTAATGTCATGTTCAACAATTATTTAATTGAAGAAGTATTGTGTTATGGTAGGAAAAGGAAAGTATTAAATCTTGGTATAGGTCTATCGTTTTGTTTTCATCAACCTAAGAAGAAAAGATTTCATGTATTTAATTTGTAAATAAGTACTTAATTCGAATAGAAAGTAAGTCGGGATAGGAATTGTTTCATTTTAAAGTTTGATTTACTTAGTTGAGGTTTGGGTTACATATATTTTTTCAACACACTTGCTCGTAAAGTGAGCCCTAATACATCGCTTTTAGGGTCATAAACCGAACTATAACAAACGCGTGCAATAATATATAAAACACTAGTTGGTTATAGAATTATCCCTACAAAGTTAAATAGGTAACTTACTGCAAGTTCTATGCGAGTCAATAGAGCATTTTCAATTTAACCGGGTAATACAGTTATTTTTTTAGTAACAACAAAGAGGTTTTATGCCGCTGAAAATTCATTTGCATTTTTGGAATAAATAAATGTGTAGGTCCTTAATTAAGTCAAACAAATATTTATTATTATCAAATTATTCCTAATTTACAATATTTTGATAAAAAATATTAAAATATTAGCATTTTATTACCTAAATTTATAATTTTGAAGTAGGCTGTATGCTCACTAACCCCTTTGTTCGCAAAATATTCTTGCATTGGGCGTGTGAAAAAAACAAAAAAAAACCTGCGCGCCTTTTCTCATCATGATTATCATTTTGTTTTTGTCGTATTAGTTGCTGTGTGGTAAATTAGTTTGTTTTTTCCTCGCAAATGTGTTGAAAAACGTCGTATGAAACTCGTGAGCTCTTACTTATTGCACACTCGGCTGAGTTACGCCCTCGCCTGCGGCTCGGGCTGCAACCCACAGCCTTGTGTGCAATAAGCAACCTTAGCTTACTTGTATCATAATGTACTATTATTTCACTACAAATGATAAGGTATAGAAAACAGATTGAGTTGGAAGTATCCGGTACGAATGTGTGCTAGGAATGAGTTAGTTAGGTATTTAACTTAACTGTAGGTAGTGGCACTAGGATAGTGAATAAGTGTGCTAATGCTTGTGTTTTTTTTTCATGTACTGTACTACGTGACATGGCATCAAACTGCATCATCAAATTGGAGACCAACGTGCCAGGATGATCAGTCAAATCCAGGATAAGAAGTGTTCCGGCATGTGAAGAGTTAGGAGAAAATAAAGAATTTGTTAGGGTCTACTTATTACCCTGGGGTATAGAATGGGGGGACGTGACGTACGAAGCTGGGACCGTATGGGGGAGCCCTGAAAATTCCATAGGAATGGGTTGTCTTGCTTGCTGCAAGACACCTCCAATTCCTGGTCCCAAGTCCGTAAGTCCCGTAGGGAATGTATGCCGGACGAAACGATTGTTTATGTTCCTCCTGGAGACGACTGAACATTCGTGGTTTTCTGATGTGTACATTCGTAGACTGTCAGGTTGACGCTTTTGTCAAGTGTCAACATGAATCATAAACCAGAGCATAGACAGATTCATTTTGACATTAGGCAAGAGTTACATTGCTGTTTTGTGGTTTGGCCGACTTTATGGTTTGTCAAGTTACAGAATAGATAATGAGTAGCACTCTGTTCATAAATTGCTCTATGATCAATTTATGGTCGGCTGTTTATGGTTAAAGGTAAGAGAGTAGCATCCATCAGTCCTGACACTCTACTTGACTATGGTCGTCTAGGAAGATAGGTAGGTAGGTGAGTTGTTTGTTTTTTTTTTGTCTGTGTATTAAGGCTAGGGATGTGCTGTGTGTTTGGCTTTTTTGGTGGGTTTTTGCCAACATAAAACCAACACACGGGTATGATGAAGGCTAGTGCCGACTAAGGGAATAGACAATGACCCGTGTGCAGGTTCGCCTGTAGTAAAGGGCGGCATGACTGTGTGAAAACTCCCACTTTAGGTAGGGTTGTGCTGGATTAGGAAAATTTTGTGACGGTAGGGAACTGTTGCAAAATTTATTTCTTTTCTCGCGAAGAAATAAATTTTAACGGTACCGGGGGAATGTGATGTAGCGACATCATATTCGGCCTTTTCGGTAGATTTATGGTCAAAATTCATAAAGAAATAATAGGTTATGTTTCGAATGAAAAGCAGCCGTTCCCGTCCGCGTGTCTTTTGTCGAGGCTTCTTGCTACGGCTCGGGACCCTTCTGGTCGTGTGTCAAAATTGTATTGGTTTTATGAAAAAAATACAAGTAATTACGAAATATTTACATAGTTTTATTGAAGAGAAAAAGGGGTCGTCCTCAAAATACTATGATTTTGGATGAACTACCTTGACGATAATTATTTTTTTTATTGGAAAAGGGATACCAAATTATATTTAGACGGTTACATACCTACTACAAGAAAATTAAAATAAAAAAATCTTTTTTTAAAGAAAACCCTTAAAAACCTGAAAATAAAAATTAAATACTTACCTCTAAAAAGCAGGAAATAATATTCAATATCAATTTCGTTCTGAAGCTGTTTTTGTTTTTATTTTCAGGTTTTTTGAGGGAGGTTGTTTCATACATTTTATCACAGTTCGAATAAAAAGTTAGTTGAAAGAGCCTTCGCTTCGCCCTTGGTTTAAATTGAACATCCCATACAACTTCAGCGACTCTAATATTCATCTTTAGAAGAAACATTCCTGTCATTGTTTTGCAGAGATCTTCAAAGGAGAATACCCTATAATTTAAGGAAGAAAAGATGCTTTATAGTCTCTAGCATAGACATAGAAAAATTTTCGCTGCGCTCAAGAAGACCAACAAAGCGTGGAAAAGAGAAGTTAACTTCATACGGACACGGTCTATGTAAAAAAGAGACAAAGGATCAAGTGACATGTGCCAAATTTTTTTACAGTAAGAGCCCCTAGCGACCCGCTTAGCAAATGAGCAATCACAGTTTGTTTAAAATATTTTTTAATCTTAATTAGAATTTAAAATAAAGGTATCGTGGAGCTATGGTGTCTTGTACTCTAAGTAATTGTGATGTGACAGCAAGAAACAATCCAAGTAATCACACTTTTCAAAGGTAAATAAGATATTGCCACACATTTCTCTAAAACCAAATTTCGCTACATTTCTTCGTTTATCGACAAAGAAAACAGTATGGAACATAGTTTATTAATTTCCTTTGCCATAATATAGTCATATTTTATGAATCTAAGTCATATTTTACGTATCTCATATAAAATGTATTGATTCGTTTTCGGATCACCTGTTTGTTGACTTTGTTGTTCTTTGAAATTCTATTTCTATGGTCTCTAGACTTTTATGAGACATGTAGGGTACCTATACAAGCCCCTGAAGACGAACATTGTAAAAAAAATGACGTCCCGGATTCAGAAACTTCAACGTAAATAATACACTCGACGTCAGAAAAATCGCACCTCTTCGAAAATAAGTTTAGACTTGGCCACTTGCTATTGCTAGCTAACGTGTAAATGTTGATATCTATTGATTGTACATTTAATTAGTTTTTAATTAATAATTGTTTGATTTAATTAACATAACAGTTGCCATAATTAAACGCTTAAACCGTTATTGCCTGCGCCGCCATCCATAGAAGAGAAATAAAAGGGGTCAATCCAGGTAATGCAGGTAAATTCGCTATCGAGATGATGGAGAAAACGCACTTCAACAGTTCAATTAAAAAAAAGGAATACCCAAGATGGATACCATTGCTCATGAAGTTGCTCAAATATTGCAAAAATATTAGGCAATGTAATGTTGCTCGGAAATTGAATCTCAGTAATTGATTTCGTTCTTTTTAACGGCTATTGGCTAGTCCGAAGGGGAAGAAGTATATAACATAACAACACTCACCATTAAACTAGATAGGAATAAATTAACTTTGAAGAAATGTTTGAAAAGGCGATTTTTCCGACGCCGAGTGTAGTTCATTTTATTAAGAATTTACTAGAATAAAATTCACGACCTCGTTGAAATAAAATAATAGCAGTCAGGGCGAGCCTTAACACTCACTTTGGTTAGACTCAAAGTCTACCATCATGCCTTTTCGCATTCCTTAACTCCTTACAATAAACGTTAAAATGGTGTAGCAGATCTCTCTTTTGGTATACCACATCATCTTAGTTTGCTGTTGCTCAACCCTAACTCCATGATATAAGAATTAGACCTGGCCGCTACGGCCATTTGCGGCCTGGCCGTAGCGGCCAGGTCGCGGCGGCTAGCGAGATCTGTACATCAGTATGAAATCGCCGTAGAGCGCGCGCACCTGGCCGCCGCGGCCAGCGGCCACACCGGGCCGCGGCGGCCAATTAGTTTGAAGCAAATGGTTTTGGCCGCGTGTTTGGTCGCGCACCTTGCGGCCATTCGCGCGACCTGAGGCTCTATTTTTGAATCGCTCGGCAGGCGTCGAGCGTTCTTTTCGAGTGATTTTCGTACGACATATGACTCAAAACAATGAGATGTCGAACGAAAATCAGTAGAAACGAGCGATTCAAAAATAGAGCCCCTGGCCGCTGGCCGCGCGGCCAAGCCGCAAGTGCGCTATGTCTCTTAGGATTCCGTAGTTCATTTATTCTCCACATCTTGGAACGGATGCGGTCATTATTTACTTGTGCTGTGTCCAGCTCGGTGCGCGCGTACTAGCTCTGGTTAAATCCTTTGGTACTTCGCACTTCCTGCCCTGATTCATGTCAGTTAGTTCATAATCTTTTTAAATGGGACAGTCGATTTGAAGATTTAGGTATATACTAAACATTCTGTGATTTAGCGATTGTTTCACAGGTTCCCCATAGCACCTAAATTTTGATTTAATTTTTATGGAATGGAGTCTTTAATAAATTATCTGACAAAAAATTTATCTCAAGCATATCTGGAACCGACTTTTACTAGATAAAATAACAGGCATGCTGTGCGGGCGATACCTTACTAAAGGGAATATGGAATAGAGATTTATGTTAGTACCACAAATCTTTTTAATTTGTAGCCATACCTACCTAAGTACATACAACCCATTTACTAACTTATTCTAAAATTGGAACACGTTACTTTGGATGTTTCCAAATATTATGGACATTTGACAACATTGATAATATTATTTTAAAGAAACTAAAATAATCACATTACTAAAACTATTTAGGTAGGTATATGCATGCATCGTTCTATAAAGCAAGATAAAGGCGGTCTTTCTGTTTCGGAATATTCAATTTGGTAGGTACCTATTTGAACTTTACAATGTGATAAAATTTTAAGATAAAGTTCATTATACTTTAGTCTTAGGTTCAATCTTCGATCAAGGATATGGTTCAATGTTTGGAAGAGGGGAGAAAGTTTGAAATTTTGCAAATTAGGACAACAAAAAAATTATCAGCTGTTCCATACATTTTGATCTATTCGACTTTAAATTTTCTATGGAACAGCTGATTTTTTTTTCGCGATTTCAATGTTGGTCCCATAGTAAAAGTTGTTTGTATGCATGAGTACATTGACCGCTTAAAATTTTGTGCACTTATCAAAGACAGCCACCAAGAAAGTCACAAAGCATGTGAAATATTAAGAAACGGAAGTCTTAATATCCTTAAGCGGCCATCTCGCAGACGTCTTATTGGAAAATAGGCCAATTGTGGCAAATTACCCTCCGACGTGGCTTATCGCCATCTTCTTCATTTAGGAAAACACGCAGGTATTCTGCAACTTGTTAATAATATACTAGTGACTTCGTGAGCTGTAGTGTAGACCACAGAGGAAATAATCACGCTTTAAAAAGTGTCCCAAATTGTATGTTTTTTAAAAACAAATGGATTTCGAACTTTTGAGTCTTCTAAAAATAAAACAAAACAAAATTTACTTTGCATCGCTAACAAAAAAGTTTTGTTACATTTTGTTCCTTTTTAGAAACTGTTCAGAAATCAGAAATCAGAATATTTATTTGCCCAATATTGTGTACATTGATGACAATGTTTCTAATAAAGTTTCAACAATATTCTGCCTTAATCTGTAGGCAGAATATTGTGTATTCTGTTTTAAGTCTGTAGGCATGCAAATGTTAGTCAGTGTTATCTATCTATAATGAATATTATTACTACACTATATTACTATTTTAAGACGTCAATTATTGTACAGACTGTAACAGAAATCTCATATTCAAAATTGAATGTCAACAATGCAAAATTATCATTAATATAAGTCAGATTCAGTAATTTTTTTCCAAATATTCCTTGATCGAGTAGAAACTGTGCTGTAGGAGCCAATTAAATAATTTATTCCTAAAAATATTTTTGTTGAAATATGACTTATTATATCTCCGCCATTTCGAAAAATTGCGAAAAACTGGCTCGACTGAAAAATTCTATATAATTTTCAAACCTGCTCACAAAATCTCGAGAACCGGTTGAGAAATTCGATCTGTAGGGTAGAGGAAAACAAACGGACAGACAGACATACGGTAGAATTTTTGCCCAAGCTGAAGTAGAGACGATTCGCTTGCGCTTCGCGCTCGCTCGGTCATCTAGGGGTCGCGTCGCCCACCCGTGACTTCTGTGTGGAATTGCGCTTCTCATGAAAATAATAAAAAAACCAGAAAAGGAAAAAAAATCACGTTTGTTGTATGGGAGGGGAGCCCCCCTTAAATATTTATTTTATTCTGTTTTTAGTATTTGTTGTTATAGCGGCAACAGAAATACATCATCTGTGAAAATTTTAACTGTCTATCTGTTGTCGTTATTAATATCGAGCAAAAACGGCAAAAAAATCACGTTTGTTGTATGGGAGCCCCCCTTAAATATTAATTTTATTCTGTTTTTAGTATTTGTTTTTATAGCGGCAACAGAAATACATCATTTGTGAAAACTTCAACTGTTTAGCTATCGCGGTTCATGAGATACAGCCTGGTGACAGACAGACAGACAGACAGACGGACAGTGGAGTCTTAGTAATAGGGTCCCGTTTTTACCCTTTGAGTACGGAACCCTAAAAACATGTGCAGCAAAACTTCAAGTTTATCGTTAGATTTTATTACATTATTAATTTCATTTTCATTTTCACTTCATTCAAAAATGGTACAGATTAACTCCTTTTGTCAAGTGCGGAAATTCTTCCTAGCATGCTACGCAAAGGCTAAGCATAACTGACTAGGTAGTAAAAGTTCCTATTTATAAACATTTCAAAAGTTCATTGACCTTTTAATTTTAATTTCCTTACAATGTATTTTGAATTGTTATAATTTTCTCAGCCGTTCATTCATTCGGTAAAACTATAAATAATAAAGTAAGTAGGTAGGTACTCATAGATAGCACGCAGATCTCGCCACGTGTCAAAATGACACGATCGATTCGTGCGCAGTTACGTGTAAACAAACACATACATTGTAATTAAAATTATAATGTGAATAATACATAATGTTTATTAGGTTAACTGGACATTCTTTATGCTCTTTCGTTTTTTTTAGTGGGTTTTTTGGATTTTTTTTAGAGTATTTTATCTTATTTTATTGTTTAGAGGGAAATCCCTGAAGTTATTCAGTTGCTCTAAAGTTATTGTAGGTACCTACTTAGGTACAATAATTTTAGAGCTATTTACAAAAATATTACAATGTAATATTTTTATCACTAATAACGGAAATGTAGGTTTGCCAACTCCAAAAAAGGCATTTCCGGGATTACCTAGCTCGACATCCGGGACTTGGGCATATTACGCGGGACACACACACCACATACAAAATGGTCAGAAAAAACAATAGGTATATTTTTTTAATCAGTTAATAATACAAAAATCAATACAAATTATAAGACAAACATTTTTAGTTATTTTTAATTTATTTTCTGAATATCAAACTTTCCTTATTTTAAGATTTTTTGCGCATTTTATCAACTTTTTGTTTTGAAATATACGTAATTATAAAATTCACTGCTTTTTTGGTCAACATTTATTTTAATATATAGTCCAGCAGCCCAGGGACGTATTTTAAGATTCGGCGCCCTAGGCTAATAAGGTATGCCGCCCCTAGGGTCGCCATCTACGTAAGGGAGGATGCCTCTCTAGGATGCACAAAACGCCTGTTTTTTAGGAAAAATGCCTGTCTATAGTAAAAAAAAAGCCCGCGCAGCGTAATTTTTAGTCAGTTTCATCCAATAATCTTATAATATTGTCAATCTTTAGTAAAAAAAAAATCGGCGGCACAGCGCGATTTTTCGTCAGTTCAATCCACTAATCTTGTAATTTTGCTGACTAAAGTAAAAAAAAACAGCTAGATTTTTAGTCACTTTTGTCTACTAATCTCACTAATCATGGAATATTATTGTGTATATAAAACGCCAGACTTAGATTAGAATAATGCCGGCCGGACGCCTGATCCAGTGCTAAAATGCCTAGCAAATCAGGCAAAAGCCTCGCATAATATAGTAACCCGAACTACCCCATAGATTAAAATATGTATTTTATACTAATTTAAAAAGCCATAAAAAAGATTTTAACCAAAATAATAAATATATTAAATTATTTTGCAATGCACAAATTGGTTATCAAATTCATTAACGACACTATCATTAAAATAGAAGATGGGTATAATTAACTATGAAAGGCGCCCTAAGGCTAAGCCTGAGCTGACCCTCTTAGCCTGGCGCTCCGGGCCATTGGCCCTCTTGACCCTAGGTTAAATACGTCCCTGGTCCAGCCTTGACGTGATCGACAGACAGTTTATTTCTGCTGCCTGTCCATGCATGCATTTCCACAGAGAGAAAAACACTCTCTGCTTATTTATTTGAAGGTGGTACCAAAGCTACCATCTGAAAGATAGTAGAAATAGAGAGGTGCCTTTTTCATGGACATAAATAATTTGTGTCATGTTCATTCATAAGCACCCAATACTTGTAAGGGGCTAATTTTTGTTTTTCTTCTATTAATGACTTTAACTGATTTCCGGGACAAAAGGCGTCCCGCAAGGGGTAACGGCGGGACGGCCCAAAATTGACTCAGAAGCGGGACGTCCCGGAAAATCCGGGACGGTTGGCAAGCCTACTACGTACCTATACAATTACAATACGATATCAATTCTTTATTTCAAATAATTCGTTATAGTTAAAGCGCCCTGTGGTAATGATACTTATATAAAAAAACTTTTTTGATAAAAGACTGAAAAATAAATTATCAGCCAAATCCTTTTATAACATGAAAGAGTATTTAGAATGTAAACTATAACACTGTTTTATCGAATTTTCACATATGGATAAGTAAGTATATATTTTTTATTATTTTTATGATTATGATTGAATTTTAGAAGAATAGGGTATTTTCCAAATTTTTGAAAACTGCTTATATTTAAAGATTGGGACGAACAATTTAACAGAAAAATAAAAATAAATTAAATAATGTCCTTTTTCTCCATTAAACCAGTTAAAGTCAATTTAATTTTTAATGGTTTTGAATTTACCGCCAAAACGCTTGGTTCGTTGATGTCTACTGTGTGACGTCAACTTTGTGTACACAATTTTAACACCTTTGTAATCTGTGCTACAAAATACTCTATGATTTACACAAAGTTGACGTCACACAGTAGACGTTATCGAACCGAGCGTTTTGGCGGTAAATTCAAAACCATTAAAAATAAATTTGATTTTAATTGGTTTAATGGAGAAAAAAGTCATAAATTAATTTATTTTTATTTTTCTGTTGAATTATTCGTCCCAAGCTTTAAATATAAGCAGTTTTAAAAAAATTGGGAAATACCCTATTGTTAAGAGTTTAATTTCATTGAGTTTTGTATTCCCCTTAGTTAATATAATATTTAGTTTAAATACCTTTATATCTTAATACCTTGAAAAGGTAAATTTATAATAACACGAACAACTGTAACAACTAAAATTATACTAATACTACTATTATAAATTTGTGGAGATTAAATGAATATGAATATCTATTTAAAAAAACCAAACGTAAACTCAAGTAGAAAAATTAAAATATAATGAAATTGTTCATAAATTTTATTATAATATTAGGGAATGTCTGAAAAAAAAACAAATTGGCAGATTTTATTTAAAGGTAGGAACAAGATCCTTTAATAATATGACAAAGTTTCAGAATGTTTGGTTGCGCAAAAAAAATCTAAATAATTAAAATAATTTCGTATTCGTAGAGTAGGTACGGGAGTAAAAAAATATTCAGACAATTTTTTTTTCAGACAATCCGCATTAATATCCAAAATCCACAGTTTTGTTTTCTGTGTCCTGTAAGAAGAGGCAGTAATATACTTTTCACCTCTCCAGCACGAAAAGGGTGCTTTTGGCGCGTAAAAACTCGCAGCAAAATCGACTTTTGCTGCGAGCGTGAGGCAAAGTGCTTTTTTACCAAAAACTCGCAGCAAAATCGACTTTTGCTGCGAGCGTGAGGCAAAGTGCTTTTTTAATTTCTAACACCTTTTCTCGCTGGTAGAGGTGAAAAGTTGTATGTTTAACACGAGAGCAAATTTTTTGATGTCTCGTGCCTTTAAATCACTCACTGTGCTCAGTAGTCTATATTAGAATCACTCGCTACGCTCGTGATTCAATTCTAGACTACTTCGGTAGTTCGTGATTTAAAAGTCAGCACTCGCAGCAAAAAATGACTTTGCTCTCTTGTATAACAAATAACTATTCCTCTTTATTCTTTCATTAGAAACTCATTAAATGATTACTCATTAGGAAACTATTTTCGCTATAATCAAAATAGATATTGACAAAAACTGAGATAGCACATAGATAAAAGACTGATATAAAACTTATTATCTTTGGTTTTCTGCAAGTTATAAATTTTTCACCTTACGCCCATGTGAATGTAGCGAAATGGCCGAGCCACATATTCTGACTAGGTGTAGAGTTTTTGAAGTTAGGACTTGCAGAGTTAGAAGCGTTTAGAGAAGCTTGGCTCTACATGAGATCTGATAACTTTTTGACATTGCGAGCCATTATATCGGGCAAAAAATTTTGGTCACCCATACTAAATTGATCACGTGATCGCTTTGATTTGTATGGAAAGTCGATTTTTATTTTACATATTTGACCATGTATTCCTTAGAGAAAGTTGTTCAGTTTCATGGACTGAACACATCCTCAAAATTTGGATGGTGATTAGAAAATGACCCTGTATGGTCACGACTTGACAACATTTTACATGAAAATGTTTTTGGTGGGATTTCACTTCTTTTTGTAAGTTGCTTATGACAATATTTTTTTCTTTTTTTTGGGGTGTATTATGTTTCTTGCACATCTGAAGTGTCTTTTTTCATAGCCCACTCTCTATCAATTTTCAGACTTCTAGCATCAACATTTGCGGATATCTCATACAAACTTCCATCCCCTAGTTTAAGGAGTTGAGGGGGTAAAAGTACCATTTTCTAATTAAAAAACATACAAACAAATCTGATAATACACTTTTTAGGCTTCCGCGCGTATAGTTCATTAGAGATAAAAAAATACGGATTACAGGCGCGTATACTTATTATTAATTCAGGTGTTATTTTGGAATTATTTAGTTACGACTTATTGTATTGTTTTTTTGGATTCCCCGACGGACGTTTCGACTCGACTCGATACCTTTCTGTCCCCCTAGCCAAAGTAACATATCGATTTGAGATTTTAAAATTAGATTGTTGCCGAAACCTTATGTCAATCTCATAGTCCGTGAGCCCGCGACAGTATTGCCTACGTCATATGACATCACGATGAAATGCATGGCACACGGTCGGAAAAGTTGTGCTGAGGGAGGATTAGAAGGTAGATCGATAAAATAGGATTGTTCCGACCCAAGGGATAGCAAAAAAAACCGGCCAAGTGCGAGTCGGACTCGCGGCAAAAAAATTTATTCTGTTTTTAGTGTTTGTTGTTATAGCGGCAACAAAAATACATCATCTGTGAAAATTTTAACTGTCTACCTGTTGTTGTTATTAATATCGAGCAAAAAACAGCAAAAAAAAATCACGTTTGTTGTATGGGAGCCCCCCCTTAAATATTAATTTTATTCTGTTTTTAGTATTTGTTGTTATAGCGGCAACAGAAATACATCATCTGTGAAAATTTCAAGCTATGAGATACAGCCTGGTGACAGACAGACAGACAGACAGACAGACAGACGGACAGCGAAGTCTTAGTAATAGGGTCCCGTTTTTAACCTTTGGGTACGGAACCCTAAAAACTATCCACGCACGCAGATGAAGTCGCGGGCGGCCGCTAGTATTACATTAACATTACTGTGCAAACTTATATTATTAATACAGGCACTGAATTCGCATTAACGCCGATGCGCTGTATGATCGAAGGCTGTAAGCCGTAAAAAGTGTTTTATTTCTAAACTAGCTTTTGTCGCTCGCGTTTTCCCGGGATAAAAAGTAGCCTATGTGTTTTAGTTCAGTAGAACAACATTTTTAGTTTTCTGGCTACATCAATTAAAAAAAGCAAAATCTCCTTCAAAAACCTGAAAACAAAAACAAAAACGGCTTCAGCGGGTCTTTTAGAATGAAAAAAAAACCGGCCAAGTGCGAGTCGGACTCGCGCATGAAGGGTTCCGTACCAAAAACGGCAAAAAAACCACGTTTGTTGTATGGGAGCCCCCCTTAAATATTTTTTTTTTCTGTTTTTAGTATCTGTTGTTATAGCGGCAACAGAAATACATCATCTATGAAAATTTCAACTGTCTAGCTATCACGGTTCATGAGATACAGCCTGGTGACAGACAGACAGACAGCGGAGTTTTAGTAATAGAACCCTATTTTTTTATCCTTTGGGTACGGAACCCTAAAAAAGTGTTCCTTCTTCATCCGATTTCAATAGACATTTTTCAAATTACTTATAGTTAGGTACTTTGTACATTGAGTTAGATTTTCTGCCGCTCCGAAAAAAAAATCATGTGCTAAGTAGGTATTTAAAAATACTTCCTATCAATCTTATGTACCACATCTGTTGTTATTTTCATTCATTACCTACTTATTGACTGTCACCGAGTTGTTGTGTGTGTGTATGACTCACACACTGACTCCACGTGGATAGTGTTTACTCCGTGCTGTGGTCAAATCACCTACTACGTTGTTTCATATTCCCGCCGCATGCATGTCACGATGTCATGGTCGTGGTTACTTAGTAGGTATGCATTTTAATTACTGCATACTTTATTAGAAAATATTACTTGATATTCGGCTAAAATAAATAAAAAATAAAAACAATTTTAGGTAGGTTAATTATTACTGATAAGTAATAATATTATTACTGAAAAATACAATAGTAAAGTCTGATGTTTTTGCCAAATTGGTCTCCGACCTTAGCTAATTGCCACATGATAACCAGTGTATGAGGCTGAATTTCAGGTGGAGCCAAATGACCGACCCTTACTTTGCAACAGGGATTGAGATACCGTTAAAAAAAATAACGATATAAAAAAAATGTTAAAAATACCGTTAAAACATTTTATCGGTAAATTTACCGGTAAAAATAACGTTAAAAATATTTTACCGGTAAAGTTAACGTTAAATATAGCGTTAAATTTAGTACCGGTAAAGTTATCGGTAAAAAATTAACGTTATTAATTGGAATAACGTTAATTTTAAAGTAACGGTAAAAAAAAGGAAGAAATAATGTTAAAATTAACGTTATTTCTCAAATTAATGTTAAAATTTCGTTTTAATTTTAAATTTTAAAGAAACGGTAAAAAAAAGGATGAAATAATTTTAAAATTAACGTTATTTCTCAAATTAACGTTAAAATTTACGTTATTCCAATTAATAACGTTAATTTTTTACCGATAATTTTACCGGTACTAAATTTAACGCTATATTTAACGTTAATTTTACCGGTATAATATTTTTAACGTTATTTTTACCGGTAAATTTACCGATAAAATGTCTTAACGGTATTTTTAAATTTTTTTTATATCGTTATTTTTTTAACGTTAAATCTAACGTTATTTCTCAAATTAACGTTAAAATTAACGTTATTTATTGACATAACGTTAATGTTAAAGTTAACGGTAAAAAAGTAAGAAATAAAGTTATATTCAAAAATATTGTTAACTTTCCCTGCTTTGCAATCGCTGGGCCAGGCGCTGAACCACTGCGCCATCGAGCTCTCGAATATTGATATTATTCTGTCAAAAAGTTGTTCTAACACAAACAAGACCAGTATTCGTCCTTGACCTGAGCCAACATCGAAGGTATGTACCTAATTACTGTTAAGGAGTAGGTATCTGATGATCGGTGTTATGTAACAATGGATAACGTTGTGCAATAGATACCAAAATGGTTCATAGTAAAAGGGATTTAAAATAAAACATTTTGAATAATTAGAAATTCTTGATTTATTGCATCAATGCATAATGATTTCGATATTTAAGTAATAACTCTACAACATACAATCTCAACATTATGGAAAAGTAGTTTAAGTACTAAATTATACAGTTTTGAAAATAATACAACTATGCCTGACCTTAAACGGCGTTAGGTACTCTCTAGCGTATCACAACATAAAATAATATTTTCCTTGTATTATGCCTTTATTCAACAATATTGTAGCTTCCATTCAATGAATGAATAAATTAATGAATGATTTATTCGGCGACATGATTAATATTGAGCTTAAATGTAGATACATTAAAATAAATGAGAAATATTTGCACGTCGACAATATCGACAAGCCATGCTGTACTATTATTAATTTGTTACCTGTATTTTACCATGTCTTGGCAAATAAATAAATTATTATTATTATTATTTTTATAAATATAAAAGAAATGGCACCGAAAGGGCATTTACTCAGCATAACGTAACAGCATTTAAGAACGCCACGACGCTGGTCTTCCGCAAATGCCAAAATTAATGAGAGAAACACTGCTACACATAGACTGCTCTTTTTTTAGTAATTAGTTATATTTTGTGTGAGTAAATATAAAAGAATATAAGTGGTTAATTGAAATAATATACTTCAGAAAACGTTAGGCTCCTCCACCTCATATGTTATTATTGATCTATGCTTCGCCTCAACATAATAGACAAAACATAGCGATTTAACCTAATTAAAGTTTTAAGCTACGCGTTAAGACGCCGGTGGAACCGTAGCATTACGCAGATGTGGCCAAGACTTAACGGCGTTAATTTACAAACGATAGTACTTAATGTCCGTACTTGGACATTAACATTAACGTTAACAATAACGCAGGTGGAGCCGTAGCATAAGAAAAGCAAAAATACGAAGTTAGCCAATGCCTATTGTATATCTTGAAGTACTGTAGGTATATAATGTTTACTAACTTTACTGATGTTTTTAATGGTATTTTATTTCTCCGTAGCTTAAGATTTCGTAGCTCCGTAGCAATGTGTTCTGTTATCAAGTTTTTAATGTAAGTATAGTTTGTTGGTAGCGTTTAAAGTTTTAAACATCAATAACGTTCACGTTGAATTTTAATGAACGAAATTTATAAATCAGTTTTCAATACACTTGCTCGTAAAGTGAGCCCTAATACATCGCATTTAGGGCCATAAACCGAGCTATAACAAACGCGTGCAATAATATATAAAACACTATTGCGTTATAGAATTATCCCTACATAGTTAAATTAGTACCTTACTGCAAGTTATATGCAAGTAAACAGAGTATTTCCAATTTAACCGGGTAATACAGTTATTTTTTTTAGTAACAACAAAGAAGTTTAATGCCGCTGAAAATTCATATTAATTTTTGAAATAAATAATTGTGTAAGTCCTTAATTAAGTCAAACAAATATTTATTATTATAAAATTATTCATAATTCACAATATTTTTTTAAAAATATTAAAATATTTGCATTTTATCACTTAAAATTACAACTTTGAAGTAGGCTGTATATGCTCACTCATCCCTTTGTTCGCAAAAATATTCTTGCATTGGGCGTGTGAAAAAAACAAAAAAAAAAAACCTACGTGCCTTTTCCCATAATTGTCATATTGGAGTTTTTGGCGGGATTTTGTCGAGTTCAGTTCGGTGACTATTTTAATTATTCGCAAATTGATTAATGAAGTGGATATTGTGTCTTAAAATTGGTGCAGTTTTGTGGTACAAGTGTCTACGCAACTGAACAATATGTGGGATAATGGAAATAGGCGCGATCTTGGTTGTGTGAAGCTGAGACTTTTATTGTAGTGGTCGCTACCTCGGCAAAACTTACCGAGTAAACTGTCTTGATATACTTGCTGCCAAATGCTCCAAGCAGCATTGGAATGTGATGCACCCGCATTTTAATGTAAACTGAAACAGTCTACTAGAAATACTGAACTATTCAAAACATGACACTGGCAAAAATTACTTCCAAGAGGAAAGTAGATTGCCATAACAAAAATAATAAGAAGAAGAAGAATTGTCATATTTGTTGCTGTGTGTTAAATTACTTTGTATTTTCCTCGCAAATGTGTTGAAAAACGTCATATGAAACTTGTGAGCTTACAGCCTCGTATGCAATAAGCAACCTAAGCTAACTTGTCTCATAATGTACTATTATTTAATTAAAGTACCTCATGATTTATAAGACATGTGCTATCAAAGGCAAGTCGAGTTACTGTCATGGTTGTTATTTATGGCAAGGTCAGACTCCAATCCACTTAACTAAACCCCAGGAGAAATTTTCATGACATATTAAACTAATAACGAGATACTCTTGACCTTTAGATGCCGGACGAAACAGCAGCACTAATATATTATACGTTAGGCTAAAAGACCGAAATCGCTTATTGAGTGAAAAAAACCTCTCACGACGCGTTGTGGTCACGACCAAAATGCCACAACGCGAAATTCGTGTTACATTAATTAAAAAAAACCGGCCAAATGCGAGTCGGACTCGCGCACGAAGGGTTCCGTACCAAAAAACGGCAAAAAAAACACGTTTGTTGTATGGAAGCCCCCTTCAAATATTTATTTTATTCTGTTTTTAGTATTTGTTGTTATAGCTGCAACAGAAATACATCATCTGTGAAAATTTGAACTGTCTAGCTATCACGGTTCATGAGATACAGCCTGGTGACAGACAGACAGACAGACAGACGGACAGCGGAGTCTTAGTAATAGGGTCCCGTTTTTACCTTTTGGGTACGGAACCCTAAAAAAACGCCCATGACGCGTTGTGGTAATCACAGAATGACCACGAAGCGAAATTTGCGTGATGCTCATCATGTCACCAAACGACCACAACGCGTTGTGGCAATGAAGAAAAGCCATGACGCGTTCCAAGCACCAGTTGGTGCAACCATAACATTATGGACAGGTGATTGTTTCAACAATTGTTCAACAATTCAGAGCCTTATTATGTTAATTCGTAAAAAAAACAATTGCCTAAAAATTGCATGTCATCATAATATTAGAGAAGCATTTGAAAATTTGCAAGTTTTACTCAAGCCATTACTTACTCGTCTATACGAGGGTTATATGCTTGTTAAATAGCACGAATATGTTGTAAGTTTGTAACCGAATGGGATAAGGAATAAGATATTTGGGTACTTTTACGTACACCGAAACTCCAGATTGCGATTATTCAACGAGGGCGAATGTACTTACATAAGCGAGATTTCGCTCATTTTAGTCGTCAGCCCGACCGAACCCCATAATATATATGCTTCCAAATTCCAGTAAGTATACACCTAGGGTTATATCATATTAGACTATAAAGTTTTGTTTACATAAAATAAAATCATTCGGTCGGGAGTCAAGTTTTTCAGCTTACTGTAGCGTAGGTACTATTGTCATGAATTTCGTGCAAAATCATGGTAGGTAATTAGGTACTCAAATAAAAAAATAATATCTTTACCTACACTACGTAATGTTAGAATTCTAGTAAAATCATAATGCATTTATGAATCATTAATTATGAATGTTTGACTTTGTAAAGTAGATAAGATTATTTTTTAAGAAATTATAAATTCAAGTCAAAATATTGGCAAAATCTGATATGTATTCATGGTCAAAGCACATGAGTAAGAAAACGTAATTACTCATGTGGTCAAAGTTATGTCATGTTATGGTTTTATTTAATGACAAATCCCAGTTATGGTTGGTTAGGTACTTGTCAAATCATCATAGATAATTCCAATGACTCTACCAATTTTGAGAATCATAAAGATAATTTGCCTTATGATAATGAACAATAAAATAATCTCTGGGAAAATTTGATTACACGATTATAATGTTATTGAACATAGGTAGATGTAGATGGAGGAGCTCGGTGGCGCAGTGGTATAGCGCCTGACCCAGCGATTGCGCAGGTTAAGCAACTTTCGCAAGGGCGGTCATAGGATGGGTGACCAAATTTTTTTATCTTGAGCTCCCCCGTGCTGCGGAAGGCACGTTAAGTCCCGGTAAACACTATTGGTCCCGGCTGCATTTGTAGTCGTTAACACCCACCAATCCGCATTGGGCCCGCGTTGTGGGTTATGGCCCGTCCTCCTTATCGGGTGGATAAGGAAGAATTAAGGAAGGCCTGTGCCCCAGTGGGGACATCAAAATGGCTGATGATGATGAGATGTAGATTGTTTTCATTTTGACACTGATTTTTATGAACGAGCGGTTAATCACTGAGCGAATAATTACTTACTTAAGTAGGATATTATTTTTAATTCTGTTCCTTAAAGGGTACTTAAAGGTCAGTCTTATAGGCAAATTGTTCTGGGATTGTCATAAGTTTATATCGACACCCGATTAGAATAACATTGTAACTTATTTTTTACAAGTTTACAGGACGGTCATTTAAAATATTTTTCAACCCATTTTTGAAGATTTATCGTATAATGCCAATAAAAACTGTCTAATTGTGAGTTGATTATTACTAAAGTCGGTATGCTTTTTTCGTTATATATGTTCAATTTCAGCAAGAAAGACCATTCCGTCACAAAAAATCAGTCGAATGCTTAGAACTCTGTAATCTCGTCTAGTATTTAAACTACTGTAAATAACTGTATCTAAGAAAGCGGTTATCTGTAAATCTATCTATCATATTTTCAGTTCAAAAGACGCATGGCAAAATTGAAATATAGCAGATTTCTAGTGAAAACTGAATTCTGATTAGGGCTTGCAATTCGAATATTCGAATTATTCGAATATTCGCCTTATTTTGCTATTCGAATACTCAAGTCGGTGATATTCGAATATTCGAATATTTTCCACTTTTTTGGATTTATGCAAAAGTCATTCATTAAATACCCGAATAGCTTTTATGAGCATAGAATGAAGTCATTAACGTTCAATTTCTCGTTTATTTATGTGTTTACCTATGTTGTTTGTTTTTCCACAAATTGTAAACGATTTTAATCTAGCTTCCCAATGAATCAAAGACTTAAAACTTAAAACATAGGTAAGAACAGGAAACAATGACATCTTATAGTGTCATTGAGCTGATCTGATGATGGAACCAAAGGGCCTCAGGAAATTTGTAATAAAACTATACAAAACCATTGAGTTTGTGCTCGTTTGATTCGTCTTGACAAGTACAAATGTGTGATTGTCTCAAATACCTAAATATTTTTTATTTCTTTTGTTCATTTTATTCCTTTTTGTTTTGGCTTGTCAGTGATCAGCGTGTCTTGCGACACGTAGGCCTTTTTCAGCTGTTTCCATTCTGTTCTATCTCTTGCTTTTCGCGATCAAAGGTTCCTCCAGTTTTCATAATATCATCGGCCCATCTTTTGGTTTGTCTTCCTCTTTTCCTTTTTCTGTCCCATGGTTGCCAGTCTGTAATTATTGTGGTACATTTTCCCTTGCTTTCTATTGCTATTTAACTCGTCCATTGCCATTTTAACAGTCATATTTTCCTTATTATGTCTTCTACTTTCGTTTTTTTCTTCTTATTTCCTCTGATTTTTGACGGTCTTTCAGCGTTACACCTATTAAGCTTCTTTTCATTTTCTTTGGCATATTCTCAGCTTAAAATAATGCTTTTGAGTCAGGGCCTACGTTTGACACTGTAATAAAATCATAAAAATTCATCGAGTTTTGGCTTGTTTGATTCGTCTTGACTAGTACTTTGTTGGGAAATATTGTCCAGGGTCTGATCATGGATCCGGAAGAAAACTACAGGAACTCTGTAATAAAACCATACAAATCAATCGAGTTTGGGCTCGTTTGATTCGTCTTGGCAATAACTCAGTTTAAAAATAGTGTCCATGGTATAATGATGGAGCCGGAAGAAAATCACGGGAACTCTATAATAAAACAATACAAATCCATTGAATTTGGCTCGCTTGATTTGTCTCGACAAGTATTCTGTTGGAAAAATAAATAGTGTCCAGGGTCTGATTATGAAGCCGGAAGAAAACCACAAAACTATGTAATAAAACCATGCAACTCCATTTAATTTGGGCTCGTTTGATTCGTCTTGACTAGTACCCTGTCGGGAAATAGTGTCCAGAGTCTGATGATGGAGCCGGATGAAAACCACAGGAACTCTGTAATGAAACCATACAAATCCATTGAGTTTGAGCTTGTTTGATTCGTCTTGGCAATCTATCTGTTGAGAAATAGTATCCAAGATCTGATGATGGAGCCGAAAAAAAATCACAGGAACTCTGTAATAAAACCATACATATCCATCGAGGGCTCGTTTGATTCGTCTCGACAAGTTCTCTGTTGGGGAAATAGTGTCCAGGGTCTGATAATGAAGCCGGAAGTAAACCATAAAAACTATGTAATAAAACCATGCAACTCCATTTAGTTTGGGCTCGTTTGATTCGTCTTGACTAGTTCTCTATTGGGAAATAGTGTCCAGAGTCTGATGAGGGAGCTGGAAGAAAACCACAGAAACTCTGTATTGAAACAATACAAATCCATCGAGTTTGGGCCCGTTTGATTCGTCTTGCCAATAACTCTGTTGAGAAATAGTGTCCAAGGACTGATGATGGAGCCGGTAGAAAATCACAGGAACTCTGTAATAAAATTATACATATCTATCGAGGGCTCGTTTGATTCGTATTGACAAGTATTCTGTTGGGAAAATAGTGTCCAGTGTCTGATAATGAAGCCGGAAGAAAACCACAAAAACTATTTAATAAAACCATACAAATTTAATAATTACGAGCATCTGTTTTATTTTTACAGAATTATTCGAATAATATTCGAATATATTCGAATACCTCCTTAAAAATTTTCGAATATTCGAATATTGGATTTCATCGAATATTTGCAAGCCCTAATTCTGATGTAATAACCCCGCGTGGGGTAATTACGTCAAAGTACATTGGACACGCCATCTGTGAAGTGATTTTCATCAGAATCAGAAATAGATAATACTGAAAACTGTAATAATGAGAATCTGCACTTTATGGAGCGTTACTATGGTTCAGTTTCGAGAAAAAATACTTAAAGTTTTCGGGGGGCTCTTTCGTCAATTTTTCATATATTTTAAGGGTGGGGTTATAATAATCGATAAACGAACCAGAGACTTAAGGACCTCCCGACCCTCGACTAGCGCCGCCACTCAAGAAAAAATCATTACAACGAAATAACTATGTTCAATAAAATTCTGAAAAATATAAAAACTAGCATTAGTTATAAACTATTTTCGTATGCGTTTCCACATTCAAAAATGGTGGCTTTGGAATTATGCATATCAATCAAACAGATTACACAATAACAGCGCTACCAAGTATACGTCACATATAATAATGAAAATAAAATTAAAATTATATGAAAATTATATGATATTTTTTATTTTTTAAAAATAAATTCTCTATCTGTACATAGATGTCACGTGATTTCGAGTCCAATTAAAGGCTAAAAAGCCATTTAACAGAATAGCTCCGCTGACGGAGCGGCCCCGCTCTACCTTAAGTACAATAGAACCATGTTCTTAGACAGTTACAATGCATATTTTTTTACTTTGTGATATAAAACAATTGTATGAACAAGTTACAATGTTATCGATTCAAGATATCAATATTGATTTAACATCGTAAGTATCGCTTGCAAACTTGCAATGCATTTCTATAACAGAAATTGCACATTTCGACGGTAGCAAAGTAAATAAAGTCATCTACAAATGTAACAAATTCTTTTAACATTGAAAATGTTTTTTTTGAGGCATCTGTATAGGCCCGATTTTCAGCCAAAGTGAGATATCACCCTGGTGTCGTAGATATTAGAGCTACGTAAATGATTGAGATATCAAATGACGCGTCTAATCAAGGACTATAAACTGAAAAAAAATATTCAAAAATCTCAAAATCTTTTTTTTGAACATCGCAAAAATGTGAAAAATTTGGTCGATTTTCGACCGGTTTCGGCGAGAAAAAAATCATATCTCGTAAACGAAACGCGATATCGGGTCGATTTTAAAAACACCTCGAGATATGACATTGGTCTACTTTAATAAAAATATTTGAGGTAAATAACATAAAAGGATAATTCTGTAGCTTAACCTTTATGAAGTAAAGTTTGCGCGGAGCGTGTGAGTGAGCGCTGAGCGCAGTAGTGTACATTGTACGTACGTACCTAGTCGTATCAACGCTAATGGTCTGAAAGACAAATGGTTGTTTATAGTTATATTTTGAGTTGTAAATATAATAAAATGTTATTTTCTTATTATAAAAAAATCGGATAGGTACCTAATGAAAGTGTTTTTAAAAGCAAAACGAAAATATATGTTTAATTTATTGATACTTATGTAAAAATTTTTAATCAAGTAAAACTAGATTAAATGAGATTATGTTTGTATTAAATTTTGTTAATGTGACTTTTTAATAAATATTTATTTATGACTTTTTAATGATTAGGTGTCAAATCTAACGTAAAACAACTAAGTTAAATAAACACCATTAGTATTACCCATACGAAGAACAAGATATCATTTATTTATTAACCCTATTATACTTATGCAAAAGGCCGGGCTTTGCCTTGCTGTGCAGTTGCACGTGAGCATCGAAAAAACTATTTCGGCGCATCTGTTTCTATTGTTTTGGCTATATTTCCTCACCATTGCCTGCACCGCACCGTGGGATTTCGTGATACCCGACACTTTTAACATTGAAAATGTTATTTTTGGGGCATCTGTATAGGCCCGATTTTCAGCCAAAGTGAGATATCACCCTGGTGTCGTAGATATTAGAGCTACGTAAATGATTGAGATATCAAATGACGTGTCTAATCAAGGGCTATAAACTGACAAAAAAAATGTTTCAAAAATCTCAAAATCTTTTTTTAAAAATTGCAAAAATGTGAAAATTTTTATCGATTTTCGACCGGTTTCGGCGAGAAAAAAATCATATCTCGTAAACGGAACGCGATATCGGGTCGATTTTAAAAACACCTCGAGATATGACATTGGTCTACTTTAAAAAAAATATTTAAGGTAAATAACATAAAAGGATAATTCTGTAGCTTAACCTTTATGAAGTAAAGTTTGCGCGGAGCGTGTGAGTGAGCGCTGAGCGCAGTAGTGTACATACGTACGTACCTAGTCGTATCAACGCTAATGGTCTGAAAGACAAATGTTTGTTTATAGTTATATTTTGAGTTGTGAATGTAATAATGTTATTTTCTTATTATAAAAAAATCGGATAGGTACCTAATGAAAGTGTTTTTAAAAGCAAAACAAAAATATGTTTTTAATTTATTGATACTTATGTAAAATTCTTTAATCAAGTAAAATTAGATTAAATGAGATTATGTTTGTATTAAATTTTGTTAATGTGATTTTTTAATAACTATTTATTTATCACTTATTAATGGTTAGGTTTCAAATCTAACGTAAAACAACTAGGTTAAATAAACACCATTAGTATTACCCATATGAAGAACAAGATATCATTTATTTATTAACCCTATTATACTTATGCAAAAGGCCGGGCTTTGCCTTGCAGTTGCACGTGAGCATCGAAAAAACTATTTCGGCGCATCTGTTTCTATTGTTTTTGCCTGCACCGCACCGTGGGATTTCATGATACCCGACACTTTTTTGTATAGGCAAACGAATAAACGAATCTTGAGCGAAGGTTGAGTAGAAGAGAGTTTGTAGTTTCCATACTTAGTAGTAGATACAGAAAAGCATTTGCACTAATTGGTTACAATTTTTAAGATAAATTACACTCAAAACGTGTAAAAAGTTAAATAAATAGGTACCTATGTTAAAGATGTTGCTGTATATTCGTGGGTTGCTGTTATTTCAATTTTGAGATTTAAAATTACTCGATCGGGCATGTCTCATGTTTTTCTTAGTACGCTACGATTCCCAATGATTTTTACAACGGTCTTTAAATGAGAATGTGAAGATGATGCCTACATAAACATAGTTTGTTATCGCACATATTCAAATGATGATGAAATCAGCGCGCGACTGCATTTGATTTTGATTAGAATTTTTTATTAGGTATTTTTTTGTAGAAATTCTTAGATGTTTTTAGTTATAGTACTTACATAGGTATATTTAATAATAATAAAAAAAAATGTTTTAGTTAATTCATTAAATTCTATTTCAATGACCAGAAGGTCGTGAAAGGCACGAGATCTGTGAATTTTTATTCTGTTTTTGTAACGAGAATTATCTATTCTATAATTGAGTAAAATAAAAAAATATTTTCTCTTATAAACATGATTTCATTAACGTATAAAAAGTCAACTAGTTACATTAACATTTTAAAATCCAACCATGTAAAAACGGACAACTGAACTTGTCATTGTTGACGGTGGGACGGAACGCAATTGTTTTTATGGAAGAAAGTGACATACGAACTAGCCTACGAACTAGCCTACGAACTAGCCTACGAACTCGCGGGGCGCGGTGAGGTACAGTCCCAGGCTTGTATCTTGAAATTATTTCAACGGAGTAGGGATAAGTTCGCGCATGTGCTCTTGCGAGCGACCAATAGCGCGCGCCCCTCTCCCGCCGCCCGCGCCCCTCACCGCTACGCATGCCCAAAATACGCGTTCCGCGCAATCCCCACCCGATTTCAAGATATATGCCTCGTACTGTAATTGATTGCGGGGCGGAGCGGAGAGTTTCCTTTCTGTACGGTAGTACTTACATCTATTCTGTGGCATTGTTGCAGTGCAGCGATGCGCGGGCGCACGCCGCGCTGGCGGTGGCTGGTGGCGGGGGGCGGGGCGCTGCTCGCCGTGGCCGCGCTCGGCGCCGCGCTCGCCTGGAGTCTCATATTCGACTCCGTGCTCGCTTCTGTGAGTATTAAATTTTTACTTAGAATAATAACACCTAGAAGCCGTGTCCTCGTGTGCAACGTAAGGACTAATACTATGCCAAAATGGCTTAGATTTCAGATTTATATCCTTCATACGTTACCTAATCGTAACTAAAATCCAATTATTTAGTAACTGATCTCCTAAATGTAGGAAAATTGTTGAGAACTGTTTTGTACTTATATATTTGGTATGATTAGGTAATAATGGAGAATAAAAATCTGGAAACGGAGCCATTTTGGCTGTTTTAGTTGCTTCACTTTTGACAGTGCACTTTGTAAAGAACTATCGTTCTAGGTGTTATTATTCTAAGATTTTTTATAAAAAATATTTGACATCGATTTTATTGTAGGAACATCTCTTAGAATTTGGAAATTATGTAGGTAAAATTGACATAATCTGATCTCTACGTAGCATGATCACTTGATGGAAATCGGAGACAACGACGGTACATACCACAAACATCCAGATTGGAAGAAATTTATATAGAAACTAATATTTTCAGTCTTCAAGTTTTCCTTAAAATCACCTCATATTACAATACCATAGGCAGGATGTGTCGCCAATACAATGAGATTCTTGTGACTAACAGAGACATTGACATCTTCCACTCAACATCCGTACAAAATTACCTACACTACTCCAGCGCATGAATTTATGAATTAATAAATTGTTAGTCTTTAGTTTATTTTATTTAATTAATTTAATGATTTATTTATTCCTTTCCATTTTTGAAGGGAAAACTTCTTTAGCGGCGTTGTACACTTTTTTGTAATTGGAAAAATTTTTAAACTCGCGTCAGTCAGGGTCACGTGACCCTGATCGAAAATTCGTAAGACGGATGTAGCGTAGACAGCCGGCGGCGGAAGTATCCCCCTCTCTTTCTACGGCGCGGCGAAAATGGCGGCGCGTCATTTTGGCGTTCGGCGGGTTGATTTTTCTGAGATAAACTTTTAATGTAATATAAATTGTCATGTTTGTGTACGATAGCGCAATAAATAAATATTGTATTCTACCTCATAAATGATAGATAAGATAGATACTTTTAAACTGATAATTAAAGCAATTCGTGCAAAATTATTCCTAAAATATCAAATATGCATAACGTTAATATTCAAGTTTTCACTTCTGCCGGCACTCCCGGAGTGCAATTCGATATTTTTTTAATTCAATACAATTTAAATCCTCTATAATTAATTATTAACTTTGTTTAAATATCTCTAGCAAAACATATTTGTTTCTTTTATACAAGGTGTATTTGTTCACACTCTACAAATTTTAAGGATGTGTTCACTGTTCAGTCCATGAAACTGAACATTTTCTCTAAGAAACATAGGGTCAAATATGTAAAAAAAATACTTTTCATAGAAATCAAAGAGATCACGTGATCAGTTTAGTATGGGGTGACCAAAATTTTTTGGCGTATTTCGACACATGTTTTATGGAGAAAGTTGTTCAGTTTCATGGACTGAAAACATCCTTAAAACTTTGAGAGTGGTTACAAATACACCTTGTATAATAAAATAAGCTTTTAGGCATACCTACATAATTTTGGGTTATAATCTGTCCGTTTTGAATGTTTGTATAAATTGTGTATTTTAATGATTGTCTGTCTTGTGTGCTAGATAAATACAGATACAAATAGATATAACGCCACCTTGAAAACCGGTGCGCTATAGTATACACGTCCGCGGATAACGATTTGAGTTTTCTAGACTAAAATAAGTCTAGACCTGACCCTAGTCTAGTAGTAATCATTCACTCTAAAAAATGAAGGGCAACTAAGAGCAATTTTCTCTTAGTAGATCTTGAATTGAATGAAACAATTATGATAATATTTAATTGAATCAAAGCTGAATAGTTAAATCAACATGTTAGCCTGTGATTGAACTAAACACGTAGTGTGTTTATTAATTCTAAGAAGCTTATACTTTCAACTATTATTGACTTTTCTTGCGTGATTCGATCATTTTTATTAGTTATCGTAAACAAATAAATAGTAGAATCAATTAATAATAAAGTATCAATATAATTAAGTAAATAATGAATTTGACAATTCTCATTATTAGATGAATAACTTCGTCATCATTGATTTAACTAAGACCTATTGCTAAATCAACTAAAACTGTAATCTTTAAAACAACAAATAAAAATATTCAAACCAATAATGTCAAGTAATCATTTTTATCATTTAACATTGTTGAATTAACAATGAATTAAATGGTAAATTCTACTAAGATTATGTTGTTTAAATATTTAAGATAACTTAGTTGGAATAAACACTTACAATAGTTTTCATAAACAAATAGGTAGATAATGTTGAAACAATTATTAATAAAGAATCAAAATCTAAATAGACAAAAAGCTTTTCTTATTGTTTATTTATTTGGGGTAATGCAGCGGAGCTGCTCGGCATGGTTTGTGGCATAGTAGTGGCATGCATGCCATCCTGATTGCGCAGCGCGCTAATACGCATGCGCCCCGAAAGATGTCACTGTGCTGTTTACATTATTTTCTAGACGGCAGTGTTAACATTTTTTCCGATTTCATGACCTTCTTTAGATTACTTTGGTTCGACATCGCTTCTCGGCCTTTTGGCTAAGACCAAAGTGTAGTATCTGTACTTTTCAGCTTAATATCTAAAAGTTCCCTCACTGAGGGACCAGTATATTAAACTGATTTTTATAACTCGACGGGATGTTCGGGATGTTCGCTCTTAGTTGAACTCACTAGGTGAATTAGTTCTAACAAACATCTTTCTTGTTAATATGGACCAATCTCTTAGTTGAACTCACTAGGTGAATTAGTTCTAACAAACATCTTTCTTGTTAATATTGACCAAACTCTTAGTTGAACTCACTAGGTGACTTAGTTCTAATAGTCATCTTTCTTGTCAATATTGATGACCAAGCTCTTAGTTGAACTCACTAGTTGAATTAGTTCTAACAGTTATCTCGCATGTTAATATTGACCAAGCTCATAGTTGAATGTACTATGTGAATTTGTGAGTACAACCATTTTTCGTATTAATATTGAATAAAATCTTAATTGCTTTAGCTAAGTAACAATAGTAAGACCAAATTGTATCATCTTATTTGAAGCATCTAACGTGTTGTTAGGCTCGTATGGAATCAAGATGCTTGATCGCAACTATCACAATGTTGTTAGGAGCAACCAAATTTTTTTTAGAGTGTTGGATGATCCTTTTCATATGTGTGTGTGCCCCAGCAGTGGGAATTTTAAAATGGGTCATACGAGACTAGTGATAGCTTAAAAAGAAATGATAACGTTGTGTGAATTCACGAAAGGAGAGTATTACTTATAGAAAATAAAATTTTTAAAAATCCCCGGCACAAAAAAAGCTAACTCTTAAAAAGTTCAAAATAATATCATTAAGTCCTTTAAATCTCTGAAAAAAATGGACGTCCGTCGTGGGCCGTAAGGTATCGCAGACATGTGACCCATGACGTCTATTTTTTTCATGACTTGCATGCAGTCAAATTCTTGTCCACGATTCTCGCTAGTCTAATTTTATCGGTTTACTGTCAACTTCGAATATCCATATAGAATGTTGCTATCTTTCTGATTCCAAAACAGTTAGAGCAACGCAGCCCTCCGTAGGTGCCGGACGGAAGTCGCGTTACTCAAAGCCAAAACAATAATATTTTATCTTCTGTAGCAATATCATACAAAGCATTTGAACGATCATGTTTGCACAACACGGTTCAACATATTTATTCAATATATTTAGCAATATATTTTAGGGTTCCGTAGCTTAATGGCAAGAAACGGAACCCTTATAGATTCGTCATGACTGTCTGTCCGTCTGTCTCTCCGCCGGAAATGAAATGAAATAAAATGAAAATGAAGTGAAACATCCTTTATTCAAATAAACTTATAGTTGGTATGATGACGATGATGAAATGAACTTAGAAATAAAGCGCTTTTGAATTGTCTATATTTTCCTACTGGGTGGTAGGTAATCGAATGGGTATTCGAGACTTTTTTTGTCCGTTTGTCACACTCAGCCACTAACATTATTTCGAAACTATTAAGTTGCATAAAGGTCACAGACCATACAACAAGTTAAAAGGTTGATGAACTGTCAATAGTACTTATTTTCACAGGGACAAGAGGGTAGCGGGTATAGACCCTTTCTCTGCGACACAAAATATCAAATATTCAACCAACTTTTTTGTTTGTTAGCGGTGCCCTATAAGGCTTCTTCAATTTGTCTTAAAAAGTGGCCCCGTCAAGACTCAATAAAAAATATATTTCGGCGACTACTTCACGTGGTCAATGCGAAATTAAATTAGGGCTCACGTGACTCAAGAAGCCCTATAAGTCTAATAGCATAACCAAGTCGTGCGGTACAACTGCTCATATACTTTAAAACGGTTATTCCACGTGATTGAGGCTTATCAATTAGGTTAACCCTGTAGGGTTATCAATGAGGGCTTTTCAAAGTGACATTTAAAAAATAAAAATAAAAAAAATAACTATTTGCCTCATTAGATGGCGTTGATGGAAAGAGAAGTGTCAAAATTGGCTTTTAAAAATAAACGGCCTGTACCAAAGAGGCAAGTAAGCGCTCGCTGGCTGACATCTGCCCAAAGAGAAACATTTTAGGGTCACATCTGCCTGCCTACATGAGTACTCTTCGAAGCTTAGTAAAAAAAAATTACTTTGACACATACATTTTTATCAACTCCATCTATCGACCCTACAGTTTTTTGTGATTTTGAACAGCTCTCATTACCATATCGAAATTTGAAAAGTTCAAAGCTATCGTATTTCAATAGCCTATCGTATTTTTTTTTATATAAATTAAAAGATTGAACTATTTTGGTCAACAATTTTTTAGGGTTCCGTACCCAAAGGGTAAAAACGGGACCCTATTACTAAGACTCTACTATCCGTCCTTCTGTCTGTTATCAGGTTGTATCTCATGAACCGTGATAGCTAGGCAGTTGAAATTTTCACAGATGATGTATTTCTGTTGTCGCTATAGCAACAAATACTAAAAACAGAATAAAATGAATATTTTAATTGGGCTACCATGCAACAAACGTGATTTTTAGGGTTCCGTACCCAAAGGGTAAAAACGGGACCCTATTACTAAGACTCCGCTGTCCGTCTGTCTGTCTGTCTGTCTATCTGTCTGTCTGTCTGTCTGTCTGTCTGTCTGTCTGTCTGTCTGTCTGTCACCAGGCTGTATCTCATGAACCGTGATGGCTAGAAAGTTGAAATTTTCACAGATGATGTATTTCTGTTGCCACTATAACAACAAATACTAAAAACAGAATAAAAGTAATATTTAAGGGGGGCTCTCATACAACAAACGTGATTTTTTTGCCGTTTTTTGCTCGATATTAATAACGACAACAGGTAGACAGTCGGAATTTTCACAGATGATGTATTTTTATTGCCGCTATAACAACAAATACTAAAAACAGAATAAAATTAATATTTAAGGGGGGCTGCCATACAAGAACGTATTTTTTTTACCGTTTTTTGGTACTTTTTACCCTTCGTGCGCGAGTCTGACTCGCACTTGGCCGGTTTTTTTTGTCTTTTTTTGTACGGAACCCTTCGTGCGTGAGTCCGACTCGCACTTAGCCGGTTTTTTAGATTATAAAATAAAAAAAAATATTTGAAAATTACTTTAAATGTTTGGTTTTCTCATTCTCAAAGTTTGGAAAAAGTCAAATAAGCTGGCATCCGCCCAAAGGTGTGCGAAGAATTTCGGTTGTATCGTCCGACTTGCACTTTTTTTTTGTTGTGAGATGAGATTATAAAATAAAAATATTTATTTGAAAATTACTTTAAATGTTTGGTTTTCTCATTCTTAGACAAAGTTTGGAAAAAGTCAAATAAGCTAGGATCCGCTCAAAAGGTGTGCGAAGAATTTCGGTTGTATGGTAACCCTAGCCCTATATTACCTTACATGATTACTACAAACTCTATTTTTAACGCCCATTTCCCATAATAGTGACGAACTTGACATAATTTTTATTGCCATGGGAACAACTTACGCTAAGCATAATGAGTATAATGAATGAGTGAGGCTTAAATATTGTTGAAGTATTTTACGCTTGGCCAGTTTGGAAAATGAAACCTTTTTGTGCTTTCCACAAGCGATAATACTCAAAATTAAGTACTTTTTTTTTTTATTTTATCTACACCCATGCTTTAAATCCTCTGTAAGGGGTTCTGAAACAGTTAGCTTACAGCCATCATTACAATATCCCGAGCGAGAACTGGTCCTGCAGCACCTACAAAAATAAAAGCTATTGACAAGCTACCACATGTAGAATTCAAAAGAAAGGTGTTAGCTCTGAAAATTAGACGGAACATAAAATAAAAGAAGATTCTCAAAGAAGTAGAAAAGTTTTACTTCTAAAGTGGTTTAGACTAAACAATTTTGTTTTCACCTCTCCAGCACGAAAAGGACGCTTTTGGCGCGTAAAAACTCGCAGCAAAATCGATTTTTGCTGCGAGCGTGAGGCAAAGTGCTTTTTTTATTTCTAATACTTACCAACTTTTAAAATAATAAAGAAAAAAGAAATAAAGTGACAAGGATGACACTTGTAAAATTGATATGTAAGAAAAGGATAGATAGAGTGCCTTATGGTGTCATACATGGATTAAAAAGTAAAAAAATAAATTGCACGGATATACCAAAAAGTTTTAAATGAGGATTGTTAAAAAAGAAGGTTGATAATTCGAAATAAAGAGTATGGACGAAATGAGGTCGCATGTGTGAAATAAATATAAAATAAGAAAAATAATGAAATTTATTAACAAATTAGTGTTTTATGACTATAAATAAATAAATAAGATAGGATATTGATAAATAAGAGAAAAACACAACTTAATGTTAAAACAAAACTACAGGAATCTACTTTATGAATAATATTTTTCAGCATTGGTTTTATTGATCGATCGAACTATTTTTGTGATATTACAAAAAATGAGTGCGTCCAATGATGAAGATAGTTGTTTAACTCCAAAAGAGTTGAGAGAACAAGTTTCTAATACTGAATTTAGCTTTTTACCAGGAAAGTCACGTGAAAATTTTCTCGCTGGTCGAGGTGAAAAGTTGTATGTTTTACACGAGACGAAAATTTTGTTCTGCCTCGTGCGTGCCTTTAAATCACTCACTGTGCTCAGTAGTCTATATTAGAATCACTCGCTACGCTCGTGATTCAATTCTAGACTACTTCGCTAGTTCGTGATTTAAAATCGGCACTCGCAGCACAAATTGATTTTGGTCACTTGTAGAACAAATAACTATTTTTCCACTTACGAAAATAAATGACGTTTAAGTAGGTTGTCCTTTCACTTATCTCTTTTTATCACATCAAATATCTTTAAACTGCTATAGAAAATTTGTTTTTTTTTGATATGGTGACTTTTGTAAGATATACGGATGGAATTGTCAATTGAGAATTAATAAATTATCTCTGAGTGTGTATTATTATTTTTATAATATTTTCATAAACAAACAATGCAACTTTTTTTTTTAAGTTTGGACGTAGCATTACTTATCAAATCTATGCACGTATTTACTTAAGTATATTATAAATGCGAAAGTCCGTTTGTTTGTTTGTTTGTTGCACTACTCAACCGATCATCATGAAATTTTGCATACACGTTGTCAGGGGTACAAAGAAGGACATAAGGTACCTTTCATTCCGGATAACATAAAATGATCATAAATAAATTAATATTTCCGCGAACCTAAGGCCGTAGAATTGATAATTTGTCAATTTTTAACGTTGTTGACATTTGAAGACTTTTTTTAAATGTGTGGTGATTAAGGAATAATCTCCATTCCGTACATTTGCGAGGACGAAATGTTTTTTTTTTACGAAACCAAAAATTCTGAATATTTTTTTTATTAATTAAGGGAGCTTACCTATAAAAAAATCTGTCAATTGGATTTTGCAGACATTCCCCAAAACAAATAATAATGCTTAGGTAAGTACTCATCATTGTTATAACATTTTTAACTATGTTGTTATATTGTTATTGTGTATGATGAAATAAATGTCTTTTTTTATTTTATTATTATTTAATTGTATACTAAAAAGGTAACTTATTGATGATGTCGTATGATGTTCGTAAAGGATAACTTAGACCTGGTTTACATTAGTCAAGTAGACGACCGAGTCAAGTAGCGAGTAGAAATACATTGCTTGGCATGTTCGTCGATTATAAAAGAACGTCAAACACACCACGTAATGAACTTCTACTCTCCTAAAGCACTCTACTAAAGACTAAGATAATGTAAACCAGCCTTTATATCTGTTTTTATTGTAATACTATAAAGATAATTATTTATGGTCCGTTGGCCCGAATATTTATGTAATCGAGGTGGGCCTTTGATTGCAACTTTGTAAAAGAACACCAAATGATATATGATGATACAAAATACTAGACCATGGGCCCTAAAATCTCCACGATAAACATTGTTAAAATATTTTTCTATTAATAACTTATTAAATAAAAACCTCCGAGGGCGCCACTTTCGGTCATACAACCGCCTTAAGATATTTATATGAGAAATTCACTGTCTATCATTCCCTGCACCAAACAGTCGTTTTTATCAGTAACTTTTATCGAGATGAAAGCATTATTCCGTGTAATTCTGTGTGACGTGATTTATAGACTTTTACTAACTTTTAACATGTTTTATTTGGACACGCAAATAAATCTTTCTGACTTAGAACATTTTCTAAATAAATCTTTCTGACTTAGAAAATGTTCTAAGTCAGAAAGATTTATTTGCGTGTCCAAATAAAACAAGTTAAAAGTTAGTAAAAGTCTATAAATCACGTCACACACAGAATTGCACGGAATAATGCTTTCATTTCGATAAAAGTTACTGATAAAAACGACTGTTTGGTGCAGGGAATGATAATGTTATTTTTAGATGTAACGTTATTTCTTACTTTTTACCGTTAATTTTAACATTAACGTTATGTCAATAAATATCGTTAATTTTAACGTTATCTTGATGAAATTAACGTTATTTCTTACTTTTTGTTACCGTTACTTTAAAATTAACGTTATTCCAATTAATAACGTTACTTTTTTACTGATAATTTTACCGGTACTAAAGTTTAACGCTATATTTAACGGTAATTTTACCGGTACAATATTTTTAACGTTATTTTTACCGGTAAATTTACAGATAAAATGTTTTAACGGTATTTTAACGTTATTTTTTGAATCGTTATTTTTTAACGGTATTTCAATCCCTGGTTTGGTGCGGCTACGGTGTACGGCTACGATACTAGGGATATTTTTGCTGATGCAACAAACTGTGTGGCTACAAACCCCTCTAAACTCTAAATATAGCAAAATTGAAAATTTCTAGGGGTATGTGCTTTACCTGTAGATATTTCTCAGAATTTGGAATAAAAATATAAATAATCCGTTTTTTAGTACCTACACTTATGTACCTACTTACATCAGCTTAATTATATTGAGATTATTTAACCACAACATTTACCGATTGAACTAGCTTATAATGCCGAAATTAGACGGGTCATTTTTTCGTTAATTTTCGACACTTCATCGCAGTGAAGCATCGAAAATGAAGTGTCTAATTATGTAGATTCATCTTTCATCGCAATGCGCCTTTTCGATGAAAGTCACTAGACGGCAGTGCGCTTTCATCGGACATCGGTCATCGCATCGGAAATGAACAATAAATGAAGCGTGTAAACGGCGCCATTCACTGCAGTGAACGGCATGTCGTCAATAACTTATTTGTGTTTATTTTAAAATGCCTTTATTTTTAGTTTTTAGACTTTTTTCAACCCGCATCATGCTATATGCATACAAACAGTACATGCAAGCATTTTTCTCTCTCTAATTAACGCTTAATTCTTTAATCAAAATTATCACGCACAACCTGTTGCTGTGAAATTTTGTGAGAAATGAGAAATATTATATTCATTTTACATTTAGTGTCTAAATTCAAAAAATCGTTACTGGTCACTATTCATCGAAAATAAAGCACTTTTGATGACCCGTCTAATTTCGGCATAAGACATGCAGGTCGTTATAATGTGCCAATGCCAATGCTCCAAATACAAAGTAACAAGCAATTAAAACTTCACAAACAAAATGAGATTGTTTATCCCAGTTCATTTGCCGCCAATTAGCATAAAAACAACAAGGTAATCATAAGACTGACGCAAGTATTCCCAATGAACGTCCATCTGAGCTGAGTCGTTAGGTCAGTACGAATCAATTTGAATTCAGCAACAAACTCAATTGCATTTATCCTTGAGGCAATAAGTTCAATCGGGGATAAGCTTTCGATCGACACACGTGGTCGGGACAATTGGTCGATCATGAAGATTCCATCTTGAGACAATTAGTGAGTTTAGAGACAGACGGTTATGCAACGAAGAGCAAACAAATTAACTAATGCTTATGAGGACAGCGGTCGAGTGGTTTTCAGGACAATTCTTGCCCTTGCGTCGGCGTCAGGGTTAATAAATGAATGTCATTTTCATTTCAACCGAATAAAAATAAAAAGCGTATAAAAAACATTTTGCAATAATAGAGATAATAAGTTAACTTATTATTGACGCTGTCGCCTGACGCCGACGCAAGGGCAAGAATGGTCCTAAAACGGATTATTCCACTTTACCCCAAAAACCGTTCCACTTCAAATACGTGTGTTAGATAGAAGCCACTAATCCTCAAGTGTTTTATTTATTCATTCTGCAATTTTGCTGTTGGTTTTACCCATTCTCTCAAATCTATTGAATCACCCCCAGGGGGGCTTAATTTATTGTAAATCAAATATATTGTATGGCAAATAAGAACTTTTATTGATAACAATTGATAGTTAGTTCGAGGTAAAATCCAGGGGGCAGCTGCCCCCCCCTGGTACGCCCATGGATCTACCAAAACTGTTATATTTCTTTATTCATTTCATCATGAATGTATGAACTGTAAAGTTTCGAGAACAATGGCTTTGGGGTTTAGTGGAATAAGCCCTGAAAACCACCCGACTGACCAATGCCGACAATTCATAATACATATACGACCGAAATATCGACACATAAAACATATATTTTCAAAATACCGAATATTCTAAATATCGATATCCGATAGACCGAAACTTGAAAGATCGATTATCAAATGACCGAAAGTTCGAAATCCCGAAAGGTCGAAATCCCGAAAGGTCAAAATCCCGACAGTTAAAATGTCGAAACTTACTTCACATACATTTATGAAGGTAGGCGTTGCGGTTAATTTGTTTTACTCAATGATTTCAAAAGGAAGGATGCGCCCGTCTGAGTATTTTGCCTTACAATTCCTTCATACCATCAAAATCAGCGACCTCTGTTAGAACCCACTCGAACTACTACGGTGTTAGAGGTGGGCAAAAAAAATTACTGAAGTGTACGATTTAGTTCAATTGTAGTTAAAAACTAGTTCACTCATCTAGTTGAATTGGGTCGGTAGTGCATTTATTTAAATTTTATTATCGTTATAACAGTTTTTTGATGGTCATAAATAAAACGTCAATCATAATAAAATCTTAATCAGATTTATTTCAAATTAGAAGTTTTTGTGTTTTTCCAAGTAGGTATATTTATAGCTATACTAATAATTTACCACCATTACCGGCCCAAACTCAAAACCCCGAAAGCTTTCAACTCGAACTCCAAAACCGCTTCGAAGCCCTTGAGAACAGCATAGATGTGGACGATCTAAACAACATGGTGCTGGATACTGTTCGTACGGTAGGGTCCAAGTTCTTTAAGACCCGCCGTCCCAAGCTAAAAAAACTCTCCAACCACACACTCCTATTCTTGGATCAGAGACGAGAAATGAGGCTCCAGAGTTCAGCGGATGCTCATCGTTATCGGCAGCTTAATAGACAAATATCTAAGTCTTTGACGAGCGACCTTCGCCAATTTAATACGAATCGTATTAAAGAGGCCATCGAGCGGAATAAAGGCTCCAAAGTGTTCGCGAGAGATCTGTCTATTGGGCAAAGCCAGATGACGAAGCTGAAAACTGACGACGGACGCATCATCTTATCGAAACCTGAAATCCTGAGGGAGATCGAGAGTTTCTATGGGCAGTTATATTCCACGCAGACACCCGTTGAAAGCAAGGCTAAAGACCCCAGAGCCAAGCTTACCCGACACTATACCCAAGATATCCCGGACGTCAGTATATGTACGAGATTAGTATGGCTCTCAAACAGCTGAAAAACAACAAGGCGGCGGGTGACGATGACGACGGAATCACTACAGAACTTCTGAGAGCGGGCGGTAAGCCGATACTTAAAGTCCTCCAGAAGCTTTTCAATTCCGTCATCGTCGAGGGCAGAACGCCGAAGGCATGGAACATAAGTGAGGTGATTTTGTTCTCAAAGGGTGATAAGTCCCTCTTAAAGAACTACAGATCCATCTCACTTCTGAGCCATGCAGGCGCGGTCCCAGGGGGGGGGGGGGTCACAGGGGACATGACCCCCCCCCAAAATCGTACATGTCATATAGAAAAAGCTTCTAAAAATTACAAAAAAGCAATTGTATTATTATTAGTGACCCCCCCAAAATTTCGGGCTGCGACCGCACCTGGAGCCATGTCTATAATAGTACAGTAGCCCGTAGAACATTTAAATCACCAAAAAGGTTACCGTTTGCCGTTGTGATATAGTTATTTATTCCGAAATTAAAGATACTTTAACCCATGTTTTACAGATCGCCACCCGCCGTAACCTATATTTGTATATCTCCAGAAATGATATTTTTTTATTTTACAAGGTTTACCACATGGTTCAGCTATTGTCGTGTTCTACAGCGTTGTTTGATTGCCACTAATAAAAGTAAGACTTTGGAAAGTGATCATACACAGATTTAAGACCAGATACATTCGAACCATTTTCATCAGGTCTTAAATCTGTGTATGGCTACTTTTCATAGTCTTACTTTTATCTGTGGCAATCAAACCTATGGTCTATGGTGCTAAAAGGCTTTAGCACCATAGACCACATCCATACGCTGCGGCAGGTTATACAGAAGACCGAAGAGTATAATCTGCCACTATGCTTGGCGTTCGTGGATTATGAGAAAGCCTTTGATTCGATTGAAACCTGGGCGGTGCTGCAGTCTCTCCAAAGGTGCCAAGTGGACTATAGGTATATCGAGGTGTTGAGGTACTTATACAAAAATGCCACCATGTTGATCCGAGTACAGAACGAGAGCACACGTCCTATCCAACTGCAGCGTGGTGTGAGACAGGGAGACGTTATTTCTCCGAAACAGTTCACAGCTGCTTTGGAGGACATCTTTAAGCTCTTGGACTGGAAAGGACTCGGCATCAACATTAATGGCCAGTACCTAACACACCTTCGTTTTGCCGATGATATAGTCCTTATGGCTGAGACCATGGAAGACCTGAACATAATGCTCGAAGATCTCCGTAGTGCTTCCCAAAGAGTGGGTCTCAAGATGAACATGGATAAGACGAAAATTATGTCAAATGGCCATGTTGTACCCTCTCTAGGGTTGCAAAATTACGTAATTTTACCGAAAAGTCTGGTAAATTACGGATATTTTACCGTAATTTATATAAATTACGGTAAAATTACCAGCGACTATTAGCGTCTTTTATTTATTTATTTCTGCTTTAGAATAAAAAGCAACACTGATTCAGGGTATCTAAGCATTGAAAACAAAAAAATAGGATATTCAATTGCGATGATCGTAGTAAAATGCAGGAATTGTGACATTCCCATCTATCTATCTACTCTCGGCAATATCTACAATTACTTCACCTCGCGTTTTATACTGCTTAGTGCGTGAACTTTTTAGTTTTCACTTAAGGTTTTTTTTAGTTTTTCACTTAAAATAGTGGTTTCACATTTTGGAGCTCAGATAGGCTGTCTCACTCATACTTTTGAACTTAAAAAATAACTTGATTTATTTTTGGTGATTGTTTTCAATACATCGTCTAAAGAATAGTATTACGGATATTAAACATATATTGTATTTGTTGAAAAAAATACATTTAAATGTACAAAAACTAGTTGTAATTTCACCAAGTACGTGAAATATTCGTGATAGTATTCTTTTGACTAATGAAAACATTCACCAAAAATAAATCAAGTAAGTAATTTATTATTATTTAAAAAGTTCAAAAAAGTGAGTGAGTTAGCCTATCTGAGTTGCAAAATGTGTCAGACAACGCTCTTATAGACTATAATTACTTCACCTCGCGTTTCCTATCTTATTCGGTTAATAGCTTACGGCTTGGTACGTGAAAGGGAGGTCGGCGTTTTTTTCGTTTTTCACTTAACGGACAAACAGACTAACAGATTAGCACATTTTCCCCTGTAATAAAAAAATATAAGTACTTTAAATACATTTTTTACTGAAAATTACAGTAATTTATCGAAAAATACCATAAATTACGTAATTTATCGTTTTTTACGGAATTTTACCAAGGTAATTTTACCGATTTGCATCCCTAACCCTCTCCAGTTCATGTTGGGAACACTACTCTTGAAGTTGTTGACCACTACGTATACCTAGGACAGGCAGTCCAGTTAGGTAAGTCCAACTTTGAGAAAGAGATCTCTCGTCGAATCCAACTCGGGTGGGCAGCATTCGGGAAGCTTCGAAAAATCTTCGCGTCCGATTTACCTCAGTGTCTCAAGACGAAAGTCTATGAACAGTGTGTGTTGCCAGTGATGACTAACGGCAGTGAAACGTGGTCGCTAACTATGGGTCTCATAAGGAGGCTCAAGGTCAGCCAGCGTGCAATGGAGAGAGCCATGCTCGGCGTTTCCCTGCGTGATCGAATCAGAAACGAGGAGATCCGCAGGAGAACTAAAGTAACCGACATCGCTCGAAGGATTGCTCAGCTGAAGTGGCAATGGGCAGGACACATAGCGAGAAGAACTGATGGCCGTTGGGGCGGAAAGGTTCTGGAATGGCGACCGCGCACCGGACGACGCTCCGTGGGTAGGCTCCCGACAAGGTGGACCGACGATCTGGTGAAGGTCGCGGGAAGCCACTGGATGCGGGCAGCGCAGGACCGAACGTCGTGGAGATCCTTAGGGGAGGCCTCTACCCAGCAGTGGGTGTCGTGCGGCTGATATGATGATGATGATGACTAATATTTTAATCTATTTACTAGTATATTATTAAATATGAAGAAGAAAGATTTGTTTGTTGGTTTGATTGTTTGTAATGAATAAACTCTAAAACTAACTGATACGATTTTCAAATTCTTTTACCTTTACCAGCAGCTAACATTAGCTCTTAGATAATTTAAGCATTAGATAAAAAAAATAGAGATCCCTATGAAAATTGGAATAATGAAACCCACAGTATCATATTTTTTTCTATAAAAGTGGTTATTGATCGGAAGACATTTCGTATCATGATATTAATCCTTGTCCAACTAAATATACATTGTCAAGGATGATTATTTACATGCAAATCACCCTAAAATATGAGTATTAATTTACCTAAGGTTTTTTAAAAGGTAGGTATAAAAACTTTTTATGAATTAATTTTCATGTACAAAATCAATAGTTTGTTATGCGTAGATGCGGTAAATACTTCAATCTCAATTCGCGGTATTGCCATTGCTTTCAGCCTTTGTAGTCCAGCTCTTGAAATATGAATATCTGTGTTATTGAGCAGAGCATATTCTTGCGTTTTTAGGAGGCTTGAAATAGGGCTCTTTTCGTTGTTTTGGAATTATACGACTACATATTTCTTAACGCACTGGATCATTAGGAAATCTGTAATTAATTGAAATGTAATGTACATAATTATTTTTGCAGCGAATATGTTTCATAGGAGACGTTAATAATATAATATGTATAGGAGAAATTTCTGTACGTAGTGTTCGTAATCTATCCTTTCCCTTTACTTTCGTTCTTTGAGTTAATTAGCTATGGAACTAAATAAAATGTATAATATGCAAATGTATAATAATTTGCATTTATCGTACACCTAACTCAAAACCTGTTACATTTTTGAAAAATCTCGAGTCCCTGATGCAAACATTGAGACGAAAAACTAAACATAAGATAATTATTACAGGGGACCTGAATATTGATACATTGAAAAAATCACCTAATACTGACGAATTAAATCGAATTGCGACTAACTACAATTTTAAATTACATATTAGTGAACCCACACGGAAAAATGCATGCTTGGACCACATCTTAAGTAATATACCAGACGCCAAGGGATGTGTCCATAATCTCGGTCTTTCTGATCACAACACGGCCCAATCTCTAACTTTTGAACAGGACCATGTAGCTAGACTTCCTCAAGTCTGGTTCGAATATACCCGTGACCTTAGCATGGAAAATTTACAAAGATTCAAATCTTATCTGTCTGCACTATCTTGGTCTGAATCTTACACTGAAACTAACATAGACAAAGCCTTCAAAGCGTTTCATGACCTGTTTATTCTTCTATATGAACTGTGTTTCCCAATTCATAAGATGAAACGATCTACACAGCTCAAAAAAACGCCTTGGTTTACGACTGGACTTAAGAAATCTACAAAAGTCAAAAGGAAGTTACGCTTTTTATATTATGGAAAACCCACTACTGATAACAGATATAATTATCAAAGCTACACAAAATTATTAAAAAGATGTGTTATTCAAGCTCAAAAAATCACAAATGCTAAGTACATATCAAAATCAAAGAATAAAATCAGAGCATCATGGAATGCAATTAATAACAAACTAGGACAGATGAACCCCAAACAGTTAATAGATGTATTGACAGACGACCTAAATAATGAAATAAGAGACCCACATGACATTGCTAATTACATCAATGATTATTTTATTAATATGACATGCACGAGTATTAATCCAATTGATAAATCAACAATGAATAATATTAAATCTAACAAATCTAGCATTTATTTATACCCTACTGACATCTATGAAATAAAAAAATATATTAAATCTCTAAAATCAACAAACTCGATGGGCTATGATGGTATCTCGACGAAAGTAATTAAGATAGTTACAGATGAAATAGCTCCAGTGTTATGTGAGCTGATAAACAAATCATTCAGCTCAGGAGTTTTTCCTGACTGCTTAAAAACTGCTGTCGTCAAACCGATACCAAAAAAGGGAGACAAAAGAAAGGTAAATAATTATAGACCTATATCACTTATTACTATTTGGGCCAAAATATTTGAAAAAGCCATGCTAGCTAGGTTAGTGTCATTTATCCAAAAGTACAACCTAATTAAGAACGAACAAAATGGCTTCCAAAAGGGCAAATCCACAACATTAGCTGCTTTCTCACTTATTGATAAAATAACTGAATATATGGATAAGCGCATCCCGTTGACTGCCATATTCTTCGACATGAGCAAAGCGTTTGACTTTGTTTCCCATGAACTACTCCTACACAAATGCGAAATTTATGGAATCAGAGGAGTAGCTTATAACTGGATTAAATCCTATCTTCACAATAGAAGGCAGTACGTCGAAATTTTGGGTCAAGACAAACAACAAATTATGAACACTCACAAATCGGATGTTAAAGTAAACAATTACGGCGTTCCTCAAGGAAGCATACTTGGACCATTGCTCTTTTTACTATACATAAACGACCTTCCAGACATCACCAGTTATCCGTGCATACTGTTTGCTGACGATGTATCTCTGATTATACCATGCTGCGATACAGTTGAAAACTACAGAAATGAAATAATCAAAACGGTAGATTCAATAATACACTGGCTAAAACAAAATAATTTGAAGGTTAATATTGCAAAAACGAAATTCATTCAGTTTATAAACAAAAATGGTCGTAAAAAAGATATCACAGTAACCTATGAAAATGAAAAAATATCAGAGGCAATCGAAGTTACATTTCTTGGCATTACGTTGGACGATAAGTGCACATGGGAAAACCACATAAATAAACTTCGGAATAAAGTAAACTCATATGCTTACGCTCTATGGAGGTTAGGAAAGACAGCAGACAAGACAACTGCACTCCAAGCATACTATGGTCATGTTTGCTCAATACTAAGATATGGCATAGTCTTATGGGGAAACTCGTGCCATATAAATAGAGTTTTTATTGCCCAGAAGTCATGCATTCGCGCTATATTTGATGTTGACAGTTTGGTTTCGTGTAGATCACTATTCGTACAATTGAAAGCTTTAACGGTCCCTTGCTTGTATATATTCGAGGTGTGTATTTTTGTGAAAACTCATCCAGATTTATTTAAGTCCCTGTATGATGATCCGCGCACTTACAGCTGTAGGCGCCCAAATAGGTTGATTGCCCCAGCGATGAGCACAGCCATGCGATCAAGGAACTGTTATGCAATGTCCGTAAAATATATAACAGTCTACCAGGCGAACTAAAAGACTTGCAGCTGACTCAATTTAGATATAAGCTTAAAAACTGGTTGGCCGAAAATTGTTTTTATACTTTGGACGAATATTTTGACAGAAAGAAATGACATTTAATCTTATAAATTTTTATTTTGATATTATTTTGTTCTAATTAATTTTTTTTCATTTATTCATTTCATTCAAATTTTTATTCAATTATTTTAGTAATTATGTAATTCATTATTTTATTATAATCGATGATTGATTTTGCATGCCCTGCCAGGGTGAATGTGTATAGCACTATATACCTAATGACATGTCAGCTTCAATGTACCACATTCTAGCGAAATAAATGTTCTTATTCTTATTCTTATTCTTAAACTAAAGATTTAATATGGACTCAGGTCACAGAATACATAATAGTATAAGTCTCAGGTGAACTAGTACATTTGAATCATGCCATCCCATCTCTAGTGCCTTGTACAATAACTAGTATTAGTAATATTTTGAACTTAATTAAAATTGTTAGAAATGCATTAAAAATAATGTAAAGCTACTTACCGATGATTCGATATTCAATGTAACTTTTTAACTTTTGCAGCATAATTTTTGCAATCTACAAATGCACAATTCGGCATTTTTATGTCACGTCAATCACCGTCTGTCTACCATAGTCTTCCGCGGATGACTGAATCGCGTTGGCCCTAAAACTGTAATTTTAGGGCCAACCAACTGGCGTCATTTCGTAGCGACGTTGACCGTGTCCTTACGCTAGTAATACAATAATAATAAGTCTATGGTTTTACTCAAAAATGCTTGTAAAATGGACATTATTTTGACAAAATCCACCAATCGAGTTTGAAATAGTTTTTTTTCTGGCGCTTCGCCAGCCGCTGCCGCGGCACGCTCGCTACGCTCGCTCGGCTCGCGCTGGGTTCATGTCAGCCTAACATGCTCGTCGCTACGCTCCTCGCACCTATTTCGTGTCGTGAACGTGACCTACGGTCTACGGTTTCTAAGTCCTAGTAGACTAGTTTAGACTAATTTTCGGCAGCTATATTTACTATAAAGCATCAGGCGAAGCCCAAAGACACCTCCACAGCGAATTCGCTATTAAGTAGTTCGGGGTATAGAACTTAGGTATATTTAAGCTTCGGTATTTTAAGCTTCGGGATTTAGTATTTTAGGTAAAATGTCCTTTCGTGATTTAAAACGTACGGCCAAACAACCATTCGGCCTTTTAATTTTCGGGATTTCGTCCATAGGTATTGTAAAATTCGGTCTTTTCTACTTCGGCATTGTAACACATACCCTTGTCCAATGAATTATTTTTATCAAAACAGACCAAGAGATAACGTGCGCTAAAAGTAATAAGGGCTTGTTTTACAGGTCCCAGATAGCACTATCTACTCGATTAATTAAAAATGAATCAGAATTCCCAACTGAAATGATCCTAACAGTTACATTGGTGGGTCAAATAAAGCTCACCAAATCATTGTAAATATTTTTGAAGTGAAAACTTCTTTAGCGGCGTTGTACAGTTTTTTGTAATGGAGAAAAAATGCTAAACTCGCGTCAGTAAGAATCACGTGGATGATCGAAAATGCGTAAGACGGATGTGACGGATGGAGAGTAGACAGCTGGCGGCGGAAGTATCCCCCTCTCTTTCTACGGGGCGCGGTTAAAAATGGTGGCGCATCATTTTAAGACGTAAACACTTGTGTCACCAGCAACGCGCTAATTTTGAAAATGGAACTAATAGCAGCGATCACTTCGGTGAAATCATAGACTTATTTATACTCTATGACTATAAGTTTAAATCGTAGAATGCGTGCATGTAGAAATTAAAAAGGCCACTGGCGCAAAATCTTTAGAATTTTTCTCTAATTACAAACTGATTGAATTGTGTGACTGTATAGTAATAGAAAAGAAATAATTTTAATTCTTTCTTGCTAATTTAAAAATATCAAAAATGCACAACGTTAATATTCAAGTTTTCACTTCTGCCGGCACTCCCGGAATGCAACCCGATTTTTTTTTATTTTTTGGACAAGGCGCACACATTTGCTTTTATGATCAGTTGGAAGGGAGAGGCGAGCACAGAACATGCATTTCTATTCCGCTGAATACAGATTAAATCTTTGTGATATTATTTATGTCTGTAACATATGTAAATATTGTTTGTGCAGCAACTAGCCCTGAGCCCCTCATCGCGATCATTCAAGGAGTGGGAGGCGCCAGCAGTTCCACTGTACTTCGAGATCTACATGTTCAACTGGACCAACGCTGCCGACTTCCCCGCAGAGAAGCCCAACTTGGTCCAACTAGGTAAGCACTATCATATATCTATAGGCAAGTACTTACATCTTAGAGCAACGCGGGCTTAGAGCTACGCGGGCTTTCGTACCGGAAAGCCGCGTTGCTCTAAGCCTCTAAGGGCAAGTATAATAGACTAGCGGCCGCCCGCGATTTCGTCTGCGTGGAAAGATTTCTTTGCTATCCCTCGGGAACAATACATTTTTCGGGATGAAAGGTAACCTATGTCCTCTGTACCCTTAAGAACGTGTATGCAAAATTTCATGATGATCGGTTCAATAGTTAGGACGTGAAGGCGTAACAAACAAACAAACGGACTTTCGCATTTATAATACTAGCGGCCGCCCGCGGTTTCACCCGCGTGGGTCCCGTTTCCTTGTGAATATCGGGATAAAAAGTATTCTATGTTTTAATCTAGCCTATCTACTATCTGTGTTCCAAATTTCAACCAAATCCGTTCAGTAGTTTTTGCGTGATTGAGGAACAAACATCCAAACCCACAAACTTTCACATTTATAATATTTGTAGGATTAGTAAGGATAAGCATTGTTGTTATCATTACGGCGTTGAAGAAAAGACAAATGAAAAACCGGCCAAGTGCGAGTCGGACTCGCGCACGAAAGGTTCGGAAAAAAATCACTTGTGTTGTATGGGAGCCCCACTTAAATATTTATTTTAATCTGTTTTTAGTACCTATTTGTTGTTACAGCGGCAACAGAAATACATCATCTGTGAAAAATTCAACTGTCTCTGCTAACAGGGTTCATGAGATACAGCCTGATGACAGGCAGACGGACAGTGGGGTCTTAGTGATAGGGTCCTATTTTACCCTTTTGGTACGGGACCCTAAAAACAATATAGTAAAGATAGATACATCCCTAGAGGTATAGGAATCGAAAACCACCCCTAGTCAATAATGAATTTGGTGAATTAGTTTGTTTTGTTTATTGCATTTCTTCTTCAAGCTATGTTGTTTTCCTTTTTTTTTATCCGAGTCTCTCTTTCTACTCTCTGTTGTTGTGGTTTAGGTACATGGACGCATGGTCCAAGAAAACAAGGTCTGGCATTCCGGGAGATACACAGTTATATGTTGCCAGCCAGTTGCGCGACTTTATAGTAACAATATGAAGGGTTTTTTTTCTGTCACACTAATTTCAAAACTATTATAGTGCATTTTAATTGTGTTTTGTTTCTCTTAACAAACGAAACAGTTCAATTAAGGATGAATGAACGTTATTTTCAATACCGATAGCGGAGATGACATATGACTGCAGACTCACGTCACTTCCTCTGTCTCGGAGTGCTATAACTGGCGCAGTATATTATTGTACCATGCATTGACGTAATGTCACCAGGTCCGTACCGGTTCCGTGAGCACCGACGACACGTGAACGTGACGTGGCATGCTAACAACGACTCCATCGCCTACCGCACTCTTAGGAGCTGGTTCTTCGACCCAACCAGCAATGGTACCCTGCAGGACAACATCACTACGCTCAACGTTATAGCTGCTGTAAGTAGAATTCAAATGAAAAATGATAATTTTGATTTTCTTATGCCTTGTTCAGATGACGTGACCTATAGTTACAGACGTTCCGGGCCCACGGCACAACTACTATGCTCAACTGGAGCTACATACAAAATAACACATTCTGTCCTTAATTTAAGTCTGACTGGTTAAACCCCGATTTGATCGTATTGAGTTTCGGGGATTGACTATCCAAGTTGGTCTATCCTAGGTTTGGCCATAAATTCGTTAGTCAAAGCCCGAAACACTGTTTAGTTTTAGACTTTGACTAAGCCTTCTTGTCAAACCTGAGGTTTGACTAGGCAAACCTAGAAGCGCCTGGACTTCGGAGTTTGACTATAACATATCTATTAAACTAAATGAGCATGTCCAATATAAAATATATTGAAGAGAGCTTCATTGATAAATATTATGCTTATATGTACGGATATTTTTAAAAAGCATTGCGTATTTAATTGCAACGTGATTGTAAAAAAACGGTTCGAAAATTTTCAATCCTATTCATCCTGTTATAGAAGCAGAAGCTTTGTTCCTTTATGAAATTCACAACGATTTGCCTGAAAAGGTTATTTTATTTAAATCCAATAAAAAAATCCTTTAGGTCAATAAAGTCATTTGTCTTTTCCCCTCAATTTAGCAAAATAATTAAATTCCAATAGAACATAAAATCCAAATCATGGTTCTTTATTTTCAGTAGCTCTATTTAATATTATGATGACAAAGCCTATTATGATTAACTAATTAGCGTACCTATTGATTACGTTTGTGCCACTAATGTTATCTATCAGAGATTATAGGCCAATAGAATCAACATAAACAATATGGTACCTACTTATAAAATAATATGTCTAAAATAATAAGTCTAGTTTATTAGATAAACCGCTAATAGAGTTTACTTAATACAATATTCAGAGGCCCGATAATTTTAATCACGTGGAGATAATAGTTGCTATCGACTTTTAGTTGAATTGATTCTGTCCTTCCTTATTTCGCACTAAAATATATTATTACTAGCTTCCGCCCGCGACTGCGTCCGCGTGGATATGCGGAAATAATCCCTAGGGGACCTTTGACTGGGACAATAGGTGCTATCTGTGTGCTAATTTTATCTAAATCCTTTCAGCCGTTTTTGATAATGAGGAACAAACTTCCAAACCCATAAAGTTTCACATTTATAATATTACTAGCGGCCGTCCGCGGTTTCACCCGCTTGGTTCCCGTTCCTGTGGGAATATCGGGATGAGAAGTAATCTATGTTTTCATCCAGGCTATCTACTGTGTGCCAAATTTGAAGCAAATCCGTTCAATAGTTTTTGCGTGATTGAGGAACAAACATTCAAGGAATCAAACCCACAAACTTTCACATTTATAATATTAGTAGGATTGTAGGATTATCTTTGCATTTGGTATAATTACAAGACTTAATAACTTCACTACGTCACCGACTCTCCACCATAGTTTTAGCTATCTATAGTTAAGTACCTACTTTCATTGTTTCTAGTCAGCTGTGTTCCGGTCGCGTTTCTGGGGCTTTTTCCAGCAGAAGGGCCTATCGATGGGTCTAGCTATGTTTGGCCAGAAGGTGTCCGTGTCGCGTACGGCGCGGGAACTGCTGTTCGAAGGGTATGAAGACCCATTGCTGGACCTCGCCAAGAGTCTACCTGCCAGCACGACTGGAGGTGCACCGCCTGTTGATAGGTTTGGATGGTTTTATGAGGTTAGTTATCAAGCGTAGTAATTTTTTACTTAAGGGACTTGCCCGATGGTTACTTCCCTAAGCTTTGCACACAATATGCTGCTAGACTTTACCATGAATCCCACTTCTGATGGACATCCATCCATTCAAGCATACAACTACCTGATGGTTAGCTATTATCTTCTTCTACATCCTGATATCGTAAAGAGTTTGTCTAATTTCACTACTATATCTGCATTTTGATCGATTTAGAGAAACAACTCGTTGGACACCGACGGATATATGGAGGTGACGACTGGTAATACCGGTGGATCCTTACCGGGCCAGATACTCCGGTGGAATCGACAAGACAAATTGCCATACTACGAAGGGGAATGTGCCAGGGTAAGACTACACCACGATATGTTTGTATGTTCAGTTAAATAGATTTAAAAGTAAGTTTATAATACTGTTATATAGGGGTTATTTTTTGAACATCGACAAATTTTGTGGTGTGGCTTAGACCGTGAAATTGAACAACTTTGTCTTTAGGACCAACTTAAACAGAGCAAAAAAAAACAGCTGTTCCATAGAAAACGTCAATATCTACTCGACCAAAATCCTGTATAAGTAGGTACGATACGAAAGCAAAAGAAGATTACAAAAAACCTATCATAAAATTATGTTAGGTACGTTTGATTTTTATTTTAGGACTCCTTAACATTGGCAATGAATAAGAAGTTTTATAAAAAAATATCAAAAAATAGAAGATCGACCTGTAATGATGAGCTTTTTAAGTTTGGCTCATTAAGTGTCATGGCACAATACAAATAAGCTCGCTTAAGCACTCTTTAAGAAAATCTTGAGAGAATTACAGTGTTCCTTCATGGAGATAATACGACCGTTAACAATAAAGACCTAACTCACCAGCTAGCGGGCAGCGTCGGCGAGTTCCTCCCCCGGGACCTATCGGAAGAGTCCCGGCTGACTATGTTCCTGCCGGACCTGTGCCGGACGGTGGAGCTGGACTACAGGTCGAGCGGGGAGTCGGAGGGGCTGCAGTACCACAAGTACGAGATCTCGGAGGACAGCTTCGATAACTGTTAGTTTTACCATATCTTAAATAGAACTCATTGATTTACTTAGGAATATCAGAAGAAACAGGAAATTAGTTTTATTCTTATCAGACATTTGAAACAAGGATAGAAGATGGATTTTGATGTGATTTTTCTGTTTGGTTCAACTTAAAGTCTAAGCTGTTTCTGCTAATATGGTTGGGTAGAACTAGGGAAACAGCTTGTATTGTCCGTAGTACTAGTTTTCATACACTAAGAAGATCATTTAATTGGTCGTCGTCTTCGACAACATCGACATCAGTAAGTCGCGAGCAAAAAGGATATGTACCGGGGATTTTTCTACTGTCTATGCGGACGAAGTCGCGGGCAGAGGCTAGTTATTATCTATGTGTACGCGTCAGAAAATGGTTAGTGACACCTTTCTTTCTCTTCTTCCAGCGTCCCTCTCGTCGAGCAATTCGTGTTTCTGCAACGGCGAGTGCGCGTGGGGCGGCGTGATGAATGTATCGGCGTGCCGGTTCGGGTCGCCCACTTTCATCTCGCTGCCGCACTTCCTGCACGCCGACCCGCGCCTGCGGGAGGCGGTTAACGGCATGGACCCACACCCTGATAAGCACTCCTTCTACTTCGCAGTCGAACCGGTAAGCTTAACTTCATCATCCTGACCCATGTTTAATGTTTGACAACCTGAGTCCTTCATCTTGCTGCCGCACTTCCTGCACGCCGACCCGCGCCTACGCGACGCCGTCTCCGGCATGGACTCACACCCTGATAAACACTCCTTCTACTTCGCTTGCGAACCGGTAAGTTTTGTAACTTCATCCTGAGCCATGCGCACTGGGAGCTCTTTGGAGCGTACAAGCTTAAGGAAGAGGATCTAAAGCAGTTAACTATAAGTCAACTCAGCAGGTACTATAAGCGCACAGGTAGGTTCGAGGGTCCGACGCCGGTTGGGTAAATGATAACCCGCCTGCTCTCAGCTTTCAGGGGATTTGGGGAAATGGGTAAAATGGTTTCGACCAAGGTGACTGATCACCCGTCCGGCTTCGCTGGCGTCCCCTTTCTAAATTATAATAATCCTGAGCCATGTTTAATGTTTGACGACATGAATCCTTCATCTCGCTGCTGCACTGCTCGACCTTCGACCCTCGGCTGTCACCGGCATGGACCCCACCCTGATAAGCACTCCTTCTACTTCGCTGTCGAACCGGCTTAACTTCTTCATCCTGAGCCATATTTAACATTCCCATTGGAGTAATTCCACATTCAACCGTCGATTATTCTAAAACCGCGAATATTATTTCAACTTTCAACCGGTCAAAAAAAACATTCCACATTCGACTGGCAACTTGGATAGTGAGGTATGCTGGGGTACAGCCCATCCTTATCGAAGGATAAGGAGAGTCATAACTAGGGTTGCCAACTTTTTTGCATCATTTGATGCATGTATTTACAGTATTTTCAAGATTATTACGTGTAAAAATATAGTACTTAGATGGCGAAAAAGTCCAAAAAATATAGTTAGTTGCAGTTTTGTATGAAGGATTTTAAAGAAGTTACATTTTTCATACTTACTAACATTTTCATAATTTATTCAACAACCATAAACACGAGTTTAAACACAAAAATTGTTATGAAATTACTTATGTCCACACTATAAGTTATATTTTTTTTTGCTATTGTTTAATTTTTTCACTTAAAAATATAGTAGTTTTGCCTACTATATATTTTTTCAAAAAATATAGTAGGCGAGCCCGCATTATAGTAGGATACTATTATATAGTAGGGTTGGCAACCCTAGCCATAACCCACCACGTGGACCTAATGTGAATTTAGTCCCAATCTAATTAATCGTTACATCCCTTTTCTTGCGCTGAGAAGTTTTATAGAGTGCGTTTTCATTATTACCGTAACATATGGCGTTATGTTGGTACCCCGGAAATTTATTCAATTTTGAACCTTATTCCATCGCAATAATAATAAATTTACGAGGTACCAACATAACGGCATAGGTAATAACCGATGAAACGCACTCTAGTACTTTAACATCTTTGCACCAGACTGTCAGATTCTTTCTCAATTCATCATCCTAAAGCAGGCCATATACGCTAGGTTATGCATGACGGTTTTAACCGAGCTGCAAAACCTTCATGCAAAACCGAGTTCAATAGAGAGCACACACGTAAGGTTACGCATGACAGTTTTAACCGAGCTGCAAAACCTTCATGCAAGCCGCTCATGCACGCCGCTCGGTTATGCCTGTGGTCAAAACCGTCATGCATAACCTAGCGTGTGTGGTGTTGTTGGCATTGGAGCAATTAAAAAAGAACTGTAGCCCCACCCCCGGTATTTGCCCTGTCCCTCAGATTTCTTCACTTATATTTTTGGGATGAATGACTTCTAGCAGAATTAATTCATTTAGATGAAATAAGCATATTATTAAATATACAGGGTGTCCCAAAACTTTGCCACACGAAGGGAAAGTACCTTAAATATTGAAGGTAGTAAATTTTACTGAAAGAAGACTTCATTTTGTTTATAAAAATATATGGAACTGCATTCAAAGTTTTTTTTTTAATTGATTGACTGATTCGATACGAATTGATGCAATCCGTAATTATTAAATTTTAAATGTTAAATTTCATGGCCTTCCATTTGTTTAAGATGCAATGTCACTGAAGAAAAAGTAATCCTTATAAGTAACCCTTTCGATTGGTGTTGTAAAAATAAATACAAAAATGTTTTCGTTTTTGGTGGGTTCGATTCCTGGTTAAGGCAGGCGATTTTCTAAAAATCATTGAATGCAGTTCCATATATTTTTATAAACAAAATGAAGTCTTCTTTCAGTAAAATTAACCATCTTCAATATTTAAGGCTTTAAAACCATCATGCAAAACCTTCATGCATAACCGTCATGCATAACGCTAGGTTATGCATGACGGTTTTGACCACAGGCATAACCGAGCGGCTTGCATGACAGGCATGCATGACGGTTTTGACCACAGGCATAACCGAGCGGCTTGCATGACAGGCATGCATGACAGGCATGCAGTTTTATCCCACACACGCTCGGTTATGCATGACGGTTTTGACCTTACAGGCATAACCACCATGCATAACCTAGCGTATATGGCCGGCTTAAGTTTCCCATACCGAAAGTGACGCACTCAGAGGTTTTTATTTAATAAGTTGTTAATTAATAGGAATTTTAATAAAACTTTTTAAGACAGGTATCATCGATTCCCTCGTAGATAATTAGTAGAAGTAGGTACCTACTTAGAATGCAAATGTGTCTAAAACGCCAACTTTTAACATTTTAGCTATCTACTTCTAAAAATGACTACGAGGGAAAGTATAATTAATGTATTTACGAAAAAAAAACATTGCAGAGACTCGGCATTCCCGTGGACGTGGCAGCAAGGTTTCAGGTCAATGTCTACTTGGAGCCGAGCCCCAACGTAGCGTAAGTGATATTTTTATAAAAACTAAAAAAATATGACTAGCGGCTCCGTCAGCTGTAGACTTCGCGTTAAGAAGTAGCTCAAATTGCGTGTCATTCTCACTAGTTCAATTGGCAATGGAACTAGTGAGAATGGAACTACAGAATAAAAAGTATCAGTAGTTCCATGGAACTATATCCAATGGAACTAGTGAGAATGATTGCAAATTGTATGTTTTTTAAAACAACACAAAATAGATATTTGTTTTTTTAACTAATAAGTACAGTGCATATAATATACAGCCTAGGTTCTGTCACAAAGTCACAACCTTATTTTCTAATTTCGAATATTGGCTAGAAATGTTTTTATTGATGAACTTTTGAGTCTTCTAAAAATAAAAAAAAAACAAAATTTACTTTGCACTGCTGACAAAAAAGTTTGTTACATTTTTGATCATTTTCGGAACTGTTGAAATATGTACTTTTTTACATATCTCCACCATTTTGAAAAATTTCGAAAAACTGGCTTGACTGAAAAATTCTGTGTCATTATCAAACCTGCTCACAAAATTTCACGAGAATCGGTTGGGAAAAGCGACCTGTAGAGAAGAACAAAACCGTGCCGGAAAGCCGGATTGAAATACGTTTTTTACATATCTCCGCAATTTTGAAAAATTTCGAAAAACTAGCTCGACTGAAAAGTTCTGTGTCATTATTAAACCTGCTCACAAAATTTCACGAGAATCGGTTGGGATATGCGACCTGTAGATAAGAACAAAACAGTGCCGGAAAGCCGGATTGAAATATGTTTTTTTACATATCTCCGCAATTTTGAAAAAAATCGAAAAACTAGATCAACATAAAAACGTATTAAATGTTTGGTAGGTACTTTTATTTATTGAACCTTGAAGAAGAACGTGGCTATTATTAATATCCAAAATTCCCACGGGTAATGAAATTCCACGACGCGAATGAAGTACTTATACAGGGTTATTTGTAAAACACCAACAACCTCGCAGGAGTAGATTACTAATATCATAAACAACAAAGTTTGTCCTACGACATTTCCGAAAACACACAAAATAAAAAACCGGTCAAGAGCGAGTCGGACTCGCGCACCGAGGGTTCCGTACAATCATAAATATATTTGGATATGTTACTTTAGTACAGTCTTTAAAAAAGTAGGATAAACGGCAGACAGGTGGAAGGGCTAACAGGCGGACAGTAAATTTACAAATCTTAACCACAGCTGCTTATGGTGAGTGAAAAACGTTTCAGCCACTCCACATTGCAAACTGTTTATATTACTAAGTAGGTAAGTAGGAACTTATTCTTCGTTTATTCGTACGGCAATAGTAGGTAATTATATTAGAACCAGCCACCAATTTATTATTGTAGTATTAGGTTGCGCCATCTCTTGACCGATAGTGGAACTATTTTTTTCCTAAGGTTAGCATGCTTAGGACAGCGCCATCTGTTGACTGGTAGTGAAACTAAAAAAAAATTGTTTGTTTTTTGAATTTCTAAAAAAGTGTGTTATATTGAGACATCGTTTTATTTTTCCTGTAATCTTTACATAAACTACTATCACATAGAATTATTTCAGATTTTTCTCTTTGCAAACTTCGGAGATAAGGGGGGGGGAACGGTATTTTTTTTTACATTTTTCATCATAAGTCGAAAACTATGCGGCCTAAGAAAATAAAATAAAAAAAATTTAAATGTACAAACAGCGCTCTTTCATATGATACCCCACATGCCCTAGTCACCTCACTTCAAATTTTTAAGACCCCTTTTCAGTCCCTGTTGTAAAAAAAATATTGATTTTTTTATTTCTTCCTTATTTGCAAAATAGTTGGGCAAATGTCATCTTAAACTATTCCAAATTTCAAGTTGATACCATTAGTAGTTCTCGAGATATCCAGCTGTGACAGACAGACAGACAGACAGACAGACAGACAGACAGACAGACAGACTGAGTCACACCATAAGGGTTCCTTTTTTACCATTTTGGTACGGAACCCTAAAAACGACTTTTCATACAAAACTCGATCAGTTGTTCGAACCTTTCTATGGAAAATCGATTTTTTTGTCTGTTTTCGGAAAAGTTGTAGAACAAAATGTTGTTGTTGATGTTAATATCCTTTCATTCACTTTGGTAGGTAACTAAAATTACCTAACCAGTTACAAGAGAAGATTTTTCTTTCGCTGTTTGGTAACTAGTTTGAAGTTGTTGGTGTTTTACAAATACCCCTGTATATTACACTTGAATAGAATATAATATATTTATAGCATTTCATGTGGTACAATAAGGACCTTAAAATTATTTTGGTGCATATGTTATAGTCTAACCCCGAAGTCCAGGCGCTCCTTTTTAGGGTTCCGTACCAAAATGGTAAAAAAGGAACCCTTATGGTGTGACTCAGTCTGTCTGTCTGTCTGTCTGTCTGTCTGTCTGTCACAGCTGGATATCTCGAGAACTACTAATGGTATCAACTTGAAATTTGGAATAGTTTAAGATGATATTTGCCCAACTATTTTGCAAATAAGGAAGAAATAAAAAAATCAATATTTTTTTTACAACAGGGACTGAAAAGGGGTCTTAAAAATTTGAAGTGAGGTGACTAGGGCATGTGGGGTATCATATGAAAGAGCGCTGTTTGTACATTTAAATTTTTTTTATTTTATTTTCTTAGGCCGCATAGTTTTCGACTTATGATGAAAAATGTAAAAAAAATACCGTTCCCCCCCCCTTATCTCCGAAGTTTGCAAAGAGAAAAATCTGAAATAATTCTATGTGATAGTAGTTTATGTAAAGATTACAGGAAAAATAAAACGATGTCTCAATATAACACACTTTTTTAGAAATTCAAAAAACAAACAAATTTTTTTTAGTTTCACTACCAGTCAACAGATGGCGCTGTCCTAAGCATGCTAACCTTAGGAAAAAAATAGTTCCACTATCGGTCAAGAGATGGCGCAACCTAATACTACAATAATAAATTGGTGGCTGGTTCTAATATAATTACCTACTATTTGCCGTACGAATAAACGAAGAATAAGTTCCTACTTACCTACTTAGTAATATAAACAGTTTGCAATGTGGAGTGGCTGAAACGTTTTTCACTCACCATAAGCAGCTGTGGTTAAGATTTGTAAATTTACTGTCCGCCTGTTAGCCCTTCCACCTGTCTGCCGTTTATCCTACTTTTTTTTTGTGTCAAGAGGAGAATGCACTCTTTAGGCACACCAAACGGCGTGTTGGACTCGGTCATACTCGGGGAACCCGAGCATGTCCCTCGCCGCACCCGACCCTCCCACCAAGCCTACTAGGCTTCGTGTCAGGGCCAGGCGGTTCTCACCCCTGCCCCGCCCCCTAACGATCTCGAAAGATCGAGAGGGGACCGGGCAGAGGGAGGGAGACTCCTCCTAGACTCCCCATAAGGTTACCCACTAGTGTGGGCGGGCCAGATGGGGTGAATGGGAGTAGTCACCACTACCAACTAAACTCCTCTCGAAGACCTGCGCCTTTCCGCCGGGTCTGTGGGTACGCAGTGGCACGCTCCACTTGACCCGGGGAGAGTGGCCCGTTGGGGCTCCACCCTATGGGGGGCAGAGGGCCTTACTGCGCCCTCCCTTGCGGTCAGGGGAGAACGTTGGCTCGCTGCAGCGTTCGCCTCGCGAACCCTCTCCGCGGCCTCCTTTTGCGAGATAACGTCCTCGCAGAAGGTGACCACGGCCTGCCATCCCCCCTCGCTTCGCAGCATCGCAACTGTGATATTGGGAAGCGAGAGGTCCGGCGCAACTGCAGCAACCAACTCCTGGCGCTGCATCGTCCACGCCGTGCACTCCTCGAGAGTATGGCGTACGGTGTCTTGCGGCGCGCCACAATGGTGGCACGCGTGGGACTCCTCCCTCTGAATTTGACACAGGTACCTGCCAAAGCAGACATGGCCTGTGAGTACCTGTGTCAACCGGTATGTTATAGATCCGTGGGCTCTCGATCGCCATTCCCTTAGGACTGGACGGATCGCGTCCACGGTTCTCACTCCTGCGGTTGGGCTCCTCCGCAGCTTGCATCGCCGCAGAGAACTCCTGTGGGGCCAGGTGGACATTGTTCGCCCGTTGTTTCCGTCTCTGTCTATATGCCTCCGCTAGTACTGGGGCTTCCAGCTCCCAGGGAGGCGTACCGGCCAGTGCGCACGCCGCCGTCCCCGATACCGTGCGGTATCCACGTATCATACGTGATGCAACCACCCGTTGTGGATGCCTTAATGCGGCCTTATTCGGCTCCGTGAGGGCATATGCCCATACGGGGGCTCCGTAGAGGGCCATGCTACGGATGACCCCCGCGTATAACCATCTGCAGCTTTGGTTGGGGCCACTAACGTTGGGCAATAGCTTGCCCAGTGCTGCCGCCGCCTTCACGAGCCTTGGGGCCAATTGCTCAAAGTGGGCCTTGAAGGACCACCGCCCGTCCAGTACCAGCCCTAGGTATTTCATGGTGGGGCGTAGTGGAATCTCCACGCCGTCCACCACGATGTCCGTCCCAGGGGGAGGGCCCTGACGTGGCCCATGGAACATGATGGCCTGAGTTTTGGCCACAGACACTCTGAGTCCCAGGACCCGTATTCGGCCAATCATGTAATTGGCTCCCGTCATCGCTAGCCGCTTCGCCTCCGCGAAATCTCTGCCCCGGGCATATATGAGCGTGTCATCTGCATAGCAGATGACACCTTGCCGGGGTAGTAGTACGCCACGAAGCGCCCAGTCGTATCCCAAGTTCCACAGGAGTGGTCCTAAGACCGACCCCTGCGGAACTCCACACGCCATTTGCCGAATCCTAAGCTGCCCATCTGGTGCGAGAAAAACGACTTCCCTCTCTTCTAAATAGTGCCCTATGATGCGGACGAGGTACTGGGGTATGCCATGGTACCTTAGCGCGTCCATCACTACACTGTAGGGCAAGGAGTTGAAGGCGTTCTCTATGTCGAGAGACACCGCCACGACTCTCTCCCCGTTAAGTCCAGGCGCTTCTAGGTTTGCCTAGTCAAACCTCAGGTTTGACAAGAAGGCTTAGTTAAAGTCCAAAACTAAAGCGTGTTTCGGGCTTTGACTAACGAATTTATGGGTAAATCTAGGAGAGACCAACTTGGATAGTCAAACCCCGAAACTCAATACGATCAAACAGGGGTTTGACCTAAATTATCGACAGAATGTGTTATTTTGTATGTAAATGTGTAAAAATACATTCTTTAGAGTGAAAATGTAACTAAATCAATAATCTTCCTGTGAAACAAAGATTTCTGTTGTCTGTTAAAAAAATAACCACGAAATTTAAGACGATCGCGAAGCGCAGCGGAGCGAACATCTTAAATTTCTAACCTATCACGTGTCCCACAGGAGTAAGGCAGCTTTGACTAAGATTAACCTAAATATGTAGGAAAAACAGCATTCATTTCAGATGTTGGATTTAGTCAAAGCTGCCTTTACTCCTGTAGGTCACGTGATAGGTTAGAAATTTAAGATTTACATTTCGTGGTTATTTTTTTTAACAGATAACAGAAATCTTTGTTTCACAGGAATATTATTAATTTAATTTAATTATTACTATAAAGAATGTGTTTTTCATTATTTTAAATACAAAGAAACATATTTTGTACCTCATTTAAGTTTGACTGGTCAAACCCCGATTTGATCGAATTGTGTTTCGGTGTTTGACTGTCCAAGTTAGTCTCTCCTAGGTTTGGCTAGTCAAAGGCACACACGATATTAGTTTTGGACTTTGACTAAGCCTTCTTGTCGAACCTGAGGTTTGACTAGGCAAACGTAGAAGCGCCTAGACTTCGGGGTTTGACTATAACACATACACATGAGCCCTGTAACATAGTATTAGTACTTAAATTTAAATTAAATTCAAACTTATTTAAAATGTATACCGATCTTAAAAACACCTAACGGAAAAAAAGAAAAACATAGCATTATTAAAAACAACATACATAGGTAACATTAGAAATTACTTTTGTTATATTAAATTAAATTATATTATTGTCCATTATTATGACGGATATCCGTGAATATAATTATACTAATCAAACAGGCTTAGCATTCATTTATTATCACCGATAAGTGTATCACTCTATCTTATCCGAAAAGGTCAAAAAGGTTACTCGGTTTTCTTGCAATTACATTACACACGCCATTAAGATGAGGTACCATTTTAAGGTCATGAAATCTATAAGTTGTTGTTATTTTAGTCGATTGTGCAAAGTGCAATTTGTTATGGATTTAAAAAATAAATCATGAAGTTAAAACTAAGGAAGTACTTACAATTAAAAAATCTAGTACTTACTTACCTACCGACAAACTTTTTAGGTGACATAATTATAAGTCTTATCCCTTATTAAGATAATTCTTAGTTCAGTTTGTTTACGAAAGAATTCTGCTTGTTCATGTTGTTTGTATCTTTTCAAAAATAGCGATTGAAAGTCAGATAATGCCTATCGAATTGAGCGTTAGTTGATAACCAACTTGTAAGTCAACTTGTAAGTTGTGATGAGTGAAACTCGTTCCATCGTATACTACTTATAAAAAAAACTAGTTTCCCACTATCTCCCAGGTGTTCGTTTGTGGGACATTGATTTAATTTGTGTCAAAGTAATTGCATTCACAATAATTGATGGGACAAGCGATTTTATACCCAACAAGTTAGTCATCCAGTCTTTGCGTCCGTCAAAACGACTAGCTATAAATTTGCTGTCAGTCTACTATACTTTCTTTTTACTATGCAGTATTTTATGATTTTGGATTAATTTTCAGAATCGGGTCATCATATTTAGAATTCTTATTCAGTTTCACCATTATTCTAAGGTTTTATCCATTGTTAGAAAATGATCTTCCTTAAGGATGGTAAAGGAGGATGGGTTAGACAATACCCGCTCACGCTGACCCAATGCGGATTGGTGGGTGTTAATGACCGCAAACCCAAACGGGACTAACGGCTAAAACATGTCTTCGGAGCCGCTCGAGATAGTAAATTTTGGTCACCCATCTGTTGACCGACTTTAGCGATAGTTGCTTAATCATCACAGTCGCAGTGCGAATTTTCTAAACTACTGTGTTGAGCCATAAGTCTACCATCTCTACCGATGCCAGTACTTTTATCTGTGCTTAATGAAAGAAGTACAGCGTCAATATACTTCAAAAAAATGTTTTAAAAAACACAAAACCGATTAAAAGAACCTGAAAATAAAACAAAAAAGCTTTAAAATTAAATATCTCTCAAAAGCAAGAAATCATATTTAAACGAGATACGCATAATCATTGTTATAAAACACGTATTGAATAGTTCCGATGATCATCTATGGTCTTCATCATCAGTTCCACTTCATCAAAATAGTACTTTTCGAAAGCAAATGCACGAGTTACTTAAGAAAATACCAAAATCGCTATAGGAGTGCCTATAATATTTGAAGAGTTCCCTTTATTTCTCCAGGATCCCATCACCAAATCGTGATCTTATGACAATGGGACTAGTTTGTAACTATTTACTTTCAAACAATAAAATAATTTTTGAAATCGGTTTATGATTGACAAAGTTATGAGGTAACAAACATAAAAAAAATAAATAAAAAAAAATTAGCCGAACTGAGAATCTCCTCCTTTTTTTGAAGTCGGTTAAAAATACGGTCTAAATCGCTTTTATTATGTTATTAGGTATATTGATTATCGTGATTTATTTATTTATTTATTTTATAGCGTTTTATTGACACTCAAATATCAGAATCCATTGTTTTTTCACAGCTTAATGTTCTAAATCACTATATCATACCTATAGTTTAATTTGAGATTTTAGCATTCACAATGTTATTTTTGAGAGCTTTGGACCGGACTTCCAAATGTCGCGGGTTCGATTCCCGCCTGAGACAATTCTGGTGACGAGTCGAATTTTTTCTAGTATATATTTTTTTATTTTAATATAATTTTAGGCCAGTAAAATTCTATGTTCAAAACGCGCAATACTTTCAAAATGATCGTGGAAACTAATGTCAAAAGCCCATAGGTACTTTTTTAATTGAACTGCAAAAAATTATGTTTTTTTCTTAGAATAATTATTTTCTTAGAATTATTCTAAGGTTTTTTTATAGCTTTTTTCGTATTACGTAGGTAGCACAACTTCTTTTTGCTTGCAAAACGTAGATTTAAACTCCCCTAAGAGTTCCAAATAACATACCAAAAATGCAGCTTTACATCGCGTTTTGCGTTTTTTTTTTGTAAAATTTTACTGGCCTAAATATAGCATTTTTGTGGTCATGTTATGGACATCTTGTATTACCATACAATGCAATCTTATATTGTCAAATCCTCCTTTCCAGTATATACGAGCACGTGCCCCGCATGCTGTTCCCCGTGTTCTGGGTGCAGCAGCGCGTGCGCATCGGCGGCGACGCGGCGCGCGAGCTGGCCGTGGTGCGGCGCGCGCTCGACTGGGGCGCCATCGCCTGCGCCGCCATCGCGCTGCTGCTCGCCGCCGTGGCAGCCATCGCCACGTGCTGCCCGAAACGACAGTTTAAAAAAGATCTTAGCAAGCTCGAAGAAGAGCTAAAATTGAACTGCTGCCCGACAGGGTTGGAGTTTAAAGAGGATTTGGAGAAGAAAGAGGATGAACTGAAGCTAAATCCCATGTGATTGTTAGTTTTTGAGGAGTGACTCTTGTTAAGTGTTTTGTAGCTTAATAACTTAAAAGCACTAGCGTAACTGGGGCGCCACCGCCTGCATCGCCATCGCGCTGCTACTTGCTGCGGTGGCAGCCATCGCCACGTGCTGCCCGAAACCACAGTTTAAAAAGGATCTTAGCAAGCTGGAAGAAGAGCTCAAACTGAACTGCTGCCCGACAGGGTTGGAGTTTAAAGAGGATTTGGAGAAGAAAGAGGAAGAATTGAAGCTAAATCCCATGTGATTGTTAGTTTTTGGGAGTGACTCTTGTTTAGTGTTTTATAGCTTAATAACTTAAAAGCATGAGCTTGTCTGGGGCGCCACCGCCTGCATCGCCATCGCGCTGCTACTTGCTGCCGTGGCAGCCATCGCCACATGCTGCCCTAAGAAGCAATTTATGAAAGACCTTAGTAAATTAGAGGAAGAGCTCAAATTGAAGTGCTGCCTTCAGGTTTAGAATTTAAAGAGGATTTGGAAACGGAAAGACGATCAATTAAAATTGAATCCTATTGTGATCTACAGTGACTATTGGTTAAGGCTGTATATTCGCATTTCAAAGAAATTAGCGTTTTCCAAAGAAGTTATCTAAAGAATGAAAGCATTACTATTGATGTAAACTTTAGTTTTAGTTGTAGAAAAACATAATAAATTATCAGGTATTTTAAAATGAAGACAATCTGTTCAAGTGGAATTTCAAATTTGCTTGTCAGAGGTATTTTTAACAAATTTTCAGCTATAACAAATAAGAATATGACTCATATTTATTTTATCGCTTATTATTTGTATTGTCAAGGACTGCACTATAGAGAGAAAATTCAAAATAAATGTTTTTAATCACAGAGAAAATAAAATATTGCTCATTATAAAATGCTCAAATTGGTACACTTTGACATGTTTTTTACTGGTATTTAAAGATTCTAATGTATTGCGTGTTTTGTACCGTGTTTTGTTTTATATATTAGTTATATTGATTTAAAATATTAATAATTTAATAGGAATAATAGTTCACTCTCATTACGGCTCGCGCAGAATTGTTTTGAATTGATCATTTGTATTGAAAATTTCATTTTAGGAACGTGATCCGAATATACAGCCTTAAGGTTTTTTCTAAGTAAAGACAATTATTATTAGTAGACAGTGGAGAGGGGTGAAATTATGGCGAAGGTAAGCTGTTCTACAAAAAAATATGATCTGGCATCACTATGCCATGATCCTCTGATCAGTGGGGTGGGGTTTTTAAATGGTAAGCCGATGGGAGTCGACTTGTATTGACCCTTCGCCACTGGCAGTACAAACACTTTGTTAGACAAAAGTAAGTAGACATGACTGACAGACAATATATTAATTATAATTATAATTATAACTATAAATTACAATTATAACTCCGACCCTAAAAGACATTTCAAAAAAGATTTTAGCAAGCTGAAGGTTAGCTAAAATTAAACTGGGTTGGAGGTTTAAAGAAGAGCTAAGAAGAAAAATGATGAACTAAAGTTGAATTCTATGTGATTGACAATGATTTATTGGTATGTGGTTTACTAGGACACTAGGTGAAGGCAACAGACGCTAGTAGCAGTCTTCACTAGATAAAGACTAAGTCAAGCCTGCTTTGCCAGTTTGCCCAGCTGCCATAAAATATATTTCAAAATAGACCTTAAGGCTGTATATTTGCATTTCAACGAAATTAGTGTTTTTCCAATGAAGTTATCTAAAGAATGAAAGCATTATTATTGATGTAAACTTTAGTTTTAGGAAGCAAAATTCTTAAATTAGTGCTGTATAGAGAGAAAAACACAATAAATTGTCAGGTATTTTAAAACGAAGACAATCTGTTCAAGTGGAAATTCAAATTTGCTTGTCAGAGGTATTTTTCAAAAACGTTTCTGCTGTAACAAATAAGAATACGACTCATATTTATTTTTTCACTTATTGTTTGTATTGTCAAGGGTTCCCTATAGAGTGAAAAATTAAAAATGCTTTTAATCACAGAGAAATAAAATATATAAAAAATGCTCAAATTGGTACACTTTGACATGTTTTTTTACTGGTATTTACAGAATCTAAAGTAATTTTAATTTTTTTTAGGAATAATGAGGTATTTGTCTAATGTATTGCGTGTTTTGCATATACTTATATTTATTTAATAATTTAATAGGAATTTTCAAAGTTCGCCCTCATCACGGCTCGCGAAGAGTTGTTTTGATCATTTGTATTGAAAATTTAAAAATGGAACGTGATGCGAGTCTACAGCCTTAACACGTTAGGTTCAAATTGTACTGCTCCCTGACTAGAATTCAGAGAGAATTTGAAGAAAAACAATGTTAGAGCACCTAGTGACGATTATGTGTTACGGAATAAATCGTATCTCTTTTTGTTGTGCAAGGGTCCATAATGCGCTGTATCATATAAAATATTTATCATCTTGTAAACATTATGGTGCAACAAAAAAATATCAATATGAATACATAAAAGTGACAATTGGAAATTATAAAAAAATATATAAGTACTTTATTTGTAAAGAAATGACAATATTATCGAGAATATTATGAAATGAAAACGTTATATAAAACAATGTAAAGTATATATTTAAGGATGTATGGAAAAATTTATGAATGACAAGCGTGGTAACGAATTTTTAAATAAATAGTGTATTTTATTTAAAGTATCAATAAGCTAAATATTTTTGATAATTACTTATTTATTTTGCAATATAGAAATGCATTTGAATTACATTCATATTATAGTCTTGTTATACCCATATGTTTTTATAGTAACGACATAATTGGTGTTAAACTTTTTTAAACTTTTAGATTTTATGCATTCACAATGCTATTTTTATATTAAAATTATTAATAAAATTGAAAAATATTAGAAAAAACCGACTCACCCGTAGCAGCTCAGACGGGACTCGAACCCTTAGGAATCCGGCCCAATGCACTGCAGTGCATGGTGAGTGATTTTTTCTTATATTTTTTCTTAATTATATTAATAATCTTGATGTTAAACTTGTTGAGAAATGGTTCAACAACTATAATTATTAGATAATGTTATTTTAAAAAAGATTATCATATTTTTGGTATTTTATAAAAATATGCTTTTGTTCAAAATGGCCATATCAAATTTTAAAATGGTATGGAAATGCTACTGTGCCATATATTTAGTCTAAAGAATGTATTACTGTATGATAACCAAAGAATAATATAATTAAAAACTATCCAGTTTATATACTTATCCATACAAATATTACAAATGCGAAAGTAACTATCTGTCTGTCTGTTAGGTTTTCAGGACGATTTTGACGAGACCTAAGTATAATGCCGAGTACCTACGGTAGATAGGGACCATCAAACTCAACAACTTTTACTACCAACAAACCAAACTGAAATCGCAAAAAAAATCTGTTCCATACAAAAATTTATAACGATAATATCAAAATATATGAAACAGCAGATTTTTTTTTCACGATTTCAGAGTTGGTCCCATAGTAAAAGTTGTCGGGTTTTTTTTGTAAGTAACACGTTGTATATAGTTTTATTTTTTTAAATCTTTTAGTATTATTATCATGAATGACAATATTTTTTTAAGTGTTTAATGTTCGTAAGTAATATTATTATCTAAGCTAAACGAAACTGAGTAAAAATTTTCATATGTTTCTATAAATTGTTTTAATTCAAATATATGTAGTTGGTAAAATGATTAATGGTTTAGCAAATAATTTTGCTTAAAATAATAATAATGCTTTATTTTCAAACCATACATCCATTTGTTAGTTGCGAAAGTAACTCTGTCTGTCTGTTACGCCAAGACTGCTGGACAAATTTTGGCGAAAAATTTGTTAGGGACGGATATAGATGGGACCTTGGGGAAGGACATAGGCTAATTTTCATCCCACAGCTGGGCACGGGTCTTCGCCCGCACGATATAACCTGTAGTCCACGCAAGCGAAGTTACGGGCGGAAAGCTAGTACTCTTCTATGTTAGTAGTACGGGCAGACTGTTTTAAAATAAAATGACATCTCTTTGGATCGCTCATAGGCCTTAAGGCGTTAACATGCGTCAAATCCCAATATTCAATTCAAAATATTGAAAGACTACGCGCGTGAAGCTATCATAGAAAAAATATATAATACATTTGTATTATATATTTTTTTACATACACAATAGATTTAATTGAAAACATTATAAATTGTACCACCTTTGATGTAAAAAAAATATCCCGTGGACCTCGTTTTTGGGTTTATTTGCAAAACTTCTCGGAAACAGAACATTTAACGCATAAAAATCTGCGATGTTAATTCCTTCAATCTTAATTGAACAGTTTCTTTTTAACTAATTTGAAAGCGAAGAAAAGTAATAAAAACATGTATAAATAGAGGATTCGGCGCTCGACCTCTACGTAACCGCCGCGTTGGAATGCGCACTGATTTGAACCCAAAGCGTATAGAGTTACGTCCGATTTCACTCTATCACAGATCGACCCGCTCCAATTGATGCATGTTAAGGCCTTAATCAGTGCCTGAACAACTGACAATCAGGCCTGTCCTTTACAACTACCAGGATGATGTTGGTACTCCCCCGAACTCTTCATAAAATCCCTTTCGCCCACCAGGATCCCACAGCCCGATCCCCCAGGGGATCTCCGTGAACTCAACTGTCAATCGAAACCCTTTGTTCGCTTCCTCACGAAAGTAAGTCACACCCGTATCTACGAACATGGCAGACACACTGCAGTATCTGGGGAGCCCCATCAGCATCCTGAAGGCATTATTATACCTACTAAACACGGAGAGCATTGACAGTCTTTTGCGTAAGTCACACCACACAGGCTGCAAGTGTAAAAATTCTAACAATAGGCCGTAAATAGAGTTACTTTTACTTGTCTTGTACACTTAGCAAACCTGCAGGCAAGCATATTGCATCGGACTGTCAATGCCCTCCGCTCTCAAAAAAATCTGACATGACATGGTCTCGGTTACAATGTGAATATTTGAAAATTCATAACTGTTTAGAGCAGTATCAAGTAGCTGGTGTTTTCCTTCCCGCTCGTAAAACCATCAGATGACTTTTGGCCACATTGTAACGTAGGCAATGCTTAGTGGCATATTCCTCACATCAAACACCGCCTGCAGTTTACGAAACGCGCACCTGATGGACTCAGCAACACTATATCATCCGCGAGCAGCCGACTCCAGTGTCTCTGAAACCGTCAATAAGCATTGACATTTGATAAGTGAAGGAGAAGTTTGTCCTCCCTGCCTCATGTCATGCCGCACTCTTTTTTTTACATTAAATGGGCTTACTCTTGGCCACATTCGAGAACCATAAGGCTAAGAAGAGGCCGAAGATGTAGCGAGCTTGCCCAGAAGAAGCCTATTCACTCGGGCTTTAAATATCACTGGGTTGTATGCTTGTGGAAATACAAACGCAGGCAGGAAATTCCACTCTTTAGCTGTGCGCATTAAAAAGGGAGATGTCAGTAGACTCAAGTAAATATTCGCCTGATAGTACCTCAGACCATTTGACCTGGTTTTGATGATCATACCAGTAAGTTCTAGAAAGTTGAAATTAGTTCAGCTGGCAATGATACGTCATGTCATGGCTTGACTAAAATTCTCATGTGCTTCTTCCACTCCACAACATCACGACAACGTTTTTTAACGTTTCCTTCCCTTCTTCGTAGCTAAACTCGGGGCAGCCTCTTACAATATTCTATCATTATAATATAATAACTTATCTATGACTTGGTTTTGGTTTGATTTATGGTCTGAATCCTCACACATCCCATCACAGCACGAGCTCTTGGGGATCATCTTCTACAACTTGTAAACCAGACAGGGATCATCAAACTGAACAACTTTTACGATGGTACCAACTCAGAAATCGCGAAAAAAATCTGCTGTTTCACGCATTGTCATGTTTTTAATATTATTATTTATTTTTCGTGATTTCAGAGTTGGTCCCATAGTAAAAGTTGTGGTTGATGGTCCGTATCCGTATAGTATTCGTATCTACCATATTCTGGTATAGCCTTAATCTATTACACGTTGTATTGTATACCTAACTGCGAAATTACTCCTATTTTTTTAATAACAAATGAAATATATCTCCTTATTTTTAAATTTCTTTTAGAAATCCGTTAAACTAAATATTTGTTTCAAATAATTTTTTGTAACCATTTATATATTTTGTTTACAAAGTGTAGTTTCCTTACTTGGCTTTTGTACTGTATAATTTATACCTGCGTAAATGCTGGAAAAATATATGAAATGGGTATTAATGTTTAGAAAATATTACGAATTAGCGTAATCTCTAAATACTCTCTCAGTTATTTATTGTAAAAAATAATTAAATCAAATAATAGTTTGTATTTAATATAAACGGTATGTACTCACAATATAGAAGTAAGAATGACACAAAAATGTTCATTAGTAATAATATAAATAAAAATCTGTTTACGTTTCAACTGAAAACTCCAGTCTACGTTTCATAGCTTAAATATTATTAATTACATAAGTTACTTTTGGTAGAAGCGTTAAGTCACTGAGTTACATACAATGTGATTAATAAAATTTAACAATGTAGTTATATAGTAGAATTTTGTAGTTGAATAATTAATTAATCTATGGCTATAGTATTTTAAAATAGACATTCTAATATAAATATGTAAGAAATATGAATAATTTTGTACATTATATAAATAGCTTTGCATTTTTGATATATTTAATGCATTTGAGACAATTATTAGTCTAATTAAAACAAAATGCATAAATTCTAATTAAATATTTTAAAAACTTAATCTTTATTTCATTATTGCAGTTACATACCCACGTAAAGAAAGATAACTAAGTAGGTATTAGAAAATTCTTGGACATGACTTAAAATATTTAGTACCTATTTTATCTTTTTGCCATACGGCGAGTAGGTATACCAGCCGTTGGATTGGCTCCACCACCTTTTTGTACAATGTTATACTTGTTAAAACTTCGTTAAACCACCAGAATACTACTTAATAGGTCAAACTGGGAAGCTTTGTACTTAACAGTTTTTTTCACATTTTTCTCTACACCGTAGCATACCATGACCGTGCTATAGGAACGTGTCAGACAACTGTATTGAAAAGTATGATACTATTCCCACTAGACCGTTCCGTCACCGGCCATGCACGTAGCGTGCCATGCACGGAGCGTCAACAATTGTCTTCGAGAATATTTTGCCGGTGCTGACACGCGACGTTGACGAGCCGGTGAGTAGTAATTGTAACCGCGTATGATGACCGTTATAAAAGTAAAATGAAACGGATTCCTAAGGTTTTGGTTGTTGCATACGGGCACCATACAGGTTGCATACGGGCATCACACGGGTTGCAAACGGACACAGCCGTCGATCCGTTTCAGTGGGCATAGTAGAGCGAATCGTGTTGCTTTTCGTATCTGATACGTTCCTAGTACGGTCATGGTATGGCACGGTGTAGTGGGTAGAGACCTTTATCACTAACCACTTGAGCCTTCAGCAATGCCGTAGGTAAAGCAGACATTTAAAAAATTCCCGGTCATCAATCCGTCAGCAGGTCAGCTACTATTATTGATGACTATTTCGACCAATCAGCATCGTGCCGAATCAGACATGTCTGATTGACGATTAATGACTCTCCGACATTCACCTAAACTAAACGATCGCTTCCATTGCACTAGAGATCGCTGATCTACCGAAACCATCCGGAGTCGGGCCGGATGCAATCGGAGCCAGACCGCAACCAGACCGGAGCAAAACCAAGACGCCGCGCTGGCTCCGTTGCTATAGTAACAAGTCGTTGTTATAGTTTACAACCTTTTAGGCAGAGAGTCTCCTCCCGATCTCCCTATAAGGTTACCCACTCAGGTGGGCTGACTAGATGGGATGATCGAGAGCAGGCACCACTACCAGCTAAACCCCTCACTACTTGCTCTCTCTCCGTTAATCAGTCACGGGGGATGTGGTGACAGTCACCCCTTTGACTAGACGGGTGGCCTGGCTATCCGGGCCCCTACATGGCGGGAGACGACCGAGCAAGTGTGATCGTCTCCCCAGACGGTGTGCACCGTGCAATGCCAACGACAGAACGCTCCATCGCCGGCCGAGTACAACCTTTGCATAACTAGTAACAAATACGTGTGAAAAAGGTGAGACGTACTAGTTTAAGATCCGGTCGGGTTTCGGTTAATTCCGGTTGAAATCCGGTGCCATCGATCGCTATTGCTATTGGCTGTGGCCCATCATCGACATTCGGAGACCGATTTTATGTTGACGCAAATTGATACAATAATTTTAACGTCGTAACGTTCACGACCGACAAAAAGTCTACTAATACGCTAGCAATAATAGTTCGATGACTAATACAAAGGAAAAGTCTGCGATCCGATAATCCTGGCGACAAAATTCTCATTGGGCGCGTTGTCTACACAAGTCTGACATGACAAAGACGATTCGTTGAATGTGGCCGGACTTTGAAGAGTGTTTTCCGGTAGTCTCGAGATAATTCGCCCAGTGCAGTCTAGATTCCTTCGAGATGACCGACAGAAACCGGACGACAGATCTAGTGCGTAGCACAATCTGTGACAACTGACGTCACGTGCTTCTTCCGACCGGTACAGTCGGATACAATAGTAAGTAAATAATAATAAAAAGAAAACAAAAAAACAAAATAATAATAAAGACTTAATTGCAAATGAAAGAGAAAAAACGATACAATCAGAAAAAACACGAAAACATACAATAGGCGGCCTTATTGCTACATAGCAGTTTCTTCCAGGCAACCTTGGGCGAAATAAAAATAAGATAAATAGGATAATAGGGGAATAGGTGCACTTTAAAGGACAGATTATGACAGATATGAATTTACGAAAATACTACTGGATAAATACACCATTCCATGGTATAAGTAGGAGATGAATATAAAGAAGTAATATTAATCGCGGGAAGAAAATGACTCCTAACTTGTTCTCTAAACGACCTTGGAGTTTAGCCTTTCTGTTAATTTTTTTTTCTGTAAATTAGTGTTTTTCCAATGAAGTTATCTAAAGAATGAAAGCATTATTATTGATGTAAACTTTAGTTTTAGGAAGCAAAATTCTTAAATTAGTGCCGTATAGAGAGAAAAACATAATAAATTGTCAGGTATTTTAAAACGAAGACAATCTGTTCAAGTGGAATTTCAAATTTGCTTGTCAGAGGTATTTTTCAAAAACGTTTCAGCTGTAATAAATAAGAATACGACTCATATTTATTTTTTCACTTATTGTTTGTATTGTCAAGGAGTTCCCTATAGAGAGAAAATTTTAAAAAATGCTTTTAATCACAGAGAAATAAAATAATAATAAATGCTCAAATTGGTACACTTTGACATGTTTTTTTACTGGTATTTACAGAATCTAAAGTAATTTTTAATTTTTCTTAGGAATAATGAGGTATTAATTAATTTAATAGGAATTTTCAAAGTTTGCCCTCATTACGGCTCGCGCAGAGTTGTTTTGATCATTTGTATTGAAAATTTAAAAATGGAACGTGATGCGACTCTACAACCTTAAGGCGGTTGTATGACCGAAAGTGGCGCCCTCAGAGGTTTTTATTTAATAAGTTATTAATAGAAAAAGATTTTAATAATGTTTATCGTGGAGATTTTAGGGCCCATGGTCTAGTATTTTTAGAAGGTATCACTTCATGCCCTCGTAGTCATTCGTAGAAGTAGATAGCAAATGTGTCAAAAACGGCCACTTTTAGCAGTTTTTCTATCTAGTTCTAGCAGTGACTACTACGGAATGTAACGATACCGTCTAAAAATACTAGACTGTAGGCCCTAAAATCTCCACGATAAACATTATTAAAATTGTGTATTAGAATTATAATATTAAATAAAATTCACCGCGGCGCCACTTTCGCTCAGGGTACCACCTTAATGTATTTCTTAAATGCTAGCATTTGATATAATGACAAGCAGAAGATAAAACGTAGTTTGTTCAATACTTATTTATTTTTGCACTTATAAGCGTTTTGCTTTGTTACACAAATATTACTTAGCGTTAGTTTTAGAGAAGGTTCCTTGATTTTGATTTTAGGTTTTTTTATACTGCTTCACTAAAACTTTTTGAACAATATAAATAAAAATCCCTAATAGTCAATTTTGCTGTCTTCTTAAGTTAATTTATGTTAGGATTATAAATCGAACATAACGTGTTGTATAATATAATTAATAATAACCAAAGCAAAGGTTAATTAGGTACTGATTATCTTTATTTAATTGAACTTATTCCAAGGTTCACATAACTAGCTGTAAACAGCTAAAGTAGTAATTTTAGTTATTAAATAACCATTTAAACTGAAAAATCATAAAAAATACGAAATGGGCTCAAAGATGAAAGCTATTTAAAACACCAACAACTAAGTTTCCACTGAAGCCATTCTTAAATGGGATGGCTGGCATTCAAAATGTGAAAGATTCGCAGGAAAAATTAAATTAGTTAACAATCTGTTGTTGTCTTTTCTTTTTTTATTTTACTTAAACCAAGTGGAGTCACGGATCCAACTGACACGTTAACAAAGATAAAGAAATCGTACGAGTTGTCACTCCCCGTCGCGCAAGGCCTTGCTACAAATCGCAGTTACCTCCGTAATCGGTGCTAAATTGATCAATTTGCCAATAACAGGAGCAGACCGAGCGGGCCATCCGACCAGGCGACTATGCTACAGTGCTGGCTGTTTTAATTCTTTACTTTTTTAATTTATTTTAATTTTTAATTTCTCGAAAATGTTGCGGCTGGTGGTTACGTTGGCTGTGGCAGGTTTGTAAAAAGTTTTCATTTCTTTTCTGCTTCCGATTTTAAAAGTTATAATGCTTCTATTTTTAAATATAACCAGAGTTATTCTCATCAATTATTTTATTAAATGCTTAGTTTTGTTTTGATTTAACTTACCGGGTACATCAAAGTATTTGTTGTATGGTCTTTGATCAGCAGAGTCTTAAATTGGATTGAAAGCTCAGGTGGTTTAAAACTTACTCGATATTTTTTGGCAGTTAAATACCGGTACAGTACAAGAATTTTAACGTTTATTACCTATTCCATTATATTTTGTTAATTATGGTCTGTTTTAACATTTTGCTTTCAATTCTTAGAAATAACCAATGATGAATATCTTATACAATAATTATAATTTTGCTTGACTACCGCGTTGAATGTGTTTGCATCTCAAAAAGTTATAAGACACTTTTCATAACTCCAAGTGATTTAAGACGACTGTTTCTAGTTTTTTGTCTAATATATCAGATAGAATAAATAGGTAATCTGTGACAAGAGATTCTCCAGAGGTCAAAATGATATTGTGAGATATAGTCATATCATGTCTGATGTCTGGATAGATTAACAGTGTGAAGTGGCGTAGGTAGAATGTGGGCAGCTGTCTTACTATAAGAGCTACAGTTACCTATATGTTAGATTAAATGCTTGCTAGGTACAGTTTCAAAGACAAATATATAATGGGGAATGTATGAAAAAAAATTGCTGAATATTGTTTATAGGTTATTACCACCTATAAAAAATAAGTAAGTAAGTAGTAATAGAAAAAAGTTTCAGAATTAATGTATGCGTGAAAAAATAAAAAAATTTAAAGTCACTTCATCTTTACAAAATATAAAGAAGTTACAGCAGAATTGAGATTATACCTTAGCAACAACCGGCCACAATGGGGAATGTCCGAAAAAAATCAAATTGGCTAAATATTTTTTATAGGTAGGAATAAGCTCCATTAGTAATAGAAAAAAGTTTCAGAATTTTCGGTTGCGTGAAAAAATTTTAAGAAATTAAAGTCTCTTTGACTTCGCAGATATAGGAAAGTAACAGCAGAATGGAGATTATTCCTTTGCCATCACCTGCCATAACGACAAAATGGTATTAAAATCAAAAGACAAAAAGGTATAATCTCCATTCTGCTGTTACTTATTTATATTTGTGGTTGTTTTTTTGCCAATTTGTTTTTTTCACAAATTCCCCATTAAAGGATTACTTACAATATAAATAATGGGTGGAGAGTGTCGTCTCACTAATTTTTTTGAGTCCATTACATTACTTACTATTGCAAATAATTGCAATGAAATCACTTTGCTGATTGGATTGTGGGTACCTGTTTTTAATTTAAATTCATACATACATATAACCCAGCGATATTTAAAGCCCGAGTGAATAGGCTTCTTCTGGGCAAGCTCGCTTCATCTTCGGCCTCTTCTTAGCCTTATGGTTCTCGAATGTGGGCAAGAGTAAGCCCATTTAATGTAAAAAAAAAATCTATAGGTACGTAATTAATGCAAATTATTTTATTTTTTAAAGCATTACCATAAGATTTGCTAGCTTTCAATAGATTATGAAAATTTCTTGCATAATTTTTTTATTTTTTTTATTTTTATTTATTTATTTAGGTAACAAACAGTCTTTAACAAGTAAAGTAACAAATATTACACACAAATAGACCTACAGTACCATTATGTTATAAACAAGATTTTATATAAATGAGTACGTAAGAAACTATGTTACTTTTAATAAATTACAACGACTTACAATAAGGAAGTTAATTTGACATAACAACTTGTCTATATTAAACAATAAATTGAATTAAATTATAGTTTAAATTATAGTTTTGTGTAGCAATAACATCTATAAAGTTTAAAGTGATAACGCCTCGTGAACTAGTCTTTTATAATTTGGTAAACTTATGGAAAAAATGTCGATATTGGTCAATTTGTCATTATAAAAATCAAGTGAGCGCCTTAAAAATGAATTTTTTGTGTAATTTGTATGGGATAGAGGGATGTAAAATGTACTTTTGGAACGTGAGGATGGACGTGGAACCTTAAAGTTAATTTTGTCTAGAAGAGGAGTGCAATCAATTTTGCTATTAACGATTTTATATAGCAGCGTCGAATCAAGGACGATGCGTCTAATCTGTAGAGGGGATATGTTATTTTGTTATATCATTTTGTTGTTTTCTCTTCATCAAAGCTTCAAAAACCATAACATCTTGTTTTAGGGACCTAGGTAAGTCTTGTAGGTAGTTTGTTAATTAATTTGACATGTTCGTTTGCATTGCATGTTAATATTAGAAAAACTTCCAAAATGATGTAGAATTTTGTAAATAACAATAAGCGAGATTCTACTTAAACTGCTGAATAAAGGCCCTGACAAAGTGATTTGATTATAATATTAAAATAATATCCTTTTCTGTTCTTGTCTGTAAAACCATTTAAGTACTTATAGGTAGTTATATCTTAAAGGTTATTCAATGTAACTTTATGTTTATAGATTATCAAACTTAGTAAAGTTATCCACTCTGCCTACATACATCTACTGCTATTCAGAATATGCAGGCGTTTTTAACTAAAGTTTCTAATGTAGACAAGTAAGTATGTTACATTGCAGCAAAAAATCTGACAGGTGATAATTAAAACGAAATCGTACACATTTTTGTTTAATTATTATTAAGAACTATTAAAGCATCAATCATGTGATAAGAATATAAATAAATTTCAAAAGTTATAATATTTTAGCCATTTGTTTCTTTGCGTAAATATTTTGATACGACAGCTGAATTCGGACTGTAACATTCAGTACGTAAGTAGTACAAAAGACCACTAGCGCCACAAAACCACACGTCATCGTCATTATTGATTTTGTTATTGTTTCGCCGAATCATTTGTGTACTTTATTGTACCTTATCTATTTTTACATATACCTACTGAGTGAATTATTAAACGAAAAGGTAATAGGTACTGTACTTACTTACTTACTCACGGTAAATCTTGAAAAGCGCTTCGCTATGCAAAAATATTATTATAACCTATTTGTTTTGTTTTGAGCTAGGGAGCTGTCGTCGTAACACGGCACGGCACAGATAAAAATGGCGTACTCTAGTTTTGACAGAAGAAAGGATTAATGTTGCCAGAAATCAAAATAAAACATGCCATTTCTAGTAAAAAATTTATAAATCAAAGTAAATAATTAAATGTTTCTTGATTTGTTTCAGCCAACATGGCGAGCTGTGATGAAGAAATTATGAAGAATTTAACTACAGTGACTTGGGCACACGCTGTTAACAACAAAGCTTATTTGGAAAAAGCACTAGCAAGTCAGTATTTTTTTAAGCTTGCAGTTCAAAATGATGTATTTTAATCTGTAAAATTTACTCTTACCATAATTCTCGAGTGAATTCTAAAGTCTGAAGTCTGGAGAGACCATCACGGGAACCATTTTCATTGTACACGTCAAAATTAGTTCTTTAGACTCACGCTAGTGGCGTTTCAAATAGGCACAAGAACTTTGCTGTCAAATCATACAGACAGCCAGTACAGTTAATAAAAAAAAAAAAAAAAACTTGTCAGTGGTTACGGCTAATAGGTACCCGAAGTTCGACTAAACCTAGTTCCATCGGGAAGCTAGTATAAAATCGTTCGCAAACTTTGTGGAAAAACAACAAACACACAAACAAATGAGCAAACAACCTAATAAAAACGTGTTAAAAAAGATTAAATTTTGCTACTAAGACGTGCCTACAGTTGCGTATTTTTCCTTTTTCACGCTACCGACACTAGCTTTTAGCTATTTCGACACTAGCTTTTTACCACGTTTTTATTAGGTTGCTTTCTCGTTTGTTTGGTTGTTTGATTGTTTCTCCACAAAGTTTGCGAACTAGCTTCCCGATGAGCTAGAAACTTGAAACTTTGAACATAGGTCAGAACTGGAAGGCAATGCAATATTATGGTCTCATTGAGCTGATCTGATGATGGATCCGGAAGAAGACCACAGGATCTCTATGATGAAACCATACAACCTGATCGTGTTTGGGCTCATTGCAATCGTCTTGATGAGTACTCTTATAAGAGACGAGATCCAGGGTCTGATGATGAAGCTGAAAGGCCATGCCATAGGAACTCAATATTGAAACCGTGCAACCCCATCAAATTTGGGCTTGTTTGAATCGTCTTGACGAGTTCTTTGTTGGGAAACAGTTTCGAGGGTCTGACGATGGAGCCGAAAGAAGGACACAGGAACTCTTTAATAAAACCACGCTACCCCATCGAGATTGGGCTTGTTTGAATCGTCTTGACGAGTACTTTGTTGGGGAATAGTGTCCAGGGTCTGATGATGGAGCCCGAAGTAGGCCATTGGAACTCAGTAATAAAACCATGCAACCCCATCGAGGTTGGGCTCGTTTGAATCATCTTGACGAGTACTTTAATGGGAAATAGTTTCCGAGGATCTGATGTTGGAGCCGGAGAAAGGCCATAGGAACTCTATAATAAAACCATGCAACCCCATTGAGTTTGGGCTCGTTTGAATTGTCTTGACGAGTACTTTGTTGGGAAATAGTTTCCAGGGTCTGATGATGGAGCCGGAAGAAGGACACAGGAACTCAGTAATAAAACCATGCAACCCCATCGAGTTTGAACTTATTTGAATCGTCTTGACGAGTACTTTGTTGGGAAATAGTTTCCAGGGTCTGATGATGGAGCCGGAAGAAGGCCACTGGGACTCTGTAATAAAACCATGCAACCCCATCGAGTTAGGGCTCGTTTGAATCGTCTTGACGAGTGCGAGTGCGAGAGTAGGAGATGGTATATTTTTAGTTTTAGCTCGTTAGCTAAAAAGCAGAAAATAATAATTTACTGTTTTTTTTTTAATCACGTTTCTAAAACAGACTATGAAAAAATCGGACTAAAAACATTAAAACGCTCTAGTAAAAACAAACTTAAAAGTAAAAAACAAATTCTTCTGTAAATATTTATAACCCTAATACCCTATACCTACAGAAATTTTAAACCTAAAAACGTGGGGCGCATATAGACAATATGGATGATAAATTTTACAAAACGCGCTCCACGATTTAGGTTTAAAATTTTTAGGTTTAAAATTTCTGTATATTTACAGAAGAATTCATTTTTTACTTTTTAATTTGTCCGTTTTAATGTTCAAACAAAAATAACTCTCAAAATATGCAACATAGAGCAATAAATTTTAAAACCGTTTTGTAGGTAATATTCCTGTGTATTTGAATAGTGCAAAAAAAAAATGGACATTAATGTCCTAGTTTTTGAGAAATGTAATAAAAACTCAAAAAATTCGCACAAATTTCGTATAAAATTTTATTTCAGTAATTTTTTATGTCGTATTTAAATCAAAAATTTAAACATTTTATTTTTAAATTACTAGGTGATATTATTAGCTTTCAAACAATATTTTTGTTATAACTGTAGGACTTCTAAATCCGGAGAAATTAATATTTTTCTGCAGGGTCATCTAAAATAAAAAGTCAAATTTAAAATAGCGGCCATTCCAACAGGAGTGGGGATAGACCCCAACATGTGGGTGTTTTTGTCGATAAAATTAGGTGTATTACACGCCTTTAAATTATCGCTAGTTCAAGGCCAAAGGCACTGTATATATTAAAAAATAATCCCTATTTCCCTTGGTCACGCCATCACGCGTGAGCGGCTGGACCGATGTCGCTAATTCTTTTTTATTGTGTTTGTTATTACCAGGAGAAGGTTCTTATGAAAGAAAAAATTAAGAAAATTACGTAGGAAACTAGAAAATTTAAGAATAGAATAGAATTTTCATTTATTCAGGCAAATTACACCCATTTACAAAAATAAATATTAAAATTACTAAATACAAATTCATTAGACATAAATTGAAATAATGAATGAAATTGTATTAATTTTAAAATTAATCCAATTAAAAATAACGAGAATTAAATTCAGAATTTCACATTGAAAAAATTGTATAAAAGTAATTATTCGAAAAATTTAACAAAATTACATAAGCAAATACAAATAAATAAATAAATATAACAAATAAGAATACTTAACCACCATATAAAATTATTTTGGACAATATAAACTTTTTAATGCAACCTTATGACGTTTGACATTGAATTGACAGAATGCGTGCTGCAAATATCGTCAAAGAGGATGTAAAAAACTGAATGTTGTTTAAAACAGATGCTTCGGTCGGAGTTACTTTATTGATAAAATACATGTAAAATAATTAATAATATTCATAACTAAGACAGAAACGTCTGTCGGGTTAGCTAGTTCAATAATAATTTGTTTGATTTAACTTTTTTACCAAATTACTTGACCCATAATGTTGGTTCTCTCAAAGATTTAAACCGTAATACCGACCTCTATATTATTACACTGGACTGGCTGCTGTCAAACTGCTCTTGTGCCTATTTGATTTCCGCCATTTTGGCGCTGTAGGACGTAGCGTGAGCAGTGTTTCTTTCAGGTACTAATCCGGGGGGGCACCGCCCCCCCGGAGCAGCCTTAGTGCCCCCCCGGAGAAAAATGAATTGTGTGTAGATAGACGGGCAAACTAGTGCAGTGATCGACGGACGAGCTCCCCCGAACCTCTTAATTGCCCCCCCGGAGAATTTTGTCTGAAAGAAACACTGAGCGTGAGCATAGCGTGAGGGACATGGTACTAAAGTTTGAAGTCTGGAGAGATCATCACGGCAACCATTTTCATTGTACACGTCAAAATTAGTTCTTTAGACTCACGCTAGTGGCGTTTCAAATAGGCACAAGAACTTTGCTGTCAAATCATACAGACAGCCAGTCCAGTTAATAAGAAAAAATATTTTTCATGTCAGTGTTGGGTACTTCTATGTCTATGTCATGTTTTTACCATCTGCAGGCAAAAAACTATACTTACCTAAGAAGTACTATAGTTGTACCTCCATAATTTTAGATTTTATTATTTCCTGTAGCTACAATGGTTTATTACTCACTTGATAGAACAGAAACAAAATCAAATAGTCTGTACTTGAGAATTTTATGTTCTAAAGGGAGTGCGTTACTGATGAAATCCATTATTTTTAATGCTACTAGTGGCAGGCCTTAATTAAGGCGAAGGACTGCTTGAGAAGTGCAACTTGAAACTCTGGTTTTTCATTAAATAATAAAAAACCAGAGTTATACTTACAGGGTTATTTGTAAAACACCAACAAACTCGCACGAGTAGATTACTTACATCAAATAAACAACAACATGTTCTAAGGTTTTTCCTAAAACAGACGAAAAAATCGACTTTCCATACTGATGTTGTAACAACTAGTTATTTATATTTACTGTTGCTTGGTACTACTTTTTGTAAAGAAATAAATATTTATTTATTAATTTATTTAATGTCCGAATATGTTATAAATAGTTATAATCCTTTAAAAAAATTTGGATAAAAAAATTTTATTCATTCGTAATTTGCCTTTGTTGCCCGTGATACTACCAGTATTACTACCAGTAGTACCACGGGTAAAAAAAAATCCCGTCGTACTACCAATCGATCCAGTAGTACCACGGGAAATATTATTTTACCCGTGGTACCTACTGCTACATTGGAGTATCTTTGTGGTTTTTTTTCTTTTCACATTCTTCTTTGTTGCTCTATTTTTTCTAGTTCCGAACTCATTTGCGTAACGGAAGATTTTAGTTCCGTATTTATTGCGTAGCGTAACGAGTTAGGAAAATAGCTTACCCCGCCTTAATTTACTGACCATCCAGCATTCCGGTACAGCCAGCAGCTGCGGTTTCAGTACTTGCTTACTTTAACGATTATAAAACATGTTTCTGTACTGAACAACTGAGTGTATGCGCGTGAGTGGGAAAGAGTAAATACAATATTGGAAGCTATAATAATATCGTATGAGTAGTAGCGAAAGTTGCTATGAGTGTGTGTGGGCCATTTAATGAACATTTGGCCTGTAATAAAAAATATACTAGGTTATTTTTAAAACACCAACAGCCTCGCAGGAGTACCTACCTAGATTACTAACATCATAAACAACAACATTTGTTCTACGACTTTTCCGAAAACAAACAAAAAACTGCTTTTCATACAAAACTCGATCAGCTTTTCAGACATTTGTATGGAAAGTCTATTTTTTTTGTCTTTTTAGGGTTCCGTAGCCTAAATGGCAAAAAACCGAACCCTTATAGATTCGTCATGTCTGTCTGTCTGTCTGTCTGTCTGTCTGTCCGTATGTCACAGCTACTTTATTCCGAAAGTATTAAGACCACACAGTTGAAACTTGGTAGGTAGATGTATTCTGTTAACCGCTTACCGAATTTAATACAAAAATAAGAAAAATAAAAGATTAAGGGGGGGCTCCCCATACATGGAACTGAAACTGAAAAAAACTTTTTTCTTCAAACCAACACGTGTTGGGTGTCTATAGATAGGTCTTTAAAAATGACATTGAGGTTTTTAAGACAACTTTTTCTCAAAGTTAACCGTTTCAAAGATATACATCGCCAAAGTGGTAAAATGTGTGTCCCCCCCCTTTAACTTTTGAAATAAGAGAGTGAAAAATCTAAAAATAATATATGCTGTAGATCTTAATAAACACTTTCAACCAAAATTAGTTTGAATGAGATATAGTAATTAGTTTTTGAGATATAGCACATTTTCCAAAACCGCAAATATAACTTTGTCATTCATACCAACACTGTGAAAAACAAAGTTATTTTTGCATACGAAAAATGATAGGTGGTATTAAATATGGTATGGTATAAGGTAACTACGGAACCCTATGGTGCGTGGCCCGACACGCACTTGGCCGGTTTTTTTCGGAAAAGACGTCTTACTTCTGCGAGGTTATTGGTGTTTTACAAATAACCCTGTATTGGTAGGAACTACCTCAGACCAAATAAAAAAGTAAAGACGGAGTCTTCCAAACTACGCCTTGGCTGTGTACATACACAGTATACGCACACATATGTAACGAAACTACGCCTTGGCTTTCGTTCGTCATTGGGCGTTCCATATCGAACCCTGCCGCCCGGCCCCCGCCCGCCCCCTAGTACGCACACATGTACCATCAAAAACCGGCCTCACTTCGTTGTTCGCAACCACTGCGCAACGCTCCATCTTCCTTTTTTATTTGATCTGCTGAGGGTACTACAAAAATAAACCTTCATTTCTAACTTTGTCTGAAATGGAAATCTAATACACGATCTTTCATAATCCGAGCGAATGCTCTGATTTATTTTACTGCCTAAATACATAATTTGATATGATTCTTAAATACTTATGTATTTGATTGAATCAGGCGTCACTTGGCGGAAGTCCCAAACCATTTTGAAAAAAGAAATATATGTAGCTTACTTCCGCAAACAATATAATTATGCAAGATGCACCGCCCGCCCGCCCGCAAAAATATGCACATGCACACCACAAAATATCAGTGCACAAACCTGCATTTAGTGTGGAACACACAACAAAATATCAGTGCACAAACCTGCATGGGGTGTGTTGCTGTCTTGCTAAATGCAGGTTTGTGCACTGATATTTTGTGGTGTGCATGTGCATATTTTTGCGGGCGGGCGGGCCTAGCATCTTGCATATTATATTGTTTGCGGAAGTAAGCTACATATATTTCTTTTTTCAAAATACTTATGTTTCATTTTACTATAATCAGTATTATGAGTTTGCGCAATTACGTTTATGATAGCGATTGTAGTAAGCAATTTTGTATGCAATTTATCACAGCGCCTCTAGCGGTAACTACACTAAATTAAAAGATTTCATACAAATGTTGACTGCAGTCGCTATTTAAGTACCTAGTAACTAAATGATGATAAAAAACATTGCTTGCCTAGTAAAAATAAAAATAACTACCTATTTAAATAGAAAACCTCTCTGTTCCTATCCCTCGTTTACTTCGTACATAAATAGCCAGTGTTCCCGGTAGGTCCCTCAGGCAGTTCCCCGAAGAAGCGATTAATAACAATCGCGCGCGACGGATTTGGGCTCGCGGGTCTAATTGCGCGTTAATTGGGGCTAAACGATCCAGTTGGTGGGAAAGGGTATAAGCAGTTTGTTGAATGGGATAAACTAGTGGGGAATACCTTTTATACCACTTAGAGAATTGCCTTGCCCCATGAACTCGCTTTAAGAAATGAGGTGCCTCATTTGCCGTCTCAAAAGTTTTATTGCAGTAAAGCGTTTTAGTTCTGATTAGTAGTCATTAGACGAAATGACACCCTAAGGCCACGTACGTTGCGTACGTTGCAATCTTAAATAATTTTCCTTTCCTCAGGATATTTTAATATCTTCTCGGTTAGGTGTTAGGTCTCCCGCCATTTTACACTTAACTACGCCAGTACTATACTAATTCTGTGACTTTAAGGTCCTACTACCTACCAAGGAAACTATCCCCACTGATGTTGGGACACCTAGGCGTATTTTGACTTTACGCTTACAATACTCGATAGCGACTGTTGTTACCATTTTTATGAAACTTTTAGTTCAGTGCAGTTGCTGCCAGAGGCGCTGAGCCAAATGGCTTACTACAGTCGCTATCTTGTATAGTAAACGTAACAACGCAAACTCATAATACGGCACCCTTTTCCCCCACTGCTCAACTAGACTGCCCAACTGCGAATAGTTGAGCAGTGGGGAACCCCCAATTCTCAACCAAACTGAGTTTCAAATACTCAGTTGGGTAATTTGGGCATATCCCTTTTCCCTACTGCTCAACTAAAACTAGTTTACTTTATGGGTTCAGTAGGCAGTACAATGGGGAGTGCGGATTTTTGTGTGCTCTTATGTATAAACTTTCTTACCCCGCAGGTGACGTATCAATGTTAGAAGCCGACATCGTGGTCGGCCACATCACGGGCAAGGACGGGCCCCCCATCCCCGTGATGGCTCACCCGCCGGCCACCACCTCGGACCTCAGCCTGTCGGAGTTCCTCTCGTCGGTGAAGCAACACAACAATCATAACCCGAAGCCAAAGGGGGTCAAGCTAGACTTCAAGTCTATAGAGGCGTTTGAGAAGGCTCAGTCTATCATAGCGCCGTTTAGCAAGACAGAGGTAATGATAAAATCTAAGTAAATATTGCCCGCGAAATTGGTGCGTGGTTTTGCCCATAATGACATCTCCGGGACATCATAGTAAGTGTTGCCTCTCTTGATCGAATGCGTAGGGGTGGGGCCAGGAAAGATTATAAAGTGCTCTTTATTGCACTAAAAACACGGTTACATAGATGGTTACAATCATTGTGAGCAAAGGTGAGCTTATTTTTAAAAGAGATCTCTTCCAGCCAACCTAGATTCTAGATTCTACCCAAACTTATTCTTATCCCATACGTGGATAAGGAATGGTGGGTGATCCTTAGATCGGCTCTGGCTCTCCACAAACCTATACGTACTGAAAATTTTGTCTGAAATTATTGAAACCAGATGTTTAGATGTAGATCCTTGAGATGAAATGACTAGTAGTTAGTCTTCTATACTATTACCTGTTGCAATGAAAGTGCTCCATGCCCACAAAATACCAAATACTGAATAGAAATGCCATAATTAAAGAAGCAAGAATGTCTACTAATCAGTTTTAAGTTTTTCATGATAGCCCGACACAATTTAATAATGAAAACACTTACTATTACCAACTACTTAGATTTAAATAAAGCTTATATCTTTTTTACACACTTATCTTTATCTACCTCACGTCTTTTTTTAATTTAGAGATATGTCTACATTTTTATGTGCTCCTACCAACATTTTTTGTGTAACATTGAAGACAATGTCTACCTTATTTTGAATTAAAATTTACGAAGATATAATCATAATTAAAACGCATTGTTGCTTTAACGAGGTAGACATATTTTATTGGATTAAATGGAAACAATGCACGGAAGCTGCTCCGACTTATTGAGTCTGTGGCTACGAGCGACGGACGCGCGAACTATTAGATAAATCACTTCAATCAACATCAATGGACTGCATAAATAACTTCACAGTAGGTAGTGCAATGAAGCCAATAATAGGTTGCATATCGAAGAATACCTCTTGATTGTCGGACTTATAGCTGAAATTGAGCATATTTCAACAAAAAAGCAAAAAAAATAAAATAAAAAAAACCCGCCTGCATAAAAAGACAAGTCAACTGAAAAGATGGAAACAAGATTAAATATTAAAGGCAACATTATAACATGCAGTCGGAGGCATGCATAAAGAAAGTGACATTATGAATGATTTGAGTAATATGCCTTCGACTGCATGTTATCATGTTGCCTTTAATATTTAATATTGTTTCCATCTTTTCATGCAGGTGGGTTTTTATTTTTTTTTATTTATTTTTCGCGCGTATCTTGTATGTATGTGTGTTAGTATGTAATATTCTTTATTTTATTTATTTCTTTTTAGTTATTATTTATTACAATCATGATATAGGTACCTTTTTAAAATCCTTATAATGAGCCCTTTAATTTGACACCCATATTGCAGTATTCTAAAAAAAAACCACTACCTACGTATAATAGCACCGTGCAGCCACCATGTTGGTTTTTTTATAACGCCACTTTCATAAGAACACTTTGGCTGGCAAGACAAATCTAATGATATGTTAATCATAAAAAATTCGTTTAGCCGTTTAAAAGATATGAGGTAATAAAGAATATTAGATACAAACACACATACAAACAAACAAACATACATACAAGATACGCGCGAAAAACATAACCCTCTTGCAGTCGGTAAAGAAGCTGCTTTATAAAGAACTAGGTACCTATTTGGAAAGTTTATAAGCTACGATTTTTGGCATAAAGTTCACCTAGGCTAGGTATTATGTAGTCAACAAAAGAACATTTACCTGTGTATGTATACTTAAGGTAGTTCCATCTAAGGCCAGAATATGTGGAAACGTCATCTATTGCTAAAAATCCAGATGACAGACAGGTAAGCTTTTCTATTAGGTTTTAACTAAAGTCGCATATCAACTCGCGTTTAAAACACTTTGCGAGAACGAGCTTTTATAGCTTTTAAGTTTTAAGTAGACACTCGCCTTAACTAAAGGCATGCGCCCATGTGTCTTCCGCGTATCGCTGCCGGCTGCGATTAAGCGGCGCGCGCGCACCCGTTTGATCCTGCCTCTCGCTGATGGAGCGAAAGTGCTGTATCCTGACTCACAGCCACTTTTTTGTTTTTTGAGCTTTTGCACTTCGACAGGATTAATTAAGACGCTCATGTTCGTTTAAAGTCATTAATTATACTTTGATAGACGCGTGAGATTATTATCATGGTTTAAGTTTCGTTATTGCATGAAATTGGCCTTTGTATCGAAAAAAAGTATATTTATAGAACGGCTGAAATGAACTGGGAAATCAGTTAGATTCACACTTACAGAAGATCTTACTAATGATGTTTAATGCTTTATCCTTGAAGGGTAGGGTATGGGGTCATAATGGGGGTGGATAGTAAGGAAGCGACCGAGCCTATTATGAGAACTTCAAGCTGGGTAATCAGCTTGAAGTTCTCATAGGCTACATCGACTGCACCATCAATTTCACTTCCTAAATTACTTGTATTTGTTATCATCAGGCGTCCTTCCCCTTGTGGTTGAACGCTGACATCCTCCCGGGTCCAGTGAAGGCCACCACGAAGCCAGTGGATGCGGACAAGTTCCTCCAGCTGGCGGCCACGCATCCGCGCGCCGTGCTCTCCGTCGGCTGGACCACCAACTACGGCGGGAATATCACCGAGGGCGAGTACAACCGCGAGCACATCGGCACCATGCTGAGGAAGCTGCATGAGAACCATATCAACCAGACGGTCACGTTTCCGGTAAGAACATCACGGATAACCTATGGTCAAAAAGGGTCGGCCTCATTGAATAATTAAGCACCATAATAGCACCAATTATTCTGAGAACAGATACTTGTCAGGAACTTGCTGAAAATGCGTATGCTGGGTAATATCCACTTAGGCTTGCGAACCTCGTGCTCCACGAATCTGTAACAAGCTTAATGTGGACGCTTTGTAAACTTCTACTTGCTCCCCTTTGTGTTTGCGTTCGCATCGGATCGCAAAATGCGGAACGCGCGCCAAGGTTCGCACACGTACACACTTTGCAGGTTCGCGAACCTAAGTGGGTACTCGGCATACATTTAGGATACAAAGTACCTACTACAGTATTTAGCCATTTCCAAACATCACCGAAGGTCATTAACTGTCTTGATGACCGTAAGCACATCGGCACCATACTGCGCAAGCTGTGCGAGAGGACTGTTGAATTCCCGGTGAGAGTAAATGTTTCGGAAAAACTGAGTAAAAAAGGTGAATTTCACATTCTCAGGAAGACATTCTTCTTTGGTTCGGTTTTCAGGAAACTATTATCTCTCGACATGCGAGTATATCTTAGACTAGTGAGTTTACTGTAGTGTACGCGCGAACACTCTGTACGGGTCTCTTACAACGGACAGTTAATAAATTTTATATGGGTGTTATGAATGCAATGGAGTAGGTACTAGCTTTCTAAAGTAGAAGACTACAGCTGAATTCATCATCTGAAAACATGGCATCTTTCTTAACATTACAAAGATTCACTTGTCCGATAAAGATAATCTTGGCGCAGACACTGATGGACCTCGTATGCTCTGATACCTTTTATTAAGAGTAGAATCAGTAACCAAAGCAGTAGTAAGCAAAGCAGTAGGAAATATCTTGAGGCTCATAAAATAAATGCATGACCTAAATGGGTTCAATTTTTAAGTAGTTTAAAAAAGCTTTTTTATAAAGGGATTTTAATATTCCACATTGAAACATCATAGGAGTTATGCAAGTGGTCGGCGTTGCGAGTAACCGTTATAAATAGACTTGTTTAATTGTAGGGGATCCCCTGATTGAACAATTGGACGGCGGGAAACATAACGAGGAAACTGCAGAAGGTCGTCTTGCTTCCACTATTTTAATTGCCTCCGCTTGGAGGAACGTCGGAATAGATTTAGAACCGTATGGTGATAGAAACATGTGACATTTTCAATGTCCCGGACTATTTATAAAGTTTTAACATGATTTTGGATACATTTTGAAATATTTTCTTAGCTTAGTTTCTTCTTCAAAAGATCAATTTAGTGATTGAAAAGATTATTAGTACTTAGCTAACTGGGGGTCTATTACGAAAAGTTTAATGCGATACACGCAGCTGCATCCGTGCTTCGTTTTGATCGTTTCCTATTACAAATCACTTTCGTATGCGATATTGCGAAGTGATTGCGTGAGTTTGACAGTTTCTCTCTAGCGTATCCGACATCGTTCGTTTAGTAGTCTACGGACTACGATAGCCAAATTCAAAATGTTTGTTATAACTACAACCAACGAACGGCGGACGACTATCGTGGCCAAGTGGCTGCGTTACGCTATTGGGTACGTTATTTTCGTAATAGGCCCCCAGGTTCCTTGTTTTTACAGTTGTGTTAATTTAAGTAAGAAGTGGGTATCCTTTCTTAGGACTTCTTGGGACTTCTCTTCTTTCTTCTTTCCAAACTTCAGTTTTCATTCGTCGTTAATTCTAGACAGCAATATTACAATCTGCCCTTCTGGTCTCGTTTTATTATTAGTCGTGGAGTCTGCGCGTGGGATTTATCGTCTTTCTTAACAGCTTTATTTGCTCGACTCCGTCTGCTGCCGAGCAGCGATCACATTTCTAACTAGACGTGTTAATTATTCCACTCGACAGTCGCATGTTTTCACTTTCAGTTACGCAGAATCGGGCTTGTTGTCATTTGGAGTGAAATGTTAAACAATGATAGAAGTAGTTAAGTGCTAAAGTTAATTGCATGGCTTTCTCCTGATTTCATTATTTGATGCTAAATTGATTGTCACTATAGTGTTAAGAAGAGGTGACACATTTAAATTCAAAAACCCTTTGTATGACTAGGCAAAAGATAAGTTCCTGGGTAGCATCAATATAAATGGATTTTGAAGATTAACATTAAAACTATTGGAAAAAAAATTACTAGCGTAAAATATGTAGGTAGGGACAGCAATAAAAAAATATAAGAAAACAATAATATGATTTAAAGAAATCATTACTTACACTTACGTTACGTTCCCTCAAATACGGTTGAGCGAAGCGATTGCTGGTTTATTCGTCATGCTCGTGAACGGGTGCTGCCAGTGGGAATGGGTCTGCTTCTCACTGCCTATCTTAACGCATATTGAATTGTTTTTTTTTTGGAACAACCTTTACTGAATAATGACTTTTGATGATTTAAATTTTGAATTTAGCTTGAACCCTGTAAATTGATGCAATAAGAAATGAGTTAATTAAATAATGTTATATTTGTTAATCTTTGTTAATGTAATGTCTGGAAACGACATACATATTTGTAAATATCGTTCCATTTGATAAAGCTGATAAGTTTTTTGGGCCCATTCTTCTTGTTAGCTAAAAGACGATATAATGGGTGGTAGGGTAAAAGAATTGACGATTTAAATATGCTCATTTTGTGAACTTATTTAAATAAAGAATTTTTCAATTTCAATAACAAGTTTAACGCGTCAATGATTTTCAGCTTAAGGTCTAAATAAACTGATGTTAACTACATTTACGTTTCTAATAGGTCCGAGCAGGCATCGCATCCAACAGCCAACCAGTTCTCCTAGACCTTCTCCGTGAGACGACATACGTGAACTCCTCCATGACAGTCTGGTCTAGCGAAGGTGACCACGTGGAGGTAGACCGGCTGCGGGCCCTCCTCCTGACCGTGGGCCTCGAGCGGAGCTACCTGGACGTGCCCAAGGACTTGGCTGACAGGCTGCATCTGCCCCCCGCCGCTAACGTTAAGAACTAAATACATTTGTTTATGCCCAATCGAGTTTTATTTAAGAGATAGATCATCATCTTGATCCTTTATGGGAATAAGCGCCGTTGGGAAACTGCCCTCTTCGAGCCTTGCCGCTGGGGTGGTGGTTGGCACTAATAGTTGGCGCTTACCTCCCCAGTGGTCAATGGCACCTATTTATTCCCATCTGCCACCTTCGAGCTTGCCATCAGGTGGCACTAATATACATATAGGTGGCGTTTACCAACGCCACCTATTAGTGCCAACCACCACCCCGGTGGTTGGCACTAACAGGGGCCAGATGGGAATAAAGGATCTTGTTGATAATAATAATAATAATAATAAATGCTTGGACAATTTCACACAGCGCCATCTAGCCCCAAACTAAGCAAAGCTTGTAATATGGGTGCTAGACAACTGATATACTACTTATATACTTTTTAAATATATACTTATTATACATTTAGCGGAGGTGGTGTGGTTGCGAACTCCGCCAAATTAAATAGTCTGCACTGGGTACTTATCTGTAGGGCCGTAGTAGGTAGCCAGCGTAAATAATCCAATAGCATATGTACAGATCACAGTTTATTGGGTACACGAGCACAGAAGAAACAGAAGGAGAACAGAGCACAGCAGAGAAGGTAACAAGCACAGGAAAGTATAGCACAAGCAACATAAACAACAGGCTAGGTATTGGCGCGAATCGTAAACAAAAGGCGGAGCAAATTGTCGTGCGTCTCGCGTCGAGCTTAGATTCCGACTGGTGTGGGAACAATGCGCGGCGGCACGCTGGCTGCGCGTGCACACCGGTTTCGAGAACAATGAGCCGCTCGCTACTCGATTGCACATTTCCATTCTACCGGGCGGCCAGCCGATACGTGACGGATAAATATCGTATGAATGACGGATGACATAATAAATTATATTTGTGAATGTATTGTGCTTGTGATTTGTGATCAATGTAATAAATATAATAGTTATGTAAATAATATTTTGTACATATGCAAATAAATATATTTAAAGTTTTATATTAAATATAAATTGTGTGTAAATTTATTATATTATATTATATTTTGTGAATTACAAAATAATTATATAATATAGATAGTGGGTGAATCCCCACATCACTCCCCCCCAGAGACCTGGTTAGGGTCGATAATAATCCGGGAACCGGACGTGTCTTCCGGAGCGTGTGATTTTATGAGGTTGAAGTGATGCAGGTGTGTCAGTTGTGTTTGGAGGTGTGTTAGTGTGTATGTCTGTGGTGTTTGGAGGTGTATGAGTGTGTGTGTTATGTAGCAGGTCTTCCTCGTCTGTGAGCACGAATGCAGGTTTTAGGCGGTCGATACTAACCGTGACAGGTTTGCCCTTGACCAGGATTTTAAAGACCTTGTCACTTCTCTCTAACACCTTGTGAGGTCCAGAATAGGCTGGCTGAAAGGTCACGTGCGAAGCGTCTTCACGGAGGAAGACGTGTTCGGTTGTGGCTAACTCTTTAAAAACAAACACCTTGTGATTACTATGGCGAGAAGCTGGGACTGGCTTAAGTTTCTCGGCGAACGAGCGTAAGCGCGCTGTGAAGTCTGACAAGTCAGATGTACAGGGTGTGCTCGGATGGAAAAATTCGCCGGGGAGCCTTAATGGCTCGCCGTACAGCAATTCTGCCGAAGAAGACTGCAGGTCTTCTTTGAAAGCGCTGCGGATGCCAAGCAGCACAAAAGGTAACACCTCAATCCAATTTTGTTGCGCATGACAGGTGATGGAGGCTTTTAGTTGTCGGTGAAAGCGCTCCACTAGGCCGTTGCACGCCGGGTGGTAGGCGGTTGTGCGTTTGTGGATGAACCCGATGGTCTTTGCCAGATATTGGAACAGCGCGGACTCAAACTGTGCCCCGCGATCTGTTACAATATCTGTTGGGCAACCGTAACGGGAGATCCAACCTGAAATCAACGCCTTTGCAACCGTTTCGGCGGCTATATCCGGTAGCGGTATGACTTCCGGCCACCGTGTAAACCGGTCTATGGCTGTCAGGCAATATTTGTAGCCTTGGCAAACAGGTAAGGCTCCAATAAGGTCGATATGGACGTACTTAAACCGCGCGCGAGGCAAGTCGAAAGTACCTAAAGGTGCGGATACATGTCGACTTACCTTGGTGCGTTGGCACGGTATACAAGTTCGAGCCCATTCGCGGCAGTCCTTTCTGACTCCGGGCCAAACAAACCGTTCAGCAACGAGTTGTGCGGTAGCTGTGGCACCGGGGTGGCTAAGCGAATGGAGGCTTTGGAATACCCGTTTACGCAAGTCTTTTGTGACGAATGGCCTGGGAGTCGGTGTGCTGACATCGCAGTACAGGGGTGACGGACTTCCAGGGTATTCGATTTTTTTAAGCCGGAGAGATGAGCCCTCAGACAGATACTGGGCTAGTTCTGTATCCGACTCTTGGGCTTGAGCGAGGTTGATGAGACAAGCTGGAGCGCTCAGTTCATCGACGCGAGATAAGGTGTCGGCCACGACGTTGTTCTTGCCGGAGATATGCCTTATGTCGGTCGTGAACTGAGATATGTAGTCCAGATGTCGGAACTGTCTTGGCGAGCAGTTATGCTTCCGTTCGTGGAAGGCATAACTAATCGGCTTGTGGTCCGTGTAGACCGTAAAATGTCTCGCCTCAAGCATGTGTCGAAAGTACTTTATGGATTCGTAGATCGCGAGGAGCTCGCGATTGTACGGTGAGTACTTTTGTTGCGACGGGCTGAATTTGCGGGAGAAAAACGCTAGGGGTTCCCACACGTCGTCCTTTAACTGCTGCAGGACGGCCCCTAGAGCCAGGTCTGATGCGTCTGTAACCAACGCTAGCTTGGCTCGGCAATCTGGATGTGCCAAAAGAGCTGCATTAGAGAGGCTTTCTTTGGTCTCTGAGAAAGCCTTTAGAGCATCGCCGGCTAGGGTGATAGGTGTGGACCCTTTTACTGCCCCCATGAGTAAGGCGTTTAAAGGCGCTTGGGTTTGGGCGGCGTTAGGCAAGGATCGCCTATAAAAATTGGCCATGCCCAAAAACCGTCTGAGCGACCTGACGTCCTTTGGAGGGGAGAAATCGCGGATGGCTTGGACTTTTAGGTCCAGTGGTTTGGTTCCGCTCTCCGAAATACGATAACCCAAAAAGGTTACCTCGGGAGCCCCGAAAACGCACTTGGACACGTTAACAACCATGCCGTAATCCCGAAGCCTAGTGAAAATTTGCCTCAGGTGGTCTTCGTGTTCCTGGTGGTTCCTGCTGAATATTAAAAAATCGTCCAAGTAAGTGAACACGAAGTCCAGCCCGCGCGTCACCTCGTCAACAAAACGCTGAAAAGTTTGGCCAGCATTAGGCAGACCAAACGTCATGTATGGAAATTCGAACATACCGAAGGGAGTGGTTATGGCGGTCTTCGGTATGTCCTCCGCGCAGACAGGTATCTGTTGGTACGCCTTTTCAAGGTCGATGGTGCTAAAGACCTTGCAACCCGAGATGTTGTGGGTGAAGTCATGGATATGACGTATTGGGTACCTGTCTGGGATGGTCCGTGCATTGAGCTGCCTGTAATCGCCACAGGGGCGCCAACCGTTGTCCTTCTTCGGCGCCAGGTGTAGCGGAGAGGACCAGGAGCTTTCAGAAGGCCTAGCTGTGCCATTTGCGAGCATAGCATCGAACTCGGCCTTCGCTATTTTGAGCTTGTCTGGAGCTAAACGCCTAGGTGCAGACGAAACTGGAGGACCTGGTGTAGTGCGTATGCGATGTGGTGCTGTGTGTTGTGTGGTATAGTGCGTTGAGTACCAGCTGGTCGCGTGATTTCAGGAAACTCACGTGACAGTAAATGATGATAACGCGACTCACCAGTCAGAACCTTAACAGAAAGCACATTATTACAATTAAAAGCCAGTGAAGCTGGGGTGGAAACAGTAGTTAAATTATCAGTTAGCTTTCTATTTTTACAGTCCACTATTAAATTGTAGAAACACAAAAAATCTACACCGATAATTGGTTTAGTGACGTCTGCCACTACAAAACGCCATGGATAGGTACGGCGTAGTCCTAAGTCCAGGTTAAAATGCGCATAGCCATAGGTGGAGATGGAAGTCCCATTGGCTGCGGAGAGTTGGTAGTCCGTTGCTGCGCGGCGCTCTCGAAGTTGGCTGCGAGGGAAGACGCAGAGGTCGCTGCCAGTGTCGACCAAAAACTGAGTCTTCGTGGTGCGGTCGGTTACGAAGAGGCGACCTGGAGAGGTGAGGCAATCGTCTGTCGCCATTACCGACTGCCTGCGGCGTTTCCCGCCTTAAAATCGCATGGAGTTTGGCATCTCTTCGCGTTCGAGCCAAACTTGAAGTGGTACCAGCAGAGAGGGTGTCGTCGGTAGCTGGAGGCCGATCTCGACCGAGAGCGCGATGATTCACGACGTCGCTGAAGAGGTCTCGTACGATTGGGACTGCGCGACGAACGTGTGTACTGGTCGAGTTTCATGGAGAGGCTCTCCACCACCCGACGAAGCTCGCTCATCTCGCTCGACGTGCTGTGGCCGGCAGGTGCTATGCCAGGCGAAGAGGTAGCAGCGACTTGTCCAGGTGCCGTTATCTCCTGAATACGGTCGGCCAGGTCTGCCAGCTGCTGCAGAGAATGTGAGGGCTGAGACGCCAGTACCGTCTGGATGTTCTGTGGCAGGCGACTGGTCCAGATGGACTGAATAAACTCCTTTGGAACGTTTGGCCCAGCCAGATCTTGCAGGTGTCGAAGAAACTGCGACGCCTTGCGGTCTCCCAGCTCTTCATGGGTTAGCAACTGCTTGACCTTCTTTTCATGGGAGGCGGTGAGGCGCTTGATCAGCTCGCTCTTGATCGTCTCGTAGCGGTTTTGAGTCGGAGGGTTCATAATTATATCTTTCACGGCCGCTAAGGCCGTGAAAGATATAATTCCAGTGTCATATCCAGTGTCATATCCAGGTTTGTGATGACGTTGGTAAATTTGACAGCATCCTCTGTAATGCCAAAACTGTCAAATTGCCCTTCCAAAAGCGCGAACCAAATCTCTGGGTCGTCCGGTGAAAATGACGGAACCTTCATGGTGTACGGTTTAAAGTCGGATGACTCGTGACGTGAGACAGTGGGAACGCGCTTTTTTGTTTTGCGGCGGGTAGTGACGTTCTCGTTTGCGCCTTCGTTCAACTGAACGGTTTTCACCGAATCACTGCTGTCACTCATTATTGATGTTCAAGGAGGTCACCAGTTAAGCGGAGGTGGTGTGGTTGCGAACTCCGCCAAATTAAATAGTCTGCACTGGGTACTTATCTGTAGGGCCGTAGTAGGTAGCCAGCGTAAATAATCCAATAGCATATGTACAGATCACAGTTTATTGGGTACACGAGCACAGAAGAAACAGAAGGAGAACAGAGCACAGCAGAGAAGGTAACAAGCACAGGAAAGTATAGCACAAGCAACATAAACAACAGGCTAGGTATTGGCGCGAATCGTAAACAAAAGGCGGAGCAAATTGTCGTGCGTCTCGCGTCGAGCTTAGATTCCGACTGGTGTGGGAACAATGCGCGGCGGCACGCTGGCTGCGCGTGCACACCGGTTTCGAGAACAATGAGCCGCTACTCGATTGCACATTTCCATTCTACCGGGCGGCCAGCCGATACGTGACGGATAAATATCGTATGAATGACGGATGACATAATAAATTATATTTGTGAATGTATTGTGCTTGTGATTTGTGATCAATGTAATAAATATAATAGTTATGTAAATAATATTTTGTACATATGCAAATAAATATATTTAAAGTTTTATATTAAATATAAATTGTGTGTAAATTTATTATATTATATTATATTTTGTGAATTACAAAATATTTATATAATATAGATAGTGGGTGAATCCCCACAATACATAGTTACACCCAGACCCGTCACAGAAATTAAAATTCATCATTTCAATTTCTGCCCGGCCGGGAATCGAACCCGGGACCTCTTGCGTGATAGGCGGCATGTTGACCACTGCACCACGCAGGTCGTCAAATATATATGATGCTTATAGGGAGATTGGAACTTTACCCAATATGCTGACCCAATGCGGGTTGGGCAGTCACACGACTGGTGAGTGACAGAAAAGATTAGTACATAACTAGATATTCCAACCCGCGCAGATAATGAATAGGATTAAAAATGGCGGCTCACCGCGCTTACCATAACAAGTGTGACTGAGAGAGCGATAGGTGTGGCGTTTAGTGTGCGAGCGAGAAGTGAATATGAACGACGCAATTTCTAATCCCATTCTGTATTTGCGCGGGTTGTATTTACGAAAAAGAATATCAAAGCACAAATTATGAAGTTTGAATAAAGCGCAGTGTTCTGTACAGGCACACTTAAACAATACGAGACAGTCTCCGGTCATCTGGGCCCATAATTCGTACTGAGACAGTTCCCTAGCACAACAAATCAAAATAACAGAAGGATGAGTATTTTCGTTGATGGCTTGAGCTGCGAATATGCAATCGTCTTTTATATATTTACGAATAAGATGTCCCAACTGGTGAACCTTGATGGGTCAAATGCTTTGTTATATGGCATATAACTGTCTCGTAAATGTATGAATTAGTAGTCTGTGCCTATTTGAATTTGTCCTTTCTGCAAGTTTTAGAGGCTGATTGCGAAACATCACAGTGTCATAAACATAATGCAGCTAGATAAATATTGAAAGACGATGCATCGTTCTCCGAAAGATAATAATTTTGTTATATAAGCTGGTACCAAATGATCTGATGATACTTTAATAGGTGATAGTGTTGCTTAAACTGAACAACTTTCTCCATAGACTATTATGTATTCTGTGTCCATAGTACATAGGTTGAAAAACGATTTTTTGTTCGCCTTTCCATAGTAAGTCGCTCAGCTGACCAATACATTTTGTATTGGAGTATGAAATTTTTTTTTCGTTTTCGCATGTTCCATGGAGAAAGTTATTCAGTTTAAGCAACACTATCACCTGTTTAAGTATCATCAGATCATTTGGTACCACCTATATGTTTGGTTAGCGATGTCGGAGCTTTTAAAGGTAGATAATATGATCAATTTTACCGACAAAACCCCCCACATGTTGGGGTCTATCCCCTCTCCTGTTGAAACGACAAGCATTTTAAATTGAACTTTTTATTTTAGATGGCCCTGCAGAACAATAAAAAGTTATAAAAAAACTACTTATCACCTATCAAGCAAAAAAATTAATTTTGTCAACTTTTGACTTAAATACGTCATTAAAAATTACTAAATAATGTTGAATCCGAAATTAGTGTGCTTTATATTAGTTTTTCTCAAAGATCTCATAAACTAGGACGTTTACATGCATTTTTTTTGCATTTTTATCATACACAAGAAAATTATCTACAAAATGACATCAAAATCATTGCTCTGAGTTGCATATTTCGAGAGTTATTGTTGTTTGAATATGACCCTTACGTAACCTATAAAATAAAATAAATCGAAAATGGTTCATTTTATAAACATTTTATAGATTTTTTTACTAATTTGATAATTTTATCTAAAACTAAATGTCATTGAATCATAAAAGCAAGTATTTACGAGTTTTGAATTTTGACCATTTTCGAAAATTAACATTTAGTGCTTGTAAGGGTCATATTCCAACAACAATAACTCTCGAAATATGCAACTCAGAGCAATGATTTTGATGTCATTTTGTAGATAATATTCCTGAGTATTGTAAAAACTCAAAAAATCACATAATGTCCTATTTTTTGAGATCTGTGAGAAAAACAAAAAAAAGCACACAAATTTCGGATTAAAATTTATTTTAGTAATTTTTTATGACATATTAAAGTTAAAAGGTTACATAATTAATTATTTCACTTGATAGGTGATATTATTAGCTTGCGAAAAGTATTTTTTTTATAACTGTAGGACTTTTAAATCCGGAGAAATTAATATTTTTTTGCAGGGCCATCTAAAATAAAAAGTTAAATTTAAAATGCCTGTCGTTCCAACAGGAGAGGGGATAGACCCCAACATGTGGGGGGTATTGTCGATAAAATTGATCATATTATCTGCCTTTAAGGCTGCGCAGTCTGCACACTAGCGCCGCCATTAGAAAAAAATCATAGTGCTTAAATAAAGACAAATTTGTAAATTATCTCTCTGGAGTGTACTCCGAACAAGCTTTGTGGTCGTTTAGTTTAATTGACTTTTATTGTTAAAAGTGGCCACTTTTCGCAATAAAAGTCCATATAACAAAACAGCAGGCTAGAAAATATTGGTTAAGTGATAAAAAGTACCACAAAGCTTGTTCGGAGTGCACTCCAAAGAGATAATTCATAATTTCTTTTTTATTTAAGCACTATGATTTTATTTCCAATGGCGGCGCTAGTGTGCAGACTGCACGCTCTTAAAAGCTCCGACATCGCTAGCCAAACATATTGTATAAGTACCGATTATTAACAACTTTTAACATGCTTGGAGACAGGAATTGGTGAAACAAAATATACATCCAAGATATACATATAAATCTGGACTCTATTAGATGTTAATGAAAACAGTTTTTTTTTTATTTGAATATTGACCTTTTTAACCAAAATTAAATTAACCACTAGTACTGCTTACTAGTGGTTAATTTAATTTTGGTTAAAAAGTACTCGTATTATTCATATTGATGTTGAAACTTTCACTAGTAAATTTTAACATCATAAGAAAATACTGACCATAAAACCCAAACCAAAGACATGCAGCTGATATAATATTTTTGAAGTGAAAACTTCTTTAGCGGCGTTGTACGCTTTTTAGGGTTCTGTAGCAAAATGGTAAAAAAGGAACCCTTATGGTGTGACGCAGTCTGTCTGTCACAGCGGGATATCTCGAGAACTACTAATGGTATCAACTTGAAATTTGGAATAGTTTAAAATGACATTTGCCCAACTATTTTGCAAATAAGAAAGAAATAAAAAATTTTTTTTACAACAGGGACTGAAAAGGGATCTTAAAAATTTGAAGTGAGGTGACTAGGGCATGTGGGGTATCATATGAAAGAACGCTGTTTGCACATTTTAAAACATTTTTTCCTTTTTTCTTAGGCCACATAGTTTTTGACTTATGATGAAAAATATAAAAAAAAATACCGTTCCCCCCCCTTATCTCCGAAGTTTGCAAAGAGAAAAATCTGAAATAATTCTATGCGATAGTAGTTTATGTAAAGATTACAGGAAAAATAAAACGATGTCTCAATATAACACACTTTTTTAGAAATTCAAAAAACAAACAAAAATTCTTTAGTTTCACTACCAGTCAACAGATGGCGCTGTCCTAAGAATGCTAACCTAAGGAAAAAAAAATAGTTCTACTATCGGTCAAGCGATGGCGCAACCTAATACTACAATAATAAATTGGTGGCTGGTTCTAATATAATTACCTACTATTTGCCGTACGAATAAACGAAGAATAAGTTCCTACTTAGTAATATAAACAGTTTGCAATGTGGAGTGGCTGAAACGTTTTTCAGTCACCATAAGCAGTTGTGGTTAAGGTTTGTAAATTAACTGTCCGCCTGTTCGCCCTTCCAATCTGTCTGCCGTTTATCCTACTTTTTTAAAGACTGTACTAAAGTAACATATCCAAATATATTTATGATTGTACGGAACCCTCGGTGAGCGATTCCGACTCGCTCTTGACCGGTTTTATTTGTAATGGGGAAAAATGCTAGACTCGCGTCAGTCAGTCAGGATCTCGTGACCCTGATCGAAAATTCGTAAGACGGATGTGACGGATGGAGAGTAGACAGCCGGCGGCGGAAGTATCCCCCTCTCTTTCTACGGGGCGCGGTGAATATGGCGGCGCGTCATTTCAAGACGTAAACATTTGTTTCACCATAGCAACGCGCTAATTTTTTAATTCAATGTCAAAACTCTAGATTTTCTGTCAAGCTATGGATAAGACTTTCGGACAATACTGTTCTGTATTCGTAAATTCAAATGCAGAGTAAATTCTTAAGACGGCAATTCGTGCAAAATTATTCCCTAACCATTCCAAAATATCAAAAATGCACAACGTTAATATTCAAGTTTTCACTTCTGCCGGCACTCCCGGAGTGCAACCCGATTTTTTTTATCTACATATTTCTAAATTCATAGATGTACCTATATTACGATTTACTGTTAGCAAAAAAACGCTACTGAAGGAGATATTCCACGCATCTATCACTATTTAAAACTATTTTATTTATCAACTTTCAACTAATTTTTGCCTAGCTAACTAGAATATAAATTGTGCCGTCTTAAAGAAAGTAGAAATTCATCCGTGATTTCTAAGCAATTTGTAAGGAATGGCGAGTCCTTGTTATTGAAATTCCCATACAGATACGATATTAAGTTTGCTTCTAGCACTTGAAATGGATAATTAAAACTTTGTAGCGTAGGTAATAAGGGAGTGTTTGGGTGCATTTTCAAGTTGGTAGGAAGGGTGTCGACCTTAACATGTGGGGAGCATGTGGCGGTATGATGAAGATCAGGGTTGTATCTTAATGTTTCACTATCCTTGGTATTGGACACGAGAATGGTGACGAGAACTATGAAATAAACTTTAAAACGTCATTATTATTTCATTAATTTTATTGTGCCTTACATTGAATCTGTATCTATCTCATAAGAATGAAAATAGTTCCAATATGTCGTTGCAGTTGTAGAACAGAGACGGTTCTGTTTTTCATTTTTTGTTTATTGCATAAATCGACATGTAATTATGTGTTTTGTCGATTGAAGACACTTTTTTGAAAAAAGGTATTAAATGCCTGAGATATAGTCTAGAATAACGACGGATTTGATTCTATGAGCGTAGTACAACGCCCGATTAATGAATGCGAAAGGCTCTCCTGTAAAATTGCTAAATTGCAGATCCGTCTTTGTTCTACGACTGCAACAATGTTATGAAGGCAAAAATTGGCGGAAATACCGGTTGTAACAAGACCCTCAATGAAGCCGTGGTCTACGTATTCTGCCATTTCTGCCCAACATCATCTGATTAGAAACATTTCTGTTCAAAATTATTGCTGGGAAACAAGTTTTATTTTTATTGTTAAAAAAGATTGCATGCATACATTACCACCCACGCTACACGAACAACAGACCGCGCCTGCGAGTGTATGCTACACAGCTGCGTGTGGCCGAGTTGCATGTGTGCATGCTTAAGGCTGGTTTACATTATCTTAGTCTTTGGTAGAGTGCTTTAGGAGAGTGCTTTAGTGAAAACATGTAAACGGTCGTCTTATGACTAAAGAGAGTAACGTTCTAGTAGCCTTTCTACTTGCTTTCCAGTAGCACCCCCTGCGCGCCCGCTCAACCCCCGCGCGATATTTTACTCGCACTCGCACTGGAAGCATGTAAATCAACATTTTAGTAGCGTCTTTAGTAGAGTGCATTTGCCGGTGAACGCGTGACGTGTAATTGAATTAAATAATAGGTATTAGGAATGGCGAAAATGACACTCTACTGGAAGCGTGTAAACGGTCACTGGAAAGGCACCAAAACTACTAAAGCACTCGCATGCGAATCTACTCGTACGCTACTAAGCACTAAGATACTAAATACTAAGATAATGTAAACCAGCCTTTTATGTTTTGATAATGTTTCCTTGGACAAAAATTAGGAAATAACGAATCAAATAAGAAGTCTCTTAAAAAAATGACTTTGACCTTCAATAACTTCGTAGTTATTGATTTCCCACGGAATCGTCTAAAAGACAATAATGATCCTGATGATGGGCGGAATGCGTGGACTTCAGCTTCGTTGAGGGTCTTTTTACACCCTTTATGTGATGTGGAGATGACTTAATTGCAAAGCAATGTTGTAGAGTTATATCTGGAAAAATGCGATTCTGTAATAAAAATTGATGTAAATCAAGAAGACGCTGATATTTTCAGAAAGTGTGAACCCTATAGTCGATTGTCATTCATAGCATATCCACGTCTGTAGACGCACAGTCTGCTCGAACTCCGACATTATTGTGGAACAATATTCTAGGAACTTTAATAAGCAAGGATAAAAAAATACTAATTAATTTGTAAAAAAAGTCAATAAAATACTAAGTTAAACTCTAAATTCTTTCTTTCTTTTCTTTTCTTTCTTTGACACCATAGTAAATAAGTATATACACGCTGAAATTTTAATCATTTGGTTCCCGCCGTGTGGTGGTTCCACTCATGATTACAAACAACTTTTACTATGGGGCCAACTCTCCTGCTCGCAAAAAAAAAATCAGCTGTTCCATACATTAAGGTCGAGTAGGTACTGCACTTTTGTATGGAACAGCTGATTTTTTTTTGCGAGCAGGAGAGTTGGCCCCATAGTAAAAGTTGCTTGTAATCATGAGTGGAACCACCCTACGGAGGGAACCAAATGATTAAAATTTCAGCGTGTATACTTAGGTTTACAAAAATACAGTAACAAGTTTCCATGTTTGTACATAAAGCTGAAAGAAACAAAAATGTGAAAATTACCTGATACACTTGGTTAGTTACTAGATGTATTTTTACGAATTTTTACACTTATTATTTATATTTTATTTAAATTCTACGAAAACAAACAGTTTTTTCTACTAAAAAAATGCTAAAGTAGCAAAGAAAACTTTTTGATAAAGCTTTCTACTGTAGCTTTGAACTACGGACTTTGTTTTTCTATTTGCATTCGGGACAGAAATGTTTCCCAATTATTTCTGATCCACGAGTTTCACAAAATCAACTTTTTTTGAAACCAGGGCATGACTGATGTACTCGTATCTGTGATGGACGATGTAGCAATGTAGAACAAAGGGACGTTTCGACAGAATTCATTTGATTCAACTGAAAAAAATCGCTGTAATATACTACGTTTTTTTCGTTTACTTTTCTTGCTTGGACACATGACTGACGGTGAAATAATTAATATTATGAACTCAGAATACATTTTTTTAGTTCAAATACTCGTATGTGATAAATTTTAATGCTGATGGAATGACATACTTACCTACTTCAATTCGTCAGATGCCAATCTCTCACGAAATTATGAAATTAGTTATACCTCTTGTAAAATGTCTTTAGTTCAACTATTTCTTTTAGACAAAACTTCTGTTATATTAGGTCTTTACCTATGAAATTGCCGATATTTTGTCACATACAGAGAAAATAATAACTTCTATAATTTAAAATTTTAACAAAATCGTGAATATTACATCGAATTATGATCATGATAGTTAACTATCAGTAAAAATAAAGTCCATATTTTAGCTTTCGTGACATTAAAAAAAAGATCTTGAAAGTGACTCTTTTTTTGTGAGCAAAAAAAGGGTGACCGACCGGGGTTGTAACTTAACCAAAACTTATTTTTTCGCTTATCTTAAATGGAAATAAGTTAGCATAGTGTTCAAACATTAGTACATAAAAGTTTTGTTACATGAGTGTTCATGGTTGTTAAATGAACAAAGAAAATGCTATTATGAAAAATGCAACTTCTTGAAAAATCTCCATACAAATCGGCAATTTCATAGGTAAAGACCTATTATTTGCATACTTGGTTTATTATTAATTTATTCAAAATGAATTTATTAAGTCTGTAATCAAGCTGCTGTCTGTAAATACGTCACAATTAAACCACAGAGGCTTGAGTGGTTTTCAAATGTCCAAACGTTACTATCACGCTTGCGTTTAGTTTTTTACACGACTGCCCAAAGCAAAAAGAGTGTATATGTGTTCAGTGTTCATGTATGTGAGTTTCTTTATTCCACCATAACTTCCGAATAGCTCAATGGATTTAGATGTATGGGGTATTGTTAGAATCCTTACATTATTCCGAGTGACACTGGCAATATTTTTTTTGAAAAAAGTTAATATGGCAACTGTATGACACCATTTTCAAATGTGAAAAAAAAAACATTTTTTTTCAATTATTACAATATGGGCATCAAATGAAAGGCCTTAATGAGCACATTTCAAAAATATATAATTTGTCACTAAAATGTGTGAAATAAAGTAAATAAATTAGAAAAAAATTAAAAACACGACTGCCCTGCTAAAAACAAACTAAAAAGTTAAATAACAAGTGTCATTGCAGTTGGGGGACCTCTTCTATTAAAAATTGTTCCACAAAAAGGTCCCCCGACTGCAATGACACTTGTTATTTAACTTTTTAGTTTGTTTTTAGCAGGGCAGTCGTGTTTTTATTTTTTTTTAAATTTATTTATTTTTTAAGTCAGGAACTTACCATCATAGCATTAAGGTGAATGAATACACTTTAAGAGTCCGGCAAACCGTGAGCTTCCCATTCAAATATAAGATCAAAATGATTTGCAATTTGAGCATAATTAACTATTCTTGTGATAAAAAATCAAAATTCTTACCAAACCAAATAAAAAATAATGCGATTTACAGTTGTGTTAAGAAAAACTAATAGGCATTTATTTTGAATTGGGTTAGGTATTTTGGTTTTTTTATTTCATAGAACCCTAGACAAAATAATAACTGTCTTAATCCGCATAACAGCACAAGAATAGTTAATTATATGCTCAAATTTCAAATATCATTTTGGTATTACATTTGTATGGGAAGCTCACGGTATGCAGTAGTTTGCACATTGGACAACTTACACTGCTCCTTAGAAGTGTTGTTGCAAGTCGCCTTAAGTCCTCAGAGCATCTTTGTTTCCTTTAACTAGTTAGAAATATGCCAAGCGTCCAAGGAGCTGTAAAAAGTTTGTTATCTTATAATAAAGGATGAATAACCAGTTCATTCCTGGAAATGACCGGCTCTGCAGCAGTTTGCTTTTAAAAACCAGTAAAAGGATACAAGTATCCTTTGTGTTGGCCACTTTCACGGAACTTGAGAAAAGAGGACATTCTCGGCCCTGTACTCTAGAAATTCTGCTAGCAATTGTCACAGCATAGCATTAGTCATACAAAGTCTTTATCTTCGCTAAAATAACATTGTTATATTTACCAGGTTACAAAATGCAATCAATGTAATAATTATTATTATTTAGACATAGAAAAAATAATGATCTTCTGCTTTTAGCAATTTTAATAATCTATTCTATAGTAACTACATGAAAACAGTGTGTGTCTAAGTATATTAATTTTTTACTACATATTTCCATTTGATTTTAAGCGCAAGCGTCAAAGAAAGACAATTTGGTTAATTTTATTACTAATCGTGAATCGTGACTGTCAAATTTTTGTGAGACAACGTTCCTATTTTTAGCTGACTTCAAAAAAGGAGGAGGTTATCTGTTCGTCGGTATGTTAAACATATTTTTTTGAAGTTAAAACTTCTTTAGCGGCGTTGTACGCTTTTTGTATGGGGAAAAATGCTAAACTCGCGTCAGTAAGAATCACGTGGCTGATCGAAAATGCGTAAGACGGATGTGACGGATGGAGAGTAGACAGCTGGCGGCGGAAGTATCCTCCTCTATTTCTACGGGGCGCGTTGAAAATGGCGGCGCATCATTTTAAGACGTAAACGCTTGTGTAAACGCGCTAATTTTGAAAATGGAACTAATAGCAGCGATCTCTTCGGTGAAATCATAGAGTTATTTATACTCTGTGACTAAAAGTTTAAATCGTAGAATGCGTACATGTAGAAATTAAAAAGGCCACTGGCGCGAAATCTTTAGGATTTTTCTCTAATTACAAACTGATTGAATTGTGTGACTGTATAGTAATAGGAAAGAAATAATTTTAATCCTTTGCCGCTAATTTCAAAATATCATAAATGCACAACGTTAATATTCAAGTTTTCACTTCTGCCGGCACTCCCGGAGTGCCAACGGATTTTTTTTTAATGTCAGATATGCGTACCTATTAGTAATTATTATGCTGATTTAAAAATCGTTTTTTGGTTGTTTGTGCTGTTTATTTTTAATGCTGTTTTTGTTAGTTATTAAGAAGGTATTTAAAAAAAAACTTAACTAATATCATATCGGCTGCACGATACTTACTGCTGGGTATAGATTAGATAGACCTCTCCCAAGTTAACTATTTTGCTGGAATCCAAAATTACTTTTCAATGACAAAGTCAAATCACAGTGTCCACAAAACATAGGTAACATTTGGCCCCTATAAATCTCATAGCTTCGTCCCACAAAATTATGTGTTTCTCAGTCTCAAGATACGATACAGCCATACATAATTACAGGGTTGTCTATACACGACAAGTAGTGGATATATTACGGCCTCTGACCCTGCTTGTCGGCATACTAATGCAGTCACATGCAGTCGCAGTCACTGCAAATGTCGCATTGTGGGGTCGGATATGTGGATGGTTACCGAAGATAGTAACTAAGTATTTAGTAATCTGTGCCGGAGATATACTCTGGTAGCTTTTAACAGGCCATACAGAATGGTAAAAAATACTCAGTGGTAGAGTATTCAAGTGCAGATCGAAAGGTCCCCGGTTCAAACCCGAGTGTCTTCTGAAAAACTCTTTTTATTATTCTAGATAAAAAAAAATCAGATAAGGTTAACTGCTTTTCAGGCACTAGAAGAATATGACCCAAGAACTTTAATATCATATTCTTGTTCGTATCTTTTGTTGTCTTTGGACGAATTTCGGAAAGTGTAGTCACAGTGAAGGAAAAAGCAGTGAAAATTTTGTAAAGTAAGTTCTGCTCATTGGCAATCGAAGGAAATTCGTGATATGGCTAAAACGTTGCATCTTGTATTTTCATTTTTCCAGGTCGGTGTAGATTTTTTAATAAATATCGCGTAAAAATAGATTAACCGTATCCCGCAATGTCATCCGCGTGGAATTCCATATCCCATAAAAAATTTCAATAAATCTTTCTGAAATTCCCATACCGTCCAGTGGTTTGGGCTGTACGATTATGAATCAGTCAGGACTTGACATTTTAATTTGTAAATAGACGATAGCTCGTGTTTGAACAGACATCTAGGTCAACAAGTTATAATAGAATCTAGAGTTACAGATGCGGAAACGTTGGTCAGTCTAGTAAAGCTCTAGAGCTTTTATCGGTAGCCGCAGACTAATAAAATTCGATTTAATACAGGGATTTATTATCCGCGCGATTCGCGGGAACTCACTAAACGCGCGGCATGTGGGGCACGCATAAATAAACTTGGCCATCGATCACAAACCTTTTCATAAAGGCAAAAGCCCCGGTTTAACCAATTGCAATTTTGGAAGTCAATAATTAGGGATAGAAAACAGAATTGCTTTACCTATAGCACAGAATAGATATAAGTGCTACCATCCTATAGACTGTCGTAAAAATCTTTGTCTAAGGTTGCAGCGCCTAGGCTTTAAACTTTTTTGTAAAGTTGTGAAGTAAAAACTAACAGTTTCCTGTGAACGGCACTATCAATGTAACAGGTATTACTTAGTTATTTGAGACAGATTTTCAGTAGGTAATCTCTCATCGGTCCCCATCTACACAGCTATAACTTTTTCGTCCTGATTATCACGTAATTTAGACTCTCTGGGCTTCCCTACCATAAGGGAAGATGCTCTTACAAAGATACAGGCCTACCTTAGTAAAGTCAACTCCTTTAAATAAATCATCATAATTAAATGTTGAATAATGATAAAATTAATCAAAAAAGAAAAAAACTACTACTGAAACATAAAATTGTCCCAAGTCAACTCTTGACTCACAAATGGCATCATCGAGGTACCTACGTGTTATGCGTTTGGTTATGAATTAACCGCAAAAATAGGTTACCTTTTTCATGACGAATAGTTTCATTATAAATGATAAAACAAGAGGTTTGCTATCATGATAGATATGATCATATTTATGCAACTAATAATGTTGTACATCACATTATACCAAGAAGAGAATGTTCACGACCCCTGAACCCGATTCTGCAAACCCCATCTTATAATCAGAAATCGCCCATTTATAGTTTATTTAATACGTTTTCACTTGAGCCGGTACGTTCTTTGCCTAATTAGACATGAAATACTAAAAAAAAACTATGCTCATTAAAATTTTCTTTTTTTTGGGTACCCTTAGCACGAACAGCTACCAAGAAAAAAAACGCGCGTAAAAGAACTCGATAGGATTATTCTCTATGAAAAATCTTATTTCGCTTTTCGGCAGTAGATGGCGCTGTACAAAGGACAATCATGTCCCATCGCGCCTATGTCATTTGCCCCACCATTCTCAAAAAATGAAAGTCTATCGCGTCTTAATCAAAGTAGTATGTCAGAGTAGGTATTTTACTCTAGAGTCAGATTAATAATTATTTCTTGCATTAAAAAGTGGGGTTTTTAAGTTAAAACGCTTTTAAATCACAATTTTTTATCATGATAGTACTTAATTTTTTTTCACAAAATACTTCAGAAAACAACTTAATGTTTTTGTAATTGTTTTTCTAAATATAAAACAATTCTTGACTGATACTATACCTAAATAAAATGTAATTAGCATTTTTATTATGAAAGTAATTAAATAAAATGAAACTGGGGCAACGCTGGGACATCTCCATCTTATCATCGCTAACTTAATGTTTGTTTTCTGAAGTATTTTGTGAAAAAAAATTAAGTAAATAGTACTATAATGTGATTTAAAAGCGTTTTAATTTAAAAATTCCTTCTTTTTAATGCAGAAAATAATTATTAATCTGATTCTATAGTAAAATACCTACTCTGACATACTACTTTGATTAAGATGCGATAGACTTTCACATTTTGATAATAGTAAGGCAAATGACATAGGCGCGATGGGACATGTCCTTTCTGCAATAAGTACATAGGTTTGCCCAGATGATTTTTTATGAATTAGGTCTCAAACATTTTGCCAAACATTGAAAGTTTCTTTAACTTAATAATTATGGAACAAATTCCGTAATATGTAATTTTTCATATTAAAGCCTTCATACATAGGAATCAGTCCTGTGTATGAAAACGGCCAATGATATAAATATTATCGATTAAGAAAAAGTAATAAATTAGATGTATGTCATCTCAAAAAGCTAATGAATCAGCTGATCAAACAGCTGAGTGCGCGTGCGCTGGCCTGGTTGCGGCGGCTTACGGGCAGATTAGATAAGTACCTACAACGTGAGTAATCGGGGCGCTTGCGTATAGTGACCTCATAATCATCACTAAGGCATGAAATCTCCATTTTATTAGAAACACAAAATTATTAGTGATCCTGTCTGACCGAGCGAGTGAAGCGTCTCTGCTTCAGCTTGGGCAAAAATGCTTTCGTGTATTCCGCTGTCCATCTGTCCGTTTGCTCTCCTCTACAGGTCAACCGATTCTTATAAAATTTTGTAAGCAGGTTCTATAATTATCAAAGATTTATTTTGTCGATTCATTTTTTCAAAATTTTAGAAAATGGCGGAGATATGGGGAAAATAATATTTCAGCCATTTCGAAAAATGTCAGAGGTCCACGGCTCTACATCTACTGAGCCTCTAGTAATAATTATATGGAGGTACTGACCATAATACCATTACTCAACTCTGTACCCAATAATACAGGTAGAAAAAAACAGCCGTTGATGAGTTTGTTGTCGTTTCTTCTCGTTGAAAAACGAGGAAAACGATAATTCTTTTTCAATTTATAAGTAAATCATCATGTGACACTAAGCTTTATGATGTCCAATCGAAATGATATGTTGCCTTATTTAAAATTCCTGGCAGCAAGACTGATGGGTATTTAATCACAATAAAAAGACGTACTGCTACCTTAATATTTGATGTGAAATCTGAGCAATGATATGCTCATATGCTGCGGATTCCGAGAAATCATTAATATTTCGTATGCTACCTACAAAAAAAGAAAATATTATGTAGCATAGGTAATATAGTATAAGTTAATTCAACACTACATTTTATAAGTATTCATAATGAATGAGCGTGATGAATTATATTATTTACCTATTTATTACCACACACTTTATATGTTGTTACATATTCAGGATATCTAACAGGTAAATTAAAATAACAATCAACAAATTGTAGCATCTGCTGCTACTAGGATATTAAATTAAATATTTCATCATACAACGCCATTATTAAAATACTAAAATTAGACAAGATTGCTGGAGTTTCTTGGCGTTGAAAACTGATATATATTTTCATCGTTTCTTTTGAACTTACCGAAAAACAAATACTTATGAATGAGGATTGAATAAATACTTCATGTTGAAATAAAAATCTAGGGCGTAGCAACAGTATAGGTACTAATAGATTCAAATAGATCGACTGGTTATTTTCACACAGATGGAAATTGATGTAGGTCATAATAATATGACTCATATCATAGATATTATTTAAAGCCGGAACAAGTGAACTGTAGACCAAATGTAAACCCTTTACATGTATGAACATACGTTGTATTTATAAATGTATTTCTCGAGTCATAACTGATTCGAGGAAAATCCGCGAACAATTACGTACCTAAATAATGAAAAAAAACCGCAACTGAAGTAAACGATCGAGATATAAATCTGATTTTAATTTGATTTTCGACCGTCCTACAGATTTTGTACGACATAAACATGTTTTGTCCATTGTTTTTGTGGATGACAGTTGTGTTGCTTTGATTTCTTTTTTTTTTCTGTCTTTGTTTTCATTTTTTTACATCGTGCCACAGACACGACAACGACACAGATTAGATAAATAAATATACAAGTTGCACACTTTTTTTTTGTAAAAAAACCGCTGTCATTGGGGAGGCAGAGGGATTAAGTCCATACAGACTTGACAATATCATTTTTTTACTATTTCTTTTGTTCATGTTGTTTTTTTCCTTAGTTTATATAGTAGTTATATCAATAATATTTATTCACTAGGTATTTGTAAATTCTTTGTTCTGATTTTGTTTTTTTAGTATAATTGCTCTTTGTTTGTCTGTCCGTTCTCGTCACCAATGAGGCTCCTCCAGAATACCAGCGTTGCAGTGGCATGCTCAGGTATGTCACTGTAGCATTGCTGAGGAAGGGGCCTAGTTGGCTGCGCACAAACTAGTTTATAAGAATGTACCTATTATTTTAAGTTCCAATTGTCGCGGTCAATAAACTGTTTTTCTTTCTTTCTTTCTTTCTAGATAAAAACAAAAATAAATTCGCGAGCGTAACGACAGGTTGATAGTTACCAACTTATAAAGTTATTTCAGGCGGAAAACTCAAAAATTTTTTTGTTATTAAAAAAAAAATAACATTAACTTTAACAACTTCAAACAATTGCGTTTTGCATTTAATTTAAGTAATGTAGTATAGAACAATTACAAGCATTTTGAATAAAGTTCTGCAATTGTGTCAACTTATTATTTATAAGATATGTAACGCACGGTATGTAAACCGTTTATTTACATGAGCATACGGTAGTAGTTATTGAATAAAAGAGTGCCTATAAAACATCTATGAAAGTTCGCATTTACGAAAGCTAATGAATGAAATGTAATGCTTCAGTCTGCAAACCATACTGAAAGTGCCTGAAACCGCGGCGGGTGCAACGTGCGCGCCATGTGCCGTGCGCCCGCGCAGGCAGACGACCCGTCGGCAGCCGCCAGTCGTGCTCCGCCCGCCGCCGCTGCCGCACGCCATGCAGCGCTTCGCGATCTTCCTCGTACTCCTCTCCGTGCGCACACGCACAGCTTACGTGACCAACACCCCTTCTTTTGCGGACCGATTGGACCGCCTATACGAGAAATTGGAAACATTGTCCGATTTAAAAGAACAATCGCCAAATGAGAAACTCTATGATAAGTTAGAGAAGCTTAATTCTTTAGCGCCAGATAAAGTGCTGACTGATGATGACGAGGAGCTCCTGACGGCTATGCAGATGTGGGGGATGATGGACGCTGAACAGCTGGATGGGGTGGCCAAGGATCTGCAGAGTGTTAGGGATGACCAGGATTACGGGAAGAGTGAACGGATTCCTGATGAAGATAGTGATGCGGACTGGAACGATGTGGTAAGTGTTTCACGGGTCAATTTATGAGAAACTTTTTTTTACTTATTCTTACATTAACTGAATTCTTATCGTTTCTTGCAAACTTTCCATTTCAACAGAACTAAAAATCTAATTTAAATAAACATCAATATAGAAGTGACAAGTTGCTTTCCTTCGAAGCTTTACCATTTGAAAATATTTAAAAAAGCTAAAATTATTAGATGGTGTGAATTTTAATTGGGAAAGGAGATAATCTGGAATTAAATGTTACGTTTTATAATTGCCTATACAAAATTTAACCCAAAGATAAAGAAACAAAGTTATCTCTACTTTTTAATGAATTATCAGACACATTATAAGCAAAACATTTAGAGCTAAAAGCGTTTTACGATATAATTTAGCTCTTAAATTTATTTCAAAGAGATTGGATGATTGAGAGATAAATCTCGCAATTTATTGCTTAGAGTAGCTATTAACAATCATTTGAGTGATAACCTGATATTGTTCAGTTTAAATTAACTACTTACTCAATTAAAATTAAGATCGATTCCCAGAAAACTACTTAATGACTGGCCGACATAAAAATGGTAAACTGAGCCATCAAATTTTAATTGACATGGTGCAATTCATGCTTGACTATATGAAAACTACTTAGATTTTTTTCACTTGCATTGTCGATATGACATTATTGTTAAAATGGTTTTATGTTTATTGGTTAGATTTTTTTTTGGACCGTGTTGGACACAGTAGGACATAAAGCACTGACACGGTCCAAAAGAGAAAATAAAAAAGAAAGAAATTATTCAAAAATTCAAAATTCAAAAATAATTTATTTAGTCTAGGCTGTTACAAGCACTTGTGAATGTCATAGAAGCTACGCCATCGGTTCGCAAACCCTAAGCGGGAGATCTTGTAACGAGAAGAACCGGCAAGAAACTCGTCAAGAGCTGCTTTTTTCTCCCTGTATATTTCATACAGAGTCGTCAACATTGAAAAATTAGCTCCACATTTAAAGTGAGGTCATTTTCCATCACAATAATTATCATCAAAAGTTTATACACAATGGGTAGGTAGGTTAAAATTAAATATCTGCTACATTCAGATAGGTAATTGTGAGAGTAAATAACTTTCAACTAGTTGAAAAATCACTCTGTCTGTTACTCGAACCAAAAAACACTTGATACAAGACATAAAAAATAAAAACGCAATTCTTACAATTCAATATGCGTTAAGATAGGTACTCAGAAGCGGACCCATTCCCACTGGCAGCACCCGTTCATGAGCATGACGCATGGACCAGCCATCGCTTCGCTCAATCATATTTGAGGGAACGTAACGACCCGCCCCACACGACACCACCGCAGAAATGATAAATGAGAGCATGACATACTTAGGCTACCCATCCTAAGGCACTGAATTGAAAACTAATATCCAAAAGCTTTTCATAGGCCTTTACTTACAAAACTATAGACGAAAAAATACGAAAACATCGTAATAACGAAAGCCAAATAATCATTTTGGTCATTAGCAATAAAAAAACCGGTCAAGAGCGAGTCGGACTCGCGCACCGAGGTTCCGTACAATCATAAATATATTTGGATATGTTACTTTAGTACAGTCTTTAAAAAAGTAGGATAAACGGCAGACAGGTGGAAGGGCATACAGGCGAACAGTTAATTTACAAATCTTAACCACAGCTGCTTATGGTGACTGAAAAACGTTTCAGCCACTCCACATTGCAAACTGTTTATATTACCAAGTAGGAACTTATTCTTCGTTTATTCGTACGGCAAATAGTAGGTACGGTACGGTACGGTATATTAGAACCAGACACCAATTTATTATTGTAGTATTAGAGAAGTTACTAGAGAAATAATAAAGATTAATTCATCTATCGATAACATCTCAGGGTCTATACCTCAGGGTAGCGTGCTCGGATGCCTATTATTTTTATCATACATTAATGATCTACCATCCACAGTACCACATAAAGTAGTTTTATTTGCAGACGACGCCACCCTTTTAATAACATGTGATCACAAAAATATAAACAGCCTGAATAACGAAATTAACAATAGCTTACATACAATCGAAGCACATTTGACAGAGATAGGACTGGCCTTGAACTTCGATAAAACAAAGCTAATGCAGTTTAGGCCATACCAGAGAGCTCCACTATCGCTATCAGTATCCCGACAGAACCAACCAGTGGAAGAAGTCAAATCCTTTAAGCTGTTAGGTATTACGATTGACTCGACACTTACCTGGAAAGAGCACGTTGAAACTGTAGTGGCCAAATTAAGTAGCTTCTCATATGCACTACGGGAACTACGAAAAAATACAAACCAAGAGTGTGCCCTCACAGCATACCATAGCCATGCCGCCGCTTGGATAAGATACGGTATTATTCTATGGGGAAACTCAACAGACGTACACGCAGTGTCAGTTTTGCAGAAACGATGCTTAAGAATAATAACTTTTACTGCACCAAGAGACTCCTGCAGAATGCTTTTTGCAAAGCTGGACTTGCTAACAGTTACATGCACTTATATATTCGAGCTATGCCGATTTATACGTTGCCATAACAAATATTTTAGCCGCAACTGTGATGTGCCCAAACGCTACGTTTCGCGTCGATGTAACGACCTCGTCCTTCCGACACCGCACCTCACTCTATTTCAAAATGGCAGCTTTTACATGGCCATAAAAGTTTATAATCACTTGCCCAACTCTATAAAGACCCTCCACGGTAAAAAGTTTGAGCTTGAGTTGAGACGATTACTATTAGCTAAAGCCTTTTATAATTTAAAAGAATATTTTGATGAAAAGTTTTAATTGTCAGTTGTTATTTTGTTTTTTTTTAATATATATTTTTAATATTTAGTTATATATTGTAAAAGGTTTTTAAGACTTTAGTTATTTAATTTAGTAGGTTTCTTTTTCTCTCCATTGTTACTAATTTTAAATGTGTAAATTTTTCACTAATACCTTATAAGAGGTCATGATGTAACGAATATAATTTGTAACATTATGTTGTGAATAAATGAATATGAATATGAATATGAATATGAATATTAGGTTACGCCATCTTTTGACCGATAGTGGAACTATTTTTTTCTTAGGTTAGCATTCTATCGCCATCTGTTGACTGGTAGCGAAACTAAAGAATTTTTGTTTGTTTTTTGAATGTCTAAAAAAGTGTGTTATGTTGAGACATCGTTTTATTTTTCCTGTAATCTTTACATAAACTACTATCACATAGAATTATTTCAGATTTTTCTCTTTGCAAACTTCGGAGATGAGGGGGGGGGAACGGTCTTTTTTTACATTTTTCATCATAAGTCGAAAACTATGCGGCCTAAGAAAAAAGGAAAAAATGTTTTAAAATGTGCAAACAGCGCTCTTTCATATGATACCCCACATGCCCTAGTCACCTCACTTCAAATTTTTCAGTCCCTGTTGTAAAAAATTTTTTTTTTTTCTTTCTTCTTTGCAAAATAATTGGGCAAATGTCATCTTAAACTATTTCAAATTTCAAGTTGATACCATTAGTAGGTAGTTCTCGAGATATCCAGCTGTGACAGACAGACAGACAGACTGAGTCACACCATAAGGGTTCCTTTTTACCATTTTGGTACGGAACCCTAAAAAGGGAGAAATCAAAACAAGGATTAGTTATTAATTCTATGTTTTGAGTAAGAAGTGCCATACTGATTAATAATATTAAACAGGAAAAAATATATATATATGCGACGCCCTTAGTACAAGCAGACAGAAGCAGACCCATTCCCACTGCAGTGAGGCAATTGGGTACGCATACCTATGGGAATATCGAATATTCTTATCATTTTATGACCCACGCCTGTTTTGAAAAAGTGTTCGCTTTCATTGGTAGAACACTCCCATAAAAGGATTTAAATGTTACTTACCTAATTTCACGTTGAATAATTTAATTTCCCTATACATAAGTAGGTATATCAAGTTTATAAATTCATTACCAAGTCGAGATTGTTTTGTAAGTTCTTTTGTTTTGACACAGATAAGTATGTACTGTTTTGACTACATCTCAATTCACTCTGTGACCTTAAAATAATGAATATTGAAATTTTTTCATGTCAGTGATATTGATCTACCAAAACTCTTTCGACATAATTTGTGATAAGCTTGTGATCTATGGTGTGATCATAAATTTGTCAGTGAAAAGTAAAAGCCCTTTTCTACCATTTCTTGCACGGAATGCTGTTCCTATTAAGAGCGTGACGATGAGAAAGTTGAGGTTCTTCGTAAAAATCTTTCACAAATCTATTTTGAAGTCATACTTTCGGCAATAACATAACAGTAGGTGACATTTTTTAATTCTCTGCTGAAATCTTTCACATGCATTGACATGCCTTTAGTTTTTCCTTAGAATAATAACACCTAGAACGATAATTCCCTACAAAGCGCACTGTCAAAAGTAAGGCAACTAACTAAAACAGCCATAATGGCAGTTTTAGTTGCCTCACTTTGCATACGATGACACGGCTTCTAGGTGTTATTATTCTAAGAGTTTTTCATAACGCTAAAACATGAAAAATCTCTGTGACTATGCCGAATCAAATTGACTTAACTCAGGATTCAGTTAAGTTAGGGATTCCTAGGATGACGGTGCCATAATACACACATCAACTTTGTCTAGGGATACCAGGTGCTATTTTCATACAAACGAGGTAACTTTGAAGCCTTGGTTTCCTGCCAGGGATGTACTGTGCTGTGATCTGATGACGGCTATCCAGGGAGTGAATGGAGGAGATTCAGATCGCTATACACACCCTGATCTGACCAGCATTCTAAAAACGTAATGGACATCTTTTAAAAAACCGCGAAAATAGCATGAAAATGTATGGAAATCCTCAAACAGAGAACTCTGACCCATTAATCTTTTAGAATGCTAAAGCGGGGGGCTTTAGCACTCAAATGGCCACTTTTCTATTCGTTGGCTAAGTTAAAGCTTAAAAATAAGCAATTAAACGATCAAGTCACACGCCGCAAGTTTATGTAAATCACAAACATTGTTGTATTGTATGGATTTGACAAACCTACGACACGTTATTTTGGAGTTTATAGCTTATTTTTAATTTTTAAGTTAGCGAACGAATAGAAAAGTGGCCATTTGAGTAGCCCCCCAGATCAGTTGGGTGTGTATAGCGATCTGAATTACTCCATTCAGTCCCTGGGGATGGCCATAATCAGATTACAGCACAGTACATCCCTGGCAGAAAACCAAGGCTTCAAAGTTACCTCGTTTGTATGAAAATAACACCTGTATCCCTAGACAAAGTTGATGTGTATATTACGGCCGTAATTTAGCGGCGTAGAACGTTGTCTATGTAAACAGTACGGGGCGCCGTATTGTTAACATAGACAACGTTCTACGCCGCTAAATTACGGCCGTAATGTGACGGCACCGTCATCCTAGGAAACCCTAGCTTTAGATCTAGTGTTTTAAAAGTCTCCATTAGGAGAAGATAATTTTTAAATGAAATTACGTTTTGTTTTTGGATTTTAAGTAGGCATTGGTACGTTTGATTCGATACATGCGTCGAAAAAATAACAAAATCAATAAGAAAAATATTAGACACGCGCAATATAAAACAAATTCTCATTTGTTTACTATTGATGATTAAAAGAATCATCGTATGAATCTAAAAAATATCTTTTCTGAAACCACCTTGGTATCAGAAACAAAACAAAACAATCGTGTGAACACTTTTTTAGGGTTCCGTACCCAAAGGGTAAAAACGGGACCCTATTACTAAGACTCCGCTCTCCGTCTGTATGTCTGTCTGTCTGTCACCAGGCTGTATCTCATGAACCGTGATAGCTAGAAAGTTGAAATTTTAACAGATGATGTATTTCTATTGCCGCTATAACGACAATTATTAAAAACAGAATAAAATTAATATTTAAGGGGGGCTCCCATACAACAAACGTGATTTTTTTTGTCGTTTTATGCTCGATATTAATAACGACAACAGGTAGACTGTTAAAATTTTCACAGATGGTGTATTTCTATTGCCGCTATATTAAAAAATACTAAAACAGTATAAAATAAATATTTAAAGGGGGCTCCCATACAACAAACGTGATTTTTTTTGCCGTTTTTTGGTACGGAACCCTTCGTGCGCGAGTCCGACTCACACTTGGCCGGTTTTTTAAAGTTGGTCTGCCAACCGTCTGGTTAACTCGCCAACTGTCACATTCGTGGTAAAAGATGTATCGCCCCGCCATCGCCACCGAAATAAACTAGTTCACAAAAAGTTCATTTGGTTTATAAGCGTACGTGACATCTGGCCGATACGACCGCACACCCTGACATGCATTTAATTTTGTTTCAATTGGGACGAAGGAGGGTTAAATTAAAATAGTAACAGCTCTATGAAACTGTATCATTTAATTTTTAACAGTACCTAACCTACCTACCCAAAATGAACTATAAAAATTCTGGAAATCCTCAAAAAACTAAGTTTTTGGAGAACATTTGTGGATGACTAAAGTATGCCTATAGGTAGGTCAAAATGAACGCTTGCTAGAAAGCACTGTGCATAAATAAGAACCAATCAGGTTAAAATGTAAGGGTCGGTAGTACATAGGATTGCCACCTGTACTATATTATATAGTATCGTGCTATATTTCAGTCAATTGTACTATATGTTATAGAAAAAAAAATAGTACGAATAATATTATATTATTATTTTCATTGGTGATTCAGTTGTTGCGCTTTGACGAAAATAGCGAGAAGAAAAGAATATCTTTAAATAATTACTCAAATGACTATAAAACATTAAAACGTTAACCCAAGCTAAAAGTAATAACAATACATACACATGGAAAAGTAAATAATGACTAAAACTTTATGTGTAGGTACTATTTTTAACCTGAAATTTCTAAAAGTACTATATTTTTTGCAACGTTTTGAGAAAAATACTATTTAACCTCCAAAAAGGTGGCAACCCTAGTAGTACAAAGGCTCGTCTTCTGGGATGGGATTGTCATAGATATACAAAGTGGTCGCCACAAAAAATATCTCACTAGATAAGAAGTTGGACAAGGCCCTACGAAAATCGAATTGAGGATAAACCTTAAAAGATAAATGTAAAAAAAATTGATTAACTAAAAACGTGCAAAGAGTATGTTACTTTACTATTAGTTTGAAATTAGTTTTTTTTGCACATGAATAAATTTCAATTGATTGTTTTGGATTTTGCACAACAAAAAACAAATAACCTACAGATTTTTTTTCTGTTTTATGTAAAGAAATCGAAATTTTCCGCCCAAGATCCGCAGAACAAACTATTGTTATGGAAAACAGAATTCTACGACAACTTTTTTTGGTCTAAGTTGCCTATAAATATAAATAAAATTCATTAGGTGTTTGTTCTTTACGCCCTTCTTTGCGCCAAAGTTATTTAAGACAATACGATATGATTTTGCGCGCATTTTTTTTTATTTCATCTACAAGGTTTATTTTCAATTTAATTTTTGTAGCGACTATTCAAACTCTTTACAGCTGTATGTTGTAAGCATGTTGTAAGCAATTATAAACTATTGAATACAAACTTATGACATCCCAGAACACTTTTCCTGTGGCTCCGTGCACGCTTTTAGCGCCACCTAGCGTGTTGCAACTTTGTTGGCTCTGACCTGACCGTTTTGACCTTTTGATATGTAATGGCGGCATTGTGACAAAATGTTAAAAAATACTTTACATATTGTGTTATTAATATAAATTTCAAAATTACTGTGATTTGGGTAGACAAAGTGGTGTGAAATCATTTTTGGTCATTCAAATTAAATATGGCAAGTAAGATCTATTCAAAAAGAGTGTTTTATTTTGGTTATATTAGGGTTTGTTTACATCTTTTTTAGTTGTAGATTTTGTAAAACAAGAGGATAAAGCTACTTTAATAATTTCATTAAGTGGTAATAAACATATATAATTGTTCCTGTATCGCTAGTAATAAATTAAATATCGTTTTCAAACAGATTACAGAGCCTTATTATTTCTACTTTTTGCCACTATGAGCGCTGCGATCAATTAATATACCTTCGCACCCAGCCAATACAAGCATTATAATTTAGTATACTAGCTTAGAGTTGTCTATTTTGTCGCATGTTTGTCGGTTGTTCGTGAACTGCAAGTAATGATCACAAAATAAGCTAAATCTAAAGTACCTAATATACCGCACATAGTTTAATTCTCGGTTTATCATTAAGTTTGATCACGAAATACCTATGACTTCCAATATTATAACTCGCTAACACTATTTAATTTATATGTTTCTTAAAGTTTACATTTAGATTTAAGTTTTACGGTTTTTAACTCTTAGTCGATGAACAGCATTCAAAAGCAATAAAATTCGGCCTATACGCTTGGACGAATATACGCCATCTGTCTGATGTTATAACGGTACCTAAATCACAATAAAATTGAAAATGTCAGCTTTCATCGATTCTGGGAACTGCGATACAATGCTCTGTGATGCTATATGATGGACCGTTCTTCGATAAATACTAATCTTAGATGTAGCAGATAGGCAGAATAGCCGCTTGGAACAAATCGCTGAACTCCGTGCACGGACATATTATACGTACAGTTTAATGCTGCGTTTCCACCAGAAATGTGCTAGGAAGATGAGCGGAGCGAGGATGTGTAGCGAAGCTGTGAAAGAGTACGCAGTTGCGCGGTGCGAGGATCTGTATCGGGCTCTTTTCAGATGCGAGCGAGCAGGGAGAGGTGTCGCTCGCCTTCATAGCACACATCGCTCGCCCACATCTCTCGCATACTTTCTTAGCACACATCCCTCGATTGTTTTGTATGCACATAAACCTCGCTCCGCTGAGCCGTTTCCACCAGAGATGAGGGCCTATTACAAAAAAAACAACGCGATAAGTATTCGTTACGGCTAGCATTGAATATTAAACGACGTCATTTTGTAAGCAGCAACTGAAAAACTTATACATTCTGAATTCTATGAAGATTCTGTGCTGAAAACTAGAGAATTGCGTTTGATATCTTGGTAGGTATTTCGCGTTTGCCAACTCTGAAACTGCGCGTAGCAAAAGCTTTGTTTTCATTCTTGTTTCAAGCGAATTGTTTTGTTTACAAATTAATTTTCTTGCAGTTTTCATTATTACAATGCCAAATTATTTATTTAATTCTAATGTTCTACTCGGTTCTTTGTTAGAAAATTCACGGCATTTTTTAGTTGACGATAATATTAAAACTTAACATTTAACCAATTAACATAAACATGATATATTCATGTTAAAAACATTTTACAACTGTATATCTTATCTGTATATCAAGGCTTAACCAATTACAGTTACAAATTAACTTCTTGTGGTGAACTGCAACTTGTGAAATACCAATAAAGTAAATTTTAGTAACAAATAAATGTTAAAATTCATTTACATATTATGGCCCTACTAAGATCTATAATGAACGGCGTTATATAAAATGTATGAGCTACATAGATTTATAGAACGTGTTACAGAATAACCCTTAATGCCAAATATGGTAGATAGGGACCATCAAACTGAACAACTTCCACTGTGGGATCCAACTCTGAAATCTCGAAAAAAAAATCTGCTGTATCATACATTTTGATATTTTCGTTATTAATTTTTGTATGAAACAACTGTTTTTTGCGATTTCAGAGTTTGTCCCATAGTAAAAGTTGTTCAGTTTGATGGTCCCTATTACCATATTCGGAATTAGGGGTTATTTTGTAATACGTTGTATAGGTAGTGTGGTTGAAAATAATCTCCTAAATGAATGTTACAACAAGAGCGAATATTCAATCAGCCCCAGTGACCACTAAATTGTCAAAATCCATTGTAGATTGACAAACCCACCAACCACCCATGACCTGACGAACATCCAGGTTATGCAGGTCGAAGCAGCGGGAGATGCGCGCGGAATGGCCTCCACCGCGCGCACTTTCTTGACTCCCTACAAATCTTTCGAAATCTGTCTCCTTTGTCCCTATGGTCCCTCTCCCCTTTCTGGGGTGGACGTACACGAAAACGCCTACGGTGCCTCCCAGGTCGCCTCGTGCCCACTACGAAGTGGGAGTAGATTGACAGTGAAAAACACAGACCACATTTTAACAAATATTGTTAAAAAACTTAAATCGCTCTAATAATATCCACATTATTAGGTTTCGGTGGCCATGCTAGCTAGGGGTACAGTTCTACGGAGTAGGCAGTAGGTGAATCAGGTTAAAATTGCTTATACTTAAATACATATGTTTAGTTTAGATTTTATGTTGTTTCAGTGGAAGTGCCACTGAAAAATAGCCATAGCCTCAGCTTATGACTTCATATTAATCTGAAAAAGCTAGACCAACTCAAACTCTACAAGTGTTTAGTAGTAAGTACAAAAAAAATATTCAAACAAAAGAGGACTTCACCAGAGTCGCCAAATATTTCTCAATAAAACACAAAATCGGCGCATACGACTGTCATTTTGACATTTATTGAAGGCAACAACACCATCTGTTTTAGACCATTAAAATTTGCTTTAAATAAACCAAGAACATTAATGATTTATGTTTTGCTAGAATAAAACGCTTACAGTGGTAAGGCCGAATGTCTTTGGCAATTAATGTTGTCATCATCGTCAAGAGTAAATTGGACATTGTTTACCTACTCATTTATTAGTTTAGTGAGGCATATTTACTATGAACTAACAAGCTTTCGTTTGTGAATTATTTTTTTTAAGTTTGTAAATAAAAAGTCGACTGCCCTGCCAAAAACTAACTAAAACAAACAAGTCCTTTGCAGTCGGGGGATCTCTTTGATTAAAAATTGTTCCACAGAACGGTCCCTCAACTGCAATGACACTTGTTAAGTATTTATTAACTTCTAAGATGGTTTTTGGCTGTGTAGTCGCAATTTTCATATTTTTTAAATGAATTTATTTGAATTTTATACATTTTAGAAAATCTGTAGTATTGGTATGTGCTCATCAAGGCCTTTCATTTGATACCCATATTGTTATAATGAAAGAAAAGTTTTTTTTCATATATTACAAAATGGCGCCAGAAGGCCTAGTACGAGTTGGTTTTTTGTACTCACTTCACTTTGCGAATAGTTAACTATCGTCTTCTCTCTTTCACTCGTTCACTCACTCGTATGATTTCCTCTCTTTCACTCGATACTATTCGCAAAGTGAGGTGAGAAACACAACTCGTACTAGGCACTCAGGAACTATTCTTATGTCAGGCAGTCGACATAATTGAGTTTTTTCAAGAAATCTATAGCTAGTGTAATTATTCTAAGGCTAGTGTTACTCGGCGTGATGTAAGGAGAGAGAGAGAGAGAGAGAGAGAGAGAGAGAGAGAGAGAGAAATTATTTATTTAAATAATGAAGGAGCATACATCCAAATCTATTCAGGTATTCAGAAGTTATGGTGGAATAATAAATAAATAAATGTTTGTTTATTTTCCCATCACAAATACAGGACTTAAGTGGTAATTAGAAGCTACACATGGAAGGTTACTAAATTTGTGATGGACTGGTGCTCGAAGTAGGTTTCAGAAAAGAAACCAGTGGCACAGGTCGCCAGGCACACCCACAGACAATAGTTTTACCGTAATAATAAAGAAGCTTAAAAATACTTCCATTACCATGCATTTATATTTTTGAAGTGGGAGTTTTCACATATCAAAATATAAATAAATTTACAAAGTCTAAAGATTTGACAAGTAGAAGTAATAGAAATCCTAATAGGTTAGTATTAGACAATATACCTAGATCAATGTGCTACTTGGAAAATTGTTATGCGATGTGTATTACCATTTTTAATCATATACCAGACGCCATAAAATGTCTACCCTTCAAAAATTTTTAAATAGTCCTGCACGAATGGTTACTCGAAAATGTCTTTTACTCTGTCGATGAATTCTTGCAACATAAACAAGTAAAAAAATAAATATATGAGATTATGGTAGATGCATGGAATTTCTATCCCATTTTAGTGTGACCGAAATATAATTTTACATTTTAGTTAAAATATTATATTATATTAATCTAAATAGGTTTAAGCAACATTATATTATATCTGACCATCACTGTTACACCCTATTTATGGCAAATAAACAATTATGAATTATGAAGCTCACATACAAACACACATGAACCCTGAACTCAATACACTCTTCTTTTTTTTGGGTAGTCGTGTAAAAATTTATGGAGAATTCAGACGGTAATAATCCATGAAATAAAAGTAAGCTTGAGAAGTGAATACGGTAATAATCCATTTTGGGCTGTAACTTTTCATATATATATTTTTTTTAATAAACGAAATACTATTTAAGTAATTTAATAATAGATTAACTATTAAAGGTACATTCCGATCGTATTCTGTGCGTTGGTCGGCTACATTTCTTGGACTAATATTTAATCAGATATCGAGACGGGTTGCCGACCACGAGAATATACCTACTAAATAGTTAATTAAAATAATTGCTTTGGCCCGGCTATAATATAGCACCTAATTTACTATCAATAATGTTTATCAGCTATTATTTAGTGAAATAATGCTGTGTTAGATAGAACTGTAAACATAGAAGCTAAAAATGTGCAAAAGTTTTGAGGCGAGCTATTAAAGAAATGTTTTTTTTATAAGAAAACAAAGCTTATTAACTGAATTATCTAAACTATTGACTGTTATTTGTGTATTATTACATAATATAAGCAATTTTACCAATTTTTTTTAGCCCATTGTTAATTTGATTAGCTGTTCCAAAAAAAATATTGTACCCATTTTTATATAAATTACATTTAAGGCTCCGTTATGCGAAATCATTTGTCTCTGTCTTTTTCTTTACGTGTAAAGAGTATGGAAAATAACCTCACTTCTGCACTTTTGCGATGTTTTTTCATCATTATCTTTAGCACAATTATCTTTCTTGAAAAAAAGTTATTGGAGCAACTGTACAGTACGTTAAAGTGTATTTTGATGTAGAATTCAGTACGTTTACGCTATTATTTACGCCAAAAATATGACTCGTGACAAGCGCTTTTGATGATATTCTAATTTTTTTTTTACAATCATCTGTGAGGTTTATATGCAATTTAATATTTGTAGCAACTAGATAAACTCTTTAACTTGTCGTATGATTTTTTTGGTGGCTACAAGTTTACGTTTTCTATATAAAAATATGGCCCGCGCAAACCATGTTTTCCTATTACCGCCCCTTTAGTAGTCGCCTTAAGTGATTTGTAAATTGCAACTAAACGAGCTAGGCTTTGCTCGCAAACAACAATTGCTTTTAACTTAAACTTGTCACGTAGGTAATTGTGACACTTAAGTATAGTTTCTGTTTATCAGCCAGAATACTGTCAAGTACTTCGCAGAAACGTGACTATCTCGCATACTTGGTTAAATTGTTGCCCAATAAGGACACTATGTGTGCGCTTACAGTGGCCCTACTACGGTTACATTATGTCGGTCGCAAGCAGCGAACTAAAATCTATGGAACATGCATTGCGCTCAAAAAATGGCACCTCTTGAAAAGTACAACTAAGTGGATGGAGCTAAAAATGCTGGCATTTAATTATGCAGCACAAAGCGTCTGAGCAGTGATTGCTTATTAGCGACCATAATTTGTATACTCATAGATATTTTCTATATTTAAAGGAAAAAATATGATACGTTATTTCTGCATATTTTTACTGCCTTCTTTGCGTCTTTTACACCATTTGACTACACAGGACGTCAATTCTAATGAAATTTTAAATCTTGCTCTACAATACAAACTGCAATTATTGTAAAGAACGCTAACGTCAGTCACCGGGTGCGTGGCTGACCCGACTAAAGCTAGCAGGTTGTACTTTTTCGGCTCCGTGGTGCCATTTTTTAAGCAATATTTGTTTGCACTTCCATAGATTTTAGTTCGCTGGTCGCAAGAGGTGAAAATAAAACGATCGATGGTTGCGTGACAATTTTTCACTAATCATGATACATTTGATTTAAAGCTGTTAGAATACTTTAAATTTATTTTATAAATAAACTATAGTTCGTACTTTTAATTCCGCAATGTATTAGAATAATCACTTACCCTAATTCAAAGCGAGTGTCTGTCTGGTTATTTGTTGAAATAAAACACTTTTTAACGGAAACTAGCGCGTTTTTATTGAATGTACTTTGGTATTTAGTTGGTATTTGGTTTGATTTTTGGTTTTCCCGACGTTTCGGCACCTTTGCAGCTGCCGTGGTCACGGGGGACTGAAACCAAAAAAAAAAAAACAAAAATCAAACCAAATACCGACTAAATACCAAAGTACATTCAATAAAACCGCGCTAGTATCCGTTAAAAAGTATTTTATTTCATGTCTAGTGAGCGCGTAAGCTTGAGAAGTGATCCCATTTGATGATATTATAGATAAAAATTCATCGACTAGGTGAATACATACATACATACTTACTAGGTGAAGGCATAGGTTACCTACTACTATACCCGTCCAAGAGAAGGAAAACCAAAATTCCACGAGGATGAAGACGTTTTGTTACCTCAAAGTACCTGATCAGAAATTGGCTGCAAAACTAAGGACTTATTTACCTACAAATAGTTGTCGCTAATTTTGTACTTTGCGGGATTTCACTCCACACCGTATGGTCTGTCTTGTCTTCACCGAGTCGCTTCAACTTTTAGTTTATCCAGATGCGTGCAATATTGCCTCCAAACAGTGCACTCTCCCTTTCAATTTTCGCCATATTACTTTTTTTTAGAAGATAGGGCATGCGCTATTGCATGCCCTGAGGCATGCCTCTGTTGAAAGCTTAATAGGAAAGCGAAAACAACTGTGTTAAGACACACCTAATCAATTCCACCGTCAAAGATGAAGAAAACGTGAATAAAACCTTTAGTAGGGGGCTGCATTTGTCCCAATAGATTGCAAACAACTGCATTACTGCAAGACTGCAAGTGACTCCTGTCTTGTCTGCCTTTTACGGTGCTGTCATGTAAAACATGAGCCTTCATTGAGATGTCTTGTATGAGATTTGAATGGATGCAAATTTATTCAAAAGCTGATTTGCTTGCTAGCTGATAAGTTCAAGGAATTTGAATACGTTATTTCTTGGTACAAAACAATCATTTAAATGTTTATTGTTAGGTATACGGTGTAGTTTAATTCATTACAAGTCAGAAGAGTACCGAATTATTGTTTACCCGACTACGGCGAAGCAAAACGAAGGGTAAGTGTATGATTTTGACCTGTATGTATGTATTGTATGTATGTTCATCTGTTACCTCATAACTTCTAAATTACTTATCATAATTTGACAAATGAGGTATCGTTACAGGCTAGCTAGGTTATGTGACGTCACATTAAATTGAATATGGCGCCTTCAGAGCAAAGTCATGAACTAAAAAAATATGTTTAATAATGCCGTGTTCGGTACCAAATGAAACAGCTTAATGATCACTTTTCAAATACATATACAGGGTTATTTGTAAATCACCAACAACCTTGTAGGAGTAGATTACAATCATCATAAACAACAACATTTGTTCCACGACTTTTCCGAAAACACAAAAAAAACGACTCTCCATACAAAGGTCCGAACCCTTTAGGCGCATACCTAATATCAGAAACGCAAAATAGCCGATTAGCAAAATATGAGATTCTTATAATAACAGATTCTCAAAATAGCCAAAATTGTAACATATACGGGCAAAAATGACAGGAAATCAAAAACGAAAAATTAACTAAAAAAACTTTTTTTATAGTTCCGTAGAAATTTGCGATACAATATGGATCGCCTTGTGTTCTGACGAAGCTAAAACAAAGAACATTTTTATTAGCTACCTATAGATGCCTATATTATTGGATGTTGAAATATATTGAAAATAAAAAAAATAAGTCTATCTAGAAGTACCAGGACTACATAGTTACAAAGGAGGTACTTGACATCTTCTTTTTAATTCAGTTACATAAGTATGTTAAAATCCTTACTAATATTATAAAATGTTTGTTTTTACGCCTACACGTCCTAACTACTGAACCGATCATCATGAAATTTTGCATACACGTTGTCCGAGATACAGAAAAGGAAATAGGACATACTATAGGGCAAGGGTGGCCAATAAATTTGCCAGGTGGGCAAAATTTTTTAGACTATGGTGGCGCCGGGCCACAACTTTTAAGTGGGACTGGCCGATATCTGGCGGGCAAATTCAATGCCTTGGTGGGCCACTTAATGGCCCGCGGGCCTGATTTGGCCAGCCTTGCTATAGGGTATCACCATTCATCCCGAAAAAGAATAGTTCCTGAGGGATAGCAAAAAATCTTTCCACGCAGACGCAGTCGCGGGCGACCGCTAGTATTTTATAAAAGTTGACCTTCTCTAGATTTATGTGATCCTGGTACTTTTTAAAAGTATTTGTAAACCAATCCTTTAGTTAGTTTTTCAAAATACTATTAAGATAATAAAAAATACTAGAAAAAAATCGACTAGCCGTAGTCGTTTTTTTCTAGTATTTTTCTATTAAATTAAATATAATTAAAAACCCGCCTGCATAAAAAGACAAGTCAACTGAAAAGATGGAAACAAGATTAAATATTAAAGGCAACATTATAACATGCAGTCGGAGGCATGCATAAAGAAAGTGACATTATGAATGATTTGAGTTATATGCCTCCGACTGCATGTTATAATGTTGCCTTTAATATTTAATCTTGTTTCCATCTTTTCAGTTGACTTGTCTTTTTATGCAGGAGGGTTTTTAATTTTTTTAAATTTATTTTTTTATTTATTTCTTTTTAGTTATTATTTATTACAATCATGATATACCTTTTTGAAATCCTTTTAATGAGACCTTTAATTTGACACCCATATTGCAGTATTCTAAAAAAAAAAATTTTTTCCACTACCTATAATAGCACCGTGCAGCCGCCATGTTGGTTTTTTTATAACGCCACTTTCTTAAGAACACTTGGGCTGGCAAGACAAATCTAACGATATGTTAATCATGGAAATCCGTTCAGCTGTTTAAAAGATATGAGGTAATAATAAAGAATATTACATACAAACATACTTACATACTTACAAGATACGCGCGAAAAACATAACCCTCTTGCAGTCGGGTAATAAAAAGGGATGTTTGCGCATGCGCAAAGCAACTTCAGAGTGAGTGTTTTTCATGACTTTGTACAATGTTTAAAAGTATATAATGTTTTTTTAAAGAATCGATATTTTTAAATTTTGCAATTAAATTTTGCTCCCAACTCTAGTGCAGTGGGTCAAACGGTAAACGCAATTTACCCGTGGGTGGATCCACCAGTGGGTAGTCCCGATTGTAAACGGATTGTGAGGGATTAATACAAAATAATAAAAACAGTTACATAGAAGTATTATTATGTATATATATTTGGAAATGGCTATTTATTACCTTTCATTTGATACCCATATTGTTATAATAAAAAATAATATATTTCCATAGATGTAAAAGAAATTGACGGCACGCGACAGTGAATTTTTTTCACTACTTATTGTTAATAAAGAAATTTGTAAGTTATATTTTTTCAAGTCTTCATTCTATAAGCTTTGTTAACATATTTTTAACATATTTTTTGTTTTCAAATAAGAACATCAATTTAATATTTACGGTGACTTAAAGTAAAAAAAATGTAGTTGAAAATATTGGTTATTGTGTAATGTTTAGGAAACTTCTTAACAAATTGCTTTTTTTTATACCAGAAATGAATTCTACGTCATTGATTTATCCGAAAATGATACCAAACTTGGCTTAGTATCTAAACTTAGGCAGTTATTAATCTCGGACTTCGTTAAGACAGAATTCCCCCCTCCCCCCACATGCTTGAAAAATCATGTGCGTGTGGTGTGCGTGTTCCTTTCTTAGAAATTGATTTAACCATACGAAGAATTCAAGAAATAATTGTGCAAACTTAATGGTAAAATCGAAAAATGTGAAACCTATGTAGACTAAGTTATGGTCGATTATATAGAACACTCATACCGCCCGCCTCGCGAAAATGCCGTACTTGATATCATACAATATACTAGACGTATGTTAAAAAAATATTAAATTTTACCTATTTACGAAAATAAAGTACGTGTTTATGCAACCTGTTTTGAATTCATATTTGTAACATTACGTTGTGAGTGTAGATAAAAGTCCGTTTGACAGAGAATGTAACAAAACAGGGTCATCTTTACTATTGTAAAATTTTTCCCCTAAGTCATCATAGCAGACCATTTGATTGTTATGAAAACCATGGCCTCTGTAGTGCTATTAGGGCCCATTCCAGGAATGAATTCAATACCCCCGACCAATTTATAATGTCTATTCTTTATAAAAAATATTTTAGTTAGGTATATCCTTCAAGAAAATCTTTTCAACCCCATTTAAATCAAAGGATATGAAATTTGAAAGTTCATTTGTAGCAATTACCAGATTTTCACAGAATTTACACATTGTCGTTTCATTAGCAATACAGATTGCCTCTTCTAGAGATGAAATTCCGAATACAGAAACCATATTTATATTGATTGGCAGATATGCATTTTTTCTTATTAACTTAAGTGCTGCACATGATTTTTTGTAATAAAATGCTTAAACAAATGTTTTTTCCCCCTTTTTTTCATATGCATGGTCACCCTACATAAGATATTCCTTTGAAAATGTAAGAAAAATTATAACTATTAAAGTATGACACTTACGGAAATAGACTATGTTTTAAATTTTAGGAACAAACTTTTCACAATTTCGGACGCATGCTCCACTCGTATACGAGGTCTGGTTAGTTAAATAAATGTCAAAATATGGAACACTCACACGAGCATTGAAAAAGAAACAAAATGTTTAATTGCTCTTGATCTAGCACGTTTTGTGTCAAGATTTATGTGTCACAAATTTGCTCTGAATCCAAATTATAATATACAGAAATAATATTTCAATATTATTCAGCTAAAGTTAGTGATTTTAGAAACACTGTGAGTGTTCCTAAAAAACCCTTATAAAATCCAAATTAACCATGATAATGAATTGATTATTTTGTGAATAGTTTTCACAAATTAGGCACAAATTTTTCATACATATTTTTTTAACATACGTCTAGTATATTGTATGACTAGCTTCTGCCCGCGACTTCGTCCGCGTGGATGTTAGAGAAAATCCTTAGAGAACCTTCAACCAGGATCTGACCAGTCATTTTTACGTTTCCGGTTCCGGTTCCCGTTCCCGTTCTGTTCCCGTCCGTTTCCGTCCCTTTCCTGTCCCGTTCTCGTACCCCTTCCGTTGCCATTCCCGTTCTCGTCCCGTTACCGTCCCGTTCTCGTTCCCGTTCCCGTACCGTTCTCGTCTCGTTCCGTTCCCGTTTCAATCCCGTTCCGTTCCCGTTCCGTTCCCGTTCCCATCCCGTTCCGTTCTTGTTCCCGTTCCGTACCAGTACCGTACCCCTTCCGGTTCCAGTCATTTTTACGTTACCGGTTCCGGTTTCCGTTCCCGTCCGTTTCCGTCCCTTTCCTGTCCCGTTCTCGTACCCCTTCCGTTGCCATTCCCGTTCTCGTCCCGTTCTCATTCCCGTTCCCGTACCGTTCTCGTCCCGTTCCGTTCCCGTTTCATTCCCGTTCCTGTTCCCGTCCCCATCCCGTCCCGTTCCCGTCCCCATCCCGTCCCATTCCCATCTGGTTCCCGTTCCGTTCCCGTCCCATCCCATTCCCGTTCCCGTCCCGTTCTCGTTCCGTTCCATTCCCGATCCTTTCCCCTCCGTTCCCGTGCCGTTCCTTTACGCTCCCGTCCTGTTTTCATTCCCGTTCCGTTCCTGTATCGTTCCCGTTTCGTTCCCATTCCATTCCCATTCCGTTCCGTCCCTTTCCGTTCCTGTTTCGATCCCGTTCGCGTCCCATTCCCGTCCCGCACTCCTTCCGTTCCTTTTCCCAGTACCGTTCCCGTCCCGTTCCTCTACCTTTCTCTTTCCCGTACCATTCCCGTTTCGTTACCGTTCCGTTCCCGTTCCCATTCCGTCCCTTTCCGTTCCCGTTTCATTCCCGTTTCCCTCCCGTTCCGTTTCCGTTCCGGCCCGTTCCGTTCCCGTCCCATTCTCGTCCTGTTCCCGTTCCCGTTCCCGTTCCTGTTCCCGTGCCCGTGCCCGTGCCTGTTCTCGTTCCCGTTACCTGGATGTGCATGTCCAGGTACAGGTCCATGATGTGTCATGTCCACCGTGTTAGACTTCAAAATAAATGTCATTTTCGCAATCACCATCCCATGAAACCTCAAGAACGACATCCACATCGATTTTCATGTTCACTTACCCCATTTACACCCTAAGGGATGATTTTCAAAATAACAAAAGATGTGTTTGCCTATTTATTTTTAGACATGCTCTTACGAATTTTAAAGTTGTAATGTCTATTTTATATTCTTTTTCCATACAAAATTTGAACCCCATTTTCACCCCTTGAGGGTTAAATCATGTCCACCGTGTTGGACTTCAAAATAAATGTCATTTTTGCAATCGTCATCCCAGAAAATCCCAATAACGACATCCGTATTTATTTTTAGGTTTACTCACCCCATTTACCCCCTAAGGGGTTTATTTTCAAAATCACAAAATATATGTTTGCTTATTTATTTTTAGACGTGCTCCTCGCGAAGTTTAAAGTTGTAATGTCCATTTAATATTATTTTTCCATACAAAATTTGAACCCCATTTTCACCCCTTGAGGGGTCAAATTATGTCCACCGTGTTGGACTTCAAAATAAATGTCATTTTTGCAATCGTCATCCCAGAAAACTCCAATAACGACATCCATATCTATTTTTAGGTTTATTTCCCCTTTTCACCCCCATTTCAGCCCCGTAGGGGTTTAAATACTAACAATAACAATATACGTTGCGTTAGATTTCCATCCATAAGCCTAAATTATATATTTAGCAATTTTGACTTCGAAAATAAAGGATTTTCTTCATTACAAACTTCATCCCCCTTTTGACCCCTTCGGGGGTAGAATTTTGAAAAACGCTGAGACCCGTATTTAATAATTTTTAATCGTCAGCCTATTCACAAAATTTGACGATCCTAGTTTCAAAACTGAGGGACTTTCATACAAACTTTCATCCCTTATTTCATCCCCTTAGGGATAGAATTTTCAAAAATCCTTCCTTAGTGGACGCCTACACTGTACAAAGTATCTGTGTGCAAAATTTCAAGTCTCTAGGTCCAGCGGTTTGGGCTGTGCGTTGATAGATCAGTCAGTCATTCAGTTTACGATTTTATATATTAAGAGGAGGCTCCCAGAATTTGGCAATATTTGAACTCAAATAGTGACGTCTGTACAATCTCAATTAATGTCAAATTCAGATATATGCTTTTATGGACCTTCATTTAGTGGATGACGGCAGGATTTCAGAAATTATTGAGTTTGGCTCGATAGTTTTTTATTCTGAAAACATGTCCTTTTTAGGGGAATTTTTGAAATATCTCTTTAATTATGCATCGTTTCTGAACAAAATTTATGTAAATCAAAAGCAAATTACGTGTTCCAGTGACTGACGGCACAAAAATCGTATATATTAATTATTACTATTGTTATTACCAAAAAAGAGATTAAATACCAGCGCGCTGCGGGCGCCGCCTTCGTTAGTACTGCGCAGTGCGCCGTCGAGGTAGGACGTGTGTCGCTCGCGCATCGAATTTTTTATCAGTACGAGCATTGCTTTGCAATCTATCTATACATTTGTTTAACGTATGTACTTGCGCAGAGCAACGGAAGGGATTTCGCGAGGGCTAGGGCGGTTTCCCTCAAATTTCTATGATAAAAATTGTATAACTGTGGTATGGGTAACAAACAGTAAAGCGCGCGTGTTCATCGTTCTGGCAGCGCCACGGTTTCCGATTTGCGTGAATTAAATACACCACGAAAGTTAATTTTTTGCCAGTCGGAAGCTCGGGAGAAAGTAGGTTTGATCGCCCCCCACTGGAAGAGGTACATTCGAAGATGTATATGTCCATTATTAGGTTTGAGGATCCACGTCACACCATTATTTAGCAGCAAAGTAGATTATTTTGTAGCACAAATCCTGAAGTTAGCATCATAATATATCACGAGAGGTATCAATGCAAAGGTGGCTCCTCAGTCTAAACATCAGGTTTGAGGAGCCACTCTGGAACTCGCTAAGTACCAGTTGAATACTTTAGAAAATTAATGCATGCAGATACGCTTACATTTAGCAAAAAGATAGATTATTTTTTTAAATTATTATTATTTATTATTAATTTAAATTATGAAACACGTGTTTTTTCCTTTAATATCGCCCAGTACTAAAATATTAAGTTAAGGCTATATATATATATATATATATATATATATATATATATAATATTATATATTAAGGCTATATTATATACAAAGTTATCCAAAATAAAACTACATTTGCTGACACAATACACCGTGCTTAGCAGATAATTACGCGCGCGATTTTCTCTCTCATGTTCCGCACGTCTGCGAGAACGAGACAGTCGGGTTGTTCGTCAGTTGCCGTACAGCTCTCGGCACCACCGCCCCGCCACGGTAATAAGATACTACCAGTATTATAACTCGAGCCTGTCCTTGAAATACGTAACTTGAGCCGCGCGGTACGTCAACATACGATAGGGCTGCCTGCATCTTTGTACAAAACTAGAAACAAACTCAAGTAGGTAGATGAAATAAAGTTAACAGTACCTATCTTCACCTACTTGAATTTGTTTCTAATTTCGTGATTGTATGTTATATTTTAGAAATAACGGTGATAGCGTGTTAGGTTGCCTAATAATTCAAAAGGTTATCATTTTGCTTTTAAATTATATTTTGTCATATACAATTTATAATCTGGTTTGATCTTTTGGTAATAAGTAAATAGAAAAAGTGATCTGTAATTATTAACACTTAAGCCGCCGCGTAGATCACCGGTGACTTACGCTTAAAAATTATTTTATAATTTTATTTTCCCCAAAGAAAGTTCTAACCTTTTTTATTATTGTAGGTATATGAAATCTGAAATTTTCTGCAAACGTTTTTCTTATTGTTAATTTATTTTTAGTTTTTAATTCATGAATTGAATAAAACACTAACTAATTTTAGTCCAATCAAATTAGACATTGAATGTTGCAACAAATCAGGTATTTTTGGTTTTTACATACATTGTTTGTTATGTGAAGGCAATGTCAAATCCAAGTTTTCGGCCTTGGCAAATAACCGGCAGGCTGTTTATCTAATTAGAAACCACTTAGCGACCGGTCTCATTTGACAGATGAATGTGATACATTGCTAGTAGGGTTCTTAATTTTTGGGTAAGAAAAAACATACCAAAGAAAAGTAGCAATGTATGTCAAATGAAACCGGTCGCTAAATAGTTTCAATTTAGATAATCAGCTTGCGGTTCATTATAAAAATCTCAAAAACGTTGACCTTATTTCAGTTTTTCTCGATGTTGACCCGGAAGAAATGGTTTTTCATACAGATTGTGTAAAAAGTTTTTAAAGTTGGTTAAATTTGAGGGTAGAACGGTTTTGATACAAGCGCTAGGTTCGGAGACACTTGAAAATTTGGCTAATTTTTTATTTACATGATTTTAACAAAATTTCCCCTATGTGTATCCCCACGTCTAATTTTTAAAATAAGAGAGTGAAATATCAAAAAAAATATTGTGCTGTATAATTTAATAAACGTTTTCAAAGAAAATCAGTTTGAACGAGATATAGTGAGCCGTTTTAGAGATAAAACACATTTTCCAAAACCGCAAACAATAACTTTGTTATTTCTACAAACACTATGAAAAACAAAGTTATTTTTGCAAACGAAATATGATAGTGGTATTAAATATGGTATGCTTGTGTCTCCGAAACTATCACTCGTATCAAAAGCGTTGTACCCTCAAATTGTTGCAAATTTAACCAACTTTAAATTTTTTTTACACAATCTTGACGAAAAAGCTGTCATTCAGTTTCTTCTCAGTTTCTCATCATTCTTTTCATGTCTAATTTGATTGAATTACTTATTAATCCAGGTATTTTACTCGGTGGAAAAAGCTATCTGCCTACCTATTTAAAGAAGAAACAAATTACGTTCTAGTAGGTTTAAAAAAGTATTATATTCACCTTTCAGACTCTCCAGGTAATTTAAAATATGTTATCCCTGGGTGCGTTTTTGTAGAACTGAGGCAACCATAAACAGCACAATATACTCGTGCTCTATAGTTACAATTCGCCATCGTGATCACAAAACACGAAACCACCGTTCGTTCGTCACTGCGGCGCATTCGCGACTGTAGCAGCCCGAGAGCAGCCTGAACTCGATGCGCATAGATGTGGCTCGCATTTCGACCGTTAGCACTAAGTTAGAATACTGGGTAGTATCTTATTACTGTGGCCCCGCGAACCTCTCCTTGTTGCCTCTCATTCAAAACATGTAGGACGATAGTATTTGACTAGTAACCATGCTGTTGTCATAATTCTATTCAATAAAAGTATTGTATTTCAGTCACCGGAAGAGAAACAGTGCTGAATTTTGAGGACCAGAACTCAGCCACTGATATCGCATTATCGCGTTGGTATTATTATTATGTAGGTATTATTTCGTTGAAATTGTCTTTTCTGTATTTTATAGGAAGTAGAATTGTTTTTTTTTGTTTGTCTGTCGGTTGTCGTCACCAAGTAGGCTCCTCCAGAATACTAGCGTTGCAGTGGTATGCTCCGGTATGCCACTGTAGCATTGCTGAGGTTGGGGCCTAGTTGGCCCCACACAAATTAGTTCTAAGTTCGTGTAGGTACATTGTTCTCTTTTTTTTGCTTTATAACTTTTATTTTTAATTACCTTACTGTCTATAATGTTTTACGGTCAATAAATAGTTTTTCTTTCTTTCTTTCTTTCTTCTTAGTACCTAACTAATAATATGTGAATATACTGAATGGGGAATGGTAAAAAGCTTTTCTTTAATTTTCTTTCTTTCTTATTAAGCTATGTAAGCTTGCCACAAAAATATAAATACTTATCTATAGTTATATTACTTCCTTTTATACTTACCTTTATAATTCTAATGAGTGTTCTCAGAACAGATCAAGCCTTGTTTGCAGGCGAAGAGATACATAAAAATCATATAAAATATATTTTTTAAATCAGTTGAAAATTTTGCACTTTAAAAATCGGAAACCGGGGCGCTGCCAGAACGATGGACATAAAGCGCTCGGCCGCGCGATAGAGTGCGGGAGCGAGACAGTTGCGAGTAAAATAAGTGGGTGGGGGGCAGCGAACGCACGTAAAAATTTTGCAAGCGGACTCTTAAGATATCAAGTACGGCGTGCGAGGCGGGCGGTATGAGTGTTCTATATAATCGACCATAACTTAGTCTACATAGGTTTCACAAATTTTTCGATTTTACCATTAAGTTTGCACAATTATTTCTTAAATTCTTCGTATGGTTAAATCAATTTCTAAGAATGGAACACTCACACCACACGCACATGAAAAATTCAGGTGGCTCCACTTCGTAAACCCATTTTAGGAACTCAAGGATCAATCCTACCGAAGGAAATCTTTGGTTCACGTATAGCCGTATTCTTTATTTTTTTGGGTTGTACGAATGGGGCTATTTTGCGTTTCTGATAATATTATGCGCCTAAATAGGGTCCGAACAGCTGATCGAGTTTTGTATGAAAAGTCGAATTTTTTTGTCTGTTTTTGGAAAAGTTGTAGAACATATGTTGTTGTTTATGATGTTACTAATCTACTCCTGCGAGGTTGTTGGTGTTTTACAAATAACCCTGTATATTGTTAGCTTTTGCCCGTGATTTTGCTTGCATTCACCCGATTTACAGCCCCAAAATATTTAAAATAAAAAAGAAGTTTCAAAACTAAAACCCGACTATGGAAAAATGGCTCTCCAAAAAGTACGAAACAAAAAACTATTCGAGTCCAATAAAAACGATAAAGTAGTTACAAAGATCCGGTTTATACGATTATTCCTACGTCATACAGTGAGGCTTATGCTAGGGTTTCCTAGGATGACGGTGCCATCATATTACGGCCGTAATGTAGCAGCGTAGAACGTTGTCTATTGTCGTAGAACGCTGCTAAATTACGTCCGTAAATGACGGCACCGTCATCTTATTAAACCCTAGCTTTAGACTTAGAGCAACACGGTTACACGGCTTCCGTCCGGTACGGAAGTCGCGTTGCTCTTGGCAGTGAGGCGTCTTTCATAGAACTTCCTACTCTACTGATTCCTCACGATCCATTCTTAACTCTTCCTTGTCAAAATATGCACTTCATATTAATATTACAATGACACATTCATAACACGTATTTAAAAATCAAATTAATAAGAAATGCGAAAGCGTCGCGATTCAAGCTTGGCCCATTGTATTCATGAGTGGTTGCCATCCATCGCTCAGGGTTGTCACAAAATATTAATAAAAAAAACAGTAAGTAGGTATGTGAAAGTAGTTTCAAATCTAAAGTCGAAGTCTCAAAAAATAATTTAAATTATACAAAAATAAAATAGGTAATCAGGAAAAATGGCAAGAAATTACCTGATAAAGTTTTTGTATAATATTTTGTAGCACGATATTATTTTATTTAAATGCGAAAAGAAAATAATACAAATTCATTCTTTCTTACTCAATCCTTACTAAACACATTTGCCCATAAAAGCTCAATAAGAGACAGCAATCGCCCTTTATACAAATCCTAATCGTGGACGTCGTGGTACTAAGTCATTTTTAATATCGGAGAAATGTTTTTGTTGTTTGTACGAAATAGCTACTATCATAAAAAATACAGGTACATAGGCAATTTTAAGAGTTTTTAAGCTCTTTAGAAAATTAAAGAGGTGGAAACCCTTGGCGATGGCGGCGCGGGCGCACACACGTTCAAAAGCATCGTGTGTGGTGCGCGTCGAGTGCGCGAGAGAACTTATTGTAAAGCGTACGTTGGCGATACGAATGCACGCACTGGTTGTGCGTGATTTTATACCGAAAGCAGGTAGATAAATGATCGAAGACCGAAAGACAATATGCCGTTAGTATAATCATTAAGAATTTATACTTACTTATATTTAGGGTAGGTCCTTTAATATTTTAACACACTAACATCAAAATCTTCTTATTCTAATATTACGTTTATTCAGCTAACACTTTTCTTTATTCAATGAATTTTATTAAAAATCTAATACCTACTTAATAGGCCTGTATGATAAAAAAATCAAAAAATCAGCACACGACACGAAGCACAGATTGAACAATAAAAAAGCGCTAATATTTTCATGTTTGGAAGAAAAATTCTGTGCCAATAGAGTGAAGAGTCTGTAAATTTAAAATCAAACCTCTGTCAGATTCTTACTTAATCAGAAATTAGTTTAGTTTTAAGTAAGTACGTTGTCCGTCTTAATAGTGTATTTATCAATGGTCCGTCTTATGAATATTTTTTGGTTGTCACAGTATTTCGGTTCCAGTGCATCAATTATATTACTGTTATTCAGTCATTTATCTCAGCAATCGAGTTTTAATTTAATCACATACAATTACAAGGCACCGCTTGATTGATTCGGGCGTCCAAATTAATTGCATCTGACAGGCAAACGACACAAACCGGGCAGTAAAGCTCGTTCGCCGAGTTATCTCGTCGGATAAGTGCAACTACGGTAATTGCACGTTTCCGGTTTGTGGTTGCACCTGTTTGGGGGCCACTCACACGAACAATATTGTAGACTTGATACGGTAATCATTACAAGATCGAATGGTTTGGATATAGGCAGAATTTTCGTGAAATTTGGCACATTACGTAAACTTTGTCATCGTAGTTATTCAAAGTGCAAAAACTCCTGTGATTGCAATATTAATCGCCAAAATATAGTAATATACAGGGTGTCCCAAAACTTTGCCACACGGAGGGAAAGTACTTACCTTAAATATTGAAGATGGAAAATTTTACTGAAAGAAGACATCATTTTGTTTTTAAAAATAATAATTTGAACTGCATTCAAAGGTTTTTGAAAAATCGCCTGCCTTAACCAGCAATCGAACCCATCAAAAACAAAAGATTTTTTAAATCTATTTTTTTCTAATTATTTTTGATGGTAATTTACATGAAGGTAATGAAATTCGAGTTATTGGTTTAATTTTTTAAATGTACCTACAAACTTTGTTATTCAGTTAGAGGAAATTATTACTTTTGAACAAAATTAATTTTGCTTCAATTATTTTGTGTTAAATACATAGTTCTTAAAATATTAATGGATGAAAAAAGCAGTCCTTCCTTTCCTCCTTATCAGTACTTAAGCTACTACTGGCGTACAAAGTGAAATGCTTAAATTAAATAAAAATAATTTATTGAGCTGTCTTTTCGATTTATTGGTAAGTAACTGGTTTTGTAAGCTTCAATCAAAATAATGAAAATATAAACTATAGCCTTGTTAGTTCGCGTCAGTAGTTCCATATAGCGGTATAATGTTGAGAATAAGTTTTCAGTTTAGTATTTGGCTGCGGCTGCAATCATTCCCGGAGACCGCAATCAAAGTTCGTTATTGTGTTATTATGGTTGGCTGTGAACTTGCGCATTGTACGTAAGGATGTCAGTTTGAAAATTTACTTAAAAATAATAACACAAAACAAAAAACAATGTTTTGTTATAGTCTTCGTTCTTTCAACTAAAGAGTGTTTCCAAAAATAAAATTTAATCATCACTGTGGTTTTGAATTAAAATAATTGATAGACTATTTAAAAGTACCTACTTAAACAATAACATTTTTGAATTATTTATACATACCCCCTTATAAATGAAGGTTAAATTTACACCTAGTTTAACCAAAAAGTTTGCTTAGGAATGTGACGCTTTGGGACGGCAAAAAGCTTCTGTATTGTTAAATCAAATATTTAGTTAAACCGAGTGTAAACTCTTACCCCCTTACTAATAAAGATTGTATAGCAGCTGCATAGTTACACAGTGTTTTGTCACTTTCTTTTTAATGTCAAATTCAATTTGTTTGACAGAGAGTAACCATTGTGTAACTAAACATCTGCTATATAGTATAGTTTATTATTAAGGCCGATAAATAGGTAGTAAACAGGAGAGAAATAACTTTTTCCATTTTTTTAGGGTTCCGTACCCAAAGGGTAAAAACGGGACCCTATTACTAAGACTCCGCTGTCCGTCGTATGTCTGTCTGTCTGTCACCAGGCTGTATCTCATGAACCGTGATAGCTAGAAAGTTGAAATTTTAACAGATGATGTATCTATTGCCGCTATTACAACAAATATTAAAAACAGAATAAAAGGGGGGGCTCCCATACAACAAACGTGATTTTTTTGTCGTTTTTTGCTCGATATTAATAACGACAACAGGTAGACTGTTAAAATTTTCACAGATGGTGTATTTCTATTGCCGCTATATTCAAAAATACTAAAACAGTATAAAATAAATATTTAAAGGGGGCTCCCATACAACAAACGTGATTTTTTTTGCCGTTTTTTGGTACGGAACCCTTCGTGCGCGAGTCCGACTCGCACTTGGCCGGTTTTTTTAATTCCGAAGAAGCTAAGTTTATAATGTTTTTTTGGTTGAAACTAATAAGATTTGTTATAGGTACGTATTTACTTTTCATTCCATAATAATAATAATTACTTTATGTTTAAAAAAATATTTGTAATTTTTGACATATCTAGCTAGGTAGATTAATTCAACGATCATTTTCTATCCGAGTTATTTTTCATATTATAAACTCTTAATAAGAGTGCTAGAGCGCAGCCCTGCTTCTTATTTTTTGTAACACGAGCATGACATAAGATTAGTCGCATACCTGCCGCCACAGCTTCCGTTTATTATAAAAAGTTAATAAAAAATGGATTCTTGTGTGGCAGCTTTGTTGATTTATTTTGACACAAAGCTCTTTAAAGTCAAATTTAACACGTAATGTTACAAAACACATTTATTTGTAGTATGCAATAGCACGTAATGTAGGAATTGGGTTAAAACTATACCTACTTTAATAGAAGCTTTTATACTTATAAAAGCTCTATCTAATTTGAATGGATGATAGAATAAAAATTTAACAATTCAAAAGTAGTTAATTAATTACTAATTAAGATATTTTTGCCTAAATTTAAATGAATAAATAACATTTTGAGTTTGATTAGAATATTTAAACTGTTATAGTGGCACTGCAATCGATATTTTTAAATTTTGCATTTAAATTTCGCTCCCAATCCCAACTCTAGTACAGTGGATAGATCGGTAAACGCATTTTACCCATGGACCCACCAGTGGTTAGGGAACGTACCCATACTACGTGACCCGTTAAGGGGGGGGGGTCTTTAAAATACAACGCTTGGTCACGGGGGGAGGGGGGCCTATGTTTTGTCACGTAGTCAATATTGTCAAAGGAAATCTGGTTCTTTTTTTTTCAAGTTGTATTCAAATATGGCACGCAGCGAATTTTTTTTCTTCTTGATACATTTTTTCACTTGTAATTGTATGTAAAATTATAATACACACTCTTGGCAAGCGCCTTACTAATGAAAAGACAAAAATGAGCAAATTTTTTTTAGATTTCTGTTGAAAATGATGTAAAACCATTATCTATGAAATACTACGTGAAAACCGGGGGAGGGGGGGGGGGTCTTGGCATATACTACGGGTGGTCACCAAGGGGGGGAGGGGGGTCAAAATGGTAAAATATGGGTCACGTAGTATGGGTACGTTCCCTTAGTGCCGGTGGGTCCACGGGTCGTGACATGAGAGAATACTTTGACTCTACATAGGTAGGTACGCTTCGATTTTTAAAGAATGGTTATTGGCACCTAAATATAGGTATCACATTTGACAACTGTGCGACACCTGAATTTTAAGTTATTTCTTCTTTTTAACCGACTTCAAAAAAAGAAGGAGCTTCTCAATTTGATTGCATATCTTCGTTATTTATGTACCGATTTTGATGATTCTTTCTTTGTTTGATTGATCCATCCATGCATGCGCACGAAGCGTTTTTCATCTTCCTTCTTAATGCGCACAGCCAAGGAGTGGAATTCCCTGCCTGCGTCTGTATTCCCGAAAGAATATAACCCAGCGATATTTAAGGCACGAGTGAATAGGCTTCTTCTGGGCAAGCTCGCTTCATCTTCGGCCTCTTCTTAGCCTTATGGTTCTCGAATGTGGCCAAGAGTAAGCCCATTTAATGTAAAAAAAAAAAAAAAAAAAAAATTGAATTTTCTTGTGAAATGGTCCCAATTTTTTTTCTGACCGGTTCAGTAATTTTTAAGTAATCCTGAAATACTATGATTTTGCATTAATTATCTTGACTTTTTTATCGTCGTGCGCGCATATCTTCGTTATTTATGGACCGATTTTATTGATTCTTTCTTTGTTTGATTGAATTTTCTTGTGAAATGGTCCCAATTATATTTTTTTTCAGATCGGTTCAGTAGTTTTCAAGTGTTCCTGAAAATACTATGATTTTATTTTGCATTAACTACCTTGACTTAGGTTTTTGAAGGCGGTTTTTCTTTTTTTCTTTTTGTTTTGCAATTCAGGGAATACTTTTGCCAGTTTCAAGTGTTGGATTGATTTTGGAGTCTTTTGTGATTAAGGTATCTGCCCACTACACCGTATCATACCATGACCGTGCTAGGAATGTGTCAGGCAAAATAAATATTATCTGTATTGAAAAGTATGACAAGTGCATGGCCCGTGACGGAACGGTCTAGTGGGATAGTGTCTTAATTTCGATACAAATACTTAATATTTTTTTCCTGATACGTTGCTAGCACGGTCATGGTATGATACAGTGTAGTGAGCAGAGACCTTTATTACATAATTTCTGATATCAGATCAAACACTTAGAATAATAACACCTAGAAGCCGTGTCCTCGTATGCAAAGTGAGGCAATTAATACCAAGCCAGAATGGCTTAGTTTTCAAATTTATATCCATTAGTTAACGTATGAAGATACGTTAACTAATCGTAACTGAAACCCAATAATATAGTAACTAGTCTTATAAATGTGGAAAAATTGAAACTGTTTTGTAGTTAATCGGTATGATTAGGGAATAATGTAGAATAACAATCTGAAAACGGAGCCATTTTGGCTGTTTTAGTTGCCTCACTTTTGACAGTGCGCTTTGTAGAGAACTATCGTTCTTGGTCTTATTATTCTAAGATCAAACACAGTAACATTTTACCATATTTTTAGGATATAAAATGCATTACCTACCTACTTACGAACTCGTCAAGTAAAAATTGTACATTGCAAAAACCATTGCACTAGGTTATTGCATTAAATACTCGATTGTAATATTAATAGTGCAATGTGCAGAAATTTATCTTCGGCAAATAATTATTACGAGTTATTATTACTTGAGGCCCAGAGTCGACCAGATAACCCCTGGCCTCCAATGAGACAATCTGGCTTTCCCCCCGTCTGTACTGTACCGGCCACTGACGTATTTTGATTCATAATTCTTTATATCTGATTCTTATGCCAAAGTCACCTGAAAAATGTGTTTTGCACCGACCCCAAAAAATTGGGAACGGCATAAAAAATGCTAAGTCCTAATCAGGGTTGGCTAAAAAACAGTTTTTTTAAAAAGAACAAAACGTCATGTTTTATTTAGTAAACAAAAAAAAAACATGTTTTAAATCATTTTTAGGGTTCCGTACCAAAATGGTAAATAAAAAGGAACCCTTATGGTGTGACTCAGTCTGTCTGTCTGTCTGTCTGTCACAGCTGGATATCTCGAGAACTACTAATGGTATCAACTTGAAATTTGGAATAGTTTAAGATGACATTTGCCCAACTATTTTGCAAATAAGAAAGTAATAAAAAAATGAATATTTTTTTTACAACAGGGACTGAAAAGGGGTCTTAAAAATTTAAAGTGAGGTGACTAGGGCATGTGGGGTATCATATGAAAGAACGCTGTTTGCACATTTTAAAACATTTTTTCCTTTTTTCTTAGGCCGCATAACTTTCGACTTATGATGAAAAATGTAAAAAAATACCGTTCCCCCCCCCCCCCCCCCCTTATCTCCGAAGTTTGCAAAGAGAAAAATCTGAAATAATTCTATGTGATAGTAGTTTATGTAAAGATTACAGGAAAAATAAAACGATGTCTCAATATAACACGCTTTTTTAGAAATTCAAAAAAGAAAACAAAAATTCTTTAGTTTCACTACCAGTCCACAGATGGCGCTGTCCTAAGCATGCTAACCTAAGAAAAGGAAAATAGTTCCACTATCGATCAAGAGATGGCGCAACCTAATACTACAATAATAAATTGGTGGCTGGTTCTAATATAATTACCTACTATTTGCCGTACGAATAAACGAAGAATAAGTTCCTACTAATATAAACAGTTTGCAATGTGGAGTGGCTGAAACGTTTTTCAGTCACCATAAGCAGCTGTGGTTATGATTTGTTAATTAACTGTCCGCCTGTTCGCCCTTCCACCTGTCTGCCGTTTATCCTACTTTTTTAAAGACTGTACTAAAGTAACATATCCAAATATATTTATGATTGTACGGAACCCTCGGTGCGCGAGTCCGACTCGCTCTTGACCGGTTTTTTTATAAATGTTTTAATTGATTTATTTTAAACATGTTTAATCAAAACATATTTTAAACATATTTTAAGTATGTTTCATACATATAATTGACATGTTTTAATTTTTTACAAAGTAGGCTTTAAAGCCTACTAATTTAATCGAAAACCATTTCAAGGTTTTTCAATTTCTGAAGCCGTACATTTTTTCGGGGCTTTTCCATTTACCCACAGTCACAGTAGAATACGAGTTATTCGTTCGTTCACTTATTGTAGTATGCCAGCCAGAACAATCGGTCAGAGTCTAGGAGATTCCACGAATTCAAAATTCAGAGTTGCCAATTACAATTTAACTCAAAATTATAATGTTGCAAATAAAAAGTTTTAAAAAGTACAAAATATAAAATTTTTCGAGTAATTTTAGTGAAGTAAACCTCAATGTTTTTTATATATGTTTTAAACGTGTTTAAAACAAAATGTTTTAAAACATGTTTTAAACAGATGTGTTTTTTCCAGTGTTTTAAACACTTGTTTTAAACAAATGTTTTAAACATTGCCAACCCTGGTCCTAATGAATTTCATCCTTCGTTAGCAGTGGCGAATTCGTTTCTGCGGCTGTCTGGCAGATGTGCCAAGGCATTTAAACCTCTATCGTATTATTTCTTTGTCTATTTCAAACAATATTTTCACTTTTTTGACAATATTGTTTTAAAGAGACAGCACCACATTTAAACAGGTGTTTAGTTAAACAGTGTTTAAAAATCTTTGTAATATATAACACGTATGAAATTTTGGAATAGAGTCTGTCTAAAAAGTCTGTTTACATGAGAAATTATTAAATTATTTTTAAAAACTTATACTGGTAACCCTGTTGGTGCTGTCAAAATTCTAATTGTAAACAATTATTTATTTATTTATTTAGATGGGTATTGGTGGGTGGTTGGGGATTTAGGTGGGTAATAAAATTACCTTTGAAATTACCCATGTAAACAAACTTTTTAGACAGACTCTTAAACACTTTTTGACGGCTACACGGGGGACTCCGTGACCATGGCAGCTACAAAGGTGCCGAAACGTCGTGAAAATCAAACTAAATACCAATTAATTATACCAAAGTATTTCAGATAAAACCGCGCTAGTATCCGTTACAAAAGTGCAGTGTTGGGAAACGTACAATAATTATTGGATTCTTACAATAATTCGTGATACGAAACTAGATTGTACAATAAAACATAGCTTTCTCATTATTGTACGCTTTTATACAATATTTTCCGATTTGACACAATCTAGGTACAATATCATGGCTCGTGACACTAAAATTAATAAAGAAACGCATCACCTAGGCACTATTATTCTGTAGCGTCACACTCGTCTTGTCTTTTGTCTCTATTTATGCCGTAAAGTTGGTAATTCGCTTTCATTTCTTGCTTGCCGACATTGGCATTGGTAGTAAACTATCAAGGTTTTTCATCTTGCCCTCTCCTATGGAATCATATAAAATATCTTTTTTTTTATTTAAAACTCAATATGAAATGTATTTAATAAAAAAAAATTAGTTGCAAAAATAAAAAAGATATAATTAAATCATTAGGTACCTATTCAAAAAATAAAATTTGAACTTCTATTAGAAGTATTGCGATTGTATTGAATGATACTCTAAAATTTATGAGAAAGAAAAGAGCAAGCCCAAAACAAGTGGGGTGACTTCATTTCAGTTGTACATTGTAAAATCAATCTCATAATAACGGCCTAATTATCAAAAACTATTGCCAAAAACGTACAATAATTTGACCCAAAATACAATAATTTTTAGCTTGGCAGTACCATAATTACGCATCCAACATTTCCCAACACTGCAAAAGTGGTTTTCATGTCTAGTGAGCGCGTGAGCTTGAGGTATCTATGATGTCTAGTGAGTTTTTACTCACTAGACAAACTTAAAAAAGTTTTATTCTGGTAGTTCTCCTTTCCGATTGATTGGAATAATATATATTTTAGGAACTAACAGTGAGTCTTCTTCTTATTAGTGGTACCTATTTGTTAGTTTATCTGCTGGTTTACCTTTCGACATCAATCAAATTACACTATCTGGATCGTAAAACGAAATCTCAAACCAAATGGACCATTAGATCAAAGAGTCAATATTCATATGATGCTTTAGTCATAATCTGGATTATATTTTTATCATAAGAGAAGACTTAAAGTAGACAGGAGTACTTACTCACAATTTAAATACAAGAAATGATGAATAAACTTTTACCTTAAGTTTTGTTCTTATGGCAATATAAGTGTAAGTACCTAGTACCTACCTACAGGTTGTATCCATGAGTTTTGTTATTTAGCAAGAGGGCACAAGAACATTTTCTAATCTTTAATGAATGACAATTAGTGTACAACGTTTAAAAAAAACCCTATGGCTGAATATGGTAGATAGGGACCATCAAACTGAATCACTTTAACTATGGAACCAACTCTGAAATAGCGAAAAAAAATCAGCGATTTCACACAAAAATGAATAACGAAAACATCGATATGTATGAAAGAGTAGATTTTTTTTGCGATTTCTGAGTTGGGCCCTAATAAAAGTTGTTCAGTTTGATGATCCCTATTTTTATTATTTATTTATTTGGACTGTCAACGGAGATAACAAGATCATGATACATTAAAAACAAGTAAATAATAGTTTTTACTCAAAAATGCTTGTAATATGGTCATTATTTTGACAACCTTCTTTGAGCAAAGTCGGGGTTGCCGCGCTCCTCCGATGGTGACACGGCAAAGTTGTATGAGATTTCATTATTGTCTTGTTTTAGCTACCAGCAATTTCCTTTGAGAATCCATTATTGTCGAGTTTTGTTTCAAATATAGAACGCCACACCTATCGCTCTCTCGGTCACACTCGTTGTGGTAAGCGCGGTGAGCCGCATTTTCAATCCCATTCTTTATCTGCGCGGGTGTTGTACATTGAGGGGTTACCTATTACACAGGTGATATTTGTATTTTTATGTAAAATTTGTATGGAAAAATATAAAAAACTCGCACTTGACCGTTTTTTGACCTTTCATTAAATACCTTTTGACCACTTCCGGGGTAACTTAGGGGGTCGAAAAAAACCTTATTTTTTGGCTCCGACGCACCGTTTCTGAGATATTTGCATTTTTGTATTTTTTTCGAAATTAGGTTATACGTACCCACTATAGTAGTAGGTAGTACTCGCATTTTTGAGTAAAGCACTATACAAGCCTTGGTCCACAATGACTGCACTGCTGGCCACGTTATGATGGCCTCGAGCTAAGCTTAACTACGCTCTCGGCCTTCAAGCTTGGTCATCATTGCAGCCCTTGCTGTCCGCGCTATAAAGGCCGAGACCATACCGCGGCAGTAATGTACTATTGGTTCATGCATCTCTTAATTATAGACAGCCTTATCATGCGCCGTATTTACCATATTCGGCTAGGGTTTTTTTTGAAACACGTTGTATACAAACAAAGCATCTACCTACCTACCTAAATGATTGAATTTTACTTTACTTCTCTAGTTTTTTTTTATTATGATACTCTTATACAAATTTGCATACTACACTTATCTACAATACCGAGCAGGCGTTGTTTGAGATTAAGCAGGCGGTGCTTTAAATAGCGTCTATTCTCGGAGTTGCCGGTTCGAGTCCCGTCCCAGCGCCGGCGCATTCCTGCCCACTGACTGGGCTTCTATGAAATTGTTTTACGGTTGCATCACGACGGGTTAACTTGAAGGTTAAGGTAAAGTAAAAGTTATTTTAGTGTCTGTAACTGATGTGTAAAAAATAAACAAATAGCATGGTCATAATTAAGTGCGAGATAATATTGCAAATTGAAAGACACAAGTATTACCAAAAACCGGCCAAGTGCGTGTCGGGCCACGCGCCATAGGGTTCCGTAGTTACCTTGTACCATACCATATTTAATACCACCTATCATTTTTCGTATGCAAAAATAACTTTGTTTTTCAGTGTTGGTATGAATGACAAAGTTATATTTGCGGTTTTGGAAAATGTGCTATATCTCAAAAACTAATTACTATATCCCGTTCAAACTAATTTTGGTTGAAAGTGTTTATTAAGATCTACAGCATATATTTTTTTTAGATTTTTCACTCTCTTATTTCAAAAGTTAAAGGGGGGGGAGGGGGGGACACACATTTTACCACTTTGGCGGTGTATATCTTTCAAACGGTTGACTTTGCGAAAAAGTTGTCTTAGGAACTTCAATGTCATTTTAAATGACCTATCTATAAACACCCAACACGTGTTGGTTTGAATAAAAAAAATTTTTTCAGTTTCAGTTCCATGTATGGGGAGACCCCCTTTATCTTTTATTTTTCTTATTTTTGTATTAAATTCGTTAAGCGGTTAACAGAATACATCTACCTACCAAGTTTCAACTGTGTAGTCTTAATACTTTCGGAATAAAGTGGCTGTGACATACGGACAGACAGACAGACAGACAGACAGACATGACGAATCTATAAGGGTTCCGTTTTTTGCCATTTAGGCTACGGAACCCTAAAAATGAGCCTAAAATTAAATAAAACTAATTGGACGCGCTCCCGCGAGCCGAAAAGGCGTCCTTGAGATTTTCTAAATAGCGACACTAATTTGATCTAAAGGTAACAAAAACGATCCAGTGAGGATATTCGAAAATAAGGTCTCAAGCCTACTCACCGGTATTCTCCTGCTGCATTGTCGGCGCCGACCTTTGGCAATCCTTTTTGTATTTTCACTATATATGAGCACAACAACAGTACGAGGCATATAACTTGAAATCGGATGGGGATTGCGCGAACCGCGTATTTTGGGTATGCGTAGCGGTGAGGGGCGCGGGCGCTGGGAGAGGAGCGCGCGCTATTGGTCGCTCACAAAAGCACATGCGCGAACTTATCCCCACTCCGTCGAAAAAATTTCAAGATACGTGCCTAGTACTGTACACAATTCACAATGGGTTTGTAATAGGCAGCGATGCAATCGATAAATAACATGTGTGGACAGCGCGGATCCGTCCAACCAAGTGAGGGGCATCAACCCAATCACGAAAAGTACCCTCACTAGATTAATAATTTTGACAATATTTTGCGATCAACTATACCCGCGAAAACTGTCACTATGAAGCGTTTCGTTCTATGCAAATACGATCAATATATCGATAGAAAATTATTAACAAAATTATAAAATAATGAAATGCGCGGCTGCAACAAAAATACCTATTTCAATTAAAAGGACTATGAAAAGTACTTGGTTGAATGCTCTAAGATGAAAAGTAAGTAAGGTACTTTTTAATTCCAACAAATTATTTTACCAATTTGTGAAATAACTTTCACATAGAGAAATTATATAGGTATTGAAGAAATTGTCATCGACTAAAATAAATTTAGTTTTCCATCCTGTTCTTTCTATATCAAAAAGAAAAGAACAGGATGCTTAAATTAAGTTTAATCCCGTCAATCTAGCAACCAAATCGACACCGCAGCACATGAGTAAATAAACGGTGACCGCAGTAAACATAAAATTCATATTTAACAGACTTCAAAGAAAGGAGGAGATTTTTAATTCGACTGTTTTTTTTAATATTTTATGTAGGTAACTAATATAACACAAAAATACTAATTAATGTTATAAGATTATCTAACCTAATAAAAACATTAAGTGCTATGTTTAGAACTAGAGTTATCTCCGTGACCCAAGACTTGACTTCCTGTGATAATTTTAGCAACTAGGTACCGTCCGGATGTGATTGTTTGTAATGATAGAGCACTTAGCTTGCGTTTATAATCCGATTGATGGAAATGCTTTATTCCCTCCGTAGAATCTGAACAAAAGATACTTATATCTACTTATAAACAAATGAGAAATGCTTTTATTAAATAACGATCATTTGCGACTGTCAATTTTTAAGCCATTGACGCTCATTGATGCGAAAATTGTTCGTTTACAATTGACAATTCCTACAACAATGGCATTGCCGGAAAAATTGTCAGTGATCGTTACCGGCGGCCTAAGTACGAGTGGACCGATTTAGCTATGTGTTGTTTTAAACATACTTAGTCCAATTTAGGTTTAAATTGAAAGATTTTTTTAAACTAAAACAGTAATAAAGTTACTAGTTGAAATAGCTCCTTTGTAGACAATATTTTATTGAATCTTAACCAAAATAATTATGCTAAAGCTCTGCAGGACTGACACATCATTGAGCTAACCCACTTTTTTTTTTTTTTAGTACCTATAAGTAACAGATGTTAACTAACATTGTATCGTGAAACGCATCGTAGCTAGAATTTAAAATTATTTCTTCACTGGGCTAGGCCTATACAGGGTCATTTTGAACTTACCATCCAAATTTTGAGGATGTGTTCAGTCCATGAAACTGAACAACTTTCTCTAAGGAACACATGGTCAAATATGTCAAATAAAAATTGACTTTCCATACAAATCAAAGAGATCACGTGATCAATTTAGTATGGGATGACCAAAATTTTGTGGCGAAATTTGACACATGTTTCTTAGAGAAAGTTGTGCAGTTTCATGGACTGGACACATCCTAAAAATTTGGATGGTAAGTTCAAAATGACCCGATATAATTATAAACGTGATTTAACTTTAACATGTTACCTACTTAAATGTTTAAAAAATGTAAATTGAAAACTCAGATCAAATGAAATTGAAGTTGGAAAATTGTAAGTACTTTTTAATTTCTATATTTTCCTACCCATTCGAGACGTTTTTAGCTGACAAGAAAAATTGGCGCAAGAAACTTTGTCAGAAATCATTGCGTTGTTATATGCATTGCGAATTGCGATGTTACATCCATGCATTGCGACTGCAATGAATCAAATAATCCTGTACTTTATTTACTTTATCTTTATCTTTACCTTTACCTTTGCTCATGAGCGTCTTTTTAACATGCAAGTATTTTAAATTCATGCAATGGCAGTTTAATTACATTTTATGGAATTCTATTCAAAAAGGCAATTCCTTTCACCATAAATCAGCCTCTAGTTTTTGCAAGTCTGAAACTTGGAACGGCAAGTTTATCTTTATTTCTTGTAAGTATTAAAACTGTGAACATAACTTTTCTTAGCAAGTAAGCTATAATGTTTCCTTACATAAACTAAATTTATCATAGATATATTGGCCTGCCACTGTTAAAATATTAATTTCTTTAAGGTGGTACGTCAAGCTCAGTAGCGCCACCAATGGAAATAAATCATTTTCAACACACTTGCTCGTAAAGTGAGCCCTAATACATCGCTTTTAGGGCCATAAACCGAACTATAACAAACGCGTGCAATAATATATAAAAAACTAGTTGGTTATAGAATTATCCCTACAAAGTTAAATAGGTTACCTTACTGCAAGTTCTATGCGAGTAAACAGAGCATTTTCAATTTAACTGGGTAATACAGTTATTTTTTTAGTAACAACAAAGAGGTTTTATGCCGCTGAAAATTCATTTGCATTTTTGGAATAAATAAATGTGTAGGTCCTTAATTAAGTCAAACAAATATTTATTATTATCAAATTATTCGTAATTTACAATATTTTGTTATAAAATATTAAAATATTAGCATTTTATCACCTAAATTTATTGAAGTAGGCTGTATGCTCACTAACCCCTTTGTACACAAAATATTCTTGCATTGGGTGTGTGAAAAAACAAAAAAAACCTGTGCGCCTTTTCTCATTATGATTATCATTTTGTTTTTATCGTATTTGTTGCTGTGTGGTAAATTACTTTGTTTTCTCCTCGCAAATGTGTTGAAAAACGTCGTATGAAACTCGTGAGCTCTTACTTAAGTATTGCACACTCGGCTGAGTTACGCCCTCGCCTGCGGCTCGGGCTACAACCCACAGCCTTGTGTGCAATAAGCAACCTAAGCTAACTTGTATCATAATGTACTATTACGTTTTATCAAGGGCTTAGATTAAAAGTTTTAGTTATTTTGCGCAAATAGAAGAGTAAAGTGCAATATTTAAATATTTTTTCACGGCCTCAGATATAAGCAATAAGTTATGAATGTGGATATTGCAAAAAGTGGCCACTTTTGGCAATATCCACATTCATAACTTAACTTATTGCTTATATCTGAGGCCGTAACAAACAAATCTCGTAGGGTCCTCTACGGCCAAAGGTTGTATATGGCGCGAACAGCTCTTTTATGAAGCACATTTTTTTTTTTATATTAGCTGCTTATCCTCACAACAACAATTCCATGGGACATAACAGGGATGGCGAACATTTATATATAAACGTGCCATTTTTCTAAATTTTAATGTAATGACGCCGTAAGGACGCCGACGATTTGATGGCACGTCTATCACCAGACGTGCCATCAAATCGTCGGCGTAATGAATTTTGTGATCGGTGACGTGCCCAAAATATTGTGTCGCGTGCCATGTTCCATCCCTGCCATAGGACATAACACTATGAAAATAATTAAAATAGACCAGCCTTGCCCTTTCATTGTCAGTTAAAAGCCTTATTTATTTAACTGCGAACGCCGTGGAATGAGTCTACTAGACAAGGCATCAATATGTGGATCCCATTGCAGTCGTAAATCTACTGAAATATCTAGAAATGTGCTCTCAACAACACACTCGACTATTTCTGCATTCAAATTAACACATACCTGCCTTACATTAGGTACTGCGAATTTTACACATTTTGTTTTCTTCGGGTTCAATGCTAAATTATTAGTGCTGAACCAAGAGTTCTACCACACCACCCAGATAAGATTGCATGGCTAACTGATTTATTAGAGACAGCATAGCACAGCTCTAACTTTTTAAGGCTTTAACATGCCTCAATCCGAGCGGGTCGATCCGTGATGGTGTGAAATCGAACGTAACTCTACTCACTTTGGGTTCAATGATTTGGGTTCACTGATGTGCGCGTTCCAACGCGGCGGTTGCGTTGAGAACTAGCACTGAATTCTCAATTTTTACATGTTTTTTATTAAATTTCTTCGCTTTCAAGTTAGTTAAAAAAAATCTGTTCAATTAAGATTGAAGGTATTTAGATCGCCGATTTTTATGTGTTGGTTTTAACATAAACGAATGTTCTGTTTCCGAGAAATTTTGCAAATAGGACCAGAAACAGGGTCCATGGAATATTTTTTTACATCAAAGGTGGTAACTATTTTACAAATTGTGTATTATTCCAAGTACATTATATATTTTTTCCATGATAGCTTCACGCGCGTAATCTTTCAATAATTTGAATTGAATATTGGGATTTGACCCTTCTTAGCGCCTTAAGAGAGTTATGTGATTAACACAATCGTACGCTTTAGGAAGGTCATAAAAATGTCAATCTTACTTAGCTCCCGAGCGTCAAAGGTGTGCTTCAAAAGTGCAATTCCAGCATCAGTAGAGCTTTTGACTTTAGAAAAATCAAACTGATTCTTCTGTAGGATTTTTTTTTTAATTTTCGATTTAAGGCATTCACAATGCTATTTTTATATTAAGATAAATATTTTATAGAAAAAATACTAGAAAAAATCGACTCACCCATAAGCAGCTCAGACGGGACTCGAACCCCCACCTTTAGGATTCCGGCCCAATGCACTAACCAATTATGCTACCGAGTCGCCAGTAGGAGCGTCGAAATTTTCTAGTACTTTTTACGTATCCGCTGTAAGCCAGGTGGTATTTTGCGTATGTGGTATTATGCGTCTAAGAGTGCTATTAGACTATCATATAAATATGATCATATATGTATGAGTCATTTTTATATGAAGAACATAGGACGGTCTAATAACTACATGTGATTCATATTGTCTTTGATCATAGTTATGGGATCCTATTTGACAGCGAGCGTACAAGTAGGATCATATTCGTCGCCCCTAGGCATGTCGATTCATGAAAAAAATAATCGATTTTTGGATCGATTCGAATCGAATGCAGTAGAATCGATCTTCGATTAAATAGACCATCGTGGAATCGATTTTCGATTAATCGATTTTTTTAACGTACCTACTAAAGAAGATAATAAGTAATAATAACAGTACACCTAGCGCTAGCTTGACACTATTTGGTAGGTCCGGCAACAAAATTAAACTTAAAAATATTAGATAATACTTAAAATAGGAAAGTTTAATGGTACACATAGCTGCACTTACAAAACTGTGTCTTTTTTCCATTTGAATTGCAACTTCAACATAAGTTAGTTTTAAGTTCAAATCGATTAACGATAAGTCTGATGTGCTGTTTGCTGTCCATTAATATGATATGCTATGTGCTAAACGACAAAATAATATGCTAGACAGAAAGAAATTCTGCCTTTAGCATATAATATGCTACCTAAATTAGCAACACTGATGTTTAATCTTTTTTTGATTCTCCTGTTATAAAGCAGACAAAATAATTTAAATCCATACAGCCGATTTATTAGTATTGTTGTTTTCTTCAGTTTGAAAACCGGTAAACCTCGCCAATTTCTAGATCTTTAACATTAAAGATGTGAATCGGTTCGATTCCGGAGATTCTTGGATCGATTCATTGAATCGATTCAGTGTTTCAGATCGATATAAAAAATCGATTTTAAGACCTTAAAAAATCGATTCTTCGATTAATCGATTTAAAATCGACATGCCTACCCAGTAGCGATTCTTTCCTCTATTCGCCTAACTTCAAAAAATGGCGTCTTCAAGTGCAAGAATTTTGACTGGAATATTGAAATAACAAATATATTAATTACTCTTTACGACGAAAATGAGTGTTTATATAATAATCTTGTTCCGGATAACGAAATATGTTTTTACAAAACTCAAATACGTCTTTTATTTTTTGCTTTGTTCTTAACAGTTTTCTTCTTTTTTAATGCTATTAATAAAAATTGCACTCATAGCAACGGAAAACACAGCTAAATCGTTATCCATCTTAATTTATGACATTGTTTATATGATCATAGGTGGATCATAAGTGTAATATGTAAAAATGAAGGACAACATCATTTAACTATGATCATAGAATTTGACAGATATGAAATCATATATAAATGATAAATATATGATAATGTAATAGCGGCCTAAGGGAGCCAGCGTCATCTCTTCAAAGTGAAGAATTAACTTCGACATTCGAATGCAACACCTTTACAGATGCCAGACAATCGATTAAGATGAAATAGCTAAATAATTTTTTAAATTTTTGATTTTAGGCATTCACAATGCTATTTTTATATTAAGATAAATATTTTAATAGAAAAAATACTAGAAAAAAAATCGACTCACCAGCTCAGACGGGACTCGAACCCGCACCCTTAGGATTCCGCCCCAATGCACTAACCAATTATGCTACCGAGTCGCCAGTGGGAGCGTCGAGTTTATCTTAGGATATTATTATTTAATTGGATGGTATTTTGTAAGAATAAATATAAAATATTATTTTATTAATTTCAGGACTTACCAGAAGGCGACTACCCGATGGACTATTACCACGACGAGGAGCCGGAGACGACGTCCCGTCCGGCGCCGGAGCTGACCGCGCGTCCGGCTGTCTCGCCGTCCGGCCTCATCCGGCTCCGGACGGACTACCGCGAGACCATCGTGTCTGCGGTCGATCCTATAGCTGCCACCAAGGAGCGACCGAGGATCATGGATGACTGTGGGTATATCTTCAAAGGAATATACTAGACGGTTCTTTATTAATAGGTACTTAGTGACTTTGCCTGTAAAGCTTCGCTGTGAAGTAAGGTAATGCCCAAATACCCATCTTGATTTCTGGAAATGTTTTAATTTGAAAGCCACAATTCGAAAATAATGTTACACCTAATGCTATAATTATTTTAGCACAGAATAAATAATAGTACAGTACGAGGCATGTATCTTGAAATTTTTTCGACGTAGTGGGTATAACTTCGCGCATGTGCTCTTGTGAGCGACCAATAGCGCGCGCTCCTCTTCCGTCGCCCGCCTCCTCACCGCTACGCATGCCCAAAATACGCGTTCCGCGCAATCCCCACTCGATTTCAAGATATATGCCTCAAACTGTACCTATACTAGCACGTGGGATTTAGTTTCCCGTAGAAGTTTATTGAATAATAGTATAGTACTCCATAAACTTCTGCAAAATTCAATCTAACATACACGCTGAAATTTTAATCATTTGGTTCCCGCCGTGGGGTGGTTCCACTCACTCCACCACTTTTGTATGGAACAGCTGTTTTTTATTGCGAGCAGGAGAGTTGGCCCCATAGTAAAAGTTGCTTGTAATCATGAGTCGAACCACCCCACGGCGGAAACCAAATGATTAAAATTTCAGCGTGTATACCAATATCCATTATAATCGGTTTTGTGTGATTCGAATAACAAACAGACAGAGTTACTATCGTAATATATTTTTCGCAGTTGAATTTCACACTAAATTAGGTTTTTATTATTTTAACATCCATGTTTTTGATTAAAGAAAGTAGGTAATAGCCATTCGAATTTAATCCGACTTAACCCAACCACGATTATTAATTCTCATTGTTAATACTCATGTACACGAAAATTCTAAGACGGTAATTGTGTCAAATAGCAAAAGGATTCTGAAACCTTGGATAACTCCTGGGGCCCTAAAATGTATTTAACTTAGAAATAGCATGCAAATAAAGTTAAAAAAAGATCCCAATAACACAATTTTAAAAATAACCTATAAACGCTATCGTAATTTTTGTTCTAATCTTATAACTAAGTTTAAACGTAGATATAACAGTCATAATATTAAAAAATCAGTCAATCAACCTAAACAATTATGGTCCACAATAAATGATATTGCACAATATAAACCTCCCAAGACTAAAAATACTGACCTACTTAACCTAAAATCGCAACCACAAGACTCGGTCAATCATGTAAACAACTACTTTGTTGACATAGGTGCTAACTTAGCAGACCTCATAACCAGTCTGTACCCAGTGCGCCCACCTCAAATGTCTTGCCGAATACCTGCTTTCATCCCACCTCGTTTGTCCTGCTGGAGACAGACCCCGAAGAAGTTGATAGCATTCTCATGAGTCTGGTCTGGACTCGGGCAGTGCAACCGGATGGGATGGGATAAGTACCGCATTTCTGAAGCGTGCTAGAGACTTTGTGGTTCCTCACATTTGTAAATTGGCTAATCTTTGTTTTGATATGGGAGTCTTCCCTCGTGCCCTTAAACGGTCTATAGTAACACCTGTTTACAAGAATGGAGACAGATCTGACGTAAATAATTACAGGCCAATCTCTGTGTTAACCACTATTTCAAAAATAATTGAGAAACTTATTAGTATCCGTCTGATTAATTATCTTAATAAATATAACATTCTATCTAAATTTCAATATGGTTTTCGTAAAGGTATTTCTACTCAAGACATTATTAGATTTGATCTCTATTATAACTGAGGAAGTTGACAAAAAAAAATGCCTTACCATCTTTTTAGACCTAAAAAAGGCTTTTGATACGATTTCTGTCTCGGTTCTTGCAAACAGACTGGAGAGGATAGGGATTAGAGGAAATGCACTCTCTCTTTTTAGTAGCTACCTTCATAATAGAACTCAAGCTGTAAAAATTGTTTTAAAAAACAAAAAACCGACTTCAAAACCCCACTCTACCTCTAAAAAGCAATAAATAATATTGAAATCACTAGAAACGCATTATCATTGTAATAAAACACGTCTATTGAAGTCGGGTGGGGCTGTTAGAATAAAAAAAAACTTGTCCTCCAGCCCCACCCGACTTCAATAGACGTGTTTTATTACAATGATAATGCGTATCTAGTGATTTCAATATTATTTATTGCTTTTTAGAGGTAGAGTGGGGTTTTGAAGTCGGTTTTTTGTTTTTTTAAACATTTTTTTTATTTTTTCCTTTTTAGTGTAAGTACTTTCTATTTTAGATATATTATCAAGGTAGGTAGATGGAAAAATTGGTTTAGCCAAACGTGAGATAATCGCGGACAACCATGCATAGGGGTCAAACTGAGAAGAGATCCTCCTTTTTTGAAGTCGGTTAAAATACCAAAACTTTGTCCTAAGTGTAACAAACACTTTTCTGAAAACCGCATCAAAATTGGTTCAGCTAAACGCGAGATAATCGGGGACAAACATACATACCTATACCTACATAATACGAGTCAAACTCAGAACCTTCTTTTTTTTTTCGAAGTCGGTTGAAAGACTAAAACCTTCTCCTAAGTGTAACAAATACTTTTCTGAAAACCGCATCAAAATCTGTTCAGCCAAACGCGAGATAATCGCGGACAAACATACATACATATACATACATACATACATACAGGTCAAACTGAGAACCTCCTTTTTTTTTGTTTTTTGAAGTCGGTTAAAAATAGACAGTTTCATCAGTGATGAAAAAGAAGTTAAATACGGTATTCCGCAGGGGAGTGTCCTTGGCCCGACTCTCTTTTTAATCAACATCAATGAACTATGTAATTTACAAGATGTCGGGGGAAGGACACTCTCGTATGCGGATGACACTGCTATTATCTTCACTGCCAAGACTTGGAGCTCTGTTCACGGGGTGGCTGCGCTTGGTTTGGCACGTATATCGGATTGGCTGAGGGAAAACCTTCTAACTTTAAACAACCAAAAAACAAATTATATTTGCTTTGCTCCCTATACATCAACACAGCCAAGTAATAACTTGTGCATCAAAATCCATAGCTGCCCAAATCCCGAAAACACTCCGTGTGAATGTCCCGTCATAAACAAGGTGAGCCAAACGAAATACCTCGGTATAATCGTTGATCAGAGGCTTAATTGGCACTCGCAGCTGGAATCTGTCATAAATAGGATTAGGAAACTAATGTGGGTGTTTAAATTACTACGGTCAGTAATGCCTAGTTCTCATTTAAATAAAATTTACATAGCCCTAGCACAATCAGTAATCTCCTATTGTATCCCTCAGACCAAATAAAAAAGGGAAGACGGAGTCCTCCAAGCAAGGGACTGAAGCCAGTTTTTGCATGCATTAGTGTGTGAGCCGGTGTTGCCATAGTAATTCATATTACCCCAATGTTATAAAAATAACGCGTTATGAAATAATAACGTTATTTAACACATATCAGAATCAAAACAAAAAACTGCCTGGATTCAAGAGATCATAATACGGTCCCAAGGGCGGTATTACAAGCTCTTAAAACTTGTCAGTTTTCTGAATGGCTATCAAAGCATCTCTTTTATTTATTATTGATGGAAGAGACGCAGACTATGATAGGCATTCAGCCATTCTGACTCGGGTGTGAGGTGACGGCTCCACGCCTGGTACTGTGTGTGATCCATCAGTATTTAATCAGGGGCCTATTTCATAAAAGATTAGTAAATTCACTATAATAATTTACCACAGTTATTATTGGGGTAGAATTATGTTTCTTATTAATTATAAAACATAATTCTACCCCAATAAACTATTACTATGGTAAATTACTGTACTTTTTCATTCTTTTATTAAATAGATCCCTGATAAATAATACTGATGGATCACAGTATTTACCACACGTGTAGCCGTCGTCTAATTATAGATAGAAAAAGTGAGCTTCTCAAAGCCCTGCATGCAGGGCTGTGAGTAGCTCGCTTTAAAAGTAGTGGCGGAAGTAGGAAGGAAATAGGAAAAATGTAAAAAATAAAACTAACGAATACTAAAGTTTCGTGTATTTAAGGCAAGATGTTTGTCCTGAGATGTTAGGCATCCATTACACGGTAGGTTTTGCTGTCAGTTTAACCACAGTCACGGGCTGTGACTGACGATTAACCTACCGTGTAATGTAGTGACTGATGGTTGCATGATGTGATTTGTTCTTTCCATCAGTCAAACTCATGACATCCTTCCTTCAAAGTCAAAGTCAAATAAGCTTTATTCAAATAAACTTAATTATTAAGTACTTTTGAATCGTCTATATTTTCCTACCACCCGTTCTAGACTTTTTTAGCTGACAAGAAGAACGGGCGCAAGAAACTTATCAGCTGTAACAGCCATAAGTAACGATATTTACAATCTTGAATATATCGTTACCAGATAATTACAACAGGGTGACAGGATTATTGGCAACAACATAGACTTATTATATTACTTCAACAAAGTACTTATAGTAGCAAGTTATGTGTTACATCATTTCCACGCATTTTGATCTTTAAGATAATCGTCTACTTTATAATAACCTTTACTCGACTTTAAGAAAATAAGGCTTTTAACTGATATTGAAACGGCAAGGTTAGTATATTTTAGTTATTTTCATAGTGTAATGTCTTATGGACTGCTATTGTGGGGCTCAGCTGCCAGTATTGAAGATATTTTTGTACTCCAAAAAAGAGCTGTTCGCGGCATATACAATCTGCGGCGGAGAGATACCTTGAGAGAACTGTTTAAAGAAATAAATATATTAACTTTGGCAAGCCAATACATATATGAAAATTTAGTTTATGTAAGAAAACACTATGATTCATTTGCTAAGAACAGCAATAATCACCAGTTTAATACAAGAAATAAAGATAAACTTGCCGTTCCAAGATTTAGGCTTGCAAAAACTAGAGGTTCATTTAGGGGGAAAGGCATAGCCTTTATTAATAAAGTTCCACAACAAGTAATTGATCTTCCTTTGCATGAATTTAAAAACCATGTTAAAAAAACGCTCATGGGTAAAGGTTATTATAAAGTAGACGATTATCTTAAAGATCAAAATGCGTGGAAATGATGTAACACATAACTACTGTAAGTACTTTGTTGCCAATGATAGTAATATAATAAGTCTATGTTTGTTGCCAATAATCCTGTCACCCTGTTGTAATTATCTGGTAACGATATATTTAAGTTTGTAAATATCGTTACTTATTGCTATTAAAGCTGATAAGTTTCTTGCGCCCGTTCTTCTTGTCAGTTAAAAAAGTCTTGAACGGGTGGTAGGAAAATATAGACGATTCAAAAGTACTTAATAATTAAGTTTATTTGAATAAAGCTAATTTTGACTTTGACTTTGACTTTGACTCATGAGCGTTTTTTTAACATGGTTTTTAAATTCATGCAAAGGAAGATCAATCACTTGTTGCGGAACTTTATTAATAAAGGCTATGCCTTTCCCCATAAATGAACCTCTAGTTTTTGCAAGCCTAAATCTTGGAACGGCAAGTTTATCTTTATTTCTTGTATTTAACTGGTGAATATTGCTGTTCTTAGCAAATGAATCATAGTGTAGTCAATATGTATAGTACCCTACCTAAATTAATTTAAGTTGGGAGATATTTTCGTAAAACTACTTATTTTACCTTTGTTAAGAATACCTATTTTTTCACTTAATCCTTTAAGCCCGGAAAATGAGACACAATATTCCATTTCCATCAGGGATTGCAGGATTAAATATAACTTTTTTAAGTGACGTGGGTTTTTTCAAAGTTTTAAATTTTGCTTTTCATTTTAAATTTTTAAAGAATTCATACTTTATCTAGTTTAAAAAAAACCCGCCTGCATAAAAAGACAAGTCAACTAAAAAGATGGAAACAAGATTAAATATTAAAGGCAACATAAAAACATGCTGTCAGAGGCATGCATAAAGAAAGTGACATTATGAATTATTTGAATTATATACCTCCGACTGCATGTTATTATGTTGCCTTTAATATTTAATCTTGTTTCCATCTTTTCAGTTGACTTGTCTTTTTATGCAGGCGGGTTTTTTAATTATATAATTTATTTTTTTATTTATATCTTTTTAGTTATCATATATTACGGTCATGATATACTTTTTGAAATCTTCATAATAAGCCCTTTAATTTGATACCCATATTGCAGTACTATAAAAAAAAATGTTTTTCCTTGCTTAACTTTAACTGCATTGAAATCGGCCCAGTAGGTAGTTTCCGAGGAAAATGGTAACAGACATAGACAAACAAACAAACAACCTCTGAGGCGACGGCTACACGCGTGGTAAATACTGAGATCATCAGTATTTAATCAGAGGTCTATTTCATAAAAGTATGAACAAGTACAGTAATTTACCATTGTAGTAGTTTATTGGGGTAGAAATTATGTTTTATAATTATTAAGAAACAGTTCTACCCCAATAACAACAATGGTAAATTGTTATTGTAAATTTACTAATCTTTAATTTACTAATCTTTTATGAAATAGGTCCCTGATTAAATACTGATGATAAATACTGATCCATTCCGTTCCATCCGTCGTGGGTAAAAACAGTCCAGAAACAGAAATAATTAACGCGTTATTTTTAACAAGAAACAAATAACGTTACGTTACTTTCCATGTTACCCAATAACAGGTTTAAAATAGAACGTTTGGCATGGCAGCACTTGTGTTGAGGTTTTGTGTTTCAAGTAATACCTTAATGTTTATTTTGAATTAGTGAAAATATTAGTTTCCAATTTTACTTACGTGTGAAATGTGACTCCATCCTGCTTTTTATGTATCGAAAATTGGTTTTTATACCTTTTCACTACACAATTCGGCATTTTCTTTGGTGAAATTTATAATTTATTAGTACGTCCTGGTACGTCCGCTTCGCACGCTGGCTGTTAAGAAAAGGCGTAGTTTCGTTACATGTGTGTGCGTGTAACTGTGTATGTACACGCCAAGGCGTAGTTTTATCGGCTTCACTGCATTGTTCAGAGGACTACGTCTTCCCTTTTTTATTTGGTCTGAGTTGTATCCCAATCTGGGGAGGTGCAAATAAGACTGACTTCTTAGCTCTGGAAAGGGCACAAAGATCTCTGATTAAAGTCATGTACAATAAACTTAACAAAACACTTAAAATTTATCCTATGCATTTGTATATGTGTAAAAAATGTCTAACGCTATGGTTAGGAACACTTATGACGAAGTCGAAAATCTTTTAACTAGAGTCGCTTAACAACACAAACACACACACACACACATACACACCCACACACACACACATATACACACCCACACCCACACGTACCGTACTCATGACATCTCTTAGCTAGATTTAAAAACTTTGTAATTTGATTAACTTTGTTTATTTTTTTTTTCTACTGTTGAAATATATTTTATTTTTGTAATCTACTGTTATCCATAGGGAAGTAGCGGGTCATTCCCAATACAAGTATCGTCAGATTACTTATAGGGAAGTCTCAGCAATTTTTTTTGTAACTAAGATTTCCGAAATAAATGATTTTTTTTTATGTACCAAATCCTATATTAATAGTCGTCACAGAAAAACTGGTCTGACATAGATGAATGAATAGGCTATGGTTACGTAGGCGGTGGACGGGTAGCTGGGTAAGATGCACTGGGTGACACAGTTGAAAGGTAGGGAACTCCACTTTAAACAAGTTAATCCATAATAAGTTGGTCATATAGGAATGTATCCTTATCACTGCCCTGAAATGCTTGGGACACCGAAATGCACATGCAATTATTGCTTCTGCTTGGAATCACACATAGGTACTGGATTGTTAGGAATTCAGTTTTAATTATCAAATGAATTGGAAGAAAGAATTAGAAGACATGGAGAGTAAGATCGAGTTCAGCCTGCTATGTTCCACGAAGTCTTTGAGATGAAGCACTTGAATTTTTGAGAAGTCTCGTCACAATGTTGTCTTTGAAACTAACTAACCGCCTCTGTGGTCTAGTGGTTCGCCCACCCATGTAAGACGCAGTGGTCCCGGGTTCTATTTGCAGGGGGGGTACAATTTGTACTCGGTTTGGTTGGTGGTAGGGCTTATTCAAATCCGCCTGGCTAGCTAATAACATCTTACCTAAGTCTGACGCCGCAATAACAACAAGCCAGTTCCTCAATGATGAGGATTCCTAGAGTAGTGCGCTTCCACCTTCGGCCTTATCGTCACTTAACATCAGGTGAGATGAAGGCCAATCACTAACCCATTGTGCATAAAAATAGGCAGACAATGTAGATCAATTCTAATGAATACAGGAATAATGTTTTTCTATTGCAGCATCACTCACGCCGCAAGAGAAGATAGCCCTGAAGCGAGCAGCATTCGCCAACATCGGAGCCGTGCTGAAATCGGGCAAGTGCTCGGAGCCGCAGCCGCGGTGGCTGACCGTCAGGCAGCTGGCGCCGGCCGCTAACATTGTGTAGGTATACTATTCTGTTCTTTTGAGAAACCATAATGCGATATTTTCAAGCAGATTCCGAAATTGGCAAAACCCGAAATGACCAAGGCCAAAGAAGATGGCCGTATTAATGAATCAGAACCAGGAGATGCTCTTAAAAAAACTATAGTAGTTTCTCGAGCATTACTATATATTTTGTGAACTTCAAAGACGTTACAAAATTTGAATATTTTTTTTGTAACGACATTATAGCACCCCTCCACCGCGAAACAATACCAGCGAACCGCAGTAGCTTCCGCCATGAACTGTCAGTTGTAGAACAAGCGAAACAGATGCTAAACAGCCTGTTCTAACGCATAGATTTAACTATGATGCTGTCTATTTCACACGCGATTCATCCCGATCAGCTCGGAACGTTTGTACACTTCCTCCGCTACAAAAAAATAATAATAACGCAAAACCAGGTATATTCTGTGGCGAAACCGCTATGTAGATGTGAGCGTCATTATATCGCCGTCGATAGAAGACAAGTCATGGCGGAACTACTGCGGTTTCGCTGGTATTGTTTCGCGGCAGAGGTGTGTTATCTATGCTAGAGGTGGTATTGTTGACATTATATGTATGTTTGTTGCAGGTACATGCCGCCGTGCGTGCAGCTGCACCGGTGCGCGCCGGACTCCGGCTGCTGCTACGACGAGGGCGAGGTGTGCGCGCCCGTCGCGGGGGACTACGTCGCGCTGCCCTTCTACGTGAGTCTATCTTCACCGTCATTATTGAAAAGCCCAGCTGCTAAACACCATCTACATCTACAAGGTGCTCAAGCAAGTGCATCTGAACACCGGTACCTCCAATAAGGTGATTTCCATCATGAACTCGTTCGTGAACGACATCTTCGAGCGTATCGCCGCCGAGGCATCTCGTCTCGCCCACTACAACAAGCGCTCCACCATCACCTCCCTCTTTTCAACGCCCAGAAAACGAGACAATAGATTTTTTATTGTTGTCCGGTAGCGGGAAACCGCTCGGGCGTTGATGGTTTTAGTGTACACCTTTAGTGTACACTAAAACTGATCCGCCCACGCAAAACGGCACAAAAAGAACGAGCCATGACGCGATCTTTGTGCAAAAACCTATTATTGTCCCCATAAGACACAATAAGTCTTCAGATGGAAGAAAATATTTATCCAAATTGGTTAGGTGTTAATTAACAACTAACGACGATACAGCCAATAGTTTGGTAGGTGCCGTCCTTCGAACGGAAAAGCTGGAGAAAATAAAATGTTTGGTCACCAATAGTCACCATAATGCCCAAATAATCACACACCCACAACACATACTTTGTGACACACACAACGCACTATCCATTGTAGTATTGAGCCTAATCAACTGTTTTAGTTTTAGATTAGAAACAATTAAAAAATATATCTCGTCTTTCAATGTTAATTAATTTATTGGCCGCTTAAAAACTCAAGAAACTTATAGGAGAGTGATAAATAAAGAAAAAGCCAAATTACCAAACTGGCTCCCTATCTTTTTGCAGTCAGTAAAAACCTACATCTTATTTATTCTGTATTCTTCAATGTTTCAGCTGCAAAAAGCGGACGGCAACCGCAGCGTAGCCCGAATGCTGTTCTTCAACCACACGCAATGCGCGTGCGTCTCCCGTGAGACACTGCAGACAACTGTTCGCACCAGGGTGGAGCTGCCCAAGAGAGAAACCCCCCCACAACACGAGGACAAAGAGAGCCAAGAGCGCCAGAACGACTGGCGCGCCTCCACCGAGGAGCCGAGTCTGGAGAAAGAAGACGAGCAGACTGCACCACAGTTGCGTAGGTAACGATAAGTAGGAATGCCGTTGTGCTTGTACCCGGTACAATCAAAATACCTACTACCTATTCTGCTTATTTTAAGATATACTGCCTATTCTGCTTATCTTATTACGTACCTACATGTGACTTATTTACAAACAAAGTTTTATTTTGCAATGAGCTAAAATGAGGTCCTTTTAGTGGCTCATGCCCACTCGAATACTATCGATTTGAAATCCCTTGTCGTCTACGTCGTAAACGCTCTATAAACAACGGCTTTTCATAAATTCCTAGCTTGTGGTCATGATTGTCACCTAAGAAAGCAGTCGAACCACCGTACTGAGCAAAGTAACGCAGGATTGATAATTAAGCTCTTCCTTCAGATGTACCTGCCCGAAGCTCTTCCTGGCGCGGCCGTACGCAAGCGGCGTCTGCGCGTGCGTCTGCGAGTGGCCCGACGCGGCGCGCCGCAGGGATTGCACGTCACTCGCCCGCGGCAGGGAGCACTTCGGCATGACAGGCAAGTACTAATAAATTTCACGTTACTTAAGTTACTGTTGCGTTGGTCCTATGCGATCATGTGGATGACACCGATGTTCGTCCGAAGTTCGTCTGAAGTTCAACGGAAACTCGACCAGAGCCGAGCCGGACTATAATAAATAACCGATATCACTCGAAAGATTACGCAGCAGAAGTGATCCGATGGTCGTTGGGCCATGGTTCTAGAATGGCGACCACGCACAAGACGATCCGTGGGTCTGGTACAAGTACGACGCAGGATCGGTCGTTGTGGACTGGATAGGGTAGGGGAGGCCTATGTCTAGCAGTGGGTGTCATGCAGCTGATATGATGATGATGATGATGAAATGAGAACATCCTTTACAATGTTGTATTCCTGGGTATCCATTGTTTTACACATATTTATGTTAATATTCTTTCACACAGACCGCGTATGCATCGACAACGGGTACTGCAACCCGCCGAGCTGTGAGTTCGGCGCTTACGACCGCACCACCGGCCGCTGCCCGCTGCGCCGCTACCGCCGCGTGCGCTACCACCACCGCGCGAGAGCGTAACTCGCCAACACTAAACATCACGCGAGGACGTAACTCGCCAACACTAAACATCGCGCGAGGACGTAACTTGCCAACACTAAACATCGCGCGAGGACGTAACTCGCCAACACTATACATCGCGCGAGGATATAACTCGCCAACACTAAATATCGCGCGAGGACGTAACTCGCCAACACTAAATATCACGCGAGGACGTAACTCGCCAACACTAAACATCGCGCGAGGACGTAACTTGCCAACACTAAACATCGCGCGAGGACGTAACTCGCCAACACTAAACATCGCGCGAGGATATGACTCGCCAACACGAAACATCGCGCGAGGACGTAACTCGCCAACACGAAACAACACGCGAGGACGTAACTGGCCAACACGAAACATCGCACGAGAACGTAACTCGCCATTACGAAACATCTCGCGAGGTCGTGAGCTGCCAACACAAAACAACTCGAGGCGAACATGCTGCAAACTCACGCTTGTGCTGCTTATGCAGCCACGGATCTTGAGCGTTGAGCGAAAGAGTAGGGATATCCGCACTATACCGGGACGACAGGGGACCAAATCAAACAAATATTAGTTTACATACAAACTGATCTGGCAGGCAGCATTGCACATTGCATTATTCTGTCGCTTTATCTCTTTTGGAATAGTATATTTCATTACGAGTGCGGAAAGCCTGTCATTGCAAAGAGTTCCGACAAATGTCTACCCGAGCCGAGGCGCAGCTGAAGGTGAGGGTGGACAGTCGGAACAAGTTGCAATGACGGTTCCGCACGTGTACTGAACAACTATTTTTAATACAGTTGCGAAAAAATTAAGCAATTTAATAAAATAATAAAAACACAATAAACTCAACTAACTAATCATTTATTTCTTATGAAAGTTATAATTCACATATACATTGAAATTGGTACAGTTTTTTATACTAACTGGGGAATTGTCGTCGTATGTAGATATGTAGCGACTTTTGACTTTTCCGGTTAATAAAATGTTCTCTGAAACATTTTGTGCAATTATACTGAGTCCGGTGGTGTTAATTCAAATAAAATATCGTCGAAATTACTCAATTTGTGCAACAAACAACTAAACTCGCAAAGAATTTTTTTGGAAAATGGCGCCAACCGTAAAAGAATATAAACAGAGATTTTTTTTGTTTTCTTCACCCATTCTGGGTAGGCAAAGGGAACTTTGCCCATACAGCCAAGTCTTCAGTAGATTTTTTTTATAGAAAATTAAAAATTAAGGTCCATCTTTTTCTTTTTACTTACTCGCGCAAACTCCTATAAGCAGAGACTATGGCAGTGCACGTCATACAGCCAACTTTTTTATATTAATAAATTTAATTTGGCCGATACTAATATTAATTTAATGTTTAAATTTTTATTAAAATTACTTTTAAATCTGATATTGAAACAAATTAGTAGCTTCTTTTTAGAAATATTTGCATGAATCATAAAAACTTCTATGATTTTTTTAAAGTAAAAACTTCGTGGTTGGTTTTTTCTTTTTAATAGACATTATTTTGACAGTTGGGAAAGAAAACGCACGAGTTCGGAAAAGGTAAAGAAAAAGCTCGAGTGTGTAATAGCCCACATCCCGAACGCTATACGTCCCTGCAATACGCCACTTTTTGAGCAACTGTATTAAAAAAATCGTTTACTAGATTTAATCGAGCCGGTCGTCTCGGTGTCGGTGCTTGCTGTATCTAGCGAATGTCGGTTACGATAAATTGTGGAGCCGGATGGTCAAACGTATAGATAGATATCACAACTCCCAATTTTTGCATCCCGCAAGTAGACAATTAAGTAATAGGAACGGAACTACCGATTAAACCTAAAAATGTCTCCTGCGCCTGCGCATCTTTCGCTTATCGCTCAAGATCCGTGCCGGGAACAGTACCCGAATCAAATACGTAGCAAGCACGTGCTGCGAATTCGCACGCATACCTAGAATGATCACAGTGCTAAGTACCAGATTTTCACCTGACGTTAGATCATTCGTATTTATAAATTGACAAAGCACCCAACAGTGTGGTCTAATTTTATAAATGATCGGGCATTTATTAAATTGGGCCAATTTAATAAATGCCCGCGCCAGAAATAAAGCTATCAAATGCTTTTCTATTAATTTCTCATAGTTTACTTTTGTAGGATTCCGCTGTAGTTATGCTAGATGAGCTATGTGGGGTAAATGGACCACGACTTCCAAAATTTAGTGTTGTACCATTTCTTTTACTGGCGCGTGTATTTGCAAAATTTGAATTTAATATATTTATGTAAGTTTCTATGTAAACATTGGAGTTGGTTGATTTCAGTTACTATTTAATGAGTCAAACTGTATACATTCTTAAAAATAGTTGCATTACTACTGTGTCAAATGTTACTTATTATTCCTTAGGGAATTACATTGTGTACGAACGGGGAACGTATGTATGTTGTTCCAATGGCGAATATGTACCTACAGTTCCGCGAAAAATAATCTCTTTATTAACAATAAAATTGAAAATTAAAATGTGCAGACACCAATTGACGTCAATAACTTCAAATATTGAACGACGCACGCGCAGCTGTAGGTACCGTATTCGCCAATATGAACAAAGCTAATTAATACTACAAACAATTAAAAGTGCCATACAATAAGTCGATGTATTATTTTAAAAATAATAATTAATTTTAGATATAAGTAGGTACACGATTTTTAATGAGTTATCTTTATATTGTTATAATGTAATTTATTATGGTAAGGTTATGTACTTATGTTGTCGTTTGTTTGCTTGCATAATACTTATATTAGAGACAAAGAATGAGATTGTACACATTTAAGTTAGTATAAGATGTAAATAAATCTTTTTACGTATAATTTAATTTTTTATTTGCCTTTTGTAGGGTTTCGTACCCAAAAAGGGGCAAACGGAGGCCCTATTTGCTGTCACTTCCGGCTGTTCAAATTGAAAAATGTTTATATTAGAGAAAAACTAAACTGAAAAAAACTTTCTCAATGGGATTTTTAAATGAATTCAAGACCATAACTCAATATTTAATCAAACGATGTTTTTGTTTCATTTATATCTCTAAAAAGGTAAACTCAAAATCAAGAAAATGGTAAATAAGCAAATCTAATCGACATTCATTTGAATTTTTTTCAAATAGGGTTACACAAAACGATCGTAAACATTTTTCGAATAGATCGCAAATTGAAAGGGCATGGCGACATCTGTCTGTCGGGTCAGCGGTTTAGAATAAAAAGCAATAAGTTTTGAAATACTAAAGTCGCTGACATCACTCGGAGGATTGCTCAGCTGAAGTTAGGGTTGCCAGATGCTCGGGATTCGCCTGGATTCTCCCGGAATTTCAAGTGATCTCCCGACTCCCGAAAAATCTAAAAATCTCCCGGAAAATCAGCTGTTCCGAAAGTTCTCTAGAAACCACAGATTACAAGATTATTGGATAGAACTGACTAAAAATCGCGCTGCGCGACCATTTTACTTTACTATAGGCAGGCAAAAGTACAAGATTAGTGGATGGAACTGACTAAGAATCGCGCTGCGCGGCCGTTTTTAGGGTTCCGTACCCAAAGGGTAAAAACGGGACCCTATTACTAAGACTCCGCTGTCCGTCTGTCTGTCTGTCTGTCACCAGGCTGTATCTCATGAACCGTGATAGCTAGAATGTTGAAATTTTCACAGATGATGTGTTGCTGTTGCCGCTATAACAACAAATACTAAAAACAGAATAAAATTAATATTTAAGGGGGGCTCCCATAGAACAAACGTGATTTTTTTGCCGTTTTTTGCTCGATATTAATAACAACAACAGGTAGACAGTTGAAATTTTCACAGATGATGTATTTTTGTTGCCGCTATAATAATAAATACTAAAAACAGAATAAAATTAATATTTAAGGGGGGCTCCCATACAACAAAGGTATTTTTTTTGCCGTTTTTTGGTACGGAACCCTTCGTGCGCAAGTCTGACTCGCACTTGGCCGGTTTTTTTTTACTATTGACAAGCAAGATGAAAATTTACAAGATTAGTGGATAGAACTGACTAAAAATCGCACTGCATGGCCGTTTTCTTACTATATACAGGCATTAAAGTAAAAAAATATTTTATATAATTATTCCTCCCGACAACAACCGCAAAATCCCGACATTTTCAATTTTTCACCAGATATTTTGGACTTCCGATCTGGCAACCCTAGCTGAAGTGGCAGTGGGCGAGACACATAGCGAGAAGAACCGATGCATGGCCGTTGGGGCGGAAAGGTTCTGGAATGGCGACCACGCATCGGACGACGCTCCGTGAGTAGGTGGGTAGGCCCCCGACAAGGTGGACCGACGATCTGGTGAAGGTCGCGGGAAGCCACTGGATACGGGCAGCGCAGGACCGATCGTTGTGGAGATCCTTGGAAGCCTATGCCCAGCAGTGGGTGTCGTGCGGCTGTTAAGATAATAATAATGAAGTTTTGAAATAATAAAATGTGTGTAAGGGAATATTTCTAATTAACTTTCAAGCACTGTTTTACTTTGTATCAAATCAGGTGTTCTATCAGTACATCATCAATGTTACATTTACATGCTAATTAATGTGCGTATTCGTAAATATTTGTTTCTGTATAATAAAATTGACAAACACTATTGTTTGTCAATTATACAGCGTAATATAGGCCATAAGCCTCTATAGGCTTGTGTTATCAAGTGGCTGCAAAGGCAAAGAATAATATCGTCGAGACCCTTTTGTTTCAATCAAAGGTTGAGACTATGTTTTCTAGAAAACATGCATTTTTCGTTATGTAACTCATTTTTAAATTCGAAATAATTAATTTATAGCAAAAGGATTTTTTAAACAGATTAGCATGGCATGGATCGTACTTTTCTCTTAACGACAATTTCACCAACAAAGAATTTGAATAAAATGCACAGACAAAGATTGAATCAAACATTTTTGAATAAAATCAAAGCAACATAAATGTATAAACATAAAAGGGTGTTAATGAGGGCGAGTGAGGGTTAAGGAGGGCGCTTGAGTGCGGCACGGTATACAAAGTCTCTGTGTTTTTTATTGCGTAAAATTAGTAAAAGTGATGGTATTAACGTCAAACTTACAAATATGTGTGTAATATAAATTAACTAAACTGCAGTACCGTTATCGAACACAAATTAATGTGCAACATAAGGATTTTGTTAAAAAAAACTTCAACAATAAAAGTGTATTTCTATGGTGTCAAAAACGATATAATCTGGTTTTAATACAGTGATAAAGCAACAACACATCTTAAAAACTTGTGCAGTGAGCAGAAATACAGTGAAAAGTGACTATTTATTACCCAAATATTTATATTTATATTATTGATAAAGAAAAAGTTAACTACCTTCCCACTTTGTTACTCATTCAAACATTTGGACTTTGGACCCAGACTATTTGTTTATATTCGAACTGATGTGTGTTAATTGCAAGCTGAAGTATAGGCAATAATTTGCCACTCACTTAACGACCGATTTGGTGAATTGGTAACGCAGATGGATTGCCGTGCGTAAATTCTACGGGTGCGAGATCGATCCTGCCTGCCAGAAGGAAAAAAAAAAAGTTTTTTTTTTCTTTGCTTTTTTTTTTTTTAATTTAGTACTATCACTCTTTTCTCTATTTTTTGTTTTAATACTACCAAGCAGCTAAGAAATGGAGACTGATAACGTAACTATACGTAAATTAAGAAAGTCGAATTCACTCAGCGACATTTCCCAAAACTCTTCGCTATTTGATGCGACGATGACAAGCCTACCTAATACCTCCTTCAATGAGACCCAGACCATTACTGATTTAAATGAAACCATCAAGAGACTTTCTATAGAGCTGCAAAGTGCTCATAATGAAATTGAGAACTTGAATATCGAAACAAAACGATTGAAATCAGAATTAAATTCATGTCACAAGGTTATAGACGCGTATAAAAAGGTTAAAACTCAACCTGTACTGACGAGAAAAAGCGTTACCCCATCTCCAAGCCGAAAGAAAAAACACACGACAAAAGAAGGCCTCTCAACTCCGAAAAACATCCAAAAGCAAGTCCCTGTAGCGAAATTAAATGCAGAAGAGTCAAACTCAAAGAGTACTTACCAGTCTTCAGATCAGCCTATTCACACTGAAAATACCACTTCAATACCCCAAAATACAACTCCAATAAAGATCCAAGCTTCTGTTTCTATGGCTTCTAGTTCGTCTCCAGATTATTCGACACAAAATAAAAAAAATATAGTCAATGATAAATTAGAAGGGAGGAACCTAAATCTGAAAAATACTAGGAAGAAAATTATTATTTTCGCAGATCAACAAGGTAAAGGAATAAGAAAAGCCGTTCAAGACAATGTTGGTTCGAACTACTTAGTGCAATGTTTCTGGAAAGCTGGTGCGCGATTTCAAGAAGTTGTGAAATGGAAAATGGACATTTTGTGCAACCTAACTAAGAACGATATAGTCATTGTATTGGGGGGCATTAATGACAGAAATCCCTATGAATTTCAAAACAGTCTTGGAGAGTTATGTAAAGCTCTTAACAATAATACGAATGCTATTTTACTAGAAATTCCGTTTAATAGGCACTTGAGAGTTAAAAAATTAAATTATGAAATGAGATTTGTTACTGGTAAATTCGATAATATTTCTTATATTGATATGGACTACTGTAGATTCCCTCCAAATAATAATAGCTTTATTGTAAACATGAGTAGAGCACTTTTACGAGAAATTTTACGTATTGATTATAAAATTAAGATTCTTGAACATAATGAACAAATGCTTAATGTCGACAAAAATTCAGTATCCGTATGTCATCGTAGTACACAAACAGATTGTTCTCCTATACATGAGTCAGTCACATTGCCACCGGATGAAGAATGTACGAATTCAACTACGGATTTTTTTCGTTCAGAACACTGTTAATATATTGCACCAAAATATAAATGGTCTTATCAATAAGTTAGATCTGTTATTATTAAACTTAGATGATCTGACAGATAAAAACTTAGTCGTAGATGTGATATGTATAACAGAACATAATATGATACATAATGATACCAAATTATTCAAAATGGACAATTATACTTTAAGTGCTACATGTACGAGAAAAAATAGACGCGGTGGGTCATGCATACTCATTCGAAATGGTCATCCTTTTCGTATACTCCCAGATATAGCTAAGTGCAGTGTATTGAAAGTTGTTGAGTGCTGTGCTATTGAGCTCTTAAATCATAATTTGGTAATAATTTGTATTTACAGGCCGCCTAATAATAGTTTAGAAGATTTAGATACTTTTTATAATAGCTTAAGGGCTATTTTGAGCCAATGTTGTTTTAAAAAAAAGAAGGTAGTAGTATGTGGTGATTTTAATATTGACATATTAACAAACAACAAAATGACGATGGCATTTAAAGAACAAATTTTGGAATATAATTTAAAGTATGCAATTAATCAACCCACGAGATTGTCTAGTGGTACATGTCTTGATAACATGCTACATAATATCCGAGGTTGTAAAAGTGATGTCATTGAATTTGCTTTATCAGATCATACTGCTCAACTTCTTACATGCCCAGTAAAGCATAAATGCCTCTATGATCACTGGTATATAAAGAAACGTGATTTCTCAGAAGACAATTTAAAAAAGTTTCTTAGTTATTTAAACTCTTTGACATTTAATGATATTTATAACAGTAATAACCCTAATGACGCTTTTAATCAATTTCATGACATTTTCTCATTGTTATACAATTTGTGCTTCCCTATTATAAATGTTCGAGTGTCCTTGCGAAAGCGACCAAAATGGATAAGCAAAGGTATAAAACTTTGCTCAAAGCGTAAGAGGCAACTCTTGTGGAAGTGCAGAAAAACACGGTGTATAAAGGATAGACATAATTTTAAATCTTACTCAAAACGATTGAATCGTATAATAAAATTGACACAGAAATCACAGAATGATTTTCATATACATACTGCCCACAATAAAGCAAAAGCTAGTTGGGAAATTATTAATAAATACAATTCAAATACACCGAAAGAAGAGATAAAACAATTAAATATTGACGGTAATATTATTGGTAATCCAAATGACATAGCCAATTCATTCAATAATTTTTTCATTGACCAAGTAAAACCTTTGACAAATAATGATAATACTAGACATTGTTTTAATTCATTGACATTTAATAATTGTAATTCTATTTTTATCCATCCTATTGCACCATTTGACATTAATAGCATAATATTATCATTAAACAATACGAAAAGTACTGGGTATGATGAAATTGCCACTGAAGTCATTAAATATGTGTCTCGTGCTATATCTCCAGTGCTGTGTCATATATTTAATCTATGTATTCTTTATGGTATTTATCCTGACAAATTAAAGAAGACAGTTATTAAACCTTTGTTCAAAAAACAAGATAAAGAAATTATGTCTAATTATAGACCTATTGCAATGTCACCGGTTATGTCAAAAATACTCGAAAAATATATATACGATTGTCTTTATTGTTTTCTCGAGAAACATAATATCCTTGCAAATGAACAAACAGGGTTCAGGAAGAATAAGAATATTAACACTGCTATATATAAGTTTATTGAGGAAGTTGTTACTAAATTAGACAGAAGTATTCCAGTGTGCGCGTTATATATGGACTTAACCAAAGCATTTGACTATGTTGATCACAAAATATTAAAAACAAAATTATCGCGCTATGGCATTAGGGGCAATGTGCTAGATTTAATAATGTCGTACTTGAGCAACAGAGAACAATCAACGCTAATCTCTAAAATATGTCCTAAATCAAAATCAGAGATTAAATACATGTCAAATTATAGACAGGTATACTATGGTGTACCTCAAGGTAGTGTTCTAGGGCCTCTTCTATTCTTGATATATATCAATGACTTTCCCTCAGTAGTAGCTGCACCAATGATTTTATTCGCTGACGACAGCACAGTCATATTTTCAAATAAATGTTTATCCCTACTTGCAACTGACATAAATAATGCACTTTGTGAAATTGTTGATTGGTTAAGAATGAATAATTTATTAATAAATATAGACAAAACTAATATTATGACATTTAAAAATAGTTCTAGAAATACTGTATCGATTGAAATCAAACATTCTGACAATACGATAAAAGAAGTAGAAGTTACTAAATTTTTGGGACTAAACGTTGACTGTAACCTCAATTGGAAGGAGCATATTGAGAGTGTTTGTGCTAAATTAAGTAGATTCTCTTATGTTCTTTACATGCTTGCTAAAGTTGTTAACGCTAAGACTGTCTTAACCGCATATCACGCGTACGTAGCATCTACGCTTCGGTATGGGCTAATATTTTGGGGGAACTCAGTTCACAAAGAGTATGCATTTAAGGCTCAAAAGAAATGTGTAAGGGCTATTTGTAATTTAAAACAAACTGACAGTTGTAAACCGCATTTTATATCCTTAAAACTTTTGACATTGCCTGGTATGTACATTTATGAAATAGCTGTATTTGTTAAAAGAAATTTAAATTTATATATGACATTTAATAGTGCTAGGCTTCGTGATAGACTTTGTATGCCACGTAATAAGACTGCGCTTATGAATAAGAGTGTCCTGTGTATGGCACCTAAAGTGTACAATAAAATTCCATCCAATATTAGAGAAATTGATAATTTTAATAAATTTCGATGTAAAATGAAAGACTTACTAGTTGACAAAGCCTATTATAGTGTTAAAGAATTTTTAGAGGATAAACATTTGTAACTTTTAAAATTATTTGTTAATTTGCATGCCATATGGTGAAATACGGATTAAGCTACATACAATATATTATATTAAATACCTCTGTACTACCTGTATTTGCAAATAAATTGAATTGAATTGAATTGAATTAATGGTGCCGGCATAACTTGGCAAGATAAGGATGAGACAAAAGGTAGACCGAGTTAAGGTCATGGCACATATAACGGCACCGCAACAGCACCGCTCCAACCCAGCAATTAATTTGTCATTCAAATTAGAGCTTTAAATCATGTTTCGTAAAATATATTTTATAATGTCAATAAGAAAAAGCCAACGGCGAGCCAACGGCGGGCGGTCGGCGCGCTTACCGCTACCATACGACTCGACTCGCCGCCGGCTCGCCGCAAGCGAGCGGACCGCGCGCCGACCGCGCGCTTACCGCGCGCCGACCGCGTGCTAACAGCGCGCTGTGACTCCGAGTCGCCAGCGAAACAACATCATATGCAAAATAGCTTACACCTCGCTGACCGCGCGCTTACGGCGTGCCGACCGCGTGCTTACGGCGCGCTGGCGGCTAGCCATAGCCTGAATTCGAGGTGACGCCGTGCTGTTGCTGTGCAGTTGCGGTGCCGTTATAGTGTGCTGTGACCTTTAGTGTATGTAGCTGCTACACATCTTTTGTCTCATCTTTGTCTTGCCAAGTTACGTGCCGGTATCTTGTACGCTGAAAGACCGTCAAAAGTCAGAGGGAATAAGAACAAAAACGAAAGTAGAAGATTGCTTCTACTACTTCTACTAATAAGGAAAATAAGACAGTTAAAATGGAAATGGACGGACTGGTCATATGGCAAGAGAAAGCAAGGAGAAATGGACCAAAATTATTATAGAGTGGCAAACATGGAATGGAAAAAAGAAAAGAGGAAGAGAAACCAAAAGATGACAGGGCAGATGATATCAAGAAAACTGGAGGAACACTTTGGACGCGAAAAGCAAGAGATTGAACAGAATGGAAGCGTCTGGAAGAGGCATATACGTGTCGCAAGACACGCTGATCACTAATATAAAGTCAAGATGCAATAAAATGTATTTTATTTTATTAGTACCAATGTTTAAATTGTGTGTTTGCTTAGTGTAAGCATGGTGTTAGCAATAAAAGCAAATGGTAAAAAAGATAGTACCTACCTGCCAACCATGGAATTAAATGGAATGGGACCAACGAAAGGCGACAGCGGCGAAAATAAAAAACATACTAACAAGAAAATAAAGTGTTTTTTGTGTATTAAACCCCGCACGTTACTAACGACGACAACGAGCGAGTTTCTAATTAAAATTAAAACTGAACACTGCAAAATATCTGACTGTTTGTCATGGCTAGGATTTGTACTATACCCGTATTATTAAAAATACCCCAAAGTTGAACGTTTAAAACTAGCGAAGCCTCCAACAAAGAAGGCCTACTGATGTATCAACGCAATAATTAACACAATATTAAAGATTGACGCAGCGTATGAAATGAGTCACATTATGTTATTACAATTAATTTTGCTAATTACCATGAAATACTGTCTTGGAAATAATTTATTCAGTAACAAGGTGTACATATTCTGTACAAGTTGTGCGCACACGCTTTGTTACCACGAACCAACTGGCTGAAGAAGAAAATGAAGAAATTAGGCATATTCGCCTTAATCTGGTTAATAGCATTTGTAAGTTATATTTGATTATTTCTTTAATAGACTAATATTCGTGATTTCAAAGTATGGGAATGACGGCAAAATTAATTGCTGCTGGGTTTACCTGTGAACGTTAAGGCCTACTTAAATCTGACCAGTTTCCTGTACCGGTGGCGGTAACGACACATCCCGATGTGTATGCGGTAACGCGCTGTTCAAAGGTGTTCCGCAACAGTTTCGGTAATGCCATACAAAATACCGGTCGGGATATCGGTCGGGTATACTGTTACCGCCACCAGTACCAGGATACCGGTCAGGTTTGAGTAGGCCTTTACTTGCTCGTGGTCAGCCCACACAAGCCCCCCTTGGGGTACCACGAGCAAATATTTTAGCCCGTGGAACACCCAAGGGGGACAAAGGAGTACCATGGGAAAATTATATGGCCCGTGATAATATCAGATTGAAATATTTGAGATGATGAGAGGATAATGTTATTCAAGGGGTTCCATGGGCAAAAATATTTGCTCGCGGTACCCCTAAGGGAACTAAGACTGGGAAACCACGGGCAAGTAACGTACTACCTACCGTACGTACGTAACAACCTTTTTTTGAAAAGTGTTCCTTTTAACAGATTTTCTCAATTTTCAGGAAAACGATACAAGCTATACAAACAACAACACATTTGAGAACACTCAATAAGTAGAATTTAGGCAGATTCACAAAAATCTTTTCATTATTGTATCAACAGGTCAAAAACAGTGCTTTGTTTAGATAATGTCTACCTACGATGTGTTTTAAAAACACTTAGTGTAAAAATAAATACGTATCCTTCTTAAATATTTTTAATAATGGATAATGAATTCAGATTATTTCTGATAGGTACTAGGTTTTAATTTCTTTTTATAAGTACTTATAGAAAGAAACTGTGTTTTAATTTATAAATAAAACATCAACTTTTGTTCAAGGTTTTCATAAGGTACGATGTTATTTTCTCATAAAATTATATATTTTCCAGGCTAAAGCAAATGCTGATCAAACCAGTGAGTATAATTGTTTATATACATAGGTATACTTACTAATAATATGAAAATGCCATTTGTTTACATACATAAACTATAACTATTGATTTTTTTTTATTTGGGACAGGAATTTCCGAAGAGGAATCGACAGATAAGTCAAATGGATTCAAATCTTCATCATCATCTTTAACAAGATCATCATCTCAGTCATCACTGCAGCAATCATCGTTCGAAGATCAAGAATCAAAGTTCCAAGAACGACATTCATCATCCCTAGAACAATCTTCTTTACAAGAACAAGACTCATCATTACAAGAGGAACAATCATTGTCAAAAGAGCAAAAATCCATGCACCAAGAAAAAAAATCTTCATTCCATGAAGAACAATCATCGTTCAAAGAACAACAATCGTCATTCCAAGAGCAACAATCGTCATTGAAAGAGGAACAATCATCATTCCAAGAGCAACAGTCATCGTTAAAAGAGCAACAATCATCATTTCAAGAACAAAAATCGTCGTTCCGAGAGCAACAATCAACATTGAAAGAGGAACAATCATCGTTCCGAGAGTAACAGTCATCAATCAAAGAACAACAATCGTCGTTCCGAGAGCAACAATCATCATTGAAAGAAGAACAATCATCGTTCCAAGAACAACAAGCATCATTCAAAGAAGAAGACTCACAGTTCCAAGAGGATCAATCGTTGTCTAAAGAGCAAAAATCCGTGCACCAAGAACAAAAATCTTCATTCCAGGAAGAACAATCATCGTTCAAAGAACAACAATCGTCATACCAAGAGCAACAATCATCATTGAAGGAACAACAATCGTCATTCCGAGAGCAACAATCAACATTGAAAGAGGAACAATCATCGTTCCGAGAGCAACAGTCATCATTAAAAGAGCAACAATCATCGTTGAAAGAACAACAATTGTCATTCCGAGAGCAACAATCGTCATTGAAAGAGGAACAATCATCTTTCCAAGAGCATCAATCATCAATCAAAGAACAACAATCGTCGTTCCGAGAGCAACAATCATCATTGAGAGAGGAACAATCATCGTTCCAAGAGCAACAATCATCATTGAAAGCAGAAAAATCATCGTTCCAAGAACAACAAGCATCATTCAAAGAAGAAGACTCACAGTTCCAAGAGGAGCAATCGTTGTCTAAAGAGCAAAAATCCGTGCACCAAGAACAAAAATCTTCATTCCAGGAAGAACAATCATCGTTCAAAGAACAACAATCGTCGTTCCAAGAGCAACAATCATCATTGAAGGAACAACAATCGTCATTCCGAGAGCAACAATCGTCATTGAAAGAGGAACAATCATTGTTAAAAAAGCAACAATCATCGTTCCAAGAACAACAATCGTCTTCCCGAGAGCAACAGTCATCGTTTAAAGAGCAACAATCATCTTTCCAAGAACAACAATCATCAATCAAAGAACAACAATTGACGTTCCGAGAGCAACAATCATCATTGAAAGAGGAACAATCATCGTTCCAAGAGCAACAGTCATCGTTAAAAGAGCAACAATCATCGTTCCAAGAACAGCAGTCGTCGTTCCGAGACCAACAATCATCATTGAAAAAAGAACAATCATCGTTCCAAGAACAACAATCATCATTCAAAGAAGAAGACTCACAATTCCAAGAGGAGCAATCGTTGTCGAAAGAGCAAAAATCCATGCACCATGAACAAAAATCTTCACTCCATGAAGAACAATCATCGTTCAAAGAACAACAATCGTCGTTCCAAGAGCAACAATCATCATTGAAAGAACAACAATCGTCGTTTCGAGAGCAACAATCATCATTGAAAGACGAACAATCATCGTTCCAAGAGCAACAATCATCATTGAAGGAACAACAATCGTCATTCCGAGAGCAACAATCGTCATTGAAAGAGGAACAATCATTGTTGAAAGAGCAACAATCATCGTTCCAAGAACAACAATCGTCTTCCCGAGAGCAACAGTCATCGTTTAAAGAGCAACAATTATCTTTCCAAGAACAACAATCGACGTTCCGAGAGCAACAATCATCATTGAAAGAGGAACAATCATCGTTCCAAGAGCAACAGTCATCGTTAAAAGAGCAACAATCATCGTTCCAAGAACAGCAGTCGTCGTTCCGAGACCAACAATCATCATTGAAAAAAGGACAATCATCGTTCCAAAAACAACAATCATCATTCAAAGAAGAAGACTCACAATTCCAAGAGGAGCAATCGTTGTCGAAAGAGCAAAAATCCATGCACCATGACCAAAAATCTTCACTCCATGAAGAACAATCATCATTCCAAGAGCAACAGTCGTCATTCCAAGAGCTACAATCATTGTTGAAAGAGCAAAAATCAATTGTCAAAGAACAAGAATCATTTTCAAAGGAGCATAAATCAATGTTTCAAGAGCAACAATCGTTAAAGGAGCAGAAATCAACTGAACAAGAACAACAGTCGTTGATGGAAAAGAAGAAATCAATTAACCAAGAGCAACAATCATTGTTGGAAAAGAGTAAATCATCTGTCCATCAGCAACAATCATTGTTGGAAAAGCAGAAATTCACTGACAAAAAGCAACAATCGTTGTTAGAAGAGAAGAAATCAACTATCCAACAGCATCAATCGTTGTTGCAGGAGCAAAAATCTACTGCCCAAGAGCAACAATCGACAACCTTTGAAAAACAACAATCACAATACAATAAAGAGCAATCCTCATTAAAAAAACAGGAAAGTACTCTGAGTATGAATCGAAAGCAGTTCAAACAAGAGAAACAAGTCAAACAAAAAAATCAACAGAATATTCGAGAAGAGGAGCAACAAAATGTAAATTATCTTTCGAATACAAAGAAATCACGGCAAGAATCAGAACATAAAACCCAACAAGCAGGTCAACCAGAGTCAGTGTGGATTGGCAACACGCCCGACTCACACGTTTATTCAAAAATTATCGATTTAAACAAAAACGCATTTAGCTCTGAAAATAGATCCAAATCTGTTGTCAACAAACAAGAGGAAGGCAATATCAACTTTGTCAGGAAAACTAATACCCGACAATCAGGTCGACCCGAGTCAGTATGGATTGGCAACACGCCTGACTCAAATGTGTATACAAAAATAATCGATGTAAATGAAAAGCCAAATAACTCTGAAAATAGATCTGAATCTGTGGTCAACGAACAAGAGGAAGACAAGACTACTAATATTGTCAGGAAAACCAACAACCAAAAATCAGGTCAACCCGAGTCAGTATGGATTGGGAACACGCCTGATTCACACGTCTATACAAAAATTATCGATATAAACAAAAAGGCAGTTAGCTCTGAAAATAGATCCAAATCTGTTGTGAACGAACAAGAGGAAGACAGCAATACTAATGTTTTCAGGAAAACTAATACCCGACAATCAGGTCGACCAGAGTCAGTATGGATTGGCAATACGCCTGACTCAAATGTGTATACAAAGATAATAGATGTAAATAAAATGGCCAATAACTCTGAAAATAGATCTAAATCTGCTGTCAACGAACATGAAGGCAAAACTATTAATGTTGTCAAGAAAACCAATAACCAAAAATCAGGTCAACCAGAGTCAGTATGGATTGGTAACACACCTGATTCACACGTTTATACAAAAATTATCGATATAAACAAAAAGGCAGTTAGCTCTGAAAATAGATCCAAATCTGTTGTGAACGAACAAGAGGAAGACAGCAATACTAATGTTTTCAGGAAAACTAATACCCGACAATCAGGTCGACCAGAGTCAGTATGGATTGGCAACACGCCTGACTCAAATGTGTATACAAAGATAATCGATGTAAATAAAATGGCAAATAACTCTGAAAATAGATCTAAATCTGCTGTCAACGAACAAGAAGAAGGCAAAACTATTAATGTTGTCAAGAAAACCAATAACCAAAAATCAGGTCAACCAGAGTCAGTATGGATTGGTAACACACCTGATTCACACGTTTATACAAAAATTATCGATATAAACAAAAAGGCAGTTAGCTCTGAAAATAGATCCAAATCTGTTGTGAACGAACAAGAGGAAGACAGAAATACTAATGTTTTCAGGAAAACTAATACCCGACAATCAGGTCGACCAGAGTCAGTATGGATTGGCAACACGCCTGACTCAAATGTGTATACAAAGATAATCGATGTAAATAAAATGGCAAATAACTCTGAAAATAGATCTAAATCTGCTGTCAACGAACAAGAGGAAGGCAAAACTACTAATGTTGTCAGGAATACCAATAACCAAAACTCTGGTCAACCAGAGTCTGTATGGATTGGTAACACACCTGATTCACACATCTATGCAAAAATTATCGATATAAACAAAAAGGAAATTAGCTCTCAAAATAAATCAAAATCTGTTGTCAAAAAACAAGAGGAAGACAGACCTAATGTTGTCAAGAAAACCAATACCAAACAATCTGGCCAACCTGAGTCTGTATGGATTGGCAATACGCCTGACTCAAATGTCTATACGAAAATAATTGATATAAATGAAAAGGCAATTAACTCTGGCACCGCTACTGAAACTTCGAATCCCAAGTCACCGAGCGCAGCTCAAGTAACAGTAAAACGCTCGCAAGCTAAATACCAGAACAAACCCATCCGACCATATCCACCTCGTCTTACTTTGAGACCTAAACCGCCAGTCAAATCTGGATCTAATCAACCAACTCAGCCGGTCCCCGTTAAACAATACCCGCCGAGATACAACCTACCACCGAAAACAAGAACTAAGAAAATAATCCGATCCAAACCAGATCAATCGAAATATAATCAACCACCAAGACCTGGAACTAAGCAACCAACCCCACCTGGATATAATCCACCGAACGGACCGGGGTATAATAAAAAATACCAGCCCGAATCAGTATGGATTGGTATAACACCAGACGCTAAAGAATACAAAATATATTATGCAAACAAAAAGGAATCCAAACATGAAGAACGTGATGACGAAAATTACAGAGATAGCAGCGAATACAAATCTAAGTCATTGAACGAATACGATGTTTCCGCAATGAAAACAGACAAAAGTAAGACTATTGAAATTAATTTCTTTTTAAATTCAGAATTTGTCCCCTTATTAACACTTGCTTGTACCACTGTTGGCACGAGGAGGAATTTTCAATTCTCAACGTACCACTTATTGATTGCTTGGGTGGGATACAGCCACAGTGTCATAAAACCCTACCTACCCTAGAGTCTAATCTTTCAGAAAAAATGCTACACAAAGGTGTAGCATTTTTCTCTCCAATTTCATTTCCTTCACGTAAAATACTAAGACATATATAACATACTTTGTAATATTCATTATCCCATATGTGTCGAATACTAATGCAACATGTATTTCTTTTCCAGTTGTCAGAGGGATTCGCTTGGACCTCAACGTCAATACTGTTTTCGTAGACTATGGGCAAAATAGCGATTGTTTCTGCTCCTGCAGTATGGATAAGTCGCCTTTCTTTGTCTCGGTACCACGAGACAAAATTAAGAGCTATGTCAACGAAATGTTATGAGAGTTCTGTTTTGTTCTGGTAAAAGAAATATAGGTATGTAATTAAAGCTACAAAATATCTAGACGAATCCAGAAGCGTAGCAGCTAATTCAACCATCAGTTCCTTCTAAAGTAAATGAAAGATATTGTAATTTTTGCAAAGTTAATTAATAAAAGTATATTAACCGAAAACAGACTTTTATTTTGTACCTACCGAATGTGTTGACTCTTGAAAATATCACGTACTTTACTTGGATTGTTCCTAGTTACAATAAAAAAAATACTGAATACTAATTATTTATTCTCAAATAACTTAAAATCAACAGCAACAAAATGTCACAAGAAAAGCTATAAATTCATTAAATATCATTTTGTACCTTATTCTTAAGAAGCTAAGGTACAAAGTAAAGCAGTGCCTCGCTTGACCCAAAAGTCGGAACTCTCTTTCCCAGAATGCAGATCCACAGCAACTACAAAGGCTCCCTTACGCATCGGGTAGTAGTAACAGGGACAGATGTACCGGTCTGTAAAAAATAGAGTAAAATAATAGTACTTACGTGTCACGTGTCAAGACGTAAGATATACCAGCTACTCCATAATGATGGGACCGGTAATGGGAAAGCTACGTTAGACGAAAAAAGTTGTGTTTAAATAATATAAGTAACGCAAAATTGTACAATTACTTTTAATGATAGCAGGGCTCTGTCACTCCTCCCTTGCGCGAGTATGAAGCGCTCGACGTCCTCCGAGAGGACAAATTCCATACGTCAGAAAAGATAAGACCTACGCGTTAGAAAGAGAGGCAACTACTAGGTGAATGTTTTGGAGCGAACTGACTCTGCGACCTGAATTGCACTTTATTGTGTTGAAGTAAGAGCCGCAATTTATTTAAACGATTTTGCGGAGTGCAACTTCTGTACGCTAGTACTATTTTTTAAACAATTTATTTATTTAAACACAATAATTTTTACACAAATAAAGATAAGACGCCGGAGCCCACGGTAGTTTAAAACTGTGCTGCAGGCCCCGGATTCTCCCAGGGAATGGCACTATAACATTGTGTCTTTCTTAAAAGTAAAAAATACAAAATAATAAAAATAAAAAATAAAAAGAGGTAGGTTGGCTTTTTTTTTCTATTTCTATCTATTCTGTGGTGATAGTGATGTAGCGGCATCTACCGTACTGCCGCACATAGCGACACGGTTACAACAAGATTCAACCACCATGTTACTAGATGGCGCTAGTGTCGAATGAACACAAAGATTAGTAAGGAATAACACCTCGTAGTATGAAAAATATATGGAGAAACCTACATCTCGCTATCGGAGTTTTCTCAGCCATCAAACTATATATACAACTTCCAACCATCATCGGTTGGACCGCGGTCCCCGGGCTAAGATCACCCAGCCCGGAGGAAGATCTTCCACTTTGGCCTTCCTATCAGTGGCTACCCTCTCTCCATACCATACCTACCCTACTATCATTCCTACAGTGAAAATACTTACTTCTTAGCCGCTTCCCCGTGGCGCGTATCGGCTTGAAGTGTATCGGAGTCATCGGGAACACCAGCTGCATCGGCAGGGGTTCCTGCAGGTAGCCCTCCTTCTTGAACCAGCTCGCGCCCTCAAGGTACTGACCCCTGACGTGAGTTTAGTTCAGATGTGTTAATAGGTTTTATACTGTAGTAAGTATTTAGTTTCCCATTGTGAGAGTGGGAGGACTCTATGCACTGAAAAAATTGGTTCAGCAGATTGTAAAAATGTCACCAACGGAGTTACTTTTTCATTCGATCGAACAACTTTCTCAAAGGACAAAAGTAGCCACTTTGAGCTAAAATGGATTTTTAAGCTTACAGAAATAAAACGTATTAGCGGTGTTAGTAGTGGAGTACTTATATCTATTCTATGACAAAATAGATATGTGTAGTGGGTAGTAGGGTGCCTGTCGTGCCAGCCAACCGAATCGACTCCAAAATTAGTAAGTGTGAATTATTTGACCAATTTTCACAATTTATTCAGTTCAGTACATGAAACGTAACAAATTTCTCTAAAAAACAGGTCGAAATACGTCAAAAAATATAGACCCCCTACTGCGCAAGTGTCGTTGACTTTGCCGCCATCGTCAGCTTCATTTGACAGATGGATCACCCTGTCAAATGGCCACAAATTAAAACTTACCAAAGAAAAGTAGCAATGTATTACATCTATCTGTCAACTGAACACTTGTCACTTGCGTGGTAGGCCCACCAAGAACCTTATATTCATATTCTATGACACTGGACATTCTACTACTGAAGGATGGTTGGGGATGAGGTCATTCACCTTTGCAGATATCTTTTATCCCTCTCACACTGTGACTGGAATTGCCATGCTAAGTACAAAATATCCCAATCCATAGTCAATTTACACAGGTCATGTACAAAAATTAATTAGATTTTCTAAATAAATGTAAATATCGGCACACTTTGTGTTTCGAAAAATTAATCTTCTGTTTAAATTTTTGTTTCTATTTGGCTGGATAATATCGATTCATAATTTAGTTTTACTTGTCTCATCAAAATATGTAAGCCTTATCACCAGTAATCTCTGTTTCTTACATTACACTACGTGTTTACGAGTTAGCGTGCATCAATATTCAAATACTTTCTTGTTATATTCCCATACCTTCAATAGTTTTTTATTACTAATTAATGAATATAAATTGAAAATTTATTTGCTTCTTGTATGTTTAAATTTCAAATATTATGAAATAATAACATGGCATGTTTGTTGTTACTGTAATAATACCTACAACAAAGGTGTATTTAAAATATTCGGAGGAAATGAGTGCTTTCAAATTGTTTGCTTTATCGATTTAATATTTTTGAATAAGCGTAATATGCATCGTGTTACAGTTAATTCATCCTACTTGTTTGTGTTTAAAAATGGCTAATAAACTCAGCATTTACTATCAAAATTGCAGAGGATTGCGAACAAAAATAAATTATTTATATAATAACATATTATCTGAATGTTACGACGTAATTATTTTATCCGAAACATGGCTAACACCTAATATTCTTGACAGCGAACTTATAGATTCCCGATATTCCGTGTATCGTTGCGACAGGAACCGCGAGGCTTCTGATAAAACTGACGGTGGAGGTACTTTAGTGGCAGTGAGACGTGAGTTTTGTGTTACTCGATGCGTTTTGAACAATAACAACAGTGATTCTTCTTGTAATTTGTCAGCTCAAATCGACTATGTGTTTCTGAGGCTTTTATGCAATGATAAAAGTGAATATTGTCTAATCGGTGGTGTGTATATTTCTCCAAACCAACCAAGTGAAGTATATCGGGTATTCCTCGACGCAGTTCAGGATGCAATATTATTATCTGCTGTAAGTAATATTTACATTATTGGAGACTTTAATTTACCGCTCATTCAGTGGGAAGCTGCTCTAACTAGTAGTGGCAGTAGTGATGTTGCGCTCGTCCCGGGTGTTGATACTGTGCATAATCTTACCCACAATTTTTTATTTAATTTTTTGTCAACTATAAACTGTAAGCAATATAATTCATTACGAAATAGTAAAAACCGAATATTAGATCTGTTTTTGTCCAATGATAGTACGTCTACTTGCACACTGCCCGCAACTTATTTAGTACCAGTTGACCCCCATCATCCTCCCCTTTGTTCACTGGTTACTTGTAGCACTAATTTTAAGCCTCTGGCTAGATCTAGGGAACCTAGGTATCGCTTTTTTGAGGGTAATTATGTAGAAATTAATAATGCTATTCAAAATACGGACTGGGTGCAGTTGTTTGAAGGGCATTCCTTGGAGTCAGCTGTTAATGTATTTTATAATGAAATTTACAAAATTATTAAACAAAATGTCCCACTTCGACCTAATAAATCTAATAGTTTTCCTGTCTGGTTTTCTCGTCCTCTTATTCACATCTTTAAAAATAAACAGTGTGCATGGGTAAAGTGGAAAAAATATAAAAACATATCAGATTATGAGCAGTTTTCATTGTATAGAAGAAGGTTCCAAGAACTAGCGCCAGAATGTTTCAATTCGTATATGACATCTATTGAAATTGGTCTACAAAAGGATGTTAAACTTTTTTGGCCATACGTCAATAGAAATAAAAAGAAATGTGGTATCCCTGAAGTGATGTTTTATGATGGGGAGGAGGCCTCTGACCCACAAAAGATATGTGATTTATTTTCTAAATTTTTTTGCTCCGTTTATGAAAAAAACGATCCTAACAAGTTACAATTTCCCGACCTAGCACTGTCACAGCCTAATGACTACCCAGTCATCCATGACCTTGAGTTCTCTAACGAAATGGTGGTTACTGTCCTTAAAGCTTTGGATATAACTAAAGGTCCTGGGCCAGATAATATCCCCCCTCTTTTTCTCAAGCATACTGCTAACTCTATAAGTGAACCATTAAGTTATTTGTTTAATCGTAGCTTAAAAGAAGGCCTCTTACCGCAAATTTGGAAAACGGCAAATGTCACACCTGTTTTCAAAAATGGCTCTAAGAATGATGTAATCAATTATAGGGCAATATCCCTGATATCAATAATGCCTAAGATATTAGAGCGACTCATTCACTCGGCTATTTATGCCAGTCTTCATAATAGGATTATTCCTGAACAACATGGATTTGTGAAAAGTCGCTCTACTGTTAGCAACCTTGTAACATACATGACATTCTTATTCGAGAATATAGACCAACGGGGACAGACGGACGCGGTTTATACTGACTTCTGTAAGGCGTTCGACAAAGTGGATCACGCCATTCTTTTGCAGAAAATCGCATTCAATGGGATACATGGTAACTTATGGCGCTGGTTTTCCTCGTATATCACAAATAGAACGCAAAAGGTAGTCGTTAATGGATTCTCTTCGTATAATGACATTTCAGTAACCTCTGGCGTAGCTCAAGGGTCGATTTTGGGTCCGTTGCTGTTTGTGCTGTTTCTTAATGATGTAGGTACTTGTTTTAAGAACACTGACTACCTGTTATATGCTGACGACCTTAAAATCTTTAGAAACATCACAGATACTGGCGACTGTGTTAAGTTACAAGAAGACCTGGATCGTCTCTCCGATTATTGTGTCAAGAACAAATTACAGCTCAGCTTTTCCAAATGCAAAAGTATCACATTCACTAAGAAAACCAATAGTGTGAATTTTCAATACTCCATAGGTAATATTCCACTACAAAAGGTATCCTTAATAAGAGATCTGGGTGTTCTTCTAGACAGTAAATTGCATCTGGATGCACATGTGGACAGTGTTGTAAACAAGGCTTTTCAAATGTATGGTTTTGTCATGCGTACTTGTGCAAATTTCAAGCGTCCTTCCTCCTATTTGGCCTTATATAGATCGCTAGTTAGATCACAGTTGGAATATGGAACAATAGTATGGGATCCATTTTACCTAAAATATAGTGACCAACTCGAAAGAGTTCAAAAGAAGTTTGTACGATCTGTCAATTATAAATGCTTTCATACCAAATCGTCATACGATGAACTTCTCAATAAATTTTCTCTGCTTTCTCTAAAATCGCGTAGAATGCTTATAAGTCAAACATTTCTATACAAAGTCATAAAGAATCAGTTTGATTGCGCTCATTTAATAAATAATGTTTCCTTAAGCATACCAAGTAGATCTCAACGTATACGCAACTCCAGAGCACATAAACTCTTTGCTTTAAAAATGTGTAAAACTAATGCTGGTAAACGTGCGCCCTTGCGTCACGTTATGCAAAATTATAATGATCATTTTGTTGACATCGATTTGTTTAAGCTTTCTCCTGGGCAGTTCAGGACGGAAGTCCTGCTGCATCTTCAAAATCTAGATACTAAGATGTAAGATCTGAAGTTAAATTAAAATATATGTAACAATAGAAACTATTCAATTTTTTTTAATGTAATGTTGTGGATAACGTGGTTGTTTACAAAATTAGTAAGTTTTTATGTAAGTGTATAAGTATAACATCATTTTGTAAATGTTTGTTGTTCCTAATAAATAAAATAAAAAAAATAAAACTTTAAATTAGTTACATGATGTAAAAATTTATTAGTACATGCCAAAGTAATTATTTAGAGGACAGATGAGTCCATTTTGTTATTACAATATTTTACGTTTAACAGTAATTTCTCCATATTTCATAAGTTACCAAATAAAAATAAGGTGGCATCACTGATGGAATTGTCTTTGATTTGACATGTCACTAATGTCAATGATTTTCCACCGCATCTCACGTTTATGTACAAAAATATAAAATTATTTAAATAAAATTCGCGTTACAAAGCATGTGTTGCATTGTGCAAAATTGCAAAAGTGTTTCAAAACCAAATTCTAACATTATATTTCACAAGTAAGTGTTTTTTTAAGTATTTTCAGCATTCAATTTTTCCTTCTCAGAAATCTGAATTTTAGCAGATTTCAAAGATTGTTTCCGATCTAATTCGGAAATATTATAGAAGTTAATTATAATTCCACCTTAATTACGTATTTTTTATTTCAATATAATAAATATAATATATACAAATCTGTATTCATTTTCGACACATAAGAAGCTTTAGAAATATTATCTGCATATCGCAGGGTGACCATAATCACAGCAGAACTTTTGAATAAGAAAGAAAGATTTGGATGAAAAATTTACGTTTATCCTACCTAACATTACATTTTATGTTTTTATGCCACATTTAACTTTGAGAGCGGAATTTTTTTGTATTCTTAACAGAGAGAAAAAATGTAATGTAAATTAAAATATTATCTTACGGAGTTGAGTTAAACAATTTAGATCAGTTTCAGCTAAGAATCGGACCTACCTAACTTACTACCTTACTACTATACTAGTTATTATGGTCTTTGAAACCCATTGTTTATTCGTAGTAACAAAATAAAAATTAATCTTATTTTATTTTTCAGATTCCGAAACGATGAGGAAAAGAAACAATTATAGTATATCTCAATTACCATTAGAGGGAAATTATTTTCAACGGCCAAAATAATGCAGTTTTGACATTTTATATTGCAACTTTTTTTAATACAATGACCTTAGAGCATCGCGGGAGGGAGCAGCCTTAGCGATTATTACTCTATTCAATTTTTTCTGGCATTTTTTGCGGGGGGGGAAAGTGCACACAAGTGCAGTGCCGCATACTCACATACAAAAACAACACTGTAAAGACGACACCAACACATAAAAAATAAAACAAAACAGCTAAAATTTGTGTACGGATGAGTCACACATCAAAATATGACACGTTTTTGACATAAAAGGCTGGGCTCAATTGTCGTTGCAGCAATATCGATACGGAAAAAGGAATAAAGGTAACAAACTCAAACATTTTACATGGGGTGAATAACAACAAAGAGCCCAACAAGCAAAAACCTTTTGGACCAACTGACCACTAAATCTCATCACCAGTGGTCAGTTGAGAAATGAATTTCTCATCTGACCACTGGAGGTGAATTGGGAGCAATTTATCACTAATTCATCACCAATGATGAAACTGATGAAGTGGGGGGGTTTTTTTGTTTCAACTGACTACGGATGACCTTTTGAAAACTATGTAAGCCTATTTCATTAAATCATAATTTAACCACCATAAGTTAACCTTTTCCATATTTATGTGATCCTGGTAATTTGGAGATGCAAGTGATTGAAAATATTTCATTTTAAACCAAAGCGAAGCGAGGACACGTTGCTAATTAATTATAAAATAAAAATGACACAGAAAATTATAGAAGTTAACCTTCTCCGTATTTATATGATCCTGGTCTTGGATGAATTAACCACTGGATACGTAACGTAAGAAAAATGTATGAAATCACGATCAACCATTTTTTGCGGGGTGAGGGGGGATTACACTTGTCAAATATTGTCAATGTTATAGGGTGATTTAGCCGGTTTCGGCCATAATTGCCGGCCAAATATTATGGATTGTGAAACTCATACATTAGTTTTCGGCCAGGCGGCCGAAAAGCAAATGACCTCCCAAAAACGCATTTAGTTACCAGGCCATCAAAGGTGAATGCGCAGGCTACATACAAAATTACCCGAGCCCCGGCGCAAATTAAATCTATCTCAGGTTTAAGTACCTTTTATGTGTTTAACAAAAAAATATGAGACCTCTGTGATCGGTGACTAACATAAAAAAAACTGCAATTTTTTTTTCAGGCGTTAATATTTTGCGTAGCTAAAGGTATATTTTCAAAAAATATTAGGTAATAATCACGACAGACCAGCTAGATAGCGCTGTAAGTAAGCGCATCACCCAGTGATTGCGACAGTTAAGCAACTTTTCCAAAGGTTTGGTCATGGGATGGGTGACCAAAAATGTCCTCAAGCTCCTCCGTGACTTTGAGAGGCACGCTAAGCCGTTATTTATGGCCTATGATATATCATTGTTTTTGGCTGCATTTTCAGTCGTTAACACCCCACCAATCCTCATTGGGGCCCCTTATTATTTATTTATTATTATTATTAGTTAACGGGAGGCGCCCAATTACATAACTAACATAGTTAACTTACTTTAAGATAAACAGAAATGGGTAATAGCCGAACACCCTCTTGTATAAGTAACTCAAGACCTTTTGTACTTTTTGACCATTACCTTATATTTCGCTTCGTGTGGATTCCGCACACATGAACTCGTTTCTAATTTTTTATCTTAGTTATGGTCAGTCCTGTTTATCCATCCATAAGAAAAACCTGTGCTCCAGCAGCGGGGACATTATAAAAATAGCTGATGTGCAATCACGTCTGATAATAATATAATAAAAATAAAATTAGAATAACGTCTTAACATGGGTGCCATGGGTGTCATGCCAGCATGGGTGACATATCGATCGCGTGCCATCAAATGGCACCTGCAAATAATAATTATTAAAAATGTTAAAGTCTGGAGGACAATTTTTTTTATCATATTAAATAAAAATACCACAATCCGGTACTAAAAATAAGATCATGCTATTTTTTGCTACTTTTAACGACACACCTACCCTGTTCAATTTTCGCCCTTCTTCCCCACGACACTACCAAGGCGCACTACTGGTAGTGTCGTGGGTAATTTTGTTTGCCGTGGTAAACCACCTCGAATAACATACTTTACCAAGTTTATGTGTCGCCAATTTTTCATCACACTCGCCCTTGCTGACTGCTGGACACATTTCTAAAATATACAGTTGGTCTGTACCTAAATCATCACGGCTCTTCGTTATATCTGTGCAAACAATAGCTTACGGCAGTAAATGATTTGACTGGAAGACATTCAAAATTATTAAGTGCCTTCCCTATCGGACCACTAAAACTTTTCGGCCCTGTAGTACTACCGTCTAAGTATTCAAAAAGATGACAAACCCCAAATCCTTGCTAGGGAACGTAGATTTATCCCTAGAATGCTCCGCGAGGCTATCGAAATAAATAAATATCCTAATTTCAATAGAGATGATGGTTGGAAAATTCCACCAGCTTGGGACCCCATTATTCACAAGCTAAAGCCCCTCACACACACTGTAAGATCTAATGATACGGTTAGTTCCTTTTGCAAATAAATAAATTAATACAAAAGACGGAGGTCGGCTTCCTCTCCAAGTTTTCTTTCGCCATTTCTTTCTTGGAGGGGCCTCCCAATTTTATGAAATGGTGGTAGTTTCAGTAGATTATCTCTCTTTTTAGCATTAAATAATTCATAAAATTAAATTATAAATCAACATAAAATAATTAAAAATTTTGTTAAATTTTAATTTCTGAACGTCTAAAAAAATTCATCGCTTGAGGGTAGGCTCACGGGTAGCTTCAGTCCCCCGTGACCACGGCAGCTGCAAAGGTGCCGAAACGTCGGGAAAACCAAAAATCAAACCAAATACCAACTAAATACCAAAGTACATTCAATAAAACCGCGCTAGTATCCGTTAAAAAGTGTTTTTTTTTCATGTCTAGTGAGCGCGTAAGCTTAAGAAGTGAGTATTCTTACATTTTCCGTAATGGCCGAAAACCAAAGGGGGCCGGCAAACCGGCTAAGTCACCCTACTTTGTTTACATACCAAATTTTATTTATTTTGCGAAAAATGGCTACTATAACAGGTTGAAATTGTGCTTACGTGTGAAAAGAAACATTTCTTGATTGCCCGCTATTTTTTTTGCTGAACAATACGAAGCATTTTGCCCATTTTTGTACCAATGTTTCGCAACGAGCTCTAGCATCACACTGACAACGCGATATCGTTTACTGAGGCTATCGGTCACAGTAAGTGGCAGAGGGGTAAAGGCGAATATGGCTGTCATTTCGCATCCAGTGGTTAATTCATCCAGTACTTTGGAAACGTAAGTAATTAAAAATATATAAAAAAAACTGAAACTCCTTGTCAGCAGAAGTTGGGAAATAATCATATCGCAGTCAGATTTGAATATTTTATAAATATAATATTTTTGGTTTGGTCACCACACCAGTGGTGAAATGGGAGTAAGATGGTGTTATTTAATAACGGATAGTCAGTTGAGAAATTGGAGTTCCAACCAACCACTGGTGGTAGGATTTGGTGGTCAGATGGTCCGGAAGGAGCAAAAAAGTCTCAGGATGCGTACGTTATTAGAGTGGTAGGCTTACAGGGCTCTTATAATTGTTTTGTGACATGTCATCGTTCTTAAAATAGTCTTAAAAAAGTTAATACGGACTCAAGAACACTCAGTCTTATTGTCAAGTCTCATATACGTATTAAGAGCATTTTATGACGTTTTTCTATTATAAATGATCTTATTCCATTCATTTTTATATAATAATATAAGATGTATCAAAAAGATTATTTATTCTGTGAGAGAACCAATTAATTTATGCTGTGATTTTATTTTACTCTTTGACGCAGAATGTAACAGTGCAAAACTGCAAAGACCAAATTGAGTCTGTCAGAAGTTAAAAAGAATTAATAAATATTTAAGAATTTTTAGGTATATCACATTTATGAGAATGCCTGGAGCAGGACCAGGCCATATCCTTTATCGACAAACATTGTGATACGGTAACATCACTAAGTTGCTCATCGGCGTGAACTCGGATTTATCTAGCGACTGATCTGAAATTTGTACGGAGGAGCCATGGACGTGCAGACCCGATGTCACTGAATAAATTTGACAACTATTCAAGAATAAAATATACGAATTTAATGTTTAAATGTAAACAAATAGCAATAATACGACAAAAAATTACTTTCATGTGAAATGTAACACCGACTTTTTGTAAACTTTGATGTTCCAGACCTCTTTTAACAGTAAAAAACTCATCAATTCGGCATTTTAAACACTGCAGCGTTCACATGCGCGACTGGACTCGGTCTAGAAAGAAATCCGGGCGCAACTGGTTTTATCAACTGCATATGCCCATTTGGGCTTGTACTTCGGCAGAGGGGAAAGCTTCGTATGGCTTCTCTTTCTGGGACAGAAGCGCGTCTTACTCTAAGACAATGACTAATAATGAGACTTAATTTTCTTTTTCACACAACCGAAAATTCTAAAACTTTTTTCTATTACTAAGGGCGCTTATTCCTGCCTATAAAAATATTCAGCCAATTTGTTTTTTTGTACATTCCTCATTGTACAAAATAAAAATACACGTGACTTTAGGGTGGAAGGGCAGGTGTGTATAAAAAAAAAACTGCCCGGCATATATATTGGCAAGAGAAAGAAAGGGACAAAAGATGCGCAGTAGCCATAAACACTAAGTTTATGGCTACTGCGCATCTTTTGTCTCTTTCATTTTCTTGCCAATATATATGCCGGCATCTGTACCTAAGTCTTAAACCTCACCACGTATCTCCAAGTTTTGTCTTTTAACCAGCCGGACCGTACAGGACCAAGGGGTCAAGTTTGCTATTATCGTGACTAACGCCGTAATCGTGTTTCAATGGTGTTTGGATGGTAATGCTTTTTGACACAATTCTTGTTTTTATAAACCCAAAATTGAAACACATTGTTTTTCCTAAAAATCCAAACCCGTTAGACACTGTGTCTCAGTTTTGGGTTTAAGAATCAAGAACTGTGTTAAAAAGCATTACCGTTCAAACACCATTGAAACACGATTATATGATGTTAACAATAGCAGACTTGACCCCCAGTGTGACCACCATTCCAAAACAGTATCGTCCATCCGGAGAGGAGCCAACCGAAAATAATCATTAAGTAAATATTTTGTGTTGCGCGCCGCCGCTGGCCAAAAGGGGGGTTTGAATGAATATATAGAAAGGTTATAATATGGTTGGTCAAGAGTAGTAATAATCCTATAAATGCAGTAATATTCTAAATGCGAATGTTTGTACGTTTAGAGATACCCAAACATACAAACTTTGGCACTAACTAACATCTAAACTATTCTAAACATTCAAATGTTTAGAATCTAAACACTTTTGAATGTTTGGATTGGTCGTCCAAAAAACTTACGCCGTAGGCATAAGTTGATAGTCTGTAGTAAGTACCTATTTGTAGTGACTGTCCTACGAATGGACAACATTGTTGTCACCCTAATGAAAGAGATGGAAAATATCGTTGACGTCATTCAAGGTTATTTTTTCGTTCTTCAAGCCCCAAAAGGTGACGCAATGTCCAGAGTCATATATAAGGTTCTTGAGGCCCACCCACTGACCATACTAAGTAAATCGATCGCGTCACGTTCAATTACACTATTTTATGAGCTACTGCCTATTTGTGTCTGTCGTCATTCTATAATTAAAAGATTAGTATTTTATGTAATTAATGTATTTATGGCACCAAGCTATTACACACCACACTCTGCTGTGTCATTCATAATAAGACATGAAAGACATCTGTCAAACGCTAGTGCGGTGAAATACAAATAGGGATGTCCAACTACACCAACATCCCCCCTTTTCTAGTTAAGTGATAAGAAAATAAATTATAACAAAACTCACAATTAAACTTATTCAGTATCAGAAGAACAACATTCAACATATTCATTATCTGATTGGCTTAGCCTTAAATCAGATTCTGAATCACACAAAACATAATCATTGTACTTGTCAGGTTTCTTAATTATACGACCAATTCGTGATACATAACTTGAACCTGCTACATCTGTGTTTATCTTATTTTCATCTTTATCAAAACAATCCTTAGAGCTATCATCATGTTCCATCAATATAATATTATTATCAACTAACGGTGAATCAACAGATATGTCACAACAATCTTTAGGGCTATTTTGCTCTGTGTGAAGATGACAAGACTCCTCACTATCCTCAATAACAGCCTGAGTGGTAGTATTACCTTTTATAAACTCTTGCCTCTTGGGAGGACATATATCTGGAGCCTCATAGTCATCATTTACCACATTATTTGCATCAATAGTAGGTCTAGAAATCCTACCATTCAGGCTACATCCAGATTCTGAAGACATTAAATATTTTCGGTTCCTTCTGTAAGTATTTCCTACTTCATCCGACACAATATAAGACCTTGGTTCAACACATTTTCCACTTATTTTTCCTTTTAGCCAGTTTGAATCTAGAGTCTTTTTAAAATAAACATTTTGATTAATATTTAACTCGGGCAAAGATTTTGAATTTTTATCATAATATTTTTTTACACCCTGTATATGATTATTATATTTTTTATCGCATACTATAACTTTAGGTTTTAACATTATTTTAGGCAATGGTAATAATGAATTAAGGTTTCTTGAGTACAGCAATTGTGCAGGAGATGGCATATATGACTTAGGTGTATTCCGGTAGTTTAGTAACCCTAAATGTGGATCTGAACCATCTTCTTTGCATTTTTTCATTATATTTTTAAATATTTTTACACCACTCTCAATTTGGCCGTTAGATTGTGAATGTTTTGGGCTTGTTATGACATGTGAAAATTTATAACTGTCAGCAAATACTTTAAACTTTTCAGATGTAAACTGGGTACCTGAATCAGTAATAACATATGCTGGTATGCCATGTCTTGCAAAGATTGACTGGCAATTGAGAATGACACAATCACTTGACAAATTATTTAGTTTACAGGCCTCTATAAATTTTGAATAGTAATCCATAATCACAAGATAATCTTTGTTATTTAAAGTACAGATATCAATGCCAACTTTATGCCAGGGAATTTTCTCAATAAGGTGATTGATTAGTGGTTCTTTCTGTAAGTTTGGTCTATACTTCGCACAAGCCTCACACTTTTCAACATAATTTTCTAAATCTTTATTGATCTCTGGCCAAAAAACACATGACCTTGCTCGAATTTTACAAGTACTAATACCAACATGACCCTGATGAATTATCTTTATCATTTCACTCCTTAATAATTCAGGGACAACAATTAAATTTCCTTTTAAGATGATACCGTCCAAGACTGTTAGCTCATCTCTAAATGTCCAAAAAATCTTACAATTATCATTCAAATCTTTCATATTTTTTGGCCATCCATTCTTAATGTATTGTATAATGGTACTTAAAGTTAAATCCTGTTTAGTAGCCACCTGCAATTTTAGAAGTTGGGCATTGGAGACGGGTAAACACTCTCGAGATAACTTTACATGACAAATTATATTCTTTTTCAAGTCTTCCATCTTAGATTCTACATTAATATCCGAGCAACAGCTACGTGACAATGTGTCCGCAATATACATCAAACGCCCAGGTTTGTATTGAACATTAAGGTTATAGCCTTGTACGGCAAGCATCATTCGTTGCAGCCTAGCTGGAACTTTATGCAGCGGTTTCTTAAATAACGTTTCTAAGGGTTTATGGTCCGTTTCCACAAGAACTTTACGACCATATGTATATTGATGCATTTTATTACACCCATACACTATAGCAAGCATTTCTTTTTCTAACTGACAGTAATTCTGCTCCGTTGGAGTGAGAGCTCGAGATCCAAATGCAATTGGTTTACCCTTCTGCAATACTACAGCTCCCATAGCTGTGGAGGAACTGTCTACTGACAATACCATATTCTCATTAGTATCAAAATATGCTAAACAAGGGCTACTACACAATGCCTTTTTTAATGAATTAAATGCATTTTCTTGGTTAATGTCCCACAAGAATACAATGTCTTTTTTTAAAAGCACACGTAAAGGTTCACTTAGTTTAGAATAATTTAAAATAAATCTTGATAAGTAGTTGCACATACCGAGGAATCTTTCCAGATCTTTTTTGCATTTAGGTCGTTCCATTTTCATTATTGCCTGCACTTTATTTGGGTCCGGAGAGACACCGTTTGATGTAAACAATTGACCCACAAAAAGTAGTTCTGATACAAATAATTTACATTTGTCTTTATTGAATTTTATTTTATTTTTTAATGCAATTTCCATTACTTTTCTTAGCCTCTCATTTAATTCTTCTACTGATTCAGCCCAGACACATAGGTCATCCATATAGGGAATAACTCCCTCTACATTTTCAAACATTTGTGCAATTACCCTACTGAATTCTTCTGGTGCCGAACTGATTCCAAATGGTAACCTGCGAAATTTGTATCTCCCAAATGGAGTTATAAAAGTACATAAGTCTGAGCTCTCTTCATCTAGGTTTAACATCCAAAATCCATTAGATGCATCTAACAGTGCAAACACTTTAGCATTTTGCATTTTACTTTTAATTTCATCAATTGTTGGCAATTGATATTTTGGTTCAATAACATATTTATTTAATGCTCTCGGATCTATACATATACGCAACTTACCATTTGGTTTTCTTACTAAAACAATATTATTTACCCATTTTGTTGGTTTTTCTATTTTCTCTATGACACCCATCGTCTCCATTCTGGTTAATTCTTCACGTAGCTCAGGCACTAATGAAAATGGAACACGTCTTGCAGCCTGCACTACTGGTACAGCCTCATCAGTCAATTGTATTTTTGTGGTTCCTGGGACACATCCGAGACCCCCATCGAACAAGCTGCTGAAATCATTTTTTATTTTTTTTATTAAAATGGAGGTTTTTTCATTTTTACAACTTAGGTTAAGTATATTAACTAAATCTGTATTGGCCGAAACAAAATCAAATTGTAAACATGTTTGACATCCTAGTAAGGTTGGAATTTTGCCTTCTATGACAACAAATTTTATTTTATATTTATTTTTATTTGGATGAATAATTTCTAAGCAGCATGTACCACGCACTGGCACTCTCTTACCATCCAGTTGAACTACTTTTTTATTACAGTATTGAATCTCAGAGTCTTTAACACCAATTTGTTTACATAATTCACTACCTATTACATTGCATGCCGCCCCAGTATCCATTTTCATCACAATTCCCACATTGTTTATTGTGAATTCTTGCAGTATTTCATTACCTGTTGATATACTTCCTATGAAGAAATCATCACCTTGCAAATCCTCTTCAGGAGCCTCCTCTTTCAGTACATGAACTTGTTTCTTAGTGGCACTCCGACACATTTTACCAAAGTGATTTAATTTATTGCATTTATGGTAAGTTTTGCCGAAAGCTGGACACATGTTTATATTATGATTTAGACCGCAATTTCGGCAATTTCTAAGAATTTTCGTTGAATTTGTCATGGGGGGTACGCCCTTGCGCCCCATGTTACCTCCATAGTACACAGTTGCTTCCTCTCCAATATCAGTCTTCTGAGTTTCTACAAATTGCCTGGATGCTTCCGCACATATTAAGTATTTCATCACATAAGTTAGGGTTAGTTTGTCATCATCCTCAGCAATTAGTTTTGTTTTGAAGTTGTTGTACCTTTGGTCAAGGCCTGCAATTAACTTAGTTACTGTCAAACTTTCCGTTAGTTCTCCGAATTCACATTGTTTACCTAAGTTAATAACTTTTTGGAAATATTCTTCCAGTCTCATATCTTTTTGATAAAGCGTGAAGAACTCGTTACGTAGCATAAATAAACTCTTTTTCGGTGAAACATACGCTTTAAATAAATCAATCACTGTTTTTAACGTTTCATTTCCTTGAAGATTAAAGGTGTTGTAGATTTCAATGCCTTTTTCGCCGATGAAATTTAGCAATATAGATATGCGGCGTTTTTCAGAGGCTGACTCCAAACCGTTGGCCAAGATGTATATTTCGAACCGCTGGATCCATTTGTCGAAGCGTTCCTTTAAGTTTCCTTCAAACTTCATTTCTGGAAGTGAGGGCAGAGCCCCACCTGACACCATATTTGTGTCTGTCGTCATTCTATAATTAAAAGATTAGTATTTTATGTAATTAATGTATTTATGGCACCAAGCTATTACACACCACACTCTGCTGTGTCATTCATAATAAGACATGAAAGACATCTGTCAAACGCTAGTGCGGTGAAATACAAATAGGGATGTCCAACTACACCAACACTGCCCCCTAGCATGACTTCCGGAACACGATAGGTATATATCGCGCGATATAGTTTTATCGACACTTAACTGTCAAACGCCATTGTCCTTTGACAGTTAAACGTGATAAATCGCTATATCATATTACGTTTTGATAGTCATTCTGGGGATCTGAACCCCTACCCTAGCCAAAGTAACATTTACAAATCTTCGTTATCACTTCGCTTTCGAAACATGTGTTGGGACCAACCAACATTAAAGTACCTAATGTTAGTAACATTCACTCGTTCATTTAAAGAGCGCTGCGACCGGCTCGCTCCTATATACAAAGAGAACTAAGGTATGGCCCTCTCTCTCGCTGTTTGCACCTCCTACGTATAAGGCAGCCATTACATGGTCATGCAAGCGTCAGTCAAATTCCATCAGTCATGAATCACGTTTGACTGATCAGTCAGATGGAAAGAACAAATCACATCATGCAACCATCAGTCACTACATTACATATACAGGTTAATCGTCAGATTCGTCAGTAACAGCCCGTGACTGTGGTTAAACTAAGACGCGTGTATTTTCGTCTCACGTAACAGTACTTTGTATTGCTAGTAATAAGCCAGTTAATTGTGAACCAGCAATTATTTTATATTTGGTAAACGCTAGTGAGTGCAGATACATCTTTCATTTACCACCCACGGAACGGAAAACCCTGCAGATCACATAGCTACTATAGTCGCGACAACATGTATGGGATTGACATAAGGTTTCCTTAACTATCGAATTTTAAAACGTCAAATCCATACATTTTTCGGAGCGAAGCGATAGCATAGCATAGATAGAGTAAATGTGACATTGGCTACAGGCTCAGGTCTAAAAATCTTTTTTGTATGTCGACCTAAGTATTCCTTTGAGAAAGTTGTTCAGTTTCACGAGCTGGAGAATCCTAAAAGTTTGTCACGTGTTTAAAAAACACCCTGTTGTTTCAAATGATCCATATTTTCTTTTCATTTTCTTACCTAACATAGACTCCTCCGTCACGAGGCGGGCGGACAAAGGAAGACTCTTCGAGAGGCATCACAGTGAACTCCCAGCACATAGTGTCGATGGGCCACCCTTCTCCACGGGCTGTCGTCTGTTATTACGATGTTGAAATTGAAAAATTATTTATTCAAATATATTTATTATTTATCTATACCTATTTGTCTACCACCCATTCCAGACATTTTTAGCTAACAAGAAGAAAGGGCGCAAGAAACTTATCAGCTTTGTCAGAAATCTAATCAAGCTTTAGTTCAGAGTTCACCCAATACTAAACATCCAATAGTTTTTAACCATCTTTTTGACATTTCCTCAATACTTACTTACATAAAAACGTCAGAAACGGTTAAAACTTAAACCGTGTTATTACAAAAGATTTTTAAACACTGTTTAACTTAGACACCTGTGATGTGATGCTGTCTCATTCAACTAATATTATCAAAAAGTGACAGCATCACATTTAAACAACTGTCTAAGTTTAACAGTGTTTAAATATATATTTTTTAATTACACGGAAAGTGTTGTTGAACGTCAGCCTTTAAATGAGGATTTCAGTCCATTAAAACTCGAAAAGTGGAATCTAATAGACATCCAAAATATTAATGAAGATTTCAGTGTTCAGTTTTAAAATTTCATTTATTTATTCGAGTAAATTTATTCGAGTGGAATAAACGTAAAATGGCTTTTTCCATTAGAAATAATTTATTTTATAATCGGTTAGGCGGAATTTATTCCAATTCAAGCTTCTGTAGCGATTGGTGGCTCAAGGGAGGCCATACTCATTAAACTGTGGGAAGTTACGCTATAGTTACACTATACGCTCTCAGAGTCTTGTGTTGGCTACTAACAAGGGTCGTAGTTTGGGACTTTTGTTGGATACTCTCAGGACACAGACGCACCTGCGCCCGCAAGGCATTCGCCCACGCTTGCAGGTGCCCCCCGCATAGGAACAGCTCGCGACACCACGACCCTAGCGGCTTCATTGACGGCCGAGCTGCCACTGGGACCCTTGTTGGATGCACACGCACCTGCATCACGGCGGTCAGGAACCCGGTGGGCGCCACCAGCGCGGGCAGCCAGCACAGAGTGGGCGGCGCGCGCGGGGCATTCGCCCACGCTTGCAGGTGCCCCCCGCGCAGGAACAGCTCGCGACACCACGACCCTAGCGGCTTCATTGACGGCCGAGCTGCCACTGGGACCCTTGTTGGATGCACACGCACCTGCATCACGGCGGTCAGGAACCCGGTGGGCGCCACCAGCGCGGGCAGCCAGCACAGAGTGGGCGGCGCGCGCGGGGCATTCGCCCACGCTTGCAGGTGCCCCCCGCGCAGGAACAGCTCGCGACACCACGACCCTAGCGGCTTCATTGACGGCCGAGCTGCCACTGGGACCCTTGTTGGATGCACACGCACCTGCATCACGGCGGTCAGGAACCCGGTGGGCGCCACCAGCGCGGGCAGCCAGCACAGAGTGGGCGGCGCGCGCGGGGCATTCGCCCACGCTTGCAGGTGCCCCCCGCGCAGGAACAGCTCGCGACACCACGACCCTAGCGGCTTCATTGACGGCCGAGCTGCCACTGGGACCCTTGTTGGATGCACACGCACCTGCATCACGGCGGTCAGGAACCCGGTGGGCGCCACCAGCGCGGGCAGCCAGCACAGAGTGGGCGGCGCGCGCGGGGCATTCGCCCACGCTTGCAGGTGCCCCCCGCGCAGGAACAGCTCGCGACACCACGACCCTAGCGGCTTCATCGACGGCCGAGCTGCCACACGACACGAGAAAAGAATGAAATATCATAGTGGGCAAAAAGATGGATGGATTGTGAGCGGAATGATTTATGAATGTGAAGGGACTGGATGATGAGATGACGAGTAACAGGAAGGAATAGAAGAGAAGGACGCACTAGGGGGATGATGATGAGTTGGCAAAAACATCCTTCTCAAAAAAAAAATGGTTTTGGTGTTGATTACGTCTTTTGCGTGGTGTGTGTGTGAGTGTCAGTTATCTATTTAACTATTATTTAAGAATAGTTTTTGAACTGAATTGTGTCCATAGCTTTTTAATAAACTTACCTTTCTGCCAAAAGGACGGCACTCGTCCTTCAAATATGCACGAATACATGTTTTCCAACATGTCTGACATCACAACCAGACCTTCTATGGCTCGACGCAACTCCTGAATAGAAACAAAAATAGCTATTTTAAACGACTTTTAAAAAAATTTTCATACTTCCAAATTCAATAACAATCAGACATTACAAGAATATCAGTGGAAATATGTAAATATATGAGATGCCTCGAGTGACCTATTTTTTATTTTCCTTACCTTGAGCCCCGCAGTAATGGTGGCTATGAGCACGTTGTAGTATCCGATCTCCTGCAGCAGCGACACGCACATGGGCATCACGATCTCGGGGCCCATCATCCTCTCCGTCGTCTCCATGTCGATCTTGCCCGGCAGTTTCACTATCATCTCTTGTGCCAGATCGTCTACCTAAAAATCCCGCGATTTTATAGTAGTTTTTTGCACAAGGAAAAAAAGGCTGACATCTCCTTTGAATTTAGATGACGATAAGTTAAGACCGAAGGTGGACAAAGTATTGGCAAGTTCTTTAATAATGCAAAGGCCATAATTTTGAATTGTCAAAAGTGTATAGGTAGGTACTTAATAATGAACTTAACTGTAGGTACCTAACTAAGTAGATTATTACCAGAATGTTCAAACAAACGCAGTTAATTTAACTGATAGGAGATATATGACCTGACGTTATTTCCGCTTTGTAACAAAAGGTTCAAAATTACATATCATCGTCATGAGTCATGATTATTATTTTCGTTCTTTCTTCTTCGATTATAATACCTATTCGAGTTCCAATATACCTCTACATCATGTATCATGTGTCAAAAAACCCTGTCAGATCCTGAAAAAGGTGATAGTATTGCAAAAACTGATCAACATTCTCCAAGGAACATAGGTCAAAAACGATTTTTTTTCGCCTTTCCATAGTATTTCGGTCATCTGACCAATATACTTTGTATGAGAGTATGATTATTTTTTTCATTCGACCTATGTTATTGAATATTGAAGTTGTTGACCACTAGGTATACGTATACCTAGGACAGGCAGTCCAGTTAGGTAAGTCCAACTTTGTGAAAGAGATCTCTTGTCGAATCAACTCGGGTGGGCAGCATTCGGGAAGCTTCGAAAAATCTTTGCGTCCGACGTACCTCAGTGTCTCAAGACGAAGTCTATGAACAGTGCGTGTTGCCAGTGATGACTTACGACACTGAAACGTGGTCGCTAACTATGGGTCACATAAGGAGGCTCAAGGTCACCCAGCGTGCAATGGAGTGAGCCATGCTCGGCGTTTCCCTGCGTGAACGAATCAGAAACGAGGAGATCCGCAGGAGAACTAAAGTAACTGACATCGCTCGAAGGACTGCTCAGCTGAAGTGGCAATGGGCAGGACACATAGCGAGAAGAACTGATGGCCATTGGGGCGGAAAGGTTCTGGAATGGCGACCGCGCACCGGACGACCCCCGACAAGGTGGACCGACGAGAGGGTGAAGGTCGCGGGAAGCCACTGGATGCGGGCAGCGCAGGACCGATCGTCGTGGAGATCCTTAGGGGAGGCCTATACCCAGCAGTGGGTGTCGTGCGGCTGATATGATGATGTTCCATGGAGAATAGAACATGACTATCACCTGTTTCAGGATCTTACAGGGTTATTCAATACATGATGTAGGTATAGTCTGTAATTTAAAATTTCCCAACTTACTTTCTGATCTTCGCCGCCGCCACCACCGCCGCCACCCGTAGAGGCCAAAGCAAACAGCGTCGAGCACATTATCAATGCATCCTAATGAATAAGTTTATCATTTAAAATCTCACTCAATTTTTAAATTCGGCAAGAAATCTCCCAAAAGCTGCGAATTTTTTTAAACCAGCCTTCAATTCTATTAGACACTACAGCGGCCCTACCATGAGTTGATGCAAACTGTTTACGTTACAGTAAACTGTCGGATATACTGCTTACAGTCAATACGAGTGAAAGAGAGAAAACGATAGTTTACTGTAACGTAAACAGTTTGCATCAACTCATGGTAGGGCCACAGATCAGATAACTTTAAGTATGTTGCAAAAATCTGTCTTTTCAAATTATATAGGTTAGACCAGTGTTTCCATCCAAATTAGTGGTACGTGTACCCCCAGGGGTACGTGAGGTGACATCAAGGGGTACGCGCAGCATTGTCAGATATCATACATATGATTTTTTTAATTTATCATTCCTGCAATAAGGGGTACGCAAGTTCGAGGTCTTTCTTGGAAGAGTACGCAGAAAAAACAAATTTAGAACCACTGGGTTACACTATGCATTTTTAGAATTCCATCGTTTTTGAAGTTGATTGTTAACCTGGGCAAGAGTGGCAACGTCGGCAGAAGCGTGTTGACCGACAGATTCCGCTCGTTCGGCCTGCGGTAAGACATCCAGGAAATCTCGATACGACTCCAGGCTACCGTCCCGGGGAATATGGTACGCTGGGATCGTCGATAATCTAAAATAAAACTTGTTCTTCGAATTTTGTTTAGGTATCTACTTTGCGTCATAAATACAGATACATTTGATACCTAACTACATACTAAGTTATTTTCTCTACTAATCAGATAGTTTTGACTTTACATTTTTTTCCACCTAATAGGGAACATGCATCAATTTTTTTTTGTATCAAAATCAAAAGTATAATGCGTGAGAAAATCAACTGTAATATTAAAACTTTTCTCTTGTGTTTTTTTCTCGTGATATAGTTACTTGAAGTTAGCACGCAGCAGCACCCGCCGAAAACGCTCTATACAAAAAGGTCAACATTTGTGACGTCACTCATGTCACGTTCCAGTGCATTAGTATGGAGTTAGCCAAGAATTTTCAAAAATCTCCCTAAATATTACGTTTAAGTACATGTGTCATACAAAATATTATTTCTTATTTGATGTTCTATCCGACTGTTAAGTGCATTATATCTGAAAACGAAAAAAAAAATCGTTATTTTCCCTTGTGTGATAAAACTAAAGTAATACATTTTATTTTTTATTTTTCTGTTCCATCATGTTTTTACACGTATCCGCAGCGATCAAGCTCAAATTTATCAAAATCGGTGACTTATGCATGTTCCCTATTGGTCAGTTTCAGTGACGTCTTTATTTTGTAGGATAGGTAAGCTTTTGGGTGCGGTATTATCTAAATTATGTATACTGTATTACTCGCCGTATAGTTTTTGAGATGAAGCGAATATTGCTCAACAATCCAATATGTAGATAAAACTACAAATCTTCCCAAAGTACCGAAATAATTGACAACCAACCTATAGAAGTTAACCTCCAAGGCATCTTCGCAGAAGAACTGATTGATGTAGGCAACAAGCACGCGCTTGTCCCAATCGTCGGTGATGTGTCCCCCGTAGTTGATGATCGCGAACAAATAGCGGAGGGCGTCCCATGGGACGTCCTCGTATTCCTCCAGGTAGTTGGCGAGGAGGTTGTCAGACACCTAACACATGGAAAGTCCCCAATAAATGCTACAATTTGTTTTTTTTTATGATCAACTGGATGTGCCGAAAAGGCCGAAGGTGGAAGCGCACTAAACCCGGAATCGTCACCACTGAAGAACTGGCTATCTTACCTCTAACTGCCGGAATACAACAATTTTTAAATTGTTGATTAAAATAAAACAAAAAAACCGGCCAAGTGCGAGTCGGATTCGCGCACGAAGGGTTCCGTACCAAAAAACGGCAAAAAAAAAAATTACGTTTGTTGTATGGGAGCCCCCCTTAAATATTAATTTTATTCTGTTTTTGTATTTGTTGTTAGAGCAGCAACAAAAATACATCATCTGTGAAAATTTCAACTGCCTACTTGTTGTTGTTATTAATATCGAGCAAAAAACGGCAAAAAAATCACGTTCGTTGTATGGGAGCCCCCCTCAAATATTAATTTTATTCTGTTTTTAGTATTTGTTGTTATAGCGGCAACAGAAATACATCATCTAAGAAAACTTTAACTTTCTAGCTATCATGGTTCATGAGATACAGCCTGGTGACAGACAGACAGACAGACAGACGGACAGCGGAGTCTTAGTAATAGGGTCCCGTTTTTACCCTTTGGGTACGGAACCCTAAAAACAATGACAGGAAAACTACAGCACGATATTCCATGTTTTTCCATAATAACTTGTCATGTGTAATTAATTCTACAATTAATTCTATTATACCTATATTTTCTATTATTTGGAAAATAATAAATCGAATATAAATGTTACATAGCAGCCGCACTGTAGTAACATTTAATAAAAGACTACTAACATCGAAGTCAGCGTCATTGAAGCTGTACACTGCGTTGTAGCCAAGCTGCCGGAACCGTTTTCTGGCGATGAGCGAGCAATGGAAGAAGGCCACGCAGAATAACAGCCTCCGGTACTTGGGCGTAGCCTCGTCAAACTTGTCCTCATTCAAGTTCGCGAACAAACGCACCATGTTGCCTTTCAGACCCTGGTTCACATTTTTCTTTTCATTTTTTTTAAATCTTGATGATCAAACTACCGAAAGATTCTAACATAAAGAAGCGTCCCACTGGAAGCATTTTTTCGTGAGCATTTGTAAACAAGCAATCGTAAGCGAGCAACAAATGCTTCCTAGCGAGCCCAGCTTCCACTTTAAAGCAAAACTATGAACGTTCGAATAGAATATTCCCTTGGGAGCTTGGAGCGAGCTTAACATTATGTTTAAATGTGATCATAACCTTTCTCTCATGACAAAAGTGCTATCAGAATACTATAAACAAGGGTTTGACAATTTTATGAGATTATTACGGCTCCGCAGAAGGTTTATTTACTACATCTCGTTCATTCCAACTGAGTGAGTTGCTGAACGAAGTTGATGAGGAACATCTGAGTTATCAAGTTGATAATAAAGGAAGAATAAAATTCAGAGTATTCCAAGATGAACTTGAAAGACCACTGCTATAGCTTAAACGGGATCCACCTGAGATTGCAGCATGATGGTGAGTTCATGGTAATGCATGGCGTGCAGAAAACTGGAATCACAGGCATCAAAATAGGCCTGTGATTCCAGTTTTCTGCACTTAGAAGTAATTTTAAGGCTTGTTTCTCCGCTCAGGATTAAACGAGGTATGATCTGATGATGGCCATTTAAAGGATTGGGGAGTCCATAATGCTACAGAAACCATACATACGGATTTGATTAGTCGTTTAAAATCAAAATCAAAATCAAAAATCAAAAATATCTTTATTATTTACTACAAGTAATATTTAGCAATGTGTGGGTCTCTTCTTTTAAGTTTAGCTCAGGGTTGAACTTAAATAATTTAATTACTCAATATTATGGAAATGTAACACTAAAAACTCCATAGTCTCTGGTGTAAATGACTCTTCTGATCCGTTGGGTTTCTTTAGGGATCTGGGCCTCCTCCATTCACTCTTTAAATGCCATCATCAGATCATACCCTGTTCAATCCCTGACGGAGAACAAAGGCTTCAAAGCTAACTCGTTTGTAAGAAAATAGGTCTATGATTCCAGTTTTCTGCTCGCGAGTGTAGTTTGATATTAAACCTATAGTATTGGTATTGGTGATGGGCTCTTTTCTCCGCATTTAGACTCCCATTTGGTCCGTTATGCGTGAACATAGCATCGGTATATCTGTCGCAGGCAAATTGTATGATTTCGCGTTTTACAAACGGCGGCGTCCGTTTACAAACGCTCACTGTTTTGCAAAATGCCGAAGGCAAATCCGAGTCCTCCGAGTACCAGATTCCATAGATACCATAGCGTTCTTTTTCGTGCCGGATAACCTCAAAAGTCTTGTCATTTGTCCACGGCTTTTTTACTGCTCCTACTTGTGAATCGTAAAATTTTCTTAATTCACTTTAACAAATGTCTTTCAAACAATGCTTTTTTTTTGTAAAATGTCATTTGAACACGTAGAATTTGCACAGCTTTCAATGTTTTTCTGTGTCATAAAACCACTACTAGACGCCATTTTTATTGTTCTGATTAACAGCGCCGCGCGTAGTAAGAAAAAGAACTATATACTTCAATTTGCCGCGTCACTTTGTAAATGGTTATTGAATTTTCTATCAAAGGTTATGGCATTTTATATAATGACAAGGCAATTTACAATTTGCCTTCGGCATTTTGAAAAACAGCGAGCGTTTGTAAACGAACGACGCCGTTTGTAAAACGCGGAATAATACGATTTGCCTGCGACATATCTATCTGGTCAAGCCATCGCGCAGAAGCGCAGAAGCCTCTTGAGGCGTTCACAGATATTAAACCTAGGTATCAACTTACCTGGGGCGGTTCCGTGGTCATCTTGATAGACCTCTGCAGTACATTTAACGGGAACTTGTCATCGGGCATGGAGGACAGCCACAGCCTGAACCTCGGGTGTATGCGCGGGTTGTCGAACCCTCGCAGCGACCCCAGCCATTTGCACGCCAGGTGGCAGTTAGCGAGGAACACCCATCCGCCTTCTTTCATGCCTTGTGATAGCATTCTGTACGCCAACGGGTTCAATATTGTAAGAGAGCAGTTTAAAAAATTGTCTGATGTCGCCTTTTTTAGGGTTCCGTAGCCTAAATGGCAAAAAATGGAACCCTTATAGATTCGTCATGTCTGTCTGTCTGTCTGTCTGTCTACCTTTCTTCTGCCACTTTATTCCGAAAGTATTAAGACTACACAGTTGAAACTAGTACTACGAATACAAAAATAAGAAAAATAAAAGATTAAGGGGGGGCTCCCCATACATGGAACTGAAACTGAAAAAAAAATTTTCTTTAAACCAACACGTGTTGGGTGTCTATAGATAGGTCTTTAAAAATGACATTGAGGTTTCTAAGACAACTTCTCAAAGTCAACCGTTTGAAAGATATTCACCGCCAAAGTGGTAAAAAGTGTGTCGTCTCCCCCCCCCTTTAATTTTTGAAATAAGAGAGTGAAAAATCTAAAAAAAATATATGCTGTAGATCTTAATAAACACTTTCAACCAAAATTGGTTTGAACGAGATATAGTAATTAGTTTTTGAGATATAGCACATTTTCCGAAACCGCAAATATAACTTTGTCATTCATACCAACACTGTGAAAAACAAAGTTATTTTTGCAAATGAAAAATGATAGGTGGTATTAAATATGGTATGGTATAAGGTAACTACGGAACCCTATGGCGCGTGGCCCGACACGCACTTGGCCGGTTTTTACAGTTTGGTCCAAATTGCATTGTATATTATGAAATGTCTTTTTTTAATCTTATAGTATTTTTTATAGTATATCAAGCCTTTGTTTAAACTGGTAAAATTCCGATTTGGGATTCCTTTAGTGAGGAGCTCGGTGGAGCAGTGGTTTAGTGCCTGGCCCTGCGATTGCGGAAGTAAAGCAATTTTCGCAAGGGTCGGTCATGGGATGAGTGAGCAAAAATTTACTATCTTGAGCTCCTCCGTGTTTCGGAAGGCACGTTAAGACGTCGGTACCGGCTACAATACGCATTGTGTTCGTGTGGTGGGTTATGGCTCATCCACCTTATCCACCCATAAGGCCTGTGCTCTAGCAGTGGGGAAATTAAGAATGACTGATGTCGATTCCTTCAGTATCTCTACTCTACTCCTAAACAAGAACGAGGGGAGTTCAAAGTATTCTCGGTATCGGGATTTTCTGGTTAGTGATGAGGGTAGTTTTTGCCTATGGTTCTCTTACGAAATTATCCAAGGTGACAATTAGAAAATTTCGTCAGTTTACCATCGTCCGTTTTTTCACAATCGTGCTTAAAGTGAAACAAATGTCTGACGCAAAATGTTGACCAAAATCGACCATAGTGGTGCTCGATTCACTCGACGCTCGTTGCCAAGGATGCTATTCAGGATTCTAATCATGGATCTCTTTGAAACCAATCAACCACCTTACAGCCAAGATCTGGCACCTACATTGACTATTTTTTGTTCCTGAAGCTGAAAAAAGAGCTTCGTGGAAAGCGATTTTCCGACGATGAACAGCTTAAAACGACTACGTACGATCATTTTTCAGAGATGGAAAGTTATTTTTTGGAGGGTACTGAAAAGTTGATTTCGCGTTGTAAGAAGTGTATTGAGGTTTCAGGGTATAAAAAAAAAAAGATTTTTCTGCCTTTTCCTTCATATCCATACCGAGAATACTTTGAACTCCCCTCGTAGTTACCTCTCCGCGGTGGGCGCCTGCCCTTGGCCGAGGCTGAGCGACTGGAACTTGTCAAACATCTTGACGTCGATCGCGAGCTGGATCAGCGCCGCCGTCGGGTCTACGCCGGGCGACAGCACGAATAGTAGCGACGTCTTCCACGTCGACTCCTCCCAGGCTGCCTGCGTAAGGGAATAAGGAATATGCATAATTTTTTTTGTATCAAAATCAAAAGTATAATGCTTGAGAAAATCAACTGTAATATTAAAATTTTCTCTTGCGTTTTTTTCTCGTTGACTTGAAGTTAGCACACATCAGCACCCGCCGAAAACGCTCTATACAAAACAGTCATGATTTGTGACGTCACCGGTCACGTTTCAGGCGCGTTTAAGTACTATAGAGTTAGCCAAGAATTTTCAATCATCTCCCCAAAATTTACGTGTACATTGTATGACACAATGTACACGTAAATAATATATTATTTCTTATTCGATATTCTGACTGATAAGTGCATTATATACGAAAATGAAAAAAAAAATCGTTATTTTCCCTGATTTCATCGTGTGATAAAACTATAATATTTTTTTAGTTTTTCTGTTCCATCATATTTTTATACGTGTCCGCAAGCCCTTTCATTTGATACCCATATACCTATAGGAGTTCATAAAAAATACTTGTCCGCCATTTTAGGCGACTGCCATGTTGTAATTAGAATGACGTCACATAGCTAACCATGCATTAGTAGCACAGAATAATTAATAAATAGTACAAGTACAGAAGCAGCATTCCGCAAAGTCCTTTATTTAAATAGCGACTTTGCTCCGACACAGTAAAGGCAATTCAGACCCCGAATTACGTAACTCTGCTAAACTACGTAAGCCTCAAACTCCTAAGCTTAAAAGATAGACGAAAACAATTTGACTTATTATTTCTTTACAAAATTCTTAATGGTATCATAGATAGTTCTACTCTATTATCTAAAATTAATTTTATTATAAAAAAACGTCTACCAGTTCGCTCTAATCGCATCCTCCATACATTTCTACCGCCAGCCCTTCACAAAAATTACACCCGTAACAGCTGCCTATTTCGCTCGCTTAATCTAAGTAATGATGAGTTCAATTGCATTGATCTTTTTAATATTTCTTTAAAACGTCTGAAACATGAAGTTTTGGAAAAACTGTGCACTAATTAAGAATAGTATTAAGTTTTAATATGTTAATTATATCACATAATATTGAATACCATAACATAATATAGCATTGTGAACGTTAAATAATATACTTAGGTACTACTAGATAGTTAAGTACACTATATAGAAATAGCATTGTGAATGATTAAAAAATACAAAAGCTAATAAAGAAAAAGGCTAGGTATCTGTATAATTTACAATGGTTATGTTTTTGATAGATAAAAAAAAACTGAAACTCAACAAGCTTCTTCCTATTCTTCTTCTCTTATTATATTTTATATGTTAAGTTTCGGCACTCGTTGTCTATAAATTTACATACTATTTGTACGTATTTAGTTTATATAATGACTGTTTGTGCCAGAATAAAGAGAAAAAAAAAAAAAAAAAAAAAGTCAGTTGCTAACAATTCTCGATTGAAATCGATTGAAAGCGCAGTTACATTGCTGCTTTAAGTAAGATAGTCGTCACATTGTTTCTTAACTAAAGCAGCAATGTTACCGCGATTTCTGTCAGAGTTGATTGCAACAAAGTTACATAATCAGCCTCCTGGGAGGGTATTACAACCTCTTAAAACCTGCCAGGTAGAGGAACCTGTTGTACCTAGGCCAGTTTTTTGAATTTTGATTTTTAAAAAAAGAATGGTGCATCCTACGCCGGTCTAGTGTTCATGTAAGTAAAGATCATTTAATTAACTACATAATTCATATACAAAGCTGTGTATATTTTCAAAAACCTGGGACCACTAGCCAATTGGAAAAAAAATGGAAAACTGTCCTAAGTACAACAAACCAGATGTACCTTGGACCGTGTCCGTTGTACCTTAGACAGAGCAGATTCAAATTGAGATAAACACTTTTACTAGCTAGAATTTATTTATTTTCTGTTGTATATTAATTAGTTAATTATATTAGCATATGCAATTAACAACTTATTACAGTTATTAACAACAATATTTAAGTAAAAGTATTGTTTTTTAAAAAAGTCCCCACCCATCTAATTTTTGAAAATATTGTTGACAATATTTTGGCATCGAATCACGTAATTTTAACTTGTGTTGTGTTGTGTAACGTAAATGAGCTGGATTAAACAAAAATAAATTATAAAAAAAAACTTAAGAAGGTTACCTACAACGAAAATTTACTAAAAAAACTTAAAAAATACAAAAAGATATAGGTTGTACTCAGACTTTCAATTACTTTTTTATCAATTTTATTATTACTTATATTAATTTAAATACTTACCCCCTTACTAATAAAGATTGTATAGCAGCTGCATAGTTACACAGTATTTTGTCACTTTCTTTTTAATGTCAAATTCAAATAGTTTGACAGAGAGTAACCATTGTGTAACTGTTATACCGCAGGGTTCAGTCTGTGGCTGATTCTGATCTAATTCAAAATGATCTTGATAGACTGTGGCAATGGTGTCGTGATAATAGCATGACTTTGAATATTAATAAATGTTACAGTATAAACTTTACACGAAAAAAACTTCCCCTCATAGCCCAATACACACTGAACTCCACTGCTCTGGAGAAGTTGGATGAAATTCGCGATCTTGGCGTAATACTGGACAAAAACTTAAATTTCCATTCACATATTGATAACGTGGTAAAGAAATCAGCCCGGATGTTGGGATTCCTAAGGCGCAACACCTCCTTTGCTCGCTCACCAAGTACAAAAGTTTTATTATATAATTCTCTCGTTCGCAGTATTCTGGAATTTGCTAGTCCAGCATGGAATCCGAAATACGCTGTTTCATCACAGCGCATAGAATCAATTCAACGGGCATTCACGAGATACCTGGCTTTCTCGTGCGGTGGAATATCATCTCGCTGCCCCTACGAGGACAGATTAAACTATTTTAAAATGGAATCCCTTCGCAATCGTCGCACCAAGTTAGATATGGTCTTCCTACACAGCTTATTAAACAACAAAATTGACTGCAATTATATTTTACAACAAATTGCCTTATCTGTGCCTTATAATATTCCGCGGCAACCGATTAAATCTACATTTAGTATACCATACTGTCGAACAAATATCGGACTCCACTCACCTCTAATAAGGATGTGCAAAACATACAATGAGTTGTGTAATAAAGGTGTAGATCTCGATCTGTTTTGTGATTCATTAATATTATTTAAAAAGAAATTGTCTAAACTGCCTTAATGTGTTTCTATTTGTTATATAATAATATACTCATTTCAATATATTATAATAATAATTAGTATTAATTTTAATAATTAATTAATTAATTTTATTGTACTTATTGATGTAATTGTAATTTTATTTTATTTTTTAATTGTAGTAGGTTGTAATTAATTTGATATTTGAAAATTCTAGCATTGATTCTTTTAATTTTTATTTAGTATAATTATTTATTGAGCGTATTGATTAATTTTTAATTTTGAGAATGATGTCGACACTTGTAATTGTTATGTTTATAGGTTAAAAACTAAATTGCTATAAGATCTCTGTATATGCATGATAAACATAATGTTAGTGTTGCTATTTGAAATAAATAAATAAATAAACTAAACATCTGCTATTCAATCTTTATTAGTAAGGGGGTATGTATTTAAAAAACCCAATAAATCTCAATTTCTGGAATATTCCTCTTTTTGAGTTGAAGATATTAAGAAAAAATTAATTCACCAAAGAAAGAGATTTGGTGAATATTTTTTTTCTTAATATCTTGGTACTTATGACAAATGTCATATGTTTTTTTACTGATTTAAATACAAATTTATACCCATAAAAATGTATGAAAAGAATTTTTGACCTATTTCCGACCAAAATGATGTATAACTTGGCCAGTGACCGAGGTACATCGTAAGTTGGGTGACTTAGGTACAACATCGCGACAACTTCACTTAACAAGCTTTATAGACCCACTTGCGATTGAGGTTAGGATCTGACACTCATGCCGTTTAGTAGCTAGATAAGCTAAGATTAGATTCTAAATAAAACAGTTTTCACAAACTTGCATCACTTTAAATTAATTTGCATGAGGTAAAGCCCAAAAAACGAACTTTTTGAGTCCCAAACAATAAATTACCTTTTTTAACTGTGCTCACACGGCGCTGGCGAATCTCAACTAAATTCACGTTAATGTTAACAAATGACGTTTCAAATACCATAGACAACGGTTCCTAAAAGTGCGGGATTTTTGAAAAAAACATGATTATTCTAGGTACAACTCTGTCCAAGGTACAACAGGTTCCCCTATATGAATTGCTATAGTTACATCTCTTTCTCGCGGTATAGCAAATAAAAGAGATAGATTGTTAACCAGTCAGAAAACTGCCAGGAAATAAGAGGTCAATTATGACCTCTTATTTCCTGGCAGTTTTCTGGCGGTCCCTGGCCCGGCCCCTGGTCGCGCATCGCTAATGGCCTACAGTCTACGAACAAAGAACTTTATTTGTTCGTAGCCTACAGTTATATTCACCTAGTATAGTTCGAGGCATATATTATTATCTTGAAATCGGGTGGGGATTGCGCGGAACGCGTATTTTGGGCATGCGTAGCGGTGAGGGGCGCGGGCGGCGGGAGAGGGGCGCGTGCTATTGGTCGCTCACAAGAGCACATGCGAGAACTTATCCCCACTATGTCGAAAAATTTTCAAGATAAATGCCTCGTACTGTAACTGCCTCTCTTTCTATCGCGTGCTCTTACCTTTTCTGACGATGCAACGTTAGGGTTATCTTCTTCTAAATGTACTGCGTAGCATATATTATGTCATAATGTGAAAAACGACAATAGGCATGTTGACTATTTTTTTTTTGTTACATAAATTTCCCTTAAAAAAAAGAAACATTTGTATAAGAATTATTACGCTAGCATGAAAACTGCCCGAGATATCAAAGTTTGAAATGCACAAAATTGGACTCACCTGAAAACGCTCCATACTAACGGCCACCAAGTTATGACCTCACGCCTTCCTACGTTGTATGCAACGCGTAGGAAATTTGTTCGACAGCTATATTAAATATTGTGTTTATCAAAATGGTTTCTTTGACAAATTTGCTATAAATTTTACGGACTAATTAAATGTATTTTTTTTTAACAAATTTTATACTTTTTAAATGGACTTGTCCACCCAACTTTGAAGGGTCATAAAACAAATAAAGCTTCGTACAGACTGAGGCGAGCGAATCGCGCGCGTCGCTCATTTTGACAGATTTTGATCGCGTAACTCAAAGCAATGGCCATAGCCATAGCCATTGCCATAGCAATTTCTTTGACAATGGCTATGGCTATGGCTATCGCTTTGAGTTACGTGGTCGCACTCGCGAATTTCGCGCGGAATTCGCCTCAGTCTGTACGAAGCTTAATACGCAATATATAAAACCAAGAGGTATACAAGCTACTCCAAAAGTTTGATATGTTTACGATTTTTATTAGTATTTCGTTATTTTATTCATAAGTCAACATCCCTATTGTTTATTGTTTTTTTTTCTATTTTGACATCCGTCCGTACACGTGTTACTATTATAAAGAGACAATACCTTCGCAGGCAGTAAGATCTCTCTGCTCACTTGTGCCTTCAAAGGCACGCACAGCGGTGGTGCTTATCGCGCGACCTTGAGCGAGTGGAGGAGGCCAGGGCTGTAGACTCAGCTAGCTCACCTTAATATCCAAGACGGGTGGTTCGATATATCTCGGGCCCAGCACGTTGATGATGAATGTGGTGATGCAGGCGGACACGCGGTCCACGCGCAACGAGCGCACGAATAGGATGCGCTGGAAGTCGTTGCATATATCGTTCCATTCACCTGCACCCAAATAATAGCTTAATGAAGAATCGTGGTTGACGAAGAACAGTTTAAAATGATAATGATAACATGTATAACGTTGTCACTTTAGAAAATAAAATAACCTAAGTAAACGCAATGGTAAAATTCAGTGCATGTCCAATTTGCCAAATTGATCGACATCGACTACTTAGTACTACGTGATCCAAATAAAAAATAAAATCGGGTTGCACTCCGGGAGTGCCGGTAGAAGTGAAAACTTGAATATTAACGTTGTGCATTTTTGATATTTTGGAAGGGTTAAGGCTGGTTTACATTTTCTTAGTATTTAGTAGAGTGCTTAGTAGCGTGCGAGTAGATTCGAATGCGAGTGCTTTAGTAGTTTTGGTGCCTTTCCAGTGACCGTTTACACGCTTCCAGTAGAGTGTCATTTTCGCCATACCTAAAGCACGTTCCAGACGGATTTAATCACGCCTCCCAACCAAGGTCACCTTGGTGGAAGCTTGATGGGGGCGTGGTTTCCATCCGTGGATTGTTTTGCGGCTACACGAGTTTACATCCAAGCGCCGCCAACTAGGGCTGCCAACCATACTATAATAATATGTAGTATTATACTATGTTTCGGGTCTGCGTGCTATAATACTGTTGAAGAAATATATAGTACGCCAAAATAGTATATTTTCAACATCGATCGCTAAGAAACAAATGTTTCTTTTTTTTAATTTGTGATCGTGCATTTTGACTGATTCGATAGCGTGTAGTGTATAGTCACACCATATAACAAATACTATCTGCCTTACTAATAAAGAACTGCAACTCACCCGTTTTACAAGTGTGTAACTATGACAGTGATAGATGAGTTATAGCTCGCGTATACAGTCGGTTACTAATAAAAACAATTATTGTATTGGGTAGTTACACAAAGGTTATAACGAATATCACTTGCAACACTGGTGCTCACGTTCTAAAACAACATTATCTTTAATTATTTTCTAGTGAAATATAAATAAATAAATAATTTAAATCTTATATTTAGGCATATTTGGTTAAAATCTTTAAATTGTAATGGGTTTTTTAATTTTTTGGTTTTAATTTACATATTTTTTTAGTGAACTGTCTATCGTGTTTTTAAACGATCACAGGAAATGGCATACGTTGTCATGACAATAATAAACAAACACTTAAATATTGTCAAATGTTCAAAATGTAAATACACAACATTTTATGCGTTTCTTTAATTATTTTCGGTTGCTTTGTGTTTTTCTCAGTAATAGGCAAAATTTGCAAGCTTTGGAATAGCCACCTCATTTTCACAGTTTGTGATTCACGCTCACGAGTTGTATAATAATGTCATCCCCAGGGGATCAACGCTGGAGAAATGTAATTCTTACGAATTTTATAAATAATGTTTATTATTAACTTGAACTCAAAACAATCTAACAAGCACCAGATCATACCTAAGTCAAGATCATAGAAATAAGATCGAGGAATCAAGCACATGAAGGAAACTTATCTACCTACCTACCCTATCCCAAAGATTTCAATCTTTGCCCTGTCCTAACCTGAAGAAAGCTGCATCGATTAAAAACTTAAGAACAACGAAGAAATATTTTCTTTCAAAGGTTATGCATGTCTAAAAAATAAAATATATCGTGTTAAAAACTAGTGCATTTTTATTCGATATTAGATATGATCTAGCATTGCAACGGTTGGTTTGTTAGTGATCTTATTAAAATGATAATGGGATTATAGAATCAATCTATTTTGCTTAATTCATAAAAAGGAACAGGTCTTCAGTAATACGGTTTCTTATATAAATTATAGGCGGATTGACCAGTTTCATTGCCTTGTATGCTAGTAAAGACTTCTCCTATCGAATTGTTCTAGAAACAACATCGAAATAATCATAAAACTTTATTTTTATTCATTTTACGTATTTACACATCAGTTAAACTAGGTCCCATGAGTGTATAGTGACAGTTTAAGTTTCCATAGTAATTACCCACTCGTTACAACAGGCGAATGTCACGGAACTGTCAAAATTGGTTTATTAGTCAAGATTTCGCTGTATCACCCGTATACATCGCGGGTAAATGTTTATTAGTAAGGCAGTATGTGTATAGTGTATTGTATCTGAATTCTGAACGTATCTATCTGTCTTATTGCGTTCCAAACTTGTCAATATAAAATTGACAACTTAATTAAATCTTATAATCCATGCACGAAATATATCTTAATCTTAACCATAGACGAATTTCTTTCATGTCTTAACTTAATCAGTAATACTGATACAATCGTAAGTAAGTTAAAAACGAGTTTTTAATTTACTTATATTTAATTAATATTGATTGTAGAAAATAATATGAGACTTTTATTTTGATTCATGATTGTTTTATTTATGGTTTATGATTTTGACCAAAACATTGTTCAAAAATGCAAAAAGTACAAAAAATATAGTTTTTATAAAAATTTAAAAAGTAAAATATAATAATATATTTGCCTAATTTTTGCCTTTTCCATAAAATACTATATTATTTTAAAGTGTACAAATTTTTTTTAGCCTCATTTGAAAAATACTATATTTCGCCTTAGACATGTTGGCAACCCTAGCGCCGACACTCTTTCCCATTCCACGGTAATGATATCTATCAGTACTGTAACTCGGCCCTGTCCTTGAAATAATTACCTAAATAAACCCGCGCTGGTTCAATCAATTAATAACAAGGCAATAATATAACTAGATTAACAAAACGAATGGTAAAATAAAAAAAAATAAAAAATCATTATTGATGGGAGAAACAAATTATTTAATAATCCTTAGTACAATACCTACGTATTATATAATATTTTAAGTATAGTTAATCTTAGTTTTCGGACTTTCCAGGTATTTAAAAATGTTATCTCTGGATTATTCGTTAATTATGTTTATAATAAAAACAGCACAATCTGCACTTTGCAATAGTAAGAACTTGTATTTCAATCAATGGTACTTATTGAATTTTTAAACTTTTGGCATTCAGAATGTTATTTCTATATTAAGGTAATAAATATAATAGAAAAAACCCGGCAAGTGCGTTTTGGGCAATGCGCCGTACGGTTCCGTAGATACCTTACACCACACCATATTTAATACCAGTATAATTTTTCGTCTGCAAAAATAACTTTGTTTTTCACAGTGTTGGTATGAATGACAAAGTTATAGTTGCGGTTATGGAAAATGTGCTATATCTCAAAAACTAATTACTATATCTCGTTCAAACCAATTTTCATTGAAAATAATTATTAAGATCTACATGCAGCATATATGTTTTTTAGATTTTTCACTTTCTTATTTCAAAAGTTAAAGGGGGGGGGGGGGGGGAGGATAAACATTTTACCACTTTGGCGGAGTATATTTTTCAAACGGTAGACTTTGAGAAAAAATTGTCTTAAAAACCTCAATGTCAATTTTAAAGACATATCTATTGACACCCCACACGTTCGCAGTTTCAGTTCCATGTATGGAGAGCCCCCCCTTAATCTTTATTTTTGTTATTTTTGTGTTAAAAGCGATTAATACATCTACTAACCAAGTTTCAATTGTGTAATATTAATACTTTTGGAATAAAATGGCTGTGACATACGGACGGACAGACAGACAGACAGACAGACAGACATGACGAATCTATAAGGGTTCCGTTTTTTGCCATTTAGGCTACGGAACCCTAAAAATACTTGAAAAAATCGACTCACCCGTAACCCGTAGCAGCCGAGCCATTTGAGCCCGTCTGAACTGCGACGGCTGAGTCGATATTTTATAGTATTTTTGCTATTATATTTATTACCTCAATAGTACCTGACCTACGTACATCTTTCGTTCATCACTGCGTCGCATTCGCGACTGTTTGTGTACCGAGTGCAGACTGCAGACTGAACTCGAGGGCCGAGGCGCGTAGGTACGACTCGCTTTTCGACTATTTGTACAGATATTTATATAATTTAAACACTAAAATTTGTGGCGCTGCACATCTTTTGTCTCGTTTTTATCTTGCCAATATAAATGCCGGGCAGTATATGAAGTTGGAGTACTGATAATATCATTACCGTGCCTGTGTTGGAACTCGCGCCCTTCCTCCAAGGACGTTGAAGGTCATTTGGATTGGATGGAGAAATTTGGATTAAATCTGCCGTCTAGATGGATTAAATCAAGCAAGGTCACCTCTGTTGGGAGGCGTGATTTAATCCGTCTGGAACATGCTTAATACCTATTATTTAATTCAATTACACGTCACGCGTTCACCGGCAAATGCACTTTACTAAAGACGCTACTAAAATGTCGATTTACATGCTTCCAGTGCGAGTGCGAGTAAAATATCGCGCGAGGGGTGAGCGGGCGCGCAGGGGGTGCTACTGGAAAGCGAGTAGAAAGGCTACTAGAACGTTGCTCTCTTTAGTCATAAGACAACCGTTTACATGTTTCCACTAAAGCACTCTCCTAAAGCACTCTACTAAAGACTAAGATAATGTAAACCAGCCTTTAGGGAATAATTTTGCACGAATTTCCGTCTTACGAATTTACTCAGCATTTGTTCCCTCTAAGTTTGTTCCTATATTCTTTGGATAATGTTGGTCAGTTTTAGCAATACTATTACCTGATTCAGGACCTGACAGGGTTTTTTGATACATGATGTATAGGGAAATTTTTGATTCAGAAAAGAGTCAGATTTTATTTAATTAGAACATTTCACATTAGGAACACCATATTTTACAGTTTTATCTGGCAGAATGAATAATGAAATGTTTAATATATGAAACACGTAATAAATTACCGACGAGCGGCTGCAGCTCAGGCTCAGGGTTAAGGTACCACTCCTTCCACTCCTTGGTGAACACCTCGAAGGCGTCGATGACGCCGTGGAAGCCCGGCAGCTTGTCCATCTCCGTTATGTTGTCCCAGCACTCATCCGGCATCCAGTCTACACACGTTTGTTGTTGTCGGTAGCAATCGGTGTTTCATTATCGGGTTATTTGTAAAACACCAACAACCTCGCAGGAGTATCTACTCCTAACATCATAAACAACAACATTTGTTCTACGACTTTTCCAAAAGTAGGCAAAAAAAAACATCTTTTTACACAAATGTCCGAACAGCTGATCGAGTTTAGTATGAAAATTAGTTTTTTTTTGTAATTTTTCGGATAAGTCGTAGAACAAATGTTATTGTTTGGTGTTAGTAAGCTACTCCTGCGAGATTGTTGGTATTTTACAAATAACCTTGTATAGCAATCATTCAGTCTAGAGTTCTAGACAGGCCTTTCGCAAGATTACTCATCCACCCAGTCATTACGCGCCTATGCAGGAATTATCAAGACGACAACCAAATGGGTTAGTTAGTAGATACTAAATAGTCTGATTTGACGGCAAATCAAACCTAATTATCACAAATTTTAACAAAATCGTTCTGGTTGTGGATAATGTTAATTCAGACTTACACTAATATTTTGTTTAAGTCTTGAAGATATCTTATTTTCAGGGCGCATTTTAGAGCATTTTGCATTACTTGTCCCAGGGACCCTATTTTTGAATCGCTCGACTCCAATCGAGCGCTCGTTTCTACTGATTTTCGTTCGACATATGACTCAAAACAATGGGATGTCGAACGAAAATCATTAGAAACGAGCGCTCGACTGGCTTCGAGCGATTCAAAAATAGGGCCCCTGGACTTCTGGCGATAGATTCGCCACTTCTGCTACGATATTCTCTTTTAAGGCAGCCAAGGTCTATGACTTGTTGACATAGAGGCGCGACTTTAATTAAGACATAGCCCGTAATGTTTGCGCAGTTGGTTCAGGTCAGGACGCCCTAGGAATTGACGACAAAATTTACGTATAGACAATAACTGCGTTCTTGTAGAGTATTGGGAGGGTGCGAAGGTATAAAAATCGATCGCAGCGCTCATGGTGGCAAAAAGTAGAAATAATGAAGGCTCTGTAATCTGTTTGAAAACGATATTTAATTTATTATTAGCGATACAGGAATAATTATATATGCTTATTATCACTTAATAAAATTATTAAAGTAGCTTTATCCTCTTGTTTTACAAAATCTACAACTAAAAAAGAAGTAAACAAACCCTGATATAACCAAAATAAAACACTCTTTTTGAATAGATCTTACTTGCCATATTTATTTTAAATGACCAAAAATGATTTTACAAGACTTTGTCCACCCAAATCACAGTAATTTTGAAATTTACATTAATAACACAATATGTATAGTATTTATTAACATTTTGTCACAATGCCGCCATTACATATCAAAACGTCAAAACGGTCAGGTCAGAGCCAACAAAGTTACAACACGCTAGGTGGCGCTAAAAGCGTGCACGGAGCCAATAGCGCTTCATGACTTTCCAGTGTGTATTTAACATTTGATTACTTTACAAATGTAAAAGTTGCAATGACATGGCATCTGCCATTAAAAAAAATAACAGCACCTTCCAAAAAGGTGATTTTTGCGCCATCCTGTACTACCAAAACACCAGACTAAAATAAGGTCTACGGCCCAAACGTATGAAACGAGTGAGCATCATTCAAAGATACTTCTGACATCAAATGACTAACTAGTCGGGTTATCAGGTTGCTCAGAGCGGTCCAGCACAACTCCACCCTTGAGCAAGAACAGGTACTCGTGCATGCTCATCTTGCCCATCTGGAAGAGGATCCGCGACACGATGTGGAACGACAGAAGCAGCTTGTGTCGCTCGAATAGCGCACGACAGGTGTTCCTTGAGAAAACCAATGATTTACAATTTTATAATTTTCTATTGTTAACTAAAGAACTCTCCTTGATAATGGTTTTATTTATGAAGCTACTCTGTTTGATAATGGTTTTATTTAAGTTTAAGCGGGGGTGGTTATATTAGTAATCCGTATTTTTCATCGGACATCGGAAAACATCAGAAACAATCGTCTACATAGGTATATTACATAACAAAGACGATTAACAAAAAGTCGCTTGGCCCTAAAAGTAATTTACAATTTCAACTTTATTGCAATGAAATAAATGTCAACGTAATTTCTAAGAAAAGCAAAAACACGATGTTCAATATACCCATTCTTTATTTTGACGTAGGTACTGTACCTATAGTGTATGTAGGAAAGGAAGGTAGTGGGGTGGGGGACCACAGTAAATCCTCAGTAGACGACACTGTACAGTATGATAAAATATCATAAATGAAACATTTTTTAAATTATCTTTTGTTTTTGGATATTTGTACATACGTTTTAGTTCAAACTATATGACATCTCTGCAAAGTTTCATCGACTGAGGATTTAATGTTGGGGTCTCCATCCAAAAGATCGCTTCATTTCCTCCACTATTAATCATCACTCACTTGTAAACCGCATAAGTGTGGAACTCATTGAGATTGTTTATCCTGTCTTCCAACTCGCTGCTTTTAGGGCTGCGGTCGATGGAGTAGTTGAACAGGTCGATGTACGCGTCCAGAGAGAACTGGTACATGGGGTCGATGCGGGAGAGGTCGTTCAGAGCGAAGAACAACACTGACGCTCGCACTGCTACTGGCACATAACCCTAGAGCATGGGGTCCCATTTAGTACATCAGATGTGGCTTAGTTAGCAGGTACCGCCATCTAGTAAGGTGAATTTAAACTAATGTGGAATTAGTTTAAATTTACCTCACTAGTTGGCGGTACCTGCTTCGATTTGTTTTTGTAATATTCAAATACAGATAAAAAAGTCATGAATCTTATAATTGCTTCTTAAAAAAATCACCTAATGCAAAATTGCAATGCAAAAGTAAAATGAAGGGTTTTTTTAAACAAATTTCAATAAAAATTGAGCGACATATATCGGCAATAATTTGTACTTTCTTTGAAAATTCGGTAATGTTTGTTGCTATCTGTGCTAAGCATGCTGCGACGATAGCGGCGCTATCTAGAATTCTACAAGAAAAACATGTTTAATTGCCCAGATAGTCGCCTTACGATGGCCATTTCTTTAGTATGGGATGAGGTATCTGTACTATAGTATTATGTAATCTGTGCCCTAGAGATATGTATGTAAGTAATTGTATAAATGGTCTATCAAAATTAAGTATAGGTATTATCGAACTCAGGGATAGGATATACCAACTTTAAATTACACTTTAGAAGCTTCTGGAAATGAATTACATTTCAGAAGATTCTGACAAACAAGTGAGTCTAAAGGTAATTCGTTTTGAATTTCAGGAAAAGGATGTGAAACATTGGATACCAAACATTTATTTCATACATTCGTTTTTTAATACCTTGGACTCCTTAGAGCAACGCAGCTTCTCGATCATGAATGTTAAGCAAGTTTAGCGAAGGTCAGATGTTGGATGGATGATTGGATTGGAGTTCAATTAAAGTTTTTTTTATTGCTTTACTGTGGTATTAATTACTTACTTAGTCTTTGATTTGTTTGTTTCAAGATGGAAACCAGCGTTGCTCTAAGTTTAATACTAGTTACATTACTCTAAGTCTACTTACCTAGTTACATTTTATTTTTTTAGCATCAAGTTCAACGTGTATGCAAAATTTCATGATGAACGGTTCAGTAGTTAAGACGTGAAGGCGTAACAAACAAACAAACGGACTTTCGCATTTATAATATTAGCTTGTACTATTATGTATTCTGTGATATTAGTAAGGATTTCAAAATTTTTTCGCCGATGGATCGAGAATTTCCCAATAACTTTTTTTGAGTTCGCTATTCAAGAAACAGAAAAAATGGATCTCGGTAGTTTGAGCCATCTTAGGAGGCGGGCAAACAAAAACTGTAGGCTGTAGCAAGTCGCTTACGCGCGAGGTCAGTCTGCGCTCCATTCACTTTATCATAGCACGATAAAGAATGGATTCCTATTAATTATGTACAGAGCCTATGTGGTGTTTTATTTCTAAATTACATTTTCCATGCCTTTGATGGTTGCGCGTAGTGTGTGATATGTTGATTTTTAAGTGTCTCTAGTGTCTGACATTGCATCTAAACTCGCAAACTAGGAGTAATAATTGTGTTCTAGGCTCGCAATGGTTGTTGCTCCCAAATAGTGGTGTCACAGCCGAGAGATATTTAGTTCATACAGTCGAACATCAACCTTTGTGCTGGCGCCCCCACCGCACCACCCCGCACGATTGCTCTGTCTAGACGCCTCCGATGGCCGACTGTATGAAGATTATCTTTCGGCTGTGGTGCTGTTGTTGTTTGGGAAAAACGCCATAAACGAAGGTTTTTTGGCAAACCGTTTTGGGAATGGGATCAGAGATATATCAAGATAGGTAAATGGCTCCATAATGCCAAATGTGTATCCATAATGAAGGTCTGTAAAGCGCATTCACTTAGATAGTGTCGCCCTTTTATCGCACCGCCTTTGCGCGTGCCGCTTCTTGTCAAAGGATGCCGCCGCATAAACAAAGGATACCGCGTGCGGCGTACACCCGCAAGTCAATTTGTATTTTGGCAGTTTGCATCGAAGCGCCGCCGTAGTGAAAGCTTGTGTTTGTTGACTCTGCTACGTATACTGAAAATATTTTTTCATCCTTGGTAGGACAGTTAAGTGCCTCAAGATGAAACTTTAAGTGAACCAACAAAAAAATATGGGTGTTTTGTAAAACATGTAAACAACTTATGATCAATGTCCATCGGCATTGCGTTGAAATCAGTTTGTCTGCATCTATCAGAGATACTTCAAAAATAGTGGGGATACCAAGAACTAGCGTCGGAATAATATTAAAAATAGGCCCTTAATGGGCCTACCAAAAAACGTAAAAACGGAAGAATCCCACTATCGAAAACGGACGACTTTGAATGTGATGTAGTACGTCCGAACAGTATACAGATTTTATGCTTATAAAAAACTTCCGATACTAGACACGATTCTGGAAAATTTACAAGCTAATAATACGGACTTTCCGTATACACGTACGACTCTGCGAAATGACAATACATTTCTAAAACTTGGATTTAAGTAAAAAATACTTAATAAGCTAAAACTATTGCTTGAATCATCGCTATTTTTTGCCGTTATTAGTAACGTTATTTGTATAACGTTACCAAAAACTTACCGGTATTCCTGTCTCTGACTGAACACAAGTGCTTGCGGGTGTACCGACCGACACTATCTAAACGAATGGACTTTACCACACCAGGACAAAAATCCTGACGACGACGATGATGATTTATTACCTGTCTAGCCGTATCGATTTCCTTCTCCGTTTCTTGCGAGGTGATGAGAGCCTCCTTGACCTCCAGCGAGGTGCGCTGTGAGGTCTGCAGCGTCACAAACAACTCCTCGTTCTCCAGTAGGGGCACTTGTGACTCGTACATGATGCGAAGCAAGTCGTTCTCTAAATCCAGCTGATGGGAAAACGAAGATTTTCTTGATTTATTCCTTCACAATGTGAAAATGATCGACTTCGAATGGGAAAACGGTTCTGGACAAGAGAGTTCACCAATCACTTTGTTGTTGACAAACAATTGCAAGTGGAATTGCAATAGCTTACTCACCGGCACTTTCTTGTTGGCAATAGTCGTGACGAGGTTGTCCTTCATCCTCGAGCTGCTGCCGCTCTTTGCGCACCACGATGCCCGCTATGTGGGCTTTTTAAAATGACAAAAAACTGTAAGCTTGATAGATGGCGTTGATAAAAAGGTAAGTGATAACTGTAAGGTAGGAAAACTTTTTAAGCACAGGCGTTTAGTTTTCGAAGCCAATTTTGACTCTTCACTTGACCATTAACGCCATCTAGTGAGACAAAGAGTTACTATTTTTTTAATATCACTTTAAAAAGCCCTCATTGTGACGTCATCAACCACGCCATCGATTTCTGCAATAGCTCACTCACCAGCAATTTCTTGTTGTTATCGATGGCCAGCAACTGTGACGTCATCAACAAAGTCATCAACCTCTGCAATAGCTCACTTACCAGCACTTTCTTGTTGTTGACGATGGTCGTGACGAGGTTGTCCTTCATCTGCTCGAGCTGCTGCCGCTCTTTGCGCACCACGATGCTTGCAATTGTGACGTCACCAACCACGCCACCAACCCCTACAGTAGCTCACTCACCAGCACTTTCTTGTTGTTATCGATGTCCGCAATTGTTATCGATTCTAGTATCTGGTGCATAACATGAGCACAAGCCATTTTATTTTTACAACTTTTTGTACTGTGAATGCTTGCAAAATAAAATATTCTTATTCTCACTCACCAGCACTTTTTTGATGTTATCGATGTCTGCAATAATGCAATTGTGACTTCTTCAACCACGCCATCGACCCCTACAGTAGCTTACTCACCAGGACTTTCTTGTTGTTGGCGATGGTCATGACGAGGTTATCCTTCATCTGCTCGAGCTGCGGCCGCTCCTTGCGCACCACGATGCCCAGCAGCTGTGACGTCAGCCCTTGTTCCTTTACCGCGAAGTTCACCATTGTCGTTTTGGTTAGCGTCTCCGGGGTATACACGGGGTTTCCTATAGTAACCATTAGTAGTTGCAAAGAGGGTTCATTAATTCTAACTTCATATTTTCTTATTTTTGTTGCAACTTACCTACTTAAACAATGTAGGCAATTGCTCTCTTTCTTAAACTTCTTAAAGACTATAGTATTTTTGTTTGACCCAAAACAAGCTGTTTACACTTCCTGTTTCTTATTAAGGCTCAGTTGCACCAGCTTACTTTAACAATAACAAGCTTGTTAAAGTACCGGTTAAGCACAAGTTAGCCAAAAAAAGAGGTTGCCAGCCAGCATGATGTCCTTTGACAAGTTTGACGTGACAAATAGGTGGCATTATCATTGGACGATAACTTTAACTTTGACAGCGTTTTGGTGCAACTCAGCCTAAGTGTAAACAGTGCCCTGCCTGTAATGAATAAACAATACATAAAGGTACTAATAAGCATGGAATAAAGTCATATAAAACTGGAGTCGAGCGATTGGTTTCTACAGATTTTCGTTCGACATTTGATTTTCCATATTTTTGAATCGCTCGACCGCAACGAAAGGGTGAGGGCACTCGTTTGCAGGCGAGCGATATTCTTTTCTACTAAAAACAAAGATATTTATGTAACAGCCAATAGAAACATGGATATTACGTTTCGTTTTCGTTGCGGTAATTATCAGTTTTCTCTAGATTCTGCGTTGAACGGATAAATTGTAACATTTCGTTTATATTAGCAGCACCGGAAACGAACGATTCAAAAATACGGAAAATAGGCGTCATGCGACTTGGAAGACGAGTGTGACTTAAGTCGCATGCGACAAAACTATGTCATACGAGCGATTCAAAAATAGGGCCCCAGTATGCTGTTAAGCAGTAAGTGGTCCGAGTTAGAAAACAAAAATTTAGAGACAATTACTTGCTTACCTAATTTTGTCGTAAGGTACATCTTGAAATTTTTATTGTAAGGCACCATTTTCTCGTTGAATTTGATGACAGTAGAAGTGCCAATGGTGACAATGGCTTTGTCTAATATAGGAGCTATGGATGGATCCAGAATTTCGCCAATGTTTTGAACGATGATGGGCTTGCCTCCCGAGAGGCAACCCTCCATAATCTTGAGGTAATTCGGCTGTCCAAAGTCAACAATCTGCGTGGATTGAATGAATATTATTATGTTGGCAATTATTATAATTATATACTTTGTTATTTTGGAAAATATAATAAAAATCTCACCAAGAATATACGCAAAATTAACTTTTTCTTTAGTATTTAACTATCATGCTCGGAACATTAGGTAGCTACCTACCTAGGTACTCATACATATACAAACACATATATAGTTATTGTTAAGTTTCTTCGGTCTGACTAATTTAAGGGAAAAGAATAACGATGACCAAGTTTCTGAATATTATCTGGAGCAAGTTTACAAGATGAACAGACGCATTTATTCTGAAGTCTTGTTTAGTTCTGTGATAGCTTGCCTGTATATCGTTGTGCTCTTCCAATTTTGAGATCCAGATGAGCGCCTGACCCTGAGGATCGACGGCTAGCGGCCAGCGAGTCGCGCGCACCACGATAATGCCGTTTTCCGCACTGAAGTTATCATCTGGAAGAGAGATAGTCTATTGTTGTTCCCGCTATCGAGTTACTTACTTAGAGATAAACTATATTGAACCACACAGCTTCTTATTTTCCTGTAGCTCAAGCCCTTTACCGTTGAAAATCTGCATAACTATATAGACTAATCTAGAGCAAGAATAACAATCAGTGACGGTGACGCCCAGCTAGCCGATACCAAAGGGCGCAGCCGAAGTGACGAAGTAGTTTTCTACCTCATAGTGAATAATTTTTCGAGTACCTAGTTGATGGAAATTTGAAGACGGACGAGCAAATGTAGATTATTTTTTATGGCTAGGCACGATCGGTAAATTTTACCGACTGCTAGTACCTACAGTCGTCAAGGCATATATTGTGGTCAAGGCATCTAGAATCAACTTCATTAATATAAATAACTTGAAATATTTTATAAAACGGTTATTTTTTAGGTGGTAATATAATAACTTACCAGGCAAACCCATGTAGTTCCAATCTCTTAGAGTAGCGTCGTCAAGTAAAAAGTATTTCATAGTAAGGTCCATCGTCACAGGCATATTTTCGTTATAGACCTGTTTGTGGAATAAATCAATTCAAAGTCGCATACCTAATATAAAAATCATATATCAAGGTATTAATAACAAAAATATTGTAGGAAAACAGTATAATGAGAGTTAGTTCTATGGTCTTGGTGGAGGGTTAATAAAAATAACACGTCGCGCCATCGCTCGTTCTTGGTTTGCGAATGACTATAACTACGCTATGGAACACTGAAACTGCCACGCGACGTTTAAGTTAAGCTGTTTGTTGCCCAAGCTGGTTGAATGCAACCTAAACTTAAAAGAGCTGATGATGATGATTATGCATTTTGAGTAGACTGCTACTCAACACTTACACATACAACCTGCATATATACAATACAGGGTGTAAGGGGAACACTGCAGAAAAAAGGCAGGTGATTCTACATGTAACTTGCAAAATAACCCACCTCCATGAACCAGTCGCTCATGAGCGACTCCCTGTACTCGGAGACGAAGGGCCCAAGGTAGGCCACAAACCCGGTGGCGATCAGGCAGTCACCAGGAAGATTATCGAACTCTTTGTCCAGTCGTTCCACCGTCAGCTCCCAGCGCTCGCGCTCACCTGATTACAATTTTTGGAGCAGTTTTACATGAAGTATGCTCAGCGTCGGTCTGGGAACCAAAAAACTATCTTGATATTTGCAGCTGAAAGAGTTTAATCACCTGAGGCCTGACCGACCCTGTGTGTACATATTTCTACATGAACAAACTCATGCGGCACTCATTACTGTCCTTTTAATCCCAGTCAGACTTTAACACATCATAACAAGAATCGCCATCTTTGTATACTACAGAAGATCGAGTTAATTATGTGAGATGCAGTTGATTCACATTGTTCGGATTATTACCGAACACTTTAATTGTGAGTTAAATGTTTTGTTGATATACCTAAACTGAATGACGTAGCGCGGCGCATGACCCGTTTCTAGGTCAGCCGTCGCTCGCCTGAATTACTTATTTTAACAATTAATTTTAGTGCATATTTTATCACGATATCGATCGGATGTACTCATCAACATTATCTCATCTCATTCAAACATTAACATTTTTCTTATATTTTAACATAAACATTTTAGTATAAACATTTTGATAGAATCACTAAACTCGTGTAATAACTTTAAAGTGATTAAAGTGACTTTATAATTCAAGTACCATCTTTCTCTAACTAAACATTCCTTGATTCACACCACTCATCCCCGAACACACATCTTGAATAGTAAACGTGTTGTGCATATTTTAATAACACAAGAGGGATGTCTAAGAATGAGTGTAGTATGGATTTGACTTTGTCTAATCGTTAGTGTATGCTTAAAAGTTTAATTTTAACTTAATATCTACCGTTTTCAGGTCACAATGTGCAATAAGCATGCGATCATTCAAAAGCCTAGCAGAGTAACTATTCATAGGTATTTCTACTAGGTAGATCTGAGGTACTCTCTATTTCTTCTATTTTTCAAAGTCGCTACAAACACTCGCTGATTCTACCGATACCGGCTAGACCACTTATCGCCTTATTTTACCTGACAGTCCAGTAATAAGTGCTTCCGCTCTTTCTAGTTTAAGCTGCAACATCCTCGACTTCCTCTCCAGTTCTTCCTTCTGCGCCACCTTCTCATCGTACTCTTTCTGCAGTCGCGCGATCATCTCGCTGAGCTCGCGCAACTTGGCGCGAGCCTCCGCGAGGATCTGTTGCTTCATGCGGAGTGATTCTAATGCTTCTTCTAGACGTTCCTTCTTGGGTTTTACTATCCTGTTTAGGACATTCTTTATCATTATTTCGTATTTATCCTTAGCTAGTACGAGTTTAACAAACTAAGTGTTGTCTAAAACTAATGCTTTGCCTCTTTTGATCTTCAGACAGCAGTATATTTGATAGTTTTTGATATCGTTAAAAGGTTACATAAACTAGCACTTAAAGCACTATTTAGGTTATTGTTGAGCTAAAGCCAAAGCAAAGCATGTACTGTTAAAATATCATCGATTACATGTATAATAACTTCGGTTAAAATTTGCTAAATATTCTATTATACCGTGATTATACCACAGAACAGAATACATAAATGTAAGTACTATGATTTTTATTGATCTCAGATTTTACATACCATATCAGCAGTAAAATAATAATTGATCATACAGCAATTTACACATGCTTTCTAAAAATAAGTTTAATAATAATAGCATCTTGCATTCAGGCGGAAGAGTAATTATTTACCTGACAACAGTACTGTATAAACAGCTGCAAATACTTATTTACATGCAAGCCAATTAAGATGCAAGCTATTTTAATAGCCAATAGCAATACAATGCCAGATATATAATATTTGTGTACTTACTTGTAGACTTTGCCATACTTCTCGATGGCTCGAACCCATAGACATAATGATTTGGCCGCAGCAGATACAGTTCCCACAATCTCAGGATCGAAATCTGGCTTAGCAGTGTACGTCCCGATTTTCTTCAAGGTCTTGTCTGAGATGTTGTCTTTATCGAAGTCGCGAAGACGGTCTAGGAAGTATTGGTCTCCGAGCTGACGCTTTGCTTCGGCCCACGTGGGTTCTTTCTGATATCCGATAATGTAATCGAAAGTATTTGAAAAATTCTAATAGCAACAGGTAAGCAAATTACATTATGCAAATTGACGATTAACTCACTTGCAACAATATAAGTACAGCTTCTAGAACCATCTCCACCTTGTATGGTGGCTTAGCGTAAGATTTTACTTCAGTAATGTCCTTCTTATTTAAAGCATCCAATGCCTGTAATATGCAATATCATCTTGAAACAACTGGTAGAGTGATGATATTAATACAAATGGCTATGTAAATACATGGTGTTTGGGAATAGAAGCCGAATATGGTAGATGGGGTCCATCAAAGTGAACAACTTTTACAATGGGACCAACTCTGAAATAGCGGAAAAAAATCTGCTATTTCATACATTTTGATGTTTTCGTTATTAATTTTTGTATGAAATACTTAGCTGATTTTTTTTCGCGATTCCAAAGTTGGTCCATAGTAAAAGTTGACCAGTTTAATGGTGCCCATCTTCCATATTCGGCTTTATAAGGCCATTTACACCTTGTAGCCACCTTGTAGAAGATTACGTGATGACTATCTGCAGAATTGGTAAAAATATGCGAGTTAACCATGTCAATATATTTATAGAAAATAGGTAACATAGTATTGACGGGTCTCTTGATGGCTTCTTCATGACGGGCATTGCAGAAATGAGAGTCTTTGTGGCAGCATCAGCCAGTCTCTTTCGCTACTTTTTTACTGCACTGTTATATGTATATAAGACATTTCATTGATTTTTCAACACACTTGCTCGTAAAGTGAGCCCTAATACATCGCTTTTAGGGCCATAAACCGAGCTATAACAAACGCGTGCAATAATATATAAAACACTAGGTTGTTATAGAATTATCCCTACAAAGTTAAATTAGTACCTTACTGCAAGTTCTATGCGAGTAAAGAGAGCATTCCCAATTTATCCGGGTAATACAGTTATTTTTTTATAGTGACAACAAAGACACAGAATAAGTAATAGTACAAGACAAAGAGGTTTTATGCCGCTGTAAATTCATATTTATTTTTGAACTAAATAAATGTGTAAGTCCTTAATTAAGTCAAACAAATATTTATTATGATCAAATTATTCATAATTCACAATATTTTGTTATAAAGTAGTAAAATATTTGTATTTTATCACTTAAAATTATAATTTATGAGTTGGCTGTATGCTCGCTCACCCCTTTGTTCGCAAAATATTCTTGCATTTTGGGCGTGTGAAAAAAACAAAAAAAAAACCTACGCGCCTTTTCCCATAATTGACATATTTTGTTTTTGTCGTATTTGTTGCTGTGTGGTAAATTACTTTGTATTTTCCTCGCAAATGTGTTGAAAAACGTCGTATGAAACTCGTGAGCTCTTACTTATTGCACACTCGGCTGAGTTACGCCCTCGCCTGCGGCTCGGGCTGCAACCCACAGCCTTGTGTGCAATGAGCAACATTAGCTAACTTGTCTCATAATGTACTATTATTCAAGCGACAAACCTTGACGGCCTCTTCAAGAGCGGGCATGGCAGAAGCGAGATCCCTCATGGCAGCATCAGCTAGCTTCTTGCACTGGACTTCTTCTTCCATCGTCTTCTTGCTGCGGGCTGCCACACTTCGTTGCTGTTCATCGGCGTTACGCTGTTGGACGTTGATCACGCCCATGTACTCTATACACTGCTCTGTGTATTCCGCTACTTGTTCCTGTTCGAATATTAGTAACACGTAAGGTAACTTTATAAGGATTTATTATTATGAATTGATCGTTTTTCTTTTTTGGGATTGAATTGAAAGACGTGTTGCCATGTTACTAAGTTCAATTACATGATTTTTCTATATTTCAAGGGATCGATGTGGTTGTGGGAGTTTTGATCTTTAATTAACTAATAGTTTCGATTTTCTCGTAAATATCACCTTAGCGACGGCTAACTCTTCAGACATCTGCCCAACCAACTTCGTAGTTTCTTCCACTTTTCCTAGACCATTTCTCAGTTTGTTTGCTTGAAGGGCTATTTCAAACCTCTTCATCTTGAGCATCCTAAAAATTATGAAACATTAAGAAGCGATTTGCTCTCTTCAACTGGCTAGCACAAACCTATCATAAATATGTAAATAGTTCGCGGAAGAATCTGAGTTACATAACGGGTGTAACAAGACCCTCAACGAAGCCGAAGTCCTCGCAATCCGCCCATCATCAGGATCATTTTTGTCTTTTCGGCTATACCTGAGAAACCAATATCTACGAAGTTATTGAAGGTCAGAGTCAAAAATATTTATTTTTTAATTTTCATGAAATCTTATTTTATTCGTGATTTCCTAATTTTTGTCCAAAGAAACATATATAAAATTTTTTGGTATTTCGTAAGCTTCAAAACGTCATCTATCACTCAATGTATCTCATGTCATGAGCACCATAAATGCTTTAAACTCTGCCGCACGTAGCATTAATATGCTACGTGCGGCAGAGTTTAAAGCATATATAGTATAGAGTATAATAATTTATACACTCGCAGGCGCGGTCTGTTGTACGATTTACATACCGTGGTAATATATGCAATGCTTTTTTAACACCAAAAATTAAAATCGTTTCCCAGCAATAATTTTGAACAGAAATAATATGGTCCTGATGATGGGCAGAATACGTAGACCTTGGCTTCGTTGAGGGTCTTGTTACACCCGGTATATACCTTCTTTAAGGTGTAGGAATTGTGAAAACAGTATTATTTTTGCAGTAACTTGGTTGTTTAATCCTTCTCAAGGCATCAAAGATAAAGTTATAAAAGAATATATCATTCATCGTTTACGATTTTCCTGAAATTCTATAACAAGAATAATTCTTTTGAAGATTAAGAAACCTACTCTTTGTACCCAGACACCAGTTCGAGGTAGTTGGTCGGCGTGACGTAGTTGGTACGCCTCATTTCCTGCCACATCTTGACTGAGTACTTGCCCACGGAGGAGTGGATCAGTGACATGATCGACGCAGCCGACGCTCTCAGGGCGTCCTCGCGACTTTCAACCAACGACTCCTTTCTGCGGATCTGCATTGGTTTTAGAAGGTAATTTTAGTTGGTGTTATGTTCGGTTTTTAAAATAGTCATCATCCCCTTATCCCAATTTGTTTGGGGTCGGTGCAGTGCGTCCTCTTCCATTCCTTGTTGTCACTCGTCATCTCCTCGTCCTTTTCCTTCACATTCATATCATTCCGCACACAATCCTTTCATCTTTTCTGCGGTCTTCCTCTTACTTTCCAGCCATCAACATCCATATCCATTACACTTCTAGTAACATGCCTTTCATTCTTTCTCATAAAGTTTTCAAAGTAGTGATAAAGGTAAAATTTACTTTTATACCTAATACAGCGTGAAATTTTTCATTGGTTCCCGCAGTGGGGTGGTTCCACGCATGATTGCAAGCAACTTTTACTAGGGGGCCAACTCTGATATCGCAAAAAAACAGTTGTTTTATACATTGCGGTCGAGTACCTAGGCATTGAGCTTTTGTATGGAACAGCTGATTTTTTTCGCGACATCAGAGTTGACCCCATAGTAAAAGTTGCTTGAAATCATGAGTGGAACCAGCCCACTGCGGGAACCAAATGATTAAAATTTCAGCGTGTATATGTATTTTCGCAGCTGAGGAAATACTAAAAACGCATGCTGTTAACTAGGTTACTTCAAGAGACACATTGTCAACCATTGTTTCTATCGTGAAATAGCCATAATAATAGTAACCCTAGGGCCGGTGATGGAGGCCAACAACTCGACGCCTTCAAGGAACTTGTAGGCCACCTCGAGCAGCGCCTCTCGCGGCCACTCCAGGAACCAGTTGGTGGTCGTCGCGTTTATCAGCGCCGGATACTGCCGGATGCGGTTCCTAATACACGTAATTTTGAATTTAATATGGCATATATTGCGAACCCATTAGTTATATGTGAGCTGTTCAAAAACTCAGAAAATAAATAAAATGGTTGTTCAAATTATTCCAAGGAAACGTTTAAAAGCATAGTTTCAGTTATGGCGGGATGTCACAAAATATATCTCGCTTGGTGGCGCTACTGCTGCTGGAGATCTTTATACGTTTACATTTACCCCCAATTTTTCACGTCTATTTTAAATTATAAGCTAAAAATTGTTATAAGTGATAATTATTATTATGAACGTTGGACAGTAAATTAAAGATCGAAGTGAAAAAAAGTACAAAATGCGTTGGAAGAAAAATTGATATTAACGATGCTTCCAACTTCCAATAATTGGTAGCGAACACATAGAAAACAAAACGACAGGTCTACATCTACCTACACCCAATTTGGTGGTAGTGAACCAATTGGTGGACGATCTAAGAATCAGCCAAATTATCCTGCCATTGAAATACCTGCCGCACAGCGAGCTATGGAAAGGGCTATGCTCGGAGTTTCTCTAAGAGATTAGGTCCGAAACGAGGTGATCCGACAGAGAACTAAGGTGATCGACATAGCCCACCAGATTAGCAAACTGAAGCGGCCATATTAGTCGTAGAACCGATGACCGGACCGCTCTGTGGCAGACAAGTTCTTGAGTGGAGACCAAACAAGGTGGAGGGACGATTTTCGCAAGGTGGCTGGCAAAAGCTGGATGAGAGTAGCCGCGGATCGTGCTCGGTGGCGTGCACTTGAAGAGGCCTATGTCCAGCAGTGGACGATGATAGGCTGATGATGATGTTAATGATGAAATACCTGAACTCATCTCCGATGGGGCTGAAGCACAGCACAATGTGCATGTTGGTGCGAACTCGGTCTACCAGGAACAAGTACACGGCCTCCGCCGTCTGCATTATGTTGGCATTCTTCATGGGCTTCTCCAAGCCTTGCTTTATCTACAAACGTGGGTTATATGCAAAACGTTGGACTTAGCGCCTTGGACAATGTTGAGAAAAAAATCTGTTGGACATAATACCTGGTTTATACGGGGTCAGTAACACGACAGTACAGTAGCCCAGTTCAGCGCTGACTTGCTACTGGGCTAGTGTAGACAAGACAGTAGAGACTAGTTTCAACCCAGTCTAGTGCTAACTTCTCGCACGCACTTCCCTTCATTCTTCTCGCTCGCTCGCTGGGTCCAGTCACTGACCCCGTATAAACCAGCCCTCATATGTCTCACACTGAAAGATCTCTTTAATTTTTTCATTTCATGTCACCGGGTTTGTTGTTTGATGCGGTAGTTCTCATCTGATGATGATGTTCCATGGAACAAATGGGAACTACCCGTTTAATGCCCCTTTTAATTATAGCATATCACATCATAACAGCTTTTTCTCTTTTTTACACATTCTTTCTTTCCAGTCCTAAGTTTTTACATATAGGTACCTATGGAAGAAATCATGAAAACGTAGAGCAATTTTCATAAACCCTGATAAAATAATAACTGGACCACTAGGTACACTCCTCTAGAAGGTCATACCTAAAGTGACTTTAGGTTTCATTCGTAAGGTGAGTTGGGTGAATAAGCAAAGAACTTACGTCTTCAAATTCGTCCGGCTTATACAAGTTGGTGATTTCGCCGCTGCTGAGCAGGTTGTTGATGATCTCCGTGAAGGATTCCTCGGCGATCTGCGTGTCGCTGAATATGAAAGTGGTCTTCTTTGCGTCCACGCCGCAGCTTGTGTACAGCAACTGTTGTATTGGGAGACGCTACGTGATAAACTATTTCTACATTTACCTTCGATCACGAAAACCCTAGATAACGCTTTACGAACTAAAACAGCTCGCAAATATGGCACCGACTGAGAAAATTAGTAGGAATTGAAAAACGATCTAAAACGTTTAAACCAATTTATGCCTTATCTTATAAGCAGTTTGTTTCAATATGCTCCCAGTTTGAAGGAGTAGCGCTACTCGATATTCTTGACCGAAGACATACGTCATCTAAAGACTTAACGAGATTTCGAGGAAGTTCTTATAAACAAGATCTAACTGTAAGTAGCCAATTGTTGACTACAAACATCTAAAAGCTCGCCATTGACGATACTTTCATGTATGTACCTACTTCAGAACTCCAGATCACTGACTCCCATTTGGACGCACCAGTGCCGTCACTTTCACAGCTCTAGACTTACTTGTATTTAGAAGTATTTCATTTGGAAGTAAGTACATAGGTATTATGCAAAATGGACGTTTGGTCAATGGCGAGTTTCTCATCTAAGTATTAATAAACCACAATCTCCCATGGCCAAAACTCCCACGTGGTTTGTTTATTATTATTTAAAGAAAATATACTTTTCTTCAGATCATTCTCTGATCCTCTGTGAAAATGGGTTCGACCGCGTAGTTCTAATGTCTAATAATGACGATAGTCTAAAGGGAAAAAATGAGGGCAATCTAAAGGGAACAAAATATTTATCATTCGGCTGCTGCTTCGGGTCGTATGTAAGCGGCCCTCACTCAGTTTCAGCAACCTTCGGCCTACAACGTTTTGTCATACCGCAAGGTTTAGAGCGATGCTGGATATTCTCTGATAATGTATAAAAACGTTTAGCTATTATGAAAACCCACAAAGTGACGGTAACCTTCAAGTCCTCTCCAAACTATTGTGAAAACCGATAAAGTGAGGGTAACCTTCAAGTCCTCCCGGAACTCCTTGATGCCGTAAGTCTTGGTGACGACCACCTGGAACGTGTTGCACTCGCAGATGTACGACGCCACGCGCGTCAAGCTCTGACGTCCCGAACCACCTGGCACAAAACTCCGGTTTTAAGAGTTCATCGTATCTCAAAAGAAAAACAGGAATCCTTATAGGTAAGATCATTACTCATACCTACCTAGTTGGCTGTACATCTGTCTCCAAGACCTCGTTTTTGCCAAGGTTGATCACTAAACATTTTATTAACATCTAAAATAAATTATTTTAAAGAGTTAAGTAAATAAAAAGTCGGAGTCGCGAGATATTGACCTTAGGCCAGTTGATATTCAAAAATAAATTTCGCTCTAAAGTGAAATATTTCAAACCAAAATGAAACTTATTCTAAATATTTCACAGACTGAAATTTTTCGTGAAATTTACCCAACCCTACACGTGACCGTTACTTGTGTTATACCAGTGACCAGTATCCATACATCTACACACACCCGTTACTAACTACACCAGAGTGTCTACACATTTTAGAACGCCCGTTACTAACTACTACAGAGTGTCTACGTACTACTACACCAGAGTGTCTCTACATCTAGGTACATTTGCCATACTACAACAAAGTGTCTATACATCTACACATGCCCGTTACTATATACACCAGAGTGTCCAGTCTACACATCTACATGCGCCCGTTACTGTAGGTACTACTACACCAGAGTGTCTCTACATCCCTTTGTTCGCTTTAGGACAGATTTGCTTTAGGACAGATTCGCTTTACGACAGATTCGCTTTACGGCAGATTCGCTTTAAGACAGAAATTGTACAGTCGTGTTAAATGGTCTTTACCACAAAAATATAAAAAAATAATACAACTCGCGCTGTTAAAGAATGGGATTAGAAATGGCGTCGTACATGTTCTCTTCTCGCTCACTTACCCACACTTTATTGTGAGTCGCCATTTTTACCTTTTTGAAATTATTACCAAAGTACCAGGAAAGCATACATTCAGAGGAAGTCAACCTTCTCTTCTCTTCCATTAACGCCATCTAGTGTGGCAAACATTTTCTATATTGTTTTTAAATGTCACTTCAAAAAAGCTATTAAACATATAGAAGTTAAACCTTCTCCATATTTATGTGACCCTAGTACTTTAATGACGTATTGTTTTACGCAAAAAAGTCTTTGTCATTTTTCATGTCAAGAGTCAGTATGACTTTCAGCCATATCGAGTTGACTGTACTTCTGTCGTATAGCGAATCTGTCGTAAAGCGAATCTGTCGTAAAGCGAATCTGTCCTAAAGCGAATCTGTCCTAAAGTGAACAAAGGTCTACATCTACATATGCCATACTACAACAAAGTGTCTATACATCTACACATGCCCGTTCGTTACTATACTACACCAGTGTCAAGTCCACACATCTACACGCGCCCGTTAATGTACTGCACCAGAGTGTCTACACATCTACACACGCCCGTTACTGACTATACCACAGTGTCCACACATCTACACACTGTTATATATTAGATTTATGTATGTAATAATGCTGAAGGGTGGCTTCGGGCGGGCTGACTAAGCAGTCTGGCTCCTCATCCGTGGGCAGTTCAGGTTGGTTAGTCAGTCGCGTTTCGGCCACCATTCGACTCAGTCAAGTCCAAATCAATATTTTCTAAATCAATTTTCTATTTCATTTTCTATATCAAATTAAATCATTCGTCCAAAATAAAATTCTTTTTTTTAAAACGCAAAATCCGAGAGCCCGCCTAACATTGGTGGCATCGGAAAGGGATAAGTAAAATCCCCGGTTCTGCCTCCGCTGATATTTACCAGATCGTGAACTAACTGTGAGTGAAATTCAAAGAAAGTGCCATCAGTGAAATCCCCAATTCTGCCTCCGCTGATACTTACCAGATCGTGAACAGTGAGTGCAAATCAAAGAAAGTGCCGGAAAAAGTGTGTGTGAAAATGTTCATCATTATCGTAGCAGTGTTCCTGCAGTTCCTGTAAGTTTTAATCCAGTGAACATTTATCGCCGTGCATTCCGTGACGCCCGACCACCGAGACTCGATTCTTATCTTTGTTTAGACTATCTCTCGTCCGCCGTCCGCCTCACTACTTATAAATGCCTAAGGAAGAACCCAGTGCCAGCGCTACGAACTCGAACACGAAATCTGCTACAAATACAATTATCACAATGTCAGAAATAGATTTGAACATTTTAATTAAATTTATAAACAAATACGACGGTAATCGGGAAAAACTGAATGCTTTTATAAACAACTGTAAAAATGCTATAGATCTAGCATCTTTGTCACAGCAAGGTATTTTATTGAAATATATACTAAGTCAGTTAGAAGGGCGCGCCGAGGTTGCATGCTCTATTAAAGATTTTGAAAATTGGCAACAACTCGAAGATTTTTTAAAATCACAATTTGGAGAAAGGAAGCACTACGCCGCCCTACTATCTGACTTACAAGAGTGTAAACAACTCAGCAACGAAACGGCCAACCAGTTCGCGCTCCGAATAGAGTCATGTCTGTCTAAGTTACTTACCGAAATAAATATTTCAATCCCTACTAAGAAAAAGGGTGAACTGACAGGCCGTGTCGCTGCCATGCAAGACCTTGCACTTCACACTTTCATTATAGGGTTAAACCCTCGCTTATCTACTGTTGTAAGATGTCGTGATCCGGAAACTTTGAATGAGGCCATTAATTTCGCAGTCTCGGAGGAAAAAATATTGTTAACTACCACGCGTCGCAACACCCCGTCATTTCCTCCAAATTTTCCAAATCAAGGGCGTCCACGCCAATTTCAAAATAGATCCTTTCCTCAGCAGATCGGTAACGTCATATGTAGATACTGTAAAAATGCCGGCCATACAATTGATACTTGTAGAAAACGAGAATACAACAACCGACGTTACGGTAGTGGCAATAACAATTCACAAACCAGATTTTATCCCGCTCGTCCAGCTCCTAATCAAGGTCAACCAATCCATAACATATCATCATTTGAAGCGTATGAAAATGGAAACGAAAATTATTATAATAACGATCATTTAAACCAGATTTCCCAGCCGGTTTCGCACGGGAAAATTAATTACTAAAGCCGACACCATACCTAAATGTCCTAGTAATAAGTCTACTATATCCAAGGACCAAACGGATCCTCAAAGAATACTTACCAATCTAAAATCCACAGACACTCTGATTCCTACCACTGAATCCGCTGTATCCACTGAATCCACTGCATCCACTGAATCTACAAAAAAGAAATCCACTGTATCCGCTGTATCCGCTGAACCTATAAAAAATAAATCCACTGAATCCGCTGTGTCCACTGAATCCACTGTATCCACTGAATCTACAAAAAATAAATCCACTGCATCCACTGAATCTACAAAAAAGAAATCCACTGTATCCGCTGTATCCGCTGAATCCACTGTATCCACTGAATCTACAAAAAAGAAATCCACTGTATCCGCTGTATCCGCTGAATCCACTGTATCCACTGAATCTACAAAAAATAAATTTACTGCATCCACTGAATCCAGTACTCCAGACAAGTCCTCCGCCACAGCTTCCGCTAGTGCTCCTATTTCTGCTCCTGAAAAAGAAAAACAAAAGATTAAAATACATAATATTACCACAAATCCATCAAAAAAACACTTACCTTTTATCCAAGTCCAAACTTCAGTTTCCAAGGAACCTCTATCATTCTTGATCGATAGTGGCGCAGCCATAAGTTTAATAAAAGAATGTTTAGTAGAAAAGATGCCTCCTTTAATATGCGACGAGGTCGTAACCTTCACAGGACTTGGTAACGAAGCCAACCCCATGATATCACTGGGCACCATACCAGTGAATTTCCAATCCCTCACACACAAATTTCACCTCGTAGGTCATTAGAAATTCCCATACGACGGAATAATCGGAAACGTCTTTTTATCAGAATCCCTAAGTAAAATAGACTTTTCCAAAGATCAATTGATAATAAATAAAATTACGATTCCCCTTAAATTCACAGAACCTATCTATGTCATTGCACCTCGAAGCGAAACAATTATTGAATGTTCCGTTCAAAATCCTGAAATTAAAGAAGGTCTCATCCTCGACCAACATCCCATCGAATCGCTACTCATAGCCAACTGCATGGTCAAAGTAAAACCAAATTCGAGAATCAACATTTCTGTAGTAAACACATCTGAATCCCCTTTGACTATAAATTCCGATTTGAAACTAAAAATATCACCAATAGAAGAAAATGAAAGCTTTAAAATTTTTCATACGTCACGCAGTGACGATTCCCAAGAAAACGTTGTAGACCGAACAAATGAAGTCATCGATCTTCTGAGAGTATCTCATCTGAATCATGAAGAACGAGACGCTCTATATGGCGTTTGTGCCACCTTTTCAGACATTTTCCACCTACCAAATGATAAACTAACTTACACTGACGCAATTTAACATGAAATACCTACCACCTCTTCCAATCCAATTAATACAAAATCTTACAGATTCCCCGAGGTTCATAAACAGGAAGTTCAGAAACAAATCGATAAAATGCTTGACGAAGGAATTATAAAACCTTCAATGTCCCCTTGGTCTTCCCCTATATGGGTGGTCCCAAAGAAATCTGATGCGTCTGGTCAACGTAAGTGGAGAGTAGTCATTGACTACCGTAAATTGAACGACATTACTATAGGAGACTCATATCCAATTCCGAATATTAGTGAAATCCTTGACCAGTTAGGCAAGAGCCAATATTTTAGCACCCTCGATCTCGCTTCTGGGTTCCACCAGATAAAAATGTCTCCCAATGACGCTCCCAAAACCGCCTTTTCCGTTCCCCAAGGTCACTTCGAATTTACTCGCATGCCGTTCGGGCTGAAGAATGCCCCGTCAACTTTCCAACGTTTAATGAATTCTGCCCTTTCGGGCCTCCAAGGTCTACAATGTTACGTCTACCTCGATGATATTGTAATCTACTCATATGACCTCGAATCCCACATAAAATCACTTTCCAACGTTTTCGATAGACTGAGACACTTCAATCTCAAGCTCCAACCAGATAAATGCGAGTTCCTACATAAAGAAGTGTCTTACCTCGGGCATATTATCACAGATCAAGGTGTAAAACCTAACCCAGATAAGATCAAAGCAGTCCAACAATTTCCACAGCCCAAGTGCCCAAAAGATATAAAATCTTTCATGGGTCTCGTATCTTATTATCGCCGTTTCATACCGAATGTATCTCAGATAGCCAAACCTTTAACTAACCTTTTAAAGAAAGACGTTCCGTTCAACTGGCAAAATGAACATCAATTAGCATTTGAACAATTAAAAAATTGTCTGACTTCTGCTCCTCTGTTAATGTACCCTGATTTCACCAAGCCCTTTGTATTGACATGCGATGCTTCTAATTTCGCCATTTCTGCCATACTTTCCCAAGGGCCGATAGGAAAGGATAAGCCAATTGCATACGCATCGCGAACACTTAATAAAGCCGAATGCAATTACATGACGACTGAAAAGGAATGTCTTGCTATTCTTTTTGGTACCAAAATCTTCCGGCCATATTTATATGGACGCCGATTCACGATCGTTACCGATCATCGACCTCTCAAATGGTTATTCAATCACAAAGACCCAGGATCTAAACTTATGAGATGGAGACTTAAACTTGAAGAGTTTGATTACGACATTGTATACAAGAAGGGAAAAATCAATAGCAACGCTGATGCCTTATCCCGATATCCAGTTAGCCTGTTCTACCTCCGATCCTTGAGAATGTATTGTTGTGGGTCGGTGCATGATCATAATAAGAACACTGGATGACTGGACTTTAAGAAAGACTGTTTTATTTAAGTAATGCAAGACATTAACAGAGATACGAACAAATCAAGTACAATAGTAATGGCTGACAGACGTTCGGTTCGCACACACCGAATAGTGATGTTCAATGACATTAGTGATGTGACATTCTCATAACATCCTCCTTATTAGAAAAAGAAAATTATTATAATTTTACAGTTTGACACAGTTTACAAAGTTGACTAAACTCTTAGCAATAACTCGACAACAAAGCTTGTTTAAGCAATTAGAAATAAGACAGTTGGTTCAACTAACTCTATACTTATTATATATTATAGACTCAACTAAATTAATCAGTCCTTCACAGTCATTCCTAGGGTGTTTAATTAACAAAATATTCAGTTTTATAAATCTAACCGTCTTGGTGGTCTTATGACTCTTCCAAACCTAGAACGCCTTTCAACTGGAGTTGTATGCTCTTCTATAGACGGTGCTTCTGTTTGTGAATCAGGAGATATCTTGATATTCGGACTCTTTTGTAACATATCTTGAGATGTAGTTTGAGGTGCCTGTGGAGGTTTCAAAATATGCTGTCTATTTCTCCTTCCTATAAATCCATCTGACCCTTCAACAGTGTAGGATCTAGGCTGCTCACATTTAGACCGTACTGTGCCTGTGATCCATGGAGTATCCGGCATTTTCTTGAAATATACTTTATCTCCTTCCTGTAGTTCTGGTAAGGACTTAGTTTTTCTGTCATAGTATTCTTTCATTTTATCTTTATTTTCTTCCTTAGTTTTTACATATTCTTGAAATTTGACAGTTTTTGGCTTTAAGTTTTTTGAGACTGTAGGTAATTGTGTCCTAAGTGAACGTGACATTAACAATTGTGCTGGAGATGGTAGATTTCCTCTAGGTGTATTCCTGAATTGAAGCAAAGCAAGATATGGATCTGTTCCTGACTCCTCCGACTTGGTAAGAAAACGTTTACATATCTTTACTGCCGACTCTACCAACCCATTTGACCTTGGTAAGTAGGGACTTGAAGTATCATGATGTATTAATAATAATAATAATAAATATCTTTATTCTCACCATAACCCATTAATAATCAAGTTACATTAATAAAGAGCTTAATACAGTTTGCTTAAATATATGAACTAATAGAATAGCTAAATTAGGCATATGTATAGCGAAGAGGGTTATGGCGGGCTAACACCTGAAGTAGGAAAATCCTGTGTCTCAGGTTGCCAGCCCTCCACCCTTAGTTAGATACACAGTTAAAAAGCAAGTAGGCTTAAGCGTTACAGTATTATAAGATTTGACGCTTACAAATATTGCGAAGATAACATGTAAATAGAGTCATGGAAATGCAAAATTTCAAGCAATAACTACTAAATAAGATTTTAGAACTTAATTAAAATTAAAGATTAAAATTTAAAATTAAAGTTAAAATTAAAATTAAAAAGCCAAACCATTGAATACGAGAAAAGCAAAATAGTACATATTATATTATACGATCCTGAGCAACAGGTTTTCAGTATCAAGATAACTCAAAGAACCAAGTTTATTCTTTAAAGTCGTTTTTAGCTCTGTCCTGTTCATGTTATATATTTTATAAAGGTCATTAAACTGTCTATACAAGAAAGGCCCAGCGTTGGAGAATTGGCGTTTGGCAAATACCGTTTTGGCCGACGGTACGTAGGTACGGATACGTCTTTTGTGCAAGGGTAATTGGGAAGGGACTATTACTTTATGGTGGCGAACTATAGAATTAAAAACATATAACTGTCGAACACTAAGCAAGTTGGCTTCCTTATAAAGTTCTTCTGTAGGATATCGTCTAGGTCTTTGCAACATAACTTTAATTACAGCCCTTTGCGCTCGTTCCAGTTCAATAAGGAAAGAAGCAGCTGCTCCACCCCATACCGGTATACAGTATGTCAAAAGTGATTGGCAAAGAGCGAGATAAATTTTCTTAACCAGAGCCATGTCTGCAACTTCACGAAGATTCCTGAAAATTGGTAGAAGTTTTCTAATTCTTTTGCTCAATGTTGAGATCTGAGGCTGCCAGTTCAGATGCTGATCGACAATTACACCTAAATATTTATGTGACTGGGTAGCTGTAAGAGAGTCGCAGTCACAGCAATTTGAAAAGCAATCGGAAGAGTGGGCTTTGATGATAAAGCTTGGAGGTGGTTTAGTTGCACTAGAAATATGGAAGCACATGTAGTTCGTTTTTGCCACATTAACTGTTAGGAGGTTATTATTAAGCCATCCCATAACCCTCCTAAGGCCGTCTTCAGCTGATCTTTGGACATCCTGCCACTTCTCTCCCTGAAATATAAGTACAGTATCGTCTGCGAATGCAAGTATGCTGCCATTGACTAATTCCAGATTGCAAAGGTTATTGACATAAATCAGGAACAGAGTGGGGCCAAGCGTGCTTCCTTGTGGAATGCCGTAAGTTATAGGTGAGCTTGAGCTGTGGACATCAGATACTTTAACAACTTGGCTTCTGTTTGTTAAATAATCTCTAAACCAGTCATGCACAATACCTCTTATTCCCAGCGCCTCCATCTTCAGAAGAAGTAAACGGATGGAGACAGTATCAAATGCCTTTTTCAAGTCGAGAAAAATGGCAGCACATCGTTGGCCTCCATCCAATGATTTTGTAACCTTCTCTGACAAGGCCGCCATTGCATCCTCAGTGTTCCGTCGCGCTCTGAAGCCATATTGGCTATCTGCAAGAATATTCTTACTCTCTAGGTAATTAACAAGCCGAGTGTTTACCACTTTCTCAACTATTTTGCTAATAGTACTGAGAAGTGAAATTGGTCGATAGTTTGAGACGTCGACGGCTTTACCACCCTTATGCACCGGAATCACCACAGCCTTCTTGAATGCGGAAGGAAATACTCCTGTCGAAAAGCTTAGGTTACACAAATGAGCAATCAGGGTGCACAGGATAGCATGGGAGTTTTTTAGTACAATTGTTGGGATGGAGTCAATGCCCGGAGCACTATTGTTACGGAGATTTCGGATAACTTTATCTACTTCAACAAAATCAGTAGGTGCCAAGGACATTGAATCCGGACCTAAGACAGACATATCACATTTTGGCAACTGGGACTCATCACACTTCAGTTTATTGAGGATTTTGGTAGCCAGTTCTTCCCCAACAGAGGTAAAAAAATTATTTACTATATTTAGTGACTCGTTTGGAAGTGGGCTTAGGTTTAACAGCTCCGTTGCAAGCGATTGTTTTTTCTTGATGTTACACACTTCTTTCACTGTTTCCCAAGTTACTTTATTATTATTTAGATTTTTATTAAACTTATCTTTGTAGTAATTATTTTTAAGAGAACGAGCAGCAGAGTTACAGGTATTGCGATAGTTTATGTAAGTATTTTTTATTTCGATATTATCAGGGTTTTGTTTGAAAAGCTTGAGTAGACGATTCCTTTTATGAAAGCATTTAACTATTCCGACAGTTATCCACGGTTTCAAGGGACGATTTTTTTTTGTAAAAGTAATAGTGCTAGTATTGAGAGCTATCAGTTCCCGTAACGTATCAACCAATACAGTAGCTGCTTTATTGGCGTCTGTTATATCAAGAAACGGATTCCAATCCTTAGCTTTTAAAGCTTTACCTATAGCTTCAAAATCAATTTTAGATCTTGTAATAGAATTAAGAATTGGAGTATTTTTAGCAAGAGAATTCGAAATAGATATGAATGGAGTATCGTGGTCAGTAATATCTGTTTCTAAAACGCAGCATTGAAAACCCATTGATAATTTACACATAAGGTGATCTAAACACGCACGCCCATGGGTTGGGATACCCACGCAATCTTTCATACCATGTGTACCAATTATTTCCAAATAATCACTAGCGGAGTTGTTGCTAGCGTCAAGGGTATCAATATTTATATCTCCGGTAAGAACTATGTTACGAGATTTTGTAGTGGTCAGAATGGAATCTAACGAATTCAAGAAATTTGATGGATTTTTAAAGGCTGAAGGACGATAAATACCATATATTACCATAGAACTATTGTTATGAAGATTAATTTGAGCAGCCAAACAATTTGCCTCAGCAAGATCTACTTCCGTCACTGTTGCATGAATATCAGAGTTAACGTACATAACTACTCCATCGTTTTGATTGTAGCTTCTTTTAGTGGAGTACAGGGAAAAACCATCAATCAGTGGAGGAATAGATTCCTCATCACACCAACATTCCGAGAGTACAATGACGTGAATTGGAGTCTTAAGTCTCGTAAGGTATATTAAAAACGAGTCTAGATTTTTATTAATGCTTCTAATGTTCATTGAAATTATATTAAGTCTATGGTTGCTATCATTAGTACCAAAGTTAAATTCTTGAATGAAGTGATTCGGGTCTTTAATGAGTTTACATTGTGTTGAACAGGATTGGTCAATATCACCTAGAAGACTATCCATGATTATTCTTTAATATATTAAGTGAGGGCATTTTATGTTGGTGTACGGTACATCTCATATGGTTCATATTCTTAATGGCTTTCTCGCAACTGAAGAAGTATCTCTTATAATAAAGTGTAAATTGCATACTAGCTGAGTATAGAAATGGCTTGGCTTGTAAATCATTACAGGTAACATACTTATTTCTAAAAGTTATAAAGCATATGATACAGCAATGATAGTAGCATTGGTAGCAGTAAATGTACAAGCAGTGAACATAGCAGATATTAATATACATAACATAGAAAAATATAGAAAAATATACGAAAATATTGAAAACGACTAGTCACTTGTTCCTCAGAGCTTGTAGTTGAGCCTCACTTCTAATTAGAATATATGGATCACCTTGTTTCTTCCTTAAATAAATCAAGCCATTAGAGGTCCAGCAGTAATCGTAACTCATATCCTTGCGAAATTCTCGAGCCAAAAAGTGAAGGCGAGAGGCAAGTGGAGTTAGGTGCTCGGAAAGATAAATTTCAGCTTTTGGCCCTGGGAGTCCGAGATGGGTTGAATTAAGCTGCTCTGTTTTAAATTTAATTGCCGAAGAATTAAATTGTTTAGCTGCAGCCATGAAGTTAATTTTGGCAATGGTAGATGAAAATTCCGCTATTATTACGGAATTTGCCTGGTCTGGTTTAGTTGGTAATCTGTAGACATCACGTAGGTCAGCTTTTTGGGCAGTGGATCCTATTGCAAAAGAAAGTTTAGATATCATATCGCAGAGATTCTCTTTAGTTTCCCCTTTTTGCTTGGGCACGTTCCGAATTTGTATACTGGTTTTGCGAAAGTTCCTCTCAATAGCATCACACTTGTCTTCAATTTTTGCTACTTGGGCTTTGAGATTAATTCGATCATCCTCTAATCGATTAATTGCAGCTTGCATCTCATCAATTTTGCCAGAAACAAACTCAATTGAATTTTCAATTTCAATGTTTTTCTTGTGAATAGCTTCATTTTGGGTTTTTACATCCGAAATATGGCGCTCTAGAGCGTCAAGCCGTAAGTTTTGCTGGGACTGCATACAGTTCAATATCTCTGTCAGCTCCTCTCGGATGATCACACGAAGATCATTTTGCTCCTGTTGAATTCCTTCGTCCGAGGTGATCGAAACGCGACGCCGCTTGCTATCCCTTTGGGTAACGCTCGTTATCTCTAAAGAAGGGTTAACAGTCTTTATCTTAGTTACGTCCGAGTCAGACATACTATGAGATTTATTAAGTGGAGCAGGTGGAGATCGAGGGAGTTTAGGCATCGTGTAAGTTTAGATTCTTTGAGTCACGGATAAAGAAAAAGATAGAAAAAAAAAACAATGTTTTTTTGTTTAGCCCAAGCCCTATAAATTTACCCGCTTCCGCTTCCGCTTGTGAATTATGGCAGACGACGGTCGGGTGACGCACTTGCAGAGTTGAATGGCGGGCGGTGACGCTTGCGCAGCTGAACTCGCACGCTATCGCTGTCTCGATGTTGCCGTTTCTTTCTATACTGCACCGCTAAGTTTCGTGCGCAGCTCTTCGTTTTTATGGGTGCCTGGTACTTCACGCGTTGCACTGAATATTATTTTTACACAATAATACTGATTTTTAACAAAATAATTATTTTTGTAACACAGAGGACACGTCTAAACGCTTTCGCGGTCCGAGGGGGATGGATCTGTTCCTGACTCCTCCGACTTGGTAAGAAAACGTTTACATATCTTTACTGCCGACTCTACCAACCCATTTGACCTTGGTAAGTAGGGACTTGAAGTATCATGATGTATTCCCCATTCAAAAATAAAATTCTTAAACTCTGCCGAATTAAATGGTGGCCCGTTGTCAGAGATTAACTTAACTGGGATACCATGTCTACTAAAAATACTTTTAAGACAAACAATTACTGTTTTGGCGTTAGTACTTGCCACTGACATTAATTCAATATAATTTGAGTAATAATCTTGTACTACTATGTATTTTTTAGATTTATAATCCATAAAATCAACACCAACTTTTTCCCACGGAAGTAGTGTAACATCATGTGAAAGAAGTGGTTCTGGAGCATTTAAATTTCTATGTGACAAGCAAATATGACACGACTGAACAATGTTTTTTATATCAGTTGACATAAATGGCCAAAATACATGTCCTCTAGCAAACGCTTTTGACCGTTCAATTCCCAAATGACCGCTGTGTACTATTTTTAAAATGTCTGGCCTTAATTTTTTAGGTATGACTATACTGTTATTTCTGAAAATTAAATTATTTTCTGTATGTAAATCAGATCTATACTGCCAATATTCATGCAGATCTTTATGAATTTGAGTTTTACTTGACGGCCATCCTTCTTTACAGTATTTTTTCAAAATCTGCAGACTTTCATCTTCATTAGTGCCTTTGATTAACCACTGTAGACGTTCTGAAGAGACTGGTAATGACTTAATCAGTAAATTTACATGAACAATGACATCATCATCTAATTCATCTGAACTTGTTTCAGAGAGTGCTGCTCTTGACAGGGTATCAGCAATGTACATGTGACTACCTTTCTTGTAAATTACGTTTAGACTATAGGGTTGTATCTTCAACATCATTCTTTGGAGACGTGTTGGGACCCCGGCTAACGGCTTTTTAAACAATGTTATTAAAGGAGCATGATCCGTCTCTACAGTTACAGTTTGTCCATATATAAATTGATGGAACTTGATGCAGGCAAAAACTATAGAATAAAGTTCTTTCTCTATTTGAGCCATTTTTTGCTGTGTATCCGTTAAAGTTTTAGAAGCATAATATATCGATACCTTTGGGTTCAAAGGTCGTAAAGGACAAAATGCAACTTTACAGGAGAAGCAAAAAACGAAAAAAAAATTTTAAAAATGTGTCTATCTTTTTTATTTTTTGAGATATTTTAATGGAACCTAGGAAGAAATTGCATAGAATTTTGGGTATTTTCTACAACAGTATTGAAAAACTGGCCCAGAGCTGTATTTACGAAGATAGGATGTCCTTTACGACCACAAAATCACGATAATGTGTCCTTAACACCATACAAATTTTAATCCTATGCAAGACCTTAAGAGCGTAAGTCTATTTTACTGCGCAAAAGTGTATTTATTTGGTCTTAAAAGATCGCCATCTGAGGTATTTAGTAAGATTTAAATAGTAATTAAGCTTAATTATTAAAAGTTTATTGTAATATTGTCGGTAATTTTTTGTTTACTGTTGAATTTTTCAACAAAATATAATATCATTGAGTCAGATCCCCTTATCAATTAGAAAAAAGCTGATGATCTTTAAATGGCTGTACAGATTTTCATGAAACATGGCTAAGAACACTCGGGATAAAATTATCTGTAACACAAAAAAACCAAACTAAAATCGGTTCATCCCATTAGGAACTACAGTACCACATACAGATACACAGACACGTTAAACTTATAACACCCCCCTCTCTTTTTGCGTCAGGGGTTAAAAAAGGTAAAAATAGACGCAAGCAGCGAAAAAAAAATGTGACGTTTATGGACGTAGTGCAGTGTCTGTGAGAGTAGTACAAATTTGGTTTAAAGCGTTTTCAATCCGGAAATTTTCATGTCAAAGATGCAGGTCGCTCTGGTCGCTCTGTTAGGGATAACTTGGATACCATTTTTGAAAAAGTAGAGCTAGATCGTCATATCAGTAGCCACGATCGTAGCTGAAGAACTGGAAATTGACCACAACAGTTTTGGCACATTTGAATAAAGCTGCAGGTATACAAAAAATCTCGATATTTGGGTGCCTCACGAGCTCACTGAAAGAAACCTAATGAACCGTGTACTCATTTGTGATTCTTTATTACAACGTCATAACGAAACCGAACCACTTTTGAAGAAGCTGATAACTGGTGATGAAAAGTGTACTCACATACCACGAGACCGTGCGAAAAAGGTCGTGATCAAAAGCCGGTCAGGCTTCACAGATTGTGGCGAAACCCGGGTTAACTCGCAACAAGGTGATGCTGTGTGTACATAGGTAGTGGGATTGGAAGGGCAATGGGCATTATTCATTATTCATTATGAGCCGTTACCGCTAGGCAGGACCATCGATTCTGAACCCTACTGCGAACAACTGATGAGATTAAAGGAAGAAGTTGAGACAAAACGGCCGGAATTAATCAATAGAAGGTAGCAGGCGTGTCTTTTCACCGCAAAAAGGAGTTCATCATCATCATCTTAACTCCTACTTTCCGTGTCACATCTATCCAAGTAACCGATACTCTTCAGCTTCTTGGCACGGAGTTGTCTTCCGACTTTAACTTCGGCATCTCCATTGAGTCCAAGGCTCGAACTACAGTTAGGAAGCTGAGCGTCCTAGATAAAGTCAAGCGGTAATTTACGCCTGGGCAGCTTTTAACCCTTTATAAAGCTCAAGTCCGATCTTGCATGGAGTACTGCTGCCACCTTTGAGACGGCTCGGCGAAAAATCAACTCGCTGCATTAGACTGGGTAGAACGCAGAGCCAAGAGATTAATAGGCGGTGGAAAACTGGTAGCTGGTAGTTTGGCTCACCGCTGAAATGTTGCTTGCCTATCGGTCTTTTATAGATTGTACTTCAGCGAGTGTGCTCAAAACGGTACTCAACATCGTTTATAATGCGCACAGCTAAGTAATGGAATTCCCTGCCGGCGTCTGAGTTTCCGAGCGCATACAATTTGACTCTTTTCAAGGCCAGAGTGAATAGGCACCTTCTGGGCAAGCTCGCTCCATCGTAGACCCTGTCTTTGCTTTTGGGCTAGAATAGAAGAGCAAACCCATTAATGGTAAAAAAGAGAAGGGATGTGATCACATCATGATAACGTGAGACCTCGCACATCTTTAGCCACACAGCAAAAATTAACATAGTTTGGCTGGGAGGTGTTCATGCATCCGCCGTATAGTCCTAACTTTGCATCTTCAGATTTCCACCTGTTTCGGTCTCTTCAGAATTCTTTAGGTGGGCTTGTCGCGGTTTTTTTTATCAAAAGCCCCAAAATTTCTATAGCAATGGGATCATGTCTCTGCCTACAAGATGGCAAAAAGTTATCGAACAAAATGGCACCTACATAAGTTAGAAAAATGAACTTTATTAAAAAATGTTTTGAATTTTCATATAAAATGCGAAGATACTTTTTCCTGTTACTTGTTCCTCTTTATCCACCCATAAGGAAGGCCTGTGCCCCAGCAGTAGGACATCAAAAATAGCTGATGGACAAATTACCAAAAAAATAATGAATTACATAAGAATTACATAATTTCCAAACAAACTTAATGTTCAAATACAAAAATGTGTAACGTTATTATTGTATTTAATAATTAAAAGTATGTTCAACAAACAAAATAAATTTAAAACTGAAAATAAGGAAGAAGAAGAAGAGAGCGGATAAATAATAATTAATTTGTACCATGGGCAACAGCGTCGCTTAACCACCGCTAAGGTTAAAATCGCTTGCACGCCGCGCCCGCTGTCTCATACGTTTAGTTCGTGCAGGGGCGATACGCGCGCACACGAATTTTGTTGCTAACTGGTTAAGCGACGCTGTTGCCCATAGTACTTTCTCTTCAACCGCTCTATTTTTCTTTAATTATTTTTCTAAAGGAAAAAGAAACTAGTGAAGAAGATGAACGAAATAATTTTAAAAGTTTTAAATTTTAAGTTTTAAGTGGGGACGGAGCACCGGGGACGGACCACTATAAATACCATAACTTTATAACGAAAATATACCGAAAATATTTACTTCCGCCAATATACTTACAAAAATACTGATGCTCTTAAAAGTCCGAAAAAGAGTATTAAAATACTGAATCTGGTCACACTGTCTATGTTGCATGTTGCATGCCCTCCCTTAAATGTACTGCACTTGTCAAACCAGGGGCCGTACCGGCTAACGAATCGATTATCGAAAAGTCTGCTGGGTTTCAAATTAAAACAGATAAATCGAGCCCCAACTGGGCGAAAATGGCGAACCCCAATTCATGATGTCACACGAACATCGTTATCTTCCAAATTACGTCAACAGAAAGTACAAGACGAAATTCCTTACTTTGATTTTTCTGTTTTAAGTTGAAATCCAGCAGACTTTTCGATAATCGATTCGTTAGCCGGTACGGCCCCAGATCGGCAAAGTAATGAAATAAATTTAATTGTGTTCTTTACGTTAAAAACAGTAAGTATTTTTTACATTATTCATTTCCAAAGCGCCCCTGTTTCATAGCAGTATAAGTAGTGTACCAAACGCAGAGAAATATCCACGAAGAAGTAGGTATTTATTGTCTCGCTCGCTCTAACTACTATGGTCTACTAAGCGAGTGAGAGAGGTACAACTTTTATTTGGTAAAATTAGATACCTTTAAGGCGAGTATAGGACGTAGAAAAGTACCTAAGATTTTTTTAGGTAGATAGTAAAGGAAAAGTTTGTTTCTTTTGAATTATTGGGATTAGTTTTAAGGGGCGTATAGGACGTAGAATTAGTTATTTTAAATTGTTTTGGGAGTAAAGTACAAGTTCGTTTTCTTTTGAATTATTGGAATTAGTTTAAGGGACATTTTATTTTAATATGTTACTCTTGAAGGGCGCGTAGGACGGAGAAAAAATTCCTTAATTATTATTTTGGGTTTTAAAAGAGAAGTTTGTTGTTTTCTGAAATGTTTTCTTAGTTTTAACTTAAACTAAATTATGTAGTAAAGGACAACTGCCTATTTAGTCTGTATATTATAATGGTGTATAGGACAGTTCTTACCGACGATGGCCTTTACTCGCATATTTTGATTTATTAACATTTGCAACCTAAGGTCGTATAGGACAACTGGAAATGTATATACAATTTACGCCCTAAAAGCTATTGATAAGTTTTGCTTTACTACCAAGGTACTACGTTTTGGTAGTTAAAATGTCATTTACATCCATCTTTTCACAATAAATTCTGTTTAGAATACCGGATATCATAGGTCGTAAAGGCATTTTTTTTGCGAATTTCGAGAAACGAATAACACAGATCGATAGAGAATTTAATTCTGAGTAAAACTGTGTAAAAAACTCATTTTCGCCAAAATGTCCTTTACGACCTTTGAACCCAGAGGTATCGATATAGGATGTTGATTTTGTAACAACACCGCTCCGACAGCACTGTTACTAGCATCACTTTGTAGGACAATAGGATCATGAACATTAAAATGTGACAACACTGGAACTTGACATATTAATTGCTTCAGACGACAAAATGTTGTTTCATGATTGGCAGTCCACTGCCAGTCGGTAGATTTTTTTAACAATTGGCGTAGAATTTCTGTCTCGCCGGCCATATTTTTAATAAAAGGACTTAAATAATTAAGCATGCCTAGAAATCTTTGTAAATCTTTTAGACAAGTAGGAGAGGGCATCTCTTTGATTGCTCTGACTTTGTCCGGATCAGCTGTGATTCCATCCGCTGAAAAAATATGACCTAGATATTTGATACTCTCCTTGACGAATGTACATTTTTCTTTATTAAATTTGACATTATATCTCTTTGCTCTTTCAAATACTATATTGAGACGCTCATTGTGTTCTTGTAGTGTTCGGCCGCTTACTAAAATATCATCACTATATACTGCCACCCCTGGTATGTCACCAAACATTTCAGTCATGATTCTATGAAAATACTCAGGAGCACAGTTGACTCCATATGGAAGACGTTTAAAGCGGTATCGACCAAAAGGTGTATTAAAAGTTGTGAGGTAAGAACTCTTCTCACTTAATTTACACATCCAAAATCCACTACTAGCATCCAAGGTGGAGTAAAATCTTGCACCAGCCACCTTGGCGCGGACCATATCTACAGATGGAATAGGATAATGAGTCCTATTAATTGCCTGATTTAAATTACGGGGGTCTAGACATACCCTTAATTGACCATTTTTCTTTTCTACTAAAATTAATGAACTCACCCATTCTGTAGGCTCTGTGACCTTGGCAATGACATCCATTTTTTCCATCTTCTCAAGTTCTTGTTGAAGTCTATGATGTAATGCAAATGGTACTTTCCTCGGAGCATCGACTTTTGGCTGGACTTCAGGATTTGTACTGATGTGACACTCGCCAGGAAGACAACCAAGACCGGTAAAAACAGAATTATTACATTCAACAAGTTTATTTAAATTTATATTTTTTGACTGACTTGACTGTAATGGAAATGACTGTGATTGACTTTTTGTGATTTTAGGACTTATCACTTGACTTGGATTTGACTCATTTTGACTTATTTCAAAAGACAATTGACTAATATCACTTTTTGACGTTTGCATGCTTGTAGTGTCTACACAAAAAACTCTCTTAATTAATCCAATTTCTGAGCAAGTACGTTTACCTAGTACAGTTGGAGAATTCACATTTGCAATTATAAAATTAATTTGTTTTGTCATAAAGGAGTCGTTAAATTGGAATTTACACTCAAAGTTTTGTTGACCTAGTACCTCTAGACTATTACCAGTGTATGACTTAATTTTTACATCAGTTTTAGACAATAAATTTTCAGTATTCAGTGAATCATAAACACTTTTTGACATAATATTGACATCACTGCCGGTATCAATTATACAATTTATTTGTGAATTATTTATATATAAATTAATTGTCCATTCACTTGACGACTTGGATGACTGAATGTGACCTATAAACAATTCATCTTGTTCTGACTGTACCTGTTGCATATTACTATCTGACTGTAGGTATTTTACTGACTTGGGCTTAGTTGACCGACAACAGACTGCAAAATGGCCCACTTTTTCGCATTTTCTGCACTTAACATTTAATGCTGGACACTTATGTCGATGCACCTGACCACACCTTGTACAAACTTCCTTTCTTGACTGTTGACTATATTGACTGACATTCCTTGAATTAGACTTTGATCGTGAGCGTGGCTTACTCTTATTATACAAGACTGAACTGTGTTCTGCTGCCAATTCATCCGTTTGATGTCTGGAAGCAAGCATGGCTTTTGCCATCTCTAAGGCTTTATCAAGATCTAGCTTATCTTCAAGCAATAATTTTTCTCTTATATAGTTGTATTTTTGATGCATGTTACATATAAACATTATTTTGACTAGGCGTTCCTGCAGCTGTCCTAGCTCACAGTTTTGTGACCTTAATTTTAATGTGCAAGCAAAGTCGTCTAAGGTTTCATTTTCACCTTGTTTGTATGTGAAAAAATTATGACATTCATAAGTGAGGTTAGCTTTTGGCGCGAAATGATTTTGAAATAATTCTATTAGCTCGGCGTATTTAACGTGATCCTCGTTTTTTCCAAATGTATTGAATATCTCCACGCCCTTTTCACCAATGACATGTAAAAATAAAGCTACCTTTCTGCCATCACTTTCTTCATCCATGCCGGACGCACGTAGATAAAATTTAAAAGATTGCACCCATTTTTTCCATTGTTGAGCCAAGTTACCATTCATTACCATGGGCTGCGGACACGACATTCCAGAAAGTTTCTTGGGTTTTTGATTTTCTTCAGGCATGGCGGGACAGATTTTATCATCAGGCATAACGCCGACACGTGACGCCGACTTTTCACACAAGAATTTGACGGACTATTCGACACACTTCGACACCATGTATTGTTGTGGGTCGGTGCATGATCATAATAAGAACACTGGATGACTGGACTTTAAGAAAGACTGTTTTATTTAAGTAATGCAAGACATTAACAGAGATACGAACAAATCAAGTACAATAGTAATGGCTGACAGACGTTCGGTTCGCACACACCGAATAGTGATGTTCAATGACATTAGTGATGTGACATTCTCATAACAGAGAATGACTCTTCAAGTCCAGTTGAAAATCCATCTCCACGGCCAAACGTCCCTGAAAACCAAGATTCCGTTGCAAATCCTGAAAACTCTCCGCCATTCAGCCCCATAACCTTAGATGATTTCGATGTCCGCATTCCTTCTAGTCTCCTTGGGTCCAATAGCAATGACATACCTTCAATTCCACTCCTAGATGGCGATGAACTATCTCTGACTGCATACAGCCCTGAAAATACAAACCCTCCTGACTCCAATCCTCCTGCAGGGACTTCCAATCCGCCGTCACCTCCTGAAATACCCGAAACCTCACGAGAACTTTCGAATTCTAATAAAGATTATAATACGTTCTTAAAATCCTTTGAAAACAAAGACGAAACATTCAATACTCATATAAAAGAACACAACGAATCGCTCCTCAAGAGCAGCTGTAAAACTATTCTAGTTCCTGTGTCAGTTGATTTAGACGATTCCAATCCCTATCTCCAAGATATTTTGTCCGCCATGGATGATTCATCCGATATTCTAAATTCTGAAAGGGAACTCCATTCATTTAAGAAACTCGAAGTTAAAGGAAAGACATACTATCTCCTATTTACCAAAGTATACTATTTCGATGCTTCTACGTATCCCGAGATATTTAAAACTCTAAAGGCAGTACGTGACGACATTCTCCTCAAAGGTGACATCAACGAAATCGCTATATCAGATTTCAAAAATCTTTTTGAACAATATTCTTTCGTCAAAATCTACGGCATATTCATGTACCTTTTCCATAATACAAACATAACAGTAAACATACACCACAATACTATTATATATCCTGTACCTTCTGAAATCGCTAAAATTCTCAAAGAAAACCACGATATCCCAATCGCAGGACATCTTGGTTGTAACAGGATGTATAGTAGAATCAAAGAACGCTACTATTGGAAAAACATGCGTACCGACATTAAAAATTATGTGAAAAACTGTAAATTATGCCAATCGAATAAAGCATTGCGGAAAATAAATAAATCCCCGATGCAAATCACTACTACTTCAACTCGTCCCTTTGAAAGAATTAGCCTTGATCTCGTTGGCCCTCTACCAGAAGCAGGCCTTCATAAGTTGAAATTCATCCTCACACTCCAAGATGACTTGACCAAATTTTCTACCGCTTATCCTATCTCCAACGCTACCTCGGAAGAAACTTGTGAATGCCTAGTACATTTTATATCTCTATTCGGCATCCCAAAATCTATACTCACAGATCAAGGTACAAATTTTACAGCCGATCTTTTCAAGCGTGCTTGCGAATTTCTGAAAATTAAACAAATTTGGTCATCACCGTATCACCCGCAAACTCAAGGCGCCCTAGAACGTAGCCACTCCACTTTAAAGGAGTATCTAAAGTCATACGTAAATGAACATCAAACAGATTGGCATAAGTTCGTTTATACTGCCATGCTAACGTATAACAACAGCGTGCATACTACAACCAAATTCACGCCATATGAGCTCCTCTTTGGCCATAAGCCGTACATCCCTGACTCAGTTTTCGATCAACGTCCTGATGTAACCTACCCAGAGTATATTAAAATGCTCCAACACCGCCTCAAAATATCTCGTGAAAAGGCTCTGGAAAATATTAACGCCTCTAAAGAAAAGTCCAAAGGTTATTACGATAAGCATTCACGTGCAGTCCAATATAAAGTAGGCGACTACGTATATCTGAAAAATCATGTCAGGCTCCGTAAAGCCCTTTCGCCAATATGGAAAGGCCCTTATAAAATTGTCAAGATCCATGGCAATAACACGCTATCCCTCTTAATAAATAGGCGCCATGTCAAACATCATTTTGACGAAGTAAAACCTGCACATGAAAACGATTAGATTAAGTTTTTCTATTTCTTTTTATATTTTTGTTAGATTTAATAAATATACTACGTTAATATTATTTGACAACGCCTAATGTGTACAATTTAGGTTATTGTTTCTAGATTTATTTACAATTAAGTTACTATCCCTTTACAGGGTCGGCTTGGCAAGAAGCGAGAACCAGTATATCGATTACATTACCAAGAGCCCTGGTGTATTTTTCGACCCTGTCGGCACCCTAAGAATCATAAATGATGAATTCCATATCGTAATTCCGGTTGATGTATTCCCGATTGAACACCACTTAGAAAATATTCACTACGTGTTTAGCACTATTCGATCTGAATGTCGTGAAAATGACGAAATCGATCATGAGCAATGTCAAAATCTGTTACAGCCATTAGAAGCCCTTTATATAGATATCACGCGAGATTTTAAATCTATTTCTCATATAATGTCTAATAATATCTCTAAGAGAGCAGCTTGGTTTGGTGGTATAGGTGTTGCATTTAAACATATATTTGGAACATTAGATGAAGACGACGCTAGGGACTATGATAACGCTATTCAAGCTATATATAGTATAAATAATGATAAAAAATTAGCAGATTCTATAACGAAAACTATCATGGTATCTCAATCAGCTATACATAATATAAACCAATCGATACATGAGTTAAATGTAAATGAAGCAAAATTAACTGACGTCATTGAAGGTTTATCTGGCTCGCTGAAAAATGTCTCTGAATTTGTAAATGTAATTAGTTTTAAGGTTAGACTAAGTAATATTTTGAATGTGTTGCAAGCCAATTTACTTACTATATCTTTTAAGATTGAAGATCTTTTAAATTCTATTTGTTTGTTAAAAGCAATACACTGCATCCATCTATTCTAACCCCAGGTCAAATGTATAATGACCTTGTTAGTAATTTAAAAATATTACCTAAGTATAAGGATTTCCCAGTTAATTTAGATATAAGCAATATACATGTATTAATGAATACAGCAGATTTAACTTGTTATTATACAAATAATAAATTAATGTTTATTGTTAAATTACCATTAGTAAGCTTGCAACAATTTAATATTTATAAAACCATACCTTTGCCAACTCCATACACCGACGGTAAAATAGATTCTTTTGCTATGATTGTCCCTTCTGAACAATACTTAGCTCTATCAAAAGATAAACTATTGTATACTTACCTGAAAGACCTAAATAATTGTAAAAAGATACTTACCGAAACTTACCTTTGCGAAATCACTGATGTCTACGCAGTTCTTAATAATCCATCCTGTGAAATTGAAATTATTACCAAAGCTCTGACTTCTCTTCCTGAAACTTGTCCATATAAGTTTATAGTTGGTGATGTAGATATTTGGCATAGATTAAATAACAACAAGTGGGTATTTGTTCAATCCAAACCCACAAAATTGTCTATCGAATGTAACAATATTGTATCCGAAGTTGTAATATCAGGTACAGGTGTACTTAACATTCCTCTCGAGTGCATAGCTTTCCATAGAAATGTTAAACTTATAACAAAGTCGTATCCTAAATTAAATATTCCTACTATATTTTCAGATTTTAATATTATTAACGATAGTTGCTGTAATTTAAATACTTTCAAGAAAATTAGTGTCAATATTCCACAAACAAAAATAAAAAGTGTAAATTTGAATGATTTAAAGAATTTTAAAAGCATGTCTAACCAGATAATAAAGGACCTAGATAACATTGAAACAAATAACTTCAGTAATCATGTCAGTTTCCCAATTTTGGGTACTTTGTCCACAGTTCTGGTTTTAATTGTAATTTTAGTGTATCTATTCAAAAGAAAATTTCCGAAACTGTGCTTTAAATCTACCGCGACAGATTCTTCAATAAACGAAGAAAATCAAGAAAACTTAGAAAGCAGCCACAATGCACCTCGCTTGCGCATTGGGTAATTTCGGAAACTTTCTAAGATGCCTGTAAGTTTCCTCTTAACAAGGGGGTTGTTATATATTAGATTTATGTATGTAATAATGCTGAAGGGTGGCTTCGGGCGGGCTGACTAAGCAGTCTGGCTCCTCATCCGTGGGCAGTTCAGGTTGGTTAGTCAGTCGCGTTTCGGCCACCATTCGACTCAGTCAAGTCCAAATCAATATTTTCTAAATCAATTTTCTATTTCATTTTCTATATCAAATTAAATCATTCGTCCAAAATAAAATTATTTTTTTTAAAACGCAAAATCCGAGAGCCCGCCTAACAACACGTTCATTACTACACCAGTGTTTTAAATTCTTCACACGTCCTTTACTGTACTAAACCAGAGTGTTTGTGTAGACAACTGTACTAAGCCAGAGTATCTTCACATCTACTCACACCCGTTACTCACTACACTAGACTGTTTACACATCTACACCAGAGTGTCTCTACATCTACATTTGCCATACTACAACAAAGTGTCTATACATCTACACATGCCCGTTACTATACTACACCAGAGTGTCTAGTCTACACATCTACACTCGCCCATTACTGTACTACACCAATGTCTACACACTGTACACACGCCCGGTTGTGTCTACACACCGATGCCGACACACAGCACGTTGCCGCGCGGCTGCGACACGACGCGCACGATGCGCACGATGTGCTCGATGGCGTCCTTGAAAAGCACTAGGTCCATCTTTACCACGCCCGGGCAACTGTTGTACTCCTCCATCTGGTTCACTATGTACCTGCCCAATATTCACTAATGCGGAATTTTCAAAATGACAAAAACTGTAGGCTCGATGGATGGCGTTGATAGGCAAGTGTCAACTGTAGAAAACGTAGGAAAAAGAAATTTTTCAAAGCCATTTTTTGACAGTTCACTTGTCAATCAACGCCATCTAGTGAGGCAAATAGTTACTATTTTTTGTTTTTAAATGACACTTGGAAAATTCCTCATTAACTATACTGGCATTTAACTACCATTGTTTTAATTTTAGTCATCTACCAACACCATGGATTGAGAAACTCCGATAATATAAAGATCCGACAATCGGTTTAACAAAGAGTTAGTTGGTCTTGTGCAGGCACGCTTATTATAATTCATAACAACTGGAGAAAGAGGAGGAGGAAACCATGAAAGTTTCGAGTGTTTCATGATGGGTAGTCAAAGTCAAAGTCAAAGTCAAATAAGCTTTATTAAAATAAACTTAATTATTAAGTACTTTTGAATCGTCTATATTTTCCTACCACCCGTTCCAGACTTTTTTAGCTGACAAGAAGAACGGGCGCAAGAAACTTATCAGCTGTAACAGCCATAAGTAACGATATTTACAAACTTAAATATATCGTTACCAAATAATTACAACAGGGTGACAGGATTATTGGCAACAACATAGACTTATTGTTATATTACTTCAACAAAGTACTTATAGTAGCAAGTTATGTGTTACATCATTTCCACGCATTTTGATCTTTAAGAAGGAAGATCGTAGCATTCCAGAAATTAAAAAATACGTATAACACTTACTTTCTCAACGCAACTGGATCATTAAGGTCATCATACACCTCAAACGGGTTGAGGAAGTGTCCGAATAGCGGCGCGGTCTTGGAGGGGCACAACGCGTGGAACGTCAACTCAAAGTGCTTTCCCAGCATATCGCCCATGTTGTTCATAAACCAGTCGCGATCTCTGCATTAAATCGATAAATGTATAAATTTTGTTTTGCCAAAGTAGGTAAGGTACAGTACGAGGCATATATCTTGAAATCGGGTGGGAATAGGGATGTTGACTTATGAATAAAATAACGAAATACTAATAAAAATCGTAAACATATAAAACTTTTGGAGTAGCTTGTATACCTCTTGGTTTTATATATTGCGTATTATTTGTTTTATGACCCTTCAAAGAAGATGGACAAGTCCATTTAAAAAGTATAAAATTTGTTAAAATAAATAATACATTTGATTAGTCCGTAAAATTTATAGCCAATTTGTCAAAGAAACCATTTTGATAAACACAATATTTAATATAGCTGCCGAACAAATTTCCTACGCGTTGCATACAACGTAGGAAGGCGTGACGTCATAACTTGGTAACCGTTAGTATGGAGCGTTTTCGGGTGAGTCCAATTTTGTGCATTTCAAACTGTGATATCTCGGGCAGTTTTCATGCTAGCGTAATAATTCTTATACAAATGTTTATTTTTTTTAGGGGTAGGTAATTTATGTAACATAAAATAATAAAATAGTCAACATGCCTATTGTGCGGAAAACGTATTTTGGGTATGCGTAGCGGTGAGGGGCGCGGGCGGCGGGAGAGGGGCGCGCGCTATTGGTCGCTCACAAGAGCACATGCGCAAACTTATCCCCACTATGTCGGAAAAATTTCAAGATACATGCCTCGTACTGTAAGTCATCCTCATCACACTACTGCTAGCGACTTTAGATACTGGTATACAATGGGCCTTCCACATGCACAGGCGGCCCGAGAGGCCGAAAGGGACGAAGTTGTCGTATGTCCTTTTCTGTTGTATTGCTCCGTACTTTTCTGTTCCGTCCCTTTCGGCCTTCCAGCCAGGTCTGCGCATGTGTATGACCCATAACAATACTTCTACAAGATCTGAAATTACCAAACTACTCATAAGTTTATGTTTGTTGGATATGAAGATCAGTTTTATTTTTAGCAGGTTTTTTTACCTACCTATCTACATAGTTTTGAAACGTAAAGATCCTTTTGTTGAAGCAATAAAAAGTTTCATAACAACAATAAAATATGGGACGGATGTAAACGTCACTAACTTCTCTTCAGTTAGTCGATCGCCGAAAACTCGGAAACATTCATGGATCCACAGTCGCAAGAACCTTGGCTTAGTGTTTGTGTAATCCTTGTTACTCCTTAGTAGACCCTGAAATTTTAGTATAGATTTGTAACAATACAATCTCTGAAATAAAACACTTTTTAACGGATACTAGCGCGGTTTTATTGAATGTACTTTGGTATTTAGTTGGTATTTGGTTTGATTTTTGGTTTTTCCCGACGTTTCGGCACCTTTGCAGCTGCCGTGGTCACGGGGGACTGAAGCTACCCGTGAGCCTACCCTCAAGCGATGAATTTTTTTAGACGTTCAGAAATTAAAATATAACAAAATTTTTAATTATTTTATGTTGATTTATAATTTAATTTTATGAATTATTTAATGCTAAAAAGAGAGAGAATCTACTGAAACTACCACCATTTCATAAAATTGGGAGGCCCCTCCAAGAAAGAAATGGCGAAAGAAAACTTGGAGAGGGAGCCGACCTCCGTCTTTTGTATTAATTTATTTATTTGCAAAAGGAACTAACCGTATCATTTGATCTTACAGTGTGTGTGAGGGGCTTTAGCTTGTGAATGATGGGGTCCCAAGCTGGTGGAATTTTCCAACCATCATCTCTATTGAAATTAGGATATTTATTTATTTCGATAGCCTCGCGGAGCATTCTAGGGATAAATCTACGTTCCCTAGCAAGGATTTGGGGTTTGTCAAATCTAATATAATGGTTGGGCCCCTCAAAGGCGTGTTCACTCACTGCAGACTTGTTATCGCGCCTATGTTTCATGTCAGCTACATGCTCTTTGACGCGGGTCCCTATGCTTCTCTTTGTTTGCCCGATGTAGGAGAGTCCACAGTCACAATCTAGTTTGTAGACGCCTGCAGCTTGAAGGGGGATATTACACTTGACAGGTCTTAAGAATTGGTTGATCTTCTTCGGCGGCTTGAAGTAAGTTTTGATTGACGCTCGCTTCAGAATGTTTCCAATCTTGTCAGTGACACCCTTCAAGTATGGTAGGATGGCAGGTTGACGCTCTACTGTGGCTGGTTTGGCGCGTTTTCTGTGATTGAGGTGTGGTACTTGCAACTTGTTGTTACGCAGTACTTGTTGGACGTGCTGAAGCTCAGCAGTCAGGTGTTGTTTGTCACAGATTCCGCGGGCTCTCTGAAACAAAGATTTCCCTACGGTAGCTAACTGTATAGGATGATGGTGAGAGTCACCATTAAGGTATCTGTCTGTATGGGTTGCTTTACGATACACTGTGTGGCTCAACTTCAAGCCGCCGAAGAAGATCAACCAATTCTTAAGACCTGTCAAGTGTAATATCCCCCTTCAAGCTGCAGGCGTCTACAAACTAGATTGTGACTGTGGACTCTCCTACATCGGGCAAACAAAGAGAAGCATAGGGACCCGCGTCAAAGAGCATGTAGCTGACATGAAACATAGGCGCGATAACAAGTCTGCAATGAGTGAACACGCCTTTGAGGGGCCCAACCATTATATTAGATTTGACAAACCCCAAATCCTTGCTAGGGAACGTAGATTTATCCCTAGAATGCTCCGCGAGGCTATCGAAATAAATAAATATCCTAATTTCAATAGAGATGATGGTTGGAAAATTCCACCAGCTTGGGACCCCATCATTCACAAGCTAAAGCCCCTCACACACACTGTAAGATCAAATGATACGGTTAGTTCCTTTTGCAAATAAATAAATTAATACAAAAGACGGAGGTCGGCTCCCTCTCCAAGTTTTCTTTCGCCATTTCTTTCTTGGAGGGGCCTCCCAATTTTATGAAATGGTGGTAGTTTCAGTAGATTCTCTCTCTTTTTAGCATTAAATAATTCATAAAATTAAATTATAAATCAACATAAAATAATTAAAAATTCTGTTATATTTTAATTTCTGAAAGTCTAAAAAAATTCATCGCTTGAGGGTAGGCTCACGGGTAGCTTCAGTCCCCCGTGACCACGGCAGCTGCAAAGGTGCCGAAACGTCGGGAAAAACCAAAAATCAAACCAAATACCAACTAAATACCAAAGTACATTCAATAAAACCGCGCTAGTATCCGTTAAAAAGTGTTTTATTTCATGTCTAGTGAGCGCGTAAGCTTGAGAAGTGAATAATACAATCTCTCTTTGACGAGAAAAAAAATATTTCCGATAAGTGGCATAAGGCATTTTAGCATAAATGGCCACCAATGTTTTTATTTTTAATCTCCACCAGTGGCGATAGGTCCAAACAAGCCGATTTCAATCAACCCTCTGAGATGAAAAAATTTTTTTTTATTTAACTGGACTGGCTGTCTGTATGATTTGACAGCTAAGTTTTTGTGCCTATTTGAAACGCCACTAACGTGCGTCTAAAGAACTAATTTTAACGTACAATATGAAAATGGTTGCCGTGATGGTTTTTCCAGACTTCAAACTTTAGTACCATGTCCCTCACGCTATGCTCCAGCGCCAAAATGGCGGAAATCAAATAGGCACAAAAACAGATTGACATAAGCCTGTCCAGTGTAAATATATGCAGGTCAGTACATCAACCCCTTAGAAATACCCCAATTCACTGAGCAGATCATAATATTTTTGTAGAACAGCTTACATTCGCCATAATTTCACCCCTCGCCACTGATCTCCACTATGCTATAGACTCACTTGGAATATCTTGGATATGTCTCGCAAATTAAACAAGTAGTGCATCTTGCTCGGCGTCGGCAACAATTTAGATACGATGCTGTTGAACATGTCGATGGTCGCCACCAACACTGTTTTGCCTGAAATTTTATCCTTGGTTTTACAGGAAATCAATATTTGAATATGATAAACATTTTTTGAGCAACATTATTGATACACAACAGCTAAGATGCTGCTGGAATCAAATTATTAATGAAAATTACTAGAAAATCCAAAAACTTCTAATTCTAATACATATGTAAGTACATAGATATTTTCCACCATAGAGTCTCGATCACCATCTATCTAATATCTACATGTTGAGACCATTCCAATGAGCCCAAACATACTATATTTGCTGTGAGTTGCTGTGAGTTGCTGAGGAGTTGGGGATGCAGTAGCATCAGCTCAAGGTTATCATGTTATGGAAATATCACCGAAGTCGAAGTACACTTTTCAAATCTATCGGTCCTGTGATAGTAGTTGGTAAGACCCTTTTATCAAGTAGGAAATGAGCTGATGAACTTTAAACAATGGGGTTGGCAACGTAAAGCTAATTGTAGATGTCGCTGCGCTGCGTACGCTTGTTCCTAAGACAGTAGACGTTCAGAACAAAATGTATGGGAATTTTTTTACCGAAAAAGACCCATTGACCCAAAATGGATATAAAAGACTATTCTACAATGCAAATGCCGGAATTGAAAGCCAAATTAAGACGTTTTTATTCTTAAGTACAGAATTTATAATTTTTTTCTAAATCCAGATTTTTCGGAAATTTGAAAGTGCCATCATTGTTAAAGACTCTCGTGGAACAAGCGTACGCAGCGCCATTTTGACAGTTGCCTTCCCCATTGGACAGATCTTTAGAAACTAAGAACCACCTCGTCAGCTTTCAAATAAACAGAACCGACTTCAAAAAACCTGCCTCTAAAAAGCAAGAAATAATATTCAAATCATTAGATACGCATTATCATTGTTATAATAACAAGACGTCTATTGAAGTCAGGTGGGGCTGGAGTACAACTTCCTTTTTCTATTCTAAAAGCCCTACCCGACTAGGGTTACCAGATGAAAAAATCAAAAGTCCGGAGAAAAGGCCCGATTTCCATTGAAAAATCCGGAGATTTGTAGCAGTTTGCGGCAGTGGCGAACTGATTAAATAATAGAAAGCTTACTACCTTCTATCCTTCTATTAAAGTACTTTTTATTAAATGTACTGAATTTTATTGAAAATTCTAAAAATCCTGAGATTTCCTCAGATTTACAAAATCCGGCCGCAATCCTGAGCAAAGTCCAAAAATCCTGAGATCTCCGGACAAATCCTGAGATATGGTAACCCTATACCCGACTTCAATAGACGTCTTGTTATTTATAACAATGATAATGCGTATCTAATGATTTGAATATTATTTCTTGCTTTTTAGAGGCAGGTTTTTTGAAGTCGGTTTTTTGTTTTTTAAAACAATTTTTTATTTTTTCATTTTTAGTGTAAGTACCTTCTCTATTAGGTAGTGTAGGTATATTATTTCGTATAAAGATTGGCTCAGTCAAACGTGAGATATTCGCGGAGAAACATACATTCATACAGGTCAAACTGAGAGAGAACTCTCTTTTTTTGAAGTCGGTTAATAAGACTACACTAAAAGTACCCTTTCCCAACAAAAAGAAACATCTAATTCGATTTATTAATAACAAAATCGTCAAGGTAGTTGATGCAAAATCATAGTATTTTCAGGATTTCTTGAAAACTACTAAACCGATTGAAATAAAAATTAAATGGGACCATCTCGCAAGAAAACTCAATCGAACAAAAAAAGAATCATCAAAATCGGTCCATAAATGTCGAAGATACGCGCGAACAACGATAAAAAAAAAGTATACAATCGAATTGAGAACCTCCTCCTTTTTGTGAAGTCGGTTCAAAACCACAACAAAAACGGCCCATTAGTATGGGTGCTACGTTGCATCAGACAGACACACACACACGTCAAACTTATAATACCCTCTCTTTGCGTCGAGAGTTAAATACAGAATGTTTGCCATGAACACGAGGCTAATATCTACCCTACATAGATTGCTCTAAGATACTCTTTCCAGATCTTACCAACAGTTTTAGTCTCCTCGTCAAAATCGCTCAGATGCTGACTGAGCATAGTGCCGAATATCTTTATAAGTTGCTGGTGCGTGGGTGAGGTAAGGTAGAAAGCGTGGAAGCAGGACAGCAGGCGCGGCGGCAGCGGGGACCGAGCCCCGCCTGGGGGGCCAGCCGCGCCGCAAAGGACCATACCCTGTATCCACGATTTTTCATACAAACTACCTTAAAGGCTGGTTTACATTATCTTAGTATTTAGTAGAGTGCTTAGTAGCGTGCGAGTAGATTCGAATGCGAGTGCTTTAGTAGTTTTGGTGCCTTTCCAGTGACCGTTTACACGCTTCCAGTAGAGTGTCATTTTCGCCATACCTAATACCTATTATTTAATTCAATTACACGTCACGCGTTCACCGGCAAATGCACTCTACTAAAGACGCTACTAAAATGTCGATTTACATGCTTCCAGTGCGAGTGCGAGTAAAATATCGCGCGGGGGGTGAGCGGGCGCGCAGGGGGTGCTACTGGAAAGCGAGTAGAAAGGCTACTAGAACGTTACTCTCTTTAGTCATAAGACGACCGTTTACATGTTGCCACTAAAGCACTCTCCTAAAGCACTCTACTAAAGACTAAGATAATGTAAACCAGCCTTTAGGTACTCATTTTATGAATTTATCTAAGCCAAGTTAACATAAACTGATTTTAAATCAAAATTTCCGAATATTGCCGTAGATCCGAATACTAGGCCTCTGCTAGGCTGGTCAAACCAGTAGCCGTAGTTATAGGTTTATTCATGTTAGTCCATGTACAAGACATTAACTTTGACGTTCTTGCACCACTGCTTGGCGCGGTCGAACCAATAGACGTAGTCGTGCCAGAGGCGTACCAACTCTATACATGATAGTTCATGGGGCTATATCTATACGACATATAAGACATATACCTAACCTTTTTTTTAATATAGACTGGGCAGGCATTTGACCACCATCTTGCTTGGTAAACAGGATGTGGTCTAAGGTGTAGCATGCATGCCCAGGAAATGCCTATTCACTCTTGCCTTGAAAAGACTAAGGTTGTAATTATCGGGGAACACATGAGCAGGAAGCGCATTTCATTCTTTAGCAGCTCGCATAAGAAATGTATTGGCAAAGCGCTTGGTACGGACCCTTGGAGTATCTACTATATAAGGGTGATATGCTAATCTGCGTCTGGTATCCCGATGGTGGAAAGGGGCTGGAGGAACAAGGTTGTGCAGTTCCCTCGCACATTCTCCAAAGTGAATTCTATAAAAAAACCAATAAACTAGCATCGCAAACTAGCAAGTTGACGTTCTTGCGCCACTGTTGGCGCGATCGAACCAGTAGCCCGTAGTCGTGCCAGAGGCGCACCAGCTCTATACATGATAGTCCATGGCGCTATATCTACCGGGTGTAACAAGACACTCAACGAAGCCGAGGTCTACGTATTCTGCCCATCATCAGGACCATTTCTGTTCTAAATTATTGCTGGGAAACGATTCTAATTTTTGGTGTTAAAAAATTAAAAACCCGCCTGCCTAAAAACACAAGTCAACTGAAAAGATGGAAACAAGATTAAATATTAAAGCCAACATTATAACATGCAGTCGGAGGCATGCATAAAGAAAGTGATATTATGAATGATTTGAGTTATATGCCTCCGACTGCATGTTATAATGTTGGCTTTAATATTTAATCTTGTTTCCATCTTTTCAGTTGACTTGTCTTTTTAGGCAGGCGGGTTTTTAATTTTTTTTAATTTATTTTTTTATTTATTTATTTTTAGTTATTATTTATATGATATACCTTTTTGAAATCCTTATAATAAGCCCTTTAATTGGACACCCATATTGCAGTATTCTAAAAAAAAATATTTTTTTTCCGCTACGTTTAATAGCACCGTACAGCCGCCATGTTGGTGTTTTTATAACGCCTCCTTCTTAAGAACACTTGGGCTGACGAGACAAATCTAACGATATGTTAATCATGGAAACCTGTTCAGCCGTTTGAAAGATATGAGGTAATAAAGAATATTACATACAAACTTACAAGATACGCGCGAAAAACATAACCCTCTTGCAGTCGGGTAAAAAAGCATTGCATACATGTAATGTAACGCGTACAAAAGTCCGCGCCTGCGAGTGAATGCTACAGACACAGCTGCATGCGGATGCGGCCGAGTTGAAAGGCAACGTTTATGTGCGTGCTCATGAAATACATTGAGTGATAACGTTTTCAAGTTATTGTTTGTTACAAAATACCTACATAAAATTTTGATAATGTTTCTGTAGACAAAAATTAGGAAATAAAAAAATTGACTTTGACCTTTAATAACTTCGTAGCTATTAGTTTCCCAGGTATAGTCTAAAAGACAAAAATGATCCTGATGATGGGCGGAATGCGTGAACTTCGGCTTCGTTGAGTGTCTTGTTACACCCGTTATACGACATAATATGACATAACCTTGACGTTCTTGCGCCACTGCTTGGCGCGGTCGAACCAGTAGCCGTAGTCATGCCAGAGGCGCACCAGCTCGAGCGGCGGCTGGGACCCGTAGTTGTCGCGTACTGGCATATTGATGTCGTCCATGAACGCTATCATCTTCTTGCCTACATTTGTGCTTTAATTCAATATTCTATCCCCAGTAAGAGATACACTACGCCTACCTAAGATTTGTTTCGTAATAAAATTAGGTACCACTTGCTTAATAACCAATCCATAGTAGACCAGCACGCGTAGCATGAGCAAACGGGACTCTTGTCTACGAAGACTTGTCGTCTCCATCTTCTCGATTGCTGAGCACAGTTTTACAGACAGATGGGACTCGCTCTCAGAATTTCTCAACCTTTTTATGTCTTTTAATACAAATATGAGTTTTAAAAGGTAATATTTTTATTTCAACATCAATAAACGTCGAAATTATCTAAAATTATTCGAAATGATTTAGTTTAAACATGATACTTATTTTTTAATAAGTTCTAAGATAAAGAGACACTCAAAAAAGCTTTCACTTCCGTAGACAAAGCTCTCTCGAGCTCGAGAACATAGGAATGCGAGCATGAGCACATGAGTAAAACGTAAACATGAGTATCTCGAACTCAACCCGACAAAAGTGACATTTCGGTGTAGTGTAGACAAGCCATTGTTCTGTGAGTCGAATATTATTTCGATATTGGTCATGCTACGCGTGCTGTATTAGGAATCTGTATTAGGAAAGCCATAATAGCGTCGACCATGACCATCAGCCATTTTTAATGTCCCCACTGCTGAAACACAGGCCTTCCTTAAGGTGGAGAAGGAAAATGGGCCATAAGCTAACACGCGGGCCCAATGCAGATTGGTGGGTGTTAACAACGGCAAAAGCAGCCGGGACCAATGGCTTAAAGTGCCTTCCGAAGCACGGAGGAGCTCGAGATAATACATTTTTGGTCATTCTTTTGACCATTTTATGACCGACCCTTGCAAAAGCTCCGCAATTGCTGGGCCAAGCGCTAAACCACTGCGTCACCGAGCTCCTCGATAGCGTGAAGGATGCTTTATTTTTAAAACTAGTTTCAAAATATGCAAAATATCTTTATTCAAATAAACTTCAAAAATTAAGCGCTTTTGAATACCTACCAATTATTTTCCTACCACCGTGACGTTAGTGACTGAGAACATCTTGTGAAAGACTCTACAGCAATAAAACTTTGGAAGCTTTTTTTAGTGTCCCATGTAGGGTTGCCAACTTTTTTTGCATCAAATATAGTAGTTTCAAGATTATTACGTGAAAAATATGGTAGATGGCGAAAAAGTCCAAAAAAATATAGTAGGTTGCCGTTTTGTAGGAGGATTTTAAAGAAGTAGCATTTTTCATACTTAAAAACATTTTTATAATTTATTCAAAAACCATAAACACAAGAGTTTGAACACAAAAATTATTGGTGCACAATTAATTATGTAATTATATAAGTAATATTTTTTTTGCTGTTTTTGTTTAATTTTTCACTTGAAAAAATATAGTAGGCGAGCCCACAATATAGTAGGAATACTATATTATATAGTAGGGTTAGCAACCCTGTGGCATCATGGAAAAAATGCTAAACACAAACATCTTTAACTGGATAGCTCTTATAGGTGGCGGCACGAATCCTAAGAGAAATTTAAGGGAATTACTGCGTAAGTTTGCAGTAGACACCACGCCCCTCGCCAATGAGACCAAAAAATTACTTTTCAACACATTTGCTCGTAAAATGAGCCCTAATACATCGCTTTTAGGGCCATAAACCGAACTATAACAAACGCGTGCAATAATATATAAAACACTAGTTGGTTATAGAATTATCCCTACAAAGTTAAATAGGTACCTCACTGCAAGTTCTATGCGAGTAAACAGAGCATTTTCAATTTAACCGGGTAATACATTTATTTTTTTAGTAACAACAAAGAGGTTTTATGCCGCTGACAATTTTTTGGAATAAATAAATGTGTAGGTCCTTAATTTAGTCAAACAAATATTTATTATTATCAAATTATTCCTAATTTACAATATTTTGTTAAAAAATATTAAAATATTAGCATTTTATCACTTAAATTTATAATTTTGAAGTAAGCTGTATGCTCACTAACCCCTTTGTTCGCAAAATATTCTTGCATTGGGCGTGTGAAAAAACAAAAAAAAAACTGCGCGCCTTTTCTCAGCATGATTATCATTTTGTTTTTGTCGTATTTGTTGCTGTGTGGTAAATTACTTAGTTTTTTCCTCGCAAATGTGTTGAAAAACGTCGTATGAAACTCGTGAGCTCTTACTTATTGCACACTCGGCTGAGTTACGCCCTCGCCTGCGGCTCGGGCTGCAACCCACAGCCTTGTGTGCAATAAGTAACCTAAGCTAACTTGTATCATAATGTACTATTTGCGCACAACTGTCACCGCTGAAGATCCGTGCGAAGGTCTTTACCTACGAGGGTGATTTGATAAGTCCATGACATTGTAAGAAGAAACACTTATTTTCAACATATTTTGTTTTATTTCTCTACATAATCTTTTTGTAGCTCAGCGTATTTAGTCCAACGAAGTTCCTATCTCTTTAACCCATTATTTTTTTTCTTGCATCGCCTGAAAACTGTGGTAACTGAAATGAGGGTAACTGAAATCAGACACCACCTTTTGGCTTGATGAAAATCTTTGCCCGCCGAGACATTTAATCATGTTTGGTAGGAGAAAAAATCTCAGTGGACTAAATCTAGAGAATAGCAATCGATATATATCGATATTCGCATCTTCATTCAATGAGTTTTGATGTCATCAGTGCCGCCGAAAGGGTCGACAGGGTCATTAAGAAAAGTTAGGAGTCGCTTCAGCTTTTTGATTCCAAAAGTAATAATCTTTTGCCGAATTTGAAAAAATGTAGTGTAAAGATTCCTTAGGAGTTTCTTTTCAAGATACAAAAATAAATTAGGAAAAAAAGTACTTCTTTTTTTCAAAGTCATGGACTTATCAAACTGCCCTCGTACTGTTTTTTGCTGAATCGACAAAAGGATTATTACCTCCTGCAGGCACATAGTTCCCCTTGGTCCGTTTCTCGAGCCTGGCCTCAATAATGTCCTGCACGTTCGCCGCCGTCGTCTGCGCCGACATATTTATGACCTGAGTGCTGTACCTGTTATTGGATATTTTAAGCTGTCATTATTAACGTCATTTTTTCCGTATCAACCTAATCAACGTATCAAATGAAATACATAATCTGTGAAATTTTTAACTGTCTAGCTAGCACGGTTCATGAGATACAGCCTGGTGCCAGACAGACGGACCGCGGAGTCTTAGTAATAGGGTCCCGTTTTTTACCCTTTGGGTACGCAACCCTAAAAACGAACGAACCAAGAGCTCTTTTTCCACGCAGTGTGTTCGCATAGTCAGGGTCATATTGTTAATGATTAGGACGCTTGTACACACTCAGAAAAGTCGCCGGGCCTACAGAAGAATTCTTATCGTTTGTACACAAGAATTCTGTGCACGCTGACCAAAAAAAAAATATTTTTGCGTTAGACACGACGCGCTCTGTGTTGGTGCGGGTAGGGAAGGGAGGAGCATGGTAGCCGAGGTCACTGCGCATTATCTTAACTTCACAAACAATCGGAAATTAATAACTGACTTGACTAGTACAGGGTCCAATATACCCTACGCACGACTGTCTGAAAACAATCTTATAGTTAACACATTCATATTTGTCTTGTCTGCAGCAGACACGATAAGTTTTCGTGCCTAGGTTAGGTCCGACAAATTCTCGTCGTATACATGTTGAATTGGTGGGTGAATCTACGTCGTTTCTTACTTCCTGTGTCATTATCGTGACTCGGTTTTTTTCTTAAATCCAATGCATCACAAGGAATAAATTAAAAATATGCCATCATTTACATTAGAGTACAATAATAAATTGTATTTATTTGCATATTTTTAATTTATTTATTGCGATGCATTGGATTTTTAAAAGTCACGACAATGACGCAGGTAGTAAGAAACAACGTCGATTCACCCTGGTCCTGTCCTGTCTGCCACAGAAACGACGAAGGTGAATTTTCTTAGCGTGTACAAGTGCCCTTAAAGTGTTACTTACCTAAAGGTGTCCAAGTAAGCTAGCGTGCCCTGTATGAGGAAGGTTTTGCCAGTGCCAGTTGGCCCGCCGATGAGCACGCCGTAGCCCGCCTTCAGCATGTCCAGCGCCACGAGTTGCACGCGAATGAATTCTACCGTTGGCACTAAGATGTTGTGGAACCCGAGACTAGGAGGTAAGAAAAATATTAGCAAAAGCATTTAAAGATTGGAGAAATCCCTCCAGGAATTTTGTGGTAGCAGGAAATAAACTAAGTTGAGTGCATCCTGGGTAAGTATCTGCTTTCAAGCTAAAATTTCGCTCTTTGAAAGTTATAACTAAAAACACAGCAGCTTCAAGATTTAACGCCGTATACAGAAAGAAAGCCGACGAAGCTTATCGTCGCCGATAAGTGCCGGTAATAATAATATAATATAATACGCCGGGATAAGGTCCATTTTAGTACAGTGAAACAAGCGCCGGTAGGCTGTCGGCTTTCTTTCTGTATACGGCCTTAGTCTCTCATGTGGCTGAAGTCCTTATAGCTTACTTAGTGATAAGTTTTAAGGACAACCAATCTGAACCCTTACGATGCCAGTGGCTTGCTTCAGTCGCACATTATCAACCCTCCAAATTCCCCTTACTTTAATTATGGTTTGGTTCCTTCACTAGCGATTTACCAAAGGCAAATCTGAGGGTGGGTACCCACTTAGGTTCGCAAACCTCGTGCTTGCACAAAGTGGATGCTATTACGAACTTCTACTTGCTCCCCCTTTGTGTTCGTTCGCATTGGATCGCAAAATGCGGAGCGCGCACCGAGGTTCGCACATATATACACCATGGCGCACTATTGCAGGTTCGCAGAGCGCGGAGGTTCGCGAACCTAAGTAGGGTGGGTATTTTACCCACCCTCATAGACTTGTAAAGTGGAACTTTATTTTATTCAACACGAGCTATGATCGAAGAACACGAGCTTAAATTCCTAAAGACTGCCTTGCCCTAACTCTTCTGAACTCGACGTGAACTTACGCAGGGTTGAATCTCCAATTGTCGGGCAGCTTGTCCTCCCAGGGCTTGAACTGGCGCAGGCGTTCGTCCACGTAGTAGTCGTAAACGGTGTCCTTGAGAGGGAATATGCCCTCGTGCTCGCGGACCCAGTTGTCGAGCTTGCGGCGAGGCTCGTCTTCCAGGGTTGCGCAGATAGACCAGATCATTCTGTGACGATTGAGTTTCATATGACGGAATCGTTATTCAAGTCTGTCTGATGTTACATTAAAATAGAAGTCATTAGTAGCATAGGAAATATGAAATAAAAATCAAGAATCTGTTTTCAAGTTGTTAGAGTGCAGGTAAGTAAGTATTATCAGACAGCCTGAGATACCTGCGAGGCGTAGACCCGGGACACAATTCAAGCAGCTGAATCAGCTGAAGCGTGTAATGGAGAGAGCCATGCTCGGCGTTCCGGCACGTGATCGAATCAGAAATGAGGAGATTCGTAGGAGAACTAAAGTAACTGACATCGCTCGAAGGATCGCTCAGCTGAAGTGGCAGTGGGCGGAACACATAGCGAGAAGAACCGATGGCCGTTGGGGCGGAAAGGTTCTTGAATGGCAACCGCGTACCGGACGACGCTCCGTGAATAGGCCCCCGACAAGGTGGACTGACGATCTAGTGAAAGTCGCGGGAAGCCGCTGGATATGGGCAACGCAGGACTGATCGTTGTGGAGATCCTTGAGGGAGGCCTATACCCAGCAGTGGTTGTCGTGCGTGCTGATATGATGATGATGATGATACTTACGAGAATAAAAAGTACATCTTAGAGAATATCTCGTTGTCCTCGTCTTCCGGTCCAGGCGGTCCAGGCGCGGGCCACTGCCCTAGCAGTCGACACATAGAGCGCACGCCTGTCAGCTCTTGCCCACACACGCCCTGGTCTTCTACCAGGAAGTGACCTTAGACTTAGGTAAGATGGTGGTCAGTTCCAGTATACTTACGAGAATAAAAAGCGCATCTTAGAGAATGTCTCGTTGTCCTCGTCTTCCGGCCCAGGCGGTGCAGGCGCGGGCCACTGCCCCAGCAGTCGGCACATAGAGCGCACGCCTGTGAGCTCTTGCCCGCGCACGCTCTGCCCTTCTACCAGGAAGAGACGTTTGAGCTCTAGCACGGGCGTGAGGATGTTCAGGAAGTGGAGCCGGAGCTAGGATATCATTGTTGATGTCAGAACTTGTTTTTATTTGATGAAATTGAAGAAAATCTAAATTAGTCGTTTCTGCATTTACAATTACAATGAGTACCTATACCTAGCCTAGATGGTAGAAGTTAAGACAGAACTTGACATTTAATTTTTAGCCAACACTGACTGCCTTTCGTAAGGGGATGCCTTTTGATCGGTCATACCCACCCAAGTCATACCGATGGGGCGCAAAGCACCCAAGCATCGGCTGATCCAGGGGGGGGGGCAAGGGGGCTATGCCCCCCCCCCCCCCCCCCACAAGGACACATTGAACTTGCATTGAAAATTATAGTTGATTTTTTTATTCTTTATGTTTTCATGTTTTATGTAGGTAGTGTCAGTGCCTCTAACTTTATTTAATTTTTAACCATAAAACGTGGCCCGAGTAGGGTTACATCTGATAGGCATTTGCCGCATTTGACAAGCATATTACGGTTTCAAAGGCTGGCGCTAAGCTGAGACAGGCATTTTTAATTTCGCGGGTTTCGCTGTGAAATCTTGCATACATGCTCCAATCACGCACACCTTGCTTCGCAAGCTACTCGTCCGCCCGGATGAAACCACATATTACAAGATTAATGGATGAAATTAGCTAAAAATGGCGCTGCGCGGGCCGCTTTTTTTTTACTACAGACAAGATTAGTGGACGAAACTGACTAAAAACCGCGCTGCGCGGCCTTTTTTAGGGTTCCGTACCAAAATGGTAAAAAACCCTTATCGTGTGACTCAGTCTGTCTGTCTGTCTGTCTGTCACAGCTGGATATCTCGAGAACTACTAATGGTATCAACTTGAAATTTGGAATAGTTTAAGATGACATTTGCCCAACTATTTTGCAAAGAAGAAAGAAATAAAAAAAAAAAATTTTTACAAAAGGGACTGAAAAGGGCTCTTGAAAATTTGAAGTGAGGTGACTAGAGCATGTGGGGTATCATATGAAAGAGCGCTGTTTGCACATTTTAAAACATTTTTTTCTCTTTTCTTAGGCCGCATAGTTTTCGATTTATGATGAAAAATGTAAAAAAAATACCGTTCCCCCCCTCCCTTATCTCCGAAGTTTGCAAAGAGAAAAATCTGAAATAATTCTATGTGATAATAGTTTATGTAAAGATTACGGGAAAAATAAAACGATGTCTCAATATAACACTCTTTTTATGAAATTCTAAAAACCAACATAAATTCTTTAGTTTCACTACCAGTCAACAGATGGCGCTGTCCTAAGCATGCTAACCTAAGAAGAAAATTTATAGTTCCACTATCGGTTAAGAGATGGCGCAACCTAACTCTACAATAATAAATTGGTGGCTGGTTCTAGTATAATTACCTATATTTGCCGTGCGAATAAACGAAGAATAAGTTCCTACTTAGTAATATAAACAGTTTGCAATGTGGAGTGGCTGAAACGTTTTTCAGTCACCAAGAAGCAGCTGTGGTTAAGATTTGTAAATTAACTGTCCGCCTGTTCGCCCTTCCACCTGTCTGCCGTTTATCCTACTTTTTTCAAGACTGTACTAAAGTAACATATCCAAATATATTTATGATTGTACGGAACCCTCGGTGCGCGAGTCCGACTCGCTCTTGACCGGTTTTTTACTAAAGACAGACAAGATTAGTGGATGAAACTGAATAAAAATCGCGCTGCGCGGCCGTTTTATAATATTATAGGCAGGTAAGAGTACAAGATTAGTGGATGAAACTGACTAAAAATTGCCCTATGAGGCCGCTTTTTTTACTATAGACAGACAAGAGTAGGTACAAGTATAACGGATGAAACAGACAGATAAGATTAATGGATGAAATGAAACCGACTAAGAATTGCGCTACACGGCCGTTTTTTTTTACTACAGACAGAAAAGATTGTCATATTTCAGGCAGTGATTTTTATGAGTAAATATAATTTTTGTTTCAATAAAAAGAGATAAAGCACAGGATACCTATTCAAACTTCATACTTACCTACTTATAGTTTTAATTTTTACAAGGTACCTAGCGAAATTTAGGCCAAAAATACTAAGAGGCAAAGACATACTGATACGCGCTAAATCAGTGAATAAAATAGTTCTTCAACTAACAAATAACTTCTTACTCTCCGGACTTACCATCTCCCTATATTCAGGGTCATCGACGGTATCCAGCCAGGAGTTGACGAAGGGCCACCAGCCCCAATCCTTGTAGTCGTTATACACCATGCCATTACGAGACACCGTAGCAGGAGATGCTACGGCTAGATCCAGAGTCTCGATCAGGAGAGACACCTGCCACCAAGAAGCCGTTTAAACACCAAGCTTTAAACATTAATATTTTTGAGAGTGTTGTGTTTCTAATGTGAGAAAAAAATGTCGGAAAAAGAGTCAGATACAAGCGTCCTACTTCTATCTACCAGACTATTATGTTCCAGATAGCAATTGTATAGAAGTAACCACAAACATTTCGTTTAAGTTATACCTGTGACGGCATTGATATTCTCTCGCTGTTCACTAAAGTCAACAACTTATTGTCGTCCATTACAGAATTTAAATTTTCTATCCAAATAGCATCAACAGGGCCATCAAAGATGATCCACTTTAGATCTGGTGATTCATCTGCAAGACCAATTTAAAAGTTCATAAGTGTAAAATAAAAAGAAATTTTACTTATGGATTATGTAGATATACATTGACAAGTAGTCCTCATGATGGAAGACAGCAATTGTAAAGGCACCACGTAGAGAATCAGGATGTAGATAGATATACCTTGACAAGTAGTCCTCGTGATGGAAGACAGCAATAGTAAAGGGGCCATATAGAGAATCATGTAGATATACTTTGACAAGTAGCCCTCATGATGGAAGACAAAATTGTAAAGGGACCACGTACAGAATAACCATGAAGATATTTTTTGGAAGTAATCCTCACGATGGAAGACAGCAATTATAAAGGGACCATGTAGACAATGGTGATTCTTGACTTGGTCCCTTTACAATTCCATGTCTACTTGGTCAGTCTAATGTCTTCCAGTCTACATGGTGATGTAAACATACCTTAACAAGTAGTACTCGTGATGGAAGACAGCAATTGTAAAGGGACCACGTAGAGAATCACTACGTAGATATACCTAGACAAGTAGTCCTCATGACGGAAGACAGAAATTGTAAAGGGATCACGTAGAAAATCACCATGTAGATATACCTTGACAAGTAGTCCTCATGATGGAAGACAGCACACCATCTTTCCACTCGCCAGTAGCCAGATTGTACTCCCCATACAGTTCTCCTAGGGTCAAAGCCTTTGGGTTCATAGCATGGATCTGAACCAGCTCGAACCCTGGCACTTTTTCTCGATTAAGACGACTGAGGGTCGCAGCCAGCATCTTCCATGAAACAGACTTGGCTGTATTGGTGTCACCAAGGAGGATGCTAGAGTGTCGAGAGTTCTGCGTAGAGTGACATTAAATCAGTAAAAAATCTTTAATGAATGAATATCTAGGTCACAGAAAAAAAACCGGTCAAGAGCTAATCGGACTCGCGCACCGAGGGTTCCGTACAATCATAAATATATGTGGATATGTTACTTTAGTAAAGTTTTTAAAAAAGTAGGATAAACGGCGGACATTGGACAGGTGGAAGGGCGAACAGGCGGACAGTTAATTTACAAATTATAACCACAGCTGCTTACGGTGACTGAAAAACGTTTCAGCCACTCTACATTGCAAACTGTTTATATTACTAAGTTATTCTTCGTTTAGTCATACCGCAAATAGTAGTTAATTATATTAGAACCAGCCACCAATTATTAAAGTCGCGCCATCTCTTGACTGATAGTGGAACAAATTTAATCAGCGCCATCTGTTGACCGGTAGTGGGACTAATGATTTTTTGTTTGTTATTTGAATTTCTAAAAAAGTGTGTTATATTGAGCCATCGTTTTATTTTTCCTGTAATCTTTACATAAACTACTATCACATAGAATTATTTCAGATTTTTCTCTTTGCAAACTTCGGAGATAAGGGGGGGGTACGGTATATTTTTTTACATTTTTCATCATAAGTCGAAAACTATGCGGCCTAAAACAAAAAGAAAAAATGATTGAAAATGTGCAAACGGCGCTCTATCATATGATACCCCACATGCTCTAGTAGCCCCACTTAAAATTTTTAAGACCCCTATTCAGTCCCTGTTGTAAAAAAGATATTTATTTTTTTATTTATTTTTTATTTGCTAAATAGTTGGGCAAATGTCATCTTAAACTATTCCAAATTTTAAGTTGATACCATTAGTAGTTCTCGAGATATTCAGCTGTGACAGACAGACAGACAGACTGAGTCACACCATAAGGGTTCCTTTTTTACCATTTTGGTACGGAACCCTAAAAAGGAACCACTACGACGTATTTAATTCACCTTAGTTTCATAAGTCTGTATAACTTTCAAAAGTGCAGCTTTCGTGGGCTGCAAGCCAACCAGTCTCATTTCGGCAGATATCGCTGTTTCCAACATGTCATAATCCAACGTAGGAACTTCCGCTTCAGGGAAGATATCCTGCATGATCCCGTCGAATAAGGGGACGTCTTTAGCGGTCAAACGTGCTACGTTCATGTCACGCATGGCTAAGATCACCATCTGGAAGGTTATACATATTTACATAAGCGACATTAAGATTTGTGATAAGGAATTAAATGGAGGCGATTGGAGAGAACTTATTCTAACTGAACTTCTCCAATAGAGACAACAGGATACAAAAAATAATAGGAAACAGTAAATGAGTAGACGAATATACAAGGTGTTTAGTAATAGCCTTATAAAGCCGAATATAGTAAATAGGGACCATCAAACTGAACAACTTTTACTACGGGAGATTTTTTTTCGCGATTTCAATGTTGGTCCCATAGTAAAAGTTGTTCAGTTTGATGGTCCCTATCTACTATATTCGGCTTTATAAGGCTATTACTAAACACCTTGTATATTCGTCTACTCATTTACTGTTTCCTATTTTACCAAACACCTTGTACAAAGGACGATATGAAGTAAAATGAATAAAAACTAACATATGAGCACTCCGGCTCTGTTTATCAATACTTTTATTGGTTTAATAATGTTAACCAATTTCTTTTATGATTACCTGCCCTACTAGGTATGAATACAGATTCCTACATCAATCATTATGATGTGCCAGAGTGGGTAGCCACTTAGGTTCGCGAACCTCCGCGCTCTGTGAACCTGCAACAGTGCGCCATAGTGTATACGTGTGCGAACCTCGGTGCGCGCTCCGCATTTTGCGATCCAATGCGTTCGCATTTGTGTTCACAAAGGGGAGAGCAGAGTGCAGGAGCGTGGAGCGCAAGAGCGCAGTTCACCAGTGGACGTGTTTCAGGGGGGCACTCTTAGAACAACCCAAGTGGAAGAAAAAAGGAGCGTCATCTCTAACCTTTAACCATCAAGTTTTACAAAAAAGTCTTCAAGATTGCCAAAAGATGTCTCTGCAGTCCGACTTATAAAATATGCAAAATAAAATAAATTTATTAAGAAGACAGTACCAATATAATTAGTAAATTCGACACTTGAAGTAATGTCTCAGTGGCATAGCGGATATCTACTCAACCTACGTATACAAGACACTGCCATTGATCGACAAATACCGAGTTCGATCCTCACAAAGATCACATTTTTGCTTTTTGTGTTTTTTGTTTCGATTTACTCTTTTTTATTAATATTTTTGTTTTATATAAAGAAATTATTACAAGAATGACAAAATATATATACGAAAAAACACATTTTCAGCAATTATAATTTCACGCATTTCTTTTCATTAGTTCCGCTCAAACCTCCAGAGGCGCTGATGGCCTTTCAAATCAGTGTTTCAAAAAATTGCCACGAGTGGGCGCTCTTTTCCCAATATATTATTTTACTCTTTGACGTGTTTGCTCGGTGACCTAGGTATCTTTTCTCGCGCAATAATGTTTACTAGGTATTATGAAGTCGTTTAATAGGTAGTATTTAATACTGCAGAGACAACGGAGCAGACGTGTTGCAAGTAGGAGTTCGCAATAGCGTCCACATTGAGTTCCGCGAACCTGCGAACATAGGTTCGCGGAGCGCGAGGTTCGCGAACCTAAGTGGGTACCCACCCTTAACGGTACCAACCTCTTGTTCCGGCAAGTTGGGGTAAGCACGCCTTTTAACTCCAGCATATCGCAACAACGCGACCATCGATCGAAGTCCAAAGTCATAGTGATCCTGTTTAGATAACTGTTGCATAGCCAGCTGGTATAAAGTGAATACCTAAAATTTAATGACTACTTCAGTATTCAGGTTTTGTAAAACCCCAGAATACTTAGATATTATAATTACTAAGTACATAAACGACACTCTCCGCCTCACCCCTTCCCGCGAGTTCATGTGCCGTCAACTATCAACTTTATTTTGATATTCAAAGCAACGCGTAGTAACTTTCAATTTCAATTTTCAATTTCAATTCATTTATTCAGACAACAAAGATCCATGGGTTAGTAAATAAAAGATACATAAAAATAAGGGTTAGTAAACTTAGGTACAAATACTAATTTAAAAAATTATGAATATCTCAGAGGCCACCTGCGCGGACTACACCCAGAGGAGTTATCTTCCACTGCAGTCATCGTCCGCGCAGTCTCAGGATAGGCGCGTATGGATCATCCGCTATGTTTTTCAGGATGCTGTTGCCACTCACTCGCACCCTCCCCAGCAGTGACGCCACTTTTTAGGGTTCCGTAGCCAAAATGGCAAAAAACGGTACCCTTATAGATTCGTCATGTCTGTCTGTCTGTCCGTCCGTATGTCACAGCCACTTTATTCCAAAAGTATTAGGACTACATAGTTGAAACTTAGTAGGTAGGTGTATTCTGTGAACCGCTTTACGATTTTTATACAAAAATAAAAAAAATAAAAGATTAAGGGGGGGCTCCCCATACATGGAACTGAAACTGAAAATATTTTTTTTCATCAAACCAATACTTGTGGGGTGTCTATAGATAGGTCTTTAAAAATCACATTGAGGTTTCTAAGACTATTTTTTTTAAAAGTCAACCGTTTGAAAGATATATGCCGCCAAAGTGGTAAAATGTGTGTCCCCCCCCCTTTTACTTTTAAAGTAAGAGGGTGAAAAATTTAAAAAAAATATGAACTATAGATCTTAATAAATACTTTCAACGAAAATTGTTTTGAACGAGATACAGTAATTAGTTTTCGAGATATAGTACATTTTCCAAAACCGCAAATATAACTTTGTCATTCATACAAACACTGTGAAAAACAAAGTTATTTTTTCAGACGAAAAATGATAACGGTATTAAAATATGGTATGGTATAATGTACCTACGGAACCCTACTGCGCGTGGCCCGACACGCACTTGGCCGGTTTTTTCCGAATGACGGCATGAAACCCGTCTGTTTGGCATTGTGCAAACATACTAGATGCACTGCAGAAGCGAGGGAGTCCCAACATCATCCTGAAAATATTATTATATTGTACGCGCAAGATGTTAAGTGACTTTTTGGTGAAATTGGTCCAAAGACCGCCCGTGTACAAACCCTGGCAGTACGCCTTAAATAAAGTTATTTTTACCTGCTCAGAGCAGCGAGCAAATCTGCATGCCAACATGTTGCCGCGTATCGCCAAAGCCCTACGCTCTCTCTCTATATCTAGATCGTCTTTAAGGTCGTCGGTAAGGAAGTGCCCTAGGTATTTAAACTGATGAACCCGCTTTAAAACTCGTCGATTTAGAGTGATTGGAGGGAAAGTTTCGAGACTCTTACCTGCGGCCTTAAAGACCATATACTAGCTTTTTTTCACATTATATGCAAGACCATGTGACGCAGCGTAGGTCTCACAAACTTGTAGCATCTCTTTGATAGCCCTCGCAGTCGGGCCCAGAAGCACCATATCGTCCGCGTAGCTGATGTTATTTATATTAACACCACACACGGCATCCGACACGCATGCTGCTGAGCCCCACTATGAGGTCGTTTACATACAGGTTAAAGAGCTTAGGAGACGACAACCCACCCTGTCTCACTCCGCACTCCAACCTGTATGGCTCAGAGAGACTGTCCGACCATTTGACATAGTTCGTCTGGTTTGCATACCAATATCGAAAGATATTTTTCAACACACTTGCTCGTAAAGTGAGCCCTAATACATCGCTTTTAGGGCCATAAACCGAGCTATAACAAACGCGTGCAATAATATATAAAACACTAGGTTGTTATAGAATTATCCCTACAAAGTTAAATTAGTACCTTACTGCAAGTTCTATGCGAGTAAACAGAGCATTCCCAATTTAACCGGGTAATACAGTTATTTTTTTTAGTAACAACAAAGAGATTTTATGCCGCTGAAAATTCATATTCATTTTTGAAATAAATAAATGTGTAAGTCCTTAATTAAGTCAAACAAATATTAATTATTATCAAATTATTCATAATTCACAATATTTTGTTATAAAATATTCAAATATTTGCATTTTATCACTTAAAATTATAATTTTGAAGTAGGCTGTATACTCACTCACCCCTTTGTTCGCAAAATATTCTTGCATTGGGCGTGTGAAAAAAACAAAAAAAAAAACTACGCGCCGTTTCCCATAAATTGTCATATTTTGTTTTTGTCGAATTTGTTGCTGTGTATGTGGTAAAATACTTTGTATTTTCCTCGCAAATGTGTTGAAAAACGTCGTATGAAACTCGTGAGCTTTTGCTCATTGCACTGCACACTCGGCTGAGTTACGCCCTCGCCTGCGGCTCGGGCTGCAACCCACAGCCTTGTGTGCAATGAGCAACATAAGCTAACTTGTTTCATAATGTACTATAACATGGGTACCGGAATACCCCTGCTCTCCATAACCTTCCAAAGCACATTATACGAAACGAGATCGAAGGCCCTGGAGAGGTCTAGAAAACATGCGTAAACCGGTGTCTTTCTATCTTTGTAGTATCGGACAGTATGCTTGAGGCATAGTATTGCGCTTTCAGTTGATAGTCCAGGCCGAAACCCAAACTGCGCGTAATTACGCATGCACTTTCGAATGCACGATAGCCCTAGACTAAACACACTGTTTTACACGAGGAAAGTTTCTCGCACGCAAGTGGCAAAAATTTGAATGCGATTATCGCATGGCAAATGCCTCGCCTTTCAATTCTCGCCTGCGGGTGTTTACATTATGACAAAAACTTGTATTGATCAAGCGGTTCTTGAATGCGAGGATCACAGGCGAGACTTGTATTCAAGAGGCGAGGCTTGAAGCACCTGTTTACACTAGGGAACATAATTATTGGCAAGAAAAAATTGCCACTTGCGTGCAAGAAACTTTCCTTGTGTAGTGTAAGAGCGTCTTTACACACACAGTCAGTTGCGCGCGCGTGTAGAAAAACGTCATCTGACGTCAACTGTTTAAGTATAATGGGGCGGTTGTATCAAGTGTCCGGGGTGTGGTAAAACCAAAAGAACGATGACTACGATTAATGACGATGAATATGAGTCCTAAGTTAAATACCTTTTTGGCGTTGATTTTGTAAGCAGTAAAACCGTCAGAGAAAAGTGTATTCTCAGCAATGATCAAGCAATCAGGAACGCACATAGCAATTGGCCGGAACATGGATTTCAGATTATCTGGCAGCTCTGTTCGCCCGGCGTAACTGAAAAATGAAAATAAAACTAATAAGATAAGTTTACTAAGAATAGTAATCAGAAAAATATTTACCACTACAAATAGGTAGCTACGTAATCAAATGGCTAATGGTACAGTAGCCCGTAGAACATTGAAATCACCAAAAAGGTTACCGTTTGCCGTTGTGATATAGTTATTTATTATGAAATTATAGATACTTTAACCCAAGTTTTACAGATCGCAACCCGCCGTAACCTATATTTGTATATCTCCAAAAATGATATTTTTTTTATTTTTCAAGGTTTACCACATGGTTTAGCTATTGTCGTGTTCTACAGCTTGGTTTGATTGCCACAGATAAAAGTAAGACTATAAAAAGTAGCCATACACCGATTTAAGACCTGATGAAAATGGTTGAACTTTATCTGGTCTTAAATCTGTGTATGATCACTTTCCATAGTCTTACTATTATTAGTGGCAATCAAACAAAGCTGTAGAACACAACAATAGCTAAACCATGTGGTAAACCTTGAAAAATAAAAAAATCTCATTTTTGGAGATATACAAATATAGGTTACGGCGGGTTGCGATCTGTAAAACTTGGGTTAAAGTATCTATAATTTCGTAATAAATACTATATTACAACGGCAAACGGTAACCTCTTTGGTGATTTAAATGTTCTACGGGCTACTGTACTATAAGAGTTCCATTTTACCAGCAATTCTTAAGCAGTTCTGTTTTCAGGACTAAACACAACAGGCGCGGTCGCAGCCAGGGGGGGGGGGTCACTTATAATAATAATTGCTTTTCTGTAAATTTTCAGAAGCTTTTTCTATGTGACGTGTACGATTTGGGGGGGGGTCATGTCCCCTGTGACATCCCCCCCCCCCTCGGACCGCGCCTGAAACACAAGTGCTTTTAGCTAATGGCTGCTTACTTACTTTGAAATCGGAGCAATGTGATCTTGTCCAACATTTATAATTATATATACTAACTAGCGACAGCCCGCGACTTCATCTGCCTGGACAGTTATTTCTCTATCTCTCGGCAGCACTAGCAAATAAAGAAATAGGAATTATATTCCATTGAATTCCATTCCATTCCATTCCATTTTATAAACTAGCGGCCGCCCGCGACTTCATTTGCCTGGACAGTTATTTCTCTATCCCTCGGCAACACTACTATTTTTCGGTATGATAGGTACCATATATCCTTCTCTGTACCCCTGACAACGTGTATGTAAATTGTAAACATGATGATCGGTCAGTAGTTAAGGCGCTAAGAAGGGTCAAATCCCAATATTCAATTCAAATTATTGAAAGATTACGCGCGTGAAGCTATCATGGAAAAAATATATAATGTACTTGGAATAATACACAATAGATTTAATTGAAAGTATTTGTAAAAATGTTACCACCTTTGATGTAAAAAAATATTCCGTGGACCCTGTTTCTGGTCCTATTTGCAAAATTTCTCGGAAACAGAACATTCGTTTATGTTAAAACCAACACATAAAAATCGGCGATGTTAATACCTTCAATCATAATTGAACAGATATTTTTTAACTAACTTGAAAGCGAAGAAATTTAATAAAAACATGTAAAAATTGAGAATTCGGTGCTAGTTCTCAACGCTTTTCGACTTACGACGGACTTTCGCGTCCTTATCCTTACGTATATACTTATAAAATGTTATAAATGCGAAAGTCCGTTTGTTTGTTTGTTAGTTACGCCTTCACGTCTTAACTACTGAACCGATCATCATGAAATTTTAGATACACGGTTGACACTGTGGTACAGAAAAGGACATAGGATACCTTTCATCCCGAAAAAAAGTAGTGTTCCGGATAGCAAAAAAACTTTCTACGCAGACGAAGTCGCGGGCGGCCGCTAGATTATAAAATGGAATGGAATTGAATTGAATATAATTCCTATTTCTTTATTTGCTCAAAAAGTGGTCAGTACAGAAACTGACTCTGACTGACATACGTACCTAAATACAAGTACCCTAAATCGGGTATGTTTAGTAGTCAGGTTTTATTTTGAGCTTACTCCTAACTATACCCGATCAAAACCCTATGGGGTGCCGACACAAGGTACATTTAGTAAAGACGCAGTAAGGCAAGGTAAGCAGGATTTTAAAAACAGCTTATTCACCCCGGATTCATGGTGATGAAGATCCCACAGTTGCTGTCCAGCTTGATATCGCAGCCTTCGAAGATGAACCTCTTCTGGAACAGCGACAGCGCCAGCAGCACGGCGAGGATCTGCTGCGCCACCACCGACAGCACCTCGATGTTGATGCGGTTGAACTCGTCGAAGCAGCCCCAGCACCCACTTTGGGCTATACCTATGTAGATGTAACATAGGTATTGTATTGCTGTCACAGTCATTTGGCAAGATGTTTGTTTCAAATTCGCTGTTTTTCATCTTAGTTGACTAATAGGTGTACCTAATTTGTCAAAGGCAATTTTAATAGAATAGAATGGAATGGAATTGACTGGAATGGAATTGAATGGAATAGAATACCTATAATAGAATGGAATATAACGGAATAGAATATAATGAAATAAAACAGAATTTATTTTGCTTTGATTGCTCAAAAAAGAGACACATCACACACATTTAAACAGTGTCTAAGTTAAACAGTGTTTAAAAAACTTTTGTAATAACACCACTTTGGTTTAGCTCGAGAATTCTCATTTACTAAATTATCTAATATTGGCATTAAGTAGCAATAATGGTGTCTGAATGGTAATTCAATTCAATTCAAATTCATTTATTTAGACAACAAAGATCCATGGGTTAGTAAATAAAAGATACTTAAAAATAAGGGTTAGTAAACTTAGGTACAAAAACGAAATTTAATAATTACGAATACCTCAGAGGCCACCCGGGCGGACAACACCCAGAGGAGTTATCCTCCACTGCAGTCATTGTCCGCGCGAAGTGCCTCAGGATAGGCGCGTATGGATCATCCGCTATGGTTTTCAGCATGCTGTTGCCACTCCCTCGCACCCTCCCCAGCAGTGACGCCACTTTCTTCCGTATGACGGCATGAAACCCGTCTGTTTGGCATTGTGCGAACATACTAGATGCACTGCAGAACCGAGGGAGTCCCAACATCATCCTGAAAATGTTATTATATTGTATGCGCAGGGTGTTTAGCGATTTTCTGGTGTAATTGGTCCAAAGACCGCCCGTGTACAAACCCTGGCAGTACGCCTTAAACAAAGTTATTTTTACCTGCTCAGAGCAACGAGCAAATCTACGGGCCAACATGTTGCCACGTATCGCCAAAGCCCTACGCTCCCTCTCTATATCTAGATCGTCTTTAAGGTCGTCGGTAAGGAAGTGCCCTAGGTATTTAAACTGATGGACCCGCTTTAAGTCTCGTCCGTTTAAAGTGATCGGAAGGAAGGTTTCGGGACGCTTACCTGCGGCCTTAAATACCATATACTCGCTTTTTTTCACGTTGTATGCAAGACCATGTGACGCAGCGTAGGTCTCACAAACTTGTAGCATCTCTTTGATAGCCCTCGCAGTCGGGCCCAGAAGCACCATATCGTCCGCGTAGCTGATGTTATTTATATTAACACCACACACGGCATCCGACACGCATGCTGCTGAGCTCCACTATGAGGTCGTTTACATACAGGTTGGTTGGAAGAGATTGCCAATGCAACCCAGAGATACCGGGGTAGACTGGATAGACACCCAAATGTTCTTGCATCACAGCTCTTAACTCGGAGCTATACCAAGCGCCTTAAAAGGAAAGATATCCTGTAAGGAGGAATGAAGGAGGAGATGTCTCTGCTGAGGGACACACTCTACACCGATCAAAGACTGGAACTCATTTGCTCATAGTGGAAACCACTGATTGCAGATTTCAAAACAGAAAAAAAAAAAAAAAAAAAAAAAAAAAAAAAATACAGGTTGAAGAGCTTAGGAGACGACAACCCCCCCTGTCTCACTCCGCACTCCAACCTGTATGGCTCAGAGAGACTGTCCGACCATTTTACATAGTTCGTCTGGTTTGCATACCAATATCGAAAGATATTTAACATGGGTACCGGAACACCCCTGCTCTCCATCACCCTCCAAAGCACATCATACGAAACGAGATCGAAGGCCTTAGAGAGGTCTAGAAAACATGCGTAAACCGGCGTATTTCTATCTTTGTAGTATTGGACAGTATGCTTGAGGCATAGTATTGCGCTTTCAGTTGATAATCCGGGCCGAAACCCAAACTGCGCGTCATGGAGATTTAAATACTTTTGCAAACTAGAATCAAGCAAACTGTCCAACACTTTAGCTATCGTGGGGGCAAGGGATATGGGGCGATAGTTTGTTATATCCGAGATGTCTCCTGTCCTGTTCTTCACAATGGGCACCACAGTGGTTTTCATTAGTTCAGCTGGTAAATATGAATGATTAAGAATGAAGAAAGAAGTAATGCTTTTTGACACAGTTCTTGTTACTTAAACCCAAAAACGAAACATTTTGTGTTTCCTTAACCAAAAACGGAAACACAATAGTCTCTCGATTTTGGGTTTAAGAAACAAGAACTGTGTCAAAAGCATTGCCATTCAAACACCATTGAACCACGAGTTTGACGTTAACATTAGCAGAGCAGACTTGACCCCCTTGGTTGTATGTTTGTGCAGTAGCTGCTTCAGAGGGACGTCAGGTGCTTGAAAGTCGGTAAAGCAGGCCATATACGCTAGGTTATGCATGACGGTTTTAACCGAGCTGCAAAACCTTCATGCAAAACCGAGTTCAATAGAGAGCACACACGTAAGGTTACGCATGACAGTTTTAACCGAGCTGCAAAACCTTCATGCAAGCCGCTCATGCACGCCGCTCGGTTATGCCTGTGGTCAAAACCGTCATGCATAACCTAGCGTGTGTGGTGTGGTTGGCATTGGAACAATTAAAAAAGAACTGTACACCCCCGGTATTTGCCCTGTCCCTCAGATTTCTTCACTTATATTTTTGGGATGAATGACTTCTAGCAGAATTAATTCATTTAGATGAAATAAGCATATTATTAAATATACAGGGTGTCCCAAAACTTTGCCTCACGAAGGGAAAGTACCTTAAATATTAAAGGTAGGAAATTTTACTGAAAGAAGACTTCATTTTGTTTATAAAAATATATGGAACTGCATTCAAAGATTTTTTTAAATTGATTGACTGATTCGATACGAATTGATGCAATCCGTAATTATTAAATTTTAAATGTTAAATTTCAAGGCGTTCCATTTGTTTAAGATGCAGTGTCACTTAAGAAAAAGTAATCCTTATAAGTAACCCTTTCGATTGGTGTTGTAAAAATAAATACAAAAATGTTTTCGTTTTTGGTGGGTTCGATTCCTGGTTAAGGCAGGCGATTTCCCAAAAATCATTGAATGCAGTTCCATATTATATTTTTATAAACAAAATGAAGTCTTCTTTCAGTAAAATTACCCATCTTCAATATTTAAGGCTTTAAAACCATCATGCAAAACCTTCATGCAAAACCGTCATGCATAACGCTAGGTTATGCATGACGGTTTTGACCACAGGCATAACCGAGCGGCTTCCATGACAGGCATGCATGACAGGCATGCAGTTTTATCCCACACACGCTCGGTTATGCATGACGGTTTTGACCTTACAGGCATAACCATCATGCATAACCTAGCGTATATGGCCGGCTTAAAACAAAGCACCATGCGGGGAGCCTCTTTTCGTGCCCCCAAGGCTTTCTGCTGCAATATCCTAAATCAATAGCGACTACCTACCTGCGAAACACTTAGCCATTGACTTGTAGTCGAGTCCATCGGAGCAGTTGGTGACGACGACCCATCTGGCGAGCGCGCGCCCCAGGTCCTTGGTGGTCTCCGTCTTGCCCGTGCCCGCGGGGCCCTGAGGGCTGCCCCCACGGAACAGGGCCAGGGCCGTCGTCAGGGTTATGTAGCATCTGATAAAAGTGTTAATGCTATTGAAAACTGTGCAGGTACTGTCAGCAAAGCTATGAGCTGAACACCTTAAAGTTCATTTCTAGATTGAGTAGTCTGTATTGTCTAGACTCTAGCATTTACACAAAAGTCATAAAAGCATCTTTTGTATAAAAACAATGGAGGCAGGTAAAGACGAACTTTTAGTTCCATCCTTGCAAGCGATTTATTTTCAAACTGTTAAGGTCATAACTTTGCTGACTGTACCTACCCACTTTTTTTCTTTCTATATATCGTCAACTTAGCACTTTGAACGAGTGTCCAACACTAAAGTTGCGGTAGGTAGGTACCTATACATAAGAAGTTACACTCAATTTCAAGCAGTCAATTTTAGGACGTATGATGGTAGAATATCATCATCAACTATTTTAATGTAACTACTGCTGGTACACAGGCCTCCTTATTGATGGATAAAGACGAAATGTATATTAGTTCCGCCAAAATGCTTGGTGGCCTCTGCGAAGAGCTCGAGATAAGTAAATACCATAAAAATAAATACTTATTTTTGGCATCCGATGAGCGACCCTACCCTAGTGATCACAGGCAGGGACGTATTTTAAGACTCGGCGCCCTGGGCCAATAAATATGCCGCCCCTAGGGTCACCATTTACGTCAGAGAGAAATGCCCTTGGCCCTAGGGTAAATACGTCCATGCACAGGACAGGTCGATTCGAATGCGCTCTGAGCCAAGGTACTTACTACGTAATGTAATTGTTTCTCTAGAGTTGGAATTAATTTTATACTATTACCGGTCCGTGAGTGGCGTGATGACGAGCCGGCCGGAGTTGCCGATGTACTCGTACGTGTATATGGAGTTGGTATTAGTCTGTTTGATGAAGCAGTCTTCTCTCTCGCGATCCCAATAGAACTTTAGCTGGGAGAACCACTCGAACGCACTCACGTGCATGCACCCTACATATTAGTGACTAAATTAACTAAAAAACCAAGAGAAGTTCCTTGGGGTATGCAGATGTAAAACTTAAAACATTGATTAGGCCAGAACTAGATCCTACAGATCGGACTTAGTTAAGTAGGTAGTTTTTAGGGTTCCATACCAAAATGGTAAAAAAGGAACCCTTATGGTATGTGACTCAGTCTGTCTGTTTGTCTGTCACAGCTGGATATCTCGAGAACTACGAATGGTATCAACTTGAAATTTTGGAATAGTTTAAGATGACATTTGCCCAACTAATTTGCAAATAAAAAATAAATAAAAAATAAATAAAAAATAAATATATTTTTTACAACAGGGACTGAAAAGGGGTCTTAAAAATTTGAAGTGGAGGAGCTACTAGGACATGTGGGGTATCATATGATAGAGCGCCGTTTGCACGTTTTCAATCACTTTTTCTTTTAGGCCGCATAGTTTTTGACTTATGATGAAAAATGTAAAAAAATACCGTCCGTCCCCCCCTATCTCCGAAGTTTGCAAAGAGAAAAATCTGAAAAAATTCTATTTGATAACAGTTTATATAAAGATTACAGGAAAAATAAAACAATGTCTCAATATAATACACTTTTTTAGAAATTATCAAATTTCTAAAAAAGTTAACATTAGTTCCACTATCGGTCAAAAGATGGCGCTGACCTAAAACTGCAATACTAATTTTATTATACTTCTCTGCAGTGTGGTTTGATAGTGCAATTATGATGGTAAGGAACCCTCGGTGCGCGAGTCCGACTCGCTCTTGACCGGTTTTATTTTATCGATGGAATATGTGTTACAAAACAACCCCTAATGCCAAATATTATGGTAGATAGGGACCATCAAACTGAACAACTTTTACTATGGGACCAACTCTGAAATCGCGAAAAAAACCAGCTCTTTTATACATTTTGTTACTACTTAACTTTTGTATGAAACAGCTGCTTTTTTTCACAGAGTTGGTCCCATAGTAAAAGTTGTTCAGTTTGATGGTCTTTATCTACCATAATCGGCATTAGGGGTTATTTCATACCACGTAACAGTTTATATAACGAAAAATAAAAATAAAAAAGTTTTTCCAGTTCTTTAGTGGGGGGGGGGGGGGGGGGGGTGTTGTGTTATCTGTTCTTTTGAACTATGATTAAAAAAGTAAATTCAATTTTACTTTATTCTTCTACTAGCGGCCGCCCGCGACTTCGTCTGCGTGGAAAGGTTTTTACTATCCCTCGGGAACTATACTTTTTTTCGGGATGAAAGGTACCCTATGTCCTTCTCTATACCCCTGACAACGTGTATACAAAATTTCATGATGATCGGTTCAGTAGTTAAGACGTGAAGGCGTAACAAACAAACAAACGAACGGACTTTCGCATTTATAATATTAGTAAGGATAAGTAAGGATGAGAGGAGAAATGTTTTGTTTGTCATTTAATTTTATGAGAGTAAAATGTTTATTCCTTTTGTTTGATATTAAGAAGGAAGGTTTTATTTTTCTATGAAAGGAGAAATGTTTGTTTGTTATTTAATTTTATGAGAGTAAAATGTTTATTTCTTTTGTTTGTTATAAAGAAGGAAGATGTTGTGTTATCTGTTCTTTTGTACTTACTATGGTTAAAAAAGTAAATAAAGTCTCTCTGGTTGACTGACATTAATTTTATAATATCTTGAAGACTTTAAAACGGGTATGATTTTATCAATTACCTAATAAATGCATTTTCATGACCTAATAAATAATATTTGTTCCTAAAATAGTAGATCTGTCACCTAAATTGAATCACCAAATAATATTAAAACGCTTACCTAAATATTAATTAAGAATTACTTGGAAATAATATCAATCATCAAATAATTATATTGGGTTTCAAAATAATAAAAGTGTCACTAAAACTGAATCTCCAAACAATATAAAAATGTTTACCTAAAAATTATTTTTTAATCACTGAAAAATAATATTAATTACCAAATAATTCAACTGAAATTTGACGATACACAATTAAATAGAACTGCCATAGGTTTTATAATAATAATGTACTATATTAAATCAAACATTGCACTGTAAAAAACTAACATAAAGAAAAAACATAAGTGAAAAAAAGAAAAAGAGAAATTTTATTACTGCACTATTAGTGATGGTTTTGATTTAGACTTTTAGAGACGAAAAAGAGGGTGTCCCCCTCTTTTTCGTTTTTGACCTATGGTTTACAATTTCTAAACGGATTGCTAACCCTATTTATGTGTTTGCATATTATGTCCTTTTTATAAAAATTGGGACAGTTAAATTTTCCATTTATCTAATCATTATTGAGAGGCAAAGCTACCTTCCATTTGCTGAAAAACTGAATTTATTGTATTCGTTGAAGTCGGTCCAAGGATTATCAAAGTGCAATTTGACTCCGCCCCTGTTAGGTATGTTTTCTTTGAATTAAGGAACTGATCTATTTAATAAGTGACAGACCTATTATTTTGATGATTGAACGAATTAAATGATACTAATAGTTTGTTGATTGGATTTTAGAGGACGGATCTAATATTCAGGCTATAGAAAAAAGTGATCAAACTATTATTTAAGATACATATTTACATTAATCTAATGACTTATACTTAGAGACAGTTTTGATGAATAGATGACTAATATATTTCTGGGAGATAGATATTATTATTAGGGTATTGCAGATTAGTGACACATCTAAACTTAGGTGACAGAAAATATTGTTCCCCTTTAAAACGGGCAAAATCTCACCCAACTTATACATCCTGTCCACGGTATCCCTGGAATGAATCTCTATGACACACAGCGCATTCACTTTGGCGCGGAGTATCTTGGCGATGTCCTTTCTGGACATCATCTGGAGTGTGGTCAAGATCTGGTTTTGTTTTTTGCGAAGCTTCTTCAGTGGCTTTTTCTCTCCCATTATCTCACAACGACACAGAGTTCGAGTGCAGTCGGATGTCCACTGGATCTATAGCAATAAATAAAATATAGCTAGCTAGCTCTATTCCTTAGTACCTACGTAACAGAGTTCCATAGGTAATAAAGTTTTTATATATAGCATATACATAGCTAATTACCCTCAAGTGGCGTGGCGCCTTCATATGGGTCCTAGATGAAGGCGCCACGCCACTCTAGGTATTGCTTGCTAAGTATCATAACATAAAGGTACCAAAAGTGGCCACTTTTTGCTCTTTTACCTACTACTACTACTACGGATTATATTTTACTAAGGTTATTGTTTGTAAATTAACTTTACATCATACTTGCTCGGTAACTAGGATTTACTTATATAGTATGAGGCTGTGTAAGTTGGCATGTGCAACACAGTGCATTGTTTAGATAGAACGTTCCATTTTCAAATCACTTTACAATTCAAGGATGGTGAATGCTTTAACTGTAATAGTAGTTTGTTACACAAGGGATGTAAGTGAGCTATTACAGAACAAGATCCAATTTGGCGCCCGTGCGAGCGCAGCTCGCAAAGGGCGCTAATGGATCGAGTGCAGCCGAGATATTTAGACGCCCGAGCGAGCGTAGCGAGCGAGGGCGAATATAGTTCGAGGGTGTAATAGCTACTTACAACCGAGGTAAGCATACTATTTTACATCATTCATGCGAGGTAATAAAAATAAAAACAAAAACATTAAAACAAAAATAAAAATAAAACGTTAAAGGGTTATTTCATTGAAAACTCGTGGGGTTGATCAGACCATTAAACTGAACAACTTTCATTATGGGACCAACCTCGAAATCACGAAAAAAAATCAGCTGTTTTTGCATTGCAGAATTTTGCATACCTAGCTTGAACTGAAATTAAATGCCGCCATTTTCATTGTTTTTTTTTCAGCCTAAAGTTTCGTCAGTTTATAATAAAAGAAAAGAGATTGGTTCACTAAGGAGTTTTAAATGCTTGAATTGTAAAGTAACTTTACAGTTAAAGCATTCACCATCCTTGAATTGTAAAGTGATTTGAAAATGGAACGTTCTATCTAAACAATGCACTGTGTTGCACATGCCAACTTACACAGCCTCATACTATATAAGTAAATCCTAGTTACCGAGCAAGTATGATGTAATAGTAGTTTGTTACACAAGGGATGTAAGTGAGCTATTACAGAACAAGATCCAACTTGGCGCCCGTGCGAGCGCAGCTCGCAAAGGGCGCTAATGGATCGAGTGCACCCGAAATATTTAGACGCACGAGCGAGCGAAGCGAGCGAGGGCGAATATAGTTCGAGGGTGTAATAGCTACTTACAACCGAGGTAAGCATACTATTTTACATCATTCTTGCGAGGTAAATTTAATAAAAATAAAATAAAAATAAAAACAAAAATAAAAAAAATACAAAAACATTAAAACAAAAATAAAACGTTAAAGGGTTATTTCATTGAAAATTCGTAGGGTTGATCAGACAATTAAACTGAACAACTTTCATTATGGGACCAACCTCGAAATCACGAAAAAAATCAGCTGTTTTTGCATTGCAGAATTTTGCATACCTAGCTTCAACTGAAATGAAATGCCGCCATTTTCATTGTTTTTTTTTCAGCCAAAAGTTTCGTCAGTTTATAATAAAAGAAATGAGATTGGTTCACTAAGGAGTTTTAAATGCTTGTAAGGTCTTCTAAATGAGACACTTATTATAACTTTTAATCAAAGCTTTATTTAGAAAACACAAAGTATTTAATTATAATTTTTACACCAAGTAAAGAGAAGAGAACGCGCAAGGACGCCATTACACACACACAGAGTAGCAAAGATACAGAATACAACAATGACATGAGATGACCACAGATTAAGCATCTCACATCCCCCTTTTTCTCATAAGTTAAGCATAATTTTTCAAATATGAAGGTTTCTTTACTTGTCTACCATACCTGGTTGTTTTCACAGGTTCTACTATTGGTTCAGCAAAAGTTACAGTTTTCTTACTAGGACTATCTATATTAATATTATTATCTATAGTATAATCATTATTTTTATTTATTTCTAAGTCATCAAAATCATATCTGTAGTTATTTGTTTTAAAATTTCTATATTTAGACCCTTTAAATATGTTGTGAGTGTTTCTAATAATTATTTGTCCATTTTCTAATAACAATTTGTAAGCTCTAGGTTTATTACTTTTATCTATTATTTTTGCAAAAATTAACTTATGGGTATTTCTATCTCTAACAAACACATTTTGATTTTTATAAAATTTCTGTTCTTTACCCTTGTTTCTATAATCATGGTATTTCTTAATAACATTATCTTTCTTACGGTTATGCTTATAAATACTCTTATAGTTCACTTTCTTTTTAATGAGTGAAGGTAACATAGAAATTGTTTGACGACCAATTAACATCTGATTAGGCGATAGATTTAATTCAGAATCTACTGGAGTGTTTCTTAATTCGGACAAAGCTAAATAGATATCTTTCCCTTCTAACATACATTTTTTAAACATTTTCTTAACAGTTTGTATATATCTTTCTACCATACCATTTGATCTAGCATAATAAGGAGTGGAATTTACATGTTTGAATTTCCATTGCTCACAGAACTCTTTAAACAATTGACTTTTATACTGAGAACCATCATCACTATAAAGAACATCAGGTATTCCCCAACGGGCAAACACAGATTTTAGAGCACTAATGTGTTCTTCGGAAGACTGATCTTTTAATGGTATAACTTCTACATACTTTGTTAGATAATCTACAATCAACAAATAAATTCTATCATTACAGAAAAACATGTCACATGCTACAATTTGCCATGGTCTATCAGGTTTTTTACGGATAATTAGATTTTCATATGAATGGCTTTTCTGAAATTGCAGACATATGTCACAGTTCTCTATAAGATCATCAATTTCTTTATTCATAAATGGCCAGAATAGAATTCCTCGAACTCTATTTTTACATTTTTCTTTACCTAAATGATTAAAATGAATTTTACTTAACATTTCTTTTCTCAACGCTTTAGGAACAACTAATGCTGTATTTTTAAATATTAAATCATTAACAACATACAACTCATCTTTTATTGAATAGTAGAATTTTAAGTTATTTTGCAATTTTTCTTTAGATGGCCATGAAGTAGTAATGTAATGTTTCAATAATAATAAATCATCATCCTCATTGGTTTTTTCTTTAAATATTTTTAACATTCTTTCACTGATATTTAAACAATTGTTAATAACCATACATACGTGACATTCAACATTTTCCTCTATATTTTTACAACTATTATTATCTTCCACATAAGATCTTGACAAAGCATCAGCCACTAATAATTCTTTTCCGGGTTTAAATTTAATTGTTAAGTCATATCCTTGTATTCTTAAACGTAAACGTTGCAATCTTAAAGGCGTTTCACTCATAGATTTTTTAAAAATAAATTCAAGTGGCTTATGGTCTGTCTCGACTAAAATTTGTTTTCCGTAAATAAACTGGTGAAATTTTTCACATGCGAACACAATGGCTAACATTTCTTTCTCAATTTGAGCCCACATTATTTGACTTTCGGTAAGTGCTTTTGAAGCATATGCAACTGGCATGTTATCCTGAAGAAGAACAGCACCGAGACCAGTACTGCTACTGTCAACGGATAAAGTAATAGGTTTGTCTACTTCATAAAATTTTAGTACAGGTTGAGAAGTTAATATTTTCTTTAGATTCAAAAAATATTGTTTTTGTTTATCAGACCATATAAATTCAATATTTTTTCTTAATAGTTGTCTTAATGAATAAGTTAAATCAGATACATTGGGTAGAAATTTTGACACATAAGTTACAATACCTAACACCGTTTGTAATTCTTTCTTATTCTTGGGTTCATCCATTTCTAAAATAGCTCTAACCTTCTCCGGGTCTGGTTTTATACCATCACAACTTAATACATGACCAACATATTTTACTTCTTGTACACCAAATTTACATTTTTCCATATTAAATTTAACATTTGCACTTTTAGCTGTTTCTAACACATTTTTTAACCTTTCATTATGTTGACTAAGAGATTGACCCCATATTATAATTTCATCCACAAAGATTTCTACTCCTTCACAATCCTTAAATATATTGGAATAACATCTACTAAAAACTTCTGGAGCAGAGTTCAATCCAAAAGGAAGTCTATTATAGCAATATCTACCAAAATGTCCTGCGTTAAATGTTGTAAGTAACTGACTTTTAGGAGAAAGTTTTATCATGTAAAATCCTTTTGAGGCATCAAGAACTGAAAAATATTTTGCTTGTGGCATTTTAGCCGCTAGTTCCTCAAAGGTTGACATTTTATATCGCTCTCTAATAATAGCTTTATTTAAATTCTGGGGATCAATGCAAATTCTAATACTTTTATCTGGTTTATTGGTGACAACCATAGAATTAACCCATTCCGTTGGCTCGGTAACTTTTCTAATGACACCTAACTTTTCTAATCTATCTAACTCACTTCTAATTTTAGCTTCCATCTTAAATGGTATTTTTCTAGGAGCTTCGGCTATCGGTGTACAATTTTCCTTTAACTTAATATCATATGTATAATCTATCTCACCCAAGCCTGTAAATAATGAACCATATTCTTTAACAATATCAGTAAAATTTGTTTGCGACTCACTTTGTAATGTATTGACATTTTTAATAATTCCTAATTTTGTTGCCGACTTTAAACTTAATATGCATGGACTATTGAAGTTAACTACATAACATTTAGACTCACATTTATTATTATTGTATGATAACTGACAAGAGGCAACACCACATATCTTAATGTATGAATTATCAAAGTTTTTTAGTTTCACATCAGTTTTTTCACAATTAATCTTTAATTGACTTTTTACCTCTTTATTAATTATATCTACTTGTGAGCCAGTATCTACCTTAAATGGTACTCTAGTTTTATTAATAATAATGTTCACATACCACTCATTTTGTTTGTTGTCACTTAGAGACGATACCGTGTGCTCAACTGTGTCTATTTTAAGTTCTTCTTCCACTACCGAGGATACTTTTTTGCACACCTTGGCAAAATGGTTATATTTGTGGCACGCCGCACACTTTCTTCCATATGCTGGACACTGTCCATATGCATGTCTGCTTCCACATTTCCCACATGTGTTTCTGTCCTGGGACTGTTCCCTTTTCATACTTTCTTGTGATCGACTTCTTCTCATGTTATTTTTATTCTTCCACTGAGGTTTTTGGCTAGTTCTATTTTGTATACTTGACACCTGTACATGTGGTTCTGTTCTGCTCGCTAAAGTGGTAATCTGTTTCTGTGCAACTTCTGTTGCAATGCATAACTGTATGCATTTTTCCAGGTCCAGGTCAGTTATTCTGAGCAGTCTTTCTTTTAACTGTATGTCCATAATTCCCATAATAATCTGATCTCTTATGAGACCACTTTTTAAGCTTTCGAAATTGCAATCTGCCGCAAGGTTTTTTAGATCAGTGAAGTATTCTTCGTAGGTCTCATTTTCTTTCTTTTTTCGATTGAAAAATATGTATCTATTATAAGTTTCATTTGAGGGTGGCGAACAATATTTTTCAAACTGCCCCAATGTTTCCTCATAGCTTAGTTTTTCTGCGTTTTCAAATGTATTATATATGCGTAAAGCTTGCTCCCCAACACAGTGTAATAATACTGCTTTTCTTTGATCTTTGGAGAGTCTTTCCGTCGCACCACTAGCAGTGATGTAGATATTAAATCGCTGACGCCATTCCTTGAATTCGTTTTTGAGATCTTTGGCGTCTATTTTCAGGCATGTTGGCGGTTTTAACATATCCATGATTTCTTCTCGTTATATTTGTTCTCAGCCGCAGCGCCATGTAAGGTCTTCTAAATGAGACACTTATTATAACTTTTAATCAAAGCTTTATTTAGAAAACACAAAGTATTTAATTATAATTTTTACACCAAGTAAAGAGAAGAGAACGCGCAAGGACGCCATTACACACACACAGAGTAGCAAAGATACAGAATACAACAATGACATGAGATGACCACAGATTAAGCATCTCACAATGCTTGAATTGTAAAGTAACTTTACAGTTAAAGCATTCACCATCCTTGAATTGTAAAGTGATTTGAAAATGGAACGTTCTATCTAAACAATGCACTGTGTTGCACATGCCAACTTACACAGCCTCATACTATATAAGTAAATCCTAGTTACCGAGCAAGTATGATGTAAAGTTACTTTACAATTCAAGCATTTAAAACTCCTTAGTGAACCAATCTCATTTCTTTTATTATAAACTGACGAAACTTTTGGCTGAAAAAAAAATGAAAATGGCGGCATTTCATTTCAGTTGAAGCTAGGTATGCAAAATTCTGCAATGCAAACACAGCTGATTTATTTTCGTGATTTCGAGGTTGGTCCCATACTGAAAGTTGTTCAGTTTAATGGTCTGATCAACCCTAGTTTTCAATGAAATAACCCTTTAACGCTTTATTTTTATTTTAATATTTTGGTTTTATTTTATTTTTATTTTGATTTTGTTTTTTATTTTGATTATGATTTTTATTTTTATTTTTATTAAATTTACCTCGCATGAATGATGTAAAATAGTATGCTTACCTCGGTTGTAAGTAGCTATTACACCCTCGATCCATTAGCGCCCTTTGCGAGCTGCGCTCGCACGGGCGCCAAATTGGATCTTGTTCTGTAATAGCTCACTTACATCCCTTGTGTAACAAACTACTAATAAAACCATAGCTTAATCGCAACATTTGAATTTTAAATACATTATGTACCTACTTAGCGAGCAATAAATTTAATTAAGATGAGGGCGCCACTTTGAGGAAGGTAATCACCTTTAAGTTTTTATCAATGTTCTTCAATATTAAAAAAATACAAGGTGTATTTGTAACCACTCTCCAAATTTTAAGGATGTGTTCAGTCCATGAAACTGAACAACTTTCTTCATGAAACATGTGTCGAAATAAGCCTTAAGAGCATTAATAAGCAAAAAAATGTTATACTAAACTGATCACGTGATCTCTTTGATTTGTAAAAAAAATATTTTTTTTATATATTTGACCCTATGTTTATTAGAAAAAAAAATCCGTTTCATGGAATGAACACATCCTTAAAATTTGGAGAGTGGTTACAAATACACCTTGTGTTAAGTAGGTCAGTGGTCCTACCATGAGTTGACGCAAACTGTTTACGTTACAGTAAACTGTCGGATATACCGCTCACAGTCAATACGAGTGAAAGAGAGAAAACGATAGTTTACTGTAACGTAAACAGTTAGCAACAACTCATGGTAGGGCCACAGGTATCTAACCTTGCTGCACGTAATGCCAAGCTGTCCAGGGTAGTCATTTATCCACTGCTCTCTCTGATACTTGCACTTTCTTAGACCAGCTCGAGTCTGAATTAATTGCTGTTGATGTAAATTAAAAAAGAATCATCTTTTAGGCCTGGTTTACATTAGTCAAGTAGACGACCGAGTCGAGTAGCGAGTAGAAATACATTGCTTGGCATGTTCGTCGATTTTAAAAGAACGTCAAACACACCACGTAATGAACTTCTACTCTTCTAAAGCACTCTACTAAAGACTAAGATAATGTAAACCAGCCTTTAAATGCCCTTTTCACTTACTGTGACGTCTATATTTATAATTTTACTAAGTACTTTCATGTGTAGACATACTGTCTACTAAGACAATTTGAACTGCATAAGCTGCCAACCTGGGGCCGTACCGGCTAACGAATCGATTATCGAAAAGTCTGCTGGGTTTCAACTTAAAACAGAAAAATCAAAGTTAGGAATTTCGTCTTGTACTTTCCGTTGACGTAATTTGGAAGATAACGATGTTCGTGTGACATCATGAATTGGGGTTCGCCATTTTGGCCCAATTGGGGCTCGATTTATCTGTTTTAATTTGAAACCCAGCAGACTTTTCGATAAGCGATTCGTTAGCCGGTACGGCCCCTGGGGCTCTATTTTTGAATCGTTCGACTGGCGTCGAGCGCTCTTTTCTACTGATTTTCGCTCGACATATGACTCAAAACAATGGGATGTCGAACGAAAATCAGTAGAAACGAGCGCTCGACTGGAGTCGAGCGATTCAAAAATAGGGTCCCTGTTCTCCTTTATCAAAGGCCACCCAGCGTGCAATGGAGAAAGCCATGCTCGGCGTTTCCTTACGTGATCGAATCAGAAATGAGGAGACCCGTAGGAGAACCAACGTAACCGACATTGCTCAAAGGATTGCTCAGCTGAAGTGGCAGTGGGCGGGACGCACTGCGAGAAGAACCGATGGCCGTTGGGGCGGAAAGGTTCTGGAATGGCGACCGCGCACCGGACGAAGCTCCGTGGGTAGGCCCCCGACAAGGTAGAACGACGATCTGGTAAATGTCGCGGGAAGCTCTGGATGCGGGCAGCGCAGGACCGATCTTCGTGGAGATCCTTGGGGGAGGCCTATACCCATCAGTGCGTGTAGTGCGGCTGATATGATGAAGTCGGTCTCCATTTTGTTATAAGAAAGTTGGCAGCCTTATGCATAATAGATGTACAGGAAAAGTCTGGTCGCAAGAGCTGTGCCGCGGCTTGGGTAAGTGCGCGGTGAGGGGGGACAGAGCAGCCTCTTTCTCCCTCCCGCAGGTACAACTTTCGCCGCTTTAATTCCCCCCGCCACATGTGCCTTTTACGAGTTTGCACTGTCAATTTTACTATTACTCGATAGCAGCAGTAGCAATTTTGTATGCATTTTTTTTATTTATTTATTTATTTAATTCAGGCAACTAGGCCCATACAATATACAGGGTTATTTGTAAAACACCAACAACCTCGCAGAAGTAGATTACCAACACCATATACAACAACATTTGTCCTACGACTTTCCCGAAAACAGACAAAAAAATATCGACTTTTCATACAAAACTCGATCAGCTGTTTGGGACATTTGTATGGAGAGTCGAATTTTTTTTGTCGGTTTTCAGAAAAGTCGTAGAACAAATGTTGTTGTTTATGATGTTAGTAATCGACTCCTGCGAGGTTGTTGGTGTTTTACAAATTACCCTGTATACCTTACAGACTAACATACATACATTATACTTAAATTACATTTTTACAACTATTTTACACGCATTGATGACGGCGCGGCGGGGCGGCGCATTGCGCAATGCAGTGTCCGGTATCCGACCGCGAAACCGTCGGAACAAAACACCCTTCGGCCAAAAATCTTCTTTCAAAAAGGTCGACAGATGTTCAATCGGTGCTCTCACCGCAAATGAATTTAAGTTTACATTGTGGCGGGACCATGCCATTAAGAAAAGTTATAAGTCGCTAGAGGTTTTTGTTTCCAAAAGTAATAATCAATGTCGAATTTGAAAAAAAACATAGTGTTAAGATTCCCAAGGAACTTCTTTTTAAGATACAAAAAAAAAATGAAAATAAAATATTTCTTTTCAAAGTCATGGACTTATCAAACCGCCGCTCGTAATAATAGGATTCCTATGTCAACTGTACAAATAGCAAATGCCTGTACAAGGTGTTTGGAAATAACCTTATAAAACCAAATATGGTAGATGGGGACCATCAAGCTGAACAACTTTTACTTTTACAACTCTGAAACTGCGATTAAAAAAATCTACTGTTTCATACAAAAATTAATAAGGAAAATATCAATATGTATTTTTTTTTATACACAACGGGATAGTGCTTGGCCTTCATCTCACCTGATGTTAAGTGACGATAAGGCCGAAGGTGGAAGCGCACTACACCCGGAATACTGGCTATCTTACCTCTAACTGCCGTAACACGACAATTTTAAAATTTTTATTATGGCGTGGCGTCAGACTTAGGTAAGATGGTGGTAGCTAGCCAGGCGGACTTGAAATAAGCCCTACCACCAACCAAACCGAGTACAAATTGTACCCCCCCTGGGAATCGAACCCGGGACCCCTGCGTCTTACACGGGCGGGTGGGCGAACCACTAGACCACAGAGGCGGTTAAAATGTATGAAACAGCTGTTTTTTTCGCGATTTCATAGTTGGTCCCATAGTAAAAGTTGTTCAGTTTGATGGTCCCTGTACCATATTCGGATTTATATTTCCAATCACCATGTTTTTCTCTTATTCTACTGTATATAGAAAGTGCTACCTCTCTGAGCACCACCCTCATGGTATTCTCTAAGCCCAGTAGCCACACCTCCGCAGGGCCATCGAGCAATAGATTATATTTCCACTCAATACATTCACCGTCTTCGGACATCATTGCCTTGGCGACTGGCAGACCAAGAGCGTTCTGAAAGAGTTGCCATTAGATATTCAGCCTAGGACGTCTAGAATCGAATACAAGGTGTATTTGTAACCACTCTCCAAATTTTAAGGATGTGTTCAGTCCATAAAACTAAACTACTTTTCCTAAGAAACACAGGGTCAAATATTTAAAAAAAAATACTTTTCATACAAATCAAAGAGATCACGTCATCAGTTAAGGTGACCAAAATTTTTTGACGTATTTCGACACGTTTCATGGAGAAAGTTGTTCAGTTTCATGGACTGAACACATCCTTAAAATTTGGAAAGTGGTTACAAATACACCTTGTATATTCTGTGCTAGGATCAAAGCATTTATCTTAGTGGGAAGGAGTAACAGATCTTATGCACCCCCTAAACGATCAAAACTGCTTGTCAATCATTTACATTGCATCGGCTTGTCAATCATATTTTGATCTTCTAGGAGTGATGCTTGACAAGCACCACAAAATAGATTACCGTGGTCTATCAAAAGTAGGCCACGCCCCCAAATGGCAGTGATCACTGATATGAAAAAAATTTTTATGCAGGTCAGTGGCAGTGATGCACCTAGAGATCAGTATCATTTACATTGCATTACCCCCAAATGGTGGTAATGCAATGTAAATGATTGACAAGAAATGCATGATCGTCTAGTCTAGGAGCTACTTTTGAACAAAAGGATAACTTAAATTTGGGTTATTAAAATAAATTCAGATTACAAAAATAATGCTACCAACATAACTAGTGATTTCATACTTTTTAAGGGCCATTAGACTACATATTAATTGAAATAAGTCATATTTTTTTACATTAATTTAATTGTCTCTTAAACAATAATCTCACATGGAATAGATAGGTACCTACTTACACATAAAAAGTAAATTAAAAGATTTTACGCAATTTTGAATGAGTCTTCCAATCCTATTTCTTTATGATTAAAATCATGTTACTTTATATTTTTAATCTTACACCAGTATAAAACATTCCTTTTCTAACACCTGTATTTACTATTTTTGCACAAACAATGTGGTTTTGGCACAGAAAACTAAAGAACATTAAAGCGACGTTTTGTTCTTCTTACAAACAAAAATACTTCGACTAACACCTGTGTTTACTACCTATTTTTACCGACTTCAAAAGGAGGGAGGTACTCAATTCAACCCGTTTTTTTTTTTTTTTTTTTTTTTGTTTGTTGTTTGTACACCGATTACTCGAAGACGGCTGGACCGATTGAAATGATTCAAACGTTATTACATTAGGTAAACTACCAAGTTGGTCCCATTTTTTAAAATTTTGAAATCGGTTCAGTACTTTTCAATTAATCTTGAAAAAAGCACGAAAATAGTATGATTTTGTGTGAACTACCTCGATGATCAGTCGGATAACTTCTTTGTTTATGAACTGAATAAGATAATTATTTTTTTGTTGGAAAAGGGATATCTTAAGTGTAGTTCTTTAACCGACTTAAAAAAGGAGGTTCTCAGTTTGACCCGCATATATGTATGTTTCTCCGCGATTAACTCACGTTTGGCTGAGCCGACTTTTTGAGCAAACAATTTGATTTTGGTAAGTAGAAACTTACAAACAAAAACACTTCGACGAAAATAAACAGTCTAACTTCTATTTATCTCAATAAACTGATACACATATTTTTAGTGATTCGACATACACTCGCGAGCAAAAATATGGAATTACAGGCCTATATAATGCCCTCATACAAACGAGGTAACTTTGAAGCTTTGGTTCTCCGCCAGGAATTGACCTAGCTGTGATCTGATGATGGCCATCTAGGGAATGAATGATCCAGATTACCATACACACCCAACTGATCTGATCAGCATTCTAAGAGCTATATGGGTATTTTAAAAAAACCATGAAAATTGCATTAAAATGTATGGAAATCCTAAAACTGAGAACTCTGATTCTTGCAACTCTTAGAATGCTGATCAGATCAGTTGGGTATGTATAGTGATCTGGATCTCCTCCATTCACTCCCTGGATGGCCATCATCAGATCAGAGCTCAATCAATCCCTGGCAGAGAACCAAAGCTTCAAAGTTACCTCGTTTGAATGAAAATAGGCCTGTGATTCCATATTTATGCTCGTGAGTGTAGATATACAGTAGTAGGAATAGATAAAGGATGTAGAATCCAGGAATATCTCAGACATTCCGGGTGTTCAAATATCGGTATTGGACGGGATACAAGTAAGACTTTTCCACAATCTTCTCGGGAAGTGACAAAATCAGTTTCATTAGAGCTCGCTTCTCTTCAACGGTCCGACAAGAGCAGACCATGTGTATGTACTCTTGAAGCATGTTCTGCGACTGAGCCTCTGGGTGGAACATCATCAGGATTGCTAGGGCCTGTAAGGCAAACAAATAAGTATATTGGCAACTAATTTATAAATGAGTATAACCTACAAACCGTTCTGGAGATAAAAGGCAAGGGGTCTGCCTAAAAGCTCAAAATCAATGTAAAACCGAAATCGATGAAGAGCTCATGGCGGAACTTGACAGACTGATCGTGCTCAATCACGTTTGTTAAACAATGCTCAATCCAGTAAGGTGACGGATGGATGACCGTTAAGTGGCATTACAACTGAGCATAGGTATTGTCTCTTTATAATAGTAACAATGTCGAATCGCCATTACTATGCCGTGTACGGATATCAAAATCAAAAAACCAATAAACAATTGTCGTTTTTCACATTATGATATATGCTACACAGTTCATTTAAAGGAAGATGACCCTAACGTTGCGTCGTCAGAAAAGGTAAGAGCACGGGATAAAAAGAGAGGCAAGTTCTACTATTAGCGCTGCGCGACCTGAATTGCACTTTATTGTGTTGGAGCAAAAGTCGCTATTTATTTAAATGACTTTGCGGAATGCTGCTTCTGTACTTGTACTATTAGTTATTCTGTGCCTGGAAAAAGCAATTTTGAAAATATTGACATTTAGTTTTTTTTTAATTTTCAATAATTGGCATAATAAATGTAGGTATGGAAATCTTGAAACTGATAACTCTAATCCTTATCTGATCACTGGAGTGTATAGCGATCAGAGGCCATACCGGCTAACTTACATCATAATCGCTTTCATTTGACAGATGGATGTGACATGTTGCTACTTCTTTTTAGCACAAATAAAACCTTACCAAAATAAAGTAGCAATGTATCACATCCATCTATCTAATGAAAGCAATTACGATAGCCATGTAAGTTAACCGGTACCTTGGAGGCTAATTGACTAATTTCAAAATCTATCGCAATTGCTTTCATTTGACAGATAGATGTGACACATCGCAACATTTATTTGGTAGGTAAATTTTTATTTATGCCAAAAAGAAGTATCAATGTATCAAATCCTGAAAGCGATTGCGATAGATTTTGAAATTAGAAAATAATAATAGGGTGAATCTCCTCCATTCACTCCCTCAATAATAGCCATCATCAGATCACAGATCAATCAATCCCTGGAGGAGTACCAAAGCCTTCAAGTAACCTTGTTTGTATAAAAATCAACTGGTGTCCTTAAAATCTGGCCACCACTGAATATTCAATGTTATTTACTATTACTAATTAGATTTTGACCTTACTTGAACTCAGAAGCTCGGTGGCGCAGTGGTTTAGTGCCTGGCCGAGCGATTTTGAAAGTGAAGCGACTTTCGCAAGGGTCGGTCATGAGATGGGTGACCAAAAGTTCATTATCTCGAGCTCCTCCATACTTCGGAAGGCACGTTAAGCTGTTGGTCCCGACTGCATTTGCAGTCGTTAACACCCACCAATCCACATTGGGCCCGCATGGTGGGGCATCCTCCTTATCCACCTATAAGGAAGGCCTGTGCCCCAGCAGTGGGGACATTAAAATGGCTGATGGACCTTACTTTAACTTACCTTTATGTAACGTGTTCGGCCCTCCAACTTGGTTGTAGGATGATTCCAAATAGGATTCTTTTTCAGTAAATACAATAATTTGTTCCAATCATGGGAGTTAATTGCTTTATACATTGCTAAATTATATTTAGCGTTCAATACAGTGGTTGGTCGGGAGAATTTACCAATAATAGTTTGCTTCTGCAACGTAAGTAAATTCCTATTACAGTTTCGTGATTTTGTCTCTTTAGTTGTTGTATCTATAAAATCCATCGCTCGTTTCTGTAAAAATAAAAGATGCTATAGCAGTTAACGACGAGCGAAATATGCAAAATAACCTCACATTGCATATCAGCTAGAGGTGAAAGCTTAGTTAAAAAGTAGGTACTTACTATTGAACTTATAGGAACAAACTGGCAGTTAGCTATATCTTCAGGCTCCATGTTTTATAATTTTGCCAGAAGGTGGTAAGGGTATTACAAGGCTCTTTTGCAAAAGTCGAAAACAATACCAAACCAACGACAACAGAAATCAAAATCAGTAACCTTCCTCTCAATAAAATCACGTAGGTATGTAAATAAAGTGTATTTTAATTTGAACAGAGCATTTTAAACTAAAAATTTAGTGTTAAAAAAGGCAGAAAACGCTCATAAAATCAACTTTCGATTCACAGATTACTAATTTGTAGCAAGCTATTTCGATTCGCGAGGATTCTCGACTCGCTCGACTGCTCAGCTCAGATCAGAATCAGTGCTGCCAACTAGTTTGAGCGAAAACGCGCTGTCAACGCTGTAAAAAAGCGCTAGATTGCGCTAAAATGGCATTTTAAAAAAAAGCGCCAGATTCCGCGCTAACCACACATGGTTTTACTATTTATTTGCTCTTCGTAAGAGCATCGCCTACCCCCCCCTAGATGTTAAAAAAAAAATGAAGTAGGTGAAAGAAGAAAATGAGAATTATCTATTAGAATGCTTGGTGTACCATAATTAAATAGAATTTGTATAATTTTAATAGATTCACCAAGCTAAAACGCGCTGCGAGACAAAAAAAGCGCTAGATCTGGCGCGAAACGCGCTAAGTTGGCAGCACTGCAGAATCAAAAAGAAAATTTGTTGTCAATCAAACATTGCGCGCGGAACGGACTGACCTGACAGCTGACAGACACTAGAGATGGGTAGTCTGTTTGGATACGAATCAGTGGACCTGCATCACATGCGACAGTGATAGTAAATCCAAGGACCAGTTGGATACTAGTCGGCGGCGGTTGTTTAACTGAATCACTGGATAACGGACCGGTTGCCGGACCGCCTAACTCTCTCGCTTTGACTCTGGCTTTGGTTTATGACGTCAGTGCACTGTCCGTCCTTGTCATCGTGTTATGATATGGCAAGGATGGATATAGTCTAGCTATCGCTCTGGCTAAAGCTTTGAGTTAGGCGGTAGGGCCCCGGGGGAAGTGTAGTACGGCGGCGGCGGCGCGCCGGCGGCGGGTTGCAGTCGGAGTCATTGGCGGATCCAGGGGGGGGGCCAAGGGGGCCATGGCCCCCCCCACGAGGGCGACTACCTTTGCGGATAACATTGAACTTGCATTGAAAAAAATTTTTTTTTTAATTCTTATTGTTTTATGTAGGTAGTGTCAGTGCCTCTAACTTTATTTTTTTAAATCATAAAACGTGGCCCGAGTAGGGTTTCCATCTGACAGACATTTGGCGCATTTGACAAGTATTTTACGATTTCAAGGCTGGAGCAAAGCAGAGACAGGCATTTTTTTAGTGAGTCTCGCTGTGAAATCTCACGTACATGCTCCAATCACGTAAGCCTTGCTGCGCAAGCTACCCGTCTGCCCGGATGAAACCACATATAGAAGATTAGTGGATAAAATGGCGCCCGTGGGTCCCGTTTTTTTAATATAAACAGACAAGATTAAAACTTAGCTAACTAAAAACCGCGCTGCGCGGCCGTATTTTTTTCCTAAAGACAGACAAGATTGGTGGATGATACTGACTAAAAGTAACGCTGCGCGGCCGGTTTATTTTACTAAAAACAGACAAGATTAGTGGATGAAACTGACTAAAAATCGCGCTGCGCGGCCGCTGTTTTTACTATACAAAAGCAAGAGTACAAGTATAACAGTTGTGATTGTGACCGACTAAAAATGGTGCTGCGCGGCCGTTTTTTACTAAAGACAGATAAGATTGGTGGATGATACTGACTAAAAGTGGCGCTGCGCGGCTGTATCTTTTGCTATAGACAGACAAGATTAGTAGATGAAACTGACTAAAAATCGCGCTGCACGGCCGCTTTTTTACTACAGACAGGCAAGAGTACAAGTATAACGGATGAAACTAACTAAAAATGGCGCTGCGCGGCCGTTTTTTTACTAAAGACAGATAAGATTAGTGAATGAAAGTGTCTAAAAATTGAGCTGCGTGGCCATTTTGTGTACTACAGGCAGGCAAGAGTACAAAAGTAGTGAATGAAACTGATTTAAAAATGACGCCGGACGGCCGTTTGTTTTTTACTATGAACAGACGAGATTAGTCTAGAAGATGAAATGAAACTGACTAAGAATTGCGCTGCGCGGTCTTTTCTTACTATAGACAGGCAAGAGTACAAAATTAGTGGATAAAACTGACTGAAAATCGCGCTGCGCCGCCGTTTTTTTTTACTGTAGACAAGCATATTACTGAAAAATCAGGCGTTTTGTGCATCCTAAGATTCCTAAGGCATCCTCCCATATTATCCATAGATATACGTGCCGGACTACAGCTGGGCCACAAAAAAAGATCGAAATCTGACTTTTTGACTATGCCATGATGAAGACGATAGTTTGTCGGAATTTGTCGCACAAAAACCAGAATTTGTCGGGCTTGTGTTTAGCAGATACGTGTGGCGCAGCTGTAGAGACGTCTCTACAGCTGAGCCACACAGATCTCGAAAACGGAAGGTCGTAGCGAAAATCTGATTACTCGTGTGTGCAGCCGTTAATTTGTCGGAATTTGTCGCACAAAAACCAGAATTTGTCGGGCTTGCGTTTAGGAGATACGTGTGGCGCAGCTGTAGAGACGTCTCTACAGCTGAGCCACACAGATCTCAAAAACGGAAGGTCGTAGCGAAAATCTGATTACTCGTGTGTGCAGCCGTTAATTTGTCGGATTTTGTCACCCAGAACCAGATTGTGTCAATCTTGCGTTTAGGAGATATGTGAGGATACGCTGTGGAGACTTTTCTACCTGGATCTTGAGAAAGGAAGGTCGTAGCGAAAATCTAATTACTCGTATGTGTAGCCGGTAGTTTGTCGGATTTTGTCACCAAGAACCAGATTTTGTCAATCTTGCGTTTAGGAGATATGTGAGGACAAAATCCGACAAATGAACGGCTGCACACACGAATAATCAGATTTTCGCTACGACCTTCGGTTTTTGAGATCTGTGTGGCTCAGCTGTAGAGACGTCTCTACAGCTGCGCCACACGTATCTCCTAAACGCAAGCCCGACAAATTCTGGTTTTTGTGCGACAAATTCCGACAAATTAACGGCTGCACACACGAGTAATCAGATTTTCGCTACGACCTTCCGTTTTCGAAATCTGCGTGGCTCAGCGGTAGAGACGTCTCTACAGCTGCGCCACACGTATCTCCTAAACGCAAGCCCGACAAATTCTGGTTTTTGTGCGACAAATTCCGACAAACTATCGTCTTCATCATGGCATAGTCAAAAAGTCAGATTTCGAACTTTTTTTTTGTGGCCCAGCTGTAGTCCGGCACGTCATAGATATCTAAATAAAAACATATTTGTAGATATCTATGTAAGGTAACCCTAGACCCAAGGCTCCGAAGGCCCCCCCCAAACTTGAATCCTGGATCCGCCCCTGGTCGGAGTAGGATCCGCGCGTGGGGACATGCATCGTTCGTTCGCGCAGTCGATTCGATTCCAATCCTAGTATCCCGCACGCACCGCAAATCGCGATTCACGACGGTTAATCTGCCGGATCCATGCAATGGGGAATGTCCGAAAAAAATCAAATTGGCTGAATATTTTTTTATAGGTAGGAATAATTTCTCTTAGTAATAAAAAATAAAACAGAATTTCCGGTTGCGTGAAAATATTTAAAAAAATTAAAGTCTCTTCTTCACAAATATAGGAAAGTAACAGCAGAATGGAGATTATACCTTTGCCATCACCTGCCACAACCATGGAAATAGTACTATAAACCGGAATGAGCGCTTCGCCCCAAAACGAGCCGACAGAGAGGTCAAGTAGATGTATGTGTCCTTTTCTTCATTAGGGTGACCAAACCGTATGGTTGGCCGGAGACATACATAATACTTTAAACTGTTTAATATAAACTTAAATACCTAGGTAGTTCTTTATTTATAATTAACACTTTTTACCGCGTTTTTATTAGGTTGCTCTCGCTCTTTTGTTTGTTTGAGCACAAATTTTGCAAACGATTTTATACTGAATTCCCGATGAGCTAGAGACTTAAAACTTTGAACACAGGTCAGAAATGGAAGGAAATGCAATATTACAATGTCATTGAGCTGATCTGATGATGGAGCCGGAAGAACGCCACAGGAACTCTATGATGAATGAAACTATACAACTCCATCGTGTTTGGGCTTGTTAGAATTGTCTTGACAAGTACTCTGACGGGAGACGAGGTTCAGGGTTGGATGATGAAGTCTGGAGGCCATGCCATAGGAACTCAATATTGAAATCATGCAACCCCATCGAGTTTGGGCTCGTTTGAATCGTCTTGACGAGTGCTCTGTTGGGTAATAGTATCCAAGAGTCTGATGAAGGAAGCCGGAAGAAGGCCACAGGAACTTTGTAATAAAACCTTTCAACCCCATCGAGTTTGGACTCGTTTGAATGGTCTTGACGAGTACTCTTATAGGCGGTGGTATATTTTTAATTTAGCTCGTTAACTAAAAAACAGAAAATAATTATTTATTAAAAAAAAATTTGGAACAATTTATTTATCACGTTTTTATTAAATTGCTTTTTTGTTTTTATTTTTTAAATATGGTAATTAACCAATACAAAATCTAGTTTATTCAATTCGATTTAAGTTCAAGTGTAAATAATTACGCAACTTTAAAGTTTATTCCATTTTTTTATGAAAATACAATGTGCGTGAATTTCGGAAAAACAAATGAATGTTGGAAAAACAAGTAGGAAAACATTGTCTAGTGATCTGTAGTCAAAAAAAGATGCAAACGATTTTCGACTTTATTGACCTTTGAAATTCGGTTGCTTTTTCCCATAATTATACTTGTTCATTTTCTTTGCTGTTTCATTAAAAACTGTTATTTTGGTAAATATGTCAATAAGGTCTAAAATTCTTGCACCAATTTCTTTACCAGTGAAGTTAATAAAATGGGTGCATGAGATTTACGACGACACAATGTTAAAAATATAAAAAGAAACCAAGATGGCGGCCAACTATATTGTTCGTGGGCCGATTTTGATGAAACTCGATTTTGTTACTATTTTGATAAAAAATAACAACGAAATGTTAAAAATATAAACAAATATGGCAGCCAACTCTTTTATTTGTGATTGGGGCTGATTTTAATGAAACTCGGTTTTAGGACTAATTTGACAAGAAAATAATAACACAATATTGAAAAAATTAAAAATCCAAGATGGCAGCCAACTTTTTTGTTTTTGGGCCGATTTCGATGAAACTCGGTTTTTGGTAATATTTTGACAAAATAATAACAACGCAATTTTTTAAAATACTAAAAATCTTAGGCGGCGGCCAACTTTTTTGTTTTTTGGGCCGATTTCGATGAAACTCGGTTTTTGGTACTATTTTGACAAGAAAAAACAACTCAATGTAAACTGATGGAAAAATAAAAAAACCGGACAAGTGCGAGTCGGGCTCGCCCACCGAGGGTTCCGTACAGACCTACATCTATATGTCGCAGGCAAATCGTATTATTCCGCGTTTTACAAACGGCGTCGTTCGTTTACAAACGCTCGCTGTTTTTCAAAATGCCGAAGGCAAATTGTAAATTGCCTTGTCATTATATAAAATGCCATAACCTTTGATAGAAAATTCAATAACCATTTACAAAATGACGCGGCAAATTGAAGTATTTAGTTCTTTTTCTTACTACGCGCGGCGCTGTTAATCAGAACAATAAAAATGGCGTCTAGTTGTGGTTTTATGACACAGAAAAATATTGAAAGCAGTGCAAATTCTACGTGTTCAAATGACATTTTACAAAAAAAAAGCATTGTTTGAAAGACATTTGTTAAAGTGAATTAAGAAAATTTTACGATTCACAAGTAGGAGCAGTAAAAAAGCCGTGGACAAATGACAAGATTTTTGAGGTTATCCGGCACGAAAAAAAACGCTATGGTATTTATGGAATCTGGTATTGGAGGACACGGATTTGCCTTCGGCATTTTGCAAAACAACGAGCGTTTGTAAACGGACGCCGCCGTTTGTAAAACGCGAAATCATACAATTTGCCTGCGACATATACATAAAATAAAGCTATAGAAAAGTTGTGTCAGTACAAAGGAAATATTTTGAAAAAAAGTGGTTGGTAGTTATTAGTTTTTTATATGAAAACTGTACTACGGAGAGTTCAAGCTTTATCCCAGGTTCTACCTACCGGAATTATGTGAAAAATTGCTTAGTTTATAAGTTGGACTCCAAGCTACCAAACTGTAAAAAAATACCATCAAAATCCGTTCAGCAGACTGCTATATATAGATAACCATTTGAAATCCTTTGTCGCCACGTAGAAAATAACCCTTCCAGGGATTACGACAAAGAATTGACCACGGGCGAAGTTTGAAATGGAATAGTACATTACTGCAGCGGCACTCAAGACAGGCATTGAAGAACATACGTTAGTCCATCAATGCCTAGTTGCGGCCAAGGCTTGTGTAGTACTTTTAAACTTTTAACTTTTTAGTTTTAAAAGTTTTAAGCTTTTTATTTTAATTTTAAAATACTTACAGTAATTGAAAAAAGAAAATGGAAAGTGGAATGTGCACATAAAGGCCTTTCATTTGATACACATACTGAAAAAAAACGTTTTTTTTTATTTATTTTCAGTTTTTCATTTTTTTTCCAGTTTTTTGGAAAGTGCTCATCAAGGCCTTTCATTTGATACCCATATTGCAAAAAAACAATTTTTTTTCCAGTTTTTTTTGGAATGTGCTCATCAAGGCCTTTCATTTGATACCCATATTGCAAAAAAAAATACCTTTCTTTTTTAAATTTTTTTTTTAGTTTTTTGGAATATGCTCCTTGATGAGCATATTCCAAAAAACTTTTCAAAAAACTTTCATTTGATACCCATAGGTATTGAAAAAAAAATTTTTTTCGTTTTTAATTTTTTTTATCTTTTTGGAATGCGCTCATCAAGGCCTTTCATTTGATACCCATATTGCACCAAAACAGTTTTTTTTTTTTTTTAATTTTTTGGAATGTGCTCAAGAAGGCCTTTCACGTGATACCAGTATGCCGAATATTAAAAAAAAAAATTTTGGAATGTGCTCGCTCATCAAGGCGACATTTGATACCTATATTTGTGTTTAATTGAAATGTTCGCTCCATTTCTGAATTACACGTGTGTAATGAGTTTTAATAGAAACATTGCTGGACAGACGCCGGCAATTTTGTATGAAAATCCATTATAACACGTTAGTAATGGATTCTCATACAAATATTGACGGCGGGGTTTAGGTCTGTCCGTAAACTCTGATTTAGCACGAAGAAGGTTGTCAAAATAATGTTCGAATTTCCAAGCATTTTTGAGAAAAAATAAAATAATGACAAACCCACCGCACCTGTATAAAATACAAGTACTGTTGATTGTCAACAGATGGCGCTGTATATCAATAGTACACTGTATAATGTTCTGTGAAATGGTTTTATCTATCGCAATGTTATTAGAGAAAATGGGTGTATTCCAACAGGACCCTTTGGTTGTGTGAAGCCGAGACTTTTATTGTAGTGGTGGCTACCTCGGCTGACCTTACCGAGTAAACTGTCTTGATTATACTTGGTGCCAAATGCTCCAAGCAACATTGGAATGCGATGCACCCGCATTTTAATGTAAACTGAAACAATCTACCACTGAACTATTCAACACTTGACACTGGCAAAAATTACTTCCAAGAAGAAAGTAGATTGCCAAAACAAAAATAAGAAGAAGAAGACCCCCTGTCATACAGCGTGACACACACCGCCATGTTGCGAAAATATTTAGAGCCAAATATAATACTTTTTAATTTTATTTTTAAAAGTAATTAACTATAACAATATTTGAAAGGATTTGAATAATTAATAATAATAAATATTGATATTTTTAAAAGAATTAGTGGCGCGATTAATTCAAAAGTAATTAGAAGTTAAACTATGACCGCGCAATGCCGCGCATACCGTTGTTTCACCAAGATGATTAATAATTACGTATTTTAATGACCATATTTTATTATGATTTAATTACAAATATACAGTTTTCAGATTTATTCCTGTAAGTGTAGTATAAGACGCTATTACCTGCCAAATTTCATAGTTCTAGGTCAACGGGAAGTACCCTATGAATTTTGATTCCTTTGAGAGTATCGAAAATGCGTTTTTTGCGCCCTAAACGGCAGTATCTTTTTTTTACGTTAATTTAGAAGTTTGATTTTTTTACAGCTTCAAGGGCCCGTAGACCTTAGTATATGGTTTAAATTTCAATTCGATACCTCCACGCGTTTCCGAGATAAAGGGTCTTGACAGACAGACGGACGGACGGACAGACAGACAGACGGACAACAAAGTGATCTTATAAGGGTTCCGTTTTTTCCTTTTGAGGTACGGAACCCTAAAAAGATCAAAATGGTTGCTAATTTGTTTTTGAAATCGGCCCAAGAACAAAAAAGTTGGCCACCATCTTGAATTTTGTAAGTTTTCAACATTGCGTTGTTATTTTCTTGTCAAAATAGTTCCAAAAACCGAGTTTCATCGAAATCGGCCCAAAAACAAAAAAGTAGGCCGCCATCTTGGATTTTTAAAATTTTCAACATTGCGTTGTTATTTTCATGTTGAAATAGTACCAGAAACCGAGTTTCATCGAAATAGGCGCACAAACATGAATTTGATTATAATTATTAATTTTACCGTCTCGCCTGCGACCTCTAGCCATTTCAATAGAACAATTTAGTTTTTTTGGAAATCTGAAATGGTGAAGTATTTATGGTCACACTAGTTTTGTAAAGTAACATTTCCTATAGATTGAAATTCTTAAATTGAAATTCAAGGTCAAAATTGGAGTTGCCAGGATTGACACTTCTATTTATTACCACCTCACCGATGATTGCTGATAAGCATTATTGTAGATATCTAATTAAATCAAAAAAGTTCTGTTTTATATAACAATTATTATGTGTCATTCTAAAATTAATATTTAAATAGTATATATTCGACTTCCCACTCCGAATCCTTAATTTTGATACACTACTTGATTGGTAACGTACATATTTTTAGTCCTACTATCGTGGTATTATTGTTTAGTAATGGCAATTGTGCGAACGAGACACCGACCTCCACCTGCACGCGTAGCATGACCAACATCGAGATAAGATTCGACTCAGACAGAGAACAATGGCTTGTCTACACCGAAATGTCACTTTTATCGGGTTGAGATCGAGATACTCATGCTCGCATTTACAACTAGTAGACTCGTATTGTTCTTTGTCGTGGCCTAATGTCAAAAGTCGACAAACACGAGCTTTTCTCTTCAACTGACATTAATTTGACAGTTGAATCAGAGAAACTTGTCTACCACCCTTTGAGTAGTCGAGAGAGAATCACAGACTAATAAGAAAATTCGAAATAGTTTTCTACGTATTTTATTTTATATGAATCTAAATTTCGCAATAAAAATAAATCTAAATTATCCGTGCTTATATTTTATTCCTTAAAAACTTATATTAAAATTATTTTCATACGTTGATTTTAATATTTCATAAATTTCTCGTCATTTTACACAGATTACTAAATTAACAATTTCGTTATTAGTCTGTGTTATCTTTTCAAAATACTCTCAATAAAAGAAAGGCAAACGAATTTATATCCATACAGCTATATTTAATTAGTTTTAAGAGTTTAGCGTTGTGAAATCTATAGAAAGGAACGGTGCTTTATGAGAAATAAAGTAATTATTTTCTATTGGCAATATTATTCTTCTCGAACTCGAGAGAGCTTGTCTACGGAAGAGAACGCTTTCTTGAGTGCCTCTTTATCTTAGAACTTATACAAAAAATGAGAATCATGTTTAAACTAAATTATTTCGGATCAAATTAGATAATTTTGACGTTTATTGGTGTTGAAATAAAAAGATTACCTTTAAAATTAACTTTTTTTTATTAAAAGACATTAAAAGGTTTCGAAATTCTGAGAACGAGTCCCACCTGTCTGTCAAACTGTGCTCAGCAATCGAGAAGGTCGAGACGACAAGTCTTCGTAGACAAGAGTCTCGTTTGCTCATGCTACGCGTGCTGGTGTTGTCTCATTCACACAGTAGTGCCTTCAGTCAATGTCGTCGATAGAATTTCAACTCTATGAGCAATGCAATAAAGTTGAATTTCTTTTAAACGATAGTTGAAAATTTTTGTAGAGTACTCACTCCCTATTATAAACCTCCTTGGCCACAACCACAAAATGGTATTAAAAAAAATTTCAACACAAAATATCAAAACTTTTTTTTAATTCTTGTTGTCATAGTGGCAGGTGTTGGCAAAGGTATAATTTCCATTCTGCTGTTACTTTCCTACATTTGTAAAGTTGAAGAGACTTTAATTTTTGAAAATATTTCACGCAACCGAAAATTCTGATTTTTTTTCTATTACTAAGGGAGCTTATTCCTGTCTATAAAAAATATTCTGCCAATTTGATTTTTTTGGCATCCTATTCCTAATTAAGAACGGACCTACCCATCTCTAACAGACACTGACAGTGAACTGTCACCATGACAATGGGTGCATTCCATGCACCTCACCACAGTATACATTTTATTACACGCACACAGTAAATACTGTGATCCATCAGTACTTAATCAGGGGTAGACATGTGCGCCGATTGTCATTTGACCGGCGGCGGCGTCTGGCGTCTAAACTGTCGGCGGCGGCGGCGTCATCGGCGTAATCGGCGAGAAAGGTCAAAATAATTAGAAAAGAAGACTTCCAGAAGCTTTTCAATTTCGTCATCGTCAAGGGCAGAATGTCGAAGACATGGAACATAAGTGAAGTGAAAGTGAGGTGATTCTGTTCTTTAAAAAGGGTGACAAGACCCTCTTGAAGAATACGAATCTTACGAATCGTCGCGCTCGCAAGTTCGACGACTTCCAACCTCCCGAACAAGCCGCGTTCTGAAAAGGCTTTTGCACCATAGACCAAATCCATACGCTGCGGCAGGTTATACAGAAGACCGGGGAGTATAATCTGCCACTTTGCTTGGCGTTCGTGGTCTATGTTGAAGTCTTTGATTCGATTGAGACCTGGGCAGTGCTGCAGTCTCCAGAGGTGCACCAAGTAGACTAGGTATATCGAGGTGTTGAGGCACTTATAAGAAAATGCCACCATGTCGTGCCGGCCCGAGTATAGAATCAGAGCACAGATCCCATCCAACTACGGCGAGGTGTGAGACAGGGAGACGTTATTTCTCCGAAACTGTTCACAGCTGCGATGGAGGGCATCTTTAAGCTCTTGGACTGGAAAGGACTCTGTTTTGGTGCGAAATAAAACAAGCGGACTGTATAGTACAGTAGCCCGTAGAACATTTAAATCACCAAAAAGGTTACCGTTTGCCGTTGTGACATAGTTATTTATTACGAAATTATAGATACTTTAACCCAAGTTTTAGAGATCGCAACCCGCCGTAACCTATATTTGTATATCTCCAAAATTGATATTTTTTTATTTTTCGAGGTTTACCACATAGTTTAGCTATTGTCTTGTTCTACAGCTTGGTTTGATTGCCACAGATAAAAGTAAGACTATAAAAAGTAGCCATACACAGATTTAAGACCTGATGAAAATGGTTGGACTTTATCTTTACTCAATATGTCGTACACTTGTAAGCTTAAATATGCATGTTTTCTTTATAAATTGTTACACGCTAAGTGCCCCCACTATCTGTATGATAAACTAAGTATAATAAAAAGAATTTCATCACTGAGAACCAGAGGTCCGTTGTTGCATTTGCCTATGTATAGATTGGCGAGCGTGCGAGGTTGTTTTAAGCATGCTTCCGCTAAAATATGGAATAATTTGCCTCCGCCCTTGCGAAAAATTACATTTAATCACACTCTGCCATTTTCTAGGAGATATTGCCGTAACTGGCTGCTTGAACAGCAGACTCGCGCGCTCGGATTGGTCTGAGGAACTGTCTGGAGCTTTCTTTATATTGATAATTTTGTTATTTTGGAAACATAATATTATATTGACGCTTATTACTATTAGACTTGATGTCCTAAAATATTATTATGAGTAGTGTCTTTCTGTTGGGGGACACAATATTGTTTAGGTTATGGCAGAATACCAGAGGCTGTGGGTTTCCCGCGGTCACTGAGCCATAAACCTTTTTGTCAAATTGTAAAATATTTAACCATTGCATGTATACTTTTGATTTGAGACAAATAAATAATTTTATTATTATTATCTGGTCTTAAATCTGTGTATGATCACTTTCCATAGTCTTACTTTTATCAGTAGCAATCAAACAAAGCTGTAGAACACGACAATAACTAAACCATGTGGTAAACCTTGGATAATAAAAAAATATCATTTTTGGAGATACACAAATATAGGTTACGGCGGGTTACGATCTGTAAAACTTGGGTTAAAGTGTCTACAATTTCGTAATAAATAACTATATCACAACGGCAAACGGTAACCTTTTTGGTGATTTAAATGTTCTACGAGCTACTGTACTAGTAGGTATTATGATGGATGTACTTTAGGTATAAAATTCAAATGGCAAACAAAGGGACAAAGGAGACGCGTATGCGTGGCCGTTCGATTGCAAAGAGTGAATCTGGTTGGCGGACCCGCTGCCGCCCCCGCTCCCCGCTCCGCTGGGCTTGGGATGGCTGTTTTCGCGTTTGCGCGTGAACATCTTCCCGCCCGTTGATATCTTCTAATGGAAGAGGGCAAATATTGTTCGACCCTCTTGTGCTGACGCCCTTCTTGGTCTTGATGTCAGCCACCCTTGAGATGCCGTCGCTGCCCGGATAGGTCCGCACCACGCGGCCCAGCATCCAGACCAGAGGAGGTAGAGTTTTGTCGCAGACCAGCACCAGCATTCCGTCGTTAGTAGGCCTGAGGAGGTCGACCATTTTGTTCTTTGCTGCAGGAGAGAGATGTACTCATTAGAGAATCGCTGCCAGAAATGTTGTCGGATGTAGTCGATCCTCTTGTGCCGCTCCAAGCTGCTGATGGGTCTTTCTGACGGTTCTGACGTGAGAGGTCGTCCAATTAAAAAATCAACATCAAAACAACATCAACATTAATGGCCAGTACCTAACCCGGATGGGCAGCATTTGGGAAGCTTCAACAAATCTTCGCGTCCAACTTACCTCAATATCTCAAGACAAAAGTCTATGACCAGTGTGTGTTGTCAGTGTTGATTTACCGCGATAAAACGTGGTCGCTAACTACGGGTCGCATAAGAAGGCAAGGTTACCCAGTATGCAATGGAGGGAGCCATGGTCGGCATTCCCTGCGTGATCGAACCAGAAATGAGGAGATGCGTAGGAGAACTAAAGTAACCGACATCGCTCGGAGGATTGTTCAGCTGAAGTGGCAGTGGGCGGGACATATTAGCGAGAAAAAACACTGGTGGTTGGGGCGAAAAGGTAGGAATGACGACCGCACACTGGACGACGCTCCTTGGGTAGGCCCCCCGCAAGGTGAACCGACGATCTGGTGAAGGTCGCGGGAAGCCGCTGGATGCGTGCAGTGCAGGACAAATCGTTATAGAGATCCTTGGGGGAGGCCTATACCCAGCAGTGGGTGTCGTGCGGATGATATGATAAAGATTAAATTATAAAATCACTATAAAAAAAACCTCAATGGCAACAATAAAACTAATCCAAAAAAAGAGAGGAAAAGAACAAAAAAATATGAGATAATTATGTACCTAGATGCAAGTTATTTCAGCTTTTTGTACTTGTTTCTTACACATGTTACATTTAGATTTTGACGCCGATGACGCCGACGAAAACTTCGGCGGCGGCGGCGCGGCTAAAATGACCGGCGGCGTGCGCCACGCCGATCGGCGCACACGTCTAATCAGGGGCCTATTTCATGAAATGATGGTTACTACAATAATTTACTATTTGTTATTCGGGTAGAATTATGATTCTTAATAATTATAAAACAATTCTACGTACTACCTGTACTTTTTCATTCTTTTATGAAATAGATTGATTAAATATTGATGGATCACAGTATTTACAATGCGTGTAGCCGTCGCCAAAGTTTTATTTTGGTACTTTCTATGGTTAAAATGTAGTCAAAACGCTAGTTTTTTACATTCTCTTTGATGTAGTCTACATACATCGAACTACTCGATAGAATATGTTGGACTATTTTAAAAATAAGACCGCAATATAACCATATTCTAGCGAATAAATGATTTTATTATTATTACTTTGATTTTTGTTTTCTTTTTCTCAGCTTTTATTATTATTATTATTTTGTTATTTCTTTTCTTTTTCTCATTTTTTATGTATCGATGATTTCGATCGAGTGCACCCAATGACAAGAGATAACCTCAACAAATTGAGGGAAACGCCATCGTGTAGGTACCTATTTTGGGTTAGGTTCACTGTTCCTCTTTGGCTATGTAGAAACGATAAAAATTAAAATCAGATGAAATCAAAATAAGTAAAATTTTACCATTAGAGCATCTAGAAAAAAAAGAAATATGTAACTTAATCCGGGTCCATAGCGTGTTTTGCCTTACACAATCAACTAAAACATGTCAACATTCAACAAAATCGTCTACACAAAACATTGTTTCGCGAAACATTTTTGTATAGAGAAACAATGTTTTTGCTTTCCATACCCGGTGGAAAACAAGTACACAAAACATTTCGCGCGGGTTGAGGAGCAGAGTAATGCTTTGTGCGCCAAGTTTGAATAAAAGTGATACATACTTCGAAAGATTCACAGTAGCGAAAAATTTTTCCTATACCAAATCGATATATTCTATTTTTAATTCTTGATAAATGCTAAAATTTTTCCACTGTTAATAGGGTCTATCTTGAAAGCTACGCTTTTTTCTAGTTCAAACATAAAATACTAAATTGGCAACACTGAAGTTTTGTCGACACAAGTCACGCAATCGCTGTGGACGGCGTATCGCTAGAGTAAATGTATTCTATGACGGCGTATGTAGAGAAACATGTTTCCGAAACAAAGTTTTGTTTATGTGTTTTTGTTGAATGTTTTGGTAAAAAATTCGCTATGGACCCGGCATTACTTACTCTTAACTACTGAACTATCGAACTAATAAATAGGACTGGTAGGAAAGGAATAAAGGGAACATTATTAATATTATCGATATCATTACAGCAAATGTTTTGTCAGTCATTTGTCTTTCTTTTTAGTAAATTGTGACTGACATGCATTATAATTTGATGATCAATTAAATTAACTAGGTACTATTACTTATGCGATTAATCTGATACTGTGTGATTAATCTGACACTCTGACAATGTAGTCGGTCCTCGGCAACTTCACTCGAGAAAGTATGGTTTGCACTACAAAGATACAATACAATAAACCAGGGGTGTCAAAGATACGGCCCGCGACCAGGGGTCCTATTTTTTAATCATTCGACTGGGTCGAGCGTTCGTTTCTACTGATTTTCGTTCGACATCTCATTGTTTTGAGTCATATGTCGAACGAAAATCAGTCGAAAAGAGCGCTCAACGCCTGCCGAGCGATTCAAAAACAGGGCCCCGGGGCCCTATTTTTGAATCGCTCAGCTGGCGTCGAGCGCTCGTTTCTGCTGTTTTTCGTTCGACAAATCAACTCAAATGTATGAGATTGAGTCAAATGTCGAACGAAAATCAGTAGAAACGAGCGCTTGACTGGAGTCGAGCGATTCATAAATAGGGCCCCAGAATTTATCCAGTGAAGATTTTAAACGGCATTCAATGCCAAACTACGTATTGTAAGATAATTTGTATGACAATTTACTTAGATAAAATAAAAAAAATATTTTAATTGAGTATGTATTTGAGTTTAATTTTGAGTCTGGTCCGTTAAAACACCCTAAATCTTATAAATGGCCCTTTAGAAAAATCATTTTGACACCCCTGCAATAAACAATATCACCATAAGCGCACTGAAGTGAAGTTGGTCAAATTATCTTCATCACCTGGTGCACATTGATAAATTAATCGCATTTAAAAGTATTATTACCACTGACGTCCATTATACAAAGTACGCTGGACAGGCTAATGTCATGAAATGACAGCAATTTTTTGTAGCGATTTGAAAATCGCCATATTGGCGCTAAGAGCAGAATCTACTACTAAGTAGAACTACTACTATATAGAACTACTACTAAGTACTACTAAGTAGAACCTACTGCTCTCAGCGCCAATATGGCGATTTTCAAATCGGAGGGCCTAGTACGAGTTGGTTTTTTGCTCTCACTTTACTTTGCGAATAGTTAACTATCGTCTCCTCTCTTTCACTCGTTCACTCACTCGCATGATTTCCTCTCTTTCACTCGATACTATTCGCAAAGTGAAGTGAGAAACACAACTCGTATTAAGCACCCGGAACAAATGACAGGTGACATTCGCCAACTGACCTGCATATTATATTTACACTGGACAGGCTTATGTAAAACTGTTTTTGTGCCTATTTGATTTCCGCCATTTTGGCGCTGTAGGACGTAGCGTGAGCATAGCGTGAGGGACATGGTACTAAAGTTTGAAGTCTGGAGAGACCATCACGGCAACCATTTTCATATTGTACGTCAAAATTAGTTCTTTAGACGCACGCTAGTGGCGTTTCAAATAGACACAAAAACTTAGCTGTCAAATCATACAGACAGCCAGTCCAGTTAAATAAAAAAAAATTCATGTCAGTGCATTCGCCTGTCCAGCCAGCGTAGGTATTTGTATAATAATGGACGTCAGTGATTATTACCAACAATTTATTAATTAGGTATTTATTCACCTTGTCAATTCTTATTTTATTAACATTGTCAAACAACTTTTTCAAGTGAACTTGAATAAGCTGAGGTTTCTTCGAATTACCAAGTATTTCTAAAAGGTCATCGTTAGATATAAAATAGAATCTTGGAAATAGTTGACGTTTTGTTTCTAAATATTTTTCTAGTTGTCTTAATATCCCATCAAGGTTATCCACCATTTTGTTCAATTTATTATAAAGGTATGGTGCCGGTTTATATAAGCATGCTTCTATTGCGTTTTTTCCTGCATGCATGCTAGAATAAAATTATATTCGCTTATTATTTTAAGAGGCAAAGAACGGGAAATAGATGTTTAATAATGGAAAGTAGTAATATTCGTCAATGAATAGTAATGACGCTGATGCAAATTCAGTTAGAGAAGCTTTAAATAGTATTCTATGTATTAATATATAATTATATTTAATTATTATTATAAATATACTACTAATTTCTACTATCCCACTTCTCTCTTCTTACTATTATACAAGTGTAACAAAAAGGGGGTATAAACCCGAAAGGAGGTCAATGTACTCGTAAAAATCTGAACACCTACCATCAGAAAAAAAAATTGAAATAAAAAAAATTTGGGTCTCTCCATAGAAAATTTGAATTTGCCGCCAACATTTTGTATGAAGTTCAAAAAATTTTATTTTATTTGATTTTTTTTCTGCTGGAATGTATTCAATTTCACGAGTACATTGACCTCCTTTCGGGTTGATACCCCCGTCCCCCCGTTCTGTTACACGTTGTATATGTAAAAGTATGGATAATCACGCAAAAATGGTTGAACGGATTTGGATAAAATCTGGCACACAGATAGTTTACAGCCTAGGATTTGTCGAATGTCTAACGCTAGTAATATTTATAAAGGTATTTATTATGGCGAAAATAGGATACGATAATGATAAATTAATGTCTCAGATCAAATAAAAAAGGAAGATGGAGCGTTGCGCAGTGGTTGCGAACAAGTGAGGCCGGTTTTTGATGGTACATGTGTGCGTACTAGGGGGCGGGCGGGGGCCGGGCGGAAGGGTTCACTATGGAACGCCCAATGACGAACGAAAGCCAAGGCGTAGTTTCGTTACATGTGTGTGCGTATACTGTGTATCTACACAGCCAAGGCGTAGTTTTACATGCCTCACCGCTTTGTCGGAAGACTCCGTCTTTACTTTTTTATTTGGTCTGAGGATAATGTTTGATTAACTATAAATTTAAATCACATATGACTTACTTAAAAGTAATGTCAGTCCAATCAGCAGTTAAAGCATCAAATATTTTAACTTCATTCGGTAGTTGTTTTCTTATATCTTCACCACTAAATATACTTTCCAGATAAAGATATCGACGTTGTACTTGCAGAGATATCTTTAATAAAACATTTTATTAGCCTACAATGCGATTAAATGGACAATAGACAGTGATCTACGGCAACTTCAGAGCGCATGCGGTAAAAACGACTTATTTTAATCCGTAAAATTTTCTCTTTGCCATCCATTATCAAGTGAAATGGGGAATGTCCGAAAAAAATAAAACTAGCTGAATATTTTTCTATAGGTCCCTTTTTTATAAGCTCCCTTAGTAATAGAAAAAAGTTTCAGAATTTTCGGTTGCATGAAAAAATTTAAAAAAATTAAAGTCTCATCAACTTCACAAATGTACGAAAGTAACAGCAGAATGAAATTTATACCTTTGCCACCACTTGCCACAACCACAATAAGTATTTAAAAACATTTTGTATTCAAACTTTTTTTTAATACCATGTTGTGGTTGTGATTGTGACAGGGGCCCTATTTTTGAATCGCTCGTCTCCAGTCGAGCGCTCGTTTCGAATGATTTTCGTTCGACATCCCATTGTTTTGAGTCATATGTCGAACGAAAATCAGTAGAAACGAGCGCTCGACTGGAGTCGAGCGATTCAAAAATAGGGTCCCTGGTGGTGGCAAAGGTATAATTTCCATTCTGCTGTTACTTTCGTACATTTGTGAAGTCGAAGAGATTTACATTTTTTTTTAATTTTTTTCACGCAACCGAAAATTTTGAAACTTTTTTCTATTACTAAGGGAGCTTATTCCTACGTACAGAAAAATATTCAGCTAATTTTATTTTTTTCGGACATTCCCCATTGCAGCGGACCACTGCATATTATCAATTTAATCGTATTGTAGCAGATAGTTCAATATTTACAAATTAGAAATGAAGTATCTACCTCAATACACTCCGCTACGAATCCTAAAGATTTTTCCCAGTAATCAACTTCTTTTATGAATGGTTCTACATACTTGGTCGATTTCATAGAAGACAATTGTACTTGATGATCTTCTAAAAACTGTTATTGATAATAATTATATTAGTAATATTGACATTTTTATCACAACAAAAGGCGAATATTTTTTTACCAAAAAACAACACAAACCTGCATTACGTCTTCAACGTTTTTTATTCTATACATATCTCCTTTGTGATGAGACATTTCGTACGTGGTGTTTGCCCAAACTTCTCTAATGGCTTTAAGACCATTTTCGATATTTAATTCCATTGTAGCAGCGTTTGATATTTCAGCTATATCTTCGGCATAAGCTTGGAAATTGAGGCGCATTATCAAGTCAAGTTTGAAGTCTTCAGAATTTTGATCGAATTCTCTGTTTGTACAAAATTTTAGTTTTGGCAAGGCATAGAGGTTTTGAATAAAAAACAAAGTTTTAGTGTCAATGTTTATTATAAAATTAGTAAAAATACTTACACGCCCATCAGAATTTTAATTCTATCCCAATGACGTTCTCTCATGCAAGGATTTTTCAAGTCAGCAATAAGTGGTAAAGTTCTTCTAAATGCGTCAACCTTTACTCTAGTGGTATCGATAATATCCCATCCTTTATCTTTTAGTTGACGAGAAAGACGATTGAAGTTTCTAAAACAAAATTAATATGAAGCCGGGCATTTCCCTACAACCAATAATTGTGCCTTGGTGAAACGTTGTTCAAATTGAATATGCAAATTAAAAAAATTAAAAACCCGCCTGTATAAAAAGACAAGTCAACTGAAAAGATGGAAACAAGATTAAATATTATAGGCAACATTATAACATGCAGTCGGAGGCATGCATAAAGAAAGTGACATTATGAATGATTTGAGTTATATGCCTCCGACTGCATGTTATAATGTTGCCTATAATATTTAATCTTGTTTCCATCTTTTCAGTTGACTTGTCTTTTTATACAGGCGGGTTTTTAATTTTTTTAAATTTAATTTTTTATTTATTTCTTTTTAGTTATTATTTATATGATATACCTTTTTGAAATCCTTATAATAAGCCCTTTAATTTGACACCCATATTGCATTATTCTAAAAAAAAATTTTTTTCCCCACTACGTATAATAGCACCGTACAGCCGCCATGTTAGTTTTTTTATAACGCCACCTTCTTAAGAACACTTGGGCTGACGAGACAAATCTAACGATATGTAAATCATGGAAATCCGTTCAGCCGTTTGAAAGATATGAGGTAATAAAGAATATTACATACAAACTTACATACTTACTTACAAGATACGCGCGAAAAACATAACCCTCTTCCAGTCGGGTAAAAATATCGGGTATCTTACCTAAACAAAAACATAACATTTTCTTCCATTTCGTCGGTTTCCATTTCCCAAAAAGTCTGAGTTTTATATTTTTCCCATGACTCTTCCCATTGGAACACTAGACCCCATACTTCCTCCAACTTTTCTAGTTCTTTTTCCATCTTTTGAAGATCCAGATTCACTGGAGTCCTAAAAAACCATTCACAAAATAATCTTGCTTCCTAATCGATTAATATTAATTAAACGGGAACGCCTTCTACAGCATTGTCCATGCGAATGAAGTCGCGGGCAAAAGCTGGTCCTAAAATATAGGTAATTTTAAAATAATAATTGTGAAAGATTGTGAGTTTGGATTTGGACGTTTGGATATTTGGGTGTTTGTTACTTAATCACGGGTTTGGATGGTCTCACATATAGTTTTTAGCCTGTATTAAAACCTAGGATACTTTTTTATCCCGGTAAAAGTTCCCTAGGGATTTTCCGATTCTCCACGCCGATTAAGTTGCAAGTTGAAGCTAGTTGTTTAAAATTTATAGGTTTTTGCGAATTTTATTTTTACGAGTATCAACAACATGATTGAAAATTTCTCATTTAGAAAAATACAGTAAACAAGTTAGATTTTGCTACACATAAATATTATAACAGACATTACTCTAAACATCAATGAAGAAGTAGATAGTAAGTATACGAAACACCGTAGATTTACTTAATTAGTTACAAACTAAATACATAAGTTGCTGATTTCTACTTACGTAAGTTGAACTCTAAATCAGACAAACTGTAACATATGATTAATTACAATAAGTAGGTTACGCATTAAATATGCTGCCTTACAATAGCTAAAAAACAATATAGCTATCAAAAGCTTCACTACAGTATTTCGATAAGGTTGAAAGACAAATTACGTCAAATCGAATACTGCAAGCCCGTCTCGTATTTGCTGTTCTTGCTCACGAAGTGCATTCAGTTGGTCTCTAAACGCTTTTAATTGGGACAACGCATCTTTGCCACTAACATCAGAACCGCAGGGAGCTGTCTTATAAAAGTCTTCGCAAAATTCTTTCGCGGCTTCTTTGAAAACCTATTCAATTAAGTAATAGCTGTTAGCAAGCAAAGTTATACAAAAAAGTGAAAGCTTGTAAATTAAATTATAAGTTAAAGCATTCACCTCAGCTTGTTCCAGTAATTCTGTTTTGAATTTATCCTTATTCGTCTCTAATAACTTTTTGGCCTCTTCTAAAAGACTTAAGTAGTCTGACCATAAAATTGGTATATTTTCATGTCTAGTTACCATATCAGAACTCAATTCAACCTCGAATTTAGCTAAAATGTTGAAATGTTGAGATTATTCTCAATATTAGGTAGTCTTTAATAAAACATAAAAACTATTATATAATAAGAATGAATCTAGAATAGCATGATTCTTACCAAGAGTCATCATCTTGTCTGTTATGGGAGGAAAAGTCTTTTCAATCATCGGTAAGTCTGCCATTAAACGCTCATAAGTGGCTATTGCAGACGCAAGTTCTTTCAAATCAGATGGCATCTAAAACAAAATATGTACTAATTTCAAAGGTCATACTATAATTTATTATTATTAGTAGGCAACCAATAATAATAACTGTACCTACTGCATTAAAATCATCTTCAACGTTAAAATCATCAAATATTAGCATTGTATTACCATTTTCTAGAAACTGATTCCACTAACTTTTTATAAAATCATAAAATCTTACCTTCATAGCTTCTTCACTACTTTTCTCTACGTAAGTGTAAACTTCGTCAATGTCGTACTCAGTAATTTTTCGTAGAAGTTCACCCAGTTTAGTTTGCCAAACAAGACAATGGGCGATTATAGATTTCTTCAATTCACTTGAGTTCAAGGTGATAAAATGAATCTGAAAATCATTTTTAAAATTATAATAATCTTATTTTGTGTAATGCCAACTGCATTACCACAAGTTGCTTATGAAATCTTAACTGTTAATAATACACACATTGTGAAACTGTTTGTTTGGCCCTAACAAACTAATATAAGTCTTAACAAGACCTTCAAAGAAGCCGAGGTCTACGTATTCTGCCCATCATCAGGACCAATTTTGTTCAAAATTATTGCTGGGAAACGATTTTGATTTTTGGTGTTAAAAAAGGATTGCATACTTTACCACGCAACGCAATGTAATGCGTACGACAGACCGCGCCTGCGAGCGGTTTGTGTGCGGCCGAGTTGAAAGGCAACGTTTATGTGGGTGCTTATGAGATACTCGTACATCAAGTGACGACGTTTTAAAGCCATTGTTTGTTACGAAGTACTTAAAATTTTGATAATGTTTCATTGGACAAAAAGTAGGAAATAACGAATAATATAAGATTACATAAAAAAATTGAAAAAAGTTGAAAGTCAAAGTAAAAGACTTTCAATAACTTCGTGGCTATTAGTTTCCCAGGTATAGTCCAAAAGGCAATAATGATCCTGATGATGGGCGGAATACGTGGACTTCGGCTTCGTTGAAGGTCTTGTTACATCCGTTATATAACAAATAATATAAAATAATAATTACCTATAGTTTGTTCTTATATATCTCTCTAAATATATAAGAAATGACATAATTTATTTTTAAAAATATTTTGTAAGTAAGTATATAATTAAATGCACTGTGCTGTGATTGAACCCACGAACTTTGATATTGGCGTTAATTATTTTATAAATTAATAATAGAGAATAATTTTATGTTCCTCAATACAGTCATTTTACACATTTAAGCAATCAACTACAAAAGAATAAAAGAATACCTGATTAAAAGTTTCTTGTATCTGAACGGTGTTAGCTAAATCACTATAGTTAATTATCAAGTCATCAAAATCAGCAGCTATATGGCCTTCTTCACGGTAATTTTTCAGAAACTCGTCTTTATCAACTTTCCAAATATGGGAATAAGGATCCCACATTCGTATATGTTCTCTAACAAGCTCTAGATTATACTCAACCTCTGAAATAGCAATATAACATTTTAGTCTAGTGTTTGAAATTCAAAAATTACCCTCAAATTACACTTAGCGCCATCGCACACGGGAGACTTTTGTCTCCGCAACTATTTTGTCTCTCACATGGTTTGTATGAAAAGTTGCAGACGACCGCGTCGCTTCGTGTGCGCGCTTCCATATAAACCCGTGGACTTGAGACAGAGACAAAACAGTTGCAAGGCGACTAAGTTGCCCGTGTGCGATAGCGCTTAGACCATGATCAAAAAAAGGTTTTTTTATTAAGAATAGGTACTGTGTGGATCACAAAAAATACGTAGGTAAAACAAGTAAATACATGTGAGAGATAAACAGTTTAAATGAGTGACAACAATTCTGAGGGGGTGACTATTTATATACCGAGTAGGCAACTAATGTAACTACCCCAACATGGGATTTTTGTCACCTCGATTTAATAGTCGCCTTTTTTAATAAAATATAAGTCAAATTTTAAATTGTGTGCCCTAACCTAAGGTTGTCGCCTAAATAGAAATTTGGTCGCCCATTCTGAATAACTAGTTACTCAATTTTTATTTTAAAGTTACCCATTTTACAATATTTATAGTCGCCCTAAGTTCGGTACCTACCCACTTAGTATTTCAGTACGATATATTCAGTATTTTTGATACCCAAAATGGGATTTTAATGTTACCCGCGATTAAATACTACCCATTTAATTACTTTCGCTGGCTAAACTTTTGTCATATCCTTACCTGCATCTATTAAAGATTGAAGTTTGTTACAGTCCGTATCCGTTTGTAACACCTCTTTAAATCTCCTTAAGCCCCCGGCTGGTAAAGCAAATTTCTCAAAAATTCTCGGAACCGTGCTCATCAAATGAATTATTTCCTCCAAAAAGGTAGTAAATGTATCTTCTGTTTCATGTTTGTCGGGAATATGAATAATATTCTTGCCAGTTAGATAAAGATTCATTTTAATTAAGGGTGATGGTGCCATTGTGCCTGAAAATTTTTTATAGTATAGAACTCAGACCAAATAAAAAAGTTAAGACGGAGTCTTCCGACAAAGCGATGAGGCCAGTAAAACTACGCCTTGGCTGTGTACAAACACAGTTTATGCACACATATCTAACGAAACTACGTCTTGGCTTTCGTTCGTCATTGGGCGTTTCATATCGAACCCTGCCGCCCGGCCCCCGCCTGGCCCCCCCCGCCCGGCCCTCGCCCGCCTCCTAGTACGCACACATGTACCATCAAAAACCGGCCTCACTTAGTTGTTCGCAACCACTGCGCAACGCTCCATCTTCCTTTTTTATTTGATCTGAGGTTTAGAAATAGATAATTACTTTACCTAGGTACATGAATGAGCCCATGGTAATTTTATAATCTTATTACTGGCAAAAGTTTGTTGGTAGGTACAATGTAATAAAAATAGCCTCAAATATTAAACTTTTTACCGTCTCCATGTACGCATTTGTACATATTCTGCATTGTCGCTTTTATGGATAATCTTACAGCATCTTCCAATAATCGGTCAAATCTCCTGACATATTTAATCCAATGCTCAGCCATCTATGAATTTAAATGTTAAGAATGAAAATACTAACAATTTATCGACTAATTAATTAAGTTAGGATGCTAGTTAATTTAAATCAATAAAAGGTGAATGCGCAAAGATGACCCAGCTCCAGCGCAAATGAAACCTATCTCATCTCATCTCATTAGGGAGGTCACAAATATATTAAGTTGGGTTGAAAAATAACAGGTCCTTAAATCTGAGACAAGTTTTATTTGCGCCGCGACTAGGGTATTTTTTTCTATAAAACTTGCTCATTACCCAACAAGCAAAAACCGGGCTTACAACATACTCAAAACTACTATTAAACTACGATTTTTCGCTCTTATATTGATTCTAAATCATCGTATAAGCCTGGGTTTGGGCACCAATTATAAGCGTTTTTGTTTTAATATCATTCTAATATCAGTCTAATTGAATGTTATTCGCCATTATAGTAATCTTGCCAAAACTAATTTAAGCTACCCTAGGCTAATATCGCTTTTACAAGTTAGGCGGGCATCCCATCCGTTAAAGAATAAATGATGATGGATGACAGAAAGATACAGTATGTAGAATGATAGTACGAGAGGCATGCAAAGCGAGAACTGGTATGAATGAGGAAAACAGATATACAAAGGCCCGGACTCCGTGTCTGGGGAGCAGTGAAATAAAAAAAATAAAAAAAAATAAAAATCGCTTTTACCTAAATATCTTGTAAGCATATTCGTAAGGGTTCGTGCGTGAACCTTCTTACATTTAATAGTAAATGATAATTGATAAGGTAGAACGATCGATGTATGATAAATAAAACCGTCCCGTTCGAGTGTTAAAATGTCACTGATTTATTGCATTATAAAATCTGATTATTTTACAAATTGCACGCGCTTACGAAACGCGGCGAAAATGACGCGACCTTAAAATTATGCTCACATAGAGAAAAATATGTATGTACGATCAACAACAATTATTTTACAAATTGCACGCGCTTACGAAACGCGGCGAAAATGACGCGACCTTAAAATTATGCTCACATAGAGAAAAATATGTATGTACGATCAACAACTCGTACATCCTGCGCCTCCAGGAGAAAAGGCAATGATACAAGATCTGATAAGTCGCGAAAAAACACAAAACATATTATGCCAAATTGACTTAATTAGGTACTTAAATAATTATAATAATGCACAATGAAAAGCAAATAACATAAAGAAGCAATGATAACATTATTATGCTTATTCTATGATAACAAACAACCCGTTCATAAAAATATTATTACAAGTGATTGAAAAATAAAGTGAACTGTATTTACTTAATTACTAAGTGCATGATTGTATATTAAACCTAAAAAGTTTAGTCCTCTAGAATGTCAAATCTGACCGAACGACTCGTCATAGGAGAGATAGAGGTAGATTTATCAATACTCAACACTGATTGTCTGATTTCACTAGGCGTGTTTTTAATTCCCGGTGCATTCACAACTACGCCACTAACTTCGCTTTTACGCGGCACATTCACAAACACTTCACTAACACTATCGTTTGCCCCCGATTCGGTGGTGACGATGATACCACCCTCTCGCGGATCGCGAGATGCCTCCGCGCCCGCCGGCTGACGCGCACGTCGCAACCGCAGCCGTCGAAACACGATGATGCCGGCAGTCAAAACCAGCAGGCCGACGATGATATATCCGAGACTATAATGATGAACGTCGTGTATTCGCAACTCGGTATTTGATTGTTCCTTCACGTCAGATATTTGTGCTCTCAATAAGTCCCAATCTTCCTCATGACTCTCGAGTTTGGGGATATTAATGGAAGAAGTATTCATGATATCGTTTAGCACAGAAGAATGCGGAATTTCGAGTTTTTGATTAATATTTACTTTATTTGTATAGTAATTGTGTGAATGTAATACGAAGTCATTGCCCTTCAAAGTACACATAGGTCCTAAGTGAATGACCCCGCTACCTGTCATTGTCTGTGACGTAATTCCAGCTGGACAGATTATGCGGACGCTGCATTGCTCGCAACATGTAAACAGCCACTCATTATCGGCGTGTAACTTAATCCAGCTCTCCTTACAATTTAATACCTCCGACTTGCACGGCGATGAATCAGAGCCGCCGTCAATTAAATTGATATCACAAATCGATTGTTTTATTTTAGTACTGTAGATAGGGTTATTTAGGAAACATAATAACTTTTCTGTAGAAAAGTGACGACAAGCTTGAAGGTCCAAGTCTGATAAGAATATAAGTGAATCCTTATTGATATTAAATCCAATATAAGGATATTTCGGAATCAGATGATAATATCGATCTTCTCGTTTCTGAGGGATGCTGATGATCTGGTCTAGTTCAAAAACTTCGTTATTCAAGACAGGTATTTTGATCTCAATGATAAGAAATTTGTCGGTAACTCTCGCAGCAACTCTCAGTAGTTTATAAAAATGAATGATATTTGAGCCTTCTAAAGGTAGTACTAGATCTCTTTGCAGACGTCCTGATATAATATTTATTTGTTTTTGCAGCTGCTGCGGTGATAAAAGGTTTGTATTGATACGGCCGTCATTTATATCCGTCACGGTGCCAATAAGGGTTTCTTGAATACGTCGAATGTTGGATATGATAACGTGGGCTGCTAGTGACGAATACGTTATGTACGTGGATTGTGACGTAACCAAACGAACTTGATTTAATTCTGCAGTCACGTTGTTTAAATGATCTTCTATAAGAGAAAACTGTTTTTGCATGATATTCTCGTGTCTCTTTAATATGTTATACTCGGCCTCCATTACGATGGTTTGATTACGAAGCAAGGTTTGCAAATGATTCTCATTTTTCTGTATACGTTCTATGTCCTTTTGATATTGATCGGCAAACCTTTCATCTAAGATACCGAACAATGAGTTAGCAATGTAACCAACACCATTAACTAATCCTCGTTTAAATCTCCGACTAAATTGATTCCTTAACAGCTGATTATAGTGGTCTATTTCATCGAGCTCATGTTCCAGTCGTAAAATGACACCTTGATAATCGTTGGACGAGCAGCTTTCCTTGATATGGGTTACATATTTTTGTATATTATATAGACCGTCCCAGTAGGTACTCATATTATAATATATAACAAGTTTCCATTCATCTCGAATGTGCTGAATGTTTGTTATTCTATCAAAATAAATAGTTTGATTATTATTTATAGGCGTGATAATAAAATCTTGTTGTCTTTGTTGCATACTGAGTGATACGAAAAATGATAAAAACATGAAAAGGCTCAAAAAGAAATTTTTAAGATTTAAGTTACGTCTTGTACGACGAGGCCTAGGGCGCAAAGGCTCTTCATTACTAGGAGAAGATGATGTCGGTTCTTCACCCTGCTCTTGCGTCACCAAGGGTACTAATTTGATAACAGGTCTTTTTATGATGTTGTTTTTGGTTTTCAACGATACGACCCGGACTTGCCCGTCCTTTCCCGGGTGTAACTCTTGGACTCTGCCCATGGCCCACTTCCCGGGGGGTAGGTTGTCTTCCTTCACCAAAACGATGTCATTAACGTCGATATTTTTACTCGTCGTTCTCCATTTAGATCTCAACTGAAGCTGTTGCAGATAGTCTGAAGACCAACACTTCCAAAACTGTTTGTTTATAGCTTGGACGAGCTGCCATCTTTTTGATAAGGTCATTGATTCGGGCTCTGTTTGAGGTTTTGTGAGTAACTGCCCACCTATTAAGAAGTGCCCAGGGGTTAATACAGGATCTTCAGGATTTTCGGTCAGAGCGCAGAGTGGCCTTGAATTTAGGCATGCTTCCACTTGATGTAAAACGGTGATAAACTCCTCATACGTGAGTTTCTGTTCGCCTATAACTCGTTTGATATGAAACTTTAGACTTTTTACGGCGGCTTCCCAAAGGCCACCAGCATGAGGATAAGAAGGAGCGTTGAAGTGCCACTCTATGTTCATTTCTGCGATGTTATCAAAGAAGTCCTTATTGATAGTAGCTTTTATCTCTTGATATTCCCTTTTCAGCAGTTTGTTGGCGCCTACGAAGTTTGTTCCATTGTCACTGTAGACATGACTTGGAACTCCACGACGTGAACAGAATCTTCGAAATGCAGCGAGAAAAGATGGTGTGCTCAGGTCTGAAACGAGCTCAAGGTGGACAGCCTTTGTTGATAAACATATGAATACTGATATGTATCCCTTTGTGGTGCGCACGCCTCGACCTTTGTTGATTTTGAGGTCGACGAATCCAGTGAAGTCAATTCCGCAATGAGTATAGATTCTAGATGGTACTACCCTTGGCTGTGGTAAGTCTGACATGATAGGTTGATATTTATTTTGGCTGAATCGACGACATCTGACACAACGTCTTAATTCTCTTTTGACGGTTGACATTCCACTAATAATCCAATATTTGTTTCGGATGTATGAAAGTGTAAGCCGCGCTCCACCGTGTAACGTTGTGATATGGCCCTGCTGTATGATAAGCTCTGTGAATCTATTGTGGCCACTTAGTATGATAGGGTGTTTTGCCGACCAGCTGATCTCGGAATGGTCCAGGCGGCCACCAACTCTCAATAAACCATTATCATCTATAAAAGGACTTAGGCCCGCTAATTTACTGTTTTTATGCACATGTCCCTTTTCTCTGATATCTGATAATTCATTACTAAAATCCATAGCTTGTACCGTTTTAATGATAATATTATAAGCATTATTTAATTCATTCGGTAACAAAGCTTTATCTGATGACATGATACACCGGTTTCGTATTCCAGTAATGAAACGCAACACTCTGGCAATAATTCTAACAATAAAGGTGATTGAACTGTATTTATTTAATAATTCAATTATAAGTTCTGACTGATTTTGATATAAGGCTGCGTTCACACTGTGAGCGATTTTCTTAATTTCTATGTCCGGCTCTACATATAACTGTCCTGTAATGTTTTCTGATACTGATGATAATAGCCATTCTGGCCCTTCCCACCACAAACGGTTCTTTGATAGCTGCGCAAATGTGACTCCTCGAGTAGCACAATCTGCAGGATTTGCTTCTGATTGTACATAATTCCAGTTTGTCGGTGGTATAACTTCCTTAATTTGTTGTATTCTGTTAGCAACAAATTGTTTCCATCGGGACTGATCGCCATGTATCCACCCTAAAACTATCATTGAGTCCGTCCAGGCGTGGATGTAAATATTTTCGCTTGGTAATGCAGCCTTGACCTTTTTCATTAGTTGTGATAATAACAGCGTGCCACACAGCTCAAGTCTTGCTAGCGATACTGTTTTATTAAGCGGTGCTAACTTAGTTTTCGCTGCTATCAAACGCGATGTGCGCTCGCCCTTATTGTCGGTCGTAACACAGTAAACGGCGCAAGCGTATGCTTTTGCTGATGCATCACTGAAGCCGTGTATATGATATTCTTGTTGAATGTTACCCAAATAACGTGGTATTTGAATGTTGGTGATATTTTTAAATTCGTTGCGCAATACGGTCCATTCTTGAATGATATTTGATGGTAATTCTTCGTCCCATGATACACCTGTGACCCATATCTTTTGGAATAACAGTTTAGCTTTAATTGATAGTGGTGATAACCATCCGATTGGGTCGAAAATCTTCGATATATCTGATAAAAATTCCCGTTTGGTGTGATGTTTAAGTACTGATGCTTCAAATTTGTTATCGTACATAAATGAGTCAGACGAAGGGTTCCATTTTAGACCTAATGTCTTTCGTGATTCGGAACAACGGAATTCATAAGGGCTGTTTAACTGATTGGATGATAAATCTTTGACGAGCTCTTCTTCGTTACTCGACCATTTACGTATGTTCATCCCGGCTCCACGTAAGATGTTAATTAATTGCGTTTGGATTTCTTTCGCAATTTCCAATGAAAAATGACCTCCAAGGTAGTCATCCATGTAAAAAGAGCGATTCAAAGCCGCAGCGCCCAAAGGATATTTTTCAGCGTCATCTAATGCCAGCTGTCTGAGAGTCCTCATCGCTAAGAACGGCGCAGCCTTGGTTCCGAAGGTCAAAGTTGTTAAAAAATAATTTAGAAGAGGTTGGTCACCAGAATTGCGCCAAACGATTGATTGCAGTTTTTGATAATCCTCACGAACAAAAATCTTACGGAACATTTTCTCTATGTCCGCTGTCATGACATAGCGATGCTGGCGCCAAGTTATGATAAGAGCCTGCAGGTCCGCTTGCAAGTTAGGTCCTTGTTCCATAACATCATTTAGACTCTGACCCGTTGATGTTCTAGATGAGGCGTTAAATACTACTCTTAGCTTAGTAGATGTTGAATCTAACTTCAGCACGCCGTGATGTGGTAGATAGCAAGACGGTTTCTTAGTATTGGTGCTCGGTACCATGTGTCCTAAATCCTGATATTCATGCATAAAACTCTTGTAACTCTCAGAGAAGGTCATGTTGTTAGCCATTTTGCGCTCCAGTTGATAAAATTGGGCTACCGCTTTCGATCTTGATGAGCCGAGCTGCTTCTCAAAATCAGGTTTCATGGGGAGACAGACTTCATACATGCCGTTTTCCAAGCGTTTTGTGGTTGATAAATAAAACTCTTCACAAAACTGTTCACCAGATGACATATTTGGATCGGAAGCTGAGATCTCCTCCATTTCCCAATATTTGCTTAAATCTGATACATCATTAATCACCACATTACAACTGAATGTTTTGACATTCCCTGATAAAATCCAGCCCATTCTAGTCTGCTGTGCAATGGGTGACTGTGATGGTCCCCTGATAAGTCCGTCCATTAATATTTGGGAATATACACTAGCATCTAATAATAGGTCAATGGGGCCCGAGACGTTGTAGTCTGGATCTGCTAAGTTGATATGCTGCAAGTGTGACCATGATTTTTTCGTAAATGAATTGTTTGGTAAGTTATTGATAACCCTTGATATAATTAAAGCTTGGGTTGTAAAGCAGTAATCGCCATAGATGGAATGACATTCAATATTAACGATCCCCCTGCTTTGCTTGGATCCGTGGCCTATGCCAGAAACTGACGCATGATACTTATGACGTTGCAATCCTAACATCTGCACTGCATTTTCGGATATTAAGGAAATCTGCGACCCTTGATCTAGTAGGGCGCGAAGAGTGATAAATGTACCGTCATCTGATAAGACCTTTAATAAAACAGTAGTCAATAATATTTCTTCATTTTCTCCAGCGACGTAATTAACATTATGCTGCTTGATATTTTGATTATTTTCTGATACGCTACTTTCAGGACGCTGCTGGGATGTACTAGGGGTTGGTTCGATATTGTTTACAAATGCTTCATGTAACAAAGAATTGTGGTCACCCTTGCATTCCTTACACCGTTTAGTTGAAAGACATGGATTTTCATAATGCTTGTATAAGCAATTCTTGCATACTTGATATTTCGCAATTATTTTCAACTTCGCGGCGGGTGTCATGTTAATGAACTTCCTGCATTGAAATAAGTTATGATTAAAATTGCAGACTGGACATTTTGTTGCTCGTGTATGATAAGTTTTGCCCTGATATTTATCATGATTAAAGTTTTTGGGCGAATAAAATAGTGACCTAGGGTTGGTTACATGCTTTGTTAATGTTGATGGTGCAGTATTTTCTCGCTCTTTCTTATGCATAGGCTCGAGTGCCGTAAATTTGGTCTCTAAAAAGGAAATAAATTCCTGTAGTGACGGCAAATCACGTGGGGATTTCCTTGCTTCCTTGTAGTCCTTCAATGTTTCGCTGTCTAACTTTTTTGACAACAGATGAACGAGAAGAGGATCCCACGTGTTGGTATCTACGCCTAAGTTGTGAATGGCGTGAATACACTCTACTGACGTGTCATGCATCCTTTTAATCTCATAAGCTGACTGTTTCTGCACATTGGGTTGATTAAGCAGCGTCTCGATCTGATTGGTAAATAGCAGCTGTTTATTATCGTACCTATGTACTAAGATGTCCCATGCCGCAACATAATTTTCAGATGATATGTGGAGATGTTGGATTAATCGCTCCGCTTCCCCCTTTACCTTCCCTTTCAGATGCTGCATTTTTTGTGAGCTGGTAAGGGAGTTGTTGTGGATGGCTTCGCTAAAGAGATCGTAAAACGTTGGCCACTGAGAGTATTTTCCGGAGAAGATCGGTATCTCAAGTTGTGGAGTTGAATGATGAATATGAGCTGTTGATGATAATTTTCGGTTGAGTGCCCGTTTCACATTCTTAAATTCCCTTTCGTAGGCAGCGAATTCCACTTCATATTCCAAGTCTTCACCTTGTAGAATATCATCTATTTCCAGATGTTGGGTCTCAATAACATTCCAGCGGCTCTGTATTTTGCGGAGCTCATCTTCAAGTTCCCATTTTTCTGATATTTCTTCAGGATTGATACTATTCATCAAGCGGCTGAGAGCCCTAAAGTTGGTGCGTTGCTTTGATAACAATTGAGTCACTGCTGGTGATGGGGTAGTCGTAGCTTTATCTTGCTTTTGGTAGCTAAGCAAAGTGTGCTGAAGGGCATGATACATTTCCTTAGTTCTTTCAAAATGATTTTCCGTATAATATACAACATTTTTGTCTTCGCATTCCAATGATAATCGTTGATGATTCTGCTCGAATTCCTTCCAAAGTTCATTTAGTGCATTGATTCTCCGTTGTAAATATTCAGGCGTTTTCCTACTCGCGGAATCCTTCCCGAAATTCGTTTTGATAGCTATGATAGATTCAATGATATTGTTCTGACGTGCTAATAAATCTTCCATGATGATAAATGAAATTGAAGATAATAAGGAACAATCTTACTTCAATCAGAAGCTGAAGCGGAGTTGCGATGCGACGCTGGTAACCTGCCACACGAGCGAACCTCCTGGCCCACCAGTATGTGCTGTGATAGTAGCAGGTAATTCCCGCCAAGGGATGATACAGGAACGGCAAGCCTCCTGGCCCGCCAAGAGCTGATACAAAGACAGCAAAGCCTCCTGGCCTGCTGAGTGCTGATGCAGTGAAAGCAAGCCTCCTGGCCCGCTGAGAGTTGATACAAGGATAGCAAGCCTCCTGGCCCGCCGAATGATGATAAATAGTGCACGCACACGACGTATCACTATGAGGTCACTGTGTTTATTCACTTTGATTTTTCACACAGAAAACTAAGTGTAGGAAAATAACTACTTTTTATGTAATTTGATAAGGTCTACACTAGGTCCTGCTATTGAATTTACCGCGCGAAAAATCAAATAGCCGAAGGACCAAAAAAATGTAAGGGTTCGTGCGTGAACCTTCTTACATTTAATAGTAAATGATAATTGATAAGGTAGAACGATCGATGTATGATAAATAAAACCGTCCCGTTCGAGTGTTAAAATGTCACTGATTTATTGCATTATAAAATCTGATTATTTTACAAATTGCACGCGCTTACGAAACGCGGCGAAAATGACGCGACCTTAAAATTATGCTCACATAGAGAAAAATATGTATGTACGATCAACAACAATTATTTTACAAATTGCACGCGCTTACGAAACGCGGCGAAAATGACGCGACCTTAAAATTATGCTCACATAGAGAAAAATATGTATGTACGATCAACAACTCGTACAGATAGGTTTAAGTTAGCCTAACGTCACACGGTATTCGCGAAACAACATTCATCATGTGATGGCTGGACGGTGGTTATTAAATATCTTTAATAATTAAATCATATTTATATATATTTACTTTATTAAGATGATAGAAATTACCTATTTGTGACTATTATTTTGCTAATTATAACATCGAACTATCAGCGAAGTAGATTTACTCGATAGATTTTTAATATAAATAATAATACTTTCATGGGCCTTTTCTGGAATTTGTTATTGAATATATTATTAATAATTCATTAATTTAATTCCAAAATAACACAAAATATCGCCATGTTTCATTTTAAGGCCAATAGTTCTTGACAAAGAGCACTGTAAGATTAATTTATAACATATTTGCTCGTAAAGGGTCTCTTATTACATCAATTTCAATATCGTATTGTATCTCATTACGAACTTGTGCGGTAATGTAAAGTAAAACGCACGGTTTCCTTGATAAACCGTGCGTTTTACTTTACATTACCGCACGGTTTATCATACTTCGTCTAAAACGAACGGTACTTTTTTAAATCGTAGCAAAGAGTTTTTATGTCAGAAAAGAGGTCAACATTTTATGGAAAAAATTAACTTTGGGAGATAAAATATAATAAATAAACATTTAATTATTCAATTTAATTAATGTTGACAATAAATTACAACCATTTATCTATAACAAAAACACAAAAATATTAATTTACTTTATTAGTAATACTGGCTGTTTTTATGCCTTTGCCTTAAAAAAAGCGCTGATGCGCGCGCATTGCTAATTTAATTTTTTTTGCTGTATTGTTTTTATTTGAAAATGTCGTCAAGTACTGATGAATTTATTAATTCAACACCGCCAGAAGTCTCAGAGGCAGCGAAAAGGGCTACTCTAAGCCTCTTGCCCGAAAAATTGACCAATAAGATACTTACAAGCGTATCAAAATTTAATCATATGGAAAACAAGCAAAGGTGCAAAGTCCGAGTTTTATTTATTTCCTCGCAAATATGTTATAAAACGTCGTATGACATACGTGCGCTTTGATAATTACAGCCTCTGCTTTCTTGTAGCCCTCGCCTACGGCTCGGGCTAGCAATATCGCCTCGGCTGTAATTTTCAACGTACCGCACTTATATCATAATGTACTATTATCTTAATTGACTATCGTTAAGTATTTTTTAAGACCATTGCTCTTGTAGAACACTTGTCTAAGACAATAATCGGTGGCCATGTTCATAATATTCAATACTTACAATACTTTTATGTTATGCTGATATTAGTATGACACTTTTACAATAGCATTTAGTAAGTCTATTATAGAATCAAATAAGCTAAGAGAATGCGTCTATAAGAACAGGTTTTCTCAAGCGCAATGAGTCTTCGTAAATGTTATTTTAGGAGCAAGAGTCTTAAAATAGTGTTATAAAATGCTCTTATATACATTTATTAGACTAGACAATAAGACTGAGTGTTCTTGAGTCCGAAGACTAATTTAAGAACCATGACATTTTACAAAACAATTATAAGAGCCCTGTAAGTCTACCACTCTAATAAGTGCGCATCCTGAGACTTTTTTGCTTGTTGGGTATCTTTTATTATTATTTTAATAAAGTTGATGTTCAATTGTTTTTCATTAAATATGTCTGGGGATTATCCGCACACACAATCTGTGAAACATATTTTTGAAAATGGGCATGCATGCCCAATTCCCATAATAATGGTGATGAAGCTGGCATTTTGCTATTGGCGTATGAATTGTAAAAAGGTGTTGGGCTGACTTACTTGTGTTATGAAAGCTTCAAATCCTTCGTAAACAATTATAAGATAAGTTATGATTTCTTTGTACATTTCTAAAATCTCCTCAGCTCCAGCTATTTGCATTTTACGAATGATAGCTCTTAAATCCTTTATTTCAAATACGTTATAAATATCAAATTCAACTAATGGAGTATCACATACTTTTTCCATTAATTTAACCAAATTAAGATTACAGTTTTTATATGTAGTTAAAAAATCTTGAAGCTGAAAAAATTAATCATAATAACTGTGTAAGATCAAACAAAGAAAACTTTAAGTAAAGAGGTTTAAAATTATAATATTATACCTACTAGATAAAAAATCATTTCACTCATAGGTTCTCAGACGGGACTTGAACCGCTGATAGGCTCAGTACTTATTTTTACAAATTTTAACTAGTTAAGTTACAGAGTCGCGACTCAGGTGAGTCAATTTTTTCTTGTAGGTATATTATTTGGCATAATTATTAAAATAGCACTAAATTAAAAGGTAAAAATCTGAAATTTACTAGAGCAGTGTTTCCCAATTAGTGGTACGGGTACGCGAGGTACCATCAAGGGGTACCTACGCGCGGGAGTCGAATGTCTTACTCTCTTACTTAAGTAAATATTTATATTAAGTAGTAAACTTTTTGGGAACCACTGTACTAGAGAGTTAATCAATATCAGTAAAATTATCAAACCACCCAACCTCTCCAATTTGAACTACACAATCTGCAATATATGCATCAGACATTGTTGAGGTCCATGTTAACTTTGTTATACCTGGCTGTACTTTTTTCTCGCATGCCTGAAAACAAAAACCCAGGTACAGATCTCGGCAAACATCCTGCACCTAGCCTTTTTTTGGTTTTAAGAAAACAAGGCCTGTCTGGCATTCTGAGGGTAACACAGGCTTACGTCACTAATTTAAATGTCACTATTCAGTTGCGCGATATTTTAATACCTAGATTTGTATGGGCAAGACAAAAAGATAACTCAAGAAAACGATAAAATAATTGCTGTACCTAATAGAGACCTAGTTGATTGTCCTATTTGTAATCAGAAAGTTGAAAGCAGTGAAATAAATATTAAAACACTCATCCAAATGTTTATATTATTTTATAAAAATATAAACATTTGGATGAGTGTTTGAATAAAGATATCATTAAACAGCTGAGTAAAGATAGTACAGAAACAATTTCCCAGGGCACTTCAAGTGTTTCTACGGATCAAAAATCGCTAAAAGATATAGGTTCTCTGCCGCATGTCACTGCATTCAAAAAGAAAGACATTAATAATAACAACAAAATGTTCAGGGAAGAAAATGGTGACATTAAACCTACAACTGCCAATAAAACTGTTGATCTCACACATATTAATGTAAACTTCACCACCAATGGTGACATTAAACCTACAACTGCCAATAAAACTGTTGATCTCACACATATTAATGTAAACTTTACCACCAATGGTGACATTAAACCTACAACTGCCAATGAAACTGTTGATCTCACACATATTAATGTAAACTTTACCACCAATGGTGACATTAAACCTACAACTGCCAATAAAACTGTTGATCTCACACATATTAATGTAAACTTCACCACCAATGGTGACATTAAACCTACAACTGCCAATAAAACTGTTGATCTCACACATATTAATGTAAACTTTACCACCAATGGTGACATTAAACCTACAACTGCCAATGAAACTGTTGATCTCACACATATTAATGTAAACTTCACCACCAATGGTGACATTAAACCTACAACTGCCAATAAAACTGTTGATCTCACACATATTAATGTAAACTTTACCACCAATGGTGACATTAAACCTACAACTGCCAATGAAACTGTTGATCTCACACATATTAATGTAAACTTCACCACCAATGGTGACATTAAACCTACAACTGCCAATGAAACTGGTGATCTCACACATATTAATGTAAACTTTACTACCAATGGTGACATTAAACCTACAACTGCCAATGAAACTGTTGGTCTCACGCATATTAATGTAAACTTCACCATTAAAGTAGAAAATCCTACCGTTAAAGAAGACAATAATCAGTTTGATTCAAATATGTTAATAGAGTAAAAACAGAAGTGAAAAGAATAAATTACGACAAGAAAATAAGAAAGTCTAATAACTTCGTAGTGCCAAAGCAGGAAGAAAATGAAATAGATTGCGGATTCTTACCTTCATTTTTAGATGATATGGGAACTGTTATTAAGGTGCCCAAAGTTATAATTGAACCAGGTACAAGTAAAGATATAGTTTCCTCATTAACGGAACAAAAGTGCCCGTGTTGTGGGAATGTTTTAGATAAACCGATGGTTGAGCATTTAGATGAATGTGTATCTTTCTTTGACAATAATACAACGATACCTGAAGGAGCGTCTACTAGTTTTGCTAATAATACTATCGTCATAGATGATGATGATGATGATGATATTTTTGATGAAACGATGACAATGAATGCTACTGGAACTAAAACGCCTTGTCCATGTTGCATGAAGATGGTTGAAATGTCGTATATGAACAATCATTTAGATAGTTGTTTGAGTTGATAGGTAAGATTTCGTTGAATTTAAGTTTATCCTGTGTGGAAAAATTAAGTTAATTTTGTGTTGTTTAGTATTTGTAACATTTTACTATCGATTATAATGTGATTGTCCTCAAATTTAATGTGATATTAGAATAAAGCGGTTAATTATGTGATTACTAAACATTTATTTTAATTAAGAATCAAAGGCTATGCTACTTACTGTTGTAAGCGGCTTGAAAAGTGCCCTTTCTTCTTCCGACAATGAGTCAAGAATTTTATTATATCCTTTTACAACGGCAAGCACACTCTCATACACATAAAACACCGTTTTCATTTTCATATACACCTGTACGACGAGAAAATTTTTTATTAGAAATATTGTGAGGATTTTATAATTTTAAATACTTCCTTTATTTCAATTGTTACCTGATAGGCATGAAGAGGTATTTCCATACCTAAATTCTCCCAATGACATGCTTCTTTACACAGCTCTAGTATGTTCCTGAAATATCGTTACTTTTTAATTAAATTCATATCTATACAAATGACTGTATCTACATGTACCTACGATCGGCAACTCAAGTGCTTTACCAAGCAAAAGCTCAGAAAGTGGTAACTACCCGAAAGTGGTACTACTACTACGAAAGTAAGGTAATTACCCGTACCCGACTTTCAAATAGTCAGGCACAGGCTCGTGACACGGAAACACACACGACTCTCATCAGTCAGGCACGATAAAACTGTGACATTATGATTAAAAATGCCTTCCTGCGTTTTTAGAGAATGTGTAAATTATACTATACAGCAACAGTCAAGATCGGAAAAATGTGTCATTTCACACGTAAGTACTATATTTAACCATAAAATGTATTTTCGTATTTTGTATTACTTTAATCGGCCATATTTTTACACTCCCGTGATCGCGCCAATGAGCATGCAGCGGTATCAGACGAAACTTATGATGTCTGTTTATCTCTTTCTAACGTTAAGTATTGCGCATGGTAGCGTCCATTTTTGTCCCTTTCTCGACGTAGTATATCAATGTGTGTATAAGCGTGGTATAGACAAGGGTTGTAACAGGGTAAATTGCCTACGTGTTAAGGTATGATTCCGATGTCGGCAGCACTGCTGTGTGCACCAAATTGAACAGTAATGTTACCTTTGAAAGGCTCAATTTGATGTGAGCGGAGAAGCGTCGCGAAACTGCTGCGCAACACTGCTGCGCAACACTGCTGCGCAACACTGCTGCGCAGCAGTGCTGCGCGGCACTGCTGCCGCAACACCACTGGTCCCCCATACATTCTCTATAGGTTTATATGAGACTACATTCCGAGCTCGGCAGCAGTGCTGCGCAGCAGTGTTGCGCAGCAGTGTCGCGCAGCAGTGTCGCGCAGCAGTGTCGCGCAGCAGTGTCGCGCAGCAGTATCGCGCAGCAGTGTCGCGCAGCAGTGCTGCAGACATCGGAATCATACCTTTACAACTACAACTGTTCCTGTTACACTAAAATAACAGTTCCAACAACAACCTGTTACAAAAATAACAGCCATGTCGTAACAATCTGCTTCCATTGTTCCGCCTGTCCCCTGGAACTAGCGCTTCACTACTTATAAGCTTGTTATTTTTATTTATTATGATTATAATCTATGATTTTTTTCTGAAAATATAATTGTTAAAAAAACAGGTGCAAGCGATTTTAGACCTTAATGATATTTGAAAGTCAGTCGTTTTTTTCTCATAGTCTCGTTCACTAACTTTGCTGTTACGTTAAAAACCGTTATTTTGATAAAAGTCAATAAGGTCGAAACACGTTTTTTTTTTGACTAGTGATCTCTAAACAAATATTTCGGACCTTCACTTTTTTCCCCCGGCATCCGACTTTCCCCCGCCAAGAAGAGGAAGCGAAGCGCAAGGGCACTACCTACTATTTCTCGAAGCGCTTCGTCGTTTTTTTTAACCCTCATATCTTGGGTTTGGAGTATACTAGATAAACAAAATTCTCGGAATATGATGTCAGTAGTAAACTTATTAACTATATAAAGTTTGAATTGTATAGCTTTTATAATATAGACTTTATTGATATCTAAAAATCCCCGATTTCGTCACTGACTCACTCATGATCATCAAAGTCAAAGGGTACTTCCAGAAGTCCTAGAAAGCTGAAATTTGGTATGTAAGCTAGTATTAGGACACAAACAACAAAAAAATATGAAATTGGACTTTAACCCCCCAACCGCTTAACGCTCATAACTTTGGTTTGGATTATACCAGAAGCACAAAATCTAACCGCCTCTGTTAGTGTAGTCCCCATTTTTCAAAAAGTCTTCAAATAACGATTTCCGTGGGACCCAGCACCGTTATACCAACTGCCGGTATGTGCTTGTTTGGTATGTTTTCCTGAATACAAAAAGTGCGGTAGTTCCTTCCTAGGGGTATGGAGGGGGGAGCTGTGATGTAGCAAAGATGGCGGCCGGCCCATTCTATTAAACGGTATTTCTAGATAACTACTAAACCGATTTACTTAAATAAGGTGTTGAATGAAAGACAATATAATACGCATTATTTGATTTTAAACAAATGTTCATGTAAAGCTTATATTAAATCCTACTAATATTATAAATGTGAAAGTTTGTGGGTTTGGATGTTTGGATGTTTGTTCCTCAATCACGCAAAAACTACTGAACGGATTTGGTTGAAATTTGGCACACACATAGTAGATAGCCTGGATTAAAACATAGAATACTTTTTATCCCGATATTCCCACGTGAACAGGAACCACGCGGGTGAAACCGCGGGCGGCCGCTAGTGAAATAATAATTAAAAACCAAAATTTTGAAAAAATATTTAATCCTAATGTGTATAATAGTAAATATCTCGGTATCCGTTAGGCTTATGGAAATGTAGGTTATTATAAAACGTAGGTATTGTTGCTTTTATCAGCTTTTTAATAAATCTTAAATCATTACAATCGGGTAATAAACAACGAAGCTACAGTCGTTATAGTAATGGGAGAAAGTTATAAAACTATCTTTTTTTTTTGTATGGAATTAAATTTTATTTTTCCAAAACCCATCGTGTTTGGTATCGAATAAAAGGGCTTCTTGAGCTGATTCCAAATATATAAAATATTATTACATTTTAGCTCCTGGTTTAGGAAAAAAAACAGATAAACATTTTCCAAACATACTGAGTTTGGGCTCTTGGAGAAAGAAAACAGTTAATCGAATTCTTATGAAACATACGCCAAATAACTTGTCATATACTCTTATCTTATATCCTGGAAGCAATTTGGAGAATATTACAATTGAGTATTTTTTTTTTAAATTCCAATTCTATTAGTTAGTATTTTTCAAAACTTACTATAGTTATAGGCAAGAACTTTTGAAATCATGGGTAATAGGTGACCGCAAACTATTCTACAGTTGCAAAAGACATTCCACAAGTTTTTATTTAATTAATTAATATTATATTTCATTAAATTATAGTAAATTAATGAATTTATTGATTAATTTTCTCACTCTCATTAAATTTTTTTTATAACTCAAACTGGGATCAAAAAAATTAAATTGATTTTGGGGAGTAGGGTGCAGTATAGGGGTAAGAAAGGTGACCTCCCTCTTTTTCCGCGTTTTAATGTACCAGTGCAATGTATAACACTGCGATTACTTGTTACTAAAGTAAGTTTTGAAAAATACTAACTTGGAATAAGGAAACTAAAAAAAATATACTCAATGCTAATATTTTCCATATTGCTTCCAGAACGTTAGACAAGAGTATATTATGAGTTATATGTATAGCGTATATTTCATAAGATTTCGATTAACCGTTTTCTTTCTCCAAGAGCCCAAACTCAGTATGTTTGGAAAATATTTTTCTATTTTTCCTTAAACCAGGAGCTAAAATGTAATAATATTATATATATATTTGGAATTAGCTCAAGAAGACCTTTTATTCGATACCAAACACGGTTTTGGAAAAATAAAATTTAGGTCCATACAAAAAAAAGATAGTTTTATAACTCCCTACTATTACTATAACAACTGTACCTTCGTTGTTTATTACCCGATTATTAGGAAGTGACTACCGCACTTTTTGTATTCAGGAAAACATACCAAACAAGTACATACTGGTAGTCGGTATAACAGAGGTGGGTCCCACGGAAATGGAGTTTACGTTTATTGGGGACTAGACTATATATTAATATTCAATCTTAGCCTAAACACAAAATTTGAAGAACCTAGCTTTGAAACTGAGGGACTTTCGTACAAACTTTAGACCCCCGTTTCACCCCTTTGGGGGGTGAGTTTTGAAAAATCCTTTCCTAGTGCACCTCTAGACCTCTTAAGGAACCTATGTGCCAAATTTGGTGTTTCTAGACCCAGCGGTTTGGGCTGTGCGTTGATATGTCAGTCAGTCAGTCACTCAGTCTTCTTTGATATATTTAGATTAGAAAGGTTTCCAAGTAGCGAAATGGCCGAGCCACATATTCTGACTAAGGTGTAGAGTTTTTGAAGTGAGGGCTTGCAGAGTTAGGGTGCGTAGAGTTAGAAGCTTGGCTCTACATGAGGTCTGATAACTTTTTGACAGTGCGAGGTCTTGGCAACATTATCCATGAAAATGATTTTGGTGGGATCATTTTGTTCTTTCGGCCATTACCTGTGGATACATGAATAGGCTGGTGATGATGACGATGAAATACCTCAATAAAGTCAATTGAATGAAATTTTTCCCCAAAATTGCGAAAAAAATCCTCAATCTGGCAACCCTAACAAAAACGACTCGAAGTGAGAATTTACGAAATGAATTCGAACCCTAAGGGCTGGTTTACATTATCTTAGTCTTTAGTAGAGTGTTTTAGGAGAGTAGAAGTTCATTACGTGGTGTGTTTGACGTTCTTTTAAAATCGACGAACATGCCAAGCAATGTATTTCTACTCGCTACTCTACTCGGTCGTCTACTTGCCTAATGTAAACCAGGCCTAATGCCCTAATCCCCCTTTCCCTACCTTTTAACTCAACATTGGCAAAACAGTCTAAGTAATTCTATTGCCACAATAAAAAGAAGGCCATAAACAATCTCTAACACAGGAACCTAATAACACAACTAATTTAAAAAGTTGATTTTACTACGGTTTTTTAATGAACTAAAATGTATTTTGTGTAATTGTATTTTTAATAAAGCGGCGAGAACAATCTGTTACGCCTGTTCCTTTGAACAACAGTTATTTCATAGCGCTCGTAACAGGGCGAAACAGTTACATTTATTTATCTCTTATTTTTACCTGTTACGATAATTAATACGCCTCACGAGTCACGTCTAGCGTGGTATATGCAGTACCGGTAGCTGCTTTAGCCCCATCTTACACGGCGCGACTGAAAATAAACTGGTTGCAAACTCTAATCACCAATGAGTTGCTAAACAGTCACAGCACTAGTATTTCAATGGCGGTTCGTACACCGATTACCGACCGGATTGCAACGCGTCGGCAACGCGTTGGCAACCAATCACTGGCAACCGGTCATGCTGGTCGCGCGCAACTGATTGCCAACTGCAACTGGAAACTGAGGTCAATTAACAAAAAAGAATTACGATAGTCGGACGATCTTTTGATCGATTTAGCCCCTTCTTACACGAGGCGACTCAAAACTGACGAAACCAGTTTGAAACTATAGTTGGAAACTAGTTAGTGACAAAGATTCGTACACGGCGCAACCAAATTTAGTTGAAAAACCTACACAAAGCGCCTATTACGATAAAGTATCGCGATAAACGTACGATGTTCGGTCCCACTCCTTGGCATTATTAACTCATGTATAAGGTTCAAAATCAAGTAAATCGATCAAAAGTTCGTTCGACTATCGTAATTCTTTTTTGTTAATAGACCTCAGTTTCCAGTTGCAGTTGGCAATCAGTTGCCCGCGACCAGCATGACCGGTTGCGAGTGATTAGTTGCCAACGCGTTGCCGACGCGTTGCAAACCAGTTGGCAATTAATAGCGTCGTGTACGAACCGCCATTGAAATACTAGTGCTGTGACTGTTTAGCAACTCATTGGTGATTAGAGTTGTCAACCAGTTTATTTTCAGTCGCGCCGTGTAAGATGGGGCTTACTTGATTTTGAACCTTATACATGAGTTAATAATACCAAGGAGTGGGACCGAACATCGTACGTTTATCGCGATACTTTATCGTAATAGGCGCTTTGTGTAGGTTTTTCAACTAAATTTGGTTGCGCCGTGTACGAATCTTTGTCACTAACTAGTTTCCAACTATAGTTTCAAACTGGTTTCGTCAGTTTTCAGTCGCATCGTGTAAGAAGGGGCTTAAATTGCATGATGTTGGCGTATGACGCATCTAAACTTTTTTTATAATATCATAGGGTAAAGCGGAAGTGTTACCGATAGTAAAGTCAGGGTAGGCGGCGCTCTGGCACCCAGGTCAAAATTGCCCCTAGATCCACTAAAATCTATTGTGAAGATCCATTGTTGGATCTTTTTGCAACTTTATGTCCACTTTAGTCCTAGATGCAGGATTTTTGCAGTGTCTTTTTAGAACTCACGTGTGTCTGGAAATCCATTGAAGAATGGGTGATACATGCAAAATAACTAAAATAACCCGTGGACCCACTGGCATTACCCACTCGTGGGTCAAACGGCAAATTGCGTTTCCGGTTTGACCCACTTCTATGCCACTGCACTAGAGTTGGGATCGAGATTTTTTCGAATAGAATAACAAGGATTGGGTTACAATTATTTAAAAAAGACCAGGGTCACCTCTAGAGGAGGTTAATAACTTAAAATAAATATTTTCAATGTTTTATTTTTTATTTTTTCCAAGAAGTTCATAAATGTCATCCGTTATTTAATGGATAAGAAATACGTTAGTTCTAAAAATCCACTTTACAAAAATCCTTTATATAAAAATCTTTTATGGATTTTCCACACGTGTGTTCGAAAAAATACACTTTGAAAAAATACACTTTGTAAAAATACTGAATCAAGAGTGGGTTTTTGTGGATCACGGCTTAAAATAGACATAAGAGTGCAAAAAGATCCATCAATGGATTTTTACAATGGATTTTAGTGGATCTAGGGAAAACTGCTTGCGCTAACAAAACAACGTAGTAACTTGCGCGTTACGACCAATGATATTATAAGTAAAGATAAGTTATTCGCCAACATCGTTGCTATTTAAAAGAGCGTAAAGGTAGGTACTATAGATACACACATTGACCGCTGCATGCACATTGGCCGCCAACTGACAGCGCGTCAGCTGTCTCCTTCACTCACAATTAGGGTTGCCAGACGTCCGGCTAAAGCCGGACATAGGTAGGCTTTTTGATTCAGTGTCCGGCCAAATTAAACGGTGTCCGGCCAGTCCGGCTTTTGTTAGGCTTTTTACATTTACCACTCACTCACGCACGTGGTCGTTCGAGCGAGCGGCGCGAGGCGAGGCGCAGCAGCGGCACTTCGTAGTTTCTGCCCCGATTACCTAATGGAACGCATAACTTTATTTGTCCTAAACATAAAACGCATACTGTTAAATAACATCATTTAGCATAATATTTTATAGCACAATTTCAAAACGCATAATATCATAAGGCTGAATTTTGTTAAGCATAAATATTTAATGGCATATTTTCAAAAAGCATAAAATTAAATGTCAAAACGCATATTTTTTAATTGGCATATTGTCTAAAGAGCATAATTATCAAAAGACAATCTTATTACGCTTAGAGCATACAGAATTACGCATTGTTTTTTTTTTTTATCTTAAATGGGTTTGCTCTTGACCCCAGTCTAGCCCAAAAGCAAAGACAGGGCCTAACATGGAGCGAGCTTGCCCAGAAAGTGCTTATTCACTCTGGCCTTGAATAGATATTGTATAGATGAATAGATATTATAATAGATATATAATATATTGTAATAAGAGACCTAATTTCTTTAGGCATAGCAGCATCCATGCGAGCAAACACCCAACACGCAAGCAAGCATGCAGCATGCAGGCAAGCATGCAGCATGCAGGCAGGCTTGCAGCATGCAGGCAAGCATGCAGCATGCTGCAAGTGGTCAAACAAAACACTAACCTAACCTAACCTACCTAGTGCACAAAAAGTTTTTCTTTATAGCGGGGGGCTTCAGGCCCCCTAGCGGGGGGCTTCAGGCCCCTCAACCCCCTCAAGCAGGGGGGCCAGCCCCCTGCACTCCCCAGCAAGCATTTTGCAAGCAAGCATGCACAATGCAAGCATGCAAGCAATTTTGTATATTAGGCATAACAAAATTATGCTTTTCAAAATATGCTTACTGACAATATGCCAATTGAAATTAGGAATTGTAACAATTATGCTTTGAAATATTATGCTTATTAAAAGTTATGCAATTCGATGGTTATGTGTATCGAAATTTATGCTAAATAAATAGTATGCTTTGTGATTAGGGGCCATCCATAAATTACGTCACACGTTAAGGGGGAGGGAGGGGGCCTAAATTGTGTGACGTCACACTTCAAATTCATTAAAATTGAAATAAAACAAATTTCGGAACTGCTGTAATTATTTCTGGATGTAAATTGTAAAATATGTGACGTCACATTAGGGAGGGGGAGGTCTCACAAATGTGACCAGCTGTGACAAGGACGGGGGAGGGGGTCAAAAATCATGAAATTCGTGTGACGTAATTTATGGATGGCCCCTTATTATGCCAATGGAGTTATGCCAAGTGACTTTAGGACAATCGAATTTATGCGATGGGAAGGGCACCCTTCTGCCTCACACCGAACTTCAGCTCGCGACTAGGGCTTGCAAATATTCGATGAAATCCAATATTCGAATATTCGAAAATTTTTAAGGAGGTATTCGAATATATTCGAATATTATTCGAATAATTCTGTAAAATAAAACAGATGGTCGTAAATATTAAATATTACTTATTTTTTCAAGTTAAACCAAAGTTAAATGCTTTGTTTAATGGGACGCATTGTGTAAAAATTATCCTCAATTGAGTTTATTGCCTTCGCCCCACGTTTTTAGTTTATAAACTTCTTTGTAGAGTTATAAATATTTAAAGGGGAAATTATTTTATATTTATTAGTCCGTTTTTCTAGTTAATTTTAAAGGCATGTTTTGATTTCGATTTTGATACTTTTTAGTTCATTTTTAAAACGTTTGTTTTTTGGTTTGATTGTCAGTAAATGTTTATTTTTTGTTTTTTATTCTTATTTGTGTTTTTCTCGGGAATTCCGGCTTCTTTATTAGACCAGGGTCTAGTACTATCTCTCATCAGAATACATGTCAAAACGAATCAAACGAGCCCAAACTTGATGGGGTTGTATGGTATTATTAAAGATATCCTGTACCCTTCTTTCGGCTCCATCACCAGATCGTAGACACTATTTCCCAACAGATACTTGTCAAGACAAATCAAACGAGCCCAAACTCTATGGAGCTGTATGATTTTTAGTATAGAGTTCCTGTAGCCTTCTTCCGACTCAATCACCAGACCCTGGAAATCATCTTCCGTCAAAGTACTAGTCAAGACAAATCAAACGAGTCCAAAATAAATGGAGCTGCATGGTTTTATTTCATATTTATCGTGATTTTCTTCCGGCTTTATTATCAGACACTGGACACTATTTTCCCAGCAGGGTACTTGTCGAGACGAATCAAACGAGCCCTCGATACATATGTATGGTTTTATTACAGAGTTCCTGTGATTTTCTTCCGGCTCCATCATCAGATCTTCGACACTATTTCTCAACGAGTTATTACCAAGACGAATCAAACGAGCCTAAACTCGATGGATTTGTATGGTTTCATTTCAGAGTTCCTATGGTTTTCTTCCGGCTTCATCATCAGACTCTGGACACTATTTCCCAACAGAGTACTAGTCAAGACGAATCAAAAAAGCGCAAACTAAATGGAGTTGTATGGTTTTATTACATAGTTTTTGTGGTTTTCTTCCGGCTTCATTATCAGACTCTGGACACTATTTCCCCAACAGAGAACTTGTCGTCACGAATCAAACGAACCCTCGATGGATATGTATGGTTTTATTACAGAGTTCCTGTGATTTTTTTCCAGCTCCATCGTCAGACCTTGGATACTATTTCTCAACAGAGTGGTTGCCAAGACGAATTAAACAAGCTCAAACTATATGGATTTGTATGGTTTCATTACAGAGTTCCTGTGGTTTTCATCCGGCTCCATCATCAGACTCTGGACACTATTTCCTAACAGAGTACTAGTCAAGACGAATCAAACGAGCCCAAATTAAATGGAGTTGCATGGTTTTATTACATAGTTTTGTGATTTTCTTCCGGCTTCATAATCAGACCCTGGACACTATTTATTTTTCCAACAGAGTACTTGTCGAGACAAATCGAACGAGCCCAAATTCGATGGATTTGTATTGTTTTATTATAGAGTTCCCGTGATTTTCTTCCGGCTCCATCATTATATCATGGACACTATTTTTAAACAAGAGTTATTGCCAACACGAATCATAAGAGCCCAAACTCGATTGAAACTCGCCCTGACTCAAAAGCATTATTTGAAGCTAAGAATATGCCAAAGAAAATGAAAAGAAGCTTAATAAGTGTTACGCTGAAAGACCGTCAAAAATCAAATAAATAAGGAGGATAATAAGAAGAAAAAAACGAAAGTAGAAGACATAATAAGGAAAATATGACTGTTAAAATGGCAATGGACGGGTTTAATGGCAAGAGAAAGCAACGCAAAATGTACCAAAATAATAACAGAGTGGCAACCATGGGACAGAAAAAGGAAAAGAGGAAGATAAACCAAAAGATGGGCAGATGATATTATGAAAACTGGAGGAACACTTTGATCGCGAAAAGCAAGAGATAGAACAGAATGGAAAAAGCTGAAAAAGGCCTACGTGTCGCAAGACACGCTGATCGCTAAAGCCAAAAAGGAATAAAATGAACAAAAGAAAGAATAAATATTTAGGTATTTGAGACAATACACATTTGTACTTATCAAGACGAATCAAACGAGCACAAACTCGATGGGTTAGCATGGTTTTATTACAGATTTCCTGAGGCCCTTTGGTTCCATCATCAGATCAGCTCAATGACACTATGTCATTGTTTCCTGTTCTGACCTATGTTTTAAGTTTCAAGTCTTTGATTCATTGGGAAGCTAGATTAAAATTGTTTACAATTTGTGGAACGAGTAAGTAAGTAAGTAAGTAACAATTTGTGGAAAAACAAACAACATAGGTAAACACATAAATAAACGAGAAAGTGAACGTTAATGACTTCATTCTATGCTCACAAAAGCTATTCGGGTATTTAATGAATGACTTTTGCATAAATCCAAAAAAGTGGAAAATATTCGAATATTCGAATATCACCGACTTGACTATTCGAATAGCAAAATAAGGCGAATATTCGAATAATTCGAATATTCGAATTGCAAGCCTTACTCGCGACTCTTGCGTGGGTGAGAGCGAAACAGCGATTACCGAGCATCAAAAAAGCCTAGTTTTACGTAAAAAAATTGATCTATTATTACTAAGACACAAAATCCTTAATAATTTAGGGTGTCCGGCTTTTTTACCCAAATGTCCGGCCAAACTGACTAGTCTGTCCGGCTATTCGGTTAGACGTCCTGAGGTCATAATCATAATACAGCCCCTAGCAACCCTACTCACACACGCAAAGTAGACAGCTCGCTCTTTGTACAATATAGCCGAATAAAGTAATAGAAAATACATATTTTTATTAAACACAGTAGGTAGGTATATACTAAAACGCTAGTTTTTTTTACATTCTCTTTACATACGTGTGAAATTCTGACTGTTGCTGCTGTATAATTTGTAAATCGTCTAAAGACGCAAGCAAAATTTTTTTTAATGGAATTTCACAATTTTACGCGTCTGACTGACGAGAGCCGCGTGCCCGCGTGTGATTCCGTGTCGCGAGACTGTGCTGTGCCTGACTAATTGAAAGTCGGGCAATTACCTGACTTTCGTCTCGTATCTATACATTTTTAATATCATTGGTTACGACAACTGTGCATATGATTTTATTTGTTTGCTAGTGACAGAGCGCCCACCACCGCGATTGTACAGTAATTGATTTTATTGATTGCATTAATTGCATATTCTAGCTTACACATCAATGTTACACTCCATCAGACCAAGATTCTCTACACTCTTGCGCATCAATGTCCTATTCAATCCCACGCCACATTTCTCGTCCAAATTGTGCTGCAAATTGAGTTTAACTATTACTCATGAAGCATAGTTAAAAAAAAATGTTCGTCATTTCTGTCAAAAAAGGGGATTCTTTGATTTGAACACCTTCCTAATGATATAGTTAGAGAGCTCGTAGAAAATACTGCAAGAGTTATCTCAAGGCCCATCTTTCAATATGATAGTGTTTAGGGTGTACGTGAGTCAGCACCTACACCCAAGGACGTGAAACACCTGGCGTTAGTACGCTTTCAAGTATGTAGACATGCTCAACAAGAGTTATCTAAAGGTTCAAATTTGGCAGTATAGTAGTGAATAGTAAAAAAAAAATTAGATGGTAGTCAGACCGCAGTGTCATGGAACATGCCGAGTCAGCACGCCACGTAAGTTGTATCTATTTTGCTGAAATGGATGGTGCTGAAGCGTTTGGCCTATACACTTCCGTTACGGGCATGTGAGGCGTGTACGCAAGTGCATGCCCGAGAAGGAGGTGGGTGGCAGAGCGCAGAAAGGTCTGGGCGTGAGCCCGCTTGGAGCCTCCATCGGTGCAGCTCTTGGTGGTAGTAGCAAATACTCCAGCGAGGCCCTGGAGGACTGACGCCGTGGAGAAGGGTTTCGCGTGAACAGGTAGTTGCTCGTGAGTCAGTCGATTCTAAACTCAAGGATATCTTATGTCATCTATGTTTTGTTGTTCTACAATTTCGTTATCATCATCCGAAGCCGTGGTTTTCTTGTAAAAGACGTCTGAGAAGGCTAGCTGAATTGCATGCGCAATGCATTTTTGGTGCAAAGACTTCATTTATTTGCCAAATTTTAATATCATGCAGCACCTACCTGTGGTTTCATCACATTCACAGTTTGAATTGAAAAAATAATGTGATCATTTTCAGTTTTTTTTATTTGCACGGAACCGGGGGAACCGGGTTTACTCCTTTCGGAACCGGTTCTGTGTATACCTTCAAAGAACCGGCACCCTGATTATCTAAAAAGAAACTATTTAGCGACCGGTTTCATTCCACATACATTGCTACTTTTCTTTGGTATGTTTTTTTAATCCAAAAAGAAGTAGCAATGGATCACTATCATCTATGAACTGCAACCGGTCGCTAGGTGGTTTCTAATTATATAATCAGCCCGCCGGTATACCCGGTTCTGACGGAATACGGGAAAACGGGTAGAACCGGGTGCATGCATGCCCTATTTACCGTCCATGAAATCCAAAGTTCTCGTATAGCGACGTCTATCGCACCCATCAGCCTATTCACGTGCATTATCACGTCTTCAGAATTGCTACACGGCAGCAACCAAACAGAGGCGTCTGTCATTATCTGTAAGGAAACTTAGATTTAAGAAAACTATTATTTTTTGACTGTAGTTATGCTTTCTACGTTCGTAAGATACGTGTTCAAAATACTGTGAAAACAAAGAACAGTATCACGATTATTTCATTGCTTCAATTTCAAGTTAAAAGCGCGCAATCACTCATAATTGTTTTTATGTCAAATAACTATTTGGACCCACACATAAAAGCTACAACGCAAAATCTTTCCCCTTAACCAACCAAAGTCAGATTTGCAAAAACGAAAATAAACTTTGCCATCGAAAGTGAAAAAAAAACGCTAGCCATAGAATTTTAAAAATCAAATCTTTCGAAAGCGAAGTTCGTTATCGTTCTTATAAATATGACTTTAGCTAAAACCATGTCTAGAGGCATGCGCGAATGAGACGCGACTCGATATACAATATTCGCTTAGGACCGCAGTGACATTAGCCACGTGTGAAATATTAACAACAATGTAACCAAAATCGCGTCGAATTCGCCCTTTCTGGACAATGCCTAAGGGCTCCTGACCTTTTTTAAATACACGAGTCTGTTTTTCCTCATCTGCAACACTACAGCCCTTCCAGAGAAGCTCGGCAAGTCAGCTGGATGCTGGCTGCGTGTCGACACCATATCCTTTTTGGCTTCTTGCACTTCATCACTGAACATGGCCCAAACCTAAAATGTTACCTTAGACATGTAATTATTTTAAGCCTTTGACATGTTTCAACGGAACCAGAGATATTAGAAGATTTAAAAAAATTGGTAAATCTAAAATAATCAATGTCTTATATTTTAATAATTATAAACTCATAATTAATTGAACCTCTGCAGTTTTCTTTTTGAAGATGCGCCTCAAATTCTTCCTCTTTGAGTAACTGTTCAAGGAATAAAGCGCGATTACTGCCTCTTCCACGTGATTCACACCTTCGAATACAGTCTCCACTAAATTCTCGATTATAATCTGCAATCGTGAAAAATGTGGTACACTACACGTGATAAAACCTATTCAAGTAGATACTCTCATGACTCTTTGTCTTGACATAATAATGGTAGTATTTTGCTTAAAATTAAACATTTACTTGAGGGAGTTTCCAATCCAATTCCCTGTATTTGTTTGAATGTAAGTATTGCTATTGCATCTACGTTTTTGTTGGTTATGGATGTGTATTTATTTGCGGGCACTGAAATCTTGCACATTTTGTCATCTGTTGTGTGGAAATGATGGCTAGATATAGGCCCCAGTGTGTTATATTTATTACTGACCTCTATATCCTTTATAACAGTCCTGAAGTTCAGCACCTCGTCATACCACGAGGGTGCCTGCACGTCGAGTATGGTGTTCGCGACCTCCCTAATATCGTCGAGCGCGTTGAAGAACATCTGCTCGATCTGGTCGCATTTGTTCTCGAATTCCTCGCCGCGGGCGCCGGCAAACATAGGCTTGTTCACCTTTTCCAGTTCATCGATTCTAGAAGATGATCATCAATGCATCAATAGTGGTGAGTAACTCTCATAGTAATTAGCGATTGTGTAGATGGCACCGGAGTTTGGAAATCAACCGAAACTTGACCGGAGCTGGGCGGGAGTGCAACAAGAGTACGCCTTACCTTACCTCATTTGTTATTATGGTAATGGGTGTTACTATGGCAATGAGGCCACGTGGGGTTACCCTGTATTAGCCCAGTCTTTCGGATTTACTCCAGTCGAGCTCCAATTGAACTGCAGCCCTGCTCCGGTTGAGTTTCGGTTGATCTCCAGAACCATCTACGCGAGGCCTTCTTTAATTTAAATAAATTTTTAATTACGTTGTTAGTTTGGATTAGCAAATTGAAAGTTTTTTTAGAAACAGTTACCTTCCAAATATAATCATGCAGTTACAAACATCCAACATGTCGAAACATCTTTGAACAAATGAGTCGATATAGTTAAAAATCGAGCCTGTGTCCAACTCCCAGCTATTAGGGTTAACATCATTATGGGCCTCCGCCATGACATCGTAGATCTCGCGATATTTCTTACAGCAGTCTATACATTTAGAAAACTCCCCTAAAGCTTTTTTCGTTTCCCCATTGAAAAGATCTTCCAGTTTGATGTAAGTTTTGCACAAAATGATGATCTGGTTGCTCAATGCTTTAAAAAGATTCGTAATGCGAGCTTCAGAGTTGTAGAAAGGCGATTCCATCCAGATGAATCTGTAGAGATTGATTATTTGCGGAATGTATTTGGATATCTCGTCAGGGTCAACAACGCATTCGAGAACAGCGCAAGGCTGCTTGATCACTTGCAAGTATTCTATATTGGAAGTAGCTTCCTTGATCTTTTGCACAATCTCATCGCACAACGATTGAAATTGGTGGATGAAGGTAGAGTGAGTTGTGACTAGGGTCTTCGTAATGTGTCGAACTGCTGGATTCTTTAACTGGTGGCGAAGAGCGCTTAGATTCTCAACTGTAAAGGAACATTGTTTCTTTGATAGAAGTTCCAAAAATTTAGATTTCTTAGTACCTAGTGGGAAAAATACTTACGTCTGTATATCCAGAAGTCGTATTCGTCGCTAGGACATAGCAGCTCATCCCGTGACGCAACAAATGCTTGATCTTCCAAACAAGATTTTATCTGATGTGTCCAATAGACTACAACGCCCTCCAACCTCTTTACCAGCTCAAGGTCAGCACTCGCCTTTTCGAAAGATAGTTGCTGTCCTTCTCGTGGTATGTAAAGAACAGTTAATCCCAACATTTTGTAATACATGTCAGTAAGTTTTGCTAGGAAAGTGTGAATTTGAGTACAGAAATTACTTTTTACACCTGTAAACAAAAAATTGTTTTAAACGACATTAAACTATAATGTTTGGTTTTTTGATGGCACAACTTTCGGTCGGGTACGATAGCTAATGTCAGATTTTAATAGAGAACATCATCTCAGGGGAACCGAATTAATGAAACTAAATTGTATGTATTGGATTCAAAGATTTAGATGGAATAAACAAGGACTCACTATCAGGCCACGTAGTGATGGAAAAAAAGTACGGAGCGTACACATTCTCTAAAATCTCGATCATATTCCCTTCGACGGAATCGACAAAGGTTCCAAAGACAATTTCGTCATGGAACGTTTCCGCATGAAAAATATAATCAGGCTGCCTGGAGAAGTAGGTCAGGTCATATACAGGGAAGATAGGTATGTCACTGCAGGCCGAGAGCTTGTCGGCTCTGAAGTAGACGCAAAGTATGAGGGCTCTAGGCTCCATCAGCCAGTCTTCTATGCCTTTTATGGCGTCTTCGTTCCAGTCTTCGTCTCGAAGGTCGTATAAGGTTGTCATCTTCTTGATGAAGCCAACTAGCTGCTCTAATTCTTCTGGCGTATAGGTAGGTTTAACGGGAGTTTCGGCTAATTCTCGTTCCAGTTGAGCGAGGCGTTCGCGCTCTAAAATTATTGTTTAATACTTTAAACATAGGGGTATTGTAATTCTACTGGGTATTTAATTTATCTACTTACTATGTTATTTTTTGCTCTAGCAAGCAACGCCTGGGATCATTTTAAACCTTCACTGTCTTATTCAGAGTGCGTTCGTTAAACTAGGGCCAAAGTTAACACGGCGTTAGACTGCGGACTAACGCCATTTTAGCGCAAATCGTATTCAGAGTGACAGTTTAACGTTTAGTCCCACCGGATTAAAAGGTGCATTGTGATTGGTTTACAAGCATTAAATTAGGTTTTGTTAGAACAGTCTTGCACCCCAGTTTAACGAACGCACTCTGAATAAGACAGTGAATGTTTTGCAATAAAGACCAAATCATTATTATCAAAGGTAAGTAGGTACCTATGTATATTAAATAATATTACTCTGAATCTAACAAAACTCTGAATCTTTTAAGCTTATAAAAACTTATTACCTACTCAAATAAGTATAAGTATCGTTGTCATCATAGCTTCCACCTAGTTAACTGCCACATAAGATATAGAGTACAGTACCTAACGGTTTTATTTTTAGTTTTTATTATTGTTATTAATTAAATAAAGAACTTTTATTTTAATATCCACTAACCTCTTTCTTCTTCACTGTCGTGGCTGAGATCATCGCTCCAAGCCACTTTTTTACGTTTCACTTTAGTTTCCGTCATATTGGCGGTCCACTAACTAACACTATCACTAACAATGCACTTAACAAGGGATAATTCTTAATTTCAAAGCAAACCAAAGAAAAAGAAATTATAAAATGAACTAATTCAGTGACATGCCATGTTTTTCAATGAATGAAAAACAAATGACTGGCGTAGATTGATTGACGGCTGAGAGTATTCATTTCAGATTCCCGCCTAGAATTTCACTTTTTAATTTTAAAATTACTAGTTAGTAATGAGGTTTTTTAAATTCTGAATTACCTATTTATTATTTTGAAGCTTCCTAAACAGTGCAATGGCGAAATATTCCAAAATATAAAATGGTACACGAATTTATTGATTAAACGTTGCCTGGTAACGTAAATCAAGGGAGGTTATCACAAGCAAAACCGAAGCAAGTTTTATGTGGGTAGACAAATAATAATAATAACAAAATAAATAATAATTGACGGGGATAATACTGCATGCCAATATGTAGTCGATTATTTTTTGGAATAGGCTCTGGCCGCGCGCATGCTTCCTGAAAACTAACCAAGCCGATGTATAACATGTTTGTAATGATGCCACCTACGACCCTGTTCACCATTTATAGCAATATGCGATCGATAATTTTTTGCCATTGGAGATTATTGTATGGGAGGCCATGTGTTCAGGGTGGCATATGTCTCACAAGCTTCCTACTTCGCAACCCAGACGACGATATTTGATAACACCAAACTAATGGCTATCTTGCCAATGTGGTCTGAAGGCTGATTGTCTAACTTTGTTGCATTGCAATCAACTTTGACAGAAATCGCAGTGACATCTCTGCTTTAGTAAGAACCAATGTGACAACTATCTTACTTAAAGCAGCAATGCAACTGCGATTTCAATCGATTTCAATCGAGAATTGTTAGCAACAGCTTTACGTAATTCGGGGTCTGGTCCCAATATGAGATAGATTGAAAATGACCCATCGACTTATTATATTACTAGCGAAATGACCACATGAAAAATAAACCCGAGTTAACAAAATATATAAATCCTTAAGTTTAAAGAGAATAAAACCGCGGTGACTCTCGGTGACATTTTGCTCTTGTTTGCAAAAGTTCCTGTTGCAATCAAAAGATGGCACCCAGAGTCCCAGACCCACACTGTGTCAAAAATAGTTTTTTCAAAGAAAAGAACATTACAAATACAAATATTTAAAAATAGTTTTAAGTTCATATTCAAAAAATATAAGGAAAAGTGATAATTCATAAATTCATTAAAATAAGTTTTTAATATATTAAATTGCCATGTGGCTTACCTGTGCCTGAGGTCAATTTGTGATTCAGGTGGGTACCTACTAATAATCTACAACATAGAAGTCTTTGGGGTAATCTTGAATTTCTTTTGGGAATTAAATTCATTAAATTAAAAACTTGGGAATATATTTCCAAGGGTAAACTTTCGGTTTTTCGGTTTACATTTCCGAAACGATGACTCAATCTCTACATATTCGTTGAAAATTAACGCGAAAATGGTTCAAGCAACCATTAACCTAGGATGTTTACAGAAAGCTGGTAGCCGGCGCCGATAAGGTTGTCGACGACGTTCGGCGCTTATCGGCGCTTGTTCATATAAATGCCTGCGCCGGTTACCCGCGTGGACCAGTGCCGATAAGCGCTGGTAGATCGGCGCCGGCTACCAGCTTTCTTTTTATATACCTACGGCCTAACGCTGCCGGCTGCGCTGTTCCGAAAATTCCGATACTTTGGATAGCATTAACTTAAAGTATTTTTTGCAGGAAGGCAGCTAGTATGCCCTGTAACAATGCCGTTCGATGGCGTGGGGCGTGTTCACGTTCAGTAAGGATGGCAGGCAGCAGCTCGACGGGGTGCTGAGTGGCCTACTCATCGCGGAGCTCGTGGTGTCACTCCTCATGGTTATATTCTGCTACAACACCTCGCTCAAGGTGCTGCTGTTACTCAAGCGCATCCACAAGGTACGAAATATGCATTATAATAATGTAGCTCTCGCACAGAGAAGCCTGCTCATCGCGGAGCTCGTCGTGTCACTCCTCTCCTCATGGTTATATTCTGCTACAACACCTCGCTCAAGGTGCTGCTTCTGCTCAAACGCATCTGCAAGGTGTGAAACATACACTATAATGTAGCTCTTGCTCTGAGGAGCCTGCTCATCGCGCTGCTCGTCGTCTTCCTCTGCATGGTCATATTCTGCTGAATCACCTAGCTCACCCCTCGGCCACACAACATCACCGTGCCCGGGTCTTGTGTCTCGCATTTTGGCAACCATTACGCAGTCACGACGACGAGCTGAGATGCCAACGAACGTCGAGACAGCGTGCTGTGGTTGCTGTGATGCAAGATGCAGGACGCGAGCGCGTTGATATCGTCGCCGAGGGGTCTTAGGTGCTGATGTCAACAATCAATAATTGATATACTAGCCCCTTATTTAGCTTTTATTTTTAACAAATGTATTGACGAAGGGGTCTTTCCTGACCTAATGAAAAATAGTAAATTGATTCCTCTTTTTAAATCTGGGGATAAAAGTTACCCAGCTAACTTTAGGCCAATATCTATACTACCAGCACTTAGTAAAATATTTGAAAAAATTATATATTCTCAATTATTAGATTACTTCACATACAATAATATACTTCATAAAAATCAGTTTGGATTGTCCAAGGGTAAAAGTACTACTGATGCTGAAATTGCACTTCTCAAACATATTCTTGACGCTTGGGAAGAAAAGCAAGATGTAATTGGCATTTTCTGTGACCTTTCCAAGGCATTCGATTGCGTTGATCATCAAACACTATTAAAGAAGCTAGAACATTATGGTGTCTCTGATAAATCAGTTAGTCTTATGAAATCGTATTTGTACAATAGAACTCAGAAAGTAGTGATTAATAGAATTTAATCTACTGGAGCCCCCATCAATATGGGTGTGCCACAGGGATCAATATTGGGCCCATTGCTGTTTCTAATTTATATAAATGACCTTCCCAACTACGCGAATAATTTATGTAAGACAGTACTATTTGCAGATGATACTTCTTTAGTTTTTAAAGTAAACAGAGGTAATAACTGTTCGGACGAAGTAAATAGTGCCCTCTCTAAAGTTTCATACTGGTTTAATAGCAATAATTTAGCACTTAACCCCAAAAAAACTAAATGTGTTAAATTCTCATTACCTAATGTTGAGCAGACAAAATTAAATATTAATTTGAATGACGATGAAGTCGAGTTTATTGAGAGTACAAAATTTCTAGGTATCACACTAGATTCTCGACTGCAATGGGATCCACATATTGAAGCCTTGTCAAGTAGACTTAGTTCAGCGGCATTCGCTGTTAAGAAAATAAGGCTTTTAACTGATATTGAAACGGCAAGGTTAGTAATAGTTAGTATACTTTAGTTATTTTCATAGTGTAATGTCTTATGGACTGCTATTGTGGGGCTCAGCTGCCAGTATTGAAAATATTTTTGTACTCCAAAAAAGAGCTGTTCGCGCCATATACAATCTACGGCGGAGAGATACCTTAAGAGAATTGTTCAAAGAAATAAATATTTTAACTTTGGCAGGCCAATACATTTATGAAAATTTAGTTTATGTATAGAAACACTATGATTCATTTGCTAAGAACAGCAATAATCACCAGTTTAATACAAGAAATAAAGATAAACTTGCCGTTCCAAGATTTAGGCTTGCAAAAACTAGAGGTTCATTTATGGGTAAAGGCACAGAACAAAGAAAAATTTTTCCCCCCCAGTAGAAGTCGCAAGTAGGCGGGACCCGTGTAACCTCAAGTGAGCGTAGCTCCGCATACTTCTGAATTTTGCTACGTCAGTCGTGTGAGCGAACGCCAAGCAAAAACATCTTCAAAAAACATATAAAAATGCCGAGTTGCATTACATAAAAGATCAAAAACAATATCCACATATATCATTTAGCAAACGGGTGCATAAAATATCAGAGGGAAGCTTTATTTAATTTATTATGATTTTATGTAAAAATTCAATTGAGTTTTTCATTTTAAATTTCAAGACAATAAATATCCACCTTTATGCGATATACACTTATGATCCATATTCCAATGCGCTATTTGACATATTTTTGAAGTTTCATAAACATTAAAATATAGACTAGCGGAGATGTTACTCAATAGGGGAGACCGAGAAAAGTTGTGACTAAGAAGAGTTGAAAAGTATTAGAGTCTGGCCAACGAGTCATGTCATCTCAAACCCGCGGCAAAAACTGACAATACTCGCCGCCGGAAGCGCAAAAAGAACAACAGCGAAAATATACCTATTAAAACGTTTAGCGTGTAGAAAAATGATTTTCAAAAGTCTGAGTAAAATCATATTTTAAGAATTTATCACGACTTTAACTGAATTCAAGAAAATCTGTATAAAAATAATAAATTTTTAAAAACTTAAATGACCAATTCAGTTATTATAAGCCTACCTTTTATGCCAAATAAGTATGTATCAATCAACCACAGAGAAATCAACTGTCATATCAAAGAGAATATAAAATATAATAATCACTATATTTTTGGTCTATGACAGTCATAGCCAAAATGACTTCCAAGTATAACCCAGTAAGGTGTAAGAGTCTATTTTTAGTAGGTACTGAATGGGCATCACCATTCAGTTTAACTCGAACGGATTATATCCGAGCTCAGAAGAAGTTATTTAATTCAACTTTCATGCTACGACCGATTCAAAATACAAAATGAAATTTCCTACTAAGAATGTTGATGCTAAGATTTTTAAAAATGAATTCTGGATCGTTTAGGCAGTTTTTCATTTATAAACGCTAAAATTTTAAATCAAATAAATTCATGTCATGTATGGCGGGTCGCCATTGTTCTTTGAAACTTTATTCACTCAAAATACTGCGAAATAGCTATTTTAGACTTTAATTATATTGTTTTAGATATACACCTAAGATACACATAAGATTTAGAATTCCAAACTCGTTGTAGGCTTTCTCAAACCAATAACCGATAAGTTATACGCGGCGTCCGCCACCCGTGTGATGTCGGCGAACTGTCCAAGATCTAGCGTTTCTGCACAGACTTCTCAATGGATCTTTGCAATCTAATGAGCTCGTGAACAACATCGTAATCAGTGTTCCATATCGTCTTCCTCGACAGCCAATAAAGAAAACTTTTGCGCTACCTACTTTTAAGACCAATCTTGGACGAAACGCCCCTTTGCTTCGCTGTTGTGCTCAGTATAATAATCTCAAAAGAGAGATCTCTGATGATATCGATGTTTTTAGCGAATCATTGCCTAAATTGAAGTCCAATATCTTTAAATTATTAGAATCTAATAATCAATAATAATAGTGTAAATTAATAGCTTTCAAATTTTTTTTCATTTTAATTATTTATTTTTTTAATTTATTTTAGCATGTACTTGACACAATTAATGTTTTAAGTGTTGTAAACGCCTATAATAGGTATATAAATAAGTATTGTGCTCTATTGTATAACTGATATCAACAATGTTAAATATATATACTGTTGGTGTACCTTTTCCATAAATAAATATGCGACATTAGAATTTTCATTTTGAACTTATTAATTGATATCCGATACATTTATTTTATTTGGAATTCTAAATTTTGAATTTCATATATTTGTTGCCTAGTAACACTAAGAAATGTCAGGGTTTCACCGAATTATGAAAAAGAGTTTAACGAATATTTGATCTGAAACTATTAGGAAAAGTTAAGTGAAAAATGTCAACCAACCTGGCCTCCCTTATCTCGTTAAATTTTCTTAAAGTACTTTATGTCATAACAAATAAGGTGATAAATCGCATTATTAAAATTTGCTTGCGCCATCTAGCAGCTGAGTAGCAGCGTTATAAATATACATATTATTTAATTTGGTACCAAGTGCTATGGTAATACGATTGAATCTAAATAAATAAGCTTTGTGATTTATGACTTTTTGGATATTATACATTTTTATTTTTTATCCAATTACGTGTTCACAAAGTATGTGTGCGTAGCATGTAACTATTAAATGGGGGGCTTGGCTTCGATTTTTAATGTGTTAGTTTGGTTACACTGGTTTTCATACTAAATTGAGCTCATACTACTTCTAACTACTTCTATGTTCTGTGGGGAAAGGCATAGCCTTTATTAATAAAGTTCCACAACAAGTGATTGATCTTCCTTTGCATGAATTTAAAAACCATGTTAAAAATTCGCTCATGAGTAAAAGTTATTATAAAGTAGACGATTATATTAAAGATCAAAATGCGTGGAAATGATGTAACACATAACTTGCTACTATAAGTACTTTGTTGAAGTAATATAATAAGTCTATGTTGTTGCCAATAATCCTTTCACCCTGTTGTAATTATATGGTAACGATTTATTTAAGTTTGTAAATATCGTTACTTATGGCTGTTACAGCTGATAAGTTTCTTGCGCCCGTTCTTCTTGTCCGCTAAAAAAGTCTGGAACGGGTGGTAGGAAAATATAGACGATTCAAAAGTACTTAATAATTAAGTTTATTTACGTGCCGGACTACAGCTGCGCCACAAAAAAAAAGTTGGAAATCTGACATTTTGACTATGCCATGAAGTCTATAGTTTGTCAGAGTTTGTCGCCAAAAACCAGAGTTTGTCGGTCTTCCGTTTAGGAGATACATGTGGCTCAGCTGTAGAGACGTCTCTACAGCTGAGCCACACAGATCTCAAAAACGGAAGGTCGTAACAGAAATCTGATTACTCGTGTGTGTAGCCGGTAGTTTGTCGGAGTTTGTCACCAAGAACCAGAGTTTGTCGGTCTTGCGTTTAGGAGATATGTGAGGATACGCTGTGGAGACCTTTCTACCTGGATCTTGAGAACGGAAGGTAAACGGAAACCCGGAATAGGAACCGGATTCCCTTCATAAAGCCGGGCCTAGCCATGAGAAGCGACAACCGAGGTCCAAGTTCTGTCTTCATTACACGCTCGCCGCACATAGCATCATATTAGCTCTGCATGAGTGCGTGCTATAAAGTTGCATTACACAATAGCGAAATATGAACGCATCTTTATTCTGACTGCTTTTATCAATGTATTTTCCAAGTCTCGGAGTAATCACATATCACTTAACCGATGTTACAGGTGGCAGTTTTCCTACTGTGCGGTCTGATCCTGCTCCAAGCGTACTGCATGAAGCTGCACTATACGAGCGGTCTGCGGCTCATAACGCTGCTACTCCAGTGTCCCCACTGGGCCAGAGCGAACCAGGCCAGCAGAATGTGACTGCTGAACGGCGCTATAGTGGCTCTTAACGGAATGTTGGTGTATGCTGCTTGTAGAGGCACTTTGAAGGTTAGTGCACTTATTTGATGAAGAAGTAACTTTAACTTCGTTTGTGTAGATACATTATCTGGTGAATAAGTTGTATAAACTCTGTCCATCCTTACTTGTCTTATATGGTAAACAATCTTCACACAACTCTTTATTGAAATAATCATTTATAAAAAAAAACAAATGATTTTCTGCACATAGATTACGAAATAAATTGTTAATAAATTAACAATAATTTCATAAACTTACTAACATATTGTTAAATACCTAACGATTTACGTTTAGAAGACGTATGACAACTGTCAAAAACTGTTTACTAAATAAGACAAGTAAGGATGAACAGACTTTACTTTCTTATGAGAAGATTTTCATTGGAGAAGCTAAGATCTTTTAAAAATTATACGTGTGAACGGTAATGGATACGAAAGAAAAGAGAAGAGATACACCTAAAGACTAAAGCTATAGCGGTGCCGTCATATTACGGCCGTAATATAGCGGCGTTGAATGCTGTCTATGTAAACAATACGGCGACACCGTAACGTTAGAAACCGTGCCGTATTGTCTACATAGACAACGTTCTACGCCGCTAAATAACGGCCGTAACATGACGGCACCGCACCGTCATCCTAGAAAACCCTAGCTTAAGCCCCTCTAGCATGACCACCGAAACGCGATATGATATAGCGATAGCGATTTATCACGTTTAACTGACAGAAGACAATGGATTTGTGAGAAGTTTGTAGGTGGCGCGAAGGAAACAACCGACTGTGCCTGTAGCTCGTTTATTACTGTCTCAAACATAAACATACCAATCCTTCCCCCATACTTTAAAACCTAAAACAAAGAAAGAATAAACAGTTAAAGATATTTCTTATAATCTATCAGCTTATTTCTAGTTCTGAGCTGCATTCGGGGAGTGCGAGCATTTGGTTCGTTATCAGCAGTCACATGATCATTATTAACATCAGAATGACTCTCAGTCCCCGTTGGCTCTGTAACCACAGTTCCTTCTACATTGCCCTGAAACTCAGCCGCCTCCTCCCACGATTCGCATGAATCTTCATTACCCTGTAAGTTTTCTGATAACTGTGATGCATTCAGATTTTCTAAGTTATCAGGAGGAGATGACTGAACATTTTCACTAATAGTTTCACTAGCCAAACATTGACTAACATCTGCCTCTGGTAATGGTAATGGCAAACCAGTATATTTCAATATTTGGTCTATATGACGCTTACATTGTAATCCATAATCAATTACAAAAATTTCATACATCCTGTTTCCTATTTTCTTTGATATTGTTCCTAATGTCCAAATCTCTTTTCTAGACACAAACCATTTTATCCAGACGTAATCTCCAACCTCAAAATCTCTTTTGTTTACAATTTCAATATTTTCCTGACTACATTGTTTTTTTGGTAAAATTAAATCTAATCTACATCGTAGTTCGCGTCCAAACATCAATTTTGCTGGAGATTCGCCTGTAGAACAATGTTTTGTGTTTCTGTAATTAAATAAAAAACCTAATAATTTTTCTTCTATTTCATTAGCGGGTGTTTGTTCTTTAATGATACATTTTAACATTTTCTTGCAAGTTTTAACTGAATTTTCGGCTTGGCCGTTACTACATGGGTGGTAGATAGGAGAGGTAATATATTGAATGCCATTGTATTTACAGAATTCGTTGAATTCCAACGAGTTTATCTTAACGTCATTATCTGATACAATCGATTGAGGAATGCCAAACCTAGAAAACAGGTTCTTTAATTTACCTATAAGCGCACGAGTCGTGGTGCCACAATTCATGAACAAACACTCTAACCACTTGCTGTATGCATCTATTACGATTAAATAATTTCGTTGTCCGATTGTCATGTAATCTATATGTATGCGGTGCCATGCGCCTGCCGGGCGCGGCCAGGGCGCGGGCGGCGCGCGCGGCGGCGCGCTGCGCGAGCTCACGCAAGTGGTACATGAGCCGATCATGCGCTCAATGTCTCCGTCAATACCTGGCCACCACATTCGACTGCGGGCTTCATTTTTTGTTTTGACAATCCCAAAATGACTCGAGTGTAATTCTTTCAACAATTGATCACGAGAAACTGATGGAATTACTAATTTGTGACCTCTAAATAAGCATCCGTTATCTACTTCCAAGTCAGTTTTACATTGGAAATAGGGCAAGATAGATTTGCATTTAATTTTTCGTGGCCAACCCTGTTTCATATATTTTATAACGGTTTGGATTATTTTATCTTTACTTGTTGCATCTTTTATGCATTCAAAAGATATTGGTAAAATTTTTGAGTCCAAAAAATTCAGAAAAGATATGCCATCGCATTCTTTTTTCGAAAAATTTTTGGTATCCATTTCGATCGGTGCACGTGAAAAAAAATCGGCTACTACGTTACTACCACCATTAATATATTTCACGTTATAGTTATAGGCGGATAAAATAACTGCGTATCTTTGTAACCGTGATGCCGTCATTAATGATACTCCTGACTTATTCCCGAAAATAGACAATAGGGGTTTGTGGTCCGTTTTTAAAATAAACGGTGTTTCCCTGCCGTAAAGATATTGGTGAAAGTGTTTCACTCCAAAAATAATCGCTGTCGCTTCCTTTTGCACCTGACTATAATTTTTTTCGCTATTAGTCAACGTCCTTGAAGCGAATGCGATCGGTCGCTCCACATTGTCTGTGCCGCTCTGCGCGAGCACAGCGCCGAGCCCATACGGACTTGCATCTACTGATAAGATCAGCTGTGCGGCTGGGTCGTAATGCGATAATACGCGCTCCGATGACAGAATTTTTTTTATGTTATCGAACGCGCGCTGCTGGCGCTCGCCCCACTGCCACTCGACTCCCGACCTTAACAGTTCATGCAATGGGTGTAAAATAGCTGACGCGTTGTAAACAAAATTCCTGTAATAATTAATTACACCTAGAAATCTCTTTACTTCGGTGACATTACGTGGTGTGGGAGCTTGAAGTATCGCCTCAATTTTCTTTGGACAGGTTCGAAGACCCTCTTTATCGATTACGTAACCCAAATAGGTTACCGATTTCTGGAAAAAAGAACATTTTTCTTTTTGTAGTCTCAGTCCGGCGTTACGTAACCTACTTAAAACTTCTCCTAGCCTCGATAAATGAATTTCCTTATTAGGCCCCGTAATGCACACATCATCTAACCAACAACTGACTCCCTCTATTCCCACCAGTAAGGTTTCCATTGACCGCTGGAAAATAGCCGGTGCATTGGCTAGACCATACACCAACCGAGTATATTTATATAAACCTTTACTAGTGGACATAGTAGTCAAGTCTTGCGACGACTCAGTTAATTCAAATTGATTGTATGCATTACTTAGGTCCAACTTTGAGTAATGTTCGCCACCTCCTATTTTAGCGAACACCTCCTCGATACGAGGCATAGGATATTTTTCGATTTTCATATCCTTATTAAGCGTGATAGAATAATCGCCTGCTATGCGTACTTTTCCGTTTTCTTTTAAAACAGGGACAATCGGCGTTGCATACCTAGAAAAATGGACAGGTACTAAAATGCCTAACTCCACCAGCCTGTCAATTTCTTCCTCCACCTTTGATTTTAAGGCAAAAGGGACTGACCGCGGTTTGAAAAACTTTGGTTGCACCCCGTCTTTTAAATGTAACTCGACTTTAAATTTATTAAAACAACCTAATTCATCGTTGAAAAGATCAGAGTGTTCGTTAATCAATTGCTGCACCTCACAATGTGAATCAAAAATGGTTTGAATATTATTATTTGGGGTGATTAAATGCATTTGAAACTGTGCCATAAAATCGCGCCCGAGTAAAGGTGGCCCACCATTTTCTACGATATATATTTTAACGGTTTTTGTTTGACCGCGATATGTAATCGGTGCATAGAAATATCCGAGCGGACTAATTTTATGGCCAGTATACGAACACATTTTCACATCGTCCTCATATAATGAACAGGTAGAAAAATATTCATTGTACAATTTATCCGACATTATAGTTTTACCCGAGCCGGAATCGAGTTCCATTCGCATGTCAATATTATTAACTGTAACTGGTAGTACAATAGGTAAATAATTTACTGACCTTATATTAAAAAGTTCACAGTCCTTGCAATCATGAGTATTTTCACATTTCTCCGCCGCCGACGACGCAGATCCCGATACGGATTCAATATTATTTACGCGCACAGATTTTTTATTTTTGCACACTTTGTATAAATGACCTTTTACACCACACGCACTGCATTTATAATTTTTAAAACGACATGTATCCACCGCATGACTCTTCATTCCGCACACGGTGCAACGAGGCCCCTGGTAGCGCGGCGGGCCGCCGGCGGCGCCCCCGCCGACCCTGTACACCGGCTCCTGCTTCACCTGCAGCTGCTCCCGCGCCTGGCGCGCGCACGCCGCCTGCTGGGCTACTTCAATCGCCTTCGACAAAGTAGTCGTTTTAGCACCTAACTCGAACAGACGGTCTCGTTCTGGTCCATGGTCCATCCCGAGCACAAATTTGTCAGTCAGTAACTGCTCCAACGATGTGCCGAAATCACAATTGATAGCCAATCCCCGCAGTCGTGCCGCCCACTCCTCGACGCTTTCGCCCGGTGCTCTCCTCGCCTCATAGAAACGTGCACGGTCTGCATATGTGCTTCTTTTAGGTATGAAGTGATCGTTGAGTACTTTAACGAGCTTATCGTAAGGAACAGTTTCCACTTTTTCCGGATGTACTAAGTTACGCGCCAACCGATACGATTCCTCACCCAGGTGTGTCAGCAACAACGCACTTTTATTTTCGGCTTTTATTGCATTTAATTGGATAAATAGTTGCAGTCGTCCATAAAATATCTCCCAGCTATGGGAATTATGGTCGAAAACACCCAGATTTCCTAATAATTGCGACATCACTTTCGATATTATTTATACGCGGGTAGACCGATACTCGATCGCCACTGAGAAGTTTGTAGGTGGCGCGAAGGAAACAACCGACTGTGCCTGTAGCTCGTTTATTACTGTCTCAAACATAAACATACCAATTTGACAGTTAAGTGTCTATAAAATGACATTCCGATAGTCGCGTGATATAAACGCTATATCACGCAAATATTATCGTGTTTCGGTGATCATGCTAGGAGGCAGGCTGCTATCAGGTTAAATGTATAGATACATACTGGTGGTATAGGCTTCTGAACCAAATGTTTAGTGCGGTGTCGTATGTGTTTTAATTTTATTTTCTTTGTTTTAGGCGTTGATGAATGAACTGTCCTCATCTCTCAGAATTGACATATCACAGTACCTCACAGAACCGACGTGGAAACGTTTGATGCATACGATGCAGGTATGTAAAACAGGTATTTCGAATTATAAATATTAACTTTATAGAAATTAAGATTATAAACTTGTTTATAGGTAGAGCTCAGCTGCTGCGGAGTGGAGAAACCTGGAGATTGGCACGAAATACCTTGGATTAACTTGGACTTTCTCAATGAAGATTCTGAAGTTGTTATGTAGTAAGCTGGATTATTGATATTTTTAAGTAACTCTTGTGTTGGCATTTTTTACTTTTTACTGTGAATGTACGATTAGAAGTTACGCAGAAAACTGAATTTTTCGTCTGATTCGGTCTGCGAGTGATCTTTACCGAGAGCCCAAAGGTGAGCTTGTCCACACATGAAAATCACGCAATAAAGTTCTTATGCGGATTCGGATCAGAACTATAAAATAGTCCGTTGTCTGCATAGGTCCCTTGCTAATAACTACATACAGTGATGGATAATTAGAAACACCAGTCGATTTTCATACAAACAAGGTACCTAACCTTTGAAGCCTTGGTTCTCCGCCTGAAATTGATTGAGCTGTGATCTTGTCATATACTGATATTGGGTTGATTTTAGTGTGGGTACTTCTTACTTTAATCATTCATAATAATGTAAGTAAGTGGAGGGTATGCAGACACTGTTGTGTCACTTCTGTTCAAGCTACCTAGCTGAATAAACATTATGTGATTCTAATTATTGTTTTAATTAGTTTCCTCAACTACAATAGTGGCGACAGGTGAAAAAATGTTGCAAGGTATCATAAAAGACGTTAAATCAGTGAAGTTTGAGGAATTTAACCCTCAAATAGACAATTGGAACATTTATCTTGATAGACTAAAATTTTGCTTTGAGGCAAATGACATTACATCTGAACAAGCAAAACGTGCTAATTTTGTGACAGTGTGTGGTTCACGCGTTTATGAAACTTTAGTGGCATTAATAAAGGTATGATTCCGATCTCGGCAGCAGCAGCAGTGTTGCCGCAGCAGTGCACTCCAAATTGAACCCTAATGTTACGTTTGAAAGGCTCAATTTGATGTGAGCGGAGAAGCGACGCGACACTGCTGCGCAACACTGCTGCGCGACACTGCTGCGCAGCAGTGCTGCGCGGCACTGCTGCCGCAACACCACTGGTCCCCATACATTCTCTATAGGTTTATATGAGACTACATTCCGAGCTCGGCAGCAGTGCTGCGCAGCACTGTCGCGCAGCAGTGTCGCGCAGCAGTGCTGCTGACATCGGAATCATACCTTTACTCCAAGAAATACTAGTGATGTGACATTTACCGAAATAGTTACTATTCTAACAAAACATTATAGCCCGAAACCTAATGAAATATCAGTGTCTTTCAAATTCTACAATCGTAATCAGGAACGTGGTGAAGCAGCATCCGATTATATCGCGCAACTTAGAAAACTTAGCACGGGGTGTAATTTCACTGACTTAGAAAGAATGTTACGAGACCGGCTGGTCTGCGGAATGTCGGACGATAAATTACAATACGAACTATTAAAACGCGATAATTTGAGTTATCAACATGTCGTGGACGCTATGTTATCATCTGAAAGTGCGGGGCGAGACGCGCGAATGATCCAGGATGCCGCCAGTTCGTGCGCGTCGCCGCCAGGCAACACGGGGGCCGCCGGTGCGGGTGCCGCAGAGCCGATGGACATTAATGCAGTGCAGTCAAAAACTTTCACTCGATTTTGTTACCGTTGTGGTGACCGTCATCCCGGTGACTGTCGTTTCGTTAATACCGTTTGCCGTTATTGCAAAAAGAAAGGACACTTGGAAAAATACGTCTTAGTAAGAAGAAAAATGCAAACCGTGGCGTAAATTACACTTACGAAACAGAAGATAATTTAAATGGAATTTATTGTGTATTGAGTGGAAGTCGTGTACCTCCTTATGAAATAACAATATCCCTGGCGGGAATACCTATTTGTATGCAAGTGGATACGGGTGCAAGTTTTTCTATCATTAACGAGAACACTTGGAATAGGCTGAGAGACAAATTGCCAGACAATGTATTACGTCCAGCGTCACTCACATTACGCACTTGGACAGAAACGCCAGTAAGATTGGTAGGACAAGCAACAGTACCCGTATTGTATAAGGAGACACAAAACCTTACAGTTATTATAGCAAAAGGCAATGGGCCTAATCTAGTTGGCAGAGATTGGCTTTCGCCACTCAAAATTACAATGAATATTAATTTAATTTCGAACGAGGAACAAAGAGAATTGGACAAAATATTACAACCCCATAAAGAAGTTTTCAAGGACGGTCTTGGTACCTACCGAGGCAAACCAGTTGCCATACATTTGAAACCGGAAGTGACTCCAAGATTTTTAAGAGCTCGACCTGTACCGTATGCAATAAAGGATAGGGTGGAAGCAGAAATAGACAGATTGCAGCGAGAAGGAGTACTACGACCTACATTTTTTTCAGAATGGGCTACACCTGTAGTACCCATTATTAAAAAGACTGGTGAAATATTAAGACTATGCGGTGACTACCGAAGCACAGTAAACATGGCAACTGAATCAGATACGTTCCCAATGCCGACAGCGAATGAAGTTTTCGCTACAGTTGCAGGAGGACATTTTTTTACGACGCTTGACCTAGAACGTGCATATACACAAGTGATTGTTGACAACAATACAGCAAAGTTACTTACCTTGAATACTTGCAAGGGTTTATACACTGTACATCGACTAGCCTTTGGTGTTAAAGCTTGTCCGGGCATTTTTCAACGTTTAATGACTTCTCTTTTGGCTGGTATACCTGGGGTAGCTGTACTTATTGATGATATTATCATCAGTGGACGCACTATGCTACAGATGCAGGAAAGACTCGACACCGCATTAGAACGCATTGAAAAAGCAGGTTTACGGCTTAACAAAAACAAATGTAAGTTTGCGAAAAACAAGGTGGAATTTCTGGGCTTCGTGATTGATGCCGATGGGATTCATCCCGCTCCGAGTAAAGTGGAGTCAATAGTAAACACTCCAGCACCTAAAAACAAGCAAGAACTTCAAGCGTTTCTGGGTTTGTATAACTTTTACGAGCGATTTGTGCCGCACAAAGCTACTTTGCTAGAACCACTTCATCGTCTACTGGATACGGCACAAACATGGAAATGGACTGAAATGGAACAAAACGCTTTTGATACAGCTAAACTTTTATTTTCATTTGATTTAACTTTGGTGCATTATGACATTAATAAACCGTTGATTTTAACTTGTGACAGTTCCGAGTATGGCGTAGGTGCAGTGTTGTCCCATGAAATGGAAAATGGTCAAGAACGTCCAATAGCCATGTCTTCGAGGACATTACATTCTCATGAACGACGCTACTCCCAATTGGACAAAGAAGCTGCATCGATTATGTTTGGAATAACTAAGTATCAAAATTACCTAATGGGAAGACATTTCCGCATAGTAACCGATCATAAGCCATTACTTGGAATATTTGACCCCAAAAAACCTATGCCTCATATGTTGTCACCTCGTTTGACTAGAATTGCGATCGCTTTAACCTCACATAGTTATGAAATAACTTATAAACCAGGGCCGCAGATAGGCAATGCAGATAATTTAAGCTGTTGGCCACAACCTGTACCCGATCAAGCCGAAGAAGGAATACAAGAGATCTTGTTAATGGCTGAGAGACCGGAAGATTTTCCTTATGATGTCGAAGATGTAGCTAGAGAAACCAAACGTGATCAGATTTTAAGTAAGGTGATACATTATATTCAAAGGGGATGGCCTGTTAAAGAAACAAATATGGAATTACGACCGTTCTGGCTACAACGCTCAGAACTTTCTTTACAAGATGATTGTATTCTATTAGGGAGCCGGGTAGTGATTCCACAATCACTAAGGCAGACAACGTTATGTGTTTTACACAAAATACATACAGGGATTGTACAAACTAAAGCTGTTGCCAGAAGCTATGTGTGGTGGCCACACCTTAATCAGGATATTGAGACATTAGTAGCAAGTTGTTCAAAGTGCCTCGAACACAGGCATATGCCTCCTAAAACTAAGCACGAATGGGTAACACCTACTCGACCATGGCCCAGGATACACGTCGATTTTGCGGGGCCATTTCACAATAAATTCTTTTTGATTATCGTCGACTCTTACTCTAAGTGGCCAGAATTATTCATAGTAAATAATACCACTTCTAGTACAGTTATACGACTGTTGAGAATCACTTTTGCGACACATGGTCTTTGTGAAGTTTTAGTGTCTGATAATGGCACACCTTTTGTTTCTAACGAAATGGAGCAGTTTTTGATAGCCAATAAAATTCGTCATATAACAACGGCCCCTTATCACCCAGCCACCAATGGTTTGGCTGAGCGTATGGTACAGACTATTAAGGATAAATTGAAGAAGATGGACGATTTATCATGGGATGTGAGAATACCTTGCACTGTTACAAATAAATGTCCAGCAGAAATGTTAATGAACAGACGCTTGCGTACTTTGTTGGATGCTTTACACCCAGATAATAGACAGAACAAAAGAGTACCTCTACTCTTTACTAATTACTAATAACACAGATTACTAATAATAACAATAATAGCCAAAGTAAGAATAGAGAAAGAAATGTTGGTGAAAATGTTATGTACAGAAATTATAGTCATTTTGGTCCGAGATGGATACCAGGTAAAATCATTAGTAAAACTGGTCCGGCAAATTATAAAATTCAAAATGAAGATGGTGTAATGGTAAATCGTCACATAGATCAAATATTTAAAACAGTGGCTCCTAAACCCCAAGAGGAGGGAGAAGAGGTTATCAACCCGTGTTCACCAGTAAGTGGAATAGAAATTCCAATAGTTGCCAGTGGCACTAAAGAAAATTGTGATCTTGAAGAGGGTCAGGATGAAGATATTATTATTGAGATTCCTGATGCAGAGAAATGGGCAGACATGTTGGGTATACCGCCAACTGCTGATATGACTCGGCCAGGACCGGGAAAAATAAGAAATAAATTAAATGTTCATTCTAAAAGTCCTTATCAGAGGGAAGGTTGCTCTAGTGATAAACGTGATAATTATTATTTACAATAGTTGATTTTGACATTTTGGTTTACATAATAAGTGAAAATTAGAGTCTTTGATTTTGTTATTAGGATCAAGAATAATGTTCTATTAGCTTTATTAGTTATGCTTGAAATAAAGAGATAAGTGTAATGTATCTTATATAAGGGGAAGGTATGTCATATACTGATATTGGGTTAATTTTAGTGTGGGTACTTCTTACTTTATTCATTCATAATAATGTAAGTAAGTGGAGGGTATGCAGACACTGTTGTGTCACTTCTGTTCAAGCTACCTAGCTGAATAAACATTATGTGATTCTAATTACTGTTTTAATTAGTTTCCTCAACTACAATAGATCTGATGATGGCTATTCAGTAGAGGAGATCCAGATCGCTATACGCACCCAACTGATAGCATACTAAGAGCTGTAATGATCGCAGTTCTCAGTTTCAGGACTTCCATACATTTTAATGCTATTTTCGCGGGTTTTTTAAACATATCTAAACAGGTCTTAGAATGCTCATCACATCAGTTGGGTGTGTATAGCGATCTTGATCTCCTCCATTCACTCCCTGGACAGCCATCATCAGATAACATCTAACAGCTCATACACATATAACAGCTCGATCAATCCCTGGCAGAGAACCAAGGCTGAAATTACCTCGTTTCTATGAAAATCGATTGGTGTTTCTAATAATTATCCGTCCTTCACTGGTTATTTGATGAAGAAAGGGCACTTTTCAAGCCGCTTACAACAGTAAGTAGCATAGACTTTGATTCTTAATTGAAATAAATGTTTAGTAGTCACATAATTAACCGTTTTATTCTAATATCACATTGAATTGTTGAAAATCACATAATAATCGATAATAAAATTATTTTACTAAATAAATATAAAAACAAAACAACCCAAAATTAACTCAATTTTGCCATGCAGGTTAAACTAAAATTCCACTAAATCTTACCTATCAACTTAAACAACTATCTAAATGATTGTTCATATCCGTCATTTCAACCATCTCCATGCAACATGGACAAGGCGTTTTAGTTCCAGTGGCATTCATTGTCATCGTTTCATCAAAAATATCATCATCATCATCATCTATGACGATAGTATTATTAGCAAAACTAGTAGACGCTCCTTCTTCAGGTCTTGTTTTATTACTGTCAAAGAATGATAAACATTCATCTAAATGCTCAACCATCGGTTTATCTAAAACATTCCCACAACACGGGCACTTTTGTTCAGTTAATGAGGAAACTATATCTTTACTTGTGCCTGGTTCAATTTTAACTTTGGGGACCCTAATAACAGTTCCCATATCATCTAAAAATGAAGGTAAGAATCCGCAATTTATTTCATTTTCTTCCTGCTTTGGCACTAAGAAATTATCAGACTTTCTTATATTTTTATCGTAATTTATTCTTTTCACTACCGCTTTTACTCTATTAACATCACTTGAATCAAACTGAATATTTTCCTCTTTAATGATAGGATTTTGTACTTTGGTGGTGAAGTTTACATTAATATGTGTGAGATCAACAGTTTCATTGGCACTTTTTTCTTCCTTGAACATTATGATATTATCATTAATGTCTTCCTTTTTAAATGCAGGGATATGCGGCAGAGACCCAACTATATCTTTTAGGGATTGTCGATCTGTAGAATCACTTGAAGTGCCCTGGGAAATTGGTTTTATACTATCTTTACTCAGCTGTTTAATAACATCTTTATTCAAACACTCATCCAAATGTTTATTTATTTCACTGCTTTCAACTTTCTGATTACAAATAGGACAATCAACTAGGTCTCTAGTAGGTACAGCAATTATTTTATCGTTTTCTTGAGTTAACTTTATCTCTTGCCCATACAAATCTTTTAACAATGAAGATGCCGTATTTTTGAAGTACTCATCAATCTTTTTCATTTTTGGTGGAGGTGTGTCTGAATGATTTGGATTTGCTTTATGTTTGGTTGGTTTCTTATTTTGATCGGAATTATTTATTTCATTATTATTTTTTTTAGATTTAGTATTATTTAATCCTGGTAATTGTTTATTTGCCCAAACATTTCTAACAGTTTCATTTATAGCAAAAGATTTTACACTTTTCATAGGATTTATAACCTCGCCAAAACCACTAAAAGCAGTAATTGGTGCATTTATTTTAGTAGTAGTACCTGCAATATTTTTTTGTGTTATTACAAGGGTTTTTCCACCATTTCCTTTCATTTCCGTCTTATTAATATTTTTCAAAACTGGTATTAAAGGCTCTCTGTTTCCGCCAGTTGTATTATTATTAATAGTTTTGTTATTATTGTTGGTAATATACTTCGTAATGTCACCAATTTTGTTCTCATTCTTCTTTCCTTTATTAGTCTTCTGTGATGGTTCTTTAATCTTAACAAATGTACCTCCACAAGTCTTCTGATGTGTTGACCACCAGAAGTCTTTTGGTCCCGGAACTCTGTTCTGTGGTCGCCGCACAATGCCATAGAAAGGTTTCCTCGTTTGACAAGGTCCATTACATCTCCACCAATGAGTTTGATATAACTCAACCTGAAATAAAATCAATCTTGTAATCAAGTTTTATAATTTCAAAGTTATTTCAAAAGGTAGGTATGTACTATGGGCAACAGCGTCGCTTAACCACTTAACACCAAAATTCGTGTGCGCGCGTATCGCCCCTGCACGAACTAAACGTGTGGTTGTGACGGCGCGACGTGCAAGCGATTTTAACCTTGCCCATGGTACAATCGGGACACTCATGTGCGCAAACTAGGGCTTGCAATTCGAATATTCGAATATTCGAATTATTCGAATATTCGCCTTATTTTGCTATTCGAATACTCAAGTCGGTGATATTCGAATATTCGAATATTTTCCACTTTTTTGGATTTAGGCAAAAGTCATTCATTAAATACCCGAATAGCTTTTGTGAACATAGAATGAAGCTATCGCTGATGTTCAGTTTCTCGTTTATTTATTTGTTTACCTATGTTGTTTATTTTTCCACAAATTGTAAACGATTTTAATCTAGCTTCCCAATGAGTCAAAGACTTGAAACTTAAAACATAGGTCAGAACAGGAAGACAATGACATCTTATAGTGTCATTGAGCTGATCTGATGATGAAACCAAAAGGCCTCAGGAAATCTGTAATAAAACCATACAAACCCATCGAGTTTGTGCTCGTTTGATTCGTCTTGACAAGTACAAGTGTGTGATTGTCTCAAATAAATATTGTTTCTTTCTTTTGATCATTTTATTCCTTTTTGGCTTTAGTGATCAGCGTGTCTTGCGACACGTAAGCCTTTTCAGCTGTTTTCATTCTGTCCTATCTCTTGCTTTTCGCGATCAAAGTGTTCTTCCAGTTTTCATACTATCATCTGCCTATCTTTTGGTTTGTCTTCGTCTTCTCCTTTTTCTGTCCCATGGTTTTGCCACTCTGTAATAATTTTGGTACATTTTTCCTTGCTTTCTCTTGCATTTTAACCCGTCCATTGCCATTTTAACAGTCTTATTTTCCTCATTATGTCTTCTACTTTCGTTTTTCCTTCTTTTTTTCTGATTTTTGACGGTCTTTGAGCGTAACACCTATTAAGCTTCTTTTCATTTTCTTTGGCATATTCTTAGCTTCAAATAGTGCTTTTGAGTCAGGGCCTATGTTTGACACTCTGTACTAAAACCATAAAAATTCATCGAGTTTTGGCTCGTTTGATTCGTGTTGACTAGTACTCTATTGGGAAATATTGTCCAGGGTCTGATGATGGAGCCGGAAGAAAACTACAGGAACTTTGTAATGAAACCATACAAATCTATCGAGTTTGGGTTCGTTTGATTCGTCTTGGCAATAACTCTGTTTAGAAAAAGTGTCCATGGTATAATGATGAAGGCCGAAGAAAACCACGGGAACTCTGTAATAAAACAATAAAAATCCATCGAGTTTGGGCTTGTTTGATTCGTCTCGACAAGTACTCTGTTGGGAAAATAAATAGTGTCCAGAGTCTGATGATGGAGCCGGACCTAAATCACAGGAACTCTGTAATGAAACCATATAAATTCATTTAGTTTAAGTTTGTTTGATTCGTCTTGGCAATCACTCTGTTGAGAAATAGTGTCCAAGGTTTGATGATGGAGCCGGAAGAAAATCACAGGAACTCTGTAATAAAACCATACATATCCATCGAGGGCTCGTTTGATTCGTCTCGACATGTTCTCTGTTAGGAAAATAGTGTCCAGGGTCTGATAATGAAGCCGGAAGTAAACCACAAAAACTATGTAATAAAACCATGCAACTCCATTTAGTTTGGGCTCGTTGGATTCGTCTTGACTAGTTATCTGTTGAGAAATAGTGTCCAAAGTCTGATGATGGAGCTGGAAGAAAACCACAGAAACTCTGTAATGAAACCATATAAATCCATCGAGTTTGGGCCCCTTTAATTCGTCTTGGCAATAACATTGTTGAGAAATAGTGTCCAAGGTCTGATGATGGAGCCGGTAGAAAATCACAGGAACTCCGTAATAAAATCATACATATCCATCGAGGGCTCGTTTCATTCGTCTCGACAAGTATTCTGTTGGGAAAATAATGTCCAGTGTCTGATAATGAAGCTGGAAGAAAACCACAAAAACTATGTAATAAAACCATACAACTCCATTCAGTTTGGGCTTGTTTGATTCGTCTCGACTAGTACTCTGTTGGGAAATAGTGTCCAGAGTCTGATGATGGAGCCGGAAGAAAACCATAACAAATCTGTAATGAAACCATACAAATCCATCGAGTTTGAGCTCGTTTGATTCGTCTTGGCAATAATTCTGTTGAGAAATAGTGTCCAAGATCTGATGATGGAGCCGGAAGAAAATCACAGGAACTCTGCAATAAAACCATACATATCCAACGAGGGCTCGTTTGATTCGTCTCGACAAGTAGTCTGTTGGAAAATAGTGACCAGGATCTGGTGATAAAGCCGAAAGAAGGGTACAGGATCTCTATAATAATACCATACCACCCCATCAAGTTTGGGCTCGTTTGATTCGTTTTGACATTTATTCTGATGAGAGATAGTACTAGACCCTGGTCTAATAATGAAACCGGAAGAAAGCCCGAGAAAAAACACAGATAAGACTAAAATAAACATTTACTGACAATCAAACCAAAAAACATATGAACTTAAAAGAATTAAAATCGGACTCAAAACATGCCTTTAAAATTAACTAGAAAAACGGACTAATAAATATAAAATAATTTCCCCTTTAAAGATTTATTACTCTACAAAGAAGTTTTTAAACTGAAAACGTGGGGCGAATGCAAAAAAAGTCACTTGAGGATAATTTTTTCACAATGCGTCCCATTAAACGAAGCATTTAACTTTGGTTTAACTTGAAAAAATAAGCAATATTTAATAATTATGACCATCTGTTTTATTTTACAGAATTATTCGAATAATATTCGAATATATTCGAATACCTCCTTAAATTTTTTCGAATATTCGAATATTGGATTTGATCGAATATTTGCAAGCCCTAGCGCAAACTAAACCTATGTAAGTGACGGCGCAGTGTGCGAACGATTCCCTCAGGACGACTTCGTCATTTTCTTGAACTTGACACTTTCCTAACTTGTCTCTTTTTTAACTCGGCTCTTTCTTAGTTGGTCTCTTTTGCAAAGTTGACACTTTCCTAACTCGTCTCATTTTTAACTCGGCTCTTTCTTAGTTGGTCTCTTTTGCAAAATTTACACTTTCCTAACTCGGCTCATTTTCAACTCGGCTCTGTCTCATTTGCTTCAAGTAGTCCTGAGGGGAACGATTTTGACCTAATGGGGCATTTACACGGGTTGATTTTCCAGGCGACATTAGTTAAATAGGGCTTTTTATAGACAATAGCTTGTAAAATCGAGTCGCAAACTTAATTTCAATGAAGTGACGATTTGATTTTACAAGCGATTGTAGATAAAAAGCCCTAGTTAGTCAAATAAAGTCACCTAGCAAGTTGCCTGGAAAATTGACACATGTAAATGCTCCAATAGGAGTTGTAAAGCGTCAGTGTGGTTCGATAGTATCAACACAAAATAGGGGCATAATGTGTCTGATGTTGCTATAATACTTACTTCATCATGGAAATCGTGGTAAATACTGATGTTAAGGCCGGCAGATCTATTTATTCTATGCATATGTGCCTTGAAGTTGGGCCCGTGTCCATCTCGTTCACGGTCTTGGCATGTAATGAATAAATAAGCGTGAATCATCTCATGAAGTAAGGTCTCCACAAGGTCCTTACGAGGCCGTAGCTTGAGAAGGGGTTCGCTTAGGGCAATATCACAGAGGCCACCTCTGCCTTCATACCTGGAATAGAAAGTTAAAAAATATTTCTGTAAAAGGTATTACCTACTACAATGAAATCTAGAAAGAAATATATAAATACTAATCTAACAATGATGGCTGAAATAAATTGACAGATTCAGCGGTTAGGCAGCCTTTGGAAAGCTGAAGAAAGATGTTTTCAAGTCCAAGCGACCACAGTCAGTTAAGAACAAAGTTTACGACCCATGTGTTCTCCCAGTCATAACTGGAGGCCTATATACATAAGAGGCCAGGTTTTGCAAGCATATGTCATAACATATGCTTGCAAAACCTAGCCTCTTACCGCAAATTTGATAAACAAACTAAAAGTTGCCTAACGGGTATGCTCTTAGGTACCGTGTCGCAAAACTAAAATGGGCTTGGGCAGGCCATATGTGTCGCCGAAGTGATGACAGGTGGAGCAAGTGCATTTTCACCTGGAGACCTCGCACTAAAAGAAACGTAGGCAGACCACCAGCCAGATGGTCTGACAACATATCAACAGTCGCAGGACCACTCTGGCCTAGACAAACAGAGAACAAGCCTGCATGGAGGAAAAGTGGAGAGGCGTATGCTCAACTGTGGGAGGATGTGCGGTGAAGAAGAAGACAGAAGAATCTAACAATGATAATATACACTTTTAAGACTTCCGCCCATACAGTTTAGAAATAAAACACTTTTTACGGATGACTGCACTAACTAGCAAAAATCATAAAACTTCAAAAGATTCTTTAGCGTGTCACTGCAAGCAAAGTAATAACTTAATGACCAAAAATAACTTGGTTGCTATCTATTGGCAGTGGATACCGGGCTTGACTCTCTTATGGCCGAATACTCAAACGCAATGCAACAGGACGACGTTTGAGAGCCCCTCAAAGTTAATTAGCGTTTGAGTATTCGGCCATTAGGGACATTAGCAAAAGTTAGAGACAAGTAAACCAGTTCAAAAATTAATTTTAATTCAGGTTTTGATAGGGGCATGTTGTTTTTTTTTTATAAAAATCCTATCCTTCCTCTTGTTTACACAAGAGTGTAATGAGCAATCAAAATGCACTTTGGCGTCGGCATTCAATCAAAGTAGACTTAGAGCTGAAGGGTTGTGGCAATGAGACCGAGAGACTTTTGTATACATGTTTATTGAGCAGTAGCTCACACTCTTACACTTTATAACAACATTGTTACACTTCAACAGATAGCTTTCCTAATATAACTCTAAGACAACCTTTCGATACCACGGCTTTACAATGACTACGTCAAACTACATGTGCAGGGTGCAGGCAGATTGACATAATCAAACTAACTTGAATTCCGAATGTGCCATAGAGCAGAGCATATAGGTTAGGAACCTCCCTCAACAGGAGCCGTGTTCAAGAGGGGCAAAATATGAACAAACTGATTAGTCAACTGGTTTCGAAGTGAAATTCATTCTAAGCTTTGTGCCAAATAAGCTACTTAATTACTTTGTCATAGCAGACATTGAGTATATCAACGCGGCATTAGAGTTAGTCCGTTTTTTATCCTGTAAACCTACCCTCAAGAATTAACACTTCCATTAAAATACGAACAGAAAACCACAATTTTTTGAATAAGATAGATAGTTGTGTACTTACGAGCATATACCAGCACATGAGTACATCCTTTTGCTCCATCTGACCACTGCTCTGCTCGCCAGTTTAGTCCAAAAGAAAAGTTTATCAAAGTGTAAGAATAAAATATGGACATTGGGTGTTGGATCTATCAATTCTAGGTCAGGATCAGCTAAATTCATCTTATTTACGAATAGCACATTAACTCTTCCCTATTCTTTGTATTACTAGTAATTATTAATTTGTCAGTTTGTTTAGCATAGCTTGATAAATTGGTTTAAATAAATAAACAAACTTTAAACTCACAAAATTAATTCAAATTCAATTATAATAAAATCAAACGTCAAATGCCGTCAAAAAAGCAACAAAGGCCGCGTTCCGATTCACGCCAACAGGGTTGCGTTCCGAACGTACGCTCCGAGTGCAACCAAAGAGAATATAATCACTACGTTTAGGCCGGCCACACACAGACGTAATCACGTAACGGAATCTCGCAACGGAATCACGCAACGTGATTCCGTACGTACCACCACACACAGACGTTTTTTTTTCGTTCGGAATCACGGCTCAGTCAGGCGCCAGACTTTGATGAGTAAACATTGAGCGAAGGTGAATTATATTGACTTTTAATGAATAATTGAAGATGAATAAATGTAGACTATTTATTATTAATATTACGCTTAGGTCAATTCAATTGTTTTCTGTTTTTTTTTTTTGGTAAAATAGAACTAATAACTTAAGCCGGGTCCATAGCTCGTGTTTTTCTCGACACAATCAACAAAAAGATCTACACAAAACATTGTTTCGCGAAACATTTTTGTGTAGAGAAACAATGTTTCTGCTTTCCATGCCTGGTGGAAAACACGTACACAAAACATTTTGCGCGGGTCAAGGGGCAGGGTATTGTCATAGGCCAGCCGCACACACGCAATAATATTGGCCACAATAATTTTGAACAATATGATTTAACACTGAGGCTAACCGCAAAAAAAAATAGCGATTAGCCTCAGTGTTATTAAAAATTTAATCTTTAAAAACCATTTAAAAAATTTCAATTGAACCAGGGGTGCGATTGCGTAAGTTAATCGTATTCATTTGGCAGTTCATATCATATTCCATCGGCTGCAATTTGTATGGGATGACATAATGTTATGATATTATGATACAATATGAACTGTCAAATGAATACGATTGACTTTACGCAATCACCTAGCTGGTTTTTCAAAATTTTTCGAAAAGGCAAGGAAAAGAGATATAACAGTTATAACAGTTACGAAAAATGATCAAAATATAACAATTTTTTTCTGTTACCGATGCAAAGTAAATGTTGTTTTTTATTTTTAGAAGACTTAAAAATTCACCATTCAAAACTTTTTTTGAAAATTATTAAGGTTGTGACTTTGATAGAACCTAGGACTGTGTATAACTATTTGCACAGTAGATACTTATTAGTTAAAAAAACCGGCCAAGTGCGAGTCGGACTCACGCATGAAGGGTTCCATACCAAAAAACGGAAAAAATACGTTTGTTGTATGGGAGCCCCCCTTAAATATTTATTTATTCTGTTTTTAGTATTTGTTGTTATAGTGGCAACAGATATACATCATCTGTGAAAATATCAACTGTCTAGCTATCACGGTTCATGAAATACAGCCTGGTGACAGACAGACAGACACACAGACGGACAGCGGAGTCTTAGTAATAGGGTCCCGTTTTTACCCTTTGGGTACGGAACCCTAAAAACTAATGTCTATTCTGTGTAAGTTGTTTTAAAATATTTCAATTCCAGCTACTTTTCAACGCGAGGTCTACAGCTCACGAAGCCTAATAGTTTATGCATTTTTACATTTGCAAAAGTTACATTTTCAGATATACCTGAAACTTTGGTCACTTTTAAGTTTATTTCATACATTTTCGAGTCATGATAAGTAATAGGCTAACATAAAATGCTAAATTGGCAACACTGAAGTTTTGTTTACTCAAGCCATGCAATCGCTGTAGACGGCGTGTGTAGAGAAACATGTTTCGCGAAGCAATGTTTTGTGTAGATGTTTTTGTTGTGTAGAGCAAAACATGCGCTATGGACCCGCTCTTAGCAAAATAATTAAAAAGTAGGCCAAAGGTCTGGTATCCAGAGCTGTAATAAAAAAAGTAGCATTCCGTACGTACGGAATAACGGTTGTGTGTGGCGACCAATACAAAATCTATGGGAGGCTTGCGTTCGGAATGACTTTTTTCCGTGCGTGATTCCGAATGCACGAGCCCTCATGTGGAATTCCGCACGGAAAAAAATAACGTACGGAACGTAGACGTCTGTGTGTGGCAGACATCGATTTTGTATGCAATCGCTGCGTTCGGAATTCCGAATCGGGATTCCGTTGCGAGATTCCGTTACGTGATTACGTCTGTGTGTGGCCGGCCTTAGTGCAACCACAGATAAGTGCAACCAACTACTATGACCAAGCTCTAACGAACGCCGTTCCAAACATTAGAGCGTGACGTTTGGTTGTTACAACTTTCCCGTTTTACAACCATCAAAATTGATGGTTGTAAAACGCTCTGACGTTTGTCTATAGAAAAACTGTCAATGTCATTTGACATTTTTTTTTTATTTGATTTTGAATAAAGGAAAGTTTAAATTATTCCTGTTTCAAGTGGAAAATGAAGACTTTGTATTGACATTGACATTTAAAGTTCTTGGTCGTTCCTAACCTTAGAGTGAGTTAAAAAACAACCGTTTGGTTGTTTTTTAACTGCACTCTAAGCCTCTGAACGCAACCCAGTCTCACAGCGTGTGTGACGTTGACGTCAGAGTTTTTGGCGGGATTTTGTCGAGTTCAGTTCGGTGACTATTTTAATTATTCGCAAATTGATTCATAGTGGATATTGTGTCTTAAAATTGGTGCAGTTTTGTGGTACAAGACAAGTGTCTACGCAACTGAACAATATGTGGGATAATGGAAATAGGCACGATCTTGGTTGTGTGAAGCTGAGACTTTTATTGTAGTGATCGCTACCTCGGCAAAACTTACCGAGTAAACTGTCTTGATATACTTGCTGCCAAATGCTCCAAGCAGCATTGGAATGTGATGCATCCGCATTTTAATGTAAACTGAAACAATTTACTAGAAAATCTAGAAATACTGAACCATTCAAAACATGACACTGGCAAAAATTACTTCCAAGAGGAAAGTAGATTGCCATAACAAAAATAAGAAGAAGAAGACGTTGACGTCATTCTTCGGCTGCGGTCCGCATGGCGATTAAATCGATTATAGCGCGAATCCGACCAAATTAAGTACATATGCCGGCATATATATTGGCAAGAGAAAGAAAGGGACAAAAGATGCGCAGTAGCCATAAACACTAAGCTTATGCCTACTGCGCATCCTTTGTGTCTTTCATTCTCTTGCCAATATATATGCCGGGCAGTATAAGTCTGAAAATACTTAGAGCATCGCGGCTTCGAACGCGTCTTACTCTAAGTCAAAATATTACATAAAAGGGTTTTTGTACCTACTGCATTTATACGGATTCGCGATAATATTGATATTATCGCCATGCGGACCGTAGCCTATTACCGGTCCAAATCATGCTGTCAGCACGCTCACAATTTGGCTTGCCAACTCTTCACTTTCTTCTTTGAAGTTAAAGGGGGGGGGGGGGGGGGGGGGGGACACATTTTAGCACTTTGGCGGTGTATATCTTTCAAACGGCTTACTTTGAGAAAAAATTGTCTTAGAAACCCCAATGTCATTTTTAAAGACCCATCTTTCTAGACACACACGTATTGGTTTGAAGAAAAAAATGTTTTTCAGTATCAGGGCCTTCCTTATGGGTGGATTAGGAGGATGGACCATAACCCACTACGCGGGCCCAATGCTGATTGGTAGGTGTTAACGACTGCAAATGCAGCCGGGTCCAACGCCTAAACGTGCCTTCCGAAGCACGAAAGAGCTCGAGATAAAAAAAATTGGGTCACCCATCCCATGACCGACCCTAGCAGAAGTTGCTTAACCTCCGCAATTGCTGGGCCAGGCACTAAACCACAGCGCCACCGAACTCCTCAATGAGTGTTAATGACGTTAAAATTTACAATCGCAAATGATCGTTACCGGCACCTTGATTACACTGGGGAACAAAATTAAACTTTTTTTTTGTTTTATCAGGTTTTTGAACGGTTTCTCACTAATTTGACATCGCTGATTTCAGATCTACCCTCATTTTTCACACAGCAGCTATAGTTTTTGAGATACAGGTACCCCCCTATTTCGCACTACTTAGTTCGCATTTTATCCCAATCAGATAAGTAATTTAGCAAATTTCTAAAATTTATCGGCATGCTAAAATTAAGAAGAAGATGTGCAAACGATCTTAATAGTTTTTGTACTATTTGTGGCGAGTATATTATTATGTTTGAAGAATGTAGTGTGTGTCCAACTTTGTGAAACAAGCCTATTTGGACTGCTTTGAAAAGCCCTTACAAGTTAACAGTAAACCCTGGATTCCAAATTTTATATGTGGAAGCTGTTTCATCGTTACGTTTATGGGCAAACAAAAAAACCCTACTTCAAGTACCAAAGTCCTATGGTTTGGCATGAACCATCTAATCACCATGACGACTGTTATTTCTGTGTTGTGAATATTAACGGAATAAACCGCAAAAATCGTTCCAATTGGGTTTATCCTAACTTGCAGTCTGCAATTAGACCGATTCCGACTTCTACCGATAAATCAGCACCTCAGCCTGAACCCAGTACCTCCAATCTAATATTTCAAGAACTTTCAGAAGGTAATGATGATACTGTGGATACTAACTTCAACATCAGGTTTTTTGATGGTCTTCAGATCAGGCAGTTAATAAAGGACCAAACCTTTATTAACTCCATGAAAGTAACCGAAAAATAAGCGTGGTCTCAGTTCGTTTGGGTGGTTAAAAATTTCTTAGGAAATAGAAAGTTACCTTACTACTCTGAATGCATTGCACAGCTGATGCTGCACTTCCAGCGACTCGGATGCAACATGAGCATTAAGCTGCATTTTCTGTTTAGTCATTTAAACTGTTTTCCAGAAAATTCAGGCGACTTAAGCGAAGAACAGGGAAAACGCTTCCATCAAGACATTAGCACAATGGAAAAACGATACCAAGGTCGTTGGAATGCTAATATGAAGGCTGATTACTGCTGGAGCATTCAGAATAATAATGTGGACTCGGCCCATTCAAGAAAGTCTTATAAAATAATTTTTTTCGGGTTAGTTTTCCATAATAAAATAATTTAGTTCCGAAATTCATGCATTTTCCTTAAAATCTCCCACCATCAATATCTCAAAAAGTAGAGCTGCTACTGGAAAACGGACTTTAGATTTGTAATCAGCGCGGCAAAATCATATATAATCAGCTATGAAACTTCATAAAACAAAACCCCTGTTCCCTAGTGTTATCTAAAAAGAAACTATTTAGCGACCGGTTTCATTCCACATACATTGCTACTTTTCTTTGGTATGTTTTTTTTTAATCCTTTAAGAAGTAGCAATGGATCACTATCATCTATGAACTGCAACCGGTCGCTAGGTGGTTTCTAATTAGATAATCAGCCCGCGGAGCGCTCTACATGAGACGCTAGCGTTCATAAGATACCCTACTCGATTATAACAAAAATCAATTTTTAAGCGTTTATGCTGTTGACCCCCCATAACGACCCCTTAATATTAGAATTTTGTAGGTATCCAAAACCACGGCATTGGGTCATTATGCCACAAAACAGTTTAGCTCTGGCAGCTTGTTGTGACAGACATACAGACGGACAGACACCGGGGTGAAGCCATAAATTTCTTTTTTTTCTGAAATCGGAATACGGAACATAAGGATCATATAATAAAATAAAGGTACCTACTTACTTATAAAAGAAAAGAAAATAATCAAATATATGCTTACTTATCGTACTCCGTGGGATAGTTAAAGAATGATATATTTATATTTTTTCCATTATTATTCATACACACAGTACAATAAACAACCATTTTTAGGGTTCCGTACCAAAATGGTAAAAAAGGAACCCTTATGGTGTGACTCAGTCTGTCTGTCTGTCTGTCACAGCTGGATATCTCGAGAACTACTAATGGTATCAACTTGAAATTTAGAATAGTTTGAGATGACATTTGCCCAACTATTTTCAAATAAGAAATAAATTTAAAAATTAATATCTTTTTCACAAGAGGGACTGAAAAGGGGTCTCAAAAATTTGAAGTGGAGCTACTAGGGCATGTTGGGTATCATATGAAAGAGCGCCGTTTGCAAGTTTTCAATCATTTTTTCTTTTTGTTTTAGGCCGCATAGTTTTCGAATTATAATGAAAAATACAAAAAAAAAAATTCCGTTCCCCTCCCCTTATCTCCGAAGTTTGCAAAGAGAAAAATCTGAAATAATTCTATGTGATAGCAATTTATATAAAGATTACAGGAAAAATAAAACGATGTCTCAATATAGCACACATTTTTAGAAATTATCAAATTTCTTAAAAAGTTAACATTAGTTCCACTATCGGTCAAGAGATGGCGCTGACCTAAAACTGCAATACTAATTTTATTATTCTACTCTGCAGTGTAGTTTAATGGTGCAATTATGGTACGGAACCCTCGGTGCGCGAGTCCGACTCGCTCTTGACCGGTTTTTAATAAAAATAAAACACCACGTTTTTGTAATAAAATATTCCAACTTGCAAACAAGTGATCAGAGAAAGCCCTGAGATTGTCCACTGGCTGTCAGTTGACACAATAGGTTTTTTATTTTTTTTCGCGTACGTGACAAGCGGCCAGTGGACACGCACACATGCCCCGCGTGCTTGTAGTAGTGCAACCGATTCGCGCGGTTCCATGAAGCTTTGTCTCTGGTCCTTTTCGTTACTCATGTGGTCCAGCCCAGGGACGTATTTTAAGATTGGGCGCCCTAGGCCAATAAGGTATGCCGCCCCTAGGTTCGCCATCTACGTAAGGGAGGATAGGCATCCTTTTAGGCATTTTTCTAAGAAACCAGGCGTTTTGTGCATCCTAGACGCCTGTCTAGGATGCACAAAACGCCTGGTTTCTTAGAAAAATGCCTGTCTATAGTAAATAAAACCGGCCAAGAGCGAGTCGGACTCGCGCACCGAGGGTTCCGTACCATCATAATAAATACACTACAGAGTAGAATAATAAAATTATTATTGCAGTTTTAGGTCAGCGCCATCTCTTGACCGATAGTGGAACTAATGTTAACTTTTTTCGAAATTTGATAATTTCTAAAAAGTGTGCTATATTGAGACATCGTTTTATTTTTTCTGTAATCTTTATATAAACTGTAGTCATAGTAATTATGAAAAGGAAACTGCATTTTGTGATGGAAGTAAGCCACTTTGCACAGTGATAGTGGGGGCCAAACTAAGCGATTTCATCCGAGGATAAATGAGATTCACCCCTTAGGAACGGAGATGGCGCCACTTGTTTAAAAAAATCTTTAAAAATTTCTAAAACCTTAACGAATGATCCGATTTTGACGATTAAGGTGTTTATCGACAGACAATTAGTTGTTTTACTGTTAAAAAATAAAAAAGTAGCAGAAAATAATTAAAAATACCAAAAAACCTTCATTATTGAAAAAAAATATTATTTTTTCAGGGTTTATTCAAATTTATAAGAAAAAATTGTATGAATATGGTACTTTTTTATTTATTTATATTATTACCCATTTAGTTGCACGTTTAATAAAAAAAACCGCATATCATATCTTGTATAGTTCCAATGTATTTGAAGAATACACTACATGGTACACCGTATATCCATGAATTCGCAGAACAAAAAAATCTCAAAATTGATATTTTTTTCTTTACTTATGCTTTATCTATGATCTCTATGAATACAGAAAAATAAAATGAAATATCTAAAATATACCAATTTCGAGAAATTATATGTATAATTCGGCGAGTGCTCTCTATTCTTGAGTTTCAAGGGTGCTGCAGGTTACCCTGAAAATAAAATAGCAATGAAAAATATCATAATAATAAAATAATCATAAAAGATGCAAAATAACATTTCAACTAAATCTTTATTTTACTTACGTTTTATTTTCGCATTCGCCTTTGCAGGTTTTGCAATGTAAAGTGCAAGGTAGGCCATCGCGTCAACAGCCACAACGCATTATGTCACAGTTTGATTTACATCCACAATGGTCAAGGAAGCTTAATTCTGATTTCTGGCCAGATTACAGAAACCTTCGTTCATCGTGGAGTCCATCTACCTCCGAAATCTTGCCATCCCCAAGAAGATGGACCTGGTGGGGTATTACAACCTCTTAAAACTTGCCAGGTTTTGCCAGGTTTCAATAATTAAGGTTTTTTGGTATTTTTAATTATTTTCTGCCACTTTTTTATTTTTTTAATAGTTAAACAACTAATTGTCTGTCGATAGACACCTTAATCGTCAAAATCGGATCATTCGTTCAGGTTTTAATTTTTCTTAAAGATTTTTTAAACAAGTGGCGCCATCTCTGTTCCTAAGGGGTGAATCTCATTTATCCTCGGATGAAATCGCTTAGTTTGGCCCCCACTATCACTGTGCAAAGTGGCTTGCTTCCGTCACAAAATGCAGCTTTAGGCCAAAAACTCAGACCAAATAAAAAAGGGAAGACGTAGTCCTCTGAACAATGCAGTGAAGCCAATAAAACTACGCCTTGGCGTGTACACACACAGTTACACGCACACACATGTAACGAAACTACGCCTTTTCTTAACAGCCAGCGTGCGAAGCGGACGTACCAGGACGTACTAATAAATTATAAATTTCACCAAAGAAAATGCCGAATTGTGTAGTGAAAAGGTGTAAAAACCAATTTTCGACACATAAAAAGCAGGATGGAGTCACATTTCACACGAAAGTAAAATTGGAAACTAATATTTTCACTAATTCAAAATAAACATTAAGGTATTACTTGAAACACAAAACCTCAACACAAGTGTTGCCATGCCAAACGTTCTTTTTTAAACCTGTTATTGGGTAACATGGAAAGTAACGTAACGTTATTTGTTTCTTGTTAAAAATAACGCGTTAATTATTTCTGTTTCTGGACTGTTTTTACCCACGACGGACGGAACGGAATGGAGGTGGTATATGCGTTTGGTGTTAGAATACTGTGATCCATCAGTATTTAATTAGGGGCCTATTTCATAAAATATTAGTAACTTTACTATAACAATTTACCATTTTTGTTATTGGGGTAGAACTGTTTCTTAATAATTATAAAACATAATCTCTACCCCAATAAACTACTACAATGGTAAATTACTGTACTTTTTCATACTTTTATGAAATAGACCTCTGATTAAATACTGATGATCTCAGTATTTACCACGCGTGTAGCCGTCGCCCTCAGAGGTTGTTTGTTTGTTTGTCTATGTCTGTTACCATTTTCTTCTGAAACTACCTTCTGGGCCGATTTCAATGCAGTTTTTGTCGTTTTTCAAAAATTACTAAACCGATTTCGCTACGGCTTTCTGTAATGGTTTTTGGCGATGCTTCTTAGATAAGTGTTATAGTATTTAGCCGCTAGGGAGTGCTGCAGCATCATGTTTTCATTTATCTCCATAACGGTTTGACCGATTTAGATGCTGTTTTTACCTGACTGCAAGAGGGTTATGTTTTTCGCGCGTATCTTCTATCTTGTATGTATGTAATATTCTTTATTACCTCATATCTTTTAAACGACTGAACGGATTTCTATGATTAAGATATCGTTAGATTCGTCTTGTCAGCCCAATTGTTCTTAAGAAGATGGCGTTCTAAAAAACTTCTTAAGAAGGTGGCGTTCTAAAAAACCAACATGGCGGCTATACGGTGCTATTATACGTAGTGGAAAAAAATTTTTTTTAGAATACTGCTATATGGGTATCAAATTAAAGGGCTTATTATGAAGATTTCGAAAAGGTATATCATGACCGTAATATATGATAACTAAAAAGATATAAATAAAAAATAAATTATATAATTAAAAAAACCCCTGCCTGCCGCAGAAAAGACAATAAAAAGACAAGTCAACTGAAAAGATGGAAACAAGACTAAATATTAAAGGTAACATAATAACATGCAGTCGGAGGTATATAATTCAAATAATTCATAATGTCACTTTCCTTATGCATGCCTCTGACAGCTTGTTATTATGTTGCCTTTAATATTTATCTTGTTTCCATCTTTTCAGTAGACTTGTCTTTTTATGCAGGCGGGTTTTTTTTAAACTAGATAAAGTATGAATTCTTTATAAAATTAAAATGAAAAGCAACATTTAAAACTTTGAAAAAACCTACGTCACTTAAAATAGTTATTTTTAATCCTGCAATCCCTGATGGAAATGGAATATATTGTGTCTCATTTTCCGGGCTTAAACGATTAAGTGAAAAAAATAGGTATTCCTAACAAAGGTAAAATAAGTGGTTTTACGAAAATATCTCCCAATTTAAATTAATTTAGGTAGGGTACTTGGAAGGAGGAGGAGGAAGGAAGGATGTTATGAGTTTGACTGATTGACTGATGGAAAGAACAAATCACATCATGCAACCATCAGTCACTACATTACACGGTAGGTTAATCATCAGTCACAGCCCGTGACTGTGGTTAAACTGACAGCAAAACCTACCGTGTAATGGATGCCTAACATGTCTGAACAAACATCTTGCCTTAAATACACGAACCTTTAGTATTAGTTAGTTTTGTTTTTTACATTTTTCCTATTTCCTTCCTACTTCCGCCACTACTTTTAAAGCGAGCTACTCACAGCCCTGCATGCAGGGCTTTGAGAAGCTCACTTTTTCTATCTATCATTAGGCGACGGCTACACGTGTGGTAAATACTGTGATCCATCAGTATTATTTATCAGGGATCTATTTAATAAAAGAATAAAAAAGTACAGTAATTTACCATAGTGATAGTTTATTGGGATAGAATTATGTTTTATAATTAATAAGAAACATAATTCTACCCCAATAATAACTGTGGTAAATTATTATAGTAAATTCACTAATCTTTTATGAAATAGGCCCCTGATTAAATACTGATGGATCACAGTACCAGGCGTGTAGCCGTCGCCTCACACCCGAGTCAGAATAGCTGAATGCCTATCATAGTCTGCGTCTCTTTCATCAGTGATAAATAAAAGAGACGCTTTGATAGCCATTCAGAAAACTGACAAGTTTTAAGAGCTTGTAATACCCCCTTGGGACCGTATTATGATCTCTTGAATCCAGGCAGTCTTTTGTTTTGATTCTGATATGTGATAAATAACGTTATTATTTCATAACGCGTTATTTTTATAACATTGGGGTAATATGAATTACTATGGCAACACCGGCTCACACACTAATGCATGAAAAAATTGGCTTCAGTCCCTTGCTTGGAAGACTCCGTCTTGCCTTTTTATTTGGTCTGAGGCCAAAAAGTGACCATAAGGGAACGTACCCATACTACGTGACCCGTTAAGGGGGGGAGGGGGGTCTTTAAAATACCACGCTTGGTCACAGGGGGGGGGGAGGGGGGGCCCTATGTTTTGTCACGTAGTCAATATTGTCAATGGAAATCTGGTTCTTTTTTTTTCAAGTTGTATTCAAACATGGCACGCAGCGAAATTTTTTTTCTTCTTGATACATTTTTTCACTTGTAATTATATGTAAAATTATAATACACACCCTTGGCATTACGTGGCAAGCGCCTTACTAATGAAAAGACAATTTTTTTTAGATTTCTGTTGAAAATGATGTAAAACCATTATCTATGAAATACTACGTGAAAACCAGGGGGAGGGGGGGGGGGGGGGTCTTGGCATATACTACGGGTGGTCACCGAGGGGGGGAAGGGGGGGTCAAAATGGTAAAATATGGGTCACGTAGTATGGGTACGTTCCCTAACACATATGACTAGCGGCCGCCCGCGGTTTCACCCGCGTGGTTCCCGTTCCCGTGGGAATATCGGGATAAAAAGTTCTATGTTTTAATCTAGGCTATCTACTATCTGTGTGCCAAATTTCAACCAAATCCGTTCAGTAGTTTTTGCGTGATTGAGGAACAAACATCCAAACATCCAAACCCACAAACTTTCACATTTATAATATTAGTAGGTATTTTTTACATTTTTCATCATAAGTCGAAAACTATGCAGCCAAAAAAATAAGAAAAAAACCGGCCAAGTGCGTGTCGGGCCACGCGCCGTAGGGTTCCGTAGTTACCTTATACCATACCATATTTAATACCACCTATCATTTTTCGTCTGCAAAAATAACTTTGTTTTTCACAGTATTGGTATGAATGACAAAGTTATATTTGCGGTTTTGGAAAATGTGCTATATCTCGAAAACTAATTACTATATCTCGTTCAAACCAATTTTGGTTGAAAGTGTTTATTAAGATCTACAGCATATATTTTTTAGATTTTTCACTCTCTTATTTCAACAGTTAAAGGAGGGGGGGGGGGGGGGGTGGGACACATTTTGTCAATGTCATTTTTAAAGACCAATCTATAGACACCCAACACGTGTTGGTTTGAAGAAATAAATTGTTTCAGTTTCAGTTCCATGTATGGGAAGTAGGGCTTGCAAATATTCGATGAAATCCAATATTCGAATATTCGAAAATTTTTAAGGAGGTATTCGAATATATTCGAATATTATTCGAATAATTCTGTAAATTAAGACAGATGGTCGTAATTATTAAATATTGCTTATTTTTTCAAGTTAAACAAAAGTTATATACTTCGTTTAATGGGATGGGACGCATTGTATAAAAATTATCCTCAATTGACTTTTTTTGCCTTTGCCCCACGTTTTTAGTTTAAAAATTTCTTTGTAGAGTTATAAGTCATTAAAGGGGAAATTATTTTATATTTATTAGTCCGTTTTTCTAGTTAATTTTAAAGGCATGTTTTGAGTCCGATTTTGATACATTGATAGTTCATTTTTAAAACGTATGTTTTTTGGTTTGGTTGTCAGTAAATGTTTATTTTTTGTTTTTTAGTCTTATCTGTGTTTTTTCTCGGGCTTTTTTCCGGCTTCATTATGAGACCAGGGTCTAGTTCTATCTCTCATCAGAATACATGTTAAAACGAATCAAACGAGCCCAAACTTGATGGGGTTGTATGGTATTATTATAGAGATCCTGTATCCTTCTTTCGGCTCCATCACCAAATCCTGGACACTATTTCCCAACAGATTACTTGTCAAGACAAATCAAACGAGCCCAAACTCTATGGAGTTTTATGATTTTATTAGAGAGTTCCTGTGGCCTTCTTCCGACTCAATCACCAGACCCTGGAAATCATCTTCCTTCAAAGTACAAGTCAAGACAAATCAAACGAGATCAAAATAGATGGAGCTTCAAGTTTTACTACATATTTTTCGGCTTAATTATCAGACACTGCACATTATTTTCCCAACAGAGTACTTGTCGAGACGAATCAAACGAGCCCTCGATGGATATGTATGGTTTTACTACAGAGTTCCTGTGATTTTCTTCCAGCTCCATCATCAGACCTTGGACATATTTTCTCAACAGAGTGATTGCCAAGACGAATCAAACAAGCTCAAACTCGATGGATTTGTATGGTTTCATTACAGAGTTCCTGTGGTTTTCGTCCGGCTCCATCATCAGACTCTGGACACTATTTCCCAACTGAGTACTAGTCATGACGAATCAAACGAGCTCAAACTAAATGGAGTTGCATGGTTTTATTAACATAGTTTTGTGGTTTTCTTCCGGCTTCATAATCAGACCCTGGACACTATTTATTTTCCCAACATAGTACTTGTCGAGATGAATCAAACGAGCCCAAACTCGATGGATTTGTATTGTTTTATTACAGAGTTCCCGTGGTTTTCTTCCGGCTCCATCATTATACCATGGACACTATTTCTAAACAGAGTTATTGCCAAGACGAATCAAACGAGCACAAACTCGATTGATTTGTATGGTTTCATTACAGAGTTCCTGTAGTTTTCTTCCGGCTCCATCATCAGACCCTGGACAATATTTCCCAACAGAGTAATAGTCAAGCGAATCAAACGAGCCAAAACTAAATGAAGTTTTATGATGCCCTGACTCAAAAGCACTATTTGAAGCTAAGAGTATGCCAAAGAAAATGAAAAGAAGCTTAATAGGTGTTACGCTGAAAGACCGTCAAAAATCAGAGAAAATGAGAAGAAAAAAACGAAAGTTGAAGACATAATAAGGAAAATAAGACTGTTGAAATGGCAATGGGCGGGTTAAATGGGAAGAAAAAGCAAGGAAAAATGTACAAAAACTATTACAGAGTGGCAAACATGGGACAGAAAAAGGAAAAGAGGAAGACAAACCAAAAGATGGGCAGATGATATTATGAAAACTGGAGGAACACTTTGATCGTGAAAAGCAAGAGAAAGAACAGAATGGAAACAGCTGAAAAAGGCCTACGTGTCGCAAGACACGCTGATCACTAAAGCCAAAAAGGAATAAAATGAACAAAAGAAAGAAAAATATTTATTTGAGACAGTCACACACTTGTCAAGATGAATCAAACAAGCACAAACTCGATGGGTTTGTATGATTTTATTACAAATTTTCTGAGGCCTTTTGGTTCCATCATCAGATCAGCTCAATGACACTATAAGATGTCATTGTCTTCCTGTTCTGACCTATGTTTTAAGTTTCAAGTCTTGGACTCATTGGAAAGCTTTGAATTTACTAAAATTAAATTCGTTTACAATTTTTGGAAAAACAAACAACATAGGTAAACAAATAAATAAACGAGAAAGTGAACGTTAACGAAAGCGAAAAAAAATCCAAAAAAGTGAAAAATATTCGAATATTCGAATATCACCGACTTGAGTATTCGAATAGCAAAATAAGGCGAATATTCGAATATTTCGAATATTCGAATTGCAAGCCCTAATGGGGAGCCCCCCTTAATCTATTATTTTTCTTATTTTTGTAATAAATTCCTTAAGCGGTTAACAGAATACATCTACCTACCAAATTTCAACTGTGTAGTCTTAATACTTTCGGAATAAAGTGGCTGTGACATACGGACAGACAGACAGACAGACAGAGATGACGAATCTGTAAGGGTTCCGTTTTTTGCCATTTAGGCTACGGAACCCTAAAAATGATTGAAAACGTGCAAACAGTGCTCTTTTATATGAGACCTCACATGCCCTAGGTACCCCATTTCAAATTTTAAGACCCCTTTTCAGTCCCTGTTGTAAAAAAGATATTTATTTTTTTATTTCTTTCTTATTTGCAAAATAGTTGGACAAATGTCATTTTAAACTATTCCAAAGGACATCAGGCACATGAGACCCAAGAGTGTATAAACATTATTCTGTTATCTATAAACACTTTAGGTTACTAGAATCATAAAACAGTAGGTAGCAACATTATTTTTTTACTCCTTCATTTAGCTTTAAATAATTATTGAAAAAACAAAAGCATATCAATGAAACGGACATCTTTGTCAGCGATTTCACTAGTCTCCCCTGAGTATATTTGTTCTGTGGCACAAGTGATTGTGCCACAGAACAAATATACTTGATGTCGTTGCTATTTAGTGTCGGGGCTACCAAAAGAAACTTTTAAACATATATAACTCCTAAAACATAAATCTTCGTAAAAATCTGAATATTTTTTATGAATTACTAATTACATGCCTACCTACATTTTAAAAAATATAGAAATGTTATACATTCTTTGGTTTTTAGGGTTCCGTACCCAAAGGGAAAAAACGGGACCCTATTACTAAGACTCCGCTGTCCGTCTGTCTGTCTGTCTGTCCGTCCGTCCATCCGTCCGTCCGTCCGTCCGTCCATCCGTTAGTCCGTTCGTCCGTCCGTCCGTCCGTCTGTCTGTCTATCACCAGGCTGTATCTCATGAACCGTGATAGCTGAAAGTTGAAATTTTCACAGATGATGTATTTCTGTTGCCGCTATAACAACAAATACTAAAAACAGAATAAAATGAACATTTGAGGGGGGCTCCCATACAACAAACATGATTTTTAGCCGTTTTTTCCTCGATATTAATAATGACAACAGGTATACAGTTGAAATTTTTACAGATGATGTATTTTTGTTGCCGCTATAACAACAAATACTAAAAATAGAATAAAATAATATTTAAGGGAGGCTCCCATACAACAAACGTATTTTTTTGCGGTTTTTGGTACGGAACCCTTCGTGCGCGAGTCCGACTCGCACTTGGCCGGTTTTTTTCTATGGGACTCTGCCTGATGTCCTTTAAGATTGTACCTTAGTTTTATCTGTTCCTGTTTATACAGTGCATATCTCCGAAATATTTCCCTCCACCCCTGGAAAAACACATGTTGAAAACAACCAAAATTAAATTATTAACAAATTAAGTAGGTACGGCATAATTTTTACAAACGAGGAGCCGATGCATGACGATTTGATGAGCCTTAGGGCTTTGCCCCTACGCTTCACATCAACCTACGGTCGATAAAAAAAATCAAAATGACCTCATGCAATTTTTATTATTATTTATTTTATTTATTATAAACAAAGAAGTATACAATATGGGGTTACAAAATAGTCCCACAAAACCAACTAGTCGGTTTGACTGTGGGATCTTCAGTTTCTTTTAGTTTATGCTATAATAGACTGGACTTAATTTAAATTTTGAAGCATGTGTTTTTTTAACAATGTTTTAAATTTATTTTTACCTGGCTCGTGTCTAATATCCGCTGGCAGGCCATTCAGTAAATAGGGCAGACGTTTTTTAATAGTTCTATCACCATAATAGTTATTCACCCTAGGTACCTCAAACTTGCCCGCGGATATTGTACTCGTCTCGTGGTTGTGTTTGATAAGTGCTAGGTTGTGCGTTTGATTGCCATGTTGATTTGTGATTAATAAATATTTGTGTTTTAAGCTTGCTGGGAGAACGTTACATATTTTAAATAATTCCATGTAGTTTTGTTTACATTTATTTTTAGTTTTTTTGTCAACTAGTAATTTCAGAAATCTTATGAGTACAATATAAATCATGTGTATATATAGAGGCCCGCAACTCGGGTGGATGGAGATAAGGCGAGTAGATTGTAAGGAGATTAGTTTTCTCTGCATTGAGTACTAAACCATTATCGTGCGCCCATTTGACGACTGCGTTTACATCTTCTTATATTAAGCTATACATTTCAGCAAGATCTGTGCCGGCAAGCAATATGCACAAGTCGTCCGCGAACATATGCGCTGAACAATGCTTGAGTACCCCACTTATGCTGTTAGAATGCATTAGGTAGCAGACAGGTCCACAACCTGATCCCTGCGTTACTCCGCACCGAACCTCCACCTCGTCGCTGAGTGCCTCGCCTACTTTTACGCGGTAGGAGCGCGCGGTGAGGTAGTCGCTGAACCATTGTTTCAGCGGCCCCCTCACCCCGCACTCCTCCATTGCTTTCAGTAGCACTACCATGAGTTTACAAAAACCATTCTCGATATCGACCGCGTTATCAATTTGTATGGGAAATTGAAGCAGAGCCTCTAGCGGATACGCGAAGAACTAAAATCTATAGTAAGAGTGCTCACCATCCACGAGTTTACCATCCTCGCTAATGTGAACTAGATAAGGTAAATGTCCCATATTTCGGCATGTTAAGACTCTTAATGACTTCAAGATTTTAAAATTGTAATATTTTAGGTTTTCATGATCGAGTATAGTGCCCCGATTTATGAAATTGTGTTGTGTCATTTGCCTGTAGTATCGCAGATATGATAGATGTGCGGATGGGCTATTAAAAGGTTTCATATTTAGAACCAAATAAAGATATTTTAGTATTGAAAATTCTGATATTTTTTTTGGGAAAATCGAAATTGGCGGAAAAAACGCCAAAAATTCTTACCAGATGAAATAAAGATAAGGAGTAAGAATAGAAAGCTGCATAATCAGCGAGAAATATAGGCTATAGTTGTTTAAAAAATAGAAATATCTATAACCTCTATAGTAATTGCAATAGTGAAAACCTACCAAAAAAAATCCTATAAAATTATTTAGCGTGAACTGTGAAAACTATTGATAATAAATAAATAAATAAAAGATTTTAATATAGTCTTCTTTAAATTATTCTAATCGGACGTTTCGTTTGGAAGTTACTACGAGTATATGGGATCATTTTACTACTTAACTATTTAAAGTTTTATTCAAATTGACTTTCTGTGAGCTTAAAAAGTAGGTACATACGAGCGCTAATCTTATGGTGGTGACAAGGAATACACGCCATAAAGCTGTCTGTGCCGACGACTGAGAGTTTTGAACGTAGCATTGCCCTCAGTCACGGTAACGGATAGATACCGTAACCGTGTCTTAGTTCAGTCACCAAAATGTTGGTACTTGATTTTTAGACAGTTTATGTGCTATATTTTGTACTAATGTAGGTGTAATAATTAATAATTTGTGACAGAAAAAAAAACTAAACGAAATAACTTACTAACACGAAATATTGGTCGTTTACCTTAGTTGCTGTAGTTTACAATTATAATCCGACTAAGTAAAAAATCATTAGTTAGTGCGTGTATACCGAATGTAAGTGAATTTTGAATTTATGTTGGTTACTATCTTTTTACTTTCCTCTATGGTTACTATTTATGTCAAATCTTCCTGTGAGTATAAATGTTCCTTGTGTCAAATCGAAAATGTCAAATGTAATTTTCACGTTTTAATAATTATTTATTTTGTGTTTTCTTTGCGTATTTTGTTGTGCAAAAGCTAGCTTGTTAAGATTGATAAAAATAAAATTAGAAGCAGTCGATTAGAGGAGTTTATGGAAAGGTGAAATAAAAGGTTGGTACTTGATACAAATCCTCGGACGATTCGTCCTAGTACAAATCATTAGAAAACTCAGATAAACTTAAATCCAACCAGAAAAATACTTTCATGAAAGTTTTTATTAAACCTTACGCTGTTTTAGTTTAAGTTTCTCTTAATAATTGTTTCTTTATATTTATGATTAGCTATCCATGACCTTGATTTGTTTTTACTATCGGCCATAGATGCATTAATTGCAATTTTTTAAAGACGACCTGCCCCATGCTCCAATTGCCAACCTTACTTTTAAAGCTTAAAATATGAGCAATAGACGATTAAATAACATGTCGTAAGCTTATGTAAATCTCAGACTTTGATATTGTGTGACAAGCTTACGCCACGTAATAACGTAGCGTTCAAACGCATAGAATGTTGGCCATTTGAGTAGGGGGACAGCGTGATTACGATAATAGCCTAGGTCTTATTTTAACACGATAGAGCTTAATGAGAATCCCACAACTTATACAACTTATGGTTTACTTATTTCATTACAGATAATGTGTGTATCATCCCACAATCGACAAAAATATCCAGTTTCCTTCCAAATTAATAAAAACGTACAAGTTGGACGAAATACAACCTGGCAGAGCGACATGCGGCAGATACCTACGTTTTTTGTGCCTTATTCAAATATGATATTAAATAAACAAATAAGGCCCCAAATGATACAAATCTACGAGTTAAAGTGAGATCTTTTTTTAGGAATATATAACATAAATCTTTACTTTGTAATAATAAATATTCAAATTTATTGATAAGTTGTTTTTATTTAATATGGTTTCATATTTAACCTCAATTTCAAATAAAAAAGTTATAGGCCTTAATTTAATAAGTGTAATCGATTTATTACGGCCAAAGTCAAGTTTTCGGAAAATTACATTTAGTTAGAACTGTTTTCTTATATTCCTACTATTAAATAATTAATTAAATAATATATAAAGACTTAAAAGTAGATAGGCCTTATTTGTATCAAGTATTACGTTGATATGGACGGAATTAACATATTTGCAACTAGTAGATTATTATTTAGATTTAACACAATATTTTCTAATTTTGTAACATGCTTGATAGGAAAGTACTTAATTATTTTTTTTTACATTAGTTTCAAAGTGGAGGAATGCGTTACGTTACGGCGTATTTGAATGGTGACCTTATTAAGCCCACTGAATGGAGGGCCCACCTAGATCTAGAAGGGCCACTATTCAGCGTTGGGCACAACCTGACCCACCCCCTGACTAGAGGATTTCTAACACTTTTCATATTTATCGGTTTATAATTTGCCCTTGATTTCGTTGCATTATGCAGCTGTGGCGCACATATTTTATGCTAAATAAGCTCTGAAAGACATTATTTAGACTATTTTAGACACAAAAAATACTAAATTAAATTTAAATAGAAGTATTCACGCCAATGACTATGCTGTACCGCGGTTTGATTACATTCTCTTTTGTTGTACCTATTTTTTACATTCCTCTATGCCATAGAGGATAGTAAAAGGTATACTCATTGATCTCACGCCTCAAAACGCAAGTGAGTAACTTTACTACTATCGTTATGCTATTTCTCGATACCATCTGTCAATTAGTAACTCATGGTACCGAATTGCTATGAAAAAGGCCAAAACGTTACTCGATGCTCGCTAGCGAGTATAGTAAACTATTGTAGTTTACTATACCAACTCATGGTAGAGCTACAGTAACGTTTCTATGTCTAAGGTGTCGAAAGCTTTTTTAAAATCAAAAAATATGGACACTACATATTTCTTACTTTCTAAATAAACATTTATTTCGTCTGTAAAGTCTGACAAAAGTGTATTAGTGCTTTTCCCTTTTTGAAAACCATGCTGACATTTATTTAATATATGGTTGTTTTGAAGAAAAGCTCCTAATTGTTCAATAATACTTTTTTCCATAATTTTATCTACACTTGATAGGATTCCTATTGGTCTATAGTTAGAAAATACACTTTTGTCACCCTTTTTGTGAATTGGACGTATAATTGCGTTTTTAGGGTTCCGTACCAAAATGGTAAAAAAGGAACCCTTATGGTGTGACTCAGTCTGTCTGTCTGTCTGTCACAGCGGGATATCTCGAGAACTACTAATGGTATCAACTTGAAATTTGGAATAGTTTAAGATGATATTTGCCCAACTATTTTGCAAATAATAAATAAATAAAAAAATAAATATCTTTTTTACAGCAGGGCCTGAAAAGGGGTCTTAAAATTTTGAAGTGGAGCTACTAGGGCATGTGGGGTATCATATGAAAGAGGGCCGTTTGCACGTTTTTAATCTTTTTTTCTTTTTTTTTTAGACGGCATAGTTTTCGACTTATGATGAAAAATGTAAAAAAAAATACCGTTCCCCCCCCCTTATCTCCGAAGTTTGCAAAGAGAAAAATCTGAAATAATTCTATGTGATAGTAGTTTACGTAAAGATTACAGGAAAAATAAAACGAGGTCTCAATATAACACACTTTTTTAGAAATTCAAAAAACAAACAATATTTTTTTCAGTTTCACTACCCGTCAACAGATGGCGGTGACCTAAGAATGCTGACTTGCGAATTAAAATAGTTCCACTATCGGTCAAGAGATGGCGCAACCTAATACTAGAGTAATAATTGGTGACTGGTTCTTATATAAATTACCTACTATTTGCCGTACGAATAAACGAAGAATAAGTTCCTACTTAGTAATATAAACAGTTTGCAATGTGGAGCGGCTGAAACGTTTTTCAGTCACCATAAGCAACTGTGGTTAAGATTTGTAAATTAACTGTCCGCCTGTTCGCCCTTCCACCTGTCTGCCGTTTATCCTACTTTTTTAAAGACTGTACTAAAGTAACATATCCAAATATATTTATGATTGTACGGAACCCTCGGTGCGCGAGTCCGACTCGCTCTTGACCGGTTTTTTTATTTATATCATTAGGAAACTTTGAATGCTTAACGGACAGATGACGTTTACAAGCTGGCTGTCACGTTAACGGATCATGTCAATCTACTTTTTAATAACATGTAACTACATACAATAATTGAGTCCACTTAGAATATTTTCTGATTTCTCAGACCGCTAGCGCCATCTTTTGCGGGACTTTAGCACTAAACTCTATTCAACATTCAACTAATGAGTTTCTTTTGAAGAAAAATTATAACAATTTTGAAATAAATATCACGTTAAAATGCAACGTTACATAGTGAAATGTGTTTTTGTTTTATTTACTTTTTGATATATTTACTTACCCATTATTCCATGGTGTAATGGTGTGTCCCCACTTAGGTTCGCGAACCACCGCGCTCCGCGCTCCGCGAACCTCAGAGCGCGCTCCATATTTGGGATCCGATGCGAACACGCGAACACGGAGCGCAGAGCGCCAGTATGGCCAGATTCAGTATTTTAATACTTTTTCGGTATATTTTATCAACTTTTCCGAACATCAGTATTTTTGTAGGTATATTAGCGGAAGTAGGTATTTTCGGTATATTTTGGCTATGAAGTTATGGTAACTACGGTGTTAAGTCCCCGCGAACATTGATGTTCAAGGAATTTCCCGGATTATTTCTATATTTCATTCAGAAGCAAAGATCAGTAGAGTCTGTTCTGAAAAAGAACCAACTTGGGATTTATGCTTGATTAACGTTTTTGAAATGTTGACGGTACTGTTTCGTTTTAGTGCGACTGTATTAACAAGATAAATATTAATTCAAGATTGTCGCACTATAATTACGTATAAGGCGACGGCTACACACAAAGTATTTACTGTGGTCCAACTGTGTGGTAAATACTGATAATTCCAATTCCAACGATGGAATGAAAACGCACGCCTACACGCTCAGTATTTACCACATGGTAATGTTGCCAGATCATGCCTTTTATTACGATTTTAGTACTATTTTCTAAAAGATAGCAGCCAAATTTTATGTTTGGGGGCCGATTTCGATGAAACTCGGTTTTGGGTACTATTTCGACAACAAAACAGCAACGCAAAGTTAAAAATATAAAAAATCCAAGATGGCGGCCAACTTTTTTGTTTGTGGGCCTATTTAGATGAAACTCGGTTTTGGCTACTATTTTGACAACAGAACAGCAACGCAATGTTAAAAATATAAAAAAATCCAAGATGGCGGCCAACTTTTTTGTTTGTGGGCCAATTTGAATGAAACTCGGTTTTGGGTACTATTTCGACAACAAAACAGCAACGCAATTTTGAAAATATAAAAAAATCCAAGATGGCGGCCAACTTTTTTGTTTGTGGGCCGATTTAGATGAAACTCGGTTTTGGGTACTATTTCGACAACAAAACAGCAACGCAATGTTAAAAATATAAAAAATCCAAGATGGCGGCCATCTTTTTTGTTTATGGGCCGATTTAGATAAAACTCGGTTTTGGGTACTATTTTGACAATAAAACAGCAACACAATGTTTAAAATATAAAAAATCCAAGATGGCGGCCAACTTTTTTGTTTGTGGGCCGATTTAGATGAAACACGTTTTTGGGTACTATTTTGACAACAAAACAGCAACGCAATGTTAAAAATATAAAAAATCCAAAATGGCGGCCAACTTTTTTGTTTGTGGGCCGATTTAGATGAAACTCGGTTTTCGATACTCTTTTGACAACAAAACAGCAACGCAATGTTAGAAATAGTACCGAGTTTCATCTACATCCGCCAGATGGCGCTTTGAAATAAACATAGTCTCTACGTTAAATATTGCCGAATAATTTTAAATCACAATTCTAACATTTGGAATCAAGTTAAATCAATAACTTGTCTAGTGATTCACCAGTGATATCGTTTGCAGAACTATACCTATAGTTTAAAAGTGTGTATTTGTGCTCAAGAAATATTCAGTGCCTTTTTTAATCTGCGGATTATTAAAAACTGCGGAATATAGTCTGAGCATTATCCTCAGAAAAGTGATAAAACTGCGCTTTAATTTGCGTAATAAATCTCATCTCCAGTGTTAAAACTAAATATTATCATCAGTGATATTATCAGTGTTGAGGTAGGACTATAATAATTATTTTCGTCTTGACCTCATACTCAAACCAACTCATGCATCAAGTTTCAAACCCTACTTAACTGATCAATACTTTGAACGCTTTAAGTCCCTTTGGCGCATACGTTAGCACACTGAGTGCTGCATACTGAATTCAGCTGTGAGTGGCCCGAAGATCGATCCTCGCTAATAAAGACTTTCTGTCCCAAATTTTTTTTAGAGACATTTTATTTATTTTTAAAGATATTTTTTTAAATTTGTATTGAAGATATTTTTGGACATTACTTTTCAATTACTTTTGATTTACTTAAATATCTTCATCCACCAAAGCCGTAGTAAGGTATAAGATTATTGATAGTAATTGTATAAGAATAAAAAATGTCGACTAAAGGATCATCTGAGTGCGCGGGATGTCCTAATATCATGGATGGAGCAATATTCATGCAATGTATATAACATCATATATATAACGTCATAACTGTCATGTCGCCGACCAACTGGGCTGTAGATATATGTGTAAAGCCATGGCGTCAGAACTTTCGTGCCAAAGAAAAAACTACGTGAGCGTATAAGTTCTAAAAATAAGTCTATAGATTTATGTTATCAAAATGTTCGTGGTTTGCGCTCTAAAACAAATATGTTTCTCCAAAATGTGACTCAGAATTGCTTTGACATTATAGCGTTGACTGAAACATTCTTGACAAGTTCTGTATCAGACGGCGAACTTTTTCCATCGAATTACGTTGTGGTGCGGAGGGATCGGTCAGGTGATCGTGGGTGGGGAGGTGTCTTACTTGCAGTGAAAGACTGTTATTCAGTACGAGAAATAACTGATATCGATGGCCTGTCGTCTGATATGGAATTAATATGTGTCATTATTAGCTATAAAAATTTCAAAATACTCTGTTGTGTTGTCTACTTACCCCCTAGATATAAAGATGATCAATACCTTAATGTGCTGACTTGTTTAGAAAATGTTATTATGACTTATGTACACCTAGATGTTTTAATTGTAGGTGATTTTAATCTAAATTCTTGTAGCACAAACGTTACACTCAATTTTGATTTATTTTGTGATGTATGTGGTTTAAAGCAGCATAGTAATGTACTCAATGGTCATGGCGGCATATTAGATCTTGTGCTTAGTAACTTGGATCCAATTCAGATTGGGGTGAGCGCCGGTGCTGAGCCACTAGTATCAATAGATAAACACCACCCTCCTCTGGAGGTTACAGTTAAGTTCTCATGTGGGAGTGGAGCGCCCGTGCCGCCTCCGCCCTCGCTTCGGCCCGCCCCGAACTCACGTGATTGGAATTGGCGTAAAGCTGATTATTCTAGTCTATATACAGCTTTTGGTGAGATGGATTGGTCGGACGTTCTTGCCGCAGAAGATATAGACTTAGCTGTTGAACTTTTCTACAATAAACTACACAATTGTATAAGTAGGTTTGTACCCCTCAAATGTTTACATACTAGACATAATAATTACATATATCCGAAATGGTATACAAATGAAATAATACATTATATCAAACTGAAATACTCCCATTTAAAACGCTACAAAACTGAAGGAAATGAATTTAATAGAGAAATGTTCAAATATTATAGGTGGCATGTTAAAAATTTAATTGACAAAGCCCACGAGCAGCATTTGAAATTGACGCAAAATAATATTATTGACGACCCAGTTCAATTCTGGGCATATGTAAAAGACAAAAAGAAAGATCGTAGCCCTGTAGGTACTTATTTGCATGGTGGTGAGCAGGTAGAAGGTCAGGCCGCGGCTGACGCTTTTGCTGAATACTTCAGTTCAGTATTCCGTACTGATGAACCTAGATTGAGTCCCACAGAAGCTGCCCGTGCTGCGGATGCGTGTGCTGATGCAACATGTGTTTCTATCGGGCAGATTGACGAGACTGATTATAAACTAGCAGTAAAGCGCCTTAAGCCGAGATCGTCAAGTGGACCCGATGGCATACCAGTATTTGTCGCAAAAGATTGCAGTTCAGCGTTTTTAACGCCACTCTTGTATATTTTTAACCTTACCTTAAGCCGCTCAGTGTATCCCGAGGCTTGGAAATTAACAAGAGTGACACCAGTCCCAAAGGGTGATGCCAGTAACAATGTTTCGAACTCTAGACCGATTGCGGTGCTATCAGTCTTCCCCAAGATCTTTGAAACAATATTAAGCTGCCTCATTAATAAGCAGATTCGTAATTCTTTGCATGACTGTCAACATGGTTTCCGCAGGGCCCGTTCTACAACTTCTAATCTTGTGGCTCATGTGGACTATGTATATGCTGAAATGGATGCTGGTAGGCAGGTGGATACTGCCTACTTTGATTTTAAAAAAGCATTCGATCTAGTAGACAATGATATTTTACTGCAAAAGTTGGCATTAATCGGATTTTCACCAAAACTCCTAGAATTTTTCTCCAGTTACCTACGGAATCGGTGTCAGTTCGTAAGGGTAGATGGTTTTGAGTCCGCTAACTACTATACGAGATCCGGTGTTAGCCAAGGTAGTACATTAGGACCAATGCTTTTCCTCATCTTCATCAACGATCTGCCAAACTGTGTAGGTTCTTCTAAGTGTCTTTTGTTCGCAGATGACCTCAAATTGTGTTTAGGAGTTGCTAAAGCGTCAGATTCTGAAACTCTGCAGGCTGATATCAGTGCTGTAGCTGAATGGAGTAGGCTTAATCATCTTCCATTTAATAATGACAAATGCAAAACAATAACTTACACACGGAAACATTGTCCCCTCAATAACGTTTATAAGCTTAATGACGCTCCTATGGAAAGAGTAAACGACATTCGCGATCTAGGTTTAATAATGGACTCACAATTGGACTTTCACAAACACGTGGTGGCAATATGTAAGGCTGCAAATAAAATCTTGGGTTTCATAATGAGGACTTCTGTGCAGTTTGATGATTCTAGAGTTGCAACGGTGCTTTACAATGCTTATGTCCGCAGCAAACTTGAGTTTGGTGCGATTGTTTGGAATCCATACGAGGATAAGTATTGTCTTATGGTTGAGAGGGTGCAAAGGAAGTACGCGCGTTGGCTGTACAAGAAAAGGTACGGTTATTATCCATTCTTGTATCCGTCTCTATTTGTGACAGGTATGGTGGACATGGATACTCTGAAATTAAGGAGAATCATGCAGCTCTTGATGTATTATCTGGCCATAATACATAACAAAGTAGATAACCCAACCGTACTAAGGGAAGTGGGGCTATTAGCTCCCAATCGACTGGGTTGGGACGAGTCGGGGACGGTGGCGCCACGGCGGCGGCCTCACCTGCTGCAGCGGCCTCCGGCGCGCACCAAGTATGCCGCGAATGCACCCACTACCCGAGCTTTACGCCTTATTGGAGATATGCTCGCCCATGACTATAGTATTGACCTATTTGCCGACCACTTTGGTCAGTTGCGCAAAAATGCTCTTAATTATGTTAGTGTCAACATTTAATTAATGATTTTTAAATTGATAATTTGAATGAATTTAATGAGTATTTTTGTGACATCACTTTATAATATAATTTATTGACATTACTGTTATTGAAATCTATGTTAATTTTTATTAGGTGTTTTGTTTCCGTCTACTTTTTTGACAACTCAATATAATTTCTTTTGACTTTATTAGTAATATTTAATGACATCATATTATTGACATTTGTAATTTTAGTGAATGCCTGTTTATATTAGTGACTGTTCTGTTTTTTGTACCAATTGACATCTTAATAATTTTGACATAATTAGTATTTAATGACATCATAATATTCTTGACATTTGTAATTTTAGTCCAAGTTAGTTTTAAATATGTGTGTTTTGTTTATTATTTGACATTTTAATATGTTTTTTTTTTATGCCATTTTTTATTAACTTTGTTTGACATCTAAGTTAATCTTGGATTGACATATATAATTTGCTATTCTAATTATATAAAAAAAATCTGTACTTACTGATAATAATTGTATATCTTAATAATAACCTTAACATGCTGGCGTTTTGGGAAAACTGTAAGTCAGCATGTTCACCAATTGTTAAATAAATAATAATAAATAAATAATAATAACCCGGTCGAGTTAACTCGGCACCTGAAGCGCGATAGACCCCCTTCGTTTTCTCCTTTCCTCACGCCACTGTCGTTATGCCAGTAGCTTTAGTACATTTGTTAGTGATAATTTATCGATAATCTATCGAAAACTTTCAAAAAATTGACGACGGTGGCGTGAGGAAAGGAAAAAACGAGAGGGGTCTATCGAGCTTCAGGTGCCGAGTTAACTAGACTGGGTTGTATACGTTGCAAAGACAATAAAAGTCCCTGCCCACGCTCCATACTCGTAAAGTTCAACAGTCCTCGCCTTCGAGACCAGTTTCTGGCGGCTACAATAACGTTTAACAAAAACAATTCTAGGGAAAAACTTAACACCAGTCATTTGGGTATCGGCGGCAAACAAAAATCACCAGTTTACGTGACAGAACATCTGACACCAAAAGCAAAACAACTGCATGCAGCGACTCGTCGCATTGTCAGGGAGCTGAAATATAAATTCATCTGGGTACGCGATGGAAAAATCTTTGTACGGAAGAACGAGGAGGCTAACTACGTATACATACGGAATCATGAGACTCTCAAAGGTTTATCATAAAGAACGCTAAAGTTGCCTTGTTATATTTTGTTTTACGACCCCTCTCGTTTTTTCCTTTCCTCACGCCACCGTCGTCAATTTTTTGAAAGTTTTCGATAGATTATCGATAAATTATCACTAACAAATGTACTAAAGCTACTGGCATGACGACAGTGGCGTGAGGAAAGGAGAAAACGAAGGGGGTCTATCGCGCTTCAGGTGCCGAGTTAACTCGACCGGGTTATTATTATTTATTTATTATTATTTATTTAACAATTGGTGAACATGCTGACTTACAGTTTTCCCAAAACGCCAGCATGTTAAGGTTATTATTAAGATATACAATTATTATCAGTAAGTACTGATTTTTTATATATAATTAGAATAGCAAATTATATATGTCAATCCAAGATTAACTTAGATGTCAAACAAAGTTAATAAAAAATGGCATAAAAAAAAAACATATTAAAATGTCAAATAATAAACAAAACACACATATTTAAAACTAACTTGGACTAAAATTACAAATGTCAAGAATATTATGATGTCATTAAATACTAATTATGTCAAAATTATTAAGATGTCAATTGGTACAAAAAACAGAACAGTCACTAATATAAACAGGCATTCACTAAAATTACAAATGTCAATAATATGATGTCATTAAATATTACTAATAAAGTCAAAAGAAATTATATTGAGTTGTCAAAAAAGTAGACGGAAACAAAACACCTATTAAAAATTAACATAGATTTCAATAACAGTAATGTCAATAAATTATATTATAAAGTGATGTCACAAAAATACTCATTAAATTCATTCAAATTATCAATTTAAAAATCATTAATTAAATGTTGACACTAACATAATTAAGAGCATTTTTGCGCAACTGACCAAAGTGGTCGGCAAATAGGTCAATACTATAGTCATGGGCGAGCATATCTCCAATAAGGCGTAAAGCTCGGGTAGTGGGTGCATTCGCGGCATACTTGGTGCGCGCCGGAGGCCGCTGCAGCAGGTGAGGCCGCCGCCGTGGCGCCACCGTCCCCGACTCGTCCCAACCCAGTCGATTGGGAGCTAATAGCCCCACTTCCCTTAGTACGGTTGGGTTATCTACTTTGTTATGTATTATGGCCAGATAATACATCAAGAGCTGCATGATTCTCCTTAATTTCAGAGTATCCATGTCCACCATACCTGTCACAAATAGAGACGGATACAAGAATGGATAATAACCGTACCTTTTCTTGTACAGCCAACGCGCGTACTTCCTTTGCACCCTCTCAACCATAAGACAATACTTATCCTCGTATGGATTCCAAACAATCGCACCAAACTCAAGTTTGCTGCGGACATAAGCATTGTAAAGCACCGTTGCAACTCTAGAATCATCAAACTGCACAGAAGTCCTCATTATGAAACCCAAGATTTTATTTGCAGCCTTACATATTGCCACCACGTGTTTGTGAAAGTCCAATTGTGAGTCCATTATTAAACCTAGATCGCGAATGTCGTTTACTCTTTCCATAGGAGCGTCATTAAGCTTATAAACGTTATTGAGGGGACAATGTTTCCGTGTGTAAGTTATTGTTTTGCATTTGTCATTATTAAATGGAAGATGATTAAGCCTACTCCATTCAGCTACAGCACTGATATCAGCCTGCAGAGTTTCAGAATCTGACGCTTTAGCAACTCCTAAACACAATTTGAGGTCATCTGCGAACAAAAGACACTTAGAAGAACCTACACAGTTTGGCAGATCGTTGATGAAGATGAGGAAAAGCATTGGTCCTAATGTACTACCTTGGCTAACACCGGATCTCGTATAGTAGTTAGCGGACTCAAAACCATCTACCCTTACGAACTGACACCGATTCCGTAGGTAACTGGAGAAAAATTCTAGGAGTTTTGGTGAAAATCCGATTAATGCCAACTTTTGCAGTAAAATATCATTGTCTACTAGATCGAATGCTTTTTTAAAATCAAAGTAGGCAGTATCCACCTGCCTACCAGCATCCATTTCAGCATATACATAGTCCACATGAGCCACAAGATTAGAAGTTGTAGAACGGGCCCTGCGGAAACCATGTTGACAGTCATGCAAAGAATTACGAATCTGCTTATTAATGAGGCAGCTTAATATTGTTTCAAAGATCTTGGGGAAGACTGATAGCACCGCAATCGGTCTAGAGTTCGAAACATTGTTACTGGCATCACCCTTTGGGACTGGTGTCACTCTTGTTAATTTCCAAGCCTCGGGATACACTGAGCGGCTTAAGGTAAGGTTAAAAATATACAAGAGTGGCGTTAAAAACGCTGAACTGCAATCTTTTGCGACAAATACTGGTATGCCATCGGGTCCACTTGACGATCTCGGCTTAAGGCGCTTTACTGCTAGTTTATAATCAGTCTCGTCAATCTGCCCGATAGAAACACATGTTGCATCAGCACACGCATCCGCAGCACGGACAGCTTCTGTGGGACTCAATCTAGGTTCATCAGTACGGAATACTGAACTGAAGTATTCAGCAAAAGCGTCAGCCGCGGCCTGACCTTCTACCTGCTCACCACCATGCAAATAAGTACCTACAGGGCTACGATCTTTCTTTTTGTCTTTTACATATGCCCAGAATTGAACTGGGTCGTCAATAATATTATTTTGCGTCAATTTCAAATGCTGCTCGTGGGCTTTGTCAATTAAATTTTTAACATGCCACCTATAATATTTGAACATTTCTCTATTAAATTCATTTCCTTCAGTTTTGTAGCGTTTTAAATGGGAGTATTTCAGTTTGATATAATGTATTATTTCATTTGTATACCATTTCGGATATATGTAATTATTATGTCTAGTATGTAAACATTTGAGGGGTACAAACCTACTTATACAATTGTGTAGTTTATTGTAGAAAAGTTCAACAGCTAAGTCTATATCTTCTGCGGCAAGAACGTCCGACCAATCCATCTCACCAAAAGCTGTATATAGACTAGAATAATCAGCTTTACGCCAATTCCAATCACGTGAGTTCGGGGCGGGCCGAAGCGAGGGCGGAGGCGGCACGGGCGCTCCACTCCCACATGAGAACTTAACTGTAACCTCCAGAGGAGGGTGGTGTTTATCTATTGATACTAGTGGCTCAGCACCGGCGCTCACCCCAATCTGAATTGGATCCAAGTTACTAAGCACAAGATCTAATATGCCGCCATGACCACTGAGTACATTACTATGCTGCTTTAAACCACATACATCACAAAATAAATCAAAATTGAGTGTAACGTTTGTGCTACAAGAATTTAGATTAAAATCACCTACAATTAAAACATCTAGGTGTACATAAGTCATAATAACATTTTCTAAACAAGTCAGCACATTAAGGTATTGATCATCTTTATATCTAGGGGGTAAGTAGACAACACAACAGAGTATTTTGAAATTTTTATAGCTAATAATGACACATATTAATTCCATATCAGACGACAGGCCATCGATATCAGTTATTTCTCGTACTGAATAACAGTCTTTCACTGCAAGTAAGACACCTCCCCACCCACGATCACCTGACCGATCCCTCCGCACCACAACGTAATTCGATGGAAAAAGTTCGCCGTCTGATACAGAACTCGTCAAGAATGTTTCAGTCAACGCTATAATGTCAAAGCAATTCTGAGTCACATTTTGGAGAAACATATTTGTTTTAGAGCGCAAACCACGAACATTTTGATAACATAAATCTATAGACTTATTTTTAGAACTTATACGCTCACGTAGTTTTTTCTTTGGCACGAAAGTTCTGACGCCATGGCTTTACACATATATCTACAGCCCAGTTGGTCGGCGACATGACAGTTATGACGTTATATATATGATGTTATATACATTGCATGAATATTGCTCCATCCATGATATTAGGACATCCCGCGCACTCAGATGATCCTTTAGTCGACATTTTTTATTCTTATACAATTACTATCAATAATCTTATACCTTACTACGGCTTTGGTGGATGAAGATATTTAAGTAAATCAAAAGTAATTGAAAAGTAATGTCCAAAAATATCTTCAATACAAATTTAAAAAAATATCTTTAAAAATAAATAAAATGTCTCTAAAAAAAATTTGGGACAGAAAGTCTTTATTAGCGAGGATCGATCTTCGGGCCACTCACAGCTGAATTCAGTATGCAGCACTCAGTGTGCTAACGTATGCGCCAAAGGGACTTAAAGCGTTCAAAGTATTGATCAGTTAAGTAGGGTTTGAAACTTGATGCATGAGTTGGTTTGAGTATGAGGTCAAGACGAAAATAATTATTATAGTCCTACCTCAACACTGATAATATCACTGATGATAATATTTAGTTTTAACACTGGAGATGAGATTTATTACGCAAATTAAAGCGCAGTTTTATCACTTTTCTGAGGATAATGCTCAGACTATATTCCGCAGTTTTTAATAATCCGCAGATTAAAAAAGGCACTGAATATTTCTTGAGCACAAATACACACTTTTAAACTATAGGTATAGTTCTGCAAACGATATCACTGGTGAATCACTAGACAAGTTATTGATTTAACTTGATTCCAAATGTTAGAATTGTGATTTAAAATTATTCGGCAATATTTAACGTAGAGACTATGTTTATTTCAAAGCGCCATCTGGCGGATGTAGATGAAACTCGGTACTATTTCTAACATTGCGTTGCTGTTTTGTTGTCAAAATAGTACCGAAAACCGAGTTTCATCTAAATCGGCCCACAAACAAAAAAGTTGGCCGCCATTTTGGATTTTTTATATTTTTAACATTGCGTTGCTGTTTTGTTGTCGAAATAGTACCCAAAACCGAGTTTCATCTAAATCGGCCCACAAACAAAAAAGTTGGCCGCCATCTTGGATTTTTTTATATTTTCAAAATTGCGTTGCTGTTTTGTTGTCGAAATAGTACCCAAAACCGAGTTTCATTCAAATTGGCCCACAAACAAAAAAGTTGGCCGCCATCTTGGATTTTTTTATATTTTTAACATTGCGTTGCTGTTCTGTTGTCAAAATAGTAGCCAAAACCGAGTTTCATCTAAATAGGCCCACAAACAAAAAAGTTGGCCGCCATCTTGGATTTTTTATATTTTTAACTTTGCGTTGCTGTTTTGTTGTCGAAATAGTACCCAAAACCGAGTTTCATCGAAATCGGCCCCCAAACATAAAATTTGGCTGCTATCTTTTAGAAAATAGTACTAAAATCGTAATAAAAGGCATGATCTGGCAACATTACCATGTGGTAAATACTGAGCGTGTAGGCGTGCGTTTTCATTCCATCGTTGGAATTGGAATTATCAGTATTTACCACACAGTTGGACCACAGTAAATACTTTGTGTGTAGCCGTCGCCTTATACGTAATTATAGTGCGACAATCTTGAATTAATATTTATCTTGTTAATACAGTCGCACTAAAACGAAACAGTACCGTCAACATTTCAAAAACGTTAATCAAGCATAAATCCCAAGTTGGTTCTTTTTCAGAACAGACTCTACTGATCTTTGCTTCTGAATGAAATATAGAAATAATCCGGGAAATTCCTTGAACATCAATGTTCGCGGGGACTTAACACCGTAGTTACCATAACTTCATAGCCAAAATATACCGAAAATACCTACTTCCGCTAATATACCTACAAAAATACTGATGTTCGGAAAAGTTGATAAAATATACCGAAAAAGTATTAAAATACTGAATCTGGCCATACTGGCGCTCTGCGCTCCGTGTTCGCGTGTTCGCATCGGATCCCAAATATGGAGCGCGCTCTGAGGTTCGCGGAGCGCGGAGCGCGGAGCGCGGTGGTTCGCGAACCTAAGTGGGGACACACCATTACACCATGGAATAATGGGTAAGTAAATATATCAAAAAGTAAATAAAACAAAAACACATTTCACTATGTAACGTTGCATTTTAACGTGATATTTATTTCAAAATTGTTATAATTTTTCTTCAAAAGAAACTCATTAGTTGAATGTTGAATAGAGTTTAGTGCTAAAGTCCCGCAAAAGATGGCGCTAGCGGTCTGAGAAATCAGAAAATATTCTAAGTGGACTCAATTATTGTATGTAGTTACATGTTATTAAAAAGTAGATTGACATGATCCGTTAACGTGACAGCCAGCTTGTAAACGTCATCTGTCCGTTAAGCATTCAAAGTTTCCTAATGATATAAAAAACGCAATTATACGTCCAATTCACAAAAAGGGTGACAAAAGTGTATTTTCTAACTATAGACCAATAGGAATCCTATCAAGTGTAGATAAAATTATGGAAAAAAGTATTATTGAACAATTAGGAGCTTTTCTTCAAAACAACCATATATTAAATAAATGTCAGCCAGCATGGTTTTCAAAAAGGGAAAAGCACTAATACACTTTTGTCAGACTTTACAGACGAAATAAATGTTTATTTAGAAAGTAAGAAATATGTAGTGTCCATATTTTTTGATTTTAAAAAAGCTTTCGACACCTTAGACATAGAAACGTTACTGAAAGCAATGGAGGAGTGCGGGGTGAGAACGAGGAGGCTAACTACGTATACATACGGAATCATGAGACTCTCAAAGGTTTATCATAAAGAACGCTAAAGTTGCCTTGTTATATTTTGTTTTACTAACGGGCTCTTTTGATGATATAATTGTATTCTACCAGAATGTAATAGGATTGCGGAGGAAGACTGTTGACATTTTCAATAATATCGTTTGTAATGAGGGATTTTTCAGGCAACGTTCCTTTAAAATCACCTAGATAGCGCTGTCCAATTTCCATGGCATTAGTATGAAAGACTGACCAAAGTGTAGCGAGCGACCATCGAAAGAAAATAAAAAAGATTAGACGACCTGATTGGTGCTGTGGTCAACATGCCGCCTACCACGCAAGAGGTCCCGGGTTCGATTCCCGGCCGGGCAGAAATTGAAATGATGAATTTTAATTTCTGTGACGGGTCTGGGTGTTACAATGTATAATAAGTATATATTTAAAAAGTATATAAGTAGTATATCCGTTGTCTAGTACCCATATTACAAGCTTTGCTTAGTTTGGGGCTAGATGGCGCTGTGTGAAATTGTCCAAGCATTTATTATTATTATTATTATTTGTCCAAGCATTTATTAAAACTTATAATGTTGACAAGTGATTATTTCCTCTATGATTTTGACAGTTTGCTTTCTTTATGTTTCGCGGCAATTTTAAATGTTGTGATCTGCTTTTCAATAAGAATAAATAAATGTCGATAGGTATCTTATTTTGAAAATACCTTAAAATGAGGAGATGTCATTGTGTTGTGCCTGGGTGCAAAAATTGGGGGCATCATGCAATGCCGAAAGATAATAATCGGAGAAGTCTTTGGATTAATGCTATGAAGATAGAAAATCTGATTTCAGAGTTGAAACATCCTTTAGTTTGTACACTCAGGGGCGGATCCAGGATTCATGTTTGGGGGGGGGGGGGCCCTCGGAGCCTCGGGTCTAGGGTTACCTTACATAGATATCTATGTAAGTGAGGATGCCTTAGGATGCACAAAACGCCTGATTTTTCAGAAATGCTTGTCTATAGGAAATAAAACGGCCGCGCAGCGCGATTTTTAGTCAGTTTTATCCACTAGTCTTGTACTCTTGCCTGTCTATAGTAAAAAAAAAATGGCCGCGCAGCTCAATTTTTAGACAGTTTTATTCACTAACCTTATCTGTCTTTAGTAAAAAAACGGCCGCGCAGCGCCATTTTTAGTTAGTTTCATCCGTTATACTTGTACTCTTGCCTGTCCGTAGTAAAAAAAAGCAGCCGCGCAGCGCGATTTTTAGTCTGTTTTATCCACTAATCTTGTCTGTCTATCTATAGTAAAAGATACAGCAGCGCAGCTCCACTTTAAGTCAGTATCATCCAGCAATCTTGTCTGTATTTAGTAAAGAAACGGCCGCGCAGCACCATTTTTAGTCAGTTACATTACAACTGTTATACTTGTACTCTTGCTTGTATATAGTAAGAAAAGCAGCCACGCAGCGCGATTTTTAGTCAGTTTTATCCATTAATCTTGTCTGTATTTAGTAAAAAAAAACAGTCGCGCAGCGCCATTTTTAGTCAGTTTCATCCGTTAATCTTGTACCTACTTTTGGTCGTCTTTAGTAAAAAACGGCCGCGCAGCGCGATTTTTAGTTAGTTTCATCAATTAATCTTGTCTGTTTTACAGTAAAAAACGGAGCCCGCGCTGCGCCATTTTTATCCACTAATCTTGCAATATGTGGTTTCATCCGGGCAGACGGGTAGCTTGCGCAGCAAGGTTTGCGTGATTGGAGCATGTACGCAAGATTTTACAGCGAGACTCACTAAACAAAAATGCCTGTCTCTGCTTTGCTCCAGCAGCAAGCCTTGAAACCGTAAAATGCTTGTCAAATGCGCCAAATGTCTGTCAGATAGTAACCTTACTCGGGCCACGTTTTATGATTCAAAAAAATAAAGATAGAGGCACTGACACTACCTACATAAAACAGTAAGACTTTAAAAAAAATTTAAAAAGTTCAAAAAAGTTCAATGTTATCCGCAAAGGTAATCGGCTTCGTGGAGGGGGGGGCATGGCCCCCTTGGCCCCCCCCCCCTGGATCCGCCAATGTGTACACTACATTTCAAGGATTCTGATTATATGGATGCAGAATATGCAGATATAAATGTTCTGAGTAAGTAACACGCTAACCCATTATTATTTACGTGTTAATTTAGAAACACGTATCAAGATTGATGCAACAACTATCTCTAAGAAACATGTGTCAAATTTCACCAGAAAATTTTGGTCATCCCATACTAAATTGATCACGTGATCTCTTTGATTTGTATGGTAAGTCGATTTTTATTTTACATATTTGACCATGTGTTCACATTTTCGAGCAACTGTAACTATTGAAAATCATGTGAAATATATTATGACTTGGCGTATTAGCATTATGATAAATAAATAACATTTTGCAGTGTTTCGTGCTACATTTGTACTTGCCTTTGAACGAGAACAGCTTTTTTTCCGGTTCGCTTAGCATTGCGCACCTCCAACTCTGCTTTTAGCGCTGCTAGTCATAGAAAAAAATTACTCTTAACAGAGCTGCTAGTGTCCAACAACCGTAGTTTTTACTCATGACCGATGGTAATAGGAGCAATAAAAAAAGTAAGATGGACTTTACGCTCACAACGCGCAAACAGATTTCAAAGAAAACAAGCTATCAAATTATACATCATAGAAGTCTTTGGTCAAATCATATTTTTTTTACGATGGTACGGATGGTGGGTATTCTTTTTGGTCAGACCTTTATACTAATGCCATGGAAATTGGACAGCGCCATCTAGGTGATTTTAAAGGAACGTTGCCTGGAAAATCCCTCATTCTTATGATGTAATAATCTTGACAGAAATTGCTGTCTCCAAAAGATTGAACTCAGTGCGCCTTTACTCTTGTGAAAATTCACAAGAGTAAAGGCGCAATGAGTAGATGACTGCGAGGACTTGTGGGTGCGTGTCGGAAGTGACGGAGTTAATTCTGAGAAGTTGAACATTTGCGGTGTTTACCTGCCTCCTCCTTTAAAAAGCATATTTTATCACACTTTATAGACAACTGTAACCGTGCTCTTCTCTGAATGATTTATTTTGATTTAAAAATGTTTGATCAATTGGAATTGTATTGCATGCTTTATATATAATAAGTATAATATTTATAATTTTGATTTGCTAATGTGTAACATCTATAATTGAGATTGCATTTAAAGTGTTATTCATTTTCTTTTTGCTGTGAATTATTAAATGTTAAACTTGTTGATGTTAATAAATGAATAAAACAAATCGGCCAACAAAAAAAAAGTTGGCAACTATCTTGGATTTTTTTATATTTTTAACATTGCGTTGCTGTTTTGTTGTTAAAATAGTACCCAAAACCGAGTCTCATTTAAATTGGCCCACAAACAAAAAAGTTGGCCGCCATCTTGGATTTTTAATATTTTTAACATTGCGTTACTGTTTTGTTGTCGAAATAGTAGCCAAAACCGAGTCTCTTCTAAATCGGCCCACAAACAAAAAAGTTGGCCGCCATCTTGGATTTTTTTATATTTTTAACATTGCGTTGCTGTTTTGTTGTCGAAATAGTACTAATATTAGATATGAAGTAAAACGACAGGCGGCCATTTCCAAACTCCTTTTTTCGCATAGACACGCGGCGACGCAGCGCCACAGATTAACACGTTCTATGCAACATCCCTCCCCCATTTGACAATAAAGTAAGAGAATCCATATCCAATCCATTTAGCAAAATTATACAATCTTAAAAGAATTGCTTATAATCAACTCTAGGTATATTACGAAGTCTACTAGAACCTCTAGTATGACTCTCGGTCCCCTCCCCCACTGCTGGGGGGTTTGGTGCTTCTGTTTCTGTAGGGGCATCAGTTAGAACAAAGTCATCGAAGTCCTGGTGTTCATTAACAGGGTTTTTATAAGCATTGCCTTTACATAATGCAATTTGATTTTTGTGTTTTTTCTGAAGTATGGATGATGTATTGTCTCTAATAATATATGTTACTTTACCAATTTTTTGTACAACAGTTCCAACACACCAACGAAATGTTCTATTATTAAAATATTTCTTATAAATTACTGTATCGCCAACATTGTAAGCTTGTTTATTTGTTCCTCCATAATGTTTAATCTGCGAGCACTGTTTACGCTTTACATTAACAGCCGAGGGAGTGAGTGGTTCCGTTGATGTTTTAGGTAAGAGTAGGTCTAAACGTGATCTAAGCTTATGACCAAAGACTAGTTCAGCGGGTGAGAAACCTGTGACGGAATGTATCGAGTTTCTATAATCAAAGAGATACCTTAAAATTTTTAAATCGCACTCATGTTTGTTACGAGACGATAGTATACTGGATTTAATACCTTTTTTGACAATTTTAACAAAACTTTCTGCCTGTCCATTGCTAGCCGGGTTGTACGCTGGTGACGTCAAATGTTTGATTCCATTCAACGCACAAAATTGTTGAAATTCATGAGAAGTGAACGCTGTTCCGTTATCACTCACAATGGTGTGTGGCAATCCATATTTTGAAATAAAGTCACACATTTTATTTATGACATTTGAAGATGCTGTTGATGTAGTCATATCATAAACTTCAAGCCACTTGGTATACGCATCTACTACAACTAAAAACATGCGATTGTTGATCCTACCCAGAAAATCAATATGTAACCGATAGAAAGGTGTGGGAGGGTACTGCCATGGCGTAAGCGGTGTTCTGGCAGGTGTAGGCCGGAGTTGTCTACAAATGTCACAGGAATTAATCATATTTTCCAACGCCTTGTCTATATTCGGAAACCAGAACCTCGACCTAGCTTCACCCTTTGTCTTTACGATTCCTAAATGCGAGTTATGTAGTTCTTCTAAAACTTTTACACATAGTTTTTCAGGTAAAACTATCTTATGTCCCCTCATTAAACACCCATTTTCATAAGATAACTGTAATCTACAATTGAAAAAAGGTTTGACCTTGACATCGGTTACCTTCTTTGGCCAACCTTTACCCACATACTCTATAACTCTAACCAATGTGGCATCCCTGTTTGTCTCAGTTCTTACTTCATCTAGAGTCACCGGCATGTCTCCTTCAATTATAAAATTAACATAAGCCGCGCGCTCGAGCACGACTGCGGCTGCAGCGGGCGCGTGTCCGACGTTGTCTTTACCCGCCGCGGCGTCCCCACTCTCTGGCCTTAGACTTGCTCGCGATAAATAGTCAGCACTATTGTCCCCACTTCGTATGTATTCGATTACATAATTATAGGCGCTGAGGAACATCGCATACCTTTGTAATCTGTTGGCTGAAACTTCGGGAATGCCTTTATGCTTCCCAAAAATTGAAATAAGCGGTTTGTGGTCCGTTCGTAAAACAAAAGGATCGGACTTTCCGTATAAATACTGATGGAAGCGTCGAACTCCGAACACTATGGCGGTGGCTTCCTTTTGTATCTGCGAGTACCTTTTCTCAGCTGAACTTAGTGTCCGGGAAGCAAATGAAATAGGCCGTTCTAATCCATCACTCTCTATCTGTGATAAAACAGCGCCTAACCCATTAGGGGATGCATCCACAGTCAGAATTAATTTAGCACTAGTATCAAAATGTGCCAAGACCTCGTCAGATGTCAAACATTTTTTTATATTTAAAAATGACTTTTCATGTTCTGACGTCCAACACCACTTAGCTTCTTTTTTTAATAAGTCATATAAAGGACTTAAAATGCTTGAAGCATTGGAAACAAAATTTCTATAATAGTTGACTAATCCTAAAAAGGATTGCAATGACTTGACATTCTCTGGTCTTGGCGCATTTGCAATAGCTTTAACTTTTAAAGGATCTTTCATAAGGCCATCCTTACTAATAATATAGCCTAGGTAACATATTTCGTTTTTGAAAAATTCACACTTTTCTTTTTGTAAGGTTAGCCCTGCATCTTGTAACCTTTTCAACACAATATTAAGCTTATTTAGATGAGAAATAGGACATTTATCTGTAATAAGGACATCGTCCAATAGGCATAGCACTCCATCTATGCCTGCAAGCAAGTTTTCCATTACTCGTTGAAAAATCGACGGAGCATTTGAAAGTCCAAATACCAAGCGTGTAAATTTGAATAGGCCCCGATGTGTGTTTATACATGTAAGATTTTGAGATTCGTCATCTAGTACAAGCTGGTTATAGGCCATCGATAAATCTAGTTTTGAAAACTGCTGTCCGCCGTGCAATCTAGCAAACAACTCATTTACTGTGGGTAATGGGTATTGATCTATTATCAAATGTTTATTTAAACTGACTGAATAGTCCGCACACAATCTTACTGAGCCATTTCTTTTGAGTACTGGAACAATAGGTGATGCATAATCGCTATGGTCGACCGGCTTTAAAATACCTAAACTCACTAAGCGTTCTAATTCCTTATCCACCTTCTCACGTAAGGCGAACGGCATCGGTCTTGCTCGAAAAAAAACTGGCTTAGCATCCGGTTTCAGCTTTAGTTTTACATTATATTTATTAAATGTTCCTAATTTATCTGAAAAGACATTAGGAAATTGAGATTGCAACTGTTTGATACATTGATCTGAATTACTGACAAAATGGACAGCTTTCATTGAAAATTCCAATTTAAAGCATGAAATAAAATCTCTGCCAAGCAATGGCGGGCCTCCATCCTGTATGACAAACACTGACAGCATGTGTGTCTGTTGATTATAGGTCACTGGTAAACGAACATAACCTAAGCACAACATCTTATTGCCTGTGTAACTACAAAGCTTTTCACCCGTGGCTAGCAATGGCTCACTTTTAAAGTACATTTTGTAGGTATTTTCAGATATTACTGTTACGGCAGACCCGCTGTCAATTTCGAATTTCAATGGTATTCCGTTGATATTTATATTTTCCGTCATAGGTTCACCACTATGAGAGCGAATATTTAGGATTGACTTACCATCATCGTCCTCACTCACCTCCTCTGCTGTCAAATAATTAACTTTTTTGCACATTTTTCGCAAATGACCTTTCATATTGCATTTCCTACATGTATAATTAGAGAATCGACACTGAGACGACTTATGATTATTACGGCCGCACACTGAACACTTCACTCTTTCCGGCTTCTTGGTATTAGCGGTATCCTGTTGTTTCGCTATTTTAAACACTGGATCCTGCTGCTGTACCGCCGGCGCTAACGCCATTCCAACGCGAGCACTGCGAATGCTTTCCGCCAACTCGATCGCTTTTGCCAAGGTCAATGACTTCATGTCTTGAGAAAACAGTTTCTCTCGCTCAGGTCCTCCCGACATTCCCATGACGAAGCGATCACGGAGCGCCTCCTCTACGTCGTTGAAGCCGCAGTGTGCTGTAAGTCCCCGCAGCCTTGCAGCCCATTGAGAATGTGTCTCGCCTGACTGTTGTACTGCCGCGTAGAATTTATACCGCTCGCTGAAACCACAGCGCTTTGGGGTAAAATGGCCGTCCAATAGATTGATGATATCTCCGTATGGTAACTCTTCAAGATTTTTCGGTAACGCCAAATCAGCTGTGAGTTTGAAAGTACTGTCCGCGAGTGCGCTTAGTAAGATCGCACGGCGTTTTACTCCCAATTTGTCTGATGTATCATTGATTTCGTTGGCTATACACCATTGCGTCAATCTGATTTTATATGTTTTCCACTCTTGTATGTTATGATCAAAGGTCGACAACACTCCATAGTGTGACATCTTGTGATTTTTCGTAAAAATAACTCGGTAACAGTGGGTTCACTTTCAATTCGCGTCGCCAATATTAGATATGAAGTAAAACGACAGGCGGCCATTTCCAAACTCCTTTTTTCGCATAGACACGCGGCGACGCAGCGCCACAGATTAACACGTTCTATGCAACAGTACGCAAAACCGTGTTTCATCGAAATCGGCCCACAAACAAAAAAGTTGGCCGCCATCTTGGATTTTTTATATTTTTAACATTGCGTTGCTGTTTTGTTGTCGAAATAGTACCCAAAACCGAGTTTTATCTAAATTGGCTCACAAACAAAAAAGTTGGCCGCCATCTTAAATGTTTTATATTTCTAACATTGCGTTGCTGTTTTGTTGTCGAAATAGTATCAAAAACCGAGTTTCATCGAAATCGGCCAACAAACAAAAAAGTTCCGAACAGACTCTAAGTTACAGATAAGAAATGACAGGCAGCCGCCATAGTAGAATTGTAAATAGTATCAAGTCATCTAATACGTTTTAATAAAATTATTTTCTGTTATGCACTTCACTTTATCTTTGAGGTTTTTCTTTCGCTAATTCGGGAATTTCCCTAAAGTAGTACCTTTGGATCGTTATATTAGTAGAACGTGTTTTTTTCGTTTTTATTGTACTTGGCGCATCCATCCGGAAATTAAGTTTAGTTTTGCCTTCGAATAGAATGTTAAAATATAATTTAAACATTCATTGTGATGATAAATGAATAAAACCTGTTTTGAAAATCAATATTTTTATCGGTTTATTTTCCATATGCAACTTGGTATGTTTCAGTATTTTTTTGAGGTGCTTCGTTATTTTCGTAAACTTTAATCTGGCCACACTGCGGAGCGTGGTTCGCGGAGCGCGGTTCGCGGAGCGCGGTACGCGGAGCGCGGTACGCGGAGCGCGGTTCGCGGAGCGCGGAGCGCGGCAGGGCTGCGTTCCGAACCTACGCTCCGGGTGCAACCAAACGCTCTAACGGCGGCGTTCCAAACATTAGAGCGTAATTTTAATTTTTAAAATGATCATAGTAGATCCTCAAAAAACGGATTTTATTTGATTCAAAATAAAGGTAAGTTTCAATTATTCGTATTCCAAATGGAAAACGAAGACTTTGTACTATTAATGACATTTAAAGTTCTTGGTCGTTTCGAACATTAGAGTGAGTTAAAAAACCGGCCAAGTGCGAGTCGGACTCGCGCACGAAGTGTTCCGTACCAAAAAGCGGCAAAAAAACATGTTTGTTGTATGGGAGGCCCCCTTAAATATTAATTTTATTCAGTTTTTGTATTTGTTGTTATGGCGGCAACAGAAATACATCATAGATCTGTGAAAATTTCAACTGTCTAGCTATCATGGTTCATGAGATACAGCCTGGTGACAGACAGACAGACAGACTGACAGACAGACAGACGGACAGCGGAGTCTTAGTAATAGGGTCCCGATTTGCCACACCAGATGGCGTTAATGGAAAGAGAAGCTTAGTAAAAAAAATACATTGACACACATTTTTATCAACGCCATCTATCGAGCCTACAGTTTTTTGTCATTTTGAAAAGCCCTCATTGCGAGAACAAGGTTCAAAATTAATTGAAAATTTTTGACACTGTACAACCTGAAGTGCTACTGACTGTACTTAAGCATGATTGTCTATTCAAAGTTTTACTCCTTAGCCACTCATTATTAATTACACAATAATAGTACTGTGGAGACAAAGGTACTTTATAATTAAGTTTATATGAATAAAGCTTATTTGATCATGGGAACGGAGCGCGGAGGGTGGTTAGCGGAGCGCGGAGCGTGGTTCGCGGAGCGCGGTTCGCGGAGCGCGGAGCGCGGACGTCTGCTCCGCGCTCCGCGCGTCCACATTGCGCTCCGCGAACCTAAGTGGGGACACACCCTAAGGGGCAGCTTCTTGAAGCTGAAAACCATGGACTCAGACATAACAGTTTTATAAATTAAATAATAATAATAATAATTTTTATTATGCATAAATAATTTCCATAGAATAAGAATACATTTTTGACAAGTTTGAATGGAAGTTTGAAGTTGTATAAAGGGCTATCGATATTCGCGTCGACATAAAGCACATCACTAGATTTAGTACCGTGTACGCACGCTAGGTTAAGGCCGTATACAGAGAGAAAGCAGGTTGACGCAGTTTGAGGCAGTTTGCTATACTAAAATGGACCTTATCCCCGCGCATTATATTATATTTTCGCTATACTAAGCGCTTGTAAGCGCTTGTAAGCGCTTAGTAGTAGCGAAAATATAATATAATACGCGGGGATAAGGTCCATTTTAGTATAGCAACCTGCCTCAAACTGCGTCAACCTGCTTTAGGGGTATAAGCTTCTTGAAATAGGCACAAAAACAGTTTGACATAAGCCAGTCCAGTGTAAATATATGCAGCTAGGTCAATGGTCTTAGGTAATAATAGACGAAAAAAAATTTTTTCACATTTTAAAATGGCGTCGTACAGTCGCCATATTTTTTTTTCTAACCTAGCCAGTGTCACTCGGGATGATGTAAGGATTCTAACCAAATTCTAACGATACCCAATACATCCAAATCAGTTAAAGCATTTAGAAGTTATGGTGGAATAAAGAAACACACATACTTACCCACAAACATACATGAACCCTAAACACATATACATTCCTTTTTGGGCAGTTGTGTAAAAACCCCGGACGAGACGGGCACGAGGCGGTTTCTTGATATCGTTGCTTAAAACTACAATGTAACATACCTACATACGCGACGGGACGAGCACGGGGTGTGGACGGGACGGGGGAAAATGTATGGCGCACAGCACGTCCCCGTCGGCAGGCGGCGCGTTCAATCACTGCGCGCTATCTCGATGGCGGCCTCTCAGATCGTCGTCACGACCGCGCAGTGATTACCGAATTCGCTTGCCGCCCCGCCTGCCTCGCCGCCTGCCGCGCTGGCTGTGGCCGGGCCGCCGCTACGCTGTACTATTATGTATTCTGTGGCTAAACTCACCGACAGGCCATGTGCACTTTGCATGCATTTTCGTACGAATTTGACTCGTATTAACATCCCAACCTTCCAAGTATTTTAACATTAGGGCCTCATCCACTAGCGTTCATTCCTGTCGGAATGTACAATCCGTAAAGATTAAACGGTAATGGATGGCAAGAGCGAGAAAGAATGACGGTATTATAATCTCCTCTTCTTGCCTGTCCCGCTGGAATGTCGCGATTTATCTGATTAATTAGTGTCCGTTTGATTTCTGTCAGTTTTGAACGTGGGTTTTTGTACGTTCATTCCAGCTGTCAGAATGTACAATCCGTAGGGATTGAACGGTAGTGGATGGCAAGAGCGAGAAAGAATGACGGTATGATAACTCCTCTTATTTTTTAACCGACTTCAAAAAGGGAGGAGGTTATCAAGTCGACCTATTTTTTTTATTTTTTATAAAATTTTGACAACATGGCTTTTTTTGTTCAAAGTTTTTTCTTCAATTCGATTTTGTCTAGTCTGATGTAATAATAAACGTATAATAAATAAGTATATGGATGGACGATTGCACATCGAAGCTAATTAAAATCTATATTTTACTTGTAGTTTGAGCAAAAAAATTATTATTTTTTTATATAAGAAGATTTTGACAAAATTACGAAAGAGCAGACACAAATTACACTTTACTTTAATGAGATTTCTTGAAGTAAAAAAGCTCGGCGGGCCGCAATCATGTGGCATGAAATTAAGTCTTTAGGGCCTCATCCACTAGCGTTCATTCCTGTCGGAATGTACGCATGGCTGGTTTGGTTCTGCCTTTAACCATCATTTTTAACAAATCTCTTGAAGATGGCTCTTTTCCCACAGAATGGAAGAAGGCTCGCGTCGTACCAGTCTTTAAGAAAGGAAATCGTGCCTCTGTGGGTAATTATCGACCTATATCGATACTTTCTTGCTTTGCCAAGATTTTTGAGGCCCTTTTATATCCCTCTATTGCCAGTTTAATTAAACAATCCATAACAGACCATCAGCATGGCTTTGTATCCGGTCGTTCCGTCCTTACTAATCTGGTTCCGTTCGTATCTGAGTTATCAGAGGAAGTTGACAAGGGCTTGGAAGTTGACGCAGTCTATACGGACTTCAAAAGTGCTTTTGACAGGGTCAACCACTGTCTTCTTATTAGGAAACTAGATGCTCTAGGAATAGGGGGGCCTTTGCTTGAATGGTTTAAATCGTACCTGCAAAAAAGACCACAAACAGTAGTTGTTGATGGTTACCACTCTGACGGGTATTTTGCTGAGTCAGGGGTACCCCAAGGTTCACACTTGGGTCCATTACTTTTCCAGATTTTCATTAATGATATAACTGCTAACATAAAAAATTTTCGAATTTCACTATTTGCTGACGATTTGAAAATATATCGAACAATAAAATCGCTTCGTGATAGTCAACTTGTTCAAGATGATCTTAATAGAATAGGAGACTGGTGTGTGGCCAACTGCATGGTGCTTAGTATTGAAAAGTGTTACCACATTAAATACTCGAGAAAGAGAAGACCTCTGCAGACGAGCTACGAGATTGGTGGCGTAAAACTTGCTCAAGTAGATACGATCAGAGATCTTAGCGTTATTATTGATAGTAAATTGAAGTTTGACTCACATATAGATGAAACAGTTACAAAAGCTGCTCAAATGCTAGGCTTCATCAAACGTAACACCAAATACTTCACTAATCTAAACACCAAGATCCTACTCTATAATGCGTTAGTACGTAGCCATCTCGAATTTGCCTCTTGTGTTTGGAGTCCTTTCTACAGCGTTCATTCGCAGAGAGTCGAAAGCATACAGCGGCCTTTCACTCGGCACCTTGCTTTTTGCAGTAATGGATTCTCCCACAGACAACCATACGCCACCGACTATCCAAAACTTGTCAGCCTTCGCGATCGCCGTCGTTTGTTGGATATGTCCCTCGCTCATATAATTGTAAATGGGCTTATGCAATGCAGTCACTTGTTATCACGTATGTCATTGTCTGTGCCCTATAGATGTCCTAGGCACCGCCAGCTTGCGACTTTTAGTGCACCATATGCTAGAACTAATCTGGGCAGGCAGTCGCCTTCGGCACGAATTTGTAACGATTATAATTTGTTGAGTAATAAAATTTTAGATCTTGATATATTTGGAGACAACTTGACCACCTTTAAACGTAAAATACAGCAGTTTTTTGAAAATAGTCTTGCCATATTATACGTTACCTATTTCATTCCGATTTTACTTATTTTTACTTTACTTTACTTATTTTAATGCATTTTATTATATTCCAATCAATTTAATCAAATCATATTTCATTTTATTTTCATTTTTTATTTTATTTCTTATTAAATCAATCCAATCCAATTTTATCGATTCATTATAAGTCAATTAAATTTATTCAATGCATTTTAATCTAATTTAAAAATTTACTGTTTTATCTTGATTTTAGAAATTATTATAAAATGTTATTTACCTACTGACTTACAATTATTATTTTAGTGCTTTGATTACCTATTTGTTTCTGTGACTAATATTCAATTGGGAATGCTATGTACGCCGTTATTGTGGCATGCATCAGAACTTATTTTAATTATGATGTAATCGATGTGTTAATGTTTGCGATGTGTGATGTGGCTGTACTTATAATAATAAATAAATACACCGCCAAAGTGGTAAAATGTGTGTCCCCCCCCCCCCCCTTTAACTTTTGAAATAAGAGAGTGAAAAATCTAAAAAAAAATTAAGCTGTAGATCTTAATAAACACTTTCAAAGAAAATTGGTTTGAACGAGATATAGTAATTAGTTTTTGAGATATAGCATATTTTCCAAAACCGCAAATATAACTTTGTCATTCATACCAACACAGTGAAAAACAAAGTTATTGTTGCAGACGAAAAATGATAGGTGGTATTAAATATGGTATGGTATAAGGTAACTACGGAACCCTACGGTGCGTGGCCCGACACGCACTTGGCCGGTTTTTTGTATAGGCAAACGAATAAACGAATCTTGAGCGAAAGTTGAAAAGAAGAGAGTCTGTAGTTTGTTAGTTTATTAGACTATATTTATAGTTTATTAGTTAGTTTGTTAGACTTAGGAGTAGATACAGAAAAGCATTTGCACTAATTGGTTAGAATTTTTAAGATAAATTACACTCAAAACGTGTAAAAAAGGAAATAAATAGGTACCTATGTTAATGTTAAAGATGTTGCTGTGTATTAGTGGGTTGCTGTTATTTCAATTTCGAGATTTAAAATTACTCGATCGGGCATGTCTCAGTTTTTCTTAGTACGCTACGATTCCAAATGAATTTTTACAACGGTCTCTTAATGAGAATGTGAAGATGATGCCTAGATAAACATGGGTAGTTTGTTATCGCACATATTCAAATGATGATGAAGTCAGCGCGAGACTGCATTTGATTTAAGTGCCGCACTCTGCGCCACAAAAAAAAAACTCGGTCGAACTACCGACTATAGATATGACTAATCAGATTATCGCTACGACCTTCCGTTCTCAAGATCCAGGTAGAAAGGTCTCCACAGCGCATCCTCACATATCTCCTAAACGCAAGACTGACAAACTCTGGTTCTTGGTGACAAACTCCAACAAACTACCGGCTACACACACGAGTAATCAGAATTCTGTTACGACCTTCCGTTTTTGAGATCTGTGTGGCTCAGCTGTGGAGACGTCTCTACAGCTGCGCCACACGTATCTCCTAAACGCTAGACCGACAAACTCTGGTTTTTATGCGACAAACTCCGACAAACTAACGGCTATACATACAAGTAATCAGATTTTCGCTACGACCTTCCGTTTTCGAGATCTGTGTGGCGCAGCTGTAGAGACGTCTCTACAGCTGAGCCACATGTATCTCCTAAACGGAAGACCGACAAACTCTGGTTTTTGGCGACAAACTCTGACAAACTATAGACTTCATCATGGCATAGTCAAAAAGTCAGATTTCCAACTTTTTTTTTGTGGCGCAGCTGTAGTCCGGCACTTATTTGATTTTGATTAGAATTTTTTATTAGGTATTTTTTTGTAGAAATTCTAGATGTTTTAGCTATAGTACTTAACTTACATAGGTATATTTAATAACAATAAAAAATGTTTACGAATAAATTTTGTTTTAGGTAATTAATAGGGAACATGCATCAATTTTTTTTTGTATCAAAATCAAAAGTATAATGCGTGAGAAAATCAACTTTAATATTAAAACTTTTCTCTTGTGTTTTTTTCTCGTGATATAGTTAAAGTCTGTTCATCCTTACTTGTCTTATATGGTAAACAATCTTCACCCAACTCTTTATTAAAATAATCATTTATAAAATACAACAAATGGTTTTCCACACATAGAATACGAAATAAATTGTTAATAAATTAACAACAATTTCATAAAGCTACTAACATATTTTTAAATAACGATTTAAGTCTAAAAGACGTATGACAACTGTCAAAAACTGTTTACTAAATAAGACAAGTAAGGATGGACAGACTTTACTTGAAGTTAGCACGCAGCAGCTCCCGCCGAAAACGCTCTATACAAAAAGGTCAACATTTGTGACGTCACTCGTGTCACATTTCAGTGCATTTGTATGGAGTTAGCCAAGAATTTTCAAATATCTCCCTAAATATTGCGTTTAAGTACATATGTGTCATACAAAATATTATTTCGTATTTGATGTTCTATCCGACTGTTAAGTGCATTATATCCGAAAACGAAAAAAACAATTCGTTATTTTTCCTTGTGTGATAAAATTAAAGTAATACATTTTATTTTTTATTTTTATGTTCCATCATGTTTTTATACGTGTCCGCAGCGATCAAGCTCAAATTTATCAAAATCGGTGACTTATGCATGTTCCCTATTAAATTCATTTTCAATGCACCAGAAGGTCGTGAAAGGCACGAGATCTGTGAATTTTTTTTTTTGTGTGTTACAAATAAACTTCGTAGGTACGAAAACGCTTCCAAAGTGCGCACGGCCTAAAGTTTTATACTTTTATCCCCCTGTCATTGCAAATGGTAATTTACCACTTTTTACCCCTGTTTTACCACAAGATAAAAACACGGTTAATTTTTAAGTAAGTATATCTAAAAATGATTTCATTTATTCATTGATGAATTCATTTACGTGGTCTGAAATCCCCATTTCATTTTTAGATAAACTTAAAAATTAACCGTGTAAAACTTATAAAACTGAGTTAACAGAATAAAAAACCTTAAGGTTAAAGAGAATAAAACCGCGGTGACATTTTGCTCTTTTTTTTTTGCTTTTGATGGCACCCAGACCCACACTACGTGTCAAAAATAGTTTTTTCAATGAAGATAACAATACAAATACAAAATATTTAAAAATAGTTCTGAGTTACTATTCAAAAAATATAAGAAAAAGTGATAATTCATTATTCATTTAGGTAGGTAAATAAGTTGTAAATATTAAATTGAAATGTGGCTTACCTGTGTCTGAGGTGAATTTGTGATTCAGGTGGGTACCTAATAAATAATCTACAACATACAAGTCTTTGGGGTAATCTTGAATTTTTTAGGGAATTAAATTCATTAAATTAAATACTTGGGAATATATTTCCAAAGGTAAACTTTTGGTTTTTCGGTTTACATTTCCGAAACGATATACAGAAAGAAAGCTGGTAGCCGGCGCCGACAATGTTGTCAGCGACGTTCGGCGCTTATCGGCGCTTGTTCATATAAATGCCTGCGCCGGTTACCTGCGTGGACTAGTGCCGATAAGCGCTGGTAGAACGGCACCGGCTACCAGCTTTCTTTCTGTATACGGCCTTACGCTGTCGGCTGCGCTGTTCAGAAAGTTGCGATACTTTGAATAGCATTCACTTAAAGTAGTTTTTGCAGGAAGGCAGCTAGTATGCCCTGTAACAATGCCGTTCGATGGCGTTGGGCGTATTCACGTTCAGTAAGGATGGCAGGCAGCAGCTCGCCGGGGTGCTGAGGGGCCTGCTCATCGCGGAGCTCGTCGTGTCACTCCTCATGGTTATATTCTGCTACAACACTTCGCTCAAGGTGCTGCTGTTACTCAAGCGCATCCACAAGGTACGAAACATGCATTATGAAGATGGTAACTGTATGTGTAGCCATTAAAGTTGCACTGAGAGGCCTGCTCATCGCGCAGCTCGTGATAACTCGCTGCAACACCTCGCTCAAGGTGCTGCTGTGACTAAAGCGCATCCATAAGGTACGAAACATGCATTATACAGCTGGAAACTGTATGTAATAACAGTTGCACTGAGGGGCCTGCTCATCGCGGAGCTCGTCGTGTCACTCGTCATGGTTATATTCTGCTACAACATTTCGCTTAAGGTGCTGCTGTTACTCAAGCGCTTCCATAGGGTATGAAACATGCATTATACAGCTGGAAACTGTATGTAATAACAGTTGCACTGAGGGGCCTGCTCATCGCGGAGCTCGTCGTGTCACTCGTCATGGATATATTCTGCTACAGCACTTCGCTCAAGGTGCTGCTGTTACTCAAGCGCATCCACAAGGTATGAAACACTCATTATAAAGCTGGGAACTGTATAGCCATAACAGTTGCACTGAGGGACCACCCCTCGGCCACGACCATCCTGCGTCGTGCGTCTCGGCAACCACTGCGAAGTTGCAACGACGAGCTGAGATGCCAACGTCGAGACAGCGTGCTGTAGTTGCCGTGACGCAAGACGCAGGACGCGTTCGCGGTGATGTCGTCGCCGAGGGGTCAGGATGCTGCTGCTGCTCAACACACACACACACACACACACACACACAAACAAGGTATAAGTCCGCAGAGAGTATCCGGACATCGCCGCAAATGCGGTGCTCCTCGCGATTCGAACCATATCTCCCTTATAAAGCCGGGCCTAGCCATGCGAAGCGACAACCGAGGTCCTAGTTCTATCTTCATTACGCGCATGGGTGCGTGCTATAAAGTTGTATTACACACTAGCAAAATCTAGACGCATCTTTATTCTGGCTGCTTTCATCACTGTATTTTCCATGTCTCGGGCTCATCACATATCACTTAACCGATGTTACAGGTGACAGTTTTCCTCTTGTACGGTCTGATCCTGCTCCAAGCTTACTGCATGAAGCTGCACTATACGAGCGGTCTGCGGCTCATAACGCTGCTGCTGCAGTGTCCCCACTGGGCCAGAGCGAACCAGGCCAGCCGAATGTGGCTGCTGAACGGCGCTATAGTGGCTCTTAACGGAATGTTGGTTTATGCTGCTTGTAGAGGCACATTGAAGGTTAGTGCACTTAAATAGCTTACTGCATGAAGCTGCACTATACGAGCGGTCTACGGCTTATAACGCTGCTGCTGCAGTGTCCCCACTGGGCCAGAGCGAACCAGCTATCAGGTTAAATGTATTGGTATACATATAATTACTGATAAAAGCTTCTGAACCAAATGTTTAGTGATGTGTCGTATCAAATGTGTTTTAATTTTATTTTCTTTGTTTTAGGCGTTGATGAATGAACTGTCCTCATCCCTCAGAATTGGTATATCACAGTACCTCACGGAACCGACGTGGAAGCGTTTGATGGATACGATGCAGGTATGAAAAGCAGGTATTACGTATTATGAATACTTATTAACTTTATAGAAATTAAGATTATAAACTTGTTTATAGGTAGAGCTCAGCTGCTGCGGAGTAGAGAAACCTGGAGATTGGCACGAAATACCTTGGATTAACATGGACTTTCTTAACGAAGATTCAGAAGTTGTTATGAAGTAAGTTGGATTATTGATATCTGATCACAGCTCGATCAATCCCTGGCGGAGAAGCAAGGCTTCAAAGTTAACTCGTTTATATGAAAATCGATTGGTGTTTCTAATAATTATCCGTCCTCCACTGGATATTTTCAAAATATATACACATCAACTTTGTCTATGGATACAGGTGTTATTTTCATACAAACGAGGTAACTTTGAAGCCTTGGTTTTCTGCCAGGGGTGTACCGTGCTGTTATCTGATGACGGCCATCTAAGGAGTGAATGGAGTAGATTCAGATCGCTTTACACACCCAACTGATCTGATCAGCATTCTAAAAGATTAATGGGTTAGAGTTCTCAGTTTGAGGATTTCCACACATTTTCCTGCTATTTTCGCGGCTTTTTTAAACATGTCCATTACGTTTTTAGAATGCTGGTCAGATCAGTTGGGTGTGTATAGCGATCTGAATCTCCTCCATTCACTCCCTGGATAGCCGTTATCAGATCACAGCACAGTACATCCCTGGCAGAAAACCAAGCCTTCAAAGTTACCTCGTTTGTATGAAAATAACTCCTGATATCCCTAGACAAAGTTGATGTGTGTACTTACTTTCCTGTATAGTATTTATTTTTGTTTCTAGATTAGCTAGTGCAGACGGCAAAGTGCTGCCTCCAGTGTCCCCATACTCGTGTTGCACGCCGCGCGTACTCGCCGCCTGTTACCACGACCCCTTGCAGCAGGTATGTTATACTGTTACTAGCTTTTGCCTGCGACTTCATTCGCGTGGACATTTTAGAATGTTGAGGCAGGTTCTCTTCACTGTATATTCAGCGAAAAGGGAAGTACTTCCACCGAGCTAAATGTCTGTGCTCGGGGACCGCGATCCAACTGCTTGATGTTGGAATTTAAGTATTTATGCGAAGTGCTTAGAAAACTTCGATATCGTGAGTCTAATCTCTATACATTTGGTCTCGATATTAGCTTGATTGACGTAGTGCGACGTCTGCTTAATGTTTACATATTGCTCTTTTCGCTGATCCTGCATTTCTTCGTCATTCGTCGATTGCTTAATATGTAGCGGTATGATCGCGCAGCTACGAGAAAATCTTTAGAATTCTTAAAATGTTGTACTGTAGGCGTTCCTGTCCCCGTCCCCGTTCAGAATAGGGTCAGGGGGGGGGGGGGGGGAATATTACAACCCTTTTTTAAAATTTGCCAGGTTTATGAATTCTTTCTTGCTGTGTAGCATATAAAAGAGACGCATCGATAGCCATTCCGAAAATTAGCAAGTTTTAAGAGGTTGTAATACGGGGGCAGAGATATTACTATCCCGTACCACATCCCGTCGCCGTTCCCGTTACCAATTTCATCAAATTCCGATCAGCCTTTTTTACGTGATCAGGTGGGTCCCCACCAAGCGAGCAAACACGGTAAGCGCGCTCGTTGGGGACCCGCCAAATCACGTAAAACGGCTGATCGGATTTTGATGAAATTAAAATATACAATACTATTTATTTATCCTGGTTAATGGTTCCCTAAGTCTTGTCTAAGTTCTTGTCAGTTAAAAAAGTCTTGAACGGGTGGTAGGAAAATATAGACGATTCAAAAGTACTTAATAATTAAGTTTATTTGAATAAAGCTATTTTTGACTTTGACTAAGGATTTTCTCGAATATCCACGCGGACGAAGTCCCGGGCAGAAGCTAGTACCTACATAAGTACTTAAGTAGCGCGGCTACACCACAACAGAAGCGCGACTGCAGCGCTGCGTGATTGTATTGTACCGAGCTGTGCAGTAGCTAGCGGAAGTGTCGCGACTACCCCTCGCTTTAATGTGATGTGATGCAGCGCTGCTTTAGCGCGACTGCGCTATAAAGCGTTATAAGCGCTACACTTGATCGACACAGATACTACAGGTCCAGTACAAGGCATATAACTTGAAATCGGGTGGGAATTCGTATTTTGGGTATGCGTAGCGGTGAGGTGCGCGGGCGGCGGGAGAGGGGCGCGCGCTATTGGTCGCTCACAGGAGCACATGCGCGAACTTATCCCCGCTCCGTCGAAAAAAATTCAAGATACATGTCTAGTACTGTTACAGTACTAGGTACATAACTACAGTAGGTATTGTTATTATAGAGCGAGTGCCGCGAGATTTGGAGCGGCTCCCCATTGCTGCCCGCCTCGATGCACGCGCGCGGCTGCGTGGAGGCCGTGCGGCAACCGCTCACCAAAGCGCTGCTAGCGCTGCACTTGTTCAATGTGCTAGTGCTGATATTACAGGTATCTTGTAATTTCTACTTTAGTGTAGTCTATTTAGTCTACATGATCAGCGTTGGCCGTCGAAAACAAACTACCGGCTACATACACGCAGTTATCAGATTTTTTCTACGACCTTCCGTTCTTGAGATGCATGTGGCGCAGCTGTAGAGACGTCTCTACAGCTGCGCCACAGGTATCTCGAAAACGGAAAACGATTAAACTTTGGTATTTGGCGACAAATTCTGACACTAGACCGAGCGGCGGGCTGATTATCTAATTAGAAACCACCTAGCGACCGGTCTCATTTGATAAATGAATGTGATACATTGCTACATCTTTTTGGGGTGAAAAAAAAACATACCAAAGAAAAGTAGCAATGTGTGTCAAATGAAACCGGTCGCTAAATAGTTTCTATGTTGATAATCAGCCTGCGGATTTCCAAAGGTCGCGGGTTTGATTCCCGCCTGAAAATATTATCTGGTGCGAGGCGATTTTTCTAGTAAATAATGAATGAATGAATGATGGGCTCGGTGGCGCAGTGTAGCGCCTGGCCCAGCGATTGCGGTGGTTAAGCAACTTTCGTAAGGATCGGTCATGGGATGGGTGACCAAAAATTTCTTATCTCGAGTTCCTCCGTGCTTCGGAAGGCACGTTAAGATTTCGGTCCCGGCTGCATTTGCAGTCGTTAACACCCACCAATCCGCATTGGGCCCGCGTGGTGGGTTAGTATCTTGTAAACACCATAATAACTGTATACAACAAGAAGGCAAATAATTAATATGAATATGAATCAGAATATGAATATGAATATGAATATGAATATGAATATGAATATGAATATGAATATGAATATGAATATGAATATGAATATGAATATGAATATGAATATGAATATGAATATGAATATGAATATGAATATGAATATGAATATGAATATGAATATGAATATGAATATGAATATGAATATGAATATGAATATGAATATGAATATGCATATGAATATGAATATGAATATGAATATGGGCCCGTCCTCCTTATCCACCCGTAAGGAAGGCCTGTGCTGTGCCCCAGCAGTGGGGACATTAAAATGTCTGATGGACAATGTGTCGGTGTCAGGTGGTGATCAGCGTGCTGACGCAGCTGCTGCGCACGAGTGCCCGCAGCGCCGTGCTGCGCGGCGACTGCGCCGGCGCCGGCAAGGGCTGGCTGCTCGACCTGCGCGACCACCGGCCCGCTACGGTAACTAATATCGCAGCTGTGGTTAAGATTTGTAAATTAACTGTCCGCCTGTTCGCCCTTCCACCTGTCTGCCGTTTATCCTACTTTTTAAAGACTGTACTAAAGTAACATTTTATCCAAATATATTTATGATTGTACGGAACCCTCGGTGCGCGAATCCGACTCGCTCTTGACCGGTTTTTTCAACCCATTTATTCACCTAGAAGTTGCCTCTCATTCTATGTGTACCTACTCTCATCTGTTCTGACGACGTAAGGCCTGGTTTACATTAGTCAAGTAGACGACCGAGTCGAGTAGCGAGTAGAAATACATTGCTTGGCATGTTCGTCGATTTTAAAAGAACGTCAAACACACCACGTAATGAACTTCTACTCTCCTAAAGCACTCTACTAAAGACTAAGATAATGTAAACCAACCTTTAGAGTTATCTTGCTCTCAATGAATTGCGTAGCATACTTTTTTAGGGTTCCGTACCCAAAGGGTAAAAACGGGACCCTATTACTAAGACTCCGCTGTCCGTCTGTCTGTCTGTCTGTCTGTCACCAGGCTGTATCTCATGAACCGTGATAGCTACAAAGTTGAAATTTTCACAGATTATGTATTTCTGTTGCCGCTATGACAACAAATACTAAAAACAGAAAAAAATGAATATTTAAGGGGGGCTCCCATACAACAAACGTGATTTTTTTGCCGTTTTTTGCTCGCTATTAATAACGACTGCAGGTAGACAATTAAAATTTTCACAGATGATGTATTTCTATTGCTGCTATAACTATAAATACTAAAAACTGAAAAGAATAAATATTTAAGGGGGGCTCCCATACAACAAGCGTGATTTTTTGCTGTTTTTGGTACGGAACCCTTCGTGCGCGAGTCCGACTCGCACTTGGCCGGTTTTTTAATTTATTTATCTACTAGCGGCCGCCCGCGACTTCGTCTGCGTGGAAAGATTTTTTGCTATCCCTCGGGAACTATACTTTTTTCGGAATGAAAGGTACCCTATGTCCTTTTATGTACCCCTGACAACGTGTATGCAAAATTTCATGATGATCGGTTCAGTAGCTAGGACGTGAAGGCGTAACAAACAAACAAACAAACAACAAACAAACGGACTTTCGCATTTATAATATTAGTAAGGATTACTGAAAGTACTAATATAAGCAAGCTATTGTAGTGTAGGTACTATGGTCACAGAATACATAATAGTACAAGTACAGAAGATCCACTCCGCAAAGTAATTTAAATAAATAGCGACTCTATCACAAACACAATAAAGTGCAATTCAGGTCGCACACCGCTCCCACCCTACAGTTATATTCACCTAGAAGTTGCCTCTCTTTCTATCGCGTAGCTCTTATCTCTTCTAACGATTTTAGGGTTTGTTCTTCTAAATAATAATTAAATAATAGGTACTAAATGTACTTAAATACATTTCAAAAAAACCTAGACTAGGTACAGTTGACGCCACATTAGACTATACATGCTGACTTTGAGGCAATTTGCTTTCTTACGAAATAACATTGTCATTAATAATTAACTTTATTTCGAAAGTAGGTATGTAGTACCTACCTCATCTATAAATTATTATTGCAATAAATACCTAGTTGGGTGAAGATTGTTCAGCAAATAAGACAAGTAAGTACAAACGAATAATAAACGGATACTAAATAATATCTAGGTAGTAAACAAGCACTTCTTACGTTTCGATGTCGTTTTGAACTTTTGGAAGTGTGAAAAACGTGAGGTTCGGATCCTTTATATTAGTATTAAGATGAACGCGGCGAGTGAGTGAGTATCGAAATTGAACTGCTAACAGCCAGCCAACGGCGCGCGGCGGCAGCCCTCTGAAATTAGTCCGTCCGGACGGACCCGCTGGCTACTTGTGGCTTCGTACCTAAAGGTGCCTAAAGCGCGGAGTGCGCCTAGCCTGCTATGGTGAAAAGCATACAAAAAATATTTTTGAGTTTGATTCTGTTATACGAGCCTAAGGCTAAGTTCACATGACTGCGCGGTATCACACGGAACTACTAACCGCGCGGTACAAGATTATACGAAACTGTGTTATATCGTCTACATTACCCCACGGTGGCGCGGCACGCTGTGACTGTGATCCGCGCGCAACATCTTAAAACGAAATAGAATTCTTTACCATTCTGTCAACAACATAAGCACCCCCTAAAGTCCTCATTAAAGTTCTTTAAACCATGAATTAAATTGTGTGTATTGAATATCGCCTCATTTGTCTTACGGTTCAAATACACCAAATCCGTTATCGGCCGAACTATGCCCGGGCGTCATCGGTCAGACTCATCCGATCGAATCAAACCTATTTAACATAAAGGGAGCGCGTACACTACTACAAGCGCCATCGTCCGAAGTCGCCCGATGACGGCCAATCATCCATCGAGTCCGAATTTGATCCGGCACGGTATCGGAAGACGCCCAGTCAACCGTTATAACTTGAGAGTACTTTATTATTAACTTAATACAAGTGCACGCTAAGTATATATTCATACATGACAACGGTAACGATACCTATCCAGTAAACGAACGGAGGTTTTGTTTAAATGTGAGGTTGTATAGCTGAGTGTGACTACAGAAGATCGGCACGGCAACGCCCAATGTCGGCACAGCAGGTGCACGTCCGAGTTACTCGTCCGAGTAGGTCTGTCCGCCATCGGCCGATAAAATCGGTTTTGGTGTACGCCTACCGTTATTCACTCCACAGGAGCGCACAACGTGCTGCAACAACCGGTACAACGTGTGCCGCATGCGTGTGCACACGCGACGCACGTGTCGAGTGCGCCGAGTGCGCGCGAGGCCGCCAAGATCGCTGCTATCTAGCTACTCCGGCTCTTAGCGGGTAAGTTTTTGGTTCTTATCACTCTGTTAACTACACAAATAAGAATGTGCCAAAATTCGGAATACATCTAAAAATTGGTGTTAAAGGAGACCGGCGGCGGGCTGATTATCTAATTAGAAACCACCTAGCGACCGGTCTCATTTGACAGATGAATGTGATACATTGCTACTTTTTTTTGGGCTAAAAAAAACACCAACGAAAAGTAGCAATGTATGTCAAATGAAACCGGTCGCTAAATAGTTTCTATTTAGATAATCAGCCTGCGGCCTTATATGCTTTTTTAATTTTATTGTCTGTGATTCCTAATCTGCTATAAGTAATTTTTTGCTTATTAGTATGTGGTATCATCTGCCATTGAATGTTTTTCAATGACTCGTTGTATCCATAGTGTTTCTATATCAAATAAGTTTCTGTAAAAATTTTTTTATACAAGCTTTTATTGCCGATTGCACTGTTGTCCGCCATATTGGATTTAGAGTACCGTCACTTTATTTTTCGAGTCATTCTGAGCAAGCCCTTTCTTACCCATATTGTAGGAGTGCATTAAAATGGGTTTACCTCCATGTTAGATTTAGAATGACGTCACACAGCTAACCATGCATTGTCATCCAAACTAAACATATACCTATATAAAATTTCAGCTCAATCGGTTGAAGATATCTGCTTCAAAATTGAGTTGCAAAATTCCACCCGAACATACATACATTGCAAGTTAAATAAAAGCCTGTAAAAATTACTTGACAGATGATTTGACAGTTGTGATATGAAAAATATAGCAAATTATCTGTCAAATAACTAGATTGTAAAACAGGGCCCTATTAAATCGTTTTATGTATTTCAGGTAATTGAAGAAGTACTTTCTCAAATATAAACAAATCTATGTTAAATAATTACTTTAAATATATTACGATGTACAGCTTATATTTATTTGTTTGTATTGTAAATAAAACTAGAATGTTCAATCAATGCAAAGGCTTTATTTGACTTCATTATAAACAGTCCTTACTATCTAATAGTTAAGTAACAATGCGTGAATGCGATTCGAAAGCCGACTTACGTTCGTGCGGCGCCTTTTAAATATAGTTTTTTAATATATAAATTATAATAAATATACTTTGATAAATATCGTGTGATTTCGGCGCGAAAATTGGCGTCTCGGCCGCCGCCACGGAGTGTCTTTTTAGTTTTTTTTAAACGTAACAATATACAAAAAGTTGAGATTGGTAGGTACAGGTAGCGGCGGTCGGGGCGCTAGCACCTGGAATGTTCCCGCGCTCGTTCACCGCGTTTGCGCGAAAGGCGGTGGCGAGCGGCCATTTTGTTTTGTTTTTTTTTTAACCGCGACTTAACGTCGCAGCATTCAGCCTTAGGCCGTTTTTCCAATTTTCAATTCGGAACCGTCAGTTTTATGCCAGCCCAGAGGGTAGGGTGACATAATTGTTATTTCTACTAATCTATGGGAAATACGTCAGTAACAAAACAAAGTGATGTATATCCTACAGAGAATTCGATAACAAAAAATATTGTTTACGTTAGCAACAATTCAGAGGGGAGATCGAAGCTACCGTAAACAATTTACAATGCTATGCAAACTTTATGCAAAGTTAAGCGCAGGTTGCGCAGAACACATTCGATATTGAAACTCCTGCGCATAAAATTTGCATCGCTTTCCAATACAGTTCCTTATATCGTATTAATGTCGGTGTCGTCTCGATCAGAGCGGCGGGGGGCCGTCGGGGTACCGCAGCACGGGCTCGAACCCGGGCCCGGCGTCGCGGCAGCCGGAGTGCGCGTGCGGCGCCAGAGCGGCCGCGCCCAGTAGCAACAGTAGGAGGGCCTGGAAAGGCAGCGAGGCGCGCGCCACGCGGGACACGAACCGGAGACCTCGCTGCAGGCGCCCGAGCTCCTGCTCCTCCGACTCTTCACTCATGACCACGCTGTGGAGAAATGGCTCATTTAGTAATTAGGACTAACGCGCAACGTTTTGACTAGAGCTCTAAAGCTAGGGTTTCCTAGGATGACGTTGCCGTCATATTACGGCCGTAATTTAACGGCGCAGAACGTTGTCTATGTAAACAGTACAGCGCGCCGTATTTTAGCGACGTATAACGTTGTCTATATAAACAGAACGGCGCGCCGTATTGCTTACATAGACAACGTCCTACGCCGCTAAATTACAGCCGTAAATGACGGCACCGTCATCCTAGGAAACCCTAGTTTAAGGCTCTTAACCCTAGTTCAACCCTAGTTTAAACATCAATCGCGATCAATCACTGATGATAGACAATTACAGGCTAGAGTTCTCATCATCGTAATGATGATACTCGTCGTGTGATCACAACGATCATTAGCGATTGTATGCAAGCATTTTAAGTTTTTTTTTGTCGCTCAATCAACGTCAAACTAATTGTTATCGTAATGACTAAGGCTGCCTGTCCATTGACGCAGAGTGAGGCGGCGAAGCGGAGAATCGAGGAAATATTAACCAATAGGCTTGCAGAGCTGATATTTTACGCAATCCTATTGGTTAATATTTCCTCGTTTCTCCGCTCCGCCGGCCGCCTCGCTCCGCGTCAATGGACAGGCAGACTTAGGATCGTATTAGGGGCCATCCATAAATTACGTCACACGTTAAGGGGGAGGGAGGGGGGTCGACGAAATGTGACAATGTGTGACAAGGGGGTGGGAGGGGTCCTTAATTTCGTGACGTCACATTTCAATTAAATTGAAATAAAACAAATTTCTGAACTGCTTTTTAGCTTTTTAATTTAATAATTATTTCTAGAGGCAAAATTATAAAATATGTGACGTCACAACAGGGAGGAGGGGGGTCTCACAAATGTGACCAGCTGTGACAAGGACGGGGTAGGGGGTCAAAAACCATGAAATTCGTGTGACGTAATTTATGGATGGCCCCTAAAACACTCTCAAAGTTGAGAGCTATCATAAGATCATAGATACTTGAGATGATGTTTCTTGAAAGAACATAACGTTGACGTTATGAGCAGTTTATAAATCGGGCCTTAGTTTCGTTCAACAATGATATGACTGTATTAGGCTCCACTAGATTTTAGTGATTTATCTTTTTTTTAACGTAAATAATTATAGAAATAGCTGTAGGTAGATGGTTGATTCTATGATCATGCAATAATAGTAAAAAGTTAAAGAGTTAAAAAATTAATAGAAAGGGCGAAAGTATTTGAAACTGATTCGATAAAATAGACCATAATAATGCATGAGTTACTCATGCATTATTATGGTCTATTAAATTTTAGGATTTTTATTTTTATTATAATCCCAAAGATTTGCATTAGATTATAGAGATAAGTTCACATTTTCAACAATAGATGGCGTTAATATTACTCTCAACAGTGTTTTCAAAACTACCTACAAAACGTTATGCAACTGAAGAGTGTTAGGCTTAACTACTAGGTACGTAATGTGAGTCTAGATTTAGTCTATGATCTAGATACTGCGAGGTACTTACTCGGATTCGTCGAGCGGCGGGAAGGCCATGGAAGACATCTGGTCCTCTTCCTCCTCCATAAGCTAGGGGGGGACAAACGATATACGTCAAAATACGGTGCGAAGCGACTACAGTGGTATTATGGGGGGTCGACGAGCAAACACTAGTGCGTAACCAAATTTGAACTCTTAGTTTTATGCACAACGGATAAGTGCTTGGCTTTCACCTCACCTTATAAGTGACGATAAGGTCGAAGATAGAAGCGCAATACACCCGGAATCCTCAACACTGAGGAACTGACTCTTTTACCTCTAACTGCCGGAACACAACAATTTTTAAATTATTGTTATGGCGTCAGACTTAGGTAAGATGGTGGTAGCTAGCCAGGCGGACTTAAAATAAGCTCTACTACCAACCAAACAGAGTACAAATTGTAACCCCCTGGGAATCGAACCCGGGACCTCTGCGTCTTACACGGGTGGGCGAACCACTAGACCACAGAGGCGGTAAACTCATTTCATGTCAAACAATAGTTTTTATTATCACCGTAAGATGGCATTGTTTTACTGAAATATGGCATATCTATTGTTTTCCAAAAAGCTTAACCGCTCTACTGGGTTCTTGCGCTTTCATATCGGTTTTGTATTCATATAGAATTTAAAAATTAAACGTATTATCTTGCTCCAGTGTTTGCCCTTCGATGTACAAAGGGATACTGCTAAATAATTAAATTTTGTTTCACAGTTAATGTTTTTCTTCCCAATAATTGGTCATTTCGATATACTAACGAACGCCAAATAAACAAATAAAGCTGGGTGTTTGTGGTTCGTAGTGCTCGTGTTTGGGAAGCGGTGGGAAGCAAAGGAATTATAATTCTAGATTTATTTACTGTTTACACTATGATAATACTAGGTTTGTTCTGACTAATATTTGACTAGGTAAATAGTAATACGTTAAAGTTCATTTATTAAGTTACGAAACAGAAGTTATCAACTTATTTTTTATTAGAATCTTTCCAAGTTCGATAAATCGCTTATTGATTTAAAATTTTGTTTATAAGTACAGTTTCTAACTTTTCAAATTACTTTGAATCATAATTTTATTGCACTAGAAAGACATAATACATTTTATCTACTCTCATATCGTAAAATTCGAATTATGAATTTCAAAGCGAATTTATATTGACATACTTTATACACGCAATACCGAAAAAAAATTAAAAAGTTATTTTATAACATACCTTCGCTAACTGAAGTATGCTATAAAATAACTTTTTTTCTTATTACGATACAGGGCAAATCCAAGAAGAAGGCAGTGCCGCGATATAAAAAAAAAACAATGTTATTTCCACATACTTTCCATGATTAAAATGTGCTCTATGGTGATCGATGACTTAGCGTAACGAATAACGATTGGTCTGCTGGAATGCACTAACTCTATAATATTTTTTTTAATAGAATACGCGCCATGTTTTGATTTTAATTTTTAGTTTTGCTTAAAAATGTCTGATAGTAGTGAGTGTGGACTCCACCCGATATTTTAGATGCGGCGACGGAAAAACGTCTTACTTAACCTAAGTAAGTAATTACCTACCTAGTCGTAGAAAGTCGAGAAACTACTTACCTACTCTTTTTATCATTGTTAAATTATTTTGTAGGTTCAATCACAAATTGTATGAGAGTAGATAAAGTAGTGTATGAAACTGTACATAACTAGGTATTAAAACACTCGTGTGATACTATTAAAAACCTCGCCTACGGCTCGGTTTTTAAACTCACACTCATGTTTTAATACCCCTCATTATGCATCAGTTTCATAAACTACTATTATTAAATTCTCTGCGCAATAAAATATCAATAGATTATAGGTATCGAGATAGAAAGGACTTTAGATAATTCCGAGAAAATGTACTTTATATAGGTATGTATTTTAAGTTTGTAAATATCGTTACTTAATTACTTCTGTTAAATCTAGATAAGTTTCCGCCCGTTCGTCTAATACTCTAATCAATGGGGAAGGCAATTGTCAAAATGGCGCTGCGTACGCTTGTTCTACGAGAACTATCAAAACAAAGGACTTTTACTTTAAAATCGTTTTTAAAGCTGTGTAATTGACTGTAAAGATGTTGGCACTTACAAATTTTCGAAAAATCTGAATATTAAAAAAAAATCTGTTAGAATAAAACCGTCTTAATTTGGCTTTCAATTCCGGCATTATAGAATAGGTAGTGTTTTATATACATTTTGGGTCAATGGGTCTTTTTCGGTAAAAAAACAATAAATACCTATTTTCCCATACATTTTGTTCTGAACGTTTACTATCTTAGGAACAAGCATACGCAGTTACATCCACAATTTGCTTTGCATTGCCATGCCATCCCCATTAAAAAAGTCCGGAACGGTAGAAAAATGTAGACGGTTCAAATGTGCTTATTAAGTTTACTTGAATGTTTGTCTTTGACTTTGAGTATATTTCGTGGCTACGTACCTGTGGAGCGGCGGCGGCGGCGGCGGCGGCGAGCGCGGAGGCGGTGGCGGAGGCGGGGCGCCGCGCGAGGGCGGCTCCCAGTTTAAGCGCATACGCCGCCGACAGCTTGCGGAGGGACTGTAGTCTGAGGCGGAGCTCGCCTAGCCTGGAGGGAGAAGGTTGCTCATTAAGGCTTGGTCACACCTCGGGCACTCCGTACAAACGTCGCGTTTCAACCACCTATTTCACAGACGCCACACAGTGACGTTTTTGCACACGCGCAACTGTGTGCGTGAAGTCTAGGGCTAAATGAGCATACGAACTGGCCTAGGAACTTGCGGGGCGCGGTGAGGTAATTGATTGCGGGGTGGGGCGAAGAGTTTCCTTTCCGTACGGTAGTACTTATTACATTAGTAAACACAGGTTTTAAACGCGTTTTTAACTAACCTTTTCCCGACTTTGTTTACTAATGTAATAAAATGCAACGCGAAAGTTTAAAAGTGTATGTAGGTAGTACTTATATCTATTCTGTGGCTTGGTTACGCGGAAACATTTGTCTCTATCTATTTCTTTACGTCTAAAGAGTATGGAAAATAACCTCACTTCTGCACTTTTTCGATGTTTTTTGTTTTTTTCATTATTAACTTTAGCAACTTTAGCACAATTAATTAATTAATTAAAAATTAGCACAAAAAAGTTATTGGAGCTACTTCACAGTACGTTAAAGTGTATTTTGACGTAGAATACTTTTCCGCTATTATTTACGCCAAAAATATGACCCTACACATGCGCTTTTGATGATATTCTGTTTTTTACAATCATCTGTAAGGTTTTTACGCAATTTAATACTAGAGAATCTCTTTAGCTTATCGTATGTTTTTTTTGTGGCTACAACTTTACGTTCGTATATCTTCTCAGGTTTAATCGTAAAAATTTCTTCACAGTAAATCATGTGGTGCATAAGCCTTCTGATAAGCCACTAAACAAAAATCGTTACTGATCCTCATTGACAGTGTATATAACAGATATAACAGATTTTACTCATGCGAAGACTTTAAAAATTCTTTATTGTTCATTGGTCCGTAGCCATCTGGAGTTTGCGTCGCAGATTTGGAACCCCAGGTATAATATATACATTTCGCGTATAGAAAATATCCAAAAAAGATTTCTTAAATATCTATGTTTTCGCACAAAGGATCGCTATCATTCGAGCCTCTGTCTCGATCTGTGCAAAAAACATCATTTTCTCCCGTTGGAAAAGCGTCGCGAAATTGCGGATCTGGTTTTTCTTTCGAAAATTGCATCTGGTAGTGTGAACTGTCCGGAACTTCTATGCAAATTGACATTACGAACACCTTCAAAACCACTCAGATTCAACCACCTGCTGCGTGTCCCCCCTGCATCTTCAAATTATCGGCAGAATTCATATTTGTGTCGTGCGTGTAATAGCTTTAACTCTGCAACGCGTCAGGCAGACTTGGATCTTTTTGCGACAAGTGAAGCTTCAATTAAGCGTACTATGAGTCGCAGTTTTTTCAATTCGACCTAATTGTATGATAATTAATTACTTACTAGGATAGTGCTCGTTAAGTATATTTCGTGTTATGTTTGTGATGACCTATAATTGGCTTTGTGTTACTATTTAAGTTATTTATTGTGGTAGTTAGTAGCTGTTGGTCGTCCGAAAAAAAAAATTAAATAAATAAATAAACAGTACCTGCGGCAGATGTCTGAAGAATGCGGCGGCGCGTCGCCAGTGCGCAGTAACTGCGCGGCGTCGTGCAGCGCCAGCACGCGCGGCTCGGCGGCGGCTAGTTCGTCGCGCAGCTCGCTGAACCGCCGGAAGTCGCGTTGGAGCGCTTCCGGTGGCCGGCTCAGGCGCAGCGGCTCGCGGGATCGCACGCCGCGCTCGGCGTTCGATAGCCGCGCTACTAACTCGACCACTGTGGGAAAATTTGACACATTGGAACAGTCATGCTATAATAATTATATTTCTAACACGGAAGTAAAGTTAAACAAAAACACTAAGCACTTTTTTGCATTTGTAAGGTCTAAAAAAGACAATAAGGCCATTCCAGACACACTTTACTGGGAAAATTCTAGTTTGACTGAGGGCTCTGAAATTGCACATACTTTCAACGCTTTTTTTCAGTCTGTTTTTGAGAAAGACGATTCCGAAGTTTTACCATTCTACCCCTCAAGTGAAAAAAACCAATGTTTAATTAGTTCTGTTCAAATTTCTGTTGATATTGTCAAAAAATATTTGTCAAGAGTGGACGCAAGTAAGGGTTCTGGGCCGGATGGTATTCATCCTCATTTCATTAAAATGTGCAGTAAACAATTAGCACCCCCAATCTCTTATCTTTTCCATCTCTCTTTGCTTAAAGGAGTTATGCCGTCGGTATGGAAGCAATCACTGGTTGTTCCGATCTATAAAAACGGTGACAAACATGATATTCGAAATTATAGGGGAATATCAAAGCTGTCCGTTATACCTAAACTATTCGAAAAAATTATATATGATTCGCTGTATGCGGCTGTAAGGCCCTTGCTCATACCGCAACAGCACGGGTTTGTAAAGGGGCGCTCCACTGAAACAAACCTTTGCGAGTTTTTGGACCAAGTGCTGTGTGGTATGAATGATGGTTTTCAGGTGGATGCCGTGTATACCGACTACTCAAAATGTTTTGATAAAATTTCACATCGCATATTAGTTAAGAAATTGGAGTACATCGGTATACACGGTGACCTATTGAGATGGTTGCAATCGTATCTTCAGAATAGATCACAGGCGGTAACAGTAAAGGGCTATAAATCCAGCTTTATACCAATAACATCAGGTGTACCCCAAGGCTCTCACCTTGGACCGTTATTATTCAATATTTTTATAAATGACGTAAAAGAATGTTTTCGACACTCTAAATTTCTACTCTTCGCAGACGACACGAAAATATTTTTACCTGTCAAAACTATTAATGATTGTTTAAAACTACAGGAAGATCTGAACCGTTTATGCGATTACTGTGTTACAAATAAATTGTCACTGAATGTTGACAAGTGTTGCTTCATTACGTTTGGTAGAAAGAAAAACAATATTGAATATAACTATCAGCTATTCGGTACAAATCTTTCAAATCGGTCTGAGGTTAAAGACTTGGGCGTAATGTTGGACCAAGAATTACTACTCTCTTCTCATTATAGCCATATTGCAGCCAAAGCATACAAAATGTTGGGTTTTATATTTCGCCAAAGTAGAGACTTTAAAAAAGTACAATCACTAATACTATTATATAACAGCTATGTGCGATCACAACTCGAATACGCATCGACAGCTTGGAATCCGCAGTACTCGGTACATATAGGTACGATAGAAAGAATCCAAAACAAATTTATAAAAAAAATGAAGTACAAATTTGCTGATTTTTGTGAAGATGACGTCATATCTCTTACACGTCGAAGAGAACGCAGGGACTTGACCTTATTGTACAAGATTATTAATAATTATGTAGATTCATCATATCTTTTAAGTAAAATTTTATTGAAATGCCCCCGACCAAACATGCGATCTCGTGACACTTTTTGCATTCCTGCGAGCCGGACTAATTATGCTAGAAACCGTTTTATAGTTAGAGCGATGAAATCATATAACGTTAAATTTAGTCACATTGATTTGTTTAGTCTTAAGCCCGCTAAATTCAAAGTTGCACTTAATAGTACCAATTAATTAAATATTTGGCCTCTTATTTTTCATAACTAAACAAAATTTAGTAAACAAAATTTAGTTGTTTAAGTAAGTTACATTGTTATTGTTACTCGACGTTTTATTGTCATTACTTAGTAGTGGAAACTGTTTAGGCTAATGTAAATTGATATATGTTGTAACTATATGTAAAAAATTATGCTGTATGTTTCCCAAGAAAGAAAGAAATAAATAAAATAAATAAAAATATGTTCTGTTAGATAATCTGCATATTTCAAGTAAGTTAGGAGTTCTTTAACGCGTTTATCATCATCATCATCAGCCACTGCTGAACATAGGCATCTCCGAGTGCACACCACTGAGCACAATTCGCGGCTATGCTCATCCAGTTTACGCGAGCCACTTTGCGAAGATCGTCGCTCCACCTTGTCTGAAGGCGTCCCACACTACGTTTGCCCATACGCGGTCTCCACTCAAGAACTCGTCTGCCCCAGCGGCCATCAGTTCTACGGCTAATATGGCCGGCCCACTGCCACTTCAGCCTGCTAATCCGGTGGGCTATGTCGATGAATTTATTTCTCTGTCGGATCACCTCGTTCCGGACCCGATCTCTCAGAGAAACTCCGAGCATAGCCCTTTCCATAGCTCGCTGCGCGACTTTAAATTTGTGGACCAGCCCTACAGTGAGTGTCCACGTTTCCGCTCCGTATGTCATGACAGGCAGGACGCACTGGTTGAAGACTTTCGTCTTTAGACTCTGTGGAATAGGCGACTCAAAGACTCGACGAAGTTTCCCATTTGCTGCCCAGCCCAGCTGTATCCTTCTGTTGGCCTCTCTCTCGAAGTTGTTTCTACCCAATTGCAACGCATTTATACGCAGCGTATAATCGCAGCGCGTGCTTTACGCATAGTCACGTCTATAATGTATACAGTTTACAATTTTGTCATTCTATTACTTTTCTGAAGAGAAATCAATGACAAATGACAACTACAACAAAGTCCTACACTAATGCGTGCGTCGAACGCAACGTGTAAACGACGCGCAAAGCGTTTGTGCGCAACTCACAATCCAGCTTGCTATATTTCCATATTAATCCATTTCTGCGCATGTATACGCGTCAAAGAAACCCTTCCTTAGCGTATAAACACGTTAACGAACCACAAAAGACCTCTAACCAAATTACAGCAGTATTAGTAAACGTCTCCATTGTTTGATTCGTGTTAAAATTGTCAAATAAGCAAGAGCGCGCGCTGCAACCGGTGGTCAACCACTGCGCAAGCCACTGCTTGGTTTACCCCACTGGGTAAACTCTGCGTTATTATATCACAGAATACATAATAGTACTAGCGTAAAGAAGTTACATTCTGGAAAAACGTTTAAATTAATTGCGACTCTTGCTCCAACACAATAAAGTACAATTCAGGTTGCACAGCGCTCCCTTCGTTCTAAAACATTCACCTAGTAGTTGTCTCTCTTTCTATCGCGTCGTATGAAATTTGTCTTCTCAGAGGACGCCGAGCGCTTCATACACGCGTGCGGAGTGACAGAGCCCAGGGGGCCTATTACGAAAATAACGTACGCAATTGCGTAACGCAGTCACTTGGCCACGATAGTCGTCCGCAGTTCGTTGGTTGTAGTTTTATGAAACATTTTGAATTTTTCTATCGTAGTCCATAGACTACTAAACGAACGATGTCGGATACGTAAGAGAGAAACTGTCAAACTCACGCAATCACTTCGCAATATCGCATATGAAAGTGATTTGTAATAGGAAACAATCAAAACGAAGCACGGACGCAGCTGCGTGTATCGCATTAAACTTTTCGTGATATACTACGGGACCGCTGAAGTCTATGCTTTGTCATTGCTCACAGTGCACACGCAGTATCCCAGTAGATAAAATAAACACACTAAAATTAGTAGCAATAGATTACAATACAACTAATCTATACCATGGTACTGCGTGTTGTACACAAGAGCGCCAGTGCACACGCAGTATCACAGTAGATAAAATAAGCACACTAAAATTAGTAGCAATAGATTAAAACTAACCTATATCATGGAACTGCGTGTTGTGCACAAGAGCGCGCTGTAGCCGGCCTTGCCAGGCGCCCGCTGTCGTACAAGCGTGGTCCCAGCGGCGGTTGGCCGCGGCCAGGCGCGCCAGCACGCGGTCGGCCGCGCGCGCGTCCGCCGCGTGCGCCGCCACGTGCGACCCCACCACGTTGAGGGACACCACGATGGACTTGTGCGAGTCCAGGTCCAGGAGGAACTCGCGGTGGTCCTGTGGATGATTGGGTTTATTACACAACTGACAATACAACCGACAATGTGATAGTGAAGGCAGTGGTCGAATTGGACGATCCGGAACGCATTTCCTTTCAAACCTCTGAACGATAGCGATAGGTATTTTACCGGAACGGTATTCCGTCCGGTCCATTTCGACCAATGGATGCAGGAGAATCTGTAACAAAGCTTGGAGGTACTCTGTGTTTTAGGGCTGAATCAGCCAATTTATGTATATGGCAAACAACGGTCGTCTATCTCTAATTTATATTCTAATGAATTATTATCTGCTATTTTAATATGAAATGCTTAGCTACGTATCAGAAAACATCGTCATTGGCCTCTCGTCAAGGTGTAGCCTTGTGGAAGTAGTTTTTTCAGTAGACTAAAAGACCATAAGTTACACCAACCTATATAGCGTCTTCTAGCGCGTCATACTGCTCGGGCGGGTCGGTCCGGGCTGCGTCGGTGACCTCGGCGAACTGCAGCCACTGCTCCAGCCGCCATAGGTCGTAGTCTAGCTAGTAGATCAAACAATAATATCTCTAATATTCCACTAACCTGTATAGCGTCTTCTAGCATGTCGTATTGTTCTGGCGGGTCGGTTTTGGCCGCGTCCGTGGCTTCCGCAAACTGCAGCCACTGCTCCAGCCGCCATAGGTCGTAGTCTAGCTAGTAGATCAAACAATCATATCTCTAATATCCCACCCGACCTGTATAGCGTCTTCTAGCGCGTCGTATTATTCCGGCGGATCGGTCTTAGCCGCGTCGGTGGCCTCCGCGAATTACAACCACTGCTCCAGCCGCCATAGGTCGTAGTCTAGCTAGATGGTAGATCAAACAACCATATCTCTAATATTCCACCGACCTGTATTGCATCTTTTAGCACGTCGTATTGTTACGGCGGGTTGATCCTAGCCGCGTCGGTGGCCTCCGCGTACTGCAGCCACTGCTCGAGCCGCAATATGTCGTAGTCTAGCTAGTAGACCAAACAATCATATCTCTAATATTCCACCGACCTGTATAGCGTCTTCTAGCTCGTCGTATTGTTCCGGAGGGTCGGTTCTGGCTGCGTCGGTGGCCTCCGCAAACTGCAGCCACTGCTCGAGTCGCCATAGGTCGTTGTCCAGTTGCTTCCAGTTGCGCTCCGAGCACAGCGGGCACGTCAGCCGGCCGGATTCACTGGCGAATGTCAACCTTATATTATGGTCATTGGGTCGGATTTCGATTGGAGGGTGGTGTTTATGGATAATGGATTTGCGTTTTCAAAAGGTATGGCTGTTGTTTAGGCGGAAAATGTGGAAGACTATAGGTAGATGTGGTATATAAATGGGAATTAAAGCTACTGTTCTTATTGCAAATATTAATTCATTGATAAGTATCGCAAAATGGGGGCTATTTAAATGTAAAGGGAAGCAAATCGTTACTGCATTAAAATATAAATTATTAAATTCAAATGACACCTATAGGTAGGTATATAAAGAAATTAATAGGATATACATAATCTTATTATCGAGCAATATACAAAAGAAGATAGCAGTGTAAATATTAAAGTGCTGGTGGTTTAAAAACATTAGGTGCTGATCTATGATACTGTGCACTAAACTACATACTTAAACATGCAACAGGCACGTTTTCTGCTGTCCAGTAAGCAAATCACTAAAAAATCTATTTCAATAAATAACTTGAGAAAGAAACATATAAAACACAGTGCCGAAAAATTGTGCATTTGCAAAAAGTAAATAATAATAATAATTTATGTGGATGCTTTTCTACATTTTAATACTATCTGTAAAATATTTTAACGTCTTCTAAAATTATAATACTTCTACACTCACAAACGCTACCAAAAATCATTAAGTAATAAAATTTTAATATAACAAGTCTACGCGTTCTTAGGTCTACCACGAAAGTACGGACAGCAAAAAACGTGAGCGTCAAGATTAGGACAAGCAGTACTCACTGTTCACACGTGAGCGCGTAGGACGCCGTGTGGGGCAACCTAGGAGCAGAAAACGCAAGTTTAGAGCATGCCGGGTTAGGAAGCGTTACACACTCGCGATCCGGCTCCGTTTTTATACTATCAAGTGACATTAAAAAAGAAGAAGGAATAATCAACTTCGTCGCGTAAAGATTTTAAAACTACACATTAGATTTTAAAGGTAAGTATTAAAGAATATAATGTAGAGACATGGAATCTCTCATGATTATTTCTTATGTTTTTTATTGATTTATATTTTGGTGAATTTTTTTTTCATCAGTGAGAGTGACCTAAGTAATTATAATTTAATACTTCTGTATAAATATCCAATCGACTTAAGCAATAGGAAATCTTCGACCCTACATAAAATAAGATTGTAGTATTTAGGTAAGTTATTTATAGAGTGCAAGATGTCTCAATCAACTGACTGAAGTATATTAACAGTTTGTAGTAATCAGTCAACAAGAATCGTGCTAAGTGACGCCATGTTCGACACATCTATGCACTGTTCACAGCTTTCAAGCCCATCACCAAATGCAAATCTGTGCTAGTGCTACATTAGAACATAAACGACATTAATTTAGGTTCGGTGACCGAAGAGAGGAAAAAAAAACAAACACATACTAAATACTCTTAGGTCATCGATCCATAGAAGTAAAGAGTAAAAATAAAATGTACGTTAAAAAGATATTCGCTAGTGAAATCAAAAAGAAGAATTATAATGCAGGGACCTTTTTTGCCAACTGTACGTAACCATAGACTTTAGAATAACCGTTTCCATTATTTATTTCTTGACGCATGAGTTTCACTAGCAAATATCAAACGCATAAATTATACATACAAATATTTTATGAATAAAAAACAAACTTACCTCAAGTTGTTGATTTGCAGCTCTCGTTTCTTAGCTTGGGCTAGCAAGTCTTCGTATCTCAATGACAGGGACTCTACTTCTTTAAGCATTGCTTCATCTTCTGTCGCGTCACATTCAGTGAGGAGAAGTTCTGACAGATGTTTGGCCAGCTCTAAAGTCTGACTCGGTTTGGCGCCAGCCTTGGCGATCTCCTTTGCGGCGTTCGCCAACTCATCACCGCTCGCGTCATCTCTTGGTTGATGTAGTAAGGCAGTTCTTAGTGCCTCCAGCGAGTCTGAGGCTTCTCTTACCGCTGATGCTAGTTCTGCTCGGTAAGTTTCTTTGGATGTGAGGGTGTCCACTTGCAGGGCGGCATCTGTTTCCCATTTAAGGGTGTCCACCTGAGAAAACGATAAATCGTGAGAAAAAAGTATACTTTATGGAACGTCGAGAACGACTTATAAAGTATGCCTGTTTCCTATAGGTACCCAACTATGCGATAGCATTGAGTAGTTTCAATTCACGCAGTTTTCTCGTTCTTGAACGTCAATGTCGCATTTAGCAACCCTTTGACTTTGACAGCTCGAGTTTATTTCATGAAAATGTTGATGAATCCTATTTTCTGGTTTACCTGCACAGCCGAGTCGACTTCTCCCACGACCTCGGCGCGCGCGATGCGTAGTCTCGTGCAGACATCTTCGTACAGCGCGTGGTATTCCGCCACCATATCGACCGCGCCTGCTGCCGCGCCCAGCGATAGCCGGTCCGCTTCTGATACTAACGCTTCGCATTCTACCAGCTCTTGTTCCACACCCTGTGGATATAAGCGAGAAATTAACAGCTATTTAAAGCAATTTATCCAACATCCTACATGAAAACATTTTACAAAAGTTGTTGCACAATTTTTAAGAGACTGCAGTTGCAATAGGTAAATCATGAAAGTAAAAAATATATTCACCTCTAGTTCTTTAAGAGTTGCAACCTTGTCCAGCGGCGTTGGAGCGAGATGTAAAGCACGGGTCAATCTCACGTCAGCTTCCGCTAAAGCGACGACCGCCCGGCCGTGGGCGGCGACGAATTGGCGGTGAATATCAGCACCCGCAGCGTCCACCCTTCCTCGCAGCTGCTGCCAGCGACGCACTGCAGCACGCAACCGCGCCGCGGAATCAGCCGCTTTGCCTCTGAGCTCCACTCCACGAGCCGACGCCAACCGGCTGTAGGCATCTTCGAGTTGCTTGACGTCTCCTTCCAACGCCTCTAGATCTTTTATGACAGCCTTGGACACGCTTTCATCTTCCGGCTCACCACGCTGCTTTCTAGTCTCGATTTTCTCGACCCTCTTCTCTATCGAATCGAGTTTCTTCTCGACCTTAGGCAGTGATGAGTTCGCCAGTTCAGCCGATTTTCGAACCTCTCTCAGAATACCCTTACGCTGCTCGGAGGCATCGCAGATGCTCTTCCACTTCTTCTCTACGATGTCGTAACCGGTGCGCAAATTCCGGAGGTCAAAATTGCCTTTGAGGACGTCTGGATCGTTAAATACGAGCATGCAGAGATTAAGCGCTTCTCCTACCTCTCCGCTCTCGTTTTCTATGCTCTTATGTATCACGTCACGTTCTTGGAACTGTTCGTCGACAGCTCTCGTCGTTAGATGCTCTAAGATAATAGACGCAGTCAACCGAGATTCTATAGTGTGTAATTTTGTTCTAATTATAGTCAAGCGTTCCTCAAGTTGAGAAATTGTATCGAGCAACTCGGTTATCTTAGCTATTCGACTTCTTCCGGTTTCTTGTACTTTATTCCAGCGGTCTTGCACGTCTTTAAGCTGTTTGGATGTATTTTTGCTGTACGATTTTTCGTCTTTCTTTGATAGCTCAATCAGACAGATTCCAGTTTCAGTTAGCCACTCGAACTCCCGTTTCTTCATCGCTGTTTCAGCCTGAATGTCAGAAGTTATTCTCCTTATTAAGTCCTGGGGATCTAATGCACTAATCTCACTACTTTTACTTGTTGACTCGAGGTGAGACTCTAGTGTTATTAGCCATTCTGAGAACCGTATTAGCCGCGACTCGTATACTGTGTAAATTTCTAGTCGCTCTTGTAGCCTATGTATTATTATAGACAACTGGTGTTCTAGGTCAGCTCGCTGTTGTCTGAGTTGCCAAAGCTTTTGGTTTACAATTCTTATGTCCTGAGGACTAAGGCATTCTTTTAGTTGCTCTTGTACAACACTTAGGGCTTCTATCTGAGTTTCAGTCTTTTCAATCTTAGTTCTCAAATCCGTGAATTTATCAATAGCCTTTTTGAGTAGCGGTCTTGATAAACGTTCTTCGTCATTGTATGAATTGATTTCGTCCTGTGTTTTTGCATACATTTTGTGGAGGTCAGATGTTAACGACTCGTACTCACCTATTAAAGCGAGTATTCGAGATAAGAAATCTCTCCATGTGTCTAAACTGGCTTGCAAGTTATCGACTCTCTTAACTATTCCAGCGTATTCTATTCTGACAGATGCTCCATAAGCTTCTTCAGTGAATACGAGCACTTTCTTGAGATTGATGAGTAACTTTTCCGTCTGCTTTCTTCCTTCAGGTATTTTATCGGAGAGATTCTGTATCTTTGCCAGCACTTTATTTATCCGCTTTATATGAACGTATCTGAGCTGTAGTTTTTCCTTCTCACGTTCCATTTCTTTGAGCCACCTTAAAAGTTCAGTGTTGATTTCTCTGTAGTCATCCCATGCAGCAATTCTTATGCAGACTTCATCTTGTCGTTCTACTATCCTTGCCAAGGTCTCGTTATGAAGGTTGGTTAGGGTGTCAAATTTATCAGCAAGGTCTCTATTCTTCATTTCCTTGTTTTCGTTCATGAGAACTGACCTTTGCGATGTCAGTAAGTTTCGGTGGACCCTACACAACCGACGATGCTCGGTTAAGTTCTCATAATCAGCTGGAACTGATCCTAATAGGAACGACTGTAGATCGAGTAGATATTCATGCCAGAGCCGCAACGCGGTTGCTGCATCTCCGGACCTGACTAGAGCGGTGGACAATCGGTGGTAGTGCAGGAACGTGTCTCTGAACATCGCCTGCCATAGTTCCAAGATTCTCACAATCGAATGTTCATCGGATACGTCACGGTCGATGTCAGGTAGCTCAGCTTTCGCTGGTGCTATATCGGCTTCACTCTTGCCTAAAGCGATAAGATTGTCCCTCAGAGCTATAAGCTTGTCCTCCACTATCTCTCCATCTTCGTGTACCGGGGCCAGATCCTGTAATATACAAGTAAGTTATTATCATGCGTCATTCATGTGTAATGCCATTTACTAAGATAAAAAGGTCAATGTGTCGTTCCAAAGTTCATTGCTCCTCGCAAATTAATTATATGTTGTCGTGCAACAGCGTTGGATTAGGTAATTAACACGATAAAGCGTAATTAATATGAGCAGGGAATAATTATTCATAGGAGCCCGTAATTTAACTCATGATGCCGCTTTGTGACTCCTCTGGGATTTAACGTAAGTTGCAAGGTCGGTATAAACCGTTAGTTGCTCATTGATATTGTTGGAGTTACTGCGGCGATCGGAACATCCGCTATGCGGTAATAAATAAATTTAGAACAAGCTTGTTGATCCTTCTACTCTGTAAACCACGTGGTAAATCATCTATAATTAATGTTTGCAAGTACCAAGCTTTAAGGTCAGATAAACAGAACGAATGTTATAAATAATGTTGTGAATATTTGATTAAAATGCTCACTCAACTACAAGAACACCAACCCTTAGGATCAGTTCAGACAGAACGGATAAATGCCCTAGCAATTTTCTGGTTTGATTGAAAATAGGACCAAAAGCAGAAAATTGTATGAATATCAACGCATTGTAGCGAGTGGCGAGCATGTGCGAGACCACTGTTACAGCTATTGTAATACGATCCTATTTTCAATGAAACCAGAAAATTGTTTTGACATTTTTTAGTTCTCTCAACTGACCACTAGAGGAATCGTAAAAAGCGACTATAATGACTTAGAGGTAAAGGTACATAGCTCCGTGGACCAGAATATTGTGGCAGCAACGGTTTTCCTGATGAAAACGTTCCAATACTACGATGCCTAATGTGTACATTCTTTCACATAGACTCTTTCTTTATCTTTTCACAATGCCCACGTCCTGTAAAGCTACGGTTTCCTAGGATGACGGTGCCGTCATATTACGGCCGTAATTTAGCGGCGTAGAACGTTGTCTATGTAAACAAAACTTCATCATTCTTCGTCGTCTTCGTCATCCTAGGAAACTATCTTTAGACGGGTGTGTGTATATGATAATGATAATGATCAACTAAAAATCCAACCTGTTTCATATCGCAGAACGTCTGCTTAGCGTGTTGAGCTTTAGCCCTTGCCAGCTGCCTGGCTTCGCCCAGGTCTGCCAGCGCTTGGACTGCGCCAGCCACCAGCTGTAAGCGCCTGGCCAGCGCATCTGCATCAGCCTGGAGTGCCCTGGAGCCGGTCTCAGCAGCCACTTGGGCGGCTAGCGAACGGAGTTCCACCACTCTTGATTCTTGTTCTAAACATGCCTGTGGGCGAGAGATAAAAAAACTTTAAACTTACAATATAATTTATTAGTCAATAAAAATAAACTACTCGTAAATAATATAAGGCTTCGATTTCTATTATTAATTTATGTAAGTAACAACTTAATTCAGACGACATGTTATTATAACATTCTTGTTGTTACGCATCAACTGTTACAATTTTTAAAGGAATATGTCAAATCAAGATATTTTTTTTTTTTAATTATTATTATTTATTTATTTATTTATTTCGAAACTCAACCGCTTTTTTACAATAGCTTTTACAAAAAATACTTAATTAGAAAAACTTAAGCTACTACAGAGTTTCACAACAAAATTAATTGTATGAATTATTTGAGGAGCTCAATGCCGCAGTGGTTTAGCGCCTAGCCCGATAATTGCGGAGGTTAAGCAACTGTCGCGAGGGTCGGTCATGGGATGGGTGACCAAAAATTTATTATTTCGAGCTCCTCCGTGCTTCAAAAGGCACGTTAAGCTGTTGGTCCCGACTGCAGTCGTTAACACCTAGGAATCCTCATTGTGCCCGCGTGGTGGGTTATGGTCCACGGTCCTTATTCACCCATAATAAGGAAAGCCTGTGCCTCAACAGTAGGGACAATAATATGGCTGATGGTCAACTGTATGATATGTACATAGACGATTTTCCCTCGTCGCTATTCAGAACAGGCATTAGCAAAGATTGCTGAACGTATTGACCTGTTTTCAGTAGTGACTGTAATTCATAGGCGTTATTAAAACCAGTTTCGTGGTGCATAATTTTTTGTAACACTTGACGCGGCATTTTTTGTAAACGTATTTTGATTCTAATATTTTTGATGATTTCACTTTTGACTTTGATTTTGAGCGCATTGTTTGCGATCCTGCGCAATGTGCCAAAGAGTGTAAGTAGGTACTATAGGTGTTATGAACCTAGGACCCAATGGGGAAGGCAACTGTCAAAATGGCGCTGCGGACGGGCCATAGCCCACCACGCGGGCCCAATGCGGATTGGTGGCTTAACATGCCTTCTGAAGCACGGAGGAGCTCAAGATAATAAATTTTTGGTCACCCATCCCATGACCGACCCTTGCGAAAGTTGCTTAACCTCCGCAATCGCTGGGCCGAGCTCCACTATATTAGAGCGATTATCAAATAACAAAAGTGTTAACCGCTTTTGTATTAGACCGCATAAAGTAAATTACAATGTCTGTCTGTATTTCAATCATTTAGAGATCCATCTCGTGCGACAAATAGAGCATGTAATTTTTGCGGAAAGAAGATGTTTAAACTATTATCTGTGATCAGTTCATTCAATCTATGGTCAATTTCAGAATTATAAACGCCTCATTAGATCAGAAAATATCTAATTTTCATTTGCAATCTAATTTCAGTTAAGTGCTCAAGTGTTAAATCTTTTTTGAAGTCTGTAAGGTCGATAATAATAGGGATTTAAAGTATGAACTTGCAGATTTTTTTCTCAAACACTGAGACCCTCATATCTTATGTATGATGTTAAAGATGCTTTATTTGCTTGTTATTATTTCGAATTATGATCATGACGCCCAACTATCAGCACTAAAAATAAGAATTTTTGATTTCCTTTCCATAACTTTAATAAAAGTGACAATGACCACTTAAATCGTTGAAACTTAGACGATTCTTATTTTAGGGTTCCGTACCCAAAGGGTAAAAACGGGACCCTATTACTAAGACTTCGCTGTTCGTCTGTACCGTAATAGCTAGACAGTTGAAATTTTCACAGATTATTTCTATTGCCGCTATAACAACAAATACTAAAAATAGAATAAAATATTTAAGGTGGACTCCCATACAACAAACGTGTTTTTTTTTTGCCGTTTTTTGGTACAGAACCCTTCGTGCGCGAGTCCGACTCGCAATTGGCCGGTTTTTTTTCCACTTAACACGTAGCATTAGTAAGCTAAGTGTTAAAACATTTGTGTACTTATAAATTTTTTAGATCATTAGCGTTCATGGTTGTTAAACAAATTAAGAATATGTTAGTAAGGATGGAAAATGCAATTTCTTTTAAATTCTCCATACAAAACGGGAATTTCATACTTAAACCCCTAATATTTCACAAAGAACAATGCAATTACTTAAGTTGGTGAGCTCACCGGCCCAACCCTAATACGGTTAAAAGCTATGGTTATATCTTCTTGAACTATCTGTAGACAAAGCAGTGATAAGGAAAACATATGGGCATTAAGGAAAATTGCTGACGTCACAGCTTTGAAAGTGTGTTCAAAGAAATAATAAGCTATGGTCCAGAATTGGCAATTTATTTTTATCCCACTGGGAAAGGAGTGCTTTTACATATTTCTTCTTACTATCTTACATATTTATTACTACCTAGTTTTCGTTTTTGTAAGGTTAAATTTTAATATTGTTGGATAGGCTGATTGGCAGCTACGGCCTAATTTAAGTGAAATAGTGATAGCTATGTAGTCAATTGGACTTAAAAAAATTCGACTACAAACTTATACATAGCCCATGACGCACCTATCACATAAGAATATTTTTTCTTGATCTAAGACAATACAACGCAAAAATAAATATGATTATTTTTTATACAAATAGCTATGCAGTCGGTTACCACTTATCTACTACGGTATCTAATTTATTTATCTGTTATTTGAATAATTAATTATTCGTAAATTCGATTGATGCTTCTTTATCGATTTGTAAACACGTGATTCTAATCTATAAAGATCATCATGTTAAGTAATATGTAGATCAGAATATAAATTAGTGTTACAATCGTCAAAACTCGTTAGACTGGTACTTGTTTACGTAAATAACAAATTTTATCGCTATGCCTATAGTTCAAGGTTTTCGCTATCAACGGCAGATAAAATAAAAAAAAGTGTTATATTTAAACTTTGGCTGTTAAATTATTAGGGAACTACAAATAGGCGTAGCTGCAAAGAAAAAAAAGAACATAAGTATGTTTAATTAAATTTTAAATAACTATTTAAACAAAAACTGATAATTTCATTAACAAGTTTAAGTAGAAATCCTGTTTTCCATTATTAATGGGCTACCTATATGTCAAAAATAAAGTGTAAAGCAAGATAGCAATGAGAAAAGGACGCGTGCGGGAGCGAAGCTGATTCGACAGATTTGGCGCAAAAAATCACTAAATCAATTCGAAGTAAATAACTATAGAGAAATGCTTCAACACGATTCTGAATATTGATGATACAAATTATTTAAAGCAATTTCGGCTTGAATACCTTAAGTTGTTTCTAAATAATTTCTAAGAGGTATTTTCGAAATTAAAATGTATCGAGTCAAAATCTCTGAATCATGTTTTTGGTTCTATACGTGTCTGGAGAAATATATATAGAAATACCTATATATCTTAATTTCAGATCTCTAGGATCTTTCCGCGACCTATGGCATTACATCAAAAAGTGCCAATATTTAGACGTATATCCCCAATTTATCCATAGGTAGGTAACGTTTTAATAGAGACCAAAAAAAATCAAAATATCCGGACATAGCTGTCTGAATCAATAAAGTACTTAACTCATATTGAGATATTATATTTAGAATCGCACTATTCCATCCTCTATGCGCTTGCGCCGATCGCCGTCGTTCCTTTTTCATTCACGCGCATTCCATAGACCATATACGTTGTCATTTTGTTTAGGGTTGCCATAAGGCAAAAATTAAAAGAAAAAACCAAAATGCTGCTTTTTAGGCAACTTTTGATTAACATTATTTAGGAAAGAATAGGAAAATTGAGAGATTTAAAGGCGTGAGTAACAATGGCGACGAGTCCATCCATTTTAATATCATTGTTGTGTAAGGGGTGATGGCAGCCCTAATTGTGGTTGCCACAGACGTAAATAATATTCATACAAAGCTAATTAAAATAAAGTTAGGTAAATGTAAAATTGAATGACCTTGCGCAACCTTTCCTTGTTTAAATGCTAGGTACTTATGCATATTATTAAAACTTTATTTTTGTTACAAAAAGGATAATAATTAGTCGTTGAAAAATTTACCTATCTGTATCGAAATTGTATTTACCGCCATCTTTCTTTCGATTTTGATCAAATAAAAGTAAGAATAACACCAATAAATAATTAGATCCAAACTAAAGAAATAGGTATTTGAACTCTATACCTAATTTAGTGCTTCAAGTGCATATAAAATTTAAATGTGTCATTTGAACAAACTTTCTCACTTTCACACAAACATTTTGGCAGAACGTACGTGATCGAATGTATGAGTTATGAATACTATTGGTACGTGCAAACCTATAACTTTTCAATGTCAATGTTTCAACAAAATCATAGATTTTTATCTAATACGTGATATTTTCGACGATTTTTATACTTCGTTCAATATAATAAAAAAACTCTATTTTTTATTACTCGTATAGAAAATCTAACAACAACCATATGTACCAAATATTGCAGTTAATTTGATTAAGAGCTCGAAATAAACCAAATGCAGGATTCCAGATGTGGTTACAGATGGCTTCCATTAGACCTCTCGATAACATCGCATCTCATAGTTCGACTTCCATCAAAGAAAAGGTTAATTTTGAAGTAATAATCATTATAATTATTAACTGTACAAAGTTATACTGAAACTTAAAAAGGAATCGAAAGTTTATTTAATAGAGATCATGTAAAACAAATATTTAGGTGTATTAAAAATCTTATTATTAGGTAAAATAACATTATAATTATAGTATGTATTTAACAATAACATTACACCATTATTAAAAAATGATGTTTTTGTTATGTAATAATTACAGTCAATGACAAAACATTAATTAGGATAAACGATGATTTTTGGCAATGAAAAGTTTTCTGGCAAAACAAGGTAAAACGTGTTTTTGCTCAATCAGATTAATTTAAATCACTAAAGCATTGAACTAATTTAAGTAAAACAAGTTAACGAAGTTTATATCAAACATTACTGTTTTCAAAGTTCAAAGAAAAAGGGCAAAGTAAATAACATTTTTATCTCATTTATACGCCATAATGTTTGTAAGGATATTCTGGTGTAAACGCAACTCGATAAAAACAGATTAAAAACTAGGTTACTTTAAGCAAGACGATGTAAATATGGAAACTGTGAAACACCATTAACGCAAATATTTACATTAAAGTAATCGTTAAATTAGTAAAAATATACGTTTAAAATTTTAATGGCGGAAAACTGTTTGAGAAAAACAATTTTCAACTCTTGAAGCTCATCTAAAGTCGGTTTTATGAGTAATACATGACGCACATGGAGTTGGTTCCGACGTATGACTCAAATTAGTATTTAGTTTTTGCTTTACACTTTGTAAAAAAATGCATTTTATGTAAAGTGTATGACTTTTAAGTAAGACAAATTAATTGTTGGAGTCACTTGAAAATTATAGGTATTTGATTTTTAATCTCAATTAATCCAAATAGTACCCAAACTGAATTGCAAAACAGTTAAAACTTTGGAATTTCCAAAAGTTTCTTCAGTGTTCTCGCAATTAATTAAAAACTTTACAGGTTTCCACCAATGTCAAGGAGTTTAACGGCGCCTGAACATGTTTTGATGTGGTATCGATTACTTACGAAGAGGTTATTCTAAATTTTATGTAGTTCGGAGACGTTTCTACTATTCTGAGCAGAGCTAGCAATCGGTAGAAAGACTGAAAATTACAAAAAAAATTCTAGGGCAAGGCAATCTTCTTTAATTAGTTGCTTTTTTTATGACAAACATCATGAACAATATTATGGTGCTATTTATTGACAAGATTAACATCAGAGTCAGCAATTTCGGGAAAACTTTTCCGAATATTTCATAATTTCCTATTCGAACTGCTTCTGTCTAGTATTTTTTTTATTATATTTCTTTTTACTTATTGCATATTCTACCTGTAAGTATTCTCTAATTGAATTATACGTATTTGATTTTTAATTTTGATCCAGATAGTACCCAAACTGAATTGCACAACAGTTAAAACTTTAGAATTTCCAAAAGTTTCTTCAGTGTTCTCGCAATTAATTAAAAACTTATCAGGTTTCCACCAATGTCAAGGGGTTTAATGGCGCCTGAACATTTGATGTGGTATCGATTAGTTACGAAGGTTATTCCAAATGTTTTGTAGTTCGGAGGGCGGTTCGCGCCTACCGCAATTAAGACGTTTCTACTATTCTGAGCAGAGCTAGCAATCGGCAGAAAGACAGAAAATTACAAAGAAATTTTCTAGGGCAAGGCAATCTTCTTTAATTAGTTGCTTTTTTTTAATTTTTATGACAAACAACATGAACAATAATATGGTGCTATTCATAGACAAAATAGAAATCTTATCTTAATTAGAATCTTATCAGAGAAGAAACGCTTTCTTAATAGTACATTATGAGACTAGTTAGCTTAGGTTGGTCATTGCACACAAGGCTGTGGGTTTGCGGTAACTTAGCCGAGTGTGCAATGAGTAAAAGCTCACGAGTTTCATACGACGTTTTTCAACACATTTGCGAGGGAAATACAAAGTAATTTACAACACAGCAACAAATACGACAAAAACAAAATATTATGACAATTATGGGAAAAGGCGCGTAAGTTTTTTTTTGTTTTTTTCACACGTCCAATGCAAGAATATTTTGCGAACAAAGGGGTGAGTGAGCATACAGCCTACTTCAAAACTATAATTTTAAGTGATAAAATGCAAATATTTTAATATTTTATAACAAAATATTATGAATTATGAATAATTTTATAATAATAAATATTTGTTTGACTTAATTAAAGACTTACACATTTATTTATTTCAAAAATGAATATGAACTTTCAGCGGCATAAAACCCCTTTGTTATTACTAAAAAAAAATAACTGTATAACCCAGTTAAATTGGGAATGCTCTGTTTACTCGCATAAAACTTGCAGTAAGGTACTAATTTAACTTAGTAGGGATAATTCTATAACAACCTAGTGTTTTATATATTATTGCACGCATTTGTTATAGCTCGGTTTATGGCCCTAAAAGCGATGTATTAGGGCTCACTTTACGAGCAAGTGTGTTGAAAATATATAAAAAAATATATAACTGCTTCTGTTTAGTAATTTTTATAAATTTTTTTTACACATTGCAAATTCTACCTGTAAGTATTCCATAATTGTGATAGTTGTTTAGAATCAGTACATGTAATCTGAATAATTGAACTAAAATAAAATATTATGTTTTAGTTTTTATTTTTATTTTGATTTTTCTTTTCGCTCGTGTCTAAATGTTCACGACGAAAGTCTACGACCACATAAGTAGGAAAGTGTGCCCTTGAAAGTGCTAATAGTGCACAAGTTGGTTCGTCCGTTAGTGTGCACTAATTATTGCCGAAATGCGGACTCGGTTCAAAGCTAATTATCGCTGTTATGATAACACGAATGTTGCATTCATTTGTTTTAGTTTTTGGTTCGAAATGGCCATATTAGCTACCTAAGTAATGCTGCAGGCCTATTACATTAAAAGAATTGCGATAATCGGATGCAATTCGTTGTTCGATTTACTTGATATTGAACCTTATTCGTGAGTTAATAGTGTCACGGAGTGGGACGAACATCGTCCGATTATCTCGAATGTTTTTATGTAATAGGCCCTGGTCACCAGTCGGAACGGATTTTACAAAAATGCATTTATTCTTGCGATATTCTAACCAATGATAATGTAAGGAATTGACAGAAGCTAATGTCATTCCCATACATTATTATTCTATTTTACTGTTTATTATAGCGTTAATTTTAGTAGAATGGCCATTTGAGTAAGGGGCTGGTCTAAACTAGTAAAAATACGTAGTCCGTGGCCTAACTATTTATAGTTTCTGAGATTTGGAACTTGACATTTGTTTTTATACAGAAAATAGGATTTTGTTTTATTTTCACACACAAACATCAACAATATAAATATAGGTATTTTTGTCTAATACTTAATTTGGGTAGGTACTATGGGCAACAGCGTCGCTTAACCAGTTTGCAACAAAATTCATGTGCGCGCGTATCGCTCCTGCGTGCAAGCGATTTTAACCTTAGCAGTGGTTAAGCGACGCTGTTGCCCATGGTACCTATAGCCTTAGAATGTTTTGGAAAATTAAGATAAAGACAGTAAACAGAAGAAAAAAAACGTGCAGTTGTATTTGGTGAGAATAGTGTGTAAACGTAAATAAGAAGATAAGATTTCAAGTGATTTCAGCACTTAATATTTTTCAAGATAAGATATTTATGTGCCAATCTTATTGATACAATACCTTGAAACTTACAGCCTTCAAGTTGCTTTTTAAACGATAATAGTGCAATTTGTATTCCGCTAACTAATGAGCATGACGTAGGTACCATGGGCAATAGCGTCGCTTAACCACTGCTAAGGTTAAAATCGCTTGCACGCCGCGCCCGCTGTCACATACGTTTAGTTCGTGCAGGGGTGATACGCGCGCACACGAATTTTGTTGCAAACTGGTTAAGCGACGCTGTTGCCCATAGTACATGTTAACGAATTGCAGTAGTTTAGCAGTTGACACCGATACGAACAAAGCAAACTAGACAAGAATTAATGTAGTGACCCAATATTCACTAAATTATTCTTCATCTTCAGCAAATGAAAATGTAAAATCAATTTTATCTTTGCACTTCAAAATTGTTTAGTTTTTGTGTTTCGTAAAAATGTTGGGTCCTTACCTATGAAATTGGTGTTTTTTTCTCAGATACAAAGAACCTCATAACTTAACTGTGATTTAAAATATTTATCAGTTGCTGGAAATTACATCAAATTATGACCATAGTCGTCAACTATCAGCATTCGTAATTGAAGTCAAAGTATTTATTTTGTTTTCTGAGCATTAAAAAAAAATACCTTGAAAGTGACTCCTTTTTTGTTAGCGAAAATGACCACTTTATCGGTTGTAACTTAGCCTAAACTTATTTTTTTTCGCCTAACTTATGTTGCGTAAGTTAGATTAATGTTCAAAAATTTGTACATAAAAGTTTTGTCCTAATATAGCGTTGTTAAATAATGAAAATGCTACCTAGTATGAAAAATGCAATTTGTTAAAAATTCTCCATACGAAACGTTTCATAGGTAAGGGCCATAGTAGGTAGGTAATTAATTATTTTCAGTGATTTTAACTAGTCAAAGTACTGAAAATTATTAAAAGAGTTTATATTTGGCAAGAGATAATATTGTTGTTTATACCTACCTAATGTTCGTCAATGTACAAAAAATATGTTTAGTTTGCGACTAAATAATCGGAGTCAAGGAAAAAGTAGGTCATTCTTCAATGAAATCGGAAGGGCTCGCCTTTTGTATACCTTTGGTTCCAGTCATTCATTCTTTATTATGTTATGCCCGCTCTAACATAAGTATTAATAGCTGTCCTTCAATAACATTAGTTATTAACAATAACATTAGGATATGTCAGGAGACGACAAACAATTTAAAGGGAGACATATCCTTGAGTACTGGCGTTACAAATAATCATGGTAATTATGTTTTTCTTTTCCTCAAAATATTTAGTTCCTAACCAAAATATTTACATAGAATATTATTAGCCTTTGCAGGCCTTAACCCCGTGTAGCGATGCGCGATTATGAATGATCATTTGACTATTATTCGATTATCTCAATCATTCGAATAGAATAATTCGAATAACTTACTAAAATTAGTAGTGTAGATATTTCCGGAGAAAAAGGGCCCGATTTGCATTGAAAATCATGAGATCTGTAGCAGTTTGAGAATTAGATACGGGGGGGGGGGGGGGTCCCGCGCTCATCACTTCTCAAAAGTATTACTAATTAGTAATACTTATTCGATTATTGAAATTAGTAATTTGTAGTTAATTCGATTATTGAAATTAGTAATAATCGCGCATTACTAACCCCGTGTAGGCGTCGTTGTTACCTCTAAGCATCCGGGTTTATATCTAGTCTGGCCAAAACATAGACTAACTACTTATATTTTTGTGGGCAGGTGAACGCATATAAGGCCGGTCACATACAGACGGAATATTGATTTTGAATTCCGAAACGGGTTCACTATCATGATACAAAATGTTCTAATACCTATTAAGAAATCCCGCACATCTTAGTTTCCGTAAAGGAGCATAAGTAACTAACAATAGGTATATGTAACAAAGTGTTACTTTAATAATAAACTCGACAAGATTTACGATTTGATTGACGTATTCAATAACGAAAGAGCTAAATATTTATTCTAGTGAAAGTAAAAGCTATTAAGTTACATTAACCTCTATTGTATTTTTATCTTAGAATCTTTCATGTCGCGTATTATTACTATTTTTACATTATTATTACTTATAGTAAGTAATGGATTACATAACTATTGACTAGACATGTCGATATTGTCGATAAAGTAAGTATTTTTTTAAATTCTTCAAAAGTTTACTTGATTATGACGAAAAATATATATTTTGTATTAAGTAATAATTTCAGAGTCACGTTCATGTTATCAACAACTTTACCACATCAAAATATTTAACTACATTTAACAAAACTTAAAATAAAATTGTTAACTAACTACCCGCATTTCGATCTCAGATTCAAATTTTTATCTCGACTCACCTCCTGAAGTGACATTGTGACGAAAGATAAATCACACACAACACTTTTGACACATATTTCTTATCACTAAAACAAATCCATTATACATTTTTGACACCAACAGTAAATCTATTACACTTTCAATATTCAAAAACACCATTAGCATCAGTTTACGACTTCATTAAAATTTAAGATTAATTAATAATTTAATTAATTATTATGCATCGTTCATAACACTTTACTGTCAATAAATAATTCGTTTATCAATTTATGATAAACATTCATTTAAAAATTAAATAAATTAAAAAAATATTATGCGGCATAGACAATCATGTCTAATATCGAACTCGACACGGAAGATAAAGTTCACACCGCAGAGAAATAAAATTCGATTCGAATGCAGAATTCAAAATTTCAAATTTGGAACATCGCTACACTTCATGGCCACGTTTCAGGGTCACGACATTGTATGCAATCCTAGTTTTAATCAACGCAAGTGAAATTATGCACACTGCTTTAACTTGTGCATAGTTTTGTGACGTCACATACTGTCGTCGGCGGCCTTGCGTTTTGCGCGCGAGTTTTCATCATTTGATTCGAGTTCGTTTTTGGTTTTTATTCGAGTGGGTTCGGGTTTGTTCGTGGAACGTCGGTCCGGGCAGACGTCCTCGCGGCAGGACGTCCGCGGAACAACTGGCGCGCTATCATACGTTATCAGTATACGTAGCGCATTGGATTGTTTTAATTCGCTAGCATTCATTAATGATCTCTTATCACGTTTTTGTGGAATACCTACATGATTAAATTCAATTTGTTTAACTTTTCAATGTCAATCATATTGTTCAGCTATTTTTCAGAATTCTGCGAAAGTTCCAAGTAGGGAGTAACTAACTAAAATTCATACTATTTTATAATTACATCTAATGACTTGATAATTTGTTCTATTAATTCGCGTACTTGGAAAATTTTGTTTGCTACGAGACGACTACGAAATGCTACGAAAAATTAATGACCTATTTGAAATTTAACCTAGGTAAATGTTATGTCATGCTATTTTAGCGACATCTGACATCTCATGATTAATAGTAAATAATTCGAGACTATTAAATAAATATTATTTTGAAAAACTCTTGTTTGCTACGAGACGACTACGCAATGCTACGAAACATGATGACCTATTTGAAATTCACCTAATACAAGGTTATTTTTAGTATATACGAAACCTGAAAACTGTTTGTTCAGAATCAGTATTAGAATCGATTGCAATATTTTTTAGGGTTCCGTACCCATAGGGTAAAAACGGGACCCTATTACTAAGACTCCGCTGTCTATCTGTCTGTCACCAGGCTGTATCTCATGAACCATGATAGCTAGACAGTTGAAATTTTCACAGATGATGTCTTTCTATTGCCGCTACAACAACAAATACTAAAAATGCTCAAATCGGTACACTTTGACATGTTTTTTTACTGGTACTTATTTAAAGATTCTAAAGTCATTTTTAGGGTTCCGTACTCAAAGGGTAAAAACGGGACCCTATCACTAAGACTCCGCTGTCTGTCTGTGTCTGTCTGTCTGTCTGTCACTAGGCTATCATGAACCGTAATAGCCCGAAAGTTGAAATTTTCACAGATGCTGTATTTCTGTTGCCGCTACAACCAAAAATACTAAAAACAGAATAAGATTAATATTTAAGGGGGGCTCCCATACAACAAACGTTTTTTTTTTTGCTGTTTTTTAGTACAGAACCCTTCGTGCGCGAGTCCGACTCGCACTTGGCCGGTTTTTATATCATGTTATTTTTTGACTAAATAACATTTACAAAACCATAATTAACGCACTCCCTACTAAAATGTTTCGCGCGCACAACACAAAAAGCTTGTGAGTTTTAAGGTATCATTGTAATTTTTTTATACTGATTCTGTAAATGAAAATATGTGACCCGTGTTTCGGCTTTCGTATATACAAAAAATAATGTTGTAAGTACATTGTACATTACAAAAAAGTTTATGAAAATATGACAATTCAAAACATAATTTTCTTAATATCTATTTACCCTATTATTTAAATAAGTTGAATCCTTTTGCAATTGAATTGCTTGCTAAATTGACATTCTAATAGTTGGCTAAACTTAATGGCCATTACATAGTGGGTGCGAAATTAGATTTTAATTGTCTATGGTTATGTAAACAATGGCGGGAACGGTCAGCGGCCGCAGATAGCTGTTATGTTAATCAATTAGTGCTGTTTACTAAGCTAATGAAACAGCCAAGACAAGACTGACAAGAAAGAAAAAAAAATACGATCCAAAAAAGCATCCCTAAGCTTAATTTTAATTAATGCTTATTTTTAAGCTAAGCTCCTTAATATGCTCCTTATTTTATTATTAGTCTTTATAGACATACAACGTGTTATAATGAATTAACGCAAAATGAGAAAACTGTTTCTTCGGACCATCGAACTGAACAACTTTTACTATGGGACCAACTCTGAAATCATGAAAAAAAAACAGCTGTTTCATACAAAAATTAATAATGAAAATATAAAAATGTATGAAGCAGCTGATTTTTTTTTCGCGATTTTAGAGTTGGTCCCATAGTAAAAGTTGTTCAGTTTGATGGTCCGAAGAAACGGTTTGCTCATCATCATCATCATTAGCCATTTTAATGTCCCCACTGCTGGGGCACAGGCCTTCCTTATGGGTGGATAAGGAGGACGGTTTGCTCATTTTGCGTTAATTCATTACGTTGTATATTAGTCTTTATAGACTATTTTATTTAACTTTGACTTTAAGGGTGTAGGTAGACGCATCACGTTCCATTTTTAAATTTTCAATACAAATGATCAAAACAATCATCTCTGCGCGAGCCGTAATGAGGGCGAACTTTGAAAATGCCTATTAAATTATTAAATAGATATATTATTCAAAACACACGCAATAAATTAGAAAAATACCTCATTATTCCTAAAAAAATAAAAACCAACTTTAGAATCTTTAAATAAGTACCAGTAAAAAAACATGTCAAAGTGTACGGATTGAGCATTTTTTTTAAATATTTTATTTTCTTTGTAATTAAAAATTTTTTTTATTCATTTTCTCTCTATAGTGCACTCCTTGACAATATAAACAATAAGTGAAAAAATAATCGTGATCTTATTTGTTACAGCAGAAACTTTTGTGAAAAATACATCTGACAAGTAAATTTGAAATTCAACTTGAATAGATTGTCTTCGTTTTAAAATACCTGATAATTTATTATGTTTTTTCTCTATACGGCACTAATTTAAGAATTTTGCTTCCTCAAACTAATGTTTACATCAATAGTAATACTTTCGTTCTTGAGATAACTTCTTTGGAAAAACGCTAATTTCTTTGAAATGCGTATAATACAGTCTTAAATAGGTACTTAATAGAAAATTACTTAGCTACGGGATCTGTGAGCTGTATAATATAGACCTTGTGTTTGTAAAATTTTTGAAAATTTATCGTAATGGCTGAAATAAGTTTTTTTACGTTCAACACTATTTTGAAAAAAAAATGGATTAACTGAATTGACAAAAATCTATATTATTATCAAAGTCACAAAATTTCACGAGAATCGGTTGAGAAATGTGACCTGGGGCCGTACCGGCTAACGAATCGAGCTTCGAAAAGTCTGCCGGGTTTCAAATTAAAACAGATAAATCGAGTTCCAATTGGGCCAAAATGGCGAACCCTAATTCATGAGGTCACTCAAACATCCATATCTTCCAAATAACTTCAACAAATAGTATACAATAATATACGAAATTCCTTACTTCAATTTATATTTTTAATTTGAAACTCGGCAAATTTTCCGAAACTCGATTCGTTAGACGGTACGGCCCTTGGGGCCGTACCGGCTAACGAATCGATTATCGAAAAATCTGAATCGGTTTCAACTTAGAACTGAAAAATCAAAGTAAGGAATTTCGTCTTGTACTTTCTGTTGACGTAATTTGGAAGATAACGATGTTCGTGTGACATCATGAAATGGGGTTCGCCATTTTCGCCCAATTGGGGCTCGATTTATCTGTTTTAATTTGAAACCCGGCAGACTTTTCGAAGCTCGATTCGTTAGCCGGTACGGCCCCTGTAGAGGAGAACAACCGGACGGACAAACAAAAGTATTTTTGCCCAAACTCAAACGGGGACGCTCCGCTCGCGGAGCGCGCTCACGCTTGCTCAGTCAATCAATATAATCATGATAGGTATTTCATTGAGGTAAAATTTTATTGTTATTTTACCAAAATATGACTAGTAAACAAATATAGGTGGGTACCTATACTTAAGTAATTTCTAAATCTTTGTAATGTAGTAATGTTAGTTAAAAAAACCTTTTGAGTGATAGATCTTTAAATAGTTAGGTAAGTATGTTTATTGATTTGTTAGTAAATTAACCTTAAATAAAACGTTATACTTACCACATATATCGCAATCGGAATTTAAAGACGTGCTCAAATTAAATAATGAAATAATAATATTACTGACTCTTGTGACTAACTGAGAAAAACAATTGGCAATGTCAAATGTCATGAGCATGATAATGTAAAATAGGCATAGATAGGCACACTAAAACAAACAAATGACATCAGCATAACTTCACATTACTATTTAACGAAGAAGGTTTCGAGTTTTGCGTAAAATGTTTCTTACGCCTCGTTTTGTCTGAAGATCCGTGCAATGTTACCTAATAAAAAATATTTTCATTTTTTTTTATAACAAATAAATATTATTTGAATCGGTTATTTGACTAACCCCTCATGTCCATTGAAGCAAATTTTACAGGAGAAACATTTTTTTAATTTCTGGATATATTATGTTGAATTGGATATCGTTTAGAATCAAATTATAAAAGTATACACATAGGTAATTAAAAAATATATCAGACACAAAAATACGAATAGACTATAGTATAAAAAATAACAATAAACCTCAAGGACATGAGGGGTTAGTCAAATACAAGTAATTAAAAGAAGAAAGACCTAACTTTAAATGATACTTTATTGAAATAAAGTATTATTTTTCATTTCAAAATGTGCCTCATCATCATCATCATTGCCAGTACATGGAGGCCCCTTGAATAATTTTTGATAAAAATCTTAAATTTTCTGATTTTGTGGTTGATGAGGTTCAAATTTATTTAAATCGTAATTTTTTATAATTAATTGTAATATTTGTAATTTAATCACTCCTGTGGGTTAATGTTGTCGAAAAAGTAGCAATAGTGCTGGGTGAGACTCAGTGACAAGCTAAATGTAGGTATGTTTTGGTAGGCATTAAAAATTCTATCAAATCTCACCTTACACAACCAGCAGCCCCCCTAGCATTAACACCGAAACGCAATATGATATAGGCAATAGCAATTTATCACGTTTTACTGTCAAAAGACAGTGGAATTTGACAGTTGAGTGTCAATCAAATGCTATATTCACGCGATATATATCGTGTTTCGGTGGTCATGCTAGGGTGGCAGGAACTCTTTAGAATAGTGATATAGCATTATTTTTTTATGTTAAAATTTCGTTTTTATTTACGAGGAACTCCCCTTTCTTGAATTAAAAAAAGAATCAATTTTTTAAGTATAGATTAGGCCCCTATGATGTTTCATATTTATTACAGTAACCCCTCATGTCCCTGGACTTGAGGGCTTATTCAAATAAAGTCAAATTATGACACTCGAAATTTTAATGGAAGGAGATGGATTTAAAGAATTTCCTTGAATACCATGATGTGTCTTGGGTCAAAGGTTGCAATAAGCAAAAAAAAACGAAATCACCCAAAAAGTGGACTTGAGGGGTTAGCCAAATAACCGATTCATTTATTTAAACAACCATTTATAGAATTAAATGTTAATAAAAACTACTGAACCGATTTTAAACAAAAAATGGGAACAAACCTAATAAAATAACGTTTGAATCATTTCAATCGACCCAGCCGCAGCCAGCAAAAAAACTTACCGACATAGATAGAAACTCCTTCTTTTTTGAAGTCAGTTAAAAACGATGCAATATTTCAATATCTATTTATTGCATCTTCATAACTAAGTTAATTCTGGAGGAGTTTCATACATTTTGGGATCATTAAAGACAGACACCATATTGGGCAGGCACAGCAATTTAAAAAGATAGCCCGTTAGAAAACGGCTCGTTCTTAATTTATAGGAATGGGGGGCCCTAGAGAATCTGTCTGGATTTTTGTGCCTATAAAACAATAATTATTTTCTTGTCGTTTTATAGGGAATGTACGCACGACGGCGCGGTAAGTTAAACAGTTGATCCACGAAAACAGCTTTTATTACGTCTGGCATAAAGGCGGTCTCAATGTCAACATGTATAGTCAGATGTGCCCTCGACAGCTTAGTTGGGTGCTAAATAACGGGTGTGTTCAATATTCCAATAGAGTACGTGCTTACCATCAGATTTAGGTACTTGGGATGAACTTATTAAACTCGAACTAACACAAAGTAACATTCACTCACGACCTTAATCTTAGTTTCTTTTGACCGAAACACTAGATCTTAAAAACGCAACAATACTTCGAAGCAAAAACGCAGTTAAATAAAATGCGTCTCGTTTTGAAATGTGATCATCATGAATGAATCATCATTTGGCTGTCGCGGTCAGTGCACCTCAGCCCAAAATGGTGGTAGGATATCTAAAAACCGGCCAAGTGCGAGTCGGACTCGCGCACGAAGGATTCCGTACCATAAACGGTAAAAAAATACACGTTTGTTGTATGGGAGCCCCTTAAATATTTTTTTTTGTTTTTAGTATTTGTTGTTTATAGCGGCAACAGAAATACATCATCTATGAAAATTTCAACTGTCTACCTGTTATCGTCATTAATACAGAGCAAAAAACGGCAAATAAATCACGTTTGTTGTATGGGATACATTATTTATTTTATTATACTTTTAGTATTTGTTGTTATAGCCTATAGCGGCAACAAAAATAAATCATCTGTGAAAATTTCAACTGTCTAGCTATTACGGTACATGAGATACAGCCTGGTGACAGACAGACAGACAGCGGAGTCTCAGTAATAGGGTTCCGTTTTTACCCTTTGGGTACGGAACCCTAAAAAGGAACGGAAAACTATTCTGTATGAATCCACACTGAAACTCGAACGATCAAGTTTCCGTGTCTAATCCTTATGTAAGATGGGATTTTTCTTTCTTTTACGACAGTCTAAAACGGAAAAACTTTTCTCAAAATTATTACATCTAGTTCAACCAAACAGTTTGCTATACGGAAAATGTAAGGTAAGGAGTAATATTGCTAAGCCAAATTTTTGGTCAAACCAGCCCCCCTACTCAAATCAGGCGCGGTCGCAGCCTGAAATTTGGGGGGGGGGGGTCACTAATAATAATAATTGCTTTTCTGTATACTTTTAGAAGCTTTTTCTATGTGACGTGTACGATTTTGGGGGGTCTTGTCCCCTGTGACCCCCCCCCTCGGACCGCGCCTGACTCAAATGGCCACTTTTCTATTCGTTCGCTAACTTAAAGATTAAAAATAAGCAATTAAACGATCAAGTCAGACGTCGCAAGTTTATTTAAATAACAGACAATGTTGTATTGTATGGAATTGACAAGCCTATGACACATTATTTTGGTGTTTATGGCTTATTTTTATTTTTAAGTTAGCGAACGAATAGAAAAGTGGCCATTTGAGTAGCCCCCCAGGTATAAACTTACTCTTCGTATACTAATAGGGAAGGGTCGGTGTATAAGCCAGCAGCGTCTTACTTTCTGTTTTAATTGTGGCTTTTTTTGTAATATTTTTACTTTTTAAAATCAAAGTTTTCTCTCGAGTATTATTACTCTTGAGAATTCCATTTTATTTCCCGTTGTCTTTTATCTCGTTATAGATGTACTCTTTCCTATTATTGTTTACTTCTTTGTAATTTTATTTTTTCTAGTGCGCAATAAAGCGTTTTATTAATATTATTAATAATAATATTCGATTTATTTGACATTGAAATCAGACATTGTAAGTGGTTACAAAGATCTTGTCGCGTTTTTTGTCATATAGGTACTTATTTATGATTTTCTAGTAAGGTAGGTACATAAACACATTCAGTACTGGTAAAAGATCCGTTAAATACACAATGCTAAGGAGTGGCAACGAATAAAACCAACATATTAGGTAGGTAGCAATGAAAGTCGCTTAACGCTTTGGTTCTTTGTCATAGCAACTTTTTTGACAGGTGTCTCGCGGTTTGAAACATTAGTGAAAAAAGTTACTATGACAAAGTACTAAAGTGTTAAACAACTTTCATTGCTGACCGTACCTACCTACTTATTTACGCCAGGTAAATATTTTTAAAACAACTGTATTTCTCAAGTTGGCCACTAGAAAGAACTTCAACGAATGATTTTCCTCAGAATAAAAAATTAGACGATAATAAAAATCTGTGTTATAGGAGAAACAGATCCATCATGTGAAGGATTATAGCTTTATAGTTTGTATATGTTTTTATATCTCTATATTGTCTATTTACTGTTACTTTTATTTTACTAATGTAAGGAGAGAATTATGTTGTGTGCATCGATATTAGATTTTTGCTCAACAGTCGTTTTGTTTCTTTTTCCTTATTACCTTATAGCATTTAACCAATCTTATTACAGTCCTTAACCTTTACATTATGATGTGGAGGATTATAGCTTTATAGTTTGTATATGTTTTTATATTTCTATCTTGTCTATTTACTGTTTTACTTTTGTTTTACTACTGTCAAGAGAAAATTGTGTGTGTGTATGTGTGGTTAGGATTTTGGGTTAGGTTCAGAATAATTGTATTTCTTTGCCGAACAGTCGCCTTGTTTCTTATTAGTTATTACAATCTCTATCCTTTATATTTTGTTCCGATATTTGTAACCGATATATTCAAGTTTGTAAATATCGTTACTTATGGCTGTTACAGCTGATAAGTTTCTTGCGCCCGTTCTTCTTGTCAGCTAAAAAAGTCTGGAACGGGTGGTAGGAAAATATAGACGATTCAAAAGTACTTAATAATTAAGTTTATTTGAATAAAGCTTATTTGACTTTGACTTTGCTAGGGCCGCTATTTGACGGTCGCTGATACGATTGTTGCGTGAAAAGTTGATTTTTTTGTCTGTTTTCGGAAAAGTCATAGAACAAATATTGTTCTTTCAGATGTGAGTAATCTACTCCTGCGGGATTGTTGGTGTTTTACAAATAACCTTGTATATGTTTTTAAGTTTTCCCATCTAGAAGAAAGGTCTACGAAAATATCAATACGTACGAAACAGCTGATATTTTCCGCGATTTCTGAGTTGGTCCTATAAAAGTTGTTCAGTTTGATGGTCCCTTCTACCATATTCGGGAAAGAACATTATAAGTAAGACACTATTGCAAAGCTATTGATAAAATAAATAAACTTTAGGCACACCCCGGGCACTCCATATAAGCGCCGCGTTTCAACTACCTATTTCACAGACGCTACACAGTGACGTTTTTGCACACGCGCAACTGTGTGCGTGAAGTCTAGAGCTATTAAATGTGCACACGGATCGGCACACGAACTCGCGTGGTGGGCGCCGCGCCGGTGGGGTGAGGTAATTGATTGTGGGACGGGGCGGAGAGTTTCCTTTCTGTACGGTAGTACTTATATCTATTCTGTGCTTTAGGTACGTACCTGTGCGGTAGCGGGCGCGTCGTCGGGGCGCAGCGCGTGCAGGCGGCCCTCCTGGAATTCTGCAAACGCGCGCACAGCCGCTGCCGCGTCACGGTACCGCTTCCATAGGTCTACTGCCTTGTGGTACCTGAGGGACAAAAAGACATATACTTATTAAGGTTTTTTATGTATGGACTGTTTGCGCGTTTGACCTCACTTTCACCTGATGAAAAGTGACAAGGAGGAGACGAAGATGGGGCACGCGCAGTCAGTAAATGCCTATTTACTCTGGCTTTAAAGACGCCCAAGTTATATTGTTCGGGGAACACAGAGCAGGGAGGTCATTCCACATCTTAGCTGTTCGATTTTTAAAAAAAGTTGGAACCGAAGCGTTTTGTGCGGATATGTGGAATATCAATAACATAAGGATGAATAGCCGCCCTGCGTCTGGTAGTACGAAGATGAAACGGGGAAGTAGGTATGAAATTGCGTAACTCCTGAGCACACTCCCCGAAATGTAACCTATAGAAGACTGATAAGCAGGCTACCCTTCGTCGGTGCTCTAAACTTTTAGCCTCGACTAGACGCGTGTAGTCAAGTCCAATAGAATCGCTTGATTAGCCTTCGCCTCATGAGAGAAATCTCAAATTGATGAAAAATTTAGTCGTTTCGAAACGCATGAATTCGCCTTCGCTTCATGAGCGAAATCTCAACAGCATTTTTAAACTTAGTTTTAGTAACACAATAAGCTCACTTGTCACACAGCTGCGTAAGGTTGGAACAGGTGTGCTCGTAGGCGGCGGCGGCGTCGTCGAGCTCTCTCTTCAGCTGTGCAGCGACGGCGGGCTCGGTGGAGGCGGCCAGCGGTACCGCAGCGTCGCGCAACTCGCCCACGAGCTCGCCGCTGCGACGCGTTAGGGACTCGCTGAGAGTCTGCAGAGAGGAGAGGAGAACGAAGGTAAGTCTATGTTTATAGTGTCAATGTTTATCCAGAATGGCCATATGGCGTAATGATGATACACGTAATGCTACGGCTCCACCTGCGTTAACGTTAATGGAAATATCCTACGCGTTAGCTAAGGAATTATGTAAATTTAGTACTGTCGTTTATAAATTAACACATTAAAGTGTTGGCTACATCTACGTAATGCCTAGATTAACGTGTTAAGCTACGCGTTATGTTATGACGCAGGTGGAGCCGTAGCATAAGAATTCAACACAAACTGTACCTATTCAAAATTATGGAAAAATACTAGAGATAATCTGAACAGTTACCGACGGCTTTAAACTCTAAAAGAAAAGGCAAGTAATATAGATCAATTAAACACAAATAAATTCTTGTATGAACGTTGAATCATTAGGTACCTACCTCAAGTTTTTCCGTAGCCTTTAGCAGGCGGTCGTAGTCCACTTGCCCTTGGACTGTGAGCAGTTCCACCATGTAGTCGGCTTCACGGACCGCTCCTTGCACCATCTCTAGCTGCCGTTCAAACCTCCTCCACAGCTGGACCTTGGCGCGCAGGCGGTGGCTGAGGTCATTGCACGCCGCTTCCAGTTCAGCGTGAGTTTCCTTCAAAACATAAAAGTATACATTAACTAACACTGTTTATTTTCTGATAGGTAAAATAATACCGTATGCTCTGATGTGGCTCACCTGAAGTGCTGATATATCCTTCTCTATGCCTGTAGGCGATACACAGACTCTTAGACTCGTTGGTAATGTGTGCAATGATTGTCTCAGCGCCAAAATGTCGTGCCATTGAGAAGATAGATCTTCCAGCAAGTTGTCCCATGTATCAGAAGCACGTTCAACTACATCACTGCCGAGACGCTCTGCTGCCTCACATTCCTCCAATGTCAATCTGGCGCGACGTTGGCTCTTCTGACAGCGGATAATACCAGTTTGCACTTGAACAATCTTCTCTTTTAGCAACAGGCTACGTTCCAACTCCTCTGATATTTGATCATCAAGGATTCCTGATTGTGTTAAGAGAGCGCCCAGACGCTCGGACTCGGCTGTTGGTAGTAAACTGAGCCTACCGAGTTCATTCAGAATTCTATCGATACGACTAGTCATCACTTGTAATCTTTCGATGTATAAATTGAGTTCATCTTCACTCCTAATAACACTTTTCATGCAATCTAAAGACGCACGTAGTTCTCTTAGTTCTTCCTCTATGATATTTAATTTCTCACCGGACGATACGTCCCGGTCAGAAATATTCTGTATCGCAGTGTTATGTATGTCTTCAATTCGTGTCACCAAGTTCTGCCACTTGTCTTCAACGTTAGAGAAAAATTGACGTTGTACCATTTCGTCAGATACGGGTAAAATTTCCAAAGCTTTTTCAAATTGTATTCCCGATTCGTTCTTGAGGTTGTTGTACACTTCGTGTTGTGCTTTCAATTCCCAGAATCGTCGAAGATTGCCCGTGGTTGTTATGTTTTCAGGAGTGATGTTTTCTAATTCTCTATTAGCTGTTTTCATCCAGCCTTCGATTCTATCAATAAGATGATCATAAGTCAACCAATTTTCTTTGAACGCTGTGAGCCGAGTAAGACGTGAGTCGACCTCTTCTTGCAATCTTAGTAGAGTATCTAAAGCCGATGAGCACTCAGTTTCTAAACCTGAGCAAATAATCAAGTTTTGTAATCCTTCTGTTATAGATAATAATCGTAACATTTTGGCATAATGATGCGAGATATCCAAACTTATAGACTGATATAAATTAATGTATTGTTCGTGATCCATTGTAGTAACATTAGATAAATCGGGTACTCTTTGCTGAGCCACTATAAGCCACTGTTTCTCTTCCTTCATTCCATGCTCAAGTAAAGTCCATCTGGAAGCAGCTAATGTCATCTGTTGAGCTCTACTTGCTGCTCTATCTACTATCAACGTTGCTCTATCGTGGAGAGAATTATGTAAAGCTGCATACTTTGCTCTTGTTTCACTATCTAAGTTATCTTCAAGTGACTCAAGAATAGCTCTACAATGACTTAAATTGACGAAGAATTTTCTATGTTTTTGGATTTCCTCATGTAGATGATCTAAGTTAGTGACTATGATTTTACCGTCTAATAAAGCTTCTGCTACTTCAGTGATTTGTGCAAAATCTTGTAATGTTTGTTCATATTCTTCAGCTAACGATGTCAACTGCATGAGGCGGTCTCTCTCTATGTTAACAGCATTTTCCACTTGTTTCGTATCGTCATCGCAAGAATACAATAAGACAGGACATTCACGTTTAGGATTCACCTCAACGAATGAACGATACCGTCTGAATAACTTTTTAACGGCGTCGTTATTATCCGTATTTTCTAATTCGATTCTATCGAGTGTTTCCAATTTCTGTTGAGTTGGCACTTCTGATAAGATGACGTTGTCTAAATCACATTTTACACGCCCTACACGTTGGTTTAGTTTATTGGTCTCTCCTAAAAATTTAATCCATTCTGCTTCAAGTTTCTGCACTTTAACAGAGCTTTGTTTGCTTAAAGAATTGACGGCCTGAATTTGATGAGTTAATGTTTCAATCAATATTATAATTTCTTCATTTACGTCAGTTACTTCCACAACTTCTTTAAGATGCTTAATATGTTTTTCTAATATCTTAAGCCGTTCGTTTTCTTCGATTCCCTTATTTCCAGCTACAGTTTCTCTTTGGATCTTGAATTGTATTTCTTCAAGCCAAATAGATATTGTTTCTATAATTACTATAACATTCCTTTCAGTTCTTGACGAGTCGTTGTCCTGAATTGCATTTCTGACTTCATCTAGTTTATTATTTACAACTAGGTCATAAGATTTTTCAACTGAAGGTTCGTATATAGCAACCGTCATTGAATGTTCTGGGATAGTCCTTTGATTTTCCGAAACTGACTGAGCCCTCTTTTCAATAGTATCAAGTAATCTTTCTTTTATACTTTTTGGTGCTAATACGGTCTTACTTGGCGATGGCGACTTTGATTTTGATCTTTGCACTACATCGGAGTAAGTTGGCCTGTGTTGAATAATAGTAGTGCTTTCTTGATTAGGAGTTGTGGGGCTTGTTAATTGATATATACCTTCATCTATTGATGAAGACTCTTTAATTGAATAGTCTTCACTAGTTGGTGTGACAGACATAGACAATTCGGTTGTAATAGGGTCAGATAGACTTTCAGGGGAATATGCCAACAACGATTCGGCTTTTCTTTTATGTTTCCTTTTCTTTTGTTTTTGTTTTTCTCCAGCTACATGTTGATCCTCATATTGCCTTTCACTATCAATAAATTCAGAAGTAGATCTGGGAATGGAAATTTGCGCACGTAAATGTACTTCGTAAGGTTCATCTGTGGAAGTAGATATCGAGTCTTCTGAATAAACCCTTGGCGATGTTTGCTGAGTTGAGTCCACTGTAATGATATCTCTGTGAATTGGTTCTTGAATTGGTTCCTGAACGGTAACTATATCGTCGACTCTTGGTGATGTTTGTTGGCTAGTATCAATGGTAATTTGTTTAAGTTCTGGTTTTAGCTCTGGGATAGCCTCTTCTATTTCTTGTTCTTGCGGTTCAGATATTGATTCTTTTGGTTTATGAATTATATCTTCTGGCGCTATAGTTGAAACTAAATCTTCTTGAGTGTCTTGAATAAGTGACTCAGGTAACATCGTTGCTGTAGCCCTGGGTGAAGTCTGTTGAGACACATCTGCCGTATCAATCTCTGCTACAAGAGGCGTTGATTGAACAATTTGTTCATCTCGAGGTGATGTTTGCTGGCTCATGTCTGCTGTAACAATTTCTTTTTTGGGGATTTCACATTCAGGCAGACTTACGACGTTTGTTTCTTCTAATACCATCTCCTCTATTTCTGGCTCTTCAGATTGAGTAAACGTGCTTGTGAGTGGTATTTCGGGAGTTTGAACACTCATTTCAGTCATTTCCTTCTCTTTGATGGGAGAAGTAGAAGTCTCTTGATCAATATTTTCTTGTCGTATAGTTTGAATATCTGTTTCTACCGTCTTGATTGTGGTTTCAGTGCTTTTTTCATCTTTTTGTGCTACTGGCACAGGAGATGTTTGCATTTCTCTAGATTCTGTTTCAATTGTGATTTGTTCAATGCTTTCTTTTTTTATTTCTTTAACCGGTGATGATGTTTGTGAGTACTTTTCTTCGGGAACCGAAATATCATAGGGAAGAACTTGTGTTGTAGATTCAACAAAGATAATCGGTTCAGGTGTTGCTGATCGGCTTGTTTGCATTTCCGTTTCAGACATTTCAACTTTTTCCACAACTGTTACGTTATCAAGTGTTTGAGTATGAACTTCTTTTTCCTCTATAGGGGAAGTTTGTGCTAGAGACTCATTAACAACTGTCGGAGAAGTCTGTTGTATAATATCCACAGTTGCAGGTCTGCTTATTTCTTTATCATCATCTACTTTAGTTTCAACTGATATTTCTGGAGACGTTTGAATAGAATAATCTTGAGTCGGTATTTCTTCTACAACTTGCACTGGGTATGTAACTGTAGTTGTAACTTCTTTTTGTAAGGTTTCTGGACTGCTTTGAACGCATTCTTCTATTATTTTTACTGTACTTATGTCAGATACCTCACTCATTGTATGATAAGATTCATCTTTAGGAGATGAATCTTCTATTTCACAGCCTATTTTGGGTGGAGGTGATTCAACTTGTACTTCTTGTACTGTTTCAGGCACTGCTTCTGTTTCTGATGTGATAGCTGTTTTCTTTTTCCGTTTCTTATCCTTAGTTTTCTTTTCAGGTACAGTTTCAATAAATTCAACAGGTGTAGATACAGAAGTTTGATCAGAGTCCGTAGTGCTTAGTTTTGGATATGTTGTTACTTCACTCACACCACGTTGTTTATGTTTCTTTTGTTTTTTCTTTTTATCTGAAGATTTGATTGGGTCTAATGATGTTTCTTCTGGCTCATAACCCACTTCTTCTATGATCATCTCAGACTCATCCAAAGGTGACTCAGATTCAATTTCATGTATTTCTGTTGCTTGTAAAACTTCTTCTGTTGGTTTTGGTGATTCAATAGCAGGCGATGATGGTAATTGAATGTAATGATCTAAAGAAGAGCTGTCAGTTTCTGTCAGACTTTTATCTGTTTCTGTAGGTCCATCACTTTCAGAACCTTTCTTATGCTTCTTTTTCTTTTTGCTTTTCTTACGTTCCGTTATCGAGACATCTGGCGATGCTTTACTTATTTCTTGCGGAGTGGTTTTGATAGGAGTTGGTGATTTCATTTCAGATAAAAGTTGTTTCGATTCATCTAAACTAACTTGTTTTTCCTGGTCGGTAATTTCAATGTCACTAGGTAATGCAACTTCCACATCTTTATTTACAATTCTGGGTTCCTTAGATTGAATATCTTCAATCTTTACATTAAATTTCAGCTTAGGATCAAGTTCTTTTGATATGTCAGTTTTAGAAAGGGACATGGATATCTCAACAGATTGTTGAGGAGGTTGTTTTTTGTCTTTTATTACTGATGTCTCCTCGGGCGTGACTTGACTTGAAGTTTCGAGTGTTTCAATCATATCGGATTTTCTTGGAACAACGCTTATGTCTTCGTCAACCTTCATAACATCAACTTGGCTAGGTACAATAGGATCCAAGGTTTGTTCTTTCTCTATTTTATCATCCACGTTTAAGACTCTATACTCATCTGTAATTATTATGTCACTAGGTAAAACTACTTCAATATCTTTTTTTAGAACTAAAGGTTCACTGGACTCTATGTTTTCAATCTTGACATCAAGCTTTACTTTAGGATCTAGTTTTGATAAGTTATCTGTTCGGATTATACATGTGGATACCTCTAGCGATTGTTCAAGCTGTTTTGGCAATGCATCAGTAGCTTTAATATCAAGAATTTTGTCTTTGGTGTCTTCAGTACTTGAAGTTGAAAATTTAATATCATACATTTCAGTATGTTGTCTTTCTGAATCAAGCAATGTATTTATATCATACTTTTTGGCTAGGGGACTAACCATTTTAGTTTTTTTAGTAGCTTTTAAAGGTTTGACGGGCGTTTCTTTACCTTCAACAAATGGAACGTTTTCAATAATAGTTGTAACAGTCTTATCCTCAAATGTTTGTGGTTGAATAAAAGAGGAATCATATTTTATATTATCAATTAATGTTTTATCATTTTCAGATGGCAACGCTTCAGAAGATGGTTCTCTTGTCTCATTATTAGGACTCGGAGACTTTTCTACTAGTGTCTTGTTCTCCTCTAAAATTTCTGGAATTATATCGCTTGTCGTTTTAGAATATTGTGATTCAATCAGTTCAACTGGTTCTTTGAATTCATCTCTTGCTTTAATGTCAGCTGGCAAAACAACTTCAACTTCTTTTTTCACAATCACAGGTGCAAGGGATTCCAAATTTTTGATCTCTACATCAATTTTAACTTTAGGTTCTGATTGTTCTAATAAAATATCTGTTTTTGTGATAGATGTAGCTATATTCAACGTTTGTACAGGCTGTGGTAGGTTATGTTTTGAGGCTTTTCTGTCATCAATTTTATTTTGAGTGTCTTTTGGTGTATCACCAATAGATTTATCAATATGTGAATCAGAATAGTGTCTTTCTGAATCGAGTAATAATCTTACATCATATTTTTCATTTTTAGGTTTCAAAAGAACTGGTTTCGTTGTGTCTAAAATTTCAGTGTTCACTTGATCTAAGTTAAATTGTTGTTCTTGTGCACTAGACTCATCAATTGTGGAAGCATCAAGTTTCACTTCATCAGTTTTAGTTCCAACGAGTGTTTCTAAAATACTAACTTGAGGTTCACTTATTTCATATTTTGTATCTAATACTTCAACAATACCCGATGAAATAGGTTTGCTTACACTCAAAACTTGCTCATTTTTTGGATCCAACTGTTTATCTTTTTCTTCATATTTATCTGCCACTTTAATATCTGCTGGTAAAACAACATCGACTTCTTTCTTAATAATTATAGGCACGTTGGATTCTAATTTCTCTATCTCCACGTCTACACTGACTTTAGGCTCTTGTCCTAAGAAAGTGTTAATTTTTGAGATCGATGTACTCATATCAATATATCGTGTAGTCTGTTTTGAATCGTTTGACACATCAGGTTCTTTGTTATTACTTTTGATGGGTTCAAGTTTAGTACTAACATCATATAAATCGGTATGTTGCCGCTCAGATTCAAGTAATAATGCAACGTCATATTTTTTGGGAGTAGTGGTATCTGGCTTACTTGTTTCATGTAAATCGGTTAGTTCATCCGGTTTCAATGAATCTGATATTTGAACTACTTTATCATCTGATGGATGATCAAAAGATGGATCTAATGATTTCACTGTAGTTTTTAAAGTATCTTTGATAGTTGACATATTCTTGTTGATTTTTTCTTGAGATTCCTTAGGCATTGCCGGGTGTAGCGTGGGAACTGGAATAAAATGTTCTGAAGGAGCTTGTATGTTCTCTAATGGTAAGCTTCTTTCCAATATGCTTTCTTGGGTTATCTGCTCAACCATAGTCATTTTGCCAGTTAAGACTTTTTGTGATTGCTCAGATATTGTTGGTTGTGGTGGGACTGGCGTAAAAACCGAAGACAATGGCTCTGAAGAAGCTTGTATGTTTTCTAATGGTAAACTTTCACCAAATGTGCTTTCAAGACTTTGTTGGGTTTTCTGCTCAACCATACTCATTTTGTCAGTTAAGTCTTCTTTTAATTGCACAGATATTGCTGGTGGTGGTAAGACTGGCGTAGAAACTGGAGATAACGGCTCTGTATAAACTTGTACGTTTTCTAATGGCAAGCTTCTTTTCAATGTGTGTTTAAGACTTTGTTGGGTTATCTGCTCGACCTCACTCATTTTGTCAGTTAAGTCTTCTTTTAATTGCATAGATATTGCTGGTGGTGGTGAAACTGGCGTAGAAACTGAAGACAACGGCTCAGTATAAACTTGTACGTTTTCTAATGGCAAGCTTCTTTTTAATGTGTCTTCAAGACTTTTTTGGGTTATCTGCTCTACCTTAGTCGTTTTGTAAGTATTTGTATCTTGATCAGGATCAGGTCTTAGTTTTGTTGAGTGCTCAATTTCGCTTCCAATAAGGAATTTTGAAGCATCGATGACTGAGCTCATTGGACTTTCGTTAAGTTTAACTTCTGTCACCTTGAATACATTAATGTTTTCTTCTTGCTGATCTTTCGAAGAATCCAAAGTAGGTTGGTAAATATCTGATGCTGGCATTTCAGTAATATGAATTTGGTCAACATTAACTTCTTGTGGAAGTCGTTTTAGTTTTAGGTCTATTTCAGTTGTCATAATTTTATCTACATCACCAAATGGCTGTTCAAGATTATCGTCAGGTTCTTCAATTATTTGCTCTGTGACATGTTCTTTGCCATCTATTATTTGTATTTGTCGAATAACTCTAATTTTTTTACATTTGAACCCTTGGTGTTGTACATTTTGAATAGTATTTGGTTCTTCTTCTATTATTTCTACATTTTCCGGTTCTTCAATTACTTCTTCGGTGACATGCTCTTTACCATCTATAACCTGTATGTGTTTTATTATGCGTCTTCTCGTCCTTGTTATTTTTTTTGTTACCTTTTGTATTGTGGTAGAAACATTTGAGTTCTGTTCTGTTATTAAATGTTGTCCAGTTTCAAAACCAATGGTTATGCTTTCTTGAGGAACTGAAAGTGGGGTTGTAAAGGTTGTTGATACGTTTACTTCTGATGGAATATGTTTTGTGTCTTCAGTATCTTTCAGAACGGACTCTAGTTTAAAAGAGGCTTCCTGTAATTGCTCTGATTCTTTTGTGATAAAAGCTTTTGTTAAATTTTGCATGTCCGTTGGTTCACTACCTACAGTCATTTCTGCCGCATGTTTTGGTGATTTTGAGTTGTCGTGATCGTCAGGTTTATCGTCTTTAGGTGATTTTCTGTCCGTTTTTGGTTGTGACGGTGGCAAAGCAGGGTAATCACCCTTATTGTCTGAATCATCAATTTCTTCAAATTGTACACCACCTGGTTGCTCAGTAATATTTATAGAAACTCTAGGAATTTGTTCTTCAAATATTTCAATATTATCAGGTTCTTCAATAACTTCCTCCGTTACATGTTCCTTCCCATCAGCAATCACTACACGCCGTATGATTCGTCGTTTTGTTTTCACAATTCTTTTTGTCACTTGTTGTACGACAGCCGTGACACTAGAAGATGAAGTTTGAATCTGAGGAATTCCTTGTCCTTCAGCCAACTGTAAGATTTCTTCTGGTTTCATATCCTTTTCCATCTTAATAATGAGATCTGGCTTAGACGTAAATTCTTGGATAGTAACTTCTCCTCCCGGAATCCCAGATATTATTTGACCATCATGGGATCGATATTGAATGTGTTGAATACCACCATCATCCAATGCTGTAGATGTAGAACCTTTATCCTCACGCAATGTTACCTGTGAAAAAGTTTCTTGCGGCAAACCTTCACCTGAAAGTATTTGTGATCGTTGTTGCTGCGTATGTACGAATTGTTGCCTCGTGACTAGCGTTTTTCTGACTTTTCTAACGATGATTCTCTTTGTACCATCTGCATCAACAACAACTTCAGTGGTAGTCTCATCTGGTTCTACCATGACAGTTTCAAAGGCTTGTGGCAAACTATGAATTATGTTAAGTTGGGAATCTTTGTGCAATCTTTCATCTCTGTAGTTTGCATCAACGAATAACGATTGCTCATCTAATTTTTGCTCTCTCACTACTGGTCTACTTGCTATTTCGATCGTTTCGTGACCGTCGGATATAGTTTGCCTTACTTGAATACTTTCAAGTATTTCATTGTCATCACTGGAATGAGGCTCACTTGTCTGTACTTCAACTTCTTGCGGAGGCGCACAGGTAATAGATACGTCATGAGTCTCCACAACCTCAGGTTCACATATAATAGATTTATCCGCCACTGATGGGGGCTCTGACATAAGACTTTTGCCAGTTTGGGTCTCAATAGTGGTGTTTGGTAATTTTTCAACTTTTGGTTTTACTTCGAGAACTGACGTTTCTTTTTCTTTGATAACTTTTACTTCTCTTGGAGACACGACTTCTTCAGGCATCGATGTCGAATCAATTGTTCGATCGGTTTGTGAAATATCATCTTCTACAAGTTCTGGAGCAGACTTTATATGCAATAAAACCTGTCGTAGTCTCTCTATTTCTATGATGACTAGATTCTTTGTTTCTTCTAATGCTCTCTGCATCGCATTTAATTTTTCCCTCAATGACTGACTAGATTCATCGCTACTTATCACAGTTATAGACTTCAAAACAACTTCATATTCTTCATACTCCCTGATATATTTCTCATAAACTTCAATATATTTAATTATATCTTCCTCAGTAAAAATGTCGGATTGCAGTGTAGAACCTTTGAGCTCATTATTAATTAATTCAAGCCACTTATCTAGTTTAATTATTTTTTCTTTATTTTCTTCTATTTCTCTTGTCTGACGTGCCATTTCCACCTTGGCATCCTAAAAGTGCAAAAAAAAATAATGAAACACTACATTAAAACGACAAAAATTAAATAAAAAAACATTTAAATAAAATATAGTACCTTTCTTACCTGGATGATGTCAAGTCCCTGACGTGCTTGTGTCAGTAATTTTGAGATTCTTGCTTTCATTATGATCAACTCTCTTAGTAATGTTTGAATTTCTTCTTCTTGTTTGTATTCCATAATTTTAGTTTCTAAAAGATTCGCTGCCTCCTCACACTTGACTAGAATTACAACACCGTCCTGAAAGCCAATTTTATAATAATATTAAGAACGGAGATTTCATCAACAATTTTTCAATATTTACTACCTGAACCATTTATCATCCCACTAGCTGCATTTTAAGTAAATATACGATACCACATCTTATTATAAATAAAATGAGTGGCTATGGTTCAAAGTTTATATGTGATGATCTCATTATATCGATGACAATATTATTGGGCCAACCATTGCTATCCTAACTCCTTTCATAAAATCTTAAATCTACTAATTATTTTAGAATCCTTATAATAAATTTATTTGTTATTTAGTTATTTAGTAGTTTTATTTATATCGGGTCATTTTGAACTTACCGTCCAAATTTTAAGGATGTGCCCAGTCCATGAAACTACACAACTTTCTCTAAGAAACGTGTCAAATTTCACCAAAAAATGTTGGTCATTATACTAAATTGATCACGTGATCTCTTTGATTTGTATGGAAAGTCAAATTTTTATTTTACATATTTGACCATGTGTTCCTTAGAGAAAGTTGTTCAGTTTCATGGACTGAACACGTCCTCAAAATTTGGATGGTGGATACAAAATGACCTTGTATTATTGTAATGTAAAAGTTTTCATAAGTCAATCTTTAGATATATACAGTTTTATTCTTAAATAAAACCATGAGCTTGGTCACAATCATTAGGTTTTTTGAATATACAGTGTGTCCCTGGATAAAGCGTAATCCCGAAAGGGGGCAAAACTAGACTTTAAATGAGTAATAAAAAAAATACAAAAAAATATTCAATCTTATTTAATTTTTTTGCAGAATTAAGATTTGTAATTTTTACAATATACTCTATGTACAAAAAATAATATTCCTCCAAAAGCAGTGAATGGATTTTGTTCAAATAAAAAATAACGTAATGCTTGATAATTATTAGGTCAGATAGATTGCAAATAACTTACAGAAAGTGATAATCACGACTTAAATTCAGCTTTTAGTAAAAAAATGCATTTCCCTTAACAGTTTTTTTTTTTCATAAATCTCTAAATTTTTCAAAATTTCGCCCCCAATACTACAAAGTTTTATTATTTATTCATAATTTTTATCATATTAGCTTTCAAAAAACAATAAATATATGCACACACTAAAAATAACACGCTGGCTATGTGCTCTCAAAGTTAACCACTGATTCAAAATTTCAAAGTTAACCAACTTTGAAAGCTCATAGCCAGTCTGTTATTTTAGAGAGTGCATATTTTTGTTGTTGTTTGGAAGCTAATATGATAAAAATTATGAATAAATGATAAATCTTTGTAGTATTGGGGGCGAAATTTGGAAAAATTTAGAGTTTAATGAAAAAAGTGTTAAGGGAAATGCATTTTATTACAAAAAACTGAATTTAAGTCATGATTATCACTTTTTTGTGAGTTATTTGCAATCTATCTGAACTTACAAGTATCTGGCATCACGTTATTTTTTATTTGAACAAAATCCATTCACTACTTTTGAAGGAATATTATTTTTTGTACATGGAGTCCATTGTAAAAATTACAAATCTTAATTCTGCAAAAAAAATTAAATTACACTGAATATTTTTTTTTATTCTTTTTATTACTCATTTATAGTCTAGTTTCACTCCCTTTTGGGATTGCGCTTTATCCAGGGACACACTTGACTGTCTGTATACAATATATTTGTATAACGATGTCGGAGCTTTTAAAGGCAGACAAAATGATCAATGTTATCGACAATCCCCTCCCCCACATGTAGGTGTCTATCCCCTCTCCTGTTGGAATGACCGAAATTTAAAATTTGTTTTTATTTTTTATTCTAGATGGCCCTGCCGAATTATATAAATTTCTTCGGATTTAAAAGTCCTACAGTTATAAAAAAACCGGTCAAGAGCGAGTCGTACTCGCGCACCGAAGGTTCCGTACCATCCATACCATAATTGCACCATTAAACCACACTGCAGAGTAGAATAATAAAATTAGTATTGCAGTTTTAGGTCAGCGCCATCTCTTGACCGATAGTGGAACTAATGTTAACTTTTTTAGAAATTTGATAATTTCTAAAAAGTGTGCTATATTGAGACATCGTTTTATTATTCCTGTAATATTTATATAAACTGCTATCACATAGAATTATTTCAGATTTTTTTCTTTGCAAACTTCGGAGATAAGGGGGGGAACGGTATTTTTTTTACATTTTTCATCATAAGTCAAAAACTATGCGGTCTAGAAAAAAAAGAAAAAATGATTGAAAATGTGCAAACGGCGTTCTTTCATATGATACCCCACATGCCCTAGTAGCCCCACTTCAAATTTTTAAGACCCCTTTTCAGGCCCTGCTGTAAAAAAGTTATTTATTTTTTTATTTATTTCTTATTTGCAAAATAGTTGGGCAAATGTCATCTTAAACCATTCCAAATTTCAAGTTGATACCTTTAGTAGTTCTCGAGATATCCAGCTGTGACAGACAGACAGACAGACAGACTGAGTCACACCATAAGGGTTCCTTTTTTACCATTTTGGTACGGAACCCTAAAAACGAACTAAAAAGTTAAATAACAAGTGTCATTATGCAGTCGGGAGACCGTTTGTGGAACAATTTTTAATCAAAGAAGTCCCCCGACTGCATAATGACACTTGTTATTTAACTTTTTAGTCAGTTTTGGCAGGGCAGTCGTGTTTTTAATATTTTTAAAATTTATTTATTTTTATTTTACACATTTTAGTGTAAAATTATATAGTTTTGAAATGTGCTCATTAAGGCCTTTCATTTGATGCCCATATTATAATAACAGAAAAAAAATCACATTCGAAAATGGCGTCGTACAGTCGCCATATTGACTATTTTCAAAAAAACCATAACCAGTGTCACTCGAAATGATATAAGGTTTCTAACGATACCCCATACATCCAAATCCGTTGAGCCATTTAGAAGTTAAGGTGGAATAAAGAAACTCACATACCCACAAACATACATGAACCCTGAACACATATACACTCCTTTTTGGGCTAATAATATCACCTATCAAGTAAAAAAATAAATTATGTAAACTTTTAACTTTAATATGTCATAAAAATTACTAAAGTAAAATTTAATCCGATATTAGTGTGTTTTTTTTGTTTTTCTCACAGATCTCAAAAACTAGGACATAAATGTGAAATTTTTTGATTTTTATAATGCACAAGAATACTATCTATAAAACGACATCAAAATCATTGCTCTGAATTGCATATTTGGAGAGGTATTATTGTTGTTTGAATATACCCTACAAGCACTAAAAGTAAATTTTTTGAATATGGTCAAAATTGGTGGTCCTTTAGTATTTTCGTATGTTCATATTCTGCCCTTTAAAGTGCACCTATTCCCCTATTACTCTATTTATCTTATTTTTATTTTGCCTAAGGTTCCCTGGAAGAAATTGCTATGTAAAAAAATGTGATTTTTTTTTATTGATTATGTAAGGGTCATATTCAAACAACGATAACTTTCAAAATATGCAACTCAGAGCAATAACAATGTGGTTATGTAGGTCAACGAACTAAAATCTATGGAAGCGTAATTGCAAACAAATATTGCTTAAAAAATGGCACCAAGTGGCCGAAAAAGTACAACCCGCTCAGCTTTAGTCGGGCCAGCCACTGACGTTAATGTTTTTTTCAATAAATTGCAGTTTGTAATGTAGAGAAAAGATAAAAAGAGAGAGTTTAGTAGAAATGACGTTCTTTATAGTCAAATATTGTAAAAGATGCAAGGAAGGCAGTAAAAATATGCAGAAAAAACGTATCTTATCTTTTCGTTTAAGTATAGATAATATCTATAAGTATACAAATTATGGTCGCTAATAAGCAACTAGTGTTCAGACGCTTTGTGCTGCATAGTTAAATGCCAGCATTTTTAACTCTATCCACTTAGTTGTACTTTTCATGTGGTGCCATTTTTTGAGCAGAATGCTTATTCCATAGTTTTAGTTCGCTGATGTAGGTTATATTTCTGTGTATTATAAAATGCAAAAAAATAATGTCCTAATTTTTGAGATCTGTGAGAAAAACTAAAAAAGGCACAATAATTTCGAATTAAAATTTACTTTAGTAATTTTTTATGACGTTTGAAAGTTAAAAGTTTACATAATATTTTTTTAACTTGATAGGTGATATTATTAGCTTTTGAAAAATATTTTTTTATAACTGTATAGCTTGGCCATCTAAAATAAAAAGTCAAATTTAAAATGCCGGTCATTCTATCCGGAGAGGGGATAGACCCTAACATGTGGGGGGTTTTGTCGATAAAATTGATCATATTATCTGCCATTAAAAGCTCCGATATCGCTATTCAAACATATTGTATGTCTAAATGATTAAAATAATCTACAGATTTTTTTACATATTGATCCAAGACAATTATGAATGTCTTAAAGACTTCAATAAAATGTATTATTGAAGTGGAAAGATACAGTTATCTTTAAATTGTTGTACTTTTATTATTTGTAGTTATTTGAAATTTTTATAAAACATTTGCACTACAGAAAGGAATTAAATCAGTGAAAAGTTAATAAAATCAGGACTGTAACACATAAAATAATTGAGTGCTTACCTAAAATATTATGATAACAACCGCCAGAATTATGTCATAGAGAAATGACGAAATAAGCATTAACAAGTTTTCTCAAAGTAAAAAATATTATCCAGTGTCACTTGCCACAACTTTACACAGTGTGCACATTACTAGCACTTTCAAATAAAATGCTGTACTATTTCTTTTCAATAAACCACAATAATAATTCACTCAAATGTTATACTGAAAATTAATTTAAAATATTTCGATCGGTTTGCGCTTCAGAAGCTGTTGCTTCTGAGTCGGTTTCGAACATATGTGTCCTACTAAATGCTGCCAAACACTAAGTATGTATTATTAAACATGTCGTAACCCTATGCAGGCAGGGCTGACATCATGAGTGCCCAAACAATTGATAGGCATGGTACTGATTGCCAAGGCTAACGAATGAGTAGCATCACATATAAACATAACAAATCACGTCACCGTCAAAATAAAGGTGTGTTGTAATTTAAATTCTAGTTTTGTTTACATTTGTCGCTTTTACGTAGCTCTAATGGAATTTAGTAAGATTATGGATTCACAAAGTAAAATACAAAAGATTGCTCAAAATGTGTTCGAGAATAGCGCACGCTACACGAGCTTAAGAAAGCGAAGGCTCGTCTATATTTATAATGGGTGCTACATCTATAGCAGCGTCAGTGGGAATCGGGAATGTTATTTCTGTAACATGTGTATTTACAATGGAACTCACCTTAAGACCTTCTTCCATTGCGAGTAGGCTATCATCGGGTAGGTCAGAGAGACGAGTCTGAACATTTCTCACATCCTCTAGCAGACTTTCAATATCGTTAGAAAAGTCATCCTGAGAACACACCCTAGTATTAGTAAAACACCAAATAAAAATGATATTTTTCGTGAAATTTAAAGGCTCACATCATCCTTTAGACAACAAGAGGAAAATCATTAAATACAAAATAGCGAAGTACTTTTAAATTCCACGAATGATTTTAACAGGGGAACATAAAAGGTAAAACATATTTTCATTCCGTTTCAAGATCTCTGTTAGCTTTACAATGAACAACATAAAAACACAAAACTATTAGTTTAAAACTTCATTTTTGGCATGACATGCGGTCTGGTACATCCATAGCAAAGGATACATTCCAACAATACTTAGCAGGGCTCATGTTGAATGATAAAAAGTAAGTTTAGGATATGGGCAACATCAAAATAAGTTCAACATAGTATATCGTATTGAAGTGATACTTGTCATAGTAGGTTTTGATATAATAATGTATTAGGCAAGCAGCATATAAGCAGTTGTTTATCCCCGATACTAGATATTTATGTCAATTTAAAAAATAACTTATAACTATTAAAAAAACTATAATTTAAGTTTTCATATTATACAATTTATATTTGTTTCATCAAACCCAATAATTATAAGAACTAATCAGAAGTCAATAATAATTTGATACGTTTTTTAAACAATTTTAGATTTGGAATAAAAAATAAAAGTGTTAGCTCCAGTGAGTCAAGCGTGTTCTTAAGCTCGTGATTGAATGACGAGTGAGCACAAAATACTATGCTGAACTTAAGCTAGCTGAATAAACTATCTAAATTTAACAAAACTTAAACAAAAAAATTATAAAAAAACATCTAGCTTTTTCATAATATGGGTTCACTACGAACACACATATTTATCATTAAGTGCATATTACAGACACAAACTGACCTGAGATAGAACTATCTATTATTATTGAAGTCTTAACGGCGTATATTTCTATACCCAAATGAAAAAATCTAGAAAAATAAAGCATCATAACTGTCGATCGTCTCGTAGTGTCTAATTTTAAGCAGTACAGTTAGATAAGTATCAACAAAAAAGGGTTTATTGTAAAACAAATAATAAAACATTTAAATAAAACAAGAATATCACCACAATGTATTTTATTAGAATAAAAATTCAGATCGATGTTAGACTAGAAATAAATGTATCAACTATCGCAATTAATATAGTTGTAATTTACGAATTGATCTGACTAGACAATGACTAGATTATGACACACTACAATAAAACACTATTCCAAATGCGTAAAATCTACATATTAATGCTTCTTACAGTGTATGCCAAAATTGGCACTACAAGACGAACGGCGTCGGCATTGCTAAACGACATTTCACGATACAGAGCCTTGCCATAAGTGAAATTAAGAATTTAGTAATAATATCATGCCAAACATAAAATATAAAGTGTAAAATTGTACAATACGACTGGCTGTCAGTCACCTTGGCTGTCCTGGGTGTAGCTTCGCGTTCTGTCGGCTCCTGTTCGGGTGAGGATAGGGCTACTGGTTCTAGGGACGAGGTTGTTAGTAAATCCTCTCGAATATCGACTTCAGATCGCGGAGTGTCCTCACTCCAAGGACCAAATAACGAATCACCCGGCGTTTCTAAGCTTAAGTAAGAACTTTGATCTTTCCAACTACAAATACCACCAGGTAAATCCATGGAAATGTAATTGGAATCGAAAGGAGAACCAAATGGTTCTCTAGATTCATCATTATCTGAAGAGTGACCGGAACTGCCACTTGGGTCTCTATCCTTATCATTTTGATCTTTTGTTACTATTTCTATAGGTGTCAAATCCGCGACTTTTTGTTTATTAGCCATAAGAAGGAAGTACTGACATTCTGCATCATGATAAATATGTTTATCGAACCAAAACGAACTTTCTTTGACTAAATTTTCTTCGATATTTACATGCTTATTACGAACTGTATCCAAAACTTTGTTGTGATCGGAATCAAGTATATTAGATGAAACCATTTTGGTTTCAATAGTTTTTTGCGCTAAAAACACTTTTTCAGCATCGTCTATTACGCATTTTTCTGTCCAGAAATTTTTCGACTTTATGTTTGTTACATTGTTAGTAGTGATAATGGAATCCATGTTAGTAGGCACTTTACTGTCAAGTTTTTCTACTTCTTTTGGTTGATTTTCGATATAGGTAGTTGTATTTAGTGGTTCCTGTACAGTGTTTTTGAGTTTAATATTAGTATCGACCTTTTCAAGATCCACATCATCTTTTTGGTGAACCTGTGCTTCAGGATTTTTGCCAAACATCTCTATTGTTTGGTTATCAGTTTCTTCTAATAATGAATCAATCATGCTCACACTTATATGTTCAGTATCTAGATCTTCTTCGATTTTCAAAATTTGGTCTTTTTCCATAACACTTATAGTTTCCAACATTGATGAAACCTTTTTATCTAAAATAATATCGTCTTCAGGTTCAGGTGAAGCAAATGATGGTGTCATACCAACTGATAAATCTTCATTATGGTAGTCCATTGAAGATGCCATAGTCAATTCTTGAGGTATATCATCACTCATTTGAGACGAATCGTTTTCTGGTAATAGCATTTCTTCTATTTCCCTTTGCAAGTCAGCCATTTTATTTTCCAAAGACTGTTCCTCCGATATTTTCTCTTTATTTTTATCAGTTTCCGACGACAGACAGTCAGTTTCCGCATTCATATTCTGTGGGAGGGTTTCTCGACTATCTGATGTGGTTTCATTTTCCAACACATTGCTTGTTTCTATTGATATGGAGTGCAGGTTGCCAGTCCCAGTAATTTTTAGTAGAGTTGAACTTTCATCATTAATTTCGTCGATCTTTATATCCGATAATTTTGGTAAACTTTCCAAAATATTTGGATCCACTTTCCAGTATTGGGCTTCAGAAAAAATCCTTTCCTTAATCGGTGTTTGTGATGACTCGGGTGTTGATATTGACGATTCAATGGGCTTTGTTAAGAATTCAGCTTCATGTTTTGTTTCCTCTAGAACAATTTTGTCGGAAGGAGTATCTTCAATGTGAGAAAGATGGATAGAACCATCTGAAGCAGCCAGTGTATCTTCAACATGAGAAAGATGCGTAGAAACATCTGAAGTAGCCAACGTATTTTCAATTTGAGAAAGATGCGTAGAAACATCTGAAGTAGACAATGTTACTATATTAGCATGTTTATCTTTCTTCTTCTTTTTACCTTTCTTCTTTTCACCAGAAGCTTCTTCTTGTGCTGAAGTTTCGTTTTCTTCTATGATGTTTGGTGTTTCAGGTTTATTAATTTCTGGCAAGGAAACTTCATCAGGGATATTGTATTTTTCCACAGATTTTCCCGAGCGTTTCTTTTTAGCCTTTTTACTCTTCTGCTTGTCTTCGCCCGATGCAGATGGAACGTCTTCAACTATTGCTTGAGTTTCTTTTTCTTTGGATTTTGAAGACCTACTTTTTCTACCCTTATGAACTTTCAAAATCGATTTCTCAACATCGGAAAGATTACTCAGTGGTGTCTCAGAAACTTCAGGCTTTATTGTTGTAGCTAAAGCTTCAAATCTATTTTCAGACTTATCTCGTTCTTCTTTAAGAGAAATATTTGAGGTTGACTCAGACCGATTATCCCTGGATCGCGATCTTGACCGCCTGTGTCTCTCAACTGTTATAAATCCTTCAGCATCTATTGCTAAATCTGGTTTATGAGCCTCTAAGTTTGACTCGTCTACAAGTATAACAGGTGCTCGAATTTTTGGTAGCGATTGAGGATCTTGATGTAGTTCTTTTGTATGAAGACGATCTGGTGATGAACGGTTAGTTGCTACAATATGGGCCCAAGAACCTATAGATTCTTCAGGTGATATTTGTTCTAGAGCATTTGCTATATCATCTGTTGGTTTCATGGGCTCAATTTCTGCTTCACTTGTATTGAATGTTTCCACTGCCAATGGAGGACTATCTTTTTCCATATTTTCAAAAGCAAGACCTTCTGCTACGACTTCAGCATAAGATTTGCCTTCTTCAGCACATTTTGTGTGGACATTAACAATTTCCGGAACAGGATGATTAATTTCTAACTCTGGGATTGGTGGTGAGAAACTTGATGTTTGCTCTTTTTCTTCTTTCTTTTTCTTCTTCTTAGTTTTCTTAGTTTTTTCACCAATAAGTTCCTTAACAGTTTGTATTGGATCCGGAGTTTGTGATTTTAGCTGTTCTAGAATAATCGGCTTATCTTCTTCACTATAACATTCTTCTGGTTTTTCTTTCTGAGCTTGTAAGACTGACGAATACATTATTTGAGTAGATTTTGATCCAACTATTAATTCTTTATCAGTAGGTTCAGATGTGGTTTCACAAATATTAGCTTTCTTTTCAGTTGGGATTATTTTAGGCTCAGTCTTTTGTGTAGATTGATACATATAAGATGGTGTGAATTCTGGTGCATCAGCTGACAAATTTGAAAACAAGACAGTATTTGAAAAGGAAGGTTTAAATTCAGGAATGGAATCAATTTCAGGTAGAAGGTCATGCAAGCTATGTATGGGAGATTTGTCAGTGCGAATACATATTTCGTTTTTGGATTCGACTACATAAGAAACGTCTTTTGGAATACTTGTGATTTCTTTATCTTCTAACAATTTAACCGTACTGCTATCACAAAAGATGTCAATGGCGGTATCAGGTGTAAAGTAAGACGTATTTTTATTTTCTTTGATGGAACTATTAACGGTCGGTTCGGCCGAGATAGTTTTAGGCATTGTTTCTGGCTCTTCAGTATTTGTTATGGTTTGTTCTTGATTTTTTTCCGAGCAAGTGTGAACTTCAGTTTTTTCGATCAAGTTATTCGCACGTTGAACTGTATCCGGAACTTTACTTAAATCTGTATCCAGTTTCTGTGGTTCTAAAGATTCATCTTTGTCAACTATTGTTGAAATTTTTTCCAACGCTTTTGGTATGGTTTCAAGTGACTCTGACAAAGCCAATTGTACAGAATCACTAACATTACGTGTTAAGTTTGTGATCTCTTTTTGCACATCTTCTTCGATATCATTGACATCTCCGTACTCTATGAGTATGGGTTTGTTATCTAGATCATCCACTTCAAAAGAGTGTCCTATTTCTTGAGTCAAATTGATATTATCCGTTTTATTATTATCAACTGGTTTTTTGTCGTCTATATAAATATTATCAGTAAGTTGATTTGATTGCTTTTCAACATCCAAGTCTATTGTTTTAATGTTTTCTGAAGCTTCTGATAAATCTATTGCTTCATATTCAGTCCTCGCAGTAGTAAAAATTTCACAAGGTGTCATAACGAAATCCATGTTAACATTTTCACCAATAAGATTATCTTCAAAAGCTGATGGCTGGCAATCTTTTTCTCCTTGATGCGACGGACCATCAATAAAATCAGCCTGCTTGTCACACGTTACAGAACTCTTTAAAAGAGCGAAATTATTTTCAGCTTCTTTTATTTCATGATAACTCTGACGTGGTAGATTTAAGTAAACATAGATATCTGATGAACTAAGTTCTGCTGTTTCTTTTCTGGTGTTATTAGGTTGGTCTTGTGTATTTTGTAATTCGCCATAATTTTCAGGTAACTCTTTTTTGTTTTCTGATATTTTGAAGACATTATCATCAAGTGAGTCTTCTGCAGCTTTCACATCATAGTATGTTTGACATGGCATTTGTATTGGTTGTAATGAGTCAGTGCGCTTATCTAGCGTGTTTTGTTTATCATCTTCAACTTTAGAAAGTTCTTGTATAGTTGAATGGTTCACTTCACTTTCATTATTATTTTGCGACATTATAACTGCCAACATATTTTCAGCATCTCTTATCTCATGATAACTATACCGAGATGGTAATACTTGAAGCGGTAAAATGTCAATGGATTTTATATCTTTTTTGTCAACTATAAGCTTTTCTGAGTTATCCTTATACATCACTGTTATTTTACTAGCAAGAGGTAATGAAGTTGTTTGATTCTTGAACTCATCTGTATCCCTTGAAATTTGTGAAGCTGTTGCAGATATTGTACTGAAATCTGCATTTTGCTTTTCAGTATGGAGTTGGTATTCTTGGTCATGTTCTTTTAAATTTACGGTGGATTGACATACTACTTTTGCAAGAGTATTTTCCGCATCTCGTATTTCGTAATAACTATATTGTAAAGATTTTTCTTCAGGTTTAATTTTTATTAAAACACTGTCTGAAACTAATGGTGTTTTCGGTTCGATTTTAGTATCTTTTGAATATGGTTGGGGCTTGTTTTCATTTGACGATAATAACGCAGCATCAACATCACTGGAATCATTGGTAGTAATTACAGATTCAGTGTCTTTAACATTGTTTATGGTTACTGTCTGATGTTCGTTGGCAAAAGTTGGCACCTTCTCGCTATCATGAATATCAGGCATCTTATTCTCACAGGTTGAAAGTGATTCACGTTCAATGTTTTCGTCTTTGATAAGGTTGAAATCTTGAACTGGTAGAGATATTGTGGCAAGAACAGTTTCGGCATCGTTTATTTTGGAGTAGCTATGTCTCAACACTTCCTCTATTGGAATATTGTTTCTTGGTGATACGAATTTATCAACTGTTGTTTCATGTTTCAACTCTGTTATTCTCTCCTTATTTAATTCGGTTGCAATTTCAGTTCCGGGCTCTAAGACTATCGCGATAATTTCTCTTTGAGCACTGTTGTCTGTGCTGTTAACATTCACAGAATCAATCAGATCTTCATTATGGTGTTCACTACTTGATATTCTTTCATATGAGTGACGTGCAAGAACAATTTCTCCATCTCTAATATCTTTGTATTGAACGTTCATAATATCTACATCATAATTAAAAGGATTGCCATATATTTCATTTTTTTCCTGACTCACTCTTTTATCAATTACATTTTTATCTTCCAGTTTTATTTCGATTAATTCATCTTGTAAGGATGAATCTTGACTTGGTTGTTCTTTTTCTGGGGGACTTGTTTCATTTATTTCCTCGTTTCGTGCTACTAGTGTTTTTGCAAACATATTTTCTGCATCGCATATTTCATGATAACTTGTTCTTGTATGTTCTTTGGGATGGATGTTATACTGGATTTTCTCGTGTGAAAGTTGACTCAATAACTTGTCTTGTATAGAATCAACATCTGAAGATGCGCGTTTCTCTTCCGCTTCAATTTCTTTATCAGGAGAATTCAAATCTTCTTTTAAATGATCCTCTTTATCGCTATCAGTAATGAACTGATGATAATCATAGTCTAATTGATTCATATCCATTTCAAGTGAATATGTTTTTGTTTCTTCAATTAGTTGAGTATATGGAACAGATGAGGTTTTTTCTAACACTACCTTTTTTCGGTCTTGTACTGAACCAAATATTGCTTCTTCGATCAAGTTTTCAATATTTTTTTCATTTGGCTGCATATTATTGGCTGAATTTTCATACACATGAGATTCATTAGATTCCATCTGATTCTCACGGATTTCATACTTTGGTTCTATATCTGCGACCAAAACTATATCGTGTTTTACTATATCAATACTTTCTTCAACAAGTATTCTTTCACTCTCCAAAAAGTTTTCAGTTAAAGTTTTACTATTATGTACAGGATTTATGTCACTACTTAAAGATATAACAACAGGTTCTTCTAAACTTTCTACAATATTGGAAGACTTTTCATCAGTGATTTTGTCGTTTTTATTTTCACCCATTTCAAAGCTAGTAGTTTCTTTCAGAGAAGAAGAATCTTCTAGTGAATTGCTCTTGCTACTAAAAACTTTGACCGTTCTTATGGGTGGTAGTTTTTTCTCTTCATGTGTGATCAAATAAATTGTTCGTGTCTCCATATTCTCGGGAATTGGTTCATAACTTGTTAGTTCTTCTACTTTATTAATAGATCCTTCTGTGTGTGTTTCTGATAAGAAAAACTTATCGTTATTGTTCTGTTCGCCTAAAGGACTAGGTGTTGTCATGTTTTCTTGTTTTAAATCTTTTGTTCTGTCATCTTTTGATATTTTTTTACTTTCAAACGTCAGTTGTGAGCTAATATCTACTCCTTGATCTCCAATAAGAGATAAATCTACTGTATTTGCTCCTGCTGATAGGTCTTCATTCTTTATAAGTTGGTCTTTTTCTTTTAATATTGTTACTTCTGTAGCTTGTTCAATTTGCCCACCTAAGTCAAAAACAGTTTCTTCATCAGTAATCAAGGCTGGTACGTTTACACTTTCCTCTTCAGCTATTAGTGCGTTCCAATCAATAGACATTAGGGGTTTTTCTTCATGACGTGTATCTTTTTCAACCTCTGATTTTGATGATAAGTCTTCTTTAATAATTGTTTCACTGTAAGGAGTTACGTCTTCTAGTAGTATTCTTGGATTTTCACTACGTACAATTTTTTTGTCGACATTCTTTTGTTTTGTATGTTTTTCTTTTGTTTTCTTTTTAGAACATTCTGAAAGTTCTATTTCTTTTAATGCTTTTTCGATTTCATTATCTTCAATCTTGTTCTTTTTTGTCTTTTTCTTTTTCTGAATTTTGGGATTTTCCACTTTATCGACTTTTTGTGAACTTTTTTCACTGGTGTCATCTATATCTGGAACTGAATCATGAGTTTGAGGATTTATTATATCATCCAAACACTGGTTCTCTTGCGAATCTTTTAAATCATGTTGAAGTTCTTCTACTTGTTCAACAATATTAGGAATTTCTGAAGCAATTGGTTCAATCACCTTGACGTCTTCCGTGATTTCAATTTCAACCACATCAGACGTTTCGAACTGCACTTGTTCTTGTATTGCGTCAGGTTTTTTTGTTTTTTTCCTTTTCTTCAATTCTTGTTTCTCCTCAAGGTTTTCTTTTCCTAAAATGACGGGCGTTTCTATTCCCTTTTCTGGTAAAATCAGAGCATCTTTATTATCTTCAATACTCTTTTGTTTATCTTTAGGTTTCTTCTTCTTGCCTTTTGAAGGTATAGGATCGTTTACTTTATAACTTTCAAATTTGTGTGAAGTTTCCTGTATATTTACCGACTCTAGTTCGAGATCTTCTTTTGTACATTGAATGACATTCTTCACATTATCTACGATTAAATCTTGAGTCTCTTGTTCCTTTGACAGTTCTTCTAAATTAGTTTGTTTGACATTTAAAGATACATGTACTGCGTGTTTTTCAGATTTGTTAATTTTCTTCTTATTATCTTGAACAGGCAAACCGTCTTGAATAGCTTGACACGTTTCAACTATTGGTGTGTTACTATCCTTGCTTTTATCTCGAGATTGCTTATTTTTTTTCTTTTTATATTTGCTAGTTTCTTCTATTTCTTTAAGAGCTTTTTGTATTTCATCTTCGACTGGTTTAACTTTCTTAGGCTTTTGTTTCTTTTTGGATTTCTTATCTTCAGCTTCCATATTTATGGCATCACTTGGTTGTGATTCAGCACTAACAATTTCCGTTACGGTTTCTACTACAGTAGCACTATGCTGTATCTTCTTAGTAATTTCCTTATTAGGAAAATCAAAATGTGGTGGACTTGTTACAGATTTAGGAATTATTTCCACCGACTGTTCAACATCGCCAGTGTCACCGAAGTCATCTACTTCAATCACCTTTTTGGTAGTCTTTTTCTTTTTCATGACATGCGTGTCATGTGTTTTTGTTGGTCTTTTTTCAGGAGCTCGTCTCTGTCTCGGCATATCTCTTGAACGACTACGATCTGTCTTTCTCGTCTGTGTTGGTTTTTCTCTCTTTTCAAAGCGCTGAAGTGGTTTTTCTTGTTTGTCTGGTTTTATATTTGAAGTTTCTTTCCGTTCAATGACTGGTTCAATATGCTGCTTTGATGATGGTTTTTCAGCACATTCAATTATAATTTCTTTCATTAGTTCTACTTGTGCAACTTGTGGCGTAGGTAGTGTTGAAACGCCGTGAGTTTTGGCCTGCTTTCGTAAACCAAGCGCCAATATTTCCGCATAAGATAGATCTTGTGAATGAGATTTTGCGGCTGGACTAGAAGCCCTTTGTTCCCGTTTTAGAGGAGACAGTTCTGTTAAAGTACGAGAAGATATTTTTTCTGGTAAGGTGTGGCTGTGTGAGTCTAATGATTCGTTTGAGATGAATGTTTGAACTTCAGACGATACGTTTACGTAAGGAGATGCCGTGTAATATTCGTGAGTCTCTCTAATCACTACTGGTGAGGTACAACTTGCATAGTCGTCTATAAATTCATTCGTCTCACGCCTATAACATTCACTTTCACTGACGCGTTCACACTCACGAGTGTCACTATACCCGCCATCGGGCTCGATTGCCCTATCATCCTGCGGGTCACACTGCACACATGACTGAACTATCACACTAATTTTTTCACTGGGACGTATGTGCACTTCCTTCGGCGAATTCTCCCTCTCAATCTGTTCGCGCGTTTCAATCTGTTCTCTCTGTGCACTAGGCTGTCTATGAGAGTCAGGTCGCTGAGCACTGGGTTGTCTAGATCCAATCGAACTGGAGCGTGAGCCATGGCCCTTGACTATCTCGGCGTAGGTGGTGCCGACGAGCAGCCAGGCGGGACTGCGGGCGCGTCGCTGCGGCGAGCGCGCGCGGCGGGCGCGGGCGCTGTCACCACTGGACACGAGCATGCTCAGAGTCCTCACCGGCTCGTCCGGCTCGCTAGCCGTCGCCGGCATCACGAAGTACGGGTCCAACTCGTAGATAGCTCGTGTCAGCTCTTCGATACGCCCGTTGACCTCCTGATACGCAAGTACGGACATACATAATTTACATTGGGGTTACTGGAGAACGAAAATGATTCACGAAATTTACGAAGCTGAGGATGATGAAAAGAAACTAATATGGCTGCGATATTTCGAATGCGTTTAATTGATATTTTAAATAAACTTTCATATTACAAAATTATAAAGTAGGAATAGAGTCTAAACAAAAACGCGGTCGCTACGCGTCTCGGAGCGGATCCGAGTCGGGGCTTCCGCGTTGAACTAGGAGTTTGATTCTTTCGTTCCGCGCCTGAATTTTACTCTGGAGAGATTTCACTCTCTCTCGACACTCCTGATAGAGGATATCGACAGACGTGTTAGTAGCGGTGAGGTGAGAGGAGCGGAGAACAAAAAAAGAACGAAATAAATAAACGGCTACGAATGTGACGGTGAGAAATGTACAGTGACCCTACTCGTCGCACGTGTCGAATTATAAACAAAACTAGAATGCTCGCTAGCCACCTACGTGGTTGCGATAAAGACGTGGACAGAGGCTTACCTGTTGATGTTTCTGCGCGCGTTCTGGCTCGCGCGGGCTGTAGTTGGGCTGCGCGGCGTGGCGCAGCTGCTGCTCGGCCTGCAGCAGCTGCTGGCGCAGGCGCGCCACGTCGGCGCAGTACGCCTCCACCTGCGCCAGCGCCGCGCTCAACGCCGATGCCTGAGCCGACGTCTGCGCACCGAGAGCGTCCAACGACGTGCTCAAGGCTCGTGCGTTGGCCTCTACGCCTTCCGGCCCACGGGATCCAGCTGCCACGCCGTCGGGGCCGAAGTGAACCTGCCCGACAGAATCAAAGGTTAAGCCGAAATCACCGACGCACTCTGCAGATATGATTTTAAAACGAAGAAAACGACTAACGTTCAGCTTCTCGACGGCGTAAGATATTTTTGTTTTTTGTGTAGAGATATCGTTGATGAGTTTCTCCCGAAACGCGAGGCGGTCTCGTAGAGGTTTCTTCGCGTTCTGAGGTGTTTCGAGCGTCCGCGCAGTCGCTTCGAGCCAGTGCCCGACGTCCTTTAGTTTCTTCTCGCATCTTTCCCATTCTTCGGCGAGTTCCTGCAGTAGGCCATTCTGTAAAATAAAAATTAATATAAAATTTGTCCTCAGGTGGTCGTCCCTCAGACCAATATACGGATACTGACTGTCTTAGCTAATCTTTTCTCGACGTCGACTGTGGAGTTTTCAGCCGCTTCCAGTCTTGAAGGAAGATCGCCCGAGCTTGTTACGCGCTCTATCGTTTCGATCTCTTTGGCCATGTCCGCTAAGTTTTTGGCTTGCTGCTTACAGCTCTTTAGTGCGTTCTGAAAAAATCAAATAAGATTTAATAATTAATTATTTATTATAAGGAAGTTAAAAGTAAAATAATTAAAAGAAAATGTTTGGAATCGAATTTTTATACCCCATATTCAGTCTGTTTCTGTTGCGCCTCCTGCAAGTCGGCCAAAGGCAATGGCCGCGCTAGGAATGCACGTTGTGTCTCAACCCAAAGGAGGACTTTTTCAAGAAGCGCAAGGAATCTGGCAACGGCGTCACAAGCGTCTTCGACGGCCGCTTGTCGTGCCTCTAACTCACTGCATACAGCAGCGAACTGTTCCGAGAGCGCCGTCACTGTCGACTGCACTAGTTGTCTTTCTCCAGCATCACGACTGCCTTCCACAATTGCACGTGCGTTACGCGTCAACCGCTCTACGCGGTCTGCAATGTTTGGCACTTCAGATCTGGTTGCCACCAGGCGCTCTCTATAAGATTCAGGAGGCAAAGTGCGGTCTCTCGCTGTCAATTCTGCCGTCCTGATCCAAGTTTGCACATCTTCCACGTCGGTTGCGTATTCTGAGCGAGCCGTGCGCGCACGTTTCCATTCCCTTTCCTTCTCCTCCATTGCTGCTGCCAACGCTTCCGAAGACAATTCTAAAGCTGACAGCTCTTGCGCCACGTCAGCTGGCGCGGATCCACCGTACCGCTTCCTGCTTTCCTCGGTGAAGTTCTTGGTGCGTTGGACAAGTTCGGAAACTTCCTCGGTGAGTGCGCGCACTCCTTCAGTCTCGTCCTCGCCAAAGACGTAGAAAGTCTTCACTTTAGCAATAGACACGTCGATCAACTGTCGGAGTTCGTCTATCTTCTCCGACACTCGGTCGAACTCAGAAACTATCTTATCGATCTCCGCGAGCCTCGCCGCAATTGTTTTTCGCAATCTGTAAAAGAAAAATATTATTGAACGTTTAGTTTGCACAGAAGTCTACGGGAGTATGAAAAGCATCGAGCATCACACGAGTGTGGTAGAGCTGCCAAAATGCGACGAAAATAATCCGGCGCGGCATGACGCGGCGCCCGTGACGGTGCAAGGTCGCTTATACCTCTTCGTTAGTGCTCGTTCGCTTGCGGCGCTCCGCTCGCGGCGCCCGACCGTCGCTCAATGAACCGTTCTCGATAGATTCGCTGGACGCATTTAAATTTAAATTCCACGTTCTAATGTTTGCACGGTGACATCAGAGCGCGCGAGTTTTTTCGGTGCATTTGCCGGCGCGAGTGTTTACGTTTTGCACACACGACCAACCGCATCGCTTCTTCGATAATGACGTGACGGGCGTGACCTCGAGCGTTGCGAACAGCGAACAACGATAGCCATTATAAAGATTGCTAATTATGAACCTAACCAGTTTAAGTCGAGAAGTTATTAAAGGTTATATTGCGCAACAGCCCACATGCGCCGATGTCGCTGCGGCGGTGCCGGCCGGCGCCGCACGTTCTATGCTAAACGTCTGCAGTAAACATTAAAAGAGGCCACTGCCAAAAATTACACGACCACATGATCTTACAGAGCTACCCGATCGGCGAATCTGTTCCCAATACACAGAAATAATCCTAAGTCCGTGACTCATCGCCTTAGACACGTAGGCACAATCACATCAGTATCACATAATTCAGTGGAATTTGGAATAAGTTCTATTTCACATCGCCTGAGCGCGGCGAAGGCACGTCCTAGTCTCCTTATAGCATGAGAATACTTTACGAAATCGTTTATCTTTCGCCACTTATTTTCGGACCGGTTTCGGGAGAGTTGTTTTTAGTTTGCGGAAGGGATAAACCACGGACCGCACTTAGTTTCACCGCGCCTTGCTTCGAGAATCCGGAACTTCGACACATATCGTACTTTTTATATTATTTTCTATGAAAAATCTATACTTGTTTAAGATGGCGTATGTTCTAAGTATAACCCTATGCTGAGCTGGTTCCAGTGCAGACTGAGAGGCCGTGACCTATAAAATCGCAGCGCGCATGCGCGCCGCGCCTCGGAACTGCTAGTCTGCCAGTTTGAATAACGATTACACATCCCTCGAGCCCTGATATTGTCTGGACTTGCTGCCATTCAATTATATTCCCTATTGCATACCCACCGAGTTTCAATATCGTGCACCTGCTTTCGCGTGTTATCATGTTTAGGGTTGCTAAGTAGGTTCGCCGATTGATTCTATTCTAGACCTATAACAACATGGCGCTGGATAGGTGGGGAAATTTTGTCGACTTTTCTAGAATAAACATTTTCCCAACTGTTCCTTTCTTTAATAGGTTAACAATAATTTTAAACTTTCAGTTAAATTTCTAATAATAATTGACATATCTTTTTCCCTATGCCTAATTTTAAAGTGAACGAATATAGTGACAAAATTATTCCGTTTCCATACAATACCTACGATAAATCAGCTTCCGTACTATAAATAGTATAGTTATGATATCATACGCGTGACGAATTAGATAAACTGAGTTAAAGTTATGAGAATTGGTTTTTCATTGCCATAAACTTTAGTTATTCCTATTATTAAATTACCTATATATTTTTTTTTCAAAAGATATTGTCTCAATTTTAAGTCAAAAATATTCCACAAATATTACCATTTTATAGAGTCGGTGGCGTATTTTACATTTATTTGTATGTTTTATTATTCTATACAGTCATTAATTAATTATATTGCATAATATGGAGCAAACCGAATAAAAGCGAGTGCAATCACCTTCTGTAGAAACCATACCGTTTACATAACTCGCTGCTATTAATTCAGTATTAAAAACACAAGATTTAGAAGAATTTCTGCAATTTCGACCGGTCACGGTATCCGAATTCATTAAAATTCGGCCACTGTAAACCGAAATAGCATTTATTACGGCGTTGAATTACCGACGGACTCATAGAATGCCGTCGAGGATGCGAGCAAATCATTTACATTGACGTTTTATAGCTTGAGTTGAAGCAGCTGTAGATAACACTAGCCATTAAAACCCTATAACTTAATATACCTGCACAAATGAAAGAAACCCGCATGTTAATATGAATTTGCAAATACTCGAGAATAAACAAATCAAAGAAAATTTGTTAAAAACACAAGAGAAATAAGTATAATGCCGACCCTGTTCTGTCTTTACTTATTTATAGATGATAACCTTGTTTTACTGTAATAAATTATCCAATTATAGTTTTCTTGTGACATAAGTGTGTTAGGATAGGTAAGTAACAAGTTGAAAGCCTTGTTCTAGCTAGCCTAAGCCGCTCTAGGATTATTAATTTCTGGCTAAAAATAAATCTTGTTTGTTTATTACGCATATGGAATACCATGTCCACATCTGTCTATTTTGAATGGAAATTCATTTTTTTTAATTTGCTTATACCTAGTATAGTATTATATTATCTGTGCTAATACTTAACTAATAATACCTTTTTTTTGTTTTTGGCTAGATGCACAAGTTCCGGTTAAGTTTTAATTTATTTACTTACCTAACAAATAAATACATTCTGTTTATTTTCAATTATGCTAAGTAATGCTAATATCCAGGACCGAAGAAGACACTTTAAGATGGACACCACAGATGTACCTTTTGGGTTGATTCCTTGTTGATTCTTAGATATTCAGTTTCTTTTAAGTTTACAATCATAGCTAATTTTGTCTCAAGGATACTTTTCATAAGTTTACTACAAATCATAGCTAATTTTGTCTCAAGGATACGCAATATAATAGTTTGCATACCCATTCTTTTAATTATAGCTACATTACACCAACTCTATATTATATTTTAATCTATGGATTCTATGTCGGCAATGCATTAAAAATATTCGTGACTAGTACGTAAGATGGTCCTTAAGATTATGCTCGCATGATTTTCTACCTTATGCCGTAGAATTTAAAGGAATATATTGGTTGCAAATGGCATGACATCACCATCAGAATAAAAATCTTTTTTTATAGTCGGCTTTGACATTTTTACCGATGATTTCATGGTATAAGCAGCTCGTCGCCAGAATGAGAAATAAGTGAAATTAATGGGGTTTATTTGAAAAAATAAAAATACTAATAAAAATGTAGTGCGTTATATTTTTTTTAAATCAGTCTGTTTGATGTTGAAATAAAGTATAAAATATTATTTTTGGCTTTTTACATGTAAAAAAAACCTTGAATAACAATCTTGTTGCAATTCTGTTTGATTTAGGTAACATGTTTGAATAGTACCTACCTATCTACTTTGCTCATAATTTAATAATGAAAAAACTTTTTATGATTTTAATATAAGTAGGTACCTAGGTACTCCATAAAAAAGCTCATAATGTTAAAGAAATAAAAAAGTCCATATCCTCAAATCTTTATGACGACCATTGTATGTTTTGAACCCCAAATTTTAGTCTGCTATGTTTCAATTTTATTATGCGTCATATTTTCATCTGCCATCAAAATTCTTGAAGGTATTCTCACATTATCTTCTATAAAACTCGATTATTTTCCACTTTTATCCGCGAGACTGGCATGGCATTGCGAACAGGTTACCATTTTGTGACAACTCGCCGCGCCGGTTCGCCCTTGACCGCGCCATACGTGACACGGCCAATAAAATGGTGACATCACTACCCACATCTACGACACTTTGACACGTAACACCGATGCATAAAGTGTACATTTGAATAACTGCTCTGATGCAAAACTAATAAATTTATTTGACAGTCGTATGCTGTTTCCCGTCGTATTTTGTTCCCTTTATGAGTTTAAGAGACAAGTACCAACCTATTTGCATTTCTTCATGTAGGTAACTTCATTGTTGTAATTCAAGTTGAAATACTTATTTCAGTAATAATGACTAGATTTCCATTATAAACTTTTTTTATGGGCAATATAATGGATAATATAACTTGGCTTAATTATGGACTCTGGCTCCTATAAGTTTTTAATTGAAGTGGGTCAGGTCAAATTGTGTTGATGTCACATTTCTTCAGTTACTATGACAATGAGAGAAACTGCAGATATTTGAACTACTAAAATACGTTCGCAAAATATTTTTGATGACTTTATTATGATTGTTTACGTTTTGAGGCCATCTGTAATTTGAACTATAATGTAAATTCACATGATGTGTAACCATGTTCGCTGTTTACCTTAAAAATTTACTTCAATTTGTGAAAACTTCGAATTTTCTTGTTCAATGATTGACAACTTTTTGCAGATTACATAATTCGTATCTGTCGATTTTTTGTTGCTCGTGCCAAGTAGTTCCGACATTACGGGGTCAGTGGGGAAATTATTATTTTCAACACGGAGCGTTCGCGCGATGACATTGTTTTGAAAAACTGCCAAAATAGTAGTTTTTATTGGACTTCCGGCATTAATTGGCGCGGGAAAAATAAAGAGAATTAAATATTTTCGAAGCTAATGTTTCTGTCTGGTTTCGAGTAATTAACAATAACATTGACCAACACAAGATAAATATTGCTTGCCAGTATTCTGGCGTCTGGTGTGCATGTGCTGTGCCAATTAAAAGTGAAAGTAGAGTGAAAAGAAGCCCATTATACTGGAGTGTAACGATGAAACAGAACGTAGAGCGAATGCATTTTTTATCTTCATGCTGATTATTTTCTTAAGTTTTTACCTAAAATTCTAATCTCAGACCTTGTAACTTTTTTATCCTTGTAACACCATTATTTAATTGATATTCTAAACCTCGCAAATTAAGGCAATTCAAGTAGATAATAGTGGTTTTTGTTGTTTTAAGTAGGTATACATTAGAATCTTATGTATACCTACCTATGATGTAATGATTAGATCATAAATAAGGAGTAAAGGTTAATTTATTACTTTATTGGGTATGGCTATCGACTCAAAATTAAGACCAAACTAAAAATCATCTGCACTAACCATTTGAAACGTCTACGCACACATAGCAAGAGTTTAATAAAACTAGTAGGTGTTCAAAGGGACCGAGAAAAATCTTAATAATAATAGTGGGAAAATTCATTGCTTATTTATGAACCGTGGCTTAATCCGATCCTATCTATACTGCCGACAATAGGATGGGACAACAATAGCTATATACCTTTCATTCACAATCCTTTTCTTATGGAATCAAACTGATATGTTTATGTATCCACTCCTTCGCATAGAATAATATCCGTTATACCTAAGTACTTTCCTTTTTATATGGGATATACGGGTACCTTTTGTTTAGCTATATAGTGACAGAAGTGACAGAATTAAATATATAACCCCTTACTAATAAAGATTGTATAGCAGCTGCATAGTTACACAGTGTTTTGTCACTTTCTTTTTAATGTCAAACTCAAATAGTTTGACAGAGAGTAACCATTGTGTAACTAAACATCTGCTATTCAATCTTTATTAGTAAGGGGGTAAGAGTCATTAAATGCCCCAAATATGAGGCAACATCTAAAGTGATTAAAATAGGGGAACAGCCAAGGGTTAAGAAAATATGAACTTCATAGAAGGCGTCCAAATCTGAATGTTTTTGTTACAATAAAATATTATCGATCGCTTTGGATGAATCTTACGAGTAATATTTGAACATTATCCCAGACAAATTATTTGAAGTTGAAGTTGTTTAGAACAATCTACTATAATACAACCTTTTAGAAACATCCTGTCAAGAAACTATATCACAGCATTATACACATTTCTTAGTAATAAATTTTCATAATCTTACCTACATTCTCTTAAATTTTTCTCTGATCTACTAGAAACTATTTTCCTACCAAACTATTTAACACACCCAACGACACTCACGATCACACGACACACAGTACTCACTTCTCATAATTCTCCACCAATTCTTGGACGTTGCCTTCTGTCTCCTCAGCCACTTCCTTGGAGTGAGCCTTCAGGAGGTTCACAATGAAGTCTGCGTGTTCCAAGAGCTCGTCTCTAGTGTCTTCTAGGCTGTCCACGTCGCTTTGCAGTTCCTGGTTAAAAGAAATATCTTTTATTGTAAGTATTTTGTCCACTACATGTAATATTTAAGCATGTTTATTTACGGCTCATTACACCTGCATACTAAGTGTTGTGAGCGCATTTTTCGACTAAAAGTTTTCTTATGTAGGATAAAAATAAGACGATTAAAAATGCTTATTAAAATTTTAATATACAATATGTTTGGTTAGCGATGTCGGAGCTTTTAAAGGTAAATATGATCAATTTTATCGACAAAACCTCCCACATGTTGGGGTCTATCCCCTCTCCTGTTGGAACGACAGGCATTTTAAATGTAACTTTTTATTTTAGATGGCCCTGCAGAAAAATATTAATTTCTCCGGATTTAAAAGTCCTACAGTTATAAAAAAAATACTTTTCGCAAGCTAATAATATTTATATCAAGCAAAAAAAATATTTTTTCTTTTTTACTTTAATTCGTCATTAGAAATTATGAAATAATTTTGAATCCGAAATTTGTGTGTTAGTTTTTCTCACAGATCTCAAAAACTAGGTCATTAACATGCATTTTTTTACATTTTTATAATACACAAGAAAATTATATACAAAATGACATCAAAATCATTGCTCTGAATTGCTTATATCGAGAGTTATTATTATTTGAATATGACCCTTACGTAACCAATAAAATAAAATAAATCGAAAATGGTCAATTTTATAAACATTTTTATCAGTTTATTAATTAATTTGATAATTTTATCTAAAACTAAATGTCATTGAACCATAAAAGCAATATTGTCCATTTTTTTTATTTTGACCACTTTCGAAATATTTTTTTATAACTGTAGGACTTTTAAATCCGGAGAAATTAATATTTTTCTGTAGGGCCATCTAAAATAAAAAGTTAAATTTAAAATGCCTGTCATTCCAACAGGAGAGGGGATAGACCCCAACATGTAGAGGGTTTTGTCGATAAAATTGATCATATTATTGCCTTTAAAAGCTCCGACATCGCTAAACAAACATTTTGTATATTCACAAGTTAAAGCTGAATAAAATGATTCCATATCATATTGAGACTGCAGAAAATTATTTTATAGCCCTATTTACTATTTATCGCTTCACCTTGATTGTAAATTATGTCTGTCTAGCTAGAAAACTATTAATGAGTTGATCAACCATAATCATCTCGTGAAAACCTCTAATGGTATTTACAATACCACAAGGACCTCAATATAATGTTACGTTTTTTACTGTCCTGTAAATGCTGTATTTATAAAAAAACATTTCTAGTAAGGATTTCGTCGTTTGTCTTTAGCAGTGGCGAAGGGTCCATACAAGCCGATTCCCATTGGCTTACCTTTTGGAAATCCCACCCCACTGATCCACTATGCAGATCACTACATTTTTCATCATTTTTGTAGAGCGGCTTACCTTCGCCATAATTTCACCCCTCGCCACTGGTCTTTAGATTATAATTTTATTCTAATACTGACGAATATCTATCTAATTCGATCGAGTAAAAGTTAGTCACTTTAGTTACGTTAAATTGACTTGAGGAACTCAATAACTTTCTAGAATTTAACGATATAAATAGCCATTAAATCGAAAAGGAATTAATAATATTTTCCTTTAGTAATAAATTCTGTTTATAAAGAATTTAGCTTCAATAAAGTTTGCGTGTTGCTTCGAATAAAAAGGGTTCCTTACTACGACTGAAGAAACAATAAGTTGTTAAGTTAGAATCCGCTGGAATACAATGTTATCATTTACAGTAAAGTAACACCCAATTGCACTAAACTTAAGAATCGCCTAAGTCTTTTCTTAACTACAACTCGACCAAGTTAAGTAGGCGAATGATAGCTACATGACCGCTAAGTTTGACACCGTTTTAATTTGGTCGTGTTGTAGTTAGGAACAGACTTAGGCGATCCTTAAGTTTAGTGCAATCGGGTGTAAATGTACCAACTTTGTCTATCAATACTGAATGGCTTGAAAGAATACTCCTATTAATATTATTATATAATTATTTATTACTTAGCTTTCCGCCCGCAGCTTAGCCCGCGTGGACTACAGCCCCCTGATTTTGTAACTTTGTTGCAATCAACTCTGATAGAAATCGCAGTTACATTGCTGCTTTAGTAAGACCCAATATGACAACTATCTTACTTAAAGCAGCAATGTAGCTGCGCTTTCAATCGATTCAATCGAGAATTGTTAGCAACAGACTTACGTAATCAAGGGCTGGGTCATATCGTGTGGGCTGAGCTGAGACTCGTGCCCAGCAGTTACACAAAAAGTAGCATATGGCCTTTCCTAAGCTCTACTCTCTCTCTCTGTACCAAATTTCATCAAAATCGGTTCAGTAGTTTAGGTGGGACAGCGTTACAGACAGACAGATAGACAGACAAACAGAGTTATTTTCGCATTTATAATATTAAAGTATGGATGTAGTGTAACCTAGCAATGGATGTAAACTGTACTGTCAAATTAAAACTGATACGATTGTTGCCAAGCCGGAGTTACACAAGGAGGAATTAAAAATCTCGTATGGTTTTTTTTCTTTCTATTCCCCTTACCTGAAGGGCATGCCTGATATCGAGGGCTTTCCGCCTGGTGCTGGGAGTAGCGTCCAGCTGCCGCAGCCGGTCGGTCGCAGCGGTGATGGATGCCGTGAGGCTCCTCTGGACGTCCAGGAGTTGGCTCCAGCGTTGCAGCTGGTTGTCTTCTGTGGCCGCTCGCTTGGCAAGACCTGTGGATTAATTCAGATTTAAGACGATGCTTCTTTGTCTATCTACCGGCTTAAGTTGAAGTAGTGATTATTTCTAGAATTTGTTTGTGAGACTGATGTGAAAAAGAGGTTGGGTTTGCAAAAGCTCATGTTATATTTGTAATGATGTTGCTAAATATTCATGAACTGATGATGCCCATGAAGAATGTAGATGAAGTCATTAATAGGTAAACTTTGCTAAGAGCTTTGATTATTAGAGTACCTCAATATTTTGTACCTCTCTTGTGCCTCAATGTTCATGTACTGTCGCGCCCTGATATAAAATTACTGACTAAAAATGAAACCCGTCACTTCCATTGAGAGTTGTCCATTTATCATCGATTATCAACTTAAAACTACCTTCCTATAGATTTTAACCTATTGTTTTTCATCAATGATCCAAAACAAACTTGACCCTACACAGTCTGACAGTTGACTCTAGATGATATACTATACTATAAACCTCTACTCATATACATACTTATTATATTACTAACCTCTACTACGTATAGAAAACTCAGGTTCTGCGTAAACGAAAAGGGATGGCTCATACGGGATCAGTGACTGGACTGAGTGACTCAGAATTTCGGACCCAGTAACTTGGTACATGTAGTCAGGAAGTCGTACTGTGCCCGAAAATAGAATGGGTGGCTGACTAGCTGGACTGACTTGCGAGCGAGAAGTTATCACTGGACTGGGTTGAAACTAGTGTCTACACGAGACCAGTAGTAAGTCAGCGCTGGACTTCCAGTATTACTGTACTGTTATGTTATTGACCCCGTATAAACTAGTCATTAAACCGTCCAACTCCACGAGCGTAAGTGTAAGTGGAGTTGGGTGGGTCACGTAGCTCGCATGGATCAAGGACGATGGGCGAGAAGGACCCTTGAATGGAGACCATGGGAAGACAAAAGACCACGAGGCCGCCCTCCAAAACGATGGGGTGACGATATCAGAGGACAAGCGGGACACAAATGGATGACGGAGGCGCAAAACCGGACAGTGGAAGAATTTGGGAGAGGCCTATGTCCAGAAATGGACCCAAAGAGGCTAATGATGATGATGATGAAACCGTCACTCTTGATAGATGACATCAGATAGAGCTTAGAGCAAGACCGGCTTCTGTACCAGACGGCGCCCTCTGCTCCGGCGCTGCGGCGAGACGAAGCCGGCGTTGCTCTAAGAGATAGAGTACCATTTGCTTTTAACCGCAGAATAAATAACAGTACTAGCGTACTTTTACTGAACAACTGACCTTCGCAGGCGACCCCCCAGCGGTCGGCTAGCTCCCTGGTCTTCTGCTCGACGCGCTCGCCGCTGGCTGCGTCTGCGCCGCTGCACAGCTCGCGCGCGCGCTCCCGGACCACGTCCAAGAGCGGCTGCTGGTTCTGTTGCACACAGAAAAACAATTAGTCAGTGAGTATAATGTGCTAAAGTATTTAAAACCCTGCATGTATCTGTGAAAAACATATCGTGATAAAATTTTATTTCATTCTTCTAATTTCAGCTTAGAATTGGCTAAGTTTTTAGGAATTGGGTAAAGTGTCCTAATATAACACAGATACCGATTATCGATCTTTCACAGCAGTTAAGTATTAAACACACCAATGTTACAATCATTGTTACAATCATAAACTTACGTAGCGAAAATTTTTTTAAGTCTATGGTTACAAATATAACGTATTACAAAATATCCCATAATGCCGAATATGGTAGACAGGAACGATCAAACTGAACAACTTCTACTATTAGTACAGTAGCCCGTAGAACATTTAAATCACGAAAAAGGTTACCGTTTGCCGTTGTGATATAGTTATTTATTACGAAATTATAGATACTTTAACCCAAGTTTTAGAAATCGCAACCCGCCGTAACCTATATTTGTATATCTCCAAAATTGATGTTTTTATTTTTCGAGGTTTACCACATAGTTTAGCTATTATTATGTCGTGTTCTACAGCTTGGTTTGATTGCCACAGATAAAAGAAAGACTATAAAAGTAGCCATACACAGATTTAAGACCTGATGAAAATGGTTGGACTTTATCTGGTCTTAAATCTGTGTATGATCACTTTCCATAGTCTTACTATTATCAGTAGCAATCAAACAAAGCTGTAGAACACGACAATAGTAAACCATGTGGTGAACCTGGAAAAATAAAAAATATCATTTTTGGAGATATACAAATATAGGTTACGGCGGGTTGCGATCTGTATGTAAAACTTGGGTTAAAGTATCTATAATTTCGTAATAAATAACTATATCACAACGGCAAACGGTAACCTTTTTGGTGATTTAAATGTTCTACGGGCTAATGTACTAATATGGGACCAACTCTGAAATCGTGAAAAAAATATCAGCTGTTTCATACATTTTGATATTTTCGTTATTAATTTTTGTATGAAACAGCAGATTCTTTTTCGCGATTTCAGTGTTGGACCCATTTCAGTTTGATGGTCCCTCTACCATATGGCATTAGGGGTTATTTTGTAACATGTTGTATTTAGCTGTATTTGTTTATATGACTAATAATAATATTAAGAGCATCTCACCTGGTTTCAAACATATTTATTCTATCTTTAGTCAGAATTACCTATTAGTCATACAAAAGGTACACCTACCTAGGTACTAGTATTTTATATACATCCGGTAGGTCTTCTTCAGACAGTATGTAAATCTTATCGCAATGGAGCCAACTGCAATAATATTTAATTTTAAAGAACCTTGACTTGCAAGGTGAAGATGGCAAAAAGTATTTTTACCTTAGTAAAACTAAGGAAGTCTTATAAAATATTTTAATTAGGTATAAGTAGATTTATAATTCAATTGTACACAAAATGTCTTACGGTGGTCTCTACATTTTCAAAAATTACATCATTGCTCTGTCAAGGTTTTATGTATTATTGAGTGTTTAATTAACTAAATCAACCTTAACTGTTTTTGGTATTTTGTGATATAGTGTAGGAAAGGAATGTAGTGGATCCCCACAATAAATACTCGGTAGACGAAACTTTACAATATGATAAAGTAGCATAAATAAACATATTTTTTAAATTATCCAAATCGTTTTTTTTTTTGTTTTGGATATTTGAACATAAGTTTTAGTTCATACTACACTGGCCTTTTTCATACAAACGAGATAACTTTGATACTTTGGTTCTCCGTCCAGGATTAAACGGGGTGTGATTTGATAATAGCCATTCAAAGATTAAATGGAGGAGGCCCAGATCGCTAAAGAAACCCAACGGATTAGAAGAGTCGTTTAGGTCAGGGTTTAACTTAAAAAAATAACAAGTTAAAATTACATTAAAAGTATGGAAAATTTAACACTAAAAAGTCCGTTCGGTCTCTGGTGTTAACGACTCTTCTAATCCGTTGGGTTTCTTTAGCGATCTAGGCCTCCTCCATTTACTCTTTGAATGGCCATTATCAAATCACACCCCGTTTAATCCTGGACGGAGAACCAAAGCATCAAAGTTACCTCGTTTGTATGAAAATAGGCCTCTGTAGTACTTACTTTTGCAGGCCAGTGTATATTACATTACATCCTTGCAAAGTTTCATCGACTGAGGATTTAAAGTCTCCACTTCATACATCGCTTCATCTCCTACACTAATTATTAACTTGCATTAGCGCGAAGAGATACTTCAAAAAAGTATTATTTTATATATTACCTTACTTTGTTACTAACTTACTTGTATATGCGAGGACCTGTAAATGACTTCCTAGTTTCCTACTGTTAATACGAGTGCTATTTGTTTGTTACTAGTTGTTGGTCTTCCTTAAGATTCATAAATAAATAAACTAACTTAAATCATATTACACTTCAACTAGTTATCATGCTGCCGGTATCTTTTACAGGAAACAGTTATTCCAGATGAGCAAGAGAGGAAAATTTGTCACACTTTTTTTTATCAATAACCGTTAAATATTGATGTGATCTCAAATGGTGACTACTTTTTGTGATAGCAGAATTTAAAGGAAAAGATTTCTTTGTTGATGTTTTGATGTTAACGATTTGCTTTTTGCCACAATTTATGACACAGAACAAGAAATAAAAAATTGTTTCCTGAACATTTTCCGTTAGGAAAAATGCAAGCTCATGATAGAAAAGAAAGATTTTATGAGTAGTCGAAAAACTTTTCGATAAAGTGGTTTCTTAACATTCACATTCTTGTTTCATGTTATTATAAAAATTTAAAAATACTGGTAAAATGTACATAATAAATTGTTAATCGTCATTGTGTTTGATTTTTGCTGAAATTCTCAATTTTCGAGATATGTTCTACTCTTGAAATCAAACAGTGCGATTTTCCTGAGTTTCTAAATAAAAAGTGGTTTTGATCACTTTGGCGCCAATGTAATTGCATACTTGGAATGGTATTTATAGTTTTATCAGAAGCATAAAGCGGTGACTGATAGCCACTGATAACAAGCTTTAGATTACTGAATTTCTTGGAGGTAAATATTATGTTTTGCCGGCTCTACAAAAACGTTGCATTGTTTATTTGAAGCAAATGTAGAAAACAAAAATATTGTAAAACTTAGTGGGCTCTAGCTAGCTCAAGTATAGAAAAGGGCGTTTTTTTTTCAAATTTAATTTTTTTATAATCTTATAATCTTTTTGTTAACTTTTTGTTGTAAAAGACGCAAAATTTATGAAATTTCCTTTATAACTTTCGGCAAGTCACTATAATCTGATTCAATAAGGTAATAACTACTGAAATAAATATTTAAATTGAATACAAAGTACAATAGGTGCCTTACAATATAGCGTATACGAGGAAGGAAGTGCATACATTAGGGTTAAAAATATAACTGGCTAAAACAATGACGATATTGTTTAATCAGTTAAAAAAGTATGGACGTAAAGAGTAATGAATGATTACTAATCATTGCGCAAGAGTTTTAAACCATAAAGTACAGTTTCAAATATTAAATAAAAAAGTAAGTAGGTATAAAGAGTCAATAGCAAACCAGTTATCCGTTGAAAACACTAACACATTTTCGAGTAAAAACATTTATGCCGGTGTTAAATTTAGCACTCACCTTCCTTTTACGCGGAATGTTTACGTTTAAAACTGAGGACTAAAATAAAAAAAAGAAACAAATAAGTTTCTAAGTAGGCACGTGAATATTGCACTTGTACAATAACAAAACACAATAGAAAATAATACTGTGGGTGTGTGTTGTTCTCATTGCGTTGCTGTTCTACACAGAACTGACTTGCCGGTAACTATAACTTCAGTTGCGCGTGCGCGCCGCCGCTATGACATCACTCGTTAAGGCGAATCACTACGACAACATTGCAAATTGTCGTTTTGACATTGAATGGATCTTAGCGTTTAAACTTGACTATAAGTTTATAGCTTTTTAGAAATAAGCATAGTAAATAACTTTTTCTTGAGCTATATTTATTGGTCTACTTACACGTAACCTTTAACTGAAATATAGTAGTCACTAGACTTATCGTCCTATCGCGCTTCAAGAATATTTTCAAAGTGCCTAATCAAGTTTTCTAATACAACAATCAGTGAAAATTCAGTGTGGTTTATATGTTACCGTTAGAGTACGGAACCCGTTAATCTGCAGATTAACTGGTCGAGTCAGTTAAAGTGCGGAATTCTTCATAAAGTAGACGATTTCCGCACTTTAACTAGTTATTAACGGATGCTACACCGTTAAAGTACGTAATACAGTGAGTAAAATAGCCAAGGCTTCAGGAAATTTAAGTAAAGGACCTACATTGAAAGTTTATTTTACAAAAACTTCGCTTCTGGCGCTTCGCCGGCCGCTCTCGCGGCACGCTCGCTCCGCTCGCTCGGCTCGCGCGTTGTTCTGATTCGACCTTTAAATCTGCAGATTAACTAGTTAATCTGCAGATTCACTGATTTCCGCATTTTAACGGTGGCATATATTGGTTATTTGTAAAACACCAACAACCTTGCAGTACAATAAAAACTTGAAAATTCATTTTTGATGATTGTATTGAGTTATGATAAAAGTCGAAGAACAAAAGTTGTTGTTTATGGTTTTGGTAATCTACTCCTGTGAGGTTGTTGGTGTTTTACAAATAACCCTGTTTTCGCATTCGCATTCTGAGTTAATTTTTTGATTACTTGAAACACTGTCATCTTAATACTCGACATTGAGAAGTTAAACCAATTAATGGGTTACAATGACGCATTGGAGGCGAGCCGTCTCCTTAATAGGTCCGTGAATAGGGTGCATTAACCGACTGAGGATATCTGCTAAAAAAACTCAGGCCGGCTCACTACCGTATAAATGCATTCAAGGTCGCCTATCTGTGGCGCCTCTTTTTTATTTCTTCAGGCTTTTTAATTCCAGTATTTTATAAAGCTATAGATTTTTTATACGAAATAATAACTTGAAATTAAACAATTTACTTAAAATTAAGACCATCTTTGGACATAAATTTGGTATATATTTGAACTGAAAATTCACTGCAACGGATCAGTGATTTCTGAAACCCCACATGTCACAAAAAAACTAGTACAATTTTGCACTAATCGATAGGCTGACGTTTATACATAGACAACGATACCGAGGCTAACTCAATTCTGAAAAAAAAAACTGTAACATGTGGGGTTCTATTTTTAGTCACCAATTCAGTGTTGAGTCTTTTTAAGTAGGTACGAATTAAAATAATAAAAAACAAGAGTCTATGTTGTTGAATATAACTTCAACCACATTTTACTTCCGACTAAATCCATTTGACGATAAAAACTAAATAATTATCAGATGTTTATAATACTTATCTACTTGATGTTTAGATCGTTCGTCTGTAAATAATCAAGTCATTGTTGATTTGAATCATCAACCGTATATTTAATATAGTAGTCACGTACGTAGGTATTTGAAATAACGTGGTGCGAAACGTCTGCCCTTTAAGAGATATTTAATCCATAACAGTAAGATAATCCTTCTTACGTAATAATTATAGGAATTTAATCGAAGTACGATTGAGTGGATTTTAATCGAAGTACGATTGTATTTAGTAACACAGATCTTTATAATTAGCGACAGAGTGATTAAATGTAAACACCGGTTTTTGAAAGCGTGGTAGTTGTCTCTACAATCACCTTATTATACTAGTCGAATGTAATAATAAATTCAAATACCAACGAGTATATATCTACTACTACCTAATACCTATTTATCTAAGTGCAACCAAGGTTCAGATGCGATTATTTAAGATTAAAATAAAAACATAGTTTTTATCACTTACCTCTAAATCGTTCTTCGCGTGTTTCAGCTTCTCCAAATGTATTCGGAGCTCATCCACTGTAGTGAATGCTTCATCTGGAATGTCGTTCTTGTCCAAGATAGCTTTGATCTTGTCCACCAGTTGGCAGAAATCTTTCCAGATCTCCAAATCCTGCTCCAGTTGGGCTTGACGGGATTTCGCCGAGTTCAAAGTATTCTTCAGTAGTTGATTATGTTTCTGGTGATCCTTTGACAATTCTTCCTGCTCTGATGCAGATAGTGATGGCCAGATCTTGTCAACGATATCTTGCATTCGTTTGCCGACCAAATCCTTCATTTCAGGTTCGGAAGCGTTAAAGAATGACTTATGTTCTTCCAAATCAGATTCGATGTTTTCGAAATCAGTGCCGTTCTTGCCCATGTCTAGGCGAATATTCGCTTCGTTAACCCATATGTTCAATTTTTCAACTAATTGGAGATACTGTTGCCTATTCTTCTTATTGTCTTGTAAATACTTTTCTCTGTTAGCCAGTTCAGCGGGCAGTGAAGTTTTGAGAGAGTTTCCTTCTGATACCATCTCTAATAACGATCCAGGAACACCGTCATCGTTCTTAATAGTGTCAGTTATTTTATCTAATTTATTGAGATATGACTGAATATTTTTAGCTAACGCAGCATGCTCTATTAGTTTCTTGTCAACACTAGCAATGTCTCTGTTGAGAAGTGGTCGAGAATGTACTACAGCTTCATTATCATGTAACCATTGGAGAATTTCAGAGAGATCTGAAGCAAGTTTTTTATGCTCAGCAGCGGCTCGTTCATGTTCTTGACGTTTTGACTCAACTGTTCTTCTCAAAGTAAGAAGTTGCTGTTTCAATGATTGAAGTAACTCAGTTATATTGTTTCTGTCAATTACTGTACCTTCTGCAGCAATTTGTTGACCTTTGTCTGTTGCAGTAGCCAAAAGAGCTTCACAACCTTGTATTTTGCCAATGACCTCATCATACCGTTTTATTTTATCCTCTAAAGAGTCATTTGACTTTTCTATATCTAATGTTACTTCAGTGTACTTAGAAATGAACTCTTCAATTTCTTTTACAAGGGCAAAGAATTGCTCACGTAAGAGGAGAAGTTGCTTGAGTTTAGATATCTGATCTTCAATCGTATCCATGAGATCATCTTGTTGTGTGAGAATGTCTTGAAGGTCGTGAAGATTTCCACCTTGCAGTTCGTTAAGCATGGCTTTGTTTTTTTTGAGATCAGATAAAATTGATTCGTAGGCTTGAATAATTGGCTGAACATCTTCTACTTTACTGCCAATAGGTTTATTTAATGCCTTCAATTTATTTTGAATTTCATTCAGGAATTCCAAAGCCGCAGCAATCTTAGCCGCTGCATCTTTGTATTCTTTGATATGTTTTAACAATATATTCTTCTTATCATTAATGATGGCTTTGATTCTGGCAAACTTATCAGATAATATATTCACCTGCTCTTTCAATTGTAGCTTATTAGAATCTGAAAGGGAGTCCATGATGTCTTTAGATTTATCCTTTATTTTGGTAATATTTTTGTCAACATCTTCTGCCTCTTTACTTAGTTTTTCAAATTTGGCTAACTGTTCCTCTAAAAGCTGTAAGCTTGTAGTTCGGAGTTCTGGAGTAGCAGCGACTTCAGCTTCATTCAACCAACTCTGACATTTAGCAACTTCAGCTTCGAAATCGTTTCTGCCTTGTAACAATTTGTTCAATGCAGACAGTTTATCATCTATATCTACCTTAGCTGAAGTATAACTTTTATTTAGATCTTCTAATATAGCCTGTAATTTAGCTCTATCTTCGCTGGAACAGTCTTTAGATACAGAATTGCCTTGACGTATAACCTCAGCCAACGTATCATTATGGAAGTTTGATAATTCACTTTGATGTTTTTTGTGAATGGCTATCTCTTTCTCGACCTTGGCTGCCTCTAAAGGTACGGGACCACCAAGTTTTTTAATTTCTGCAAGTTTAGTTTTCAACCAATTCTTAGCCTTTTCGATATTATTTTCTAATTTCTTTCTATCTTCAGTGCAAACGCCTAACCTTTCTATTTCTTGTTTGATTAGAGATACTAATTGTTTCTGTTTGGATGAAAGTTCGGATAGTTCAGATTCAAGTTGCATTTGTTCAGACGGTTCTAATTCAGATTGGATGTTGCTTACTTTCTTTTCTAAAGAATCAATTACCGTTTTTTTGCTGTCAGTTTCTTTCAATAAGTTAGCAACCTTCTTTTGGCGTTCCTTGACTGATTTACTTTCATAACCTAATGGCTCAGGGTGCAACAAGTTATCTATTTCTTTTTGCATCCATTCATTTTGGGCATTCACTTCACTCTTCGTTCCATCGATAGCCTTGTAAGTGATTTCGAGCATGTGTAATTTACGCTGAATACGTTTTGCGATGTCATTATAGCGCCTCTCTACAGATTTCATCTGGAAACAATTACATTGTGTCAGAATATATAAAAAATATGTATTTATTTTGCAAACTTTATCACAATACTATATATTTTTAGAACTCACCTGTTCTTCGACTTGTTGGGATTCCAAATTGCTGACAATGTTAATAACTTGCGAGCCAACTTGCTTGATGCCATCAACTTTGTCTTTTCCTGTCTGATCGAATTCCGCAGATAATTCTCTCAAAGCACTTAGTTTTTGAGGACACGGGAGACCAGATCCTTTATCGGCCAAACACATTTTCTTCAATACTGAGTCGAACCAGTCGTGAATTTCTTGACATTTGTGGCGGAAATCATCAATGATTGCTTGGTTACCCTTTTCTCTTTCTATCGCTTTGACAATATTTTCCTCCAGATTGTCCAGATCTTCTTCAAGATTGATTTCATCTTCCAGGCCTGTGATAAAAAATATAATGAGTACATAATATAAACCGCGCACGATGAGGATGGGATGGAACCTTGTCAAACTGAGACGCGCACGGTATGCCGGCTAGCCATAGGGATATCCAAAAAATACGGTGTCACGCTTCCGAGGTGAGGGAACTTTTGCTGCAGCAACTTCAAGTAAGATAACAAGGACGCAAATAGTTGAATAATTATATTAAAATATACTATTAGTCTATTTTCATTAACATGGTTCCATTGGATTCTCATCGCGCGCAGATTATACATTGCATAAACATTGTAAAGCTAAAAAGTTTTAATTTTTTCAACACACCTGCTCGTAAAGTGAGCCTTTAAGGACCATAAACCGAGTTATAACAAACGCGTGCAATAATATATAAAACACTAGGTTGTTATAGAATTATCCCTACAAAGTTAAATTAGTACCTTACTGCAAGTTCTATGCAAGTAAACAGAGCATTCCCAATTTAACCTGAAGGCTGATTGTCTAACTTTGTTGCAATCAACTTTGACAGAAATCGCAGTGACATTGCTGCTTTAGTAAGAACCAATGTGACAACTATCTTACTTAAAGCAGCAATGCAACTGCGATTTCAATCGATTTCAATCGAGAATTGTTAGCAACAGAGATACGTAATCGGTGGGCTGGTAATACAGTTCTTTTTAGTAACAACAAAGAGGTTTAATGCCGCTGAAAATTCATGTTCATTTTTGAAATAAATAATTGTGTAAGTCCTTAATTAAGTCAAACAAATATTTATTATTAAAAAATTATTCATAATTCACAATATTTTGTTATAAAATATTGAAATATTTGCATTTTATCACTTAAAATTACAACTTTGAAGTAGGCTGTGTCCCCTTTGTTCGCAAAATATTCTTGCATTGGGTGTGTGAAAAAAAACAAAAAAAAGACCTACGCGCCTTTTCCCATAATTGTCATATTTTGATTTTTTTCGTATTTGTTGCTGTGTGGTAAATTACTTTGTATTTTCCTCGCAAATGTGTTGAAAAACGTCGTATGAAACTCGTGAGCTTTTGCTCATTGCACACTCGGCTGAGTTACGCCCTCGCCTGCGGCTCGGGCTGCAACCCACAGCCTCGTGTGCAATAAGCAACCTAAGCTAACTTGTCTCATCATGTACTATTAACTATCTTACCTTCAGTTGGTATTTCAGTCAGTAGCCTATTTCTCTTCTCTCCTAGTGAGACCAGTGCATCGCTCATAGCTGCCATATCTTGTTTCGCCGCTTCAGGGCGTAATTTGGATGGATTAGCCAACCAATCACGGGCAAGTGCGTTGTGAATGTTAATCCATTCTTGTATTTCAACGACTTGTTTCATGGATTCTTCCATACTTTGAACGGCATCTCCCAGGGTTTCAAGGTGGCTTTGTACCTGTTAATATTTTGATATATTTAATGGCAGTCGTATATAAAACTTTTGGTTATTTTTATTAATTATAATGTTTAGTGCATTATTGTGCGTGTGTTACTTTTGGATACTTATACTAATTATAACCAAACACTAAAAGAAGTACCTAGTATTTTGTAATCAATCAGCAAGCGAAAGCCTTACCCTATGTTCGTAAGCCTTCAGCTTATTGTTGAACTCTGGTGTTTCCACGTTCTTAAGAATAGCATCGATACGCGGCGCACTGCCGACATCACTCACATGTTTCTAGAAACAAACCATGCATCACACCATACAAGTCATACAACACGCAAACATACGGTGCTATAATAGTTAATTAATGCATTTTTCAAATAAGAAGAATACAACTTGCTTAAAATTCCCGAAGATAATTTTTTCAAGGAATTGTAACAATCATTTTATTTATCATTCGCTAAATACTAAGAATTCAAAGGAGTTTTATTCTTCTTATTTCTACAATGTTGTGTAAAGCGATAAAGACATTTTTATTGTTCATACATTGTTAAATTACTTACTAAAACAGCGTGCATGTGTTATTTTGGAGTGATTCACACATGTTACTTTAATAAAGAACTCAATAGGTACCTACTCAAGTTAAGTGACTATTGAATGCTGAGCCAAGACGATAAAATTTTTAATCATTCAATTGCTTTTTATACTTATCATAATGAAACTTAACTAAAACTTTAGTTTAAAGTAGAACTTATTATAAATCATCTTGAGTCAGTTTGCTTACCAGGTGCGCAAAAATACATTGCCAACGAAAAAGCCTTTACATTTCAGATATGACTAGCTACACTAGATCTTCTATCTACTTCTTTAACTAAAAAAACTGCGTTATCTAAAACCTTACTTCAGGCACTTTATAACTCGTTGGTTTTGTTCTTTTTGTAGACCTGGCAAACTAGAATCTTTATTATTAAAAATAGGATTATTTACTTAATCACTACACAACCATATGTTTTTATGAACACATCAAAGGCACACTGTTTAAAGAACCTTTTGTTATAAAACAAAACAATTGACAGTTTACAGATCTAACTTGAACAAATAAGCATGTTCAAAATGAAGTCAAAACATCTGAAGCGAGCACAGACGATGAAGCTCCAAGTACCTGATCTATGAGGTCCTCAAGTCGCGCTCTGACGTGAAGCTCACGCGGTGGGATTGGCAATGGCGCGGTGTCAGCTGGTGACGAAGGTCTGGAGACGGACGCAGCAGCAGCTGAACACGCAGCCACTGCGGCTGATAGTCGACTCTTCTCGGTTTGGAGAAGGTTGTGGAGTGTCTGAGGTAAGAGACTTACAATAAGCAATCATTTTCAGATAAAAATAAACTCCATAGGATCTCTGAGCTATAATTGACTTGTTTAGTGCCGTTGACTTCTTTTGCCGTTTTTTTCCTCAGCGTTAAAAAAAGTATTTTAAAAGTGACTCCTTTTTTTCGTTAGCAGAAATTAGCCAATACCTACTTTTTTTACTTAACACTGTGGAATTAATTATCTGAGTGTTTAAATATTTGTGCATAATAGTTTTAAAACATCAGCGTCCATGGTTGTTAAATAAATCAAGAAAATGTTAGTATAGAAAATATCCTTTTAAATTCTCCATACAAAACAGCCATTTCATACTTTAACCCCTAATATTTACTTACGGTTCCATAAATTAAATTTTAAAACTTGTATTATTTTATCAACTTATGGAATTTTAGCTGTTATAATAAGTAATAATGTTACCACTGCCATTGTTACTACTTTCTTTAGTTTTAGTCCAGATTGTAGTTATATGTATTGATTGTATCAATTAATGGAACTATTCAACACTTTATTACGTCTAATTATTTGTATGACTGTTTGTTTCCATACAATAAATAAATAAAAAATATACAAATAAAGTGTGTCTAAAATAAAAAATAAAGTGTGTCTGTTGCTTTTCAGTGATATGAAGGAATCAAGATCTGATTATTGTGATGTGAATGGTTTTATAAGTTTATAAACAAGAATTAAAATATAAAATAATATGATACCAATGTAGGTAGTTTGATCAGATCAGTGTATTTATTATGACATACGTACCCTAGCTTTGTCTAATAATTCCCTGCCATGTGACAGTCCATCAACAGGCACATCCAGTTCCGTGATTGCTGGCTCACATTCGTCGAGGTTATTAAGAATGCTCTCAAGAGTGTCTTCGTATTCCTTAAATTTAGCCAGACCTTCTCGTAGACGACGTTCAATTTGAAGCGCTGTGGCAAGTAGAGATTTGTGACTATCGTTAACATTCTTCAGTTGTTTGCCTACGGTATCTTTGATAGAGGGTGTAGTAGCTTCGTAACGTTCAATTTGTGCCCTACCCTTAGCTTCTAGGTCATCAAGAGTAGAACGATATTTCTGAATGTCATCTAATAATACTGCATGCTGAGCAAGTTGCTCTTCAGTTTGCTCTCTATTAGAAATATACAATGAATTGTGGGCCATCAGTTGGAATGAAATTTGAAGCAACCATTTCTCCGTATCTTGTAATGACTGGTGATATTGGTTATAGTCTTTAATTTCAGATTCTAATTCAGCTTTCTTTGCTGCACATTTAGCTCGCAAAGCATTGCATTTCTTTTCGATCTCAGTTACAGATTCTTTGACTGCCGGTTTTTTAGCCCATCCACTCAGTTCAGCTGCTTCGCCTTTCAGTCTATCTAATTCTGGTTTCTTGTTATCAATTTCATCTTCAATGTGTTTGTATTTTTCTAGTAAGGTTTTCATCTCTCCAAGCTCGCCACCATTTTCTGGAACCTTATCAAGATTCTGTTCAGTGTCTTTTATCCATTTATTCATTTTGTTCTTAGAATCCTCGAATTCTTCCCATTTACCAATGGCAGCCTTAAGTTGGGCTGTAATGGAGTTAAGATCGATCTTGAGTTGATCCCAACTTTCTTGTAAGAGTTTGACGTCATTTCTCAAACTGTCTTGCTCTTCTGGTGGGGTGTTATTTAAAGCTTTTTTGAATGCCTCTTGTAACACTACTAGCAAATGATGTCCTTCCGTCATTCTGTTACCAACAAGTTTGATGGTCTCAAGTTTGTCCTTAGTAGTGTCGACATCGCCTACTCCTATTGAGTCTTGTACAGTCCCATGAGCTGTTTCCAACCATTGTTGTAAGTCTTTTTTTGCTTTAATGAATTCAGTATGGTCTGACAAATTCTTCTCTCCGTTAGAAACGAGGCCTTGTATTTTGGTTAAAAGCGCTGTATATTCTGTTTGTAAACTGACAGTTTTGTCACGAACCCAGCTACATGCACTAAGCTCCATTAAGTTTTCACACCTATCATTTAGTTCTTCCAAAACATGTTTGTGTCCCAGTGCTTCAGCTAGCAATTCCTATAAAAATAAAATAAAAATAAAATAACAGTAGGTATTTAAAAATGTTTTAATAGTAAATGATGATTAAAACTTACCCGACATTTTTCAAGATGCTCAGGGGTAATTTTATCCACTTTTTGTACAGATTTTAATTTGTTATCAAAATCTTTAATCCATTTACTCATCTTGTCTGATGTTTCTAGGAAGTCTGACCAAGCGGATAAGCATTTTTCTAGTAGCTTCTTAGTATCTTTGCAAATTTGTTGAAGGTTTTCCCATTCAATTTGTAACTGTTTTATTTCTTGATTGATGTTATCTTTTCCTTCGTTACCAGTTGTTTTCAGTACTGCTTCACTTAGTTGAATTGTTTTCTTAAGAAGAGCTTCACCTTTAGGCAATGAGCTGATAATTGTGTTCACATTCTTAAGTTTCTTTTGCACTTCATCCTTTTCGCCGTGGGAATCTGAACATTGTTGGATTTCTATCTTGCAGTTACGTATCCAGTCATAGAAGTTGTCATATGATTCTTTGTATTGAATGTGAGAATTCACGTAATCTTCAAGTTTCTGGAATCATAGAGAAGGTATATTTAATGAAATTTATTTTAGATCAATGATATAGCTAGATAATTGCATAACTAAATTATAACTTACTGAAATCATTTCATTTACAGTTTTCCTGATGTTATCATAGCGTTGGAGACTATTTTCAATGTCTTTTGATTTCAAAGACGCATCTTCTTTAAGTTTTTCATTTAATTTCTTAACGAGGTCGTTGTGAGAGTCAATATCCCTATTAAATGTTTTGAACTTTTCTAGTTTGGCTTTCTTTTCAGACAAATCATTTAATAAGGAGTCATCGGATTGTATCTTTTGATCGATGTCGTCTAACCATTCTACCAACAACTTATGTATCTGAAAAGTAAAATGTTTTATTACTTACCTACTATAGTTCTTATGAATATAAATACTGAATAGTTAAAAGAAATACCTTAGAGATGTCGTCAAATTGGGATGCTCTACTTGTTAATTTATTGCGTACATCTTGCAGGTCAGCAATCAACTTGTCAAATTCTTGTTTTAAGCTGTCGGTATCTTCTTGAATCTTAGCTGCGCCGGTCTGTTCTGTGTTCATTATAACCTTTTCTTTTAACTCGAGGAGGTACCTTAATTTGTTTTGACCTTGTTCCAGAGATTGGCGCAAAAGTTTAACAGTATTCAATTTACTATTCACTTCTGGTAATGTATTAGGAATCTCAGCACACTGGTTAAGTTTTTCACGAGTCCTATCAAGCCAGTCCTGGCATTCACCGTACAAGGCATTATGTTGTTGGTGTTCCTAAAAACAATAAACAGAGTAAAACTTATGAATCCAGGTAGGTACTTATTTATTTAAAAATATTTTACTGTAAAATGCTAATAATATTATGGTCATTATTTTCAGCAAAGGCGAGGTTGCCGCGCTCCTCTAATGGTGACGCAACAAAGATGTATGGGATTTCATTATTGTCGAGTGTTAGCCACCGGCAATTTCCATTGAGAATCCATTATTGACGAATTTTGTTTCAGACATAGTCAGGTGAAAAATAGTACATTGTCCGCGCTATAAAAGCCTCGACCTCCGGTCTCGGCCTTTATTCCAGCTTGTCCATCAAGGGCTGCAATGCTGACAGCGCTGTGATGGCCTGGGCCTGCGCTAAGCTCCGCTCTCGGCCATCATTATCGCTGCTAGCAACGCAGTCATTATATACCGCGGCAGTAATGTACTATTATGAACAGATTACCTTTTTTATTTTAAGTAAAAAATACATTACCTGATAATGAAGTTCTAGCCTCTTCATTACTTCTTTAGCCAAAGATAACAATGCATTATACTTGGTTGTTATCTGGGTAATACCATTTGATATTCTAGTATCAGAGCAGGTTTCCAGTACAGTTTGCGCATGTACGTTGAGTTTATCAAGCTCAGCCTGCCAGTCAAATAGCATTTGAAGATGTCCCTAAAATAAAAATAAAAAACAAAATAAACGTAAAGTTCTATATTATGTTATTAATTATTCTATATTATGTTGTTAAAACAAGTCTTTCACATTATATATTTTATTACTTTATATTAAAAAAACAAAAAAAAATTTACCTGGAACTCCTCAAGAACAACTTTTTTCTTTTCCAAATTATTTTGCAACTTGTTAAATGATTGCACTAACTTTTCAGTCTTTGACAACCAATCCAAGGCTTCTTTGTATTGCTCTTCATATTCAGTCCACTTGACGATACCTCCTTCTATCAAAGCTTTGGTGTTATTCAGCTGCTCGCTATAACATGCGCAAAATCATTAGATAACTCAAAGACTCAGCTTCGCGAAACTGACAACCTAACCACAAATAATTTACTTACACGTAGGTATCGTATTCTTCTTGCATTAGAGCTACTTCTTCTTCTATTTCCTCCCTGTCTTCATCGCCTGCCACACTACAGGATATCTCACCTTGTTCAAGAGCCTTTTCTAATTTTGCTTGCCCTTCTGGCAATTCACTTTCAAGAACCTTTAGTTGTGATATTTTACTGCTTAATGATTCCTTGTCTCCAGTTGCATCAGAGCACTTACCTAGCCTTTCTTTAGCAGCTCTAATCCATTGAACAAAATCTGAACCAGCATCTATAAAGGCTTGATGTTGTTCAACCGCTTCTTTTTGTTTTTCATACAAATCTTTAGCTTGTTTGGACAAAGTTTCATATTTGCTGGTGATTTCTGATGCTGGAGCTTGTTGCATAAGTTCTGAAGCCTTGGAAGTTACGGACTGAATCATGGGTTCAAACGAAACGATATCTTGTACAATATTGTTTGTTTGACGAAGTGTAGCTTTTCGTTCACCAAGACTAAGGCCAGTTGTAAGGCCGGCAAGGCGGTCTTGGCCTTTTTTAGATTTGGCGACTTTTTGCTCACACACTTCCTGTAATTTTGCTTCTCTGTCTGAGATCCATTGTTGAAGTTGCGAATAACTTGAACTATAATCAGCCCATTGTAATAGTGCTGTCTCCAAATGAACTTTAGCTGTTGTCATCTTTTTGACTAAGCGATCCCATTCATTTTGAAGCTCTTTAAGTTCAGTATTAATTTTATCTTTGCCGTCAGATCTTGTGTTCCTGAGAACTTTCTCTCCACTGTTTACTGTAGCGTGGACTAAGTTTTGTCCTTCCTCTCTCCTTTTTAACAAATCTTCAATTTGTTCCAAACGTTTTTGGAGAGCTTCTTTACTACTGTTACTTCCAGCGTCACTACCACTGCGTGTAATTTCCCAAGCATCATCTATCCATTTTTTCGTTTTAGCATAGTTATCATCATAATTTTGATGTTGTTCATAATTAGTCTCTACTTTCTTAAGAACATCATTAGCCATATTAACAACCACTTGATACCTCGAATTAAGGTGCCTTAACTGATTGTTCACATAAGTGTCAAGATGAGATGCCAATAAACCAGAGGCAGAGGCATTAAATCTGTCAAAATCTTGTTTTCCTTTATTTAGTTGGTCAACAATTTCTTTAACTTCATTAACTTGGGCACCCTTTTCTTTTGCAGTACCTAGTAACGCTAGCTTGTGATTTTTAATAAGAATTTCTTTTTGTTGTAACCAATCTGAAAGCCTTTCATATTCATCTTTATACTCACGCCATTGACTGAGAGTTTCTTCTAATTGATTCTTCTGCTGTTTGATTTCATTGAAAAGAGCATCAAAGCTTTCTTTTAATGCTTTCATTTCATTTTTGATAATCGTTTGACCCTCAGGAGACGTACTAGCGAGAACAACTTCTCCAGTGTGCTGAAGGTGTTCTAATAAAAGCTCTCCTTGTGCTTGTTTATTTATAAGGGCATCTAATGGAGCCACAGAATTCTCGATCGCTAATTTATCACTTAGTGGTTTGGATTTTAAAGATGGCACTTTTTCTCTAGCCCTACCTAACCATTGAATTAATTCATCATGAGCTTCTTTGTACAATCTGTGGTCTTTATACTGTTCCTCACGATCTACAAGCAATTTCTTGACTTTGTCATACAAGGTATCGAATTTATTCAATGATTCTTGAGCTTTTGATGCTACTTGGTTTTGTTGTCCACTCGCAATCATTTCTGAAGCTTTTGACTTAAGTGTATCAACATCAAGGCGATCACAGCGAGCTTTTTCTTCAACCTCCTTTAGTTTTTCTAACTGAACTCTTTTATCTGTCATAGATGTTTCAAATGGTGATAACTCTGCAATCATATTTTCAAGCCAATTGTTACTTTTTTCTATTAGCTGAATTTGTTCCAAAAATCCAGCCCATTTTGTTACGGAGTCATCCAACATACTCTTAGTTTCAATCATTCTGGATAATAAGGCAGACCACTGTTCTTGTAAAGCAATAAGAGAGTTATTAATGGCTTCGTGGCCTGATGGTGCTGTATTAGCCATTACATTCTGTGCAAGCTCCACAAGTGACTGCACTTTTGTAAAACCTTCGTCTTTTGTTAACAATAAGTTTTGAATGAGAACCAACTTTGTCTCTAAATCATCTTGAGAGCCTGAGCTCATTTCAGCACAGAAATCTAATTTGTCTCTTAGTTCTTCGATCCATTGAGAGCATTCTGATACATTACTGGCAAATTCTTGGTGAGTTTTAACATATTGTTGCCATCTATTGGTCAAATCTTTAACTTTTTGTGAAAGAGTCTGGTATTTTATGGACAAATCAGATATTTGTGACCCACGCGGCCCTAGCACTCCTGTATATAAATGCTGTGCTTTCTCAGTGATGTTATCAATTTCAAGTTCCTTAGCACGGACCTCTCCTTGTAATTCTTGGAACTTTTTGAATTGTTCTTGTTTCTCGGGTAATGTAGCTTTTAGGTCAACTGCATGAATTTGATTGTCAGTGTTTCTTATCCATGCCAAACATTGCTCTTTTGTGCTTTCATATTCATTCCATTGTTGTATTTTGTTTTCTAAGTTTTCAATGGTTTTATTGATAAAGGATACCAAACCTTCCCATTCCTGATGGGATGAATCGATTTGATTTCTTATATTAGCTTGTCCATTACTAATTGTTCCAGGAAGCACCTTTTCTCCTAGAGATCGAATTTTGTCAATACGACTTTTTTCTTCTGGTAAACTAAGTTGCAGTGATTTTAATTTTTCACAGTTGCTGCTTAAGGCTACACGTTCTAAATTCACATCACCCCATAGCTCTGCAGTATTGTGAGTAGCTTCAACCCAATCTTGCAAGTCCATTACGGCTTTAGTATATTGTTGATGATTATTGACAATGGCTTCATACTGTTCTACGAATGATTTAGCTCTGCCAAGTATCGTTTCATGTCTCTGTTTAAGTTGGTTAATTTCTTTTGTTATGTCTTTGGTTACATCTGGTAGACCTTGGGCTCGAACTTCCAAATTAGCAATGTCTTGTTGATGTGCAATGGCATCTTGAAGATAAGACCTGTATACATTTAATTGATTACGTTTTTCATCTAGAGTTGCTTTTAATTCTATTTCTTTTGGCAGATTTTTCTCCGCAGTTAGAAGCCACTGCTGAACATTCTTCAAATTATCTTCAAACGAAGACCATTTATTTAATTCAGAGTCCAAATTCTTTTCTGCCTTTGTAATATTATCATATAAGTTATCGATTGCTTGCTGAATTTCTTGAAGCTGTTGTTCTATTAACTCTTTACCCTCCGGTGAAGTTGAAGGGTATAATTTTTCACCGAGTTCGCAAGTATTATTTACTAGAAGAGTAGCATTTCTTCGTTGACTAAGTAAATCATTCAAGCTTTCACGCTTAGCGCTAATGCCTTCAGGTGTGTTTGTTAAATTTTTGTTACATTCATCAAATTTATACTGAGCTGCATTGATCCATTCAGTACATTGATTATATTTTTCCTGATACGCTTGGTGGTCTTTTAGAGCTTGTTCGCATTTCTTCACAAGCTCTTTAGCTGTTGATTGGACTGATTGAAAACGAGAGGTCATTTGTTGCAAGTTCATAGTTATTCTCGTATCATTGCAGTTTTCAATAAGGTCACTGAACTCATCCGTAAGTTTGTCGACATCGTTTTCAGTTTTCTTTAAATTAGCTAAAATAGCCTGTAAATAAAAATATGAATGTGGTAAATGTTATTGCTAATTACAAATCAGTATGTGAAGTTTTAAACTAATCTACGACAACTACCAATTAGTATCGTCATACTGTTGATTAAAAAAAGAATAAAACGTGTTTCAAATAACCGTGTTCCAAGATATAATAGGTACCCACAACCATTGAATTAGTATTTTAAAGAGAATAATAGTAGTATTATTGCATTGTCATAATTCAGTTGTATGACAGTTAAATTTTATAACATAATTATTGTTAGATATTTTAGGAAAGCTTCGGTGGAAATTAATTATTAATCTACTGAAAGTTAGACTAGTCCTACAGTGCTAACTTTAATGTTTTCGTTTTGTAATCTTACTTGATCCAAAGCTTCGCCAAGTCGTATAACGATGGCCAAATCATTTTCGCGATTATCAATCGCTTTACATAAATCCTGTTTGAAATTATTATGATTGAAAAATCGAAAGATAACACAAAGTTATTTTAGCTTTTTACAATATTTTAAATCTTGTATCCTTATAAGCTAGAGAATTTTATTATTGAATAAATTAGATATTTACCTGGTATTTATTGAGTTGGTCAACTTTTTCTTCCAAGGTCGCCTTAGGAGTATATGTTTTTAGGCTCATTTCTGTGTCACTTAACCAGTGCTGTAAGCGGTCATTAGCACTCTCAAACTCGATCCATTGTTGTATTTTATCCTCTATTCCACGTTTGACATCATGAACAGTGGCAGTAAACTTTTCTAAATCGGCTTTTAATAGTGCCAGTTCTCGAGACATACCTTCTTTGCCTCTTGGAGATAGTTTTGAAGCGTTATTTTCAATTAAGTCAGCCAATATCTTCAACTTGTTATTGCCAGTAGGGATGGCATCCAGCAATTCTTGGAGCTTAGCTAATTTACTTTGTAATGCAGCTTTATTTCCAGTGAAGTCAGAGAGTAGATGTAAGCGGTCCCACAAATGTTTTTGATAGTCTTGCAATGTCTTTTGCTGGTCAGCAAACTGTTGATAAATTTCAAATGTTTTTTCGTGTTTATTTATTATTTCAGAGAGCCTGTTAGTCAATGCATTATATCTATCCCAAACAGATTGAATAATTGCTGACATTTCATCATTTTCAGCTTTTCCAGAGTGAAGAGTGGCCGCTACCGATTTTGCTTTCTCAGTCACAGTTTCAATAACACGCTTGTGTGAGCAAATTTCTTGCAACAAAGTTTTATTTTTCAGTAATTTGGATTTTATTTCCTGTGCTGAATTCAAAACAGATTTTTCTTCAGATTCAACTATTTTTTCCTTTTCATCCAACCAAGATAACGTTTGTTGGAGAACGTCTTGGTAGCTTGACCACTGTAGTGTTTGAGACTCATATTCTTTTTGCTGTTGCAAAATGGTATCATTAAATTTATCCCACCTTTCTCTTAAGGCTCTTATTTCTGCTCTAATGTTTTCTCTTCCGTTAGCTGCAGTTTCAGGCAGGACTTTATCTCCAGCACCAGTGAGCATACTAATCTTATGTTCACCATTGTCTTTTTCCATTAAAAATATTTGAAGTTTGTTTCCTTTGCTTTCTATATTAAGTTTATCCTCTTTTGTAACCATATGTGACAGCTGCTCTTCTAGGGGCTTTAACCATGCATCGAATTCATTCCTCAGCTGAACATACTTTCTATTATCTGCCACTAATTCTGACCAATGGTTAACAATATCTTTTGAAATTAAATGTAACTGTTGGTAACGACTGCTAACTTGAGTTACCAGCGGCTTTAAACGCTCTACACCGCTAAGTTGAATGAGACTATGTGATTCATCGACAAAGCTGTCAATTTCTTTCTCCTTCCCATTTATTTCATTTCGTAGTTCCACACATCTCTTCAACTGAGCTTCTTTTTCTTCCAGAGTAGAACAAAGGCTTTGGTCACGACATTTCGATTCCATGTCTTTTAGCCATTCAGTGATGGATTCGATGGAAGAATCAAATCTGTTCCATATATCTAACGTATGTTTGAGTTTCTGTTCAGCTGTTCCGATACTTTGAACTGTATTGCGTAATTGATCCAATAAGTTGTCAATTTCAGATTTAATGGCAACATTTCCTGCTTCCGAAGTGCTTTTACTAACAGATGAAAAGATATTCTTTATTTCATCTAGTTTGCTAAAGCCTACTTTTTCAATTTCCTTCAAAGCCACTGCTGAATGAAGTTTACGAATAATTTCAGGCTTTTCTCCTGTTGCATTTTCTATATCAAGCAGTTTTTCAGATTGAGAACTCAACCAATCTTTGTATTGTTGTATAAGACGTACTAGATCTTCGTGTCTCTTAACGCAATCTTCCAAGTTATCTTGCAAATTTTGTGACTTTGTGACAATATTTTGGAACAGTTGTTTTATAGATTGTAAGTAGACATTCAAAGAAGCATCGTGGGTTTGATCAACTAACTGTTGTGCTTTATCGCATACTGACTCTACCAGTTGCTGGTGGGTCATAATTTCTTGGTGCATGATTTTGTGATTCTGTAATTGGGCTTTCTTCTCTTCTAGCGATGCTTTCAATTCTGTGTGACGTTGCATAGCTCGTTCAACATCCTTCAACCATTTGGTTAACTGTTCTTGAGCAAGTGAAAAGTCGGAGAACTGAAGTAGACATTGATCTAGTTTATTGACTGTTTCTTGGAAACTGTCACCAAAAGTATCCCACAAAGTTCTGATTTTTCGTATTTTCTGACGGATAAATTCTCTACCGTCAGGGCTAGTATGAGTGTAAAGTTTTTCTCCTAAACTCAAAAACTCCTCGAATGCTGGTGTTTTTTTGTTGCGAGTTTCATACAGTTCTTTCGCTTTGTTTTGCTTCTCTTGCAAAACTGCGTAATCACCTACAATTTCGTTCAGATCTTGCAATTCCCCAAGCATTTCATTTAGCCACTTCTCCATTTGTTCGTATTCAGATTCAAAGGCCTGATGTTCAGAAACAAACACTTCATACTTAGATATAATTTCGTTCACTAAATTATTTAATGTGTGATAACGAGTCGCTAATTTTGAGGTCTTATTTGTAAGATCAGATTCGCTTGCAACAGTCTGTTTATTGCTAGTTAGAGCAGCAAAATCTGCACTTCGAGCTGTAAGTTCACCTTGTATTTCTTTCACTTTCTGTAAATGAGCTTTTTTTGCTTCGAGATTGCTCTTTAAGCTTTGATCCCTAACTTGATTTTCTTTAATTTTCAACCACTCTTCTAATTCATCAATAGTTTTTTGGCTTTCATTCCACTGCTTTAAAGTATCTTTAAGCTTTTTATCTTGTTCTTTACATTGTGTCGAAAATTGATCCCATGTGGTTTGAAGTTGTTCATATTCACTAATTAGTACAGGATGACCAGTTGGACTTGTAGTCTGTAATACAGTATTCAATTGAGATTTTAATCCACTTAGGAGGTTTTCAATCTCCGCTGCTTTCGAAGTTACTTTACTAATAGCAGCAATTTTCGAATCAACGTCTTCTTTCTGATTAACTACTCCATAACTGAGCATACTATTTTCTGCTATTATGTGATTAAGACGATCACGGCATTCTTCAAATGACTGTACATATTGTTCGTGATCAGCAACATGTGATTCACTAGCAGCAGTCCGCTTTTCGAGTTCTTTAGACATAGCTTTATATCGGTCGATAGTTTTAGAGAGACTTTTTTCTGCTTCTTCATCAGGCATAAGTTTAATTTTGTCAGTTAGCTGTTGAATCATACTCTGATGAAGTTGAACTTCCTGATGCATAGTTTTATTGTTGTGCATTTGAGCTTTCTTTTCTGGTAGTGTTGAACATAATTTTGATTCTCCTAATTCCTTTTCCTTGTCAGCTATCCATTTTTGTACTTGGTTGAACGTATCATCGAAAGATGATCTTTTATTTATTGTCGTTTCGATATCTTTAATAATATTATTCAAGGTATCAACTGAATCTTCAAAGTAATCTCGAAGAGATCTCAACTCATTTCTCACTTGTTCTCGGCATTCTGGCGTTATCCCACTAAACAGAGCTTCACCTGACTCTATAGCGTTATTTAAAAGCTTTTGTCCAATTTCTTTATTATCGTTAAGTCGTTTTACTTGTTCTAAATCAGCAGCACTTGGTTTTGCATGTTTGCTCATAACAGATAGATCTTTAATTTTTCCGTTCGCATCTTGTAACCAATTTTTGAAATCTGCTATTGACTTGTCATATTTAGCTTTATTATTTTTCAAATCTTGAAGTCTATTAAGGTGATTATCAATAAATTTATTGACAGTTTGGTATCGTGTGACTAAGTGATTTATGTACTGTAGCACACGGGAATCAGGGTTACGAGACACTATATTTTCCCCAATTACCGCAAGTTTGTTTATTTCATTATTATAATTTTTCACCTCCTCGTTCAAACTCTGAATTTCTCCAATTTTAGAATCGATTTCATTCATGTTCAAAAGATTAGCGGCTTCTGATCTAACAGTATTTTCCTTATCTTTAAGCCATTCAGACACATTTTCTAATAATGTTTCATATTCTTGCCACGAATCAATATTCTCTTTCAACCTGTTTTTGATCTCACTGTAATTTGCTGACAAAACATCTAAATTTTTTTGAGCTTTCTCTGTTTGTACTGCTGCTTCTTGAGCACATGCCGGTTCAGCTACAACTTTTAGTATGTCACAAGCTTCTTTTAATTCTTTGACCTTGCCGAAGCATTCTGCGATGCCGTTTTCTACGTCTAATAAAGCTGCAGCCTTAACTTCTAAATTGTATTTATCATTGCTAGCATCAGGCATGCACCATCGTGTTTTATCATCGAGTATTTTTAAATTCCTATTGAACATAGCAAGTTTATCAGTAAATAACTTTTGTAGGAAGGTTAAGAGAGTCGTTTCTGTTTTATTGGCATGCAAAAGCACGCTTTCGAAACGTTTCTGAAGCGTGCTCAATTCTTTTGGTACTAAAGACTCATAAAATCCAGGATAATTTGCGTTCATTTCTGAAACATTTTGAGCTACATTATCAATTTCATCACTGAGGTTTTGTAACTCAGCTTTACATAATTGACACTTCTTTAGCCTGTCTAATATTTTTGCATTATCGCCAGTCATGTCATCACATTTAATGATATCATCACGAATTTTGCTGACTTTGTCAGAAAGCCGCTTAATATTGTCCTTCAACTTGTTTTCTTTTGATTCCAAGGATGATACGGCACTTTCTAAATTGTTGGCTAGGCTTTGAAGAGCTTCAAATTCTGAATCTAAATAAGAAACGATAGAAGATACTTGTTCCAGAGGAATATTTTTGTTAAGATTCGTGATTTGTTCACATTTTGATTTAATACTGTTTTTCAAAGACAAGTAAATAGGTAATTCTTCTTTATATTTGGTTAAGTGGTTTTGACCAAATCGTATCTCCAAGTTGTCACAAGCATTTGATAAATTTTGTCCTGTTTCACTCAACCAAGTAATCACTTGGTTTTTAGTATCATCAATCTGCCTCCAGACTATGAGTTGAGACTCTAAATCTTGGATTCTTTTAATGGCAGCGTCATTAACTTTCTCCCACTGAGTTTGTGATTTTAGGAATGCTTCTTCGAGTGGACTTGTGTCGAATCCACCTAAAGTCGAAGCTTGTTTTAAAACTGACTGCTTGATAACATCCATTTGATCCAGAAGACCTTTAGATCTCTTCAAAATTTCATAAGATTTCTTCGCTTTCTCCAACGATTGAGCCGTTTGTATATAATCGCTTGGAGCGTCTTTAGCTTCATTATAGAGTTGTTCAGCTCTACTCATTTCTCTATCAAATGCAACAGTAAAGTTCTTCAATTCTTGTAAAGTAGAAGATAGTAGAATATATTTGTTCTTTGTATCACGAACATTGTTAACGATTTGATCCCAGCTGTTATCGGCTGCAGAAAGAGCATTCTGTATCGTTCCCATATTAGGTTGGTCTTCCCTCATCAAATGTAATCCTTCTTCTCTTAGTTCTTTCCTGATAGATTGTTTCTCTTTCAGTTCAGCATCTAACTTATCAAGTTGTTCAGTCATATCTTGGATTGTAGCTTCAGTCAAAGGTACAGGTTTTTGTGACATTTCGTTTAGAACGGTCTGGATGTCATGTAAAACTTGTGATAGTGCATTATGTTGAACATTAAATTTATCCCATCTAACGCCTACTTTTTGCACTAAATCTCTCTTAGACGTAACTTGATTGAGCAATGCTTCGGCTTTTATTTCAATTTCTTTAACTAAGCTTGTTGGGGCCATAATTCGTCCTGTATTTTGATCAGTAACTTTGACTCTCGAAGGACCATCTAATAACGCCACATGACTTTTCCATTCTGGTACTTTGGTTACAATATTTACTAATTCTTGACGTAAAATTTCATAACTTTCAGGAGTTAATTTAGGACCTTCGATTTGATATTGAATATGACCCAGTTGTTGTTTGGTGTCATCGTACCAATTTAGAAGTTCGGACCATTTTTGTAAGACAGCCTTGTTTTGTTGTATATTGTTTTCTATAATTTGATAATGTTGTGCAATATTTGAATAAGTATCACTTAAAGATCGAGACTCATCAGGATGTGACAATAATGTAATATTTTTAATTTCATTGTAAATATCAGTAAATTCAGGTTCTTTAGCAGCATGTTCTTGAGACAATACATGCATTGATTGTAGAGTTGGCTCTACTTTATCTGCACTTATTTGATCATAACTTTCGGTTTTTCTTCTGAAGTCAGTTATCCAGTTATCAAAAGTATGCAGTTTTGTCATGAATTCCTGACGTACAATAATTTTATCTGACAACTCATTTACTCTTGCTCGGACTGTTTCTGCTAAAGCGTTTGTGCGTTGTTTAATGTCTGATACTTTATTTTTCAAAATATTTGCCCCTTCTGGTTGGATATTATGGCATATATTATCACAGGACTGAGACAAGCTAATGATTTTAGCTTGTTGCTGTGATATTTCATTGCCAAATGATTTCAATTTATTAAGCTCTCTATCTAATTTCTCCACCTGTGGTGTTTCTATACTAACATTGCGACTACTTAATAGCTTCTCTCCATTTTCAATCCAAGACTCTAACTTTTCAGCTTCACGTTCAAAATTTTCCCAATTTGTAACAAGTTTATCTAATTTATTATTCCATTGATCAGCAAGATCATGTACTACTGCCCATCTGGAATGAATAGCGTCTACTTCATCAGGAGCACTTGTTTTTCCTGATAATTGATGGCTAACACTAGATAAAATTTGAAGGTTCATTAACTGCTTGTCACAATCAGTAACCAATGCTCTCGATTGCTGCTGCAACTGCTGAGCTTCAGGTAACGTTGTTGGTTTAGGTGCACTCCCTAATTTAATTTCTGCTTCTTCAATCCATGGTTTGATTTCAGATACTCCCTTTTGGTATTTTTGCCAACTAGCGAGATCTAATTCGACTAGTTTAGTTTGATGTTCACTTGACCTTTGAATATCAGCCATAATTTTTTCTAATAAGGCTACTTCACCCTTTAGTCGGTTGGCATCTTGCACACGGTGTTCAACGGCTAATTTACTGCCTTGATCAGCAACATTGCGTATGATGTCTAATTTTTCACTTATTATTTTTTGTAGAGCTTGTGACTTTTCAACGCGGTCTTCTGGTTTGATATTTTCCGACCTGATCTGAGATAACAAAGCTGGACTTTCTTTCTTGATCCATTCTCGAACGTGTTCTAATTTATGTTCAATTTTAACCCATTCTTGATTGAACTGCTCTAGGTGTTCCACTTTTGTGTGCACTTCATCTTGAACTCTATCCAACTTATGCTCAATTGTTTCCAAATCTTTTTCAATGATTGGTTTTGGCTTATTAGCAGTAAGAGAACGTAGTTCAGCATAGGCGTGTTGTAGTTGAGGCAATCTTTCTTGTTTAGCTTTTTCAATGTCAGCATTTAGAGTACGTGTTTCATGAAGTTCACGACCAATATTAGAAACACCAAGCTCTAAGCCAGGGTGAGCAACATAGTTTTCAATTTTGTCGAGATCTGATAACAGCTCTTCTTTTTGGTATTCGTAATTGGACCAAACTTTTTGAGTATCACGTAACTTATGTAATCGGTCATTTGAAGTCTCGTATGCAGTATTCCAGCCACTTTCGAGATTTCTGACATCTTCTCTTACGAAGGCAGGAGCATTGGCGTCTTTGATGAGCTCTTTGCCTCGTTGTAACATTGACATGATGGATGGGCGTTGTCGATCAAGCTTTTGCACCGCTGCTTGTTGCTCTAGTACTAGCTGTTCTACGTGTTGCAAAGACTGTGGCTCTGGCTCAATCATAGCTTGTTCTTTGGCACTTTCCAAAATACAAATTACTTCGTGTACTTCTCTGCGATAAGTGTAACATCTTGTGTATGTCTCTGTTTTTATCATCGTGATTTCAATTGTTGGAATTAAATTCTTGTATCTGGCAATGAGGCTCTCGAGTTTCATCTGCTCCTCTTGAGCTTCTAATTCTGGACAGTGATTAGTCAACATATCGAGTGTTTGGACAAGCCACTTCATATCTTCTCGTCTCTTGTCAGCTTCGCGACAGATGTTCTAAGAAAATAAAAAAGTAATAATGATTATTAAACTTATAAGATTACACAGTCAGATACCATATTAAGTCAAATATTGATAATCAAATAGGTACCTATTAGTAGGGGTAAGCATTGAAAAATAACACTCACGAGAAAAAATAAACTACTCTGCAGCAATAGAATTAAATAACGTTTTGGAGGCTTTTTTCGTCTACCATGAATATCTAAACTAAATATAGAAATCATAAGATTAAAAATTACCATTAGTTCTCTAAGCTGTTTCCAATGAGAGCATTAAAAATAATGCATTTTAGTTTAAAGTTTTATATATCAGGAATTCATTTGAAAGCCAACTTAATCTAAAAACTTACCTGGAAAATAGTCTTCTCTCTTTCGAAAGCCTCTGCAGAGTCTACTTCCCTGACGATGCTGTCCATCGTAGTGCCAACGTGGTCCATCCATCTCTCCATCTCCATGAACTTCTCCCTATAAGCGTCCCACTTTGCCGGTATCCTCTGCAACTGTTGTCTAAAGTGTTCAACTCTGTGTACGGTGCTTTCCCATTGCTGTTCACATTTTCTCACAGCTTCTTCGAGGGCGGTGTCACCCGTTTGATGAGTGTAACTAGTGGCTATCGTCTTGAGATTTTGGAGACAGTGCTCCACTTGCATCACTTTTCCTTGGTTACGGAAGTATTCCTCGTTTCGGATGAGGATACCGTCGGCGTCATCGCTTTGGTTATATGCCTTGAGAAACAAAAACGTTATTTGTAAGATCGAAGGATAATTGGTTTTGATTATTATTAGTATCTACCTAATTTATCTATGAATTTAATAGTCATTGTTACGGGTTTTGGTAGTAAACTGCTATCAAGAGTGTTATCCTAATTTTTCTGAAACTAGCATACCCGTATCGGCAATGTCACAGAAAGCAATATTGTACACTCCATCTACTATGAGTTTAGATACCGATATCGTATAGACACACAGGTCTGCAATGTTAGTATTGATACCGATTTAGTTAGAAAATTAATTACAAATAATGCTTACCTGTTCCTCGTAGGCGATCTCCTTGTCAATGTCCTTGATGCAGTGGTGGAAGACGGCCTCGTCGAGGCGGAACTCCAGGCGCATGAGGTGCGGCGGCGCGCGCGCCAGCAGCTCGCGCCAGCGCCGCTGCAGCGCCTCTACTGTCTGTACCACTTGCGGCCGGTCCTCTTCGTTCACCAGCTGAACGGAAATAACAATTATAGCCCAAACTTTGCAACGGTTTTTAAAACAGGTGGGGTACAGCTACTCTTTTCAGTCGAATTGGATTGGCGTAAATTGGTGGAGTATATCCATTTAGTTAATGGTTCACGTTCACAGTGAATACCCCGGTTACCAGGGTTCTGTTTTCCACTTTTGTAGTGTGTCGCAGACCCGAGTATATTGATAACATTGAATTTACTTAATAGCATGTGGAGCACGGCTATTACATGATTTTATACATGATTTTGCACTCTATTTGTTTTTTCAGTTTTATCAAATCTGCTCTTGCTCTGATCGTATGCACTGACTCTTATGAATGAAGAATTTTGCATTACGGGCAGTTTTTTATTTTATTTTATAAAGAGTATGTTAAATACAAGTGTTCATACGCATGCTAGGTGTAACTAGGGTTACCATCCGTCCGGATTAGTCCGGACATGTCCGGACTTTTAGACTAATGTCCGGACTTTGTCCGGCTTTTTAAAATTGGCCGGTGTAATACTAGTCAAAAACATACATAGCAGTAGTATTTGAAAGACAAGTCCCAAAATGTATGGAGTCTGGAGCTGTCTGTGAAAATATCCGGACTTTTATTGCAATGTCCGGCTCTTTGTCAGGATTTTACTAATTTTTATATGGTAACCCTAGGTGTAACCCAATTAAATAAGATAAAAATGCTGCAACAAACTAACCTCCAAAAGCTCCCGTCCTGATCGAACCAGTTCCGACACCGCGCGCTCATCAGCACCCTGGAAGAATCTCTTGTGGAAGTCGACCGCCTGCTTGGAGTCCACGCGGTTGTCGGCCAGCAGCGCCTCTGCCCTGGACGCCCACTCCTCGACCGATCGCTTCTTCATCTCGAACTCCTCCCACGCTCGCACTAAGCGCTGGAGCTCGGATTCTCGGCGGGTGGCCTCGGAGGAAACGTGCGCGAATCTGAGTAGAAAATAAAAGTTAATTTTACATGGCCTTTAAATCTTAAGGCGCTTATCTGAACATTCTAAACTAAAGTGGCGCCGCCGCGTTGAATTTAATTTTATAAATTCTAAAACACAATTTTAGTAAAACTTCTCGTGGAATTTTTAGTCTAGTATTTTAGACGGTATCATTACATTCCTTCGTAATCACTGCTGGAAAGTATAGCAAAACTTAAAAGTGGCCGTTTTTGACACCTTTGCTATCTACTTCGTACGAATGACTACGAGGGAATGTAGTGATACCTTCTAAAATACTAGACTATGAGCTCTAAAAATTCCACGTAAAGTTTTATTAAAATATTTTTCTATTAACAACTTATTAAATAAAAACCGCTGAGGACGCCACTTTCGGTGGGGCATTCACCTTAACTCACATCACTAGCCAAACCATTTGACTAAAGCAAACTTTTTAGGGTGATATTTAAAATAGCGTAAATAGTACAGCCCCTTTAACTGAGTTCAAATAGAGTTTGAGAAAACTAGTATTATCACTGAAATTTTTATTATTACTATTATCACGGTGTTTACAGCTAATAATTTCTGAAGGTAGGTCATTATTATTCTGTTAAAAATATTGCTCTAGGTCCATGTATTCATATAAAGGAAATAAATATACATGCGTTCTTCTTTAGATAGGTAGTTAGTTAGACCGCGTTTCATCCTGGGTGACGGCTGAAAATCGGTGTTTTGCTGAAAGGCAAAATTTACACACTGAGTCTGGACCCTTCTTGCTGCTGCACACACATGCATGCCTATTTCTGAGTCTTTTTTGTTAAGTGTAGCTAATTGTCAATTTTGTTTGTCCTTTTTTTATTGTTTTAATTATTAGTTATAATCTAGTGTATGTATTGTTGTTTGTATGAATGTGTCTGTTGTAGCAAAATAAACTTCTTATCTATCTATCTATCTTAGGTACCAAATATTAAGATATTGTCAGGCTAGGCGCACTCCGCGCTTTAGGTACGAAGCTACAAGTAGCCGGCGGGTCCGTCCGGACGGACTAATTTCAGAGGGCCGCCGCGTGCCGGCTGGGACGCACGTTAGCAATTCGATTTCGATACTCACTCACGCACCGCATTCGCGTATTGTCGCGTCGTTCGTTCGTACATTTATGATATTTAACCCAAATGAAGGCATATTGCATCGCACTTTCGAAATAAACTTAATTATTAATGACAATTTGATTTCGTAAGAAAGCAAATTGCCTCAAATCCAAAGATTTAAAAATCTTTGCTCAAATCAGTATGTATAGTGTGATGTGGCGTTGACTGTATTTAAGTACACATTTTATTTCACAAACACATAACTTGTAATAAAGTATTGTAAGCTATTATTTCATTATTATTTAAAAGAAGAAACCCTAATGTCGTTAGAAGAGATAAGAGCTACGCGATAGAAAGAGAGGTAACTTGTAGGTGAATATAACTGTAGCGAAGGGAGCGGTGTGCGACCTGAATTGCACTTTATTGTGTCTAGAATAGAGTCGCTATTTATTTAAATGACTTTGAGGAGTGGATCTTCTGTACTTGTACTATTATGTATTCTGTGATATTGTGTCAATAAAAAATATTTCTCTCTCTCTCTCTCTCATATTATAGCTTATATTAAACGATAAACAATACCTTTCATTGAGGTCCCTCATGAGCCTGACTTGGTCAGTAACGTCAGCGCTGCGGTCATTGTCAGCTGACTTCACGATGTTCTGGAAGACCTTATTCTTGCTCTCTAGCATGGAGCGATAGTACGTGGTCCGTGAGAAGAAGGAACGGTGGATTTCATAGTGCTCCTCTATGGTCTCACTGGAAAAGGACAATTTGACAGACTACAGGGGTGCTATTCTCTAACATGCAACTTCACTTTCACTGATCGTTTCGTAGAGTTTCTGACAGATGTTATATACCCATTACTGATTCACTAGGCAAAATACCATAGATTGCAAAGAATTTAACTAGTAATGGGAATATGACACCTGCCAGACAACGCAGCTGCAGCGACGAACTGGACGCTGCAAACTTTGAAACTATTTCTATTTAACTCTCCAATCCTAATTAATCTCTATGATAATAACGATGTTTATACATCAAAACATGTAATTTTTTAATATGATTTCTAAGCGTGTTTATTTTCGTAAGAGTTCAATGCCGACGAATCCTATTTCTAGACTAAATTCTGTTGGGTCTTCTCATAGACATAGAAAAATTTTCGCTGCGCTCAAGAAGACCAACAAAGCGTGGAAAAGAGAAGTTAACATCATACGGACATGGTCTATGTAAAAAAGAGTCAAAGGATCAAGTGACATGTGCCAACATTTTTTACAGTAAGAGCCCCTAGCGTCCCGCCTAGCAAATGAGCAATCACAGTTTGTTTAAAATATTTGTTAATCTTAATTAGAATATAAAATAAAGGTATCGTGGAGGTCTTGTGCTCTAAGTAATTGTGATGTGACAAAAAGAAACAATCCAAGTAATCACACTTTTCACAGGTAAATAAGATATTGCCACACATTTCTTTAAAACCAAATTTCGCTACATTTATTCGTTTATCGACAAAGGAAACAGTATGGAACATAGTTTATTAATTTCCTTTACCATATTATCGTCATATTTTATGAATCTAAGTCATATTTTACGTATCTCATATAAAATGTATGAATCGTTTTTCGGATCACCTGTTTATTTACGTTGTTGTTCTTTGACATTCTATTTCTATGGGTCTTCTATTGTGAATTTAATTATAAAGTATTTCGTACAATTTTTATCTTTTACAGCGGATATTATTACCGTCTTGTTTCTGTCCTAGTCCTGAGAGTTTCCTCAGCTCTATCAAGCCAGCTGCCGATCTCCTTCTGTCCGCTCTCCAGCGACTCGTGCTGGACGAGCAGCTGCCTGTACTGATGCAGCTTCACGGGGACAGTCGCCCGCACGCGCACCAGGGCTTCCTTCTGCTGCTTTAGCTTGGCCATGTTGCCCTCTACCTCGTCTCGTGGGAGGTCAGCTATCGCGTTTTGGAAGGTTCTGGAAATAAAATCATATTTATACTAGTGGCTCCGTGAGCTGTAGCTGTAGACCTCGCGTTAAAAAGTAGTTCGAGTTGCATGGTTTTTTAAACAAATAACACAGAATAGATATTGTTTTTTCAACTAAAAGTATCTATACTGTGCAAATAATATACGTAGTCCTAGATTCTGTCACAAAATCACAACCTTATTTATTTTCCTAATATTGGACAGAAATGTTTTTGTTACGAACTGGCCATCGGGCCGGACATGTAAATACTTTTTAGTTGTTTGTATTTTCTCTTTTCCTCTGTCACCTTTTGCTTTTGATCTGTCATTGCTCTTCAATGGTATTCGCTGTAATTTGGTTCGTTTTATCTACCTATATATTATAATTATTTGTATTTACTTTGAGCCTTCTAATTTCCCTCTCCTTAACAGTTTTGATTGATGAACTTTTGAGTTTTCTAATAATAAAAAACAAAATTTACTTTGCACCGCTAACAAAAAAGTTTTGTTACATTTTTGATCATTTTTCGAAACTGTTGAAAATGTCTTTTCTTAACATATCTCCACCATTTCGAAAAATTTCGAAAAACTGGCCTGACAAAAAAAATCTACATAATTTTCAAACCTGCTCACAAAATTCCACGAGAATCGGTTGAAAAATGTGACCTGTAGATGAGAAAAACGGACATCTGGAAGGACCCACGAAAAATTTGCCCAAACTAAAGCATAGACGCTTCGCTCGCGCTTTGCGCTCGCTTGGTAAAAAATATGTATGCAAGGAGGCTTTATCAAAAGTCTCAAATAGTGACTGTATTAAAATGGCTATAAATATAAAATAAAAAATCAACTCCAATCAACAAACCTGCTAATAGTCTTGAAAAGCTCTTCGTGATGTTCAATCTCCGAATTAAGTTGTAGTAATTGGTCAATATATGCTTGAATGTCAGCGGTATTGGCATGCGGTTGCCGAGATAACAAATTCTCAGATGCCGCCAACCAGTTATCCAAAGCCTGTACTCCTGAGGCCAACTCACGTCTGTGACGTAGGGCATCACCTCCGCGCACATAGCTGCAATATGAAAAGTACATAGGAACATTAGAAATAACTCCAGCAAGTTACAAATAAATAAGTTGAAGATAAAATAAATAATACCAACCGTTCAGCTTCTTCCCAAACGCGTTCCCATCGTTCAGTAATTTCCACATACTTCCTTTTGATTTCTGAACTTATTTCTTCAGAACATGTAGCGGCTAAGAATCCAGCTGCATCTCCTAAAAGCTGGTGTTTTTCTTTCCAGACTGTTAGGTCTTGGAAAAATTCTAATCTCTCATCTTCAGAGACCCTCAGCATATGCTGCGCCCTGTCCAACCAAGTTGTGAAGTCGTCAGACAAGATATTCCACCTTTCCCAGTGAGCAATTACTTCTTCAAGCACACTTCGTGCGCATCTTACATCTGAAGCTACTCTCCTCCATGCTTCAGCTACTTCTTTCAAAAACGTATCAATCTCTCTTGCTTCTGTTCTATCTACTTCACAAACTCTCTTATACTCCTCCGCTACTTGTTTTATATCAACGTACGCTCTATCAAACTCTTGTAAAATCTTATTCTTAGTTACAAAATTATCATAATCATCTAATAAGGCACGGACATGGTCGATACGACCATACTTGCCAGTCCACGCGGCAAGTTTTGCTCGAGTTAATTCTGTAAATGCTACAATACAACATTTGTGCTCTAGATACTTTAATCTTGCTTTCCTCTGTGGCGCCCTTCGACTTACGGTCTCGAGCCTATCTCTCATATCTTGAAGCCTCTCGCCAGGTATTCGTGAAGCTTCAGGAGATCTTAACGCTCTCTCGAATCTCTCCATAACCTCTGGGAGATTGGCAAAGAATGAACTATGTTCTTCCAACTTTTCGCTGATAATCGCAGCAGTTCTTTCGTCTAACGTCGTTGGAATTTCGTCGAAGTATAAAAGGTATTCAGCCCTCGCTAGCCATTCTCCTATGACCTTAAAGTCGCCGGGCAAATCCGAGTCTAACAGCCAAAGCCATCTTCTGTGTAATCTTTCCAGCTCTACCCAAAGGGAAACGAGCTCTCGCCACGATTTGGGAGCTATAGCAACTAAGCTTTGTGTGTACATAAGTTTTTCGAGTTTCTGATAGATAGGCTCACGAGCGAGCCTGTCATTTTCGGCACGCACGTAATCTTCGTAGTTTCGCGATAGTGTTCGCGAGTCGTATTGCCTTTGAACTGTGGTGACACGCTCGGTCAACCACATTCGAAGAGATTCGTACTCCTCTTGTACTGCCGCTACGGCATCTGGTCCTGTCGTCTAGAAAACAAAATTACATTAAATATACTTCGATCCACTAATAGGGACAATAATTCGTATAAGGTTTTCAATGTTAAACTACTTTGCTTAATGGAAACTAAAGTTTGGAGTTTATGTTTTAACAAAAGGTCTAAAAGGGTAAAATCTATTTACCTTGGGTTCAGGGTATTTGTGCAGGAATTGGGCTACGTATGTCATAATGGATCTCTCATCAGGCTTGTCTACATCCACATCTTCGGCGTCCAGGAGCCTGGCGATGCCGAGCTCGCTCTCTGCGACATCGAACGCATGCTCGAGACGCTGTTTGTTAGTTTTCCTCTTCATCTCCGCCAGGTTTATCAGGTTGGCTTTGATCGCATCGATGATGGCTAAAAAGGCAATGCCGTCTCGCCATGAAGGACCGAAGTCTGTGACTTGGATGTTTGATTCCCTGTGAAATTAAATTTATTTAACGTTAGTACTTAATCATCATCGATCTACCGCTCCCTGCTTCTTTAACTTCCTCTCGCAGCAAAACGAAATTCGGGTTACTAACTGCTGGGTTAACAAAGCATTAAGGTGCTTTAATAGCCCAGCTTTGGAAGAAACTTTAAGCCATTGGTTACGGCTGCAGTCGGAACGTAAGCATCACATGGGGCTATGGTCCATCCATTATCTATACATGAGGAAGGCCTGTGCCTCAGCAGTGGGGAAATTAAAATTTGCTGATGATGAGCAGTCAGTCGGATTTCTAACTTACTTAGGCAAGGCGTTCGCGACCCACTGCAGGAGAGTCTTTCTCGCGCCTTGCTTCCACCGGTCCTCTGCCCGCTGAGTCGGGGTGGCCGTACCCGACTCTTGGGACATCACTGACGCGCATCTTGACCCCACCAGGTACTCCAACGCTCGGCTGTTTTCCTCAATCTGTGAACAACACGTCAGTTAAGACTTCTTGGCAAATTCGAAGGGTTTTTGAAGTTTGGCATTGCGTTGAAGCTAGTATCTTTCTTTTAAACGGGATTAATTTATATAAATCTACTGAAATACAGAGTGTACTTCAGCTAAGCTATAACTCCACATAATTACTTAGTTAACTTTAACTTTGAGTTTGGGGTTGCTTTGAGCTCATAAGAGAAACTTGGACGAATCAGAGAAACAATAAGTACTATCATAGTTTGGCCTAATTCACAGTAAGAAATATACAGATATAATTATTATATTTTGCCAAGACTTAAACGACAGATGACTATGATACCTATTTATTTATGTGCTATGGTGCTTTAACATTTTAAACAAATAACGTACACAATCTACGTGAGACAAATTCCATAATCTTTATGAAAAACATAGTAAACTGCATCACTAGAGGGGTATAGAAATTAGAATCAAAGGCAGCTAAGTGCATAAATTAATGTCAAATTGTCAGGAAACGTCTTTGAAGTTTACCTCAATAATCACAAGGATCACTTTTGTATGGGCTTTAGCTGCCTTTGAACCCAATTTCAATTTTTAAACGTAATTTAAAGGGCTTTAGCTATTTTTGTTTCTAAAATAAAAGAAGAAAATAGTTAAAACCGAAAATTCCCTAGATGGCGTGATACTCAGTTCGTTTTCGTAATTTATTGCATTTAGCTGTCTTTGATTCTATACCCCTCTATTTAAAGAGTTGTTAAAATATTGAGTTATTTAAATTAAACAAAATATTGTTAACAAAGACTGTGTAAAACTTTTTAAACGTCATAATAATTGTGTAAAATTTAAATTGGTTTCGGATGTAAAAAAAAAAGAATTAACAAGATAATAAAACTCTTTGCAAAAACATGTTTATCTTGTTTGACTTCTGCATGCAAGTTTAACCTTGAATATCATTATCAAGCAAACATAACATTGGTAGTGTCACAACAAGTTTATACACGGTTATTTTTTAAGTATATCTAATAATGAAATGGGTAAAAAATTTCAGACCACGTAAATGAACAACTTTTACTATGGAGCCAACCACGAAATCACGAAAAAAACATCAGCTGTTCCATAGAAAAGTACAACATCGACACGACTATAATGTATGTAAAAGTTGTTCATTTACGTGTTCTGAAATCCCCATTTCATTTTTAGATATAGTTAAAAATTTACCGTGTATAAAACAAAATTAAGACTACCTGAATATATCGAATTCACGCTTGAATTTTGAGTAAACAAACTGAAAGAAATGGTTTATGTAGAGAAATCCCTTAACTTTACTTTTAAAGTACCTAATGTTAATATCAATCGCAACAAAAGTGCACAGTCTCTTACTAAAAAAGTGCCGCCAACCAATAGCAGAACGTTGTTTACAACAATGAGCAACGACGCTTTTATAATATTGCTATTTTATATGGATTAGGCATTCAAGAAAAATTAAGCAACATTAATATTATTAAAATGTATAAAAAAAAGTTCTCGTAAGATAAGTAACTAAAATCTTAATTAATAAGGAGTATTAATAAAAATAAAAATGTTTGAAAAAATTAAAGAAAAAATGAGTAAAATATTAGGAAGAAATTATTGAAAGTATACGAAGATGACATGCATTTTGTACAATACTTTTTAATTGAGTCTACTTATTACTATAAATTATAATATTATTAAATTCTGTAATTATAAGCTGTGAGGCGTACCCACCTGTCGTCTCCTGTCCTGTGGGTCCAATAAATAGAGAGAAGCTTGCGCAAACAAAATAAGTTCAAGCCAATTAAAATGAGAATATACCACCAACTTCAATAAAAAATAATATTTATTGGAATTTAAAATGTTTAGTAATAATGCCAATTAGGTGTATCCTCATTTAATGGTCAGTTAGTGCTACTAAACGTACCAATTCGAATTTAGAACAAAACGATCTTCCTTTCTTACAAAAAGTCGTGTATTTTCAACGACACCACTGGCTGGACGACACCACTGGGGTGTCGTTTACAATATTTTTTGTAACCACACCATTGCCGACTAGTGATGTGTAACTTGTCATGTCGAGATCTTAGGAGTGATAAATTATTGATACGATAAATGCAAGTTTTGTATTAGAACAGTAACTTCACAACGGTGGTGTGGTTACCAAAAAATATCGACACCTCAATGGTGTCGTATAGTGGTGTCGTTGACAATACACGCAAAAAGTTCCCTTTATTCTCATCATCGGCTCTATTGGCTGTATAATCCATACAGATTAATCTAGGTTTTATCCGAATTTTAATGCATACAGATTCTTAGATGAAAATAATTAGAAAGGATGTTCAAAGATTAAGAAAATAGTTTATTAAGGAAGTATTGCTTACTCTTAAGTTATTGTGAAAACACTTCCTTCTATGTAAAACCACAATTTGATGTCGCATTAATACAAATATATACGGACTAAAAGTTAGGTAATTTAATAATATAAACAACATATGAATTAAAAGCAGGTAAGTATGTTTAGGAAGATCGTATTGTCAATAATTTTGTGTAGCTAAAATATTTAAGGACTTTGCATGGCAAGGATAAAATATAATATTTATCCTGCTATTGGCTGTCCATCATTTCAAAAGTAATTAAGAAATGAAAATTATACCAAAAGCGAAAATTCAGATTTAAAAAGTAACAGAAGATGAGTTAATGTAGGAAACAGTAATTTCTACCTACGTAAATTTTGGGCAGTTTAAAGAAAAACATTTCTGTGCAAGGGAAACTCCCAAGAAGTTTCTTAAATAATTCACTTTGGTAAGTCGGTGACAAGTTACGACTAAATACATATTTTTTTGCAAAGTCTGTTAACACACAGTTTTATTTTGTCCGAAAGATTTGTTCCTAATCTATGTCAGTACAATACTGTGCAATTAATTTACTACCTAAATAAAGACACACCTGTGCTTTCTAAATCATCCTAGTTATAAATTACTCTAAAACTATTTGTAGTTACCTAATAGAAAATTGGCAGTGAAACTGACTGAATAGATTGTTTAACAATTTACGTTTAATATAGCATGTAGTTCAAACTTTAGACGTATTAAATTCATCCAAAAAAAAAAACAAAAATAATAAAGAAAATTTAAAAAAATTAGAATGGTTGTTATGGCGTCAGACTTAGGTAAGATGGTGGTAGCTAGCCAGGCGGACTTGAAATCAGCCCTTCCACCAACCAAACCAAGTACAAATTGTACCCCCCTGGGAATCGAACATGGGACCCCTGTATCTTACACGGGTGGCCGAACCACTAGACCACAAAGGCGGTTATGTGCATGTGCACGCCTAAAGCTTTGTTCAGACTTGTATCATTTTGGCGTATCAGATCACCGTATCTTTACCGTACATCGCTAGTTTGGTTGGGCGTGCGTTGATATTACTTCAACGCACGCCCAACCAAACTAGCGATGTATGATAAAGATACGGTGATCTAGGCTGATACGCCAAAATGGACTTAGTCTGGACAAAGCTTTTCACACTCTAGCAAAACGTTCTCCGTGAGATAAAAGAGCAAATACACATGATTGTTATTTCCATAACAGCTCTTTCTAGTATTGACAAAACACACAACTGCCAATTTTCCATTCATTTAATTAGCTATACTTATTCCTGGGGCCGTAACGGCTAACGAATCGAGCTTCGGAAAATTTGCCGAGTTTCAAATTAAATAAAAAACCGGTCAAGAGCGAGTCGGACTCGCGCACCGAGGGTTCCGTACAATCATAAATCTATTTGGATATGTTACTTTAGTACAGTCTTTAAAAAAGTAGGATAAACGGCAGACAGTTGGAAGGGCGAACAGGCGGACAGTTAATTTACAAATCTTAACCACAGCTGCTTATGGTGACTGAAAAACGTTTCAGCCACTCCACATTGCAAACTGTTTATATTACTAAGTAGGAACTTATTCTTCGTTTATTCGTACGGCAAATAGTAGGTAATTATTTTAGAACCAGCCACCAATTTATTATTGTAGTGTTAGGTTGCGCCATCTCTTGACCGATAGTGGAACTATATTTTTCCTTAGGTTAGCATGCTTAGGACAGCGCCATCTGTTGACTGGTAGTAAAACTAAAAAAAATTTGATTGTTTTTTGAATTTCTTAAAAAGTGTGTTATATTGAGACATCGTTTTATTTTTCCTGTAATCTTTACATAAACTACTATCACATAGAATTATTTCAGATTTTTCTCTCTGCAAACTTCGGAGATAAGGGGGGGGAACGGTATTTTTTTTTACAATTTTCACCATAAGTCGAAAACTATGCGGCCTAAAAAAAAAAAGAAAAAATGTTTAAAAACGTGCAAACGACGCTCTTTCATATGATACCCCACATGCCCTAGTTGCCCCACTTCAAATTTTTAAGACCCCCTTTCAGTCCCTGTTGTAAAAAAGATATTTATTTTTTTATTTATTTCTTATTTGCGAAATAGTTGGACAAATGTCATCTTAAACTATTCCAAATTTCAAGTTGATACCATTAGTAGTTCTCGAGATATCCAGCTGTGACAGACAGACAGACAGACAGACAGACAGACAGACAGACAGACAGACAGACAGACAGACAGACTGAGTCACACCATAAGGGTTCCTTTTTTACCATTTTGGTACGGAACCCTAAAAATGATAAATTGAAGTAAGGAATTTCTCATTGTACTATTTGTTTAAGTTATTTGGAAGATATGGATGTTTGTGTGACCTCATGAAGTAGGGTTCGCCATTTTGGCCCAATTGGGGCTCGATTTATCTGTTTTAATTTGAAACCCGGCAGACTTTTCGAAGCTCGATTCGTTAGCCGGTACGGCCCCTGTACCACCTCCTTTCTATAGCAACATATTGACAGACATTATCAAGACATGGACCAAAACTGCTTATTTATGTATCGCCTCTCCGTTTGGCTTGTTTTAATAAACATTTGCTCAATCCTTTTGTGAAAAATCCTATGAAATTGTCGATCAAAATTTGATCTTTTATTCAAGTGCTGATGAAAAGCGTAAAATGACGTATTACAACATTAAACACTTGTTAAAACATAGAACAGTGAACTAAAAAAAGTAAATAACAAGATATTTAGGGTTTTTTTTCGAAACTAAAATTTACGCTTGCCAAGGCAATGTTACAAGTAGCATAATTTAAAATAAAATAACCCAGAGTTTAGGTATTTGTTACTGAAATGCAATAATAAGATATATTCCTATCAAAAAGAGGTGGATCAGGCTAGAAGTGCCACTAATAGAGAACGCTCGTCGTACCTGGAAATACAAGATGATGGTCCATATCAGCCCCAGTACGACGGCTGGTCTGCCGTCCACCAGGTCAGCCGCGTTGATGTTCACTAGCTTGATCCTCTTCCCGGCGAGGAACCGCAGCGCTGTGTTCGCGTTGGAGAGAAAGTGAGGTCTGCGGAGGATGCGACCTCGCTCCATGGGCTAAGGAAAGAGGTGAGGTTTATTTAAGACCTTCTTCGTTACTTTCATGATTATTCGAGCTGTAGTACTTAGACGTAATTAGGTTCAACCACGATAGGTGTCCAAATGGTTGCTGATCTGAAACTTTACTGATTTTATGGACTTGTAATGGCGCTGTGGCATTTTTCAATACAGGGTCATTTTGTATTCACCATCCAAATTTTGAGGATGTGTTCAGTCCATGAAACTGAACAACTTTATCTTAGGAACACATGGCCAAATATGTAAAAAAAATCAACTATCCATCCATACAAATCAAAGAGATCACGTGACCAATTTAGTATGGGATTTTTCTTCTTCTAATCGAATGAGGATTAATAGCCACCTCTAATGTTAGAGTTTATCAAGCCGCCTGTAAGGCCTCTAACTTGGCTTAACGACTGTTATCAGATGACAACAGCCGGGACCGACGGTTTAACGTGCCCTCCGAAGCACGGAAGCGCTCAGTTGTATCGCCATTTGCCACTTAACGGTCACCCATCCGACACCAGGCCGGACCAAGCGTTGCTTAACAAACGTGATCGAGTACGATCAGTCTGTCAAGTTCCTCCATGAGCGCTTCATGGCGGAACTTGACCACATACTATGAACTTCATAGTATGGGATGACCAAAATTTTATGCCGAAATCCGACACATGTTTCTTAGAGAAAGTTGTTTAGTTTCATGGACTGGACATATCCTTGAATTTTGGATGCCAAGTTCAGAATGACCCGATATAGTTCTCAATCTCTGTAGTCAATAAGCACGATGAATCTGAGGTCTGAAGTTGATCTAATCTAATTTAATGTATACAATTTTCGATTTTTAAGCGAGTGCGTTTGAAAAAGAACAGAAATTCGTTGAGTGGACTCACCAACTTTTCGCCTGAAAGCACTTCGAGTAGTGCGAGCAGCTTGGTGCCATCTCGAAGGTCGTAGATGAGGTCGTCGATGCGTAACGGTGGTACTCGCTGGATAAAAAAATATATCATTGTTAAGGAGAAATGTTGCAGCTGATTTTTGAGCTGAAAAGACCCTTTTCCAGCTTAAATAAATAAAGTTTAATGGAAAAATTATACCAATGCTTTATTATAATTTAAAAAATCAATTCCAAAAATCATCTGCTAGGAAAAATTTATAAATAAGTGGAGAGTAAGGATATAGTGATAGTATTAAGGAGATGGTGTATTTTTAGTTTTAGGTCGTTAACTAATAAAGAGCAGGAAATTTTAATTTACTGAAAAAAAAACTTTTTTTTTTAAGTAAAAATATTTTTTTAAAGGGACGGGCGCATTTTGTAAGGTTTGTCATCTATTACCTTTAGCATGCGCCCCACGTTATTAGGTTAAAACTTCTGTAGGTCTAGTCTAGGTATAGGGTTATAAATATTTACAGAAGAATTAAAATTTTATTCATTTTAGTCTGTTTTATCCGTTCTTTTGTGTTTTAGTCCCGTTTTTAAGCCCGACGCAGCGCAAAGAGGGGTGTTATAAGTTTGAAGCCTATGTCTGTCTGTCAGTCTCTACGTATATTCGTAGTGCCTAAACGGATCAAGCGATTTCAATGCGGTTTTTTTTATTGAAACCTAAATTAATCGAGGTTCTTAGCCACGTTTGTTTGAAATCCATCCAGCCATTTGTAGAGATGGTCACCTGCCTGCCCAAACGGTAAAAGATACAGAGGTGGTGCTTTGACTAAAATAATGTACACCCAGAGCAAATTTAGGTGCAATAAAAAAAGTAAAAATGGGGCAAAAGAAATGGCCACCAGAAATTAAGATGCTTTGAAATTTGCGACTTTAACGTGAACTACAAAAATTAAGAAGTGAACCTTTAGTAGTATAAGTAGCAAACCTTTAAAAAGCTTTAAATAAAACTTATATACTTCAAATAAAATTTAAAATTAAAAAAACCCTTACATAAAAAGCTAACTCTTATAAGAAGTTAAAAATAATATCATCAAGTCCATAGATCTATGAAAAAAAATCACATCTTAATTATAGACGTCGGGGGACCGCTACATCACATGTATAACGATACCAAACGGTTCCCCGACGTCTATTAAGATGTGACTTTTTTTTCATAGATCTACTGACTTGATAGTATTATTTTTAACTTATTAAGAGTAAGCTTTTTGTGTCGAGGGTTTTAAAAAAATATATTTAAGTTTTTATACTTTTTAGTTCGTTTTAAAAACGTGTTTTTCTTAAGTTTACACAGTCAAATCCGAGGTTAATATAAAATATGAAAATGTAGAAAAAATGAAGTCAATTTATAGTCCATATAAATAATGCACTTAAACTATAGTCCATACAAATAATCTACCTTCGACAGATGCGAATTGATCCAATTAACGAATGTTTTCTTCTGTACTCTTTCCTGTTCATCTGAAACAAATAAAAAGGAACATTAGTATCTCCGCTGAAATCAGCTAAACTAATATTAATAAATATTTAAAATTTCTTAAATACGAACATTTTTTCTCCTAACAAATAAAAGTACAGTGGATGGTGGAAATTAAACACATATGGTTCTAAGAGCACTGAGGTTGTTGGCGCCTCCTTTTATGACCCACAATAAAAAAACATTGCCAAATTCAAAATTAATGATAATATTTTTCTATATCGCTGGTGGCTAATATAATCGCTGGTGAACAGGGTCCGACGGAGCTCGAACAGAGTCCTGAGGATGGTGGGTCATCGATTCGATTCAGCCCTAGTTGGCAGGTTCACCGAGTTGCATGTGGCAAGGATTCGGTGAGCCTGCCCACTGGAGGTGTAAATTTACTTTTTCTTGCCATGTATACTAACTTAGTCTAAAAGTTATATTGTTACTAACAAACTATGGATCTTTGGTCTGAAAATAAATTATTTTTATTTACTTTATTTATTAACATTTTGACTGGGGAGCTAGTTGCCATAAATGAAGCACTTTCCTATGGCAAAAATTTGGACAGCCACAAAATTGACATTCTTCAGATAGTAAGAGCGCCCTACAGCATATAGCTCGTTGCTCTTTTGGACACAGAGGAGTAGCGGTAGCTTGTGCTATTTTACAACAGCTGTTTTATTTTCAAAATAGTAATAAATGTATTATTCTGCAGTGGGTTCCAGCCCATATAGGTATTTGGGAAAACAAACGAGGAGGTTGACCGTTTAGCTAAATTGGCAGTAAAAGAAGGGGTGTGAAGGAAGTAAAACCTAGTGTTTCAGAAATTTTTCATGGAAGGAGTATTTTAATAAAAGGTTGTGTGAAAAAGGAAACTGGTACAAAACTCTACAGTCAGAACCTCCTCGGGTCAGCTGGTTCCATAATACGTGTCTGTAGATTATTTATTGTAATGGGTCATAGGTTACGGTCGGTCATATTCCGTTAAATAAATTTGAACATTTAATGAAAATATCAGAGTCCCCAAACTGTTCATTGTGCGGAAAATTTGACGATGTCTAATATTTATTAATGGAATGTGAGCGTAATCGTCATCTCAGGGCCGTGGTCTTTAATCGTTAAGCCCACCGGTAACGATCAATTGCGATTGTCAATTTTTCCGCAATTGACGCCCATTGACGGAAAAATTGATCGTTTACGCGTGCAATTGAAGCGATTGTCAATTGCTCCAACAATGGAATTGACGGAAAAATTGACAATCACAATTGATCGTTACCGGCGGGCTTTAAATGTAAATAAAAACTATGTTGGTTGCATGTCCAATCTCTTAACTGAATCGTTGTCGGAAGCTGCTAAAGTTATTATCATGGATTAATTATTAAGATTAGGGTAAGTTAAGCTGGCATGTTTGAACTTTCGATCAAAGCTCCTAAACAAATAAAGAATGTCAAGAAAAAAATAAAAAATTTAGAAACCCCCTGACATGCAATTCATAGCAGCACGGTACCAAATTTCGAATCGATAGGACATATGGAAGGTAGTCCGATCCCCTCATCAACTATTAAAGAGCTGATGATCTTCAAACGGCTGATCAGTTCATGGTTACTCTACCATATACTTCCAATATCATTAAATCAGATCCCCTCATCAATTAGAAAAGAGCTGATGATCTTCAAACGGCTGAACAGATTTTCATGAAACATAGCTAAGAACACTCGGGATAAAATTATCTATGACACAAAAAACTAAACTAAAATCGGTTCATCCGTTTAGGAGCTACGATACCACTGACAGATACACAAACTACGTTAAACTTATAACACCTTTCTCTTTTTGCGTCGGGGGTCAAAAAAACATCATTGTACAAAACAACTCAACCTTCTGATAAAGCAATCATCGGTGTAACAATAACGATTACCCAGTGGCGTAGCGATGGGGGGGCGGGGGGGGGCGGCCCGCCCCGGGCGGCACTTTTTAGGGGGCGGCAAAATTTCACAAAAAATATTAAAAAATATATAAGTACTACACTATCATTGACGATTTTGACCTAATAATCATATCGTATGGCCCGGAGCGCGCGGCGCGCTTCGCACGCCGCGACTGGCTACGCTACGATTGATTGTAATGATTTTAACCAAATAATCATCACCGTATGGCCTGGAGCGCGCGGCGCGCTTCGCACGCCGCGACCAAGCTACACTATCGTTGGTGGTAATGATTTTTACCAAACTATCATCACCGTATGGCCCAGAGCACGCGTCTACATAAAAGATTATGCACCGAAAAAAACCTGAAGAGTTAATTTTTAGTAAATAAATAAGGTAGATAATTATTACTTATTTAAAAAAAATATTACTGATTTTCTTGACTTATAATTAAAATAAGGGGGCGGCAAAATTTGGGTCCGCCCCGGGCGGCACAAACACACGCTACGCCACTGCGATTACCTTCGTAATTATTCTAGGATAGCTTAATTTAATCGTGATCGTGAGTCATCTAATTGTTCGCCAGTAGGCTTGCCAAGTTCACTGCACCGCCAGACAGTGCATCTATATGCAGCACTCATGCGATAGTAATGCAACAAGGGGATTAAATCGTACAGAGATTAAAAAATTATAATTTGAGATTTTTGCATTCACAATGCTATTTTTATAGAAACTGATCTGCCCCCCTACTCAAATGGCCAACATTATATTCGTATTCGTACTATTAAAACTTTAAAATAATCAGTAAACTATAAAATTACGTGCCGTAAGCTTGACAATTGACAACATTTCAAAATTTTTGTCCTGTTTTTTTATTTGTTATTTAGAAATTACTGCTGAAAACAAGTGACACGTATTTTTTTATTTTTCAAAATTTTTATTTTTTGTCATCATAATATTAATTTGAAAACTTATTCATTCTAAAAGAGCGTAAGTGCAGTTTAAAGGACTTCTGGCGGACTTTCCTTTGCCCATATGGATAAAAAAAATTACTTTGACGTCAACCTGTCAGCCTAATCTATGGACGCTAATGACGTTTGTTGGTTTATGTTTTGCTTGAGGTTGGTTTCGAGATGTAAAAAATAAAAACATGTCAATTCCATACAATACATCAAAGTCTGTGATTTACATAAGTTTGCGACATGTGATTTTATCATCTATTGCTCATATATAAGCTTTAAAAGTAAGCGTAGCGTTCAAACGAATAGAAAGGCCATTTAAGTAGGGGGGCTGGTGCGAGCCGTATTTTTTCTAGTATGTTATTAAGTAGGTACTGTATACAGAGTAGCTGTTTTTATTGCTAATAAGTTAATAAATAGTAAGTCACTCAGGCTTTGTTTTGTAAAAATGTGTGTTGAATAAATATATTTGGTTTTGTCTCTGTTCGCTAGTCTATGACTGTGTACTATCTATTTCTAGTTTACGAGGCTATTTACTTCCCAAAGCGGTACTAAAAGTCGTAGGGCTTAAGAGAAAATTAATGATTCACATTTTATTGCCACTATTTTACAGAGACACCAATTTTACTTTACAGTTGTCCGAATATTTAGTAACTGAAATAAGTATAGCAATTTTTAGATAACATTCGATTTGCGAACTAAAATCGATGGAATAAGCATTCCGCTCAACAGCAACCACAAATATTACAACCAAATGGGCGGGGCTAAAAATGCTGGCATTTAGTTATGCAGCACAAAGCGACTGAACACTTGTTGCATAAAGCGACCATTATCTGCATACTCACAGAAATATTATGTTATGTAAAGTTATCTCTGCATCTTTTTGCTTTCTTTGCGTCTTATACACAATTTGACTATACAGGACATGATTTCTAATAAACTCTCTCTTTTCTTTAAAATACAAACTGCATTTATTGTAGAGAACGCTAACCAGGCGTAATTTTTTAGATTTTTTGAGCAATATTTGTTTACAATTATTATACTTACACTTCCTTCCTTAATTTTAGTATGCTGCATTCAACACATAAGTGAGTTAAAAGAGTCAATCATTATTCGTGATTTACCATATACCACTATTATGTCAGTAGATTTTACCGTTAATGTTGTGGCAAAGTAAAATGGGGCAATCATATAAATCAAATAATTTCACGTAAAAAATAGAGTTAGAATATTATTAAAAAAACTAAATGTAGACAAAGACTAAACTACAAACATATACTATGCCAATATAAAAAATAACGTCAAATATCGTGCTCTGTTAAAAAACCGGCCAAGTGCGAGTCGGACTCGCACACGATGGGTTCTGTACCAAAAAAACGGCAAAAAAATCACGTTTGTTGTATGGGAGCCCCCTTAAGTATTTTTTTTTTAGTATTTGTTGTTAGAGCGGCAACAGAAATACATCATCTCTAATTTCGACTGTCTAGCTTTCACCGTTCATGAGATACAGCCTGGTTCTATCTCATGAACACCAGGTGGCCTGGACGGACAGCGGAGTCTTAGTAATAGGGTCCCGTTTTTACCCTTTGGGTACGGAACCCTAAAAAGAGTTGCTTAAATATTACGAGATTTGTGAATAATTTTCTATACTTTTTGATTCCTTATTTTCATAAACTAATAAAATTACATTTAACCCTGTTGAGAATATCGAAAATAACAAAGATAATTTTTATATTCGATATTCTCAACCAAAGCTAAATATGACTTGATAGCATGTTTCTCGTGCCGAATTTTTACCGAATTCCCCAATTATTTTCCGATCATCCCCAATACTCAAGCATTGCCAGGGGTTCCCCCGGGACGTCAGTTTGGAGTCACGCATCCGGGCATCGAACACGCACTCGGCACCACCTGGCACCTAGCGTCTAACTTAAGTTTTAGGGCTGGCACTTATTAGTTCCGTATCACAACTCTACCACTACATACCTATACATTAACAAACTCTTGTTATTCTGGTGAAGAGAACTCCACTAGTATAACAAGAGTCCATTTAAAAAATAATGTTCATATTTTCGTTAGGTATTAATTTTTGTATGAAACAGCTGATATTTTTTTGTGATTTCAGAGTTGGCCCCATAGTAAAAGATGTTCAGTTTGATGGTCCCTATCTACTATATTCTGGTTTAGCCATTAATTTAAAGTCAAAGTCAAAGTCAAATAAGCTTTATTCAAATAAACTTAATTATTAAGTACTTTTGAATCGTCTATATTTTCCTACCACCCGTTCAAGACTTTTTTAGCTGACAAGAAGAATTCTGTTACACATTGTATATTAATACAGGTCCCAATCTGTCTACCAACTACCAACCAATTTCATCTAAATCCGTCCAGTCGTTTACGCGTGAAGAGTTAACAAACGCACACCCAAATTTTCGTATTAATTATAATAAATATTAATAGGAGTAGGATAATATCTATTCTCTTCTCTATCTATTAATTAAACTCTACGGAGACAGCCCTGTTCTTCCATCGACATATTTTGGAAATTATGCAGGCACAGCGATTGCGTGTGAGATAACTCGATAAAGTTGGCTTCGGCTTATCAGAAACATCCTCGCGACATTTTGTTACATTGTTTACTTACAAGGGTAAAAACAGACAATATATTAAAAATTAACAGCTCTAGTTCGCCATCATTTAAAAAATACTATAGAGAAGAGAAAAAAATTTATTTTACTGAGGAAACTGGACAAGAATCTCACAAGGGCAATTTTTCCTGTTTTATTTGTTACAGAGTTGTGCAAGTGATACAATTTATATTATAATCAGGTTTTGTATTATATTTCAAAAGAATTTGTAGGCTTGAATAATATTTATTTTTGGGGAAGACTTATTATTATTATTATTTGAGTGTTAGGGGCTCTGCAGCTCTGGTAGAGCTGTAGTCACTGCGAGCCAAGCGCTACTCCACATTATAATGCGCACAGCTGCCTATGGAATGGAATTCCTTGCCTATGGAATGGAAGTCTGTGTTTCCGAGCGCTTACAACCTGACTCTATTCAAGGCCAGAGTGAATAAACACCTTCTGGGCAAGCTCGCTCCATCGTAGGCCCTGTCTTTGCTTTTCGGCTAGACTGGGGTCAAGAGCTAACCCATTTGTAACCTAGTGATTGTAATTCTAATACACAATTTTAATAAAACTTCTCATGGCATTGTTAGGGTCCGTAGTCTAGTATTTTAAGACGGTATCATTACGTTCCCTCGTAGTCACTGCTATAATAGAAGTAAATAGCAAAACTGCTAAAAGTGGCCGTTTTTGACTCATTTGCTACTTCTACGAATAACTGCGAGGAAATGTAGTGATACCTTCTAAAATACTAGACTATGAGCCCTAAAAATTCCATGAAAATTTTCCTTTTCTATTAACAACTTATTAAATAAAAACCTCTGTCAGTAACTACTTAATTGCTTCTGAGGCCGACTGTACCGTATCAGTGACCGGTACAAATTCGGACAACTCGACATCAGCGCGTACCTCAGAGAGCCAGTATTCAATTTTATGGATTTAAATTGAATTGACCCCGTATCGTCGGGTCTTTCTACCAAATTGCCATCTCCGTCCACATTGGGATATATTGCGGGTAAGCCGGACAAATTACTTACTCATTCGATACAATACCAAAATTATTAAGATTTTCCATGTTTATTTTGATGACATTTTGTTTGAGTAGCTAACCCATGATCATCATTTGCAAAATAAATAAATTTCAATTTCATAGCGGGGCTTACCGGACTTCAATTTAGGATTAAGAACATATTAATGTCTTTTAAGTGTATTTTTATTAACCCTAACCTTTGATTAGGTAAGTTTGTAAGTGCAATAAAATATCAATAAAGGACAAATTATATTGTGACGATTTCCCTTTAGGGCGCTAACACACTGGGACGCCATGGCAACGTCTAGGCAATGTCACTGTCTGGATCTGGCTACCTACCGCGGCCAAATAAGTAGCCAGTGGCTACTGACTCTGGCGCGGGCTCTCGGACGGCGTCAGGATGGGTGACAAATTGTTTATTTTATTATCAACTAAGATTTGTGGGCAAGAGGAAACGCTAGCGAATGCTTAGCAATAACACCTATTACTCTATTTGACGATTATTCTATTTGAATTTAACACTGACTAACTAACGATATAGAATCCTATAGGCTCCGTAGCCAAGAGAGTTAACAGTCATACATTTTAATACAAATTGTTTAGATAAGTAGCCGGCGACGTCGGCGTCGCCATGACGATGGCGTCCCAGTGTGTTGTCGCTCTTAGCGCTATCGCACACGGGAAACTTTTGTCTCCGCAACTTTTTTGTCTCTCACGTGATTTGTATGAAAAGTTGCAGACGACCGTGTTGCTTCGTGTGCGCGCTTCCATATAAACCCGTGGACTTGATGTGAGAGACAAAACAGTTGCTGGGAGACTAAGTTGCCCGTGTGCGATAGCGCTTATTCATTTATATTGGCACCACGCTAGCACCACAGTGGTCCACTGATGTCATCAACTATGGCGCCAATGTCAAAAGCATTTTGTTGTTGAGTGGATCGGTGCATCGACAGAAATATTACTGGCAGAAAACAAAATGGTGATGCAATGCACAACCGTGACAGAGTGACCAACACAGGAATCACTATTTTGTAGAGTGACCTAATCCGAACGTGACATATCAACTTTGTACTTGTTTTCGAATTACAATGGTGACTAGCGATCGCGCTCGCTTGGAGTCATGTTTATCACATGCCTTGGCTTCCCAAGGCAACTGTCAAAATGGCGCTGCGTACGCTTGTTCCACGAGAGCTATGAAAACAAAGGACTTTTGCTTAAAAAAATCGTTGTTTTAGCTTTAAAATGATCAAATTCTGTGTAATAGGCTTTAAAAATGTTAGCACTTACAAAATTCAGATAAATCTGGATATAGAAAAATTGACAAATTCTATAAAAATAAAAACATCTTAATTTGGCTTTCAATTCCGGCATTTGCATTGTAGAATAGTTTTTTATATTCATTTTGGGTCAATGGGTCATTTTCAGTAAAAAAAAAACCCAAAATGAATACCTATTTTCCCATACATTTTGTTCTGAACGTCTACTGTCTTAGGAACAAGCGTACGCAGCGACATCTACAATTAGCTTTGCGTTGCCAACCCCAAAACTTGACGGATTTTCTAGGCGATTGAGAATTACCATTTGCCTTGGTAATTACGACGTTGTGTTACTATAATATATGAAAACAAACTATGACTATTTTTTACCATCAATGTAGTCATTCTTATATCTTAAAAAGAGTCTTTGTCCTAGGGGAAAATCTTTACCAGCAGTATTGAGAGCCGTAAAAAATATCAGAGTGCAAGTAGTACAGTAGATAAGTATGTTCTACACGAAAAATAAATTTTAGAAAAGCAAAGGGGACAACATTTGCTACAATTTATTATACTACAACATTTTGATACAATCTATAGTTAAAGAGTGACAACATTATAAACATGAGTAGGTAATGGGGTTAGCAACGCAAAGCTAATTGTAGATGTCGCTGCGTACGCTTGTTCCTAAGACAGTAGACGTTCAGAACAAATCTATGGGAAAATAGGTATTTATTTTGTGGTAAGTATTTTCTTTACCGAAAAAGACCCATTGACTCAAAATGGATATAAAAGACTATTCTACAATGCAAATGCCGGAATTAAAAGCCAAATTAAGACGTTTTTATTCTTACAGAACTTATCAATTTTTTCTATGTATATCCAGGTTTTTCTGAAATTTGTAAGTGCCAACATTTTAAAGCCTATTATACAGAATTTAATCATTTTAAAGCTATAAAAACATTTTTTTTAAAGTAAAAGTCCTTTGTTTTCATAGCTCGCGTGGAACAAGCGTACGCAACGCCATTTTGACAGTTGCCTTCCCCATTGTACAATAGTACATTATGATACAAGTGAGCTTAGGTTGCTTATTGCACACAAGGCTGTGGGTTGCAGCCCGAGCCGCAGGCGAGGGCGTAACTCAGCCGAGTGTGCAATAAGTAAGAGCTCACGAGTTTCATACGACGTTTTTCAACACATTTGCGAGGAAAAAACAAAGTAATTTACCACACAACAACAAATACGACATAAACAAAATGATAATCATGGTGAGAAAAGGCGCGCAGGTTTTTTTTTGTTTTTTTCACACGCCCAATGCAAGAATATTTTGCGAACAAAGGGGTTAGTTAGCATACAGCATACAGCATACTTCAAAATTATAAATTTAAGTGATAAAATGCTAATATTTTAATATTTTATAACAAAATATTGTAAATTAGGAATAATTTGATAATAATAAATATTTGTTTGACTAAATTAAGGACCTACACATTTATTTATTCCAAAAAATTGTCAGCGGCATAAAACCTCTTTGTTGTTACTATAAAAATAACTGTATTACCCGGTTAAATTGAAAATGCTCTGTTTACTCGCATAGAACTTGCAGTAAGGTACCTATTTAACTTTGTAGGGATAATTCTATAACCAACTAGTGTTTTATATATTATCGCACGCGTTTGTTATAGTTCGGTTTATGGCCCTAAAAGCGATGTATTAGGGCTCACTTTACGAGCAAGTGTGTTGAAAACATCAGTAACACTTTACTACTGCTGATTGTGTTGTCACTCTTTAATTATAGATTGTATTAAAATGTTGTAGTATCATAAATTGTTGCAAATGTAGTCCCCTTTGCTTTCATAACATTTTTTAATACTTTCATTTTATTTTTAAAGTTCCTGGTATTATCAAAAATACAAAGGCTAGAATACAATTTCATTTTTTTCAAACACACTTTAAACACACAGTTATCGAGGGCGCAAATTTAATGTACCTATGATTCGTATATGATTCACAGCCCCCAGGCCGACCTAGGGACGTACTATGGGCAACAGCGTCGCTTAAGAGGAGGCTCCCAGAATTTGGCAATATTTGAACTCAAATAGTGACGTCTGTACAATCTCAATGAATGTCAAATTCAGATATATGCTTTTATGGACCTTCATTTAGTGGATGACGGCAGGATTTCAGAAATTATTGAGTTTGGCTCGATAGTTTTTTATTCTGAAAACATGTCCTTTTTAGGCCAATTTTTGAAATATCTCTTTAATTATACATCGTTTCTGAGCAAAATTTATGTAAATCAAAAGGAAATTACGTGTTCCAGTGACTGACGGCACAAAAATCGTATATATTAATTATTACTATAGTTATTACCAAAAAAAAGATTAAATACCAGCGCGCTGCGGGCGCCGCCTTCGTTAGTACTGCGCAGTGCGCCGTCGAGGTAGGACGTGTGTCGCTCGCGCATCGAATTTTTTATCAGTACGAGCATTGCTTTGCAATCTATCTATACAGTTGTTTAACGTATGTACTTGCGCAGAGCAACGGAGGGGATTTTGCGAGGGCTAGGGTGGTTTCCCTCAAATTTCTATGATAAAGATTGTATAACTGTGGTATGGGTAACAAACAGCAAAGCGCGCGTGTTCATCGTTCTGGCAGCGCCACGGTTTCCGATTTGCGCGAATTAAATACACCACGAATGTCAATTTTTTGCCAGTCGGGAGCTCGGGAGAAAGTAGGTTTGATCGCCCCCCACTGGAAGAGGTACATCCGAAGATGTACGTATATGTCCATTATTAGGTTTGAGGAGCCACGTCACACCATTATTTAGCAGCAAAGTAGATTATTTTGTAGCACAAATCCTGAAGTTAGCATCATAATATATCACGAGAGGTATCAATGCAAAGGTGGCTCCTCAGTCTAAACATCAGGTTTGAGGAGCCACTCTGGAACTCGCTAAGTACCAGTTGAATACTTTAGAAAATTGATGCATCGTTTAGCAGCACTGCAAATGTGTAAAGTACTTACTATTTTTTTTTAATTTTTAGCTCAGTAGTGCTGGAGAACGCAATTTGTATGGCTCCTCAATGCTGACGTTTTGCATATAAACAACTTACTTACTGTACCTACCTCAGATAACAATGGAATCAAAACCAGATACGCTTTCATTTAGCAAAAAATTCTGTTATATATGGCTTTTTTCGTTTCCACAACGCGATGTGGTCGTTTGGTATGTTGACCACGACGCGAATTTCGCTTTGTGGTATTTCTATGATTACCACAACGCATTCTGTGCGCTTTTATAAGAGCCATGACACGGATTTCGCGTTGTGGCATTTTTGCAGTGACCAGAACGCGTTGTGAGCGTTTTTTCGCCCAAGATCCTTAAGGATTCGCTGTAAAGGGTGACCACATTTTGCAAGGGGTACCTGAAAATTAATATCTAACTTACCTACCTACAATAATATTTATTTACTTAAAACGCTTATAATATGGTCATATTTTGACAACCTTCTTTGAGCTAAGTCAAGGTTGCCGCGGTCTTCCAATGGTGACGCTACAAAGTTGTATGGGATTTCATTATTGTCGAGTTTTAGCCACCAGCAATTTCCTTTGAGTTTTCTTTCAAACATAGGTGAAAAATAGTACATTGTACAATCCGCGCAGATAAAGAATGGGATTGAACTGAATATACTGGAGCCCCCATCAATATGGGTGTGCCACAGGGATCAATATTGGACCCATTGCTGTTTCTAATTTATTTAAATGACCTTCCCAACTACGCGAATAATTTATGTGAGACAGTACTATTTGCGGATGATACTTATTTCGTTTTCAAAGTTAACAGAGGTAATAACTGTTCGGACGAAGTAAACAGTGCCCTCTCTAAAGTTTCATACTGGTTTAATAGTAATAATTTAGCACTTAACCCCAAAAAAACTAAATGTGTAAAATTTTCATTGCCTAATGTTGAGCAGACGGAATTAAATATTAATTTGAATGACGATGAAGTCGAGTTTATTGAAAGTACAAAATTTCTAGGTATTGCACTAGATTCTCGACTGCAATGGGATCCACATATCGAAGCCTTGTCAAGTAGACTTAGTTCAGCGGCATTCGCTGTTAAGAAAATAAGGCTTTTAACTGATATTGAAACGGCAAGGTTAGTATATTTTAGTTATTTTCATAGTGTAATGTCTTTTGAACTGCTATTGTGGGGCTCAGCTGCCAGTATTGAAAATATTTTTGTACTCCAAAAAAGAGCTGTTCGCGGCATATACAATCTTCGGCGGAGAGATACCTTGAGAGAACTGTTTAAAGAAATAAATATTTTAACTTTGGCAGGCCGATACATATATGAAAATTTAGTTTATGTAAGAAAACACTATGATTCATTTGCTAAGAACAGCAATAATCACCAGTTTAATACAAGAAATAAAGATAAACTTGCCGTTCCAAGATTTAGGCTTGCAAAAACTAGAAGTTCATTTATGGGGAAAGGCATATCCTTTATTAATAAAGTTCCACAACAAGTAATTGATCTTCCTTTGCATGAATTTAAAAACCATGTTAAAAAAACGCTCATGGGTAAAGGTTATTGTTAAGTAGACGATTATCTTAAAGATCAAAATGCGTGGAAATGATGTAACACATAACTACTATAAGTACTTTGTTGCCAATGATAGTAATATAATAAGTCTCTGTTTGTTGCCAATAATCCTGTCACCCTGTTGTAATTATCTGGTAACGATATATTTAAGTTTGTAAATATCGTTACTTATTGCTATTATAGCTGATAAGTTTCTTGCGCCCGTTCTTCTTGTCAGTTAAAAAAGTCTTGAATGGGTGGTAGGAAAATATAGACGATTCAAAAGTACTTAATAATTAAGTTTATTTGAATAAAGCTATTTTTGACTTTTGACTTTGACTAGAAATGGCGTCGTTTATATTCACTTCTCGCTTGCACACTAAACGCCACACCTATCGCTCTCTCAGTCACACTTGTTGTGGTAAGCGTGGTGTGCCGCCATTTTCAATCCCATTCTTTATCTGCGCAGGTGTTGTTAGTACATTGAGGGGAGAAACCCCTATTACACAGGTGATTTTTTGTATTTTTATGTAAAATTAGTTTAGAAAAATACATAAAAAACTCGCACTTAACCGTTTTTTGACCTTTCAATAAATACTTCTTATCTCCTTCCGGGGTACCATAGGGAGGTCGAAGAAAACCTTATTTTTTGGCTCCAATGCACCGTTTCCGATATTTGCATTTTTGTATATTTTTTTTCAAATTAGGTTATTATAATAAGTACCTGCTATAGTATAGTAGGTAGTACTCGCATTTTTGAGTAAAGCACTATACAAGCCTTGGTCCACAATGACTGCACTGCTGGCCACGTTATGTATGATGGCCTCGAGCTAAGCTTAACTACGCTCTCGGCCTTCAAGCTTAGTCATCATTGCAGCCCTTGCTGTCCGCGCTATAAAGGCGTACCTAACCTAACGTATGATGTCAAAGTAAATAAAAAAAAACTACCTGTCCTGGTTTCATTCATATAATATGGTTACCTTTCACAGCGAATTCCTAAGGAATATCGAAAAGTTTCAGTCACCGGAAGAGAAACAGTGCTGAATTTTGAGGACCAGAACTCAGCCACTAATATCGCATTATCGCGTTGGTATTATTATTATGTAGGTATTATTTCGTTGAAATTGTCTTTTCTGTATTTTATAGGAAGTAGAATTGTTTTTTTTTGTTTGTCTGTCGGTTGTCGTCACCAAGTATGCTCCTCCAGAATACTAGCGTTGCAGTGGTATGCTCCGGTATGCCACTGTAGCATTGCTGAGGTTTGGCCTAGTTGGCCGCACACAAATTAGTTCTAAGTTCGTGTAGGTACATTGTTCTCTTTTTTTTTGCTTTATAACTTTTATTTTTAATTACCTTCCTGTCTATAATGTTTTACGGTCAATAAATAGCTTTTCTTTCTTTCTTTCTTTCTTCTTAGTACCTAACTAATAATATGTGAATATACTGAATGGGGAATAGTAAAAAGCATTTTCTTTAATTTTCTTTCTTTCTTATTAAGCTATGTAAGCTTGCCACAAAAATATAAATACTTATCTATAGTTATATTACTTACTTTTATACTTACCTTTATAATTCTAATGAGTGTTCTCAGAACAGATCAAGCCTTGTTTGCAGGCGAAGAGATACATAAAAATCATATAAAATATATTTTTTAACTCAGTTGAAAATTTTGCACTTTAAAAATCGGAAACCGGGGCGCTGCCAGAACGATGGACACAAAGCGCTCGGCCGCGCGATATAGTGCGGGAGCGAGACAGTTGCGAGTAAAATAAGTGGGTGGGGGGCAGCGAACGCACGTAAAAATTTTGCAAGCGGACTCTTAACCAGTTTTCAACAAAATTCGCGTGCGCATGTATTACCCCTGCACGAACTAGACGTATGGTTGTGACGGCGGCGCGGCGTGCAAGCGATTTTAACCTTAGCAGTGGTTAAGCGACGCTGTTGCCCATGGTACAGTGCGGATCACGAAAAATGACCACAAATGGCGCCCATCTTCGCGTCATAACTCATGAAAATAAGACTTTAGAAAAAATAATATTTCATGTAATTAAATAATATCGATATATCTATATGAATTATTATTTTGTCTAAAGTCTTTTCTTCATGAGTTATGACGCGAAGATGGGTGCCATTTGTGGTCATCTTTCGTGATTCGAACTATACCGGCTAACTTTTCGAACTTCGGCGGGTCTGCCGAGCTTCAACTTTAAACAGAGAAATCAAAGTAAAGGAATTTCGTATCGTACTACTTGTTGAAGTTATTTGGATTGGAAGATATCGATGTTCGTGTGACATCATGAATTGGGGTTCAACATTTTGGCCCAATTGGGGCTCAATTTATCTGTTTTAATTTGAAACCCGGCAGAATTTTCGAAGTTCGATGCGTTAGCCGGTACGGCCCCTGATGCACAAGATATCAAAACTCCTTGAATTATTTCCAGGCAAAATTACCTGACGACCTACCTACTGTAATTTCTGATTTAATAAGATGACAGTCTTAATTTTTTGGAAATAGAAATAGAAATATATTTATTTGCTTTGATTGGGATACATTAGGTCTTATAAAAATTTATAACATTTCCTCCCATTCAGCCGACAATAGTAGCATGCAAACAATAAAATGTTTCTAAAATAAAATAATTATTATAACAAACAAAATATTATAAAATTAAAACATGCCATCCAAAAAATAAAAAATAATAACAAACGGAAAAAAACAATCACAACAATACATAGGCCCCACGATTCAATTCCCTTCGCCATCCAAAAGTCAAAGTTGGTTCTTCTAAGCGGTAAATAAAAGTAACTTTACAAGAGTCGCATCTTCTTAAGCAAATATTTTTTTTTCACGAAAAAGAGAAAAAGCTTGTAAAGCTTTCGAATTAAAAATCAAATTACAGTTACATACAAATACAAGATCGAATACACCTTAAGTTTCACACGATGTTATAGTACAAAAGTATAATAACCACGCGAAACCGCAGGATGATCTAAGCGGCCTTGGCACGTTACTTTGTGTCACTATACCACTCTGATTGTTCTCACTAACTACGACTAGATGTTTTCATACACATTATGAGCTTAAGATAATGCCAATACTTTTTGTTATTTTAGTGTCATTGACGAAGAAACAACCTACCGTGGCCTTGGACCGAAAACAAGATTATTAGATCCACCATTACATAGGAACTCTCACTTAACATAAATATTATTTTATGTAGCATATGCGACGAAAATTGAAACTAATTTCGGGCACTACGTAATGTGGAGCGAGTATACATGGTGTCCATAAAACGACGAGAGGGGATCCTTCCTAAAAATTTAAATGCCTAATGTCTAAATGATTTGTTCTATTCATAAAAAAGTTTCAAAAACTTAATGAAAATGTAGATTTTTTTAGATTTTAGGTATTCATAATGCTAATTTTATATAAAGATAATTAATTTAATAGAAAAAATACTAGAAAAATCGACTCGCCCGTAGCAGCTCAGACAGGATCCCGTCCCGGGTGAGTCGATTTTTGTAGTATTTTTTCTACTAAATGAATTATCTTAATGAAAATAAATTTTACTTTAAAAGTACAGGATTGTTCTTACTCGTATTCAAAATACCTATGAAAAATGGTAAAATAAGCATTATTTAGTATTGTTTAATAAGCTATAACTGTGAATACTAGTCCCGTAAATGAACATAAAATACTTGGTCACTCATGTGAAATCTGACTTTTACTAAAGTTGCATAACTAAATAACTTTCAATATCGGTAAACATATTCATTACCTGTCCCAAAATGTAATGCTATCCTATAAGCTTCTTACGCCTTTCCATCGCAATTATCTTTGCAACTACAAGTATAACCTCGACTCCATTATCAAATCTCGACTTAGACCTTGGCTATCGAACTGTCATTTCTATAAATAAAGCCTGTATTTATTATTATGTTACATCGAAACATTCGTCATTACTGCTTATCGTCACGTATATGCGGAGGGAATGTTAATAAAAGTTAGAGCACACTTAGAATGTCGATATGACTTTATGGTCTTTAGAGATCCAGTTATAAGTATCAGATCCTACATTATGACTTGTTGTCTCACCCTCTATGATATTGATGAAGATTTTACTACTTATTAGTATCGATTCTCGTACTTACTAACGCCAAAATCTTCGGGCGAGACAAGAAGTGCATAATGTGAATCGTGCAATTGACAACATTTCATTTTGAAAAGGTACTAAAATCAGAAAACCATTTCGAGATTTTAGCGTTCTAAGCTCATATATATTTTTTCAGAATTTTTAGATCAGTATTTTTTACGTTAATTAAAAAAATCTAAAATCTAGTCCATATAGGAAGTTTGAGTTGAGTCTCTTTGCCTTCTATTTAAAAAAACAGTGGTGCCAGCTTAGGGTAATTTACCCTAGATTGAGGGTAAAAAGTATCCGGCACTAAGAGACATGACACATTACCCGTTCGAGTAATTTGAAATCCCGAAATTAAAATTACAGCAAACCCATTACCCCATTAGTATATTTAAGATTTATATTTAAGTAGTATAATTAAAAATAAGAAAAATATTTCTTAACACTACCTATTTATTTCTTTATAAATCAACAAACAATTCTCCCACGTACATGTAAGGTGGGGCGGAGAGTGTCCTTTCTGTACGGTAGTACTTATTAATGATTATTTATTTATTGTTTATATTTTATATTATATCTATTCTGTGAGCTAGGGTAAATTGAGACCCAGCGTAGGGTAGTGTGAAAATCTGATCTGGCAACACTGAAAAAATCAATTGTCATAAATGTCATATCAATGACTGAATGTCTTTCGAGTGTGTTTTTATGTTCAGTAAAATTTTGATATTTTTAAAGTATTCTTTTAAGAATAATCAAAAGAAAGTCGTAGCATCGTTTGTGATACTAAAGCGTTACCCGTGGCATTATGTTTTGAGTGATTGAGGGCCGGAAATCACACACAAGGACATAAGAAAATAATCAATAGATATTATCATTAAATCGGTGAGTTCATATTGTTTTAATTTTTTTATGTTATGTAAATAGCCTGAAACTATTATAATATACTAATAGTTTGTGCAAATAGTCGTCTGTGTCCAGTTCTTTGCCGATTTTTGCAAATATCAGATCTGTTTATAACAGGTCGTTGAAGTGTGTTTTTTCACATAGTGATGTGCATTTCTATATCGATATATGTTTTATTGTACTTTCTTAAGTACTTTATATTTGATGGGAACAAAAAGTAGAAAACCATCACATGGCTTGGCTAGTCTGGCACATCTTTCTTTTAAATAAATGACAATCAAGTTATTAATTTCAATTCAACTCAATTCAGTTTCAACAAAATGTTCTGTACGTAGATACTACTACAAGCTCAATTTCTTTGTTTTAGGTGCCGTTATCCAACATAACACAAACATGTAATGAGCCTGCGTGATGTCGACATGAAGCAATCATTACTAGTTTGCAGCGACAACTAGAAAGAGTTAAAGAAGCCTTCAAATAATAAACGCTGTCATTTTTTACCTGTTATTTTATTTCTTTGTCTATGTCTGCATGGACATTCGAGAAAGTTCTTAGGGATACCAGCTCCCCCTACTCAAATGGCCAACTTTCTATTCGTTTGAACGCTACGCTTACTTTTAAAGCTTAAATAAGATTAAATATGTAAATCACAAACTTCGATGTATTGTATGGAATTGTCAAGCTTACGGCACGTAATTTTATAGTTTACTGCTAATTTTAAAGTTTTAATAGCAAGAGTAGCGTTCAAACGAATAGAATGTTGGCCATTTGAGTAGGGGGACAGTTACCAGAGGTCGTACTCTGAGCTCTTATAGCAACCTCAAAGTGATGTTGTTTTGTTATAGAGACAGAGGTATACATTGCGTATAGCGCACTCTCAATCACAACATCGCTTCGATATTACTTTTGACAGTCTTTGTATGGGGGCTTTTAGTTGAAACTGTTTTTAGAAAGCGAAATCGAAAGAAAAATGACCCACTTCTTCTTAGAAAATTGCTCATACCCCTTAAGGTACTAAAATAATGTACTATAGTTGTTATTGGGGTTACTATAGTTGTTATTATGTTTCTTATTAATTATGAAACATGAAACAAAAATACCATTATTATCGATATAAAATACTAGCGTGCCTACATCTCTATGGACATCACAATTCACATCATAGACAGTTGTTTTTTTAATTTGACGTTTTAAGAGGCAAGGCAAAGGCATCGCTTATATTTTACCTATATCTTGTACTTACGTCCTTTTAGAATAAACCGTTTTCTATTAATTAATATCTCAGTAATGTATGAAAATAAATGGAAAAGAAAAAATACGTGTTGCCTTAAAAACGATAAATTTTCATTATATCTATAAAAACATGTACCTAAAAATTTTGAAATGTTGTCAATTATATTTTGAAACGTAGCTACTTCTTACTTGTTAGGTTAGAAATAAAGACTTATATACTACTCAAAAAATAGAGGCCACTAAGTATATGGTTTTCCACAAAAATGAGCTAATATCGGAAATATTTTTTTGAATATGACTGATTTTATTTGAATTTGATAATTTTGAAAGCTGTAATAGTTAACTTGCAGACTCTACTGTCGAATTTAGTATAATTTCTTCTATTCGCCAAATGCCAGCTAAAATAGAAATAAATTTTTAAATTCTAACTGACACGGCGAATAGGAGAAATAATAAAGTAGTTTTGACAAAGTAAGTAGTAGTAACGTCAATTGACTTTTACATTTTCCGAACAATATTAAATACAAATAAAATCAGATTGTATTTATCATAAAAATACATTTCAGAAATTAGCTCTTTTGTATAGAAAACCATAAGTCCCCTATTTTCTTTTGAGCAGTGTATATTGGCATTCCCACGGAATAGAAAACAAAATTGCACCTTCTTCTGAGACAATTTATCATACACAATATCCGTCACCAATATCCAAACACAAGGACTTGGTCTATTATTAAAGTCATATTAACACAAGAAGGTATTAGTAAACTTTAACACCAGTTAACACAATATTGTAATTTCAGATTTTTTATTTTTGCATTCACAACTGTATGAATAAATAAATAAATAAGCATTTCAGTAGGCTGTTTTTTTTCTAGTATAAATAGACGATATTATTATGTCAACTCGTCCCACCGCTCTGGCCTAATTCGCCAACCTTGGCAGTTTGGCCCATCACCTGTTGGCCGCCAACCTTGGCAAGCCAAGCCCTTGGCGCCGGACGGTCGTTGGCGTCGTGACGTTATGGCGGAACTAATGGCCGTTTGTTGAGTAACAAGTGTCATGGCTTGATGTTGGCCTGATTTTGTTTTGGGGAATTTTCGATGGTAGCCTATGGAGGGTTAAGTTAGTGATTGTTTCCTTTATGAAACTATGAAAATAGCTTAGTAACTTATTTAAGTTTGAAAGACTTTAGTTCACTAAGAACTCCTTAGGTCAGCACACGAAACTTGTCGCGAAAAACAAAGTCAAGTAAACTTCATCTTAATTGGCATTCGATTTCATATAATTATACAGGGTTATTTGTAAAACACCAACAAACTCGTAGAAGTAGATTACTATCATCATAAGCAACAACGTTTGTTCGACTACTTTTCCGAAAAAAGACAAAAAAATCGACTCTCCATTCAAATGTCCAAACAGCTAATCGAGTTTCATATGAAACTTACGTTTTCTTTTTGTTTTGTTTTTTTGGTAAGTTGATGTTAGTAATCTACTCCTGCGAGGTTTGGTGTTTAATAAATAACCCTGTATAGGTACTACTGAACTATAAATTTCCTAATTGGATGATTTTGCAACAGCAATCTTAATAGTACAGTTGCCTGTAGAACATTTAAATCACCAAAAAGGTTACCGTTTGCCGTTGTGATATAGTTATTTATTACGAAATTATAGATACTTTAACCCAAGTTTTACAGATCGCAACCCACCGTAACCTATATTTGTATATCTTCAAAATTGATATTTTTTTATTTTTCGAGGTTTACCATATAGTTTAGCTATTGTCGTGTTCTACAGCTTGGTTTGATTGCCACAGATAAAAGTAAGACTATAAAAAGTAGCCATACACAGATTTAAGATCTGATGAAATTTTTTGGACTTTATCTGGTCTTAAATCTGTGTATGATCACTTTCCAAAGTCTTACTATTATTAGTGGCAATCAAACAACGCTGTAGAACACGACAATAGCTAGACCATGTAGTAAACCTTGAAAAATAAAAAAATATAATTTTTGGAGATATACAAATATATATTACGGCTGGTTGCGATCGGTAAAACTTGGGTTAAAGTATCTATAATTTCGTAATGAATAACTATATCACAACGGCAAACGGTAACCTTTTTGGTGATTTAAATGTTCTACGGGCGACTGTACTATAAATTATCTGTAGGAGAACATGCAAATATTCAAGGTTAACGTCTATGGCATTGAAATTTCATGACTCTATCATTAAAACTTTAAGTGTAGTTTCGTTTACGTTTCGTATTCGTAATAATTTGAATAGGTTTATAGGTAGTTATTGAAAAATTTCCTTAAGGTAACCTAAGTAATCGATCTCGTTTTCTACCATATTGATACTTACTAAGTAATAAGTAAGTAAGTAAAGTACTTAAACTTTGAAGAGACCTTCTTATCTATGGTTGCTTTGTATACCTCATCAATGTTCACTTCGATTGACAATTTATAAGACATATTTTATTCGCAAGTCCATTATTAAAAGAGTCATACTTTTCAAATATATTTTATTTTATAGTCAAACAAATGCTGATCACAAAAATTGTGATATAATGCTTAGTTATTAGGGTTCCGTATCCAAAGGGTAAAAACGGGACCCTATTACTAAGACTCCGCTGTCCGTCTGTCTGTCTGTCTATCACCAGGCTGTATCTCATAAACCGTGATAGCTAGACAGTTGAAATTTTCACAGATAATGTATTTCTGTTGCCGCTATAAAAACAAATACTAAAAATATAATAACATATATATTTAAAGGGGGCTCCCTCCCATACAACAAACGTGATTTTAATTGCTGTTTTTTGATACGGAACAATTCGTGCGCGAGTCCGACTCGCACTTGGCGGGTGTTTTTACTTATTTTAAATGACAATGCCCGCCGGACACAGGATCCCATGACTTCGCTCCCATGGGATCCACATATTGGCAACTTATTGGCCCAAATTTTTCAAAAGTACATGTAGTTGTAGTTGCCACCATGCTTTAAAAAAAATTGGGCCGCAGGTCAAGGGAAAAGTTGCATTGTCTCTCTCTCTCTCAACAATAAATGAGAGTTGAAGAAACAATAAACATAGCATAGTATGTATATATAGTATCCATTCATAATAATGAATTCATAGTAATGATAGTTCGAGGAGGACAACCGCTGGCAAGTCGCAAAGTAAAACATAATTATTTTTAGCGGATGACATCAGTCCCGTTTGCGCAAATCTTATGCCAGAGAAAAATCAGGTCATACGGGTTATTTTCAAGTTGTATATCAAGTATGTTTTGACTTCGATAAGTGTATTTTTAAGATTTTGGCTTAAAGTTGCCAACTTTATTCAGAGGCCGCATATCATTATATTAATAAGTCCTCACATTTAAAAATTCAATTCATTATTAGCTCACTTTCTTTGAAAGTGATATTGTGCCTAACATTTAATTTAGAAAACCCTTTTCAATCCTATTTTATTAAACTATTATTTTTTACGATGTCGAATTTCGACGATGTCGCTAGTGACTCGGTAGCTCAGCGGTCAGAGCATTGGACCGGATATCCAAAGGTCGCGGGTTCGATTCCCGTCTGAGTATTGATCTGGTGCGAGTCGTATTTTTTCTAGTATATTATTTAGTAGAGAATAAAGTTCTTTAAACCTAAACCTAAACCTTAAAATAGAGATAGGTACACTTTAGTTAAAATGCTGCTAAGTCTTATTAAACATCACATAACTTACTTTTGCGTTATTATGTTGTCATTCTGACGAATCCATTGACAAAACAGGCAAATCCTTTGGCTGATACGAGGAATTTATAAGTACTAAGTACTTACAAATTCCTTGAGCTGATATTCATATTTTCCGAAAAAAGAAAACTATTATCAGAATCTGTCATTTAATGTCTTCTTCTTCTTATTTTTAGTTTGGCAATCTACTCTCCTCTCTAGGGAGTAATTTTGCCAGTGTCAAGTGTTGAATAGTTCAGTGGTAGATTGTTTCAGTTTACATTAAAATGCGGGTGCATCGCATTTCAATGCTGCTTGGAGCATTTGGTACCAACAGTTTACCCGGTAAGTTCTGCCGAGGTAGACACCGCTACAATAAAAGTCTCAGCTTCACACGACCAAGGTCGCGCCTATTTCAATTATCCCACATATTCAGTTGCGTAGACACTCGTACCACAAAACTGCACCAATTTTAAGACACAATATCCACTTTGAATCAATTTGCAAATAATTCAAATAGACACCGAACCAAACTCGTTAAAAAGCGCCAAAAACTCTCATTTAATGTCAGAATGTTGTAAAATAACGTGAAAGCTGTCACTACAATCAGCTGTTATGTAGTTGGCCATGTATTAACTAGTGACTCCGTGAACTGTAGACCAATCACTGACATGAAAAAAAATTTTTTTAGTAAATATATGCAGGTCAGTGAGACCAATTAAGTTTTTTAAAAAACGAATATGTAACACAGAATAGATATTAGTTTTTTCAACTAATAAATATTTATACTATAGGTACGCAGTCCTAGGTTCTGTCTCAAAGTCACAACCTTATTTATTTTTAAATTTCGAATATTGGCCAAAAATGTTTTGATTGGTGAACTTTTGAGTCTTCTAAAAATAAAAAATAAAATCTACTTTGCACTACTAACAAAAAGGTTTGTTACATTTTTGATCATTTTTCGAAACTGCCGAAATAATGTTTTTTTACATATCTCCGCCAATTCGAAAAATCTAAAAACTGTCTTGACTGAAAAATTCTAATAATTATCAAACCTGCTCACAAAATTTTACGAGAATCGGTTGAGAAATGCGACCTGCCCCCGTATTACAACCTCTTAAAACTTGCCAGTTTTCTGAATGGCTATCAATGAACAAACGGACAGCCGGAAGGAAGGACACACGAAATATTTTTTTTCCCAAGCTGAAGCAGAGATGCTTCGCTCTCGCTTCGTGCTCGCTCGGTCAACTAAAATAGGGATAATTTAAGCAGCACAAGTTGCTGCTTGTGGCGCTTATATAAGGGTGCTCCCTTCTTTATCAAAGGTTAGAGCGTTTGTCGCAATTAAGCGATTATTATTTATTATTTTTAATAAATTCCTTATAACAAGCTTATAGGCCTTCCATATTTTATTATGAATAAGTCGGTTAATATTCAAGAACGTCTATCATATCCTATTTGTATTTAACATAAAGGTATGCATACAAGAAAGCATAAAGAAACTATAAGAACGCCATCAGATTCGTCGAACTCAACATTTGTTGATTCGTCGAACTTGATATTTGGCTCCATATCATGTCCATCGACATTGCAAGTATTTAGTTCAGCCCATGATTTGTCAACGGGCAGTGTTAATTAAATGATGACGTGACAATTACTTCATCAACTAGAGCATGTAGTGATGACATATTCATTCGTGGAAAATTAACATTCGCATGAAATGATAACTACGAGTATGTTCTCCTTCGTAAAGTTTTTTTTTTAATTTTTCTGATTTTTCATATTGTTTGCAAAGACTCTCTTTTAGTGATCTTTTGAAATAAAGAGGTTTTCATGCATATTAATTTACTTTTTTATGTAAAAAAAACCGGCCAAGTGCGTGTCGGGCCACGCGCAGTAGGGTTCCGTAGGTACATTATACCATACCATATTTTAATACCGCTATCATTTTTCGTCTGAAAAAATAACTTTGTTTTTCACAGTGTTTGTAATGAATGACAAAGTTATATTTGCGGTTTTGGAAAATGTACTATATCTTGAAAACTAATTACTATATCTCGTTCAAACAAATTTTCATTGAAAGTGTTTATTAAGATCTATAGCTTTTTTTTAGATTTTTCACCCTCTTACTTTAAAAGTTAAAGGGGGGGGACACACATTTTACCACTTTGGCGGCATATATCTTTCAAACGGTTGACTTTGAAAAAAATAGTCTTAGGAACCCCAATGTTATTTTTAAATACCTATCTATAAACACCCCACAAGTATTGGTTTGATGAAAAAAAATATTTTCAGTTTCAGTTCCATGTATGGGGAGCCCCCCTTCATCTTTTATTTTTTTTATTTTTGTGTAAAAATCGTAAAGCAGTTCACAGAATACACCTACCTACCAAGTTTCAACTATGTAGTCCTAATACTTTTGGAATAAAGTAGTAGGTATGAACCTCTATACTAAAAAAAGTTGGGAGTTACAAGTCGTGATAAAGTTTGGCCACATGATAGAAACTAATCTGTAGGCTGTTTCTAACTAATATTGAGCTGGGCCAAGCTATCCTTACATACAGTTCCATACGGCGGCGGGTTGAATAGCGCACTTTTCCCGGCTTCATTCTAAAAACTATAACAATTCAGGTTTAGCTAATAGGTCAAATGTGGTATCATTTTCGGATAAATCAATAACGTAGAACTTATTTCTGATATAAAAAAAATCAATTTATTAAGCAGTTTCTGAAAAATTACACAATAACCAACATTTTTAAACTTAATTTTTTTAGTTTAGGTATTGGCACTTGTTTCAGTATTTTCAAAAAAACTACTTTAAAGAAGCGTTTTTCAAGTTAATTTGTTAAATGTTTTTTTATGTTAACTATATTTTATACAATTTGCGCCTAACCCAAGTAGTTGAGGTCCATTGTTTGCGGAGACACAGCTAGTCAAAATTATGCATTTTTTCACGAAATAAAAGGGGTTTCCGTTTCGTTCGGAAGCAGTTCTCAGTTTTTTTGTTTATATTTCTGTAAAGTTAATTAAATTTTCTACAATTTGAGCCTAACTTGAGTTGTCTAGGTTTACTAGTTGCAAAGACACAGCTAGTCAGAGATAAGATTTTTTCAATTAATTTCAATAAAAAGCCCATTTTTAACCAGCTATGTCTCTTCAACCAATATACCTAGACTACTCAAATTAAGCTCAAATTGTAGAAAATTTAATTAACTTTACAGAAATATAAACAAAAAACCTGAAAAATGTTTCTGAACGAAACGGAAACCTTTTTTATTTCGTGAAAAAATGCATATTTTTGACTAGCTGTATGTCCGCAAACAATGTACTTAAACTACTTGGGTTAGGCTCAGATTGTATAAAATATAGTTAGCATAACAAAAGCATTTAACAAATTAACCTGAAAAACGCTTCTTTAAAGTAGTTTTTTTGAAAATACTGAAATAAGTGCCAATACCTAAACTAAAAAAATTAAGTTTAAAAATGTTGGTTATTGTGTAATTTTTCAGAAACTGCTTAATAAATTGATTTTTTTTATATCAGAAATAAGTTCTACGTTATTGATTTATCCGAAAATGATACCACATTTGACCTATTAGCTAAACCTGAATTGTTATAGTTTTTAGAATGAAGCCGGGAAAAGTGCGCTATTCAACCCGCCGCCGTATGGAACTGTATGTAAGGATAGTTTGGCCCAGCTCAATATTAGTTAGAAACAGCCTACAGATCAGTTTCTATCATGTGGCCAAACTTTATCACGACTTGTAACTCCCAACTTTTTTTTGTATAGAGGTTCATACCTACTAAAGTGGCTGTGACATACGGACGGACAGACAGACAGACAGACAGACATGACGAATCTATAAGGGTTCCGTTTTTTGCCATTTTGGCTACGGAACCCTAAAAAATATAAAATACTAACACATGAGTAAAAAAATGTGATACTAATAGCTGAAATGTTTTTGCGATTTCCGAGTTAATACAGGTTTCCCTAGTCTCTGCAACAAGCGATATTTTAATCCTTACTTTATGTAAATCAATAAACAGACAAAAAATAGATAAGCAATCAGGTAAATGTGTAAATAATATATAACCTGTGTTTATTAGGTTTCTGCACCGCAACCATAAAATAAATTAGAGTATAATTTGTGCCTACAGCGCTACAAGGTCGAGGCAAGAAACAAAAACATTGGTAGAAGGCAACGGAAGCTTAAATGTACGAGTATTAGTATCAGTTACGCACAATTTGACATTTTCAGTTTTACCACTTTCAGCAAAATACTATGGGATTTATTAACTTTTATTATTTAAGACACATTAGACTTCAAAAAACTCATTATTAAACGCTAGATAGAGTCGCAAATCTACGGCACAAAAACACGGTGTGTGATAGAACTAATTCTAAAATTAGCCTAGTCTTGTAAATATTTACCTATTATTCACCATTATTTTACAAGATTTTGCTAAAAAAAACTGTAAAGATGAGTTATATTTTTAATGTTATAAATGAAATCATTCAGGTGCCATACATTTTTGGGTTATATCCGAATGTGCCAGCCAACAAAAGTTGCTCCTGAGCCAAGTTATCTAATTTCGAAGATTCGCCACTGTCATACAATAACAATTTTATTGAATTCTGGAAGTGTTGGAGAACATGAAATAGTGATAAATATTGCTAGATCATTTGAAGCTATTGTCATTATGGCGTGAAAGATTTGAGGTCATTATCTATTCTAATAAACAGTTAGAAAACCGACAAGTTTTATATTTACAATTCTTAAAAAAATGAGTGTACCATGTAGTATAAAATTATTTCGGATGATGAGTTCTAGCATATATATCACTAGCGGCCGCCCGCGACTTCGTCTGCGTGGAAAGTTTTTTGCTATCCCTCGGGAACAACCAATTTTGATGGGATGAAAGGTACCCTTTGTCCTTCTCTGTACCTCTGACAACGTGTATGCAAAATTTCATGATGATCGGTTGAGTAGTTACGACGTGAAGGCGTAACAAACAAACAAATAAACAAACAAACAAACGGACTTTCGCATTTATAATATTAGTAAGGATTATTTTAAGATTCCCAGTACTTTCCAAATTAAATACAATTGTTAATGTATGAAAATTATGATTTCTGACTTGGATAACTTGGCTCAGAGTAATCCTACAACTTTTGTGTCATATTCCCAAGTAACAAAAGTTTCTATAACCAAGGGGTTTTATCACCAAACAGTGATATAGTAGGCCTTAAATGGTAATCGTTGTGACTGCTTGTGCTATAAATGTTTTCCACAGAGCGTTTTGGTTCTATAATATTAAAGAGCATTTAAGTTCTATGGTGCAGTTCTTAGAACACTTACAGGACATACAAAAGAATCTTTAAAGTGTTGCACTGTAATAGATATGAAAAAAGCAATTATAGTACTATTTAGTACTATAGACGACTTTATTGTCACTTTTATGTATCTATTTTGCACTAATATTGCGTCAAAATATCTTTTACAGTACTAGTATTATAGCAGTATCGAAAACACTATTACAGAATCAATCTGCACTATAAAAGTACCTTGCACAACCATTATGTCACGGTTTAGCTTCTTAAATGCTCCCTCAACATCGCTATGGGGCTAGTTCTGTAAAAGTCATGAAAACTCTTCTATGGTACTAAATAGTATCATAGGGACTTCTGGTGCAGTTGCTAAATAACTTAAACTTTTTGTGTTACTGCTACCTGACTAAAGCGTGCGATAAAAGCACTAAAATGAATAATTAATGCACTAATCCGTTTTCGATAAAAATATGGCCGCTGTTTATGCCATGATAGCACATAAGTAGCACGGCTGGAGCCAATGTGTACTATAGCAGCCATAGTCGGGACGAGTCCTTATTTTATTAATTTAAATTTAATAAAATCACGAAAATTATGAGGGCGCAGTGTCAAATTTGAAATCAGGACAGTGATTTTATCGATACAATTATTTTCGCAAGTGCAAGTTACGGTGGAGTTACGGTCAATGGTCGATCAAAGGTGATGTTTTGTAGAATGTCCTTTGTATTACAAATTGTAATAGCGAATGACATTTTGTTTTCTTGGGGAACACTCACGATGACATGAGCACAGCACAAACAAACTGGCGAACAATAGTGTGATAAAAAGATCAAAATAGCACTATAAACATGTTTTGGTTTTCAAGTATAGAGCTGATTTATAACCGTGAGAGGCTTTATGTAATGTTTATAGAATTAATCAGTGATAAAACTAGGGCCTATTTGGGGTTCTGTAAAAGTTTACAATACCATTATAGTGTTTATCCTGAAACTAATTAGCACGTCCCAAAGCGTTCTCAGGACTTTTATAGTACCAATTTTTGTTACTTGGGTTAGCTTAATGGCTAGTTCTAGCAATAGGTACGTAACCATTTTTTGTTGGCCGGCACTTTCGGGAAAGGCCCAAAATGTATGAACTTCTTTATTTTTTTCCATAGGAATTTTGCGAACCTGAATCAGTCTACGACTTTATTTTGTGCTACGACTGTCTCGACCGACACGCCCTCCTGCGTAATGTTGAACCAAGCCACAACCGGTCCCAATTTTATTGCTTCTAATGAAAAACCTCAGTCAACCAATATGATTTATTTTATAGTTTAAGTGCTATGTTTGCGGACAACTGAGCTTAGAAACCGGTGAATCAACTTGGCCGATTTCAACGTATTTTTATTTAATAAATTACTTAGCAACCACTCATTTGCATTGCATCTATATCAATAAACAGGATAACTTGTGGATAAATAATTTGTAAAGCTAAAATGTAGATATCTTTGAGTCGGAAATCCTGTATTTCTTTTAAGTAAACTTAGTCTTATTCAGTTCTCAAGCTCACGCGCTCACTAGACATGAAATAAAACACTTTTAACGGATACTAGCGCGGTTTTATTGAAAGGAATTTGATTATTAGTTGATAATTGGTTTGATTTTTGATTTTCGGGTAGAGTCGCTTGAGAGTAGGCTCACGAGCGTCTTCAGTCCCCCGTGACCACGGCAGCTGCAAAGGTGCCGAAACTTCGGGAAAATCAAAAATCAAATCAAATACCAACTAATTACCAAACTACTTTTAATAAAACCGTGCTACAATCCGTTGAAAAGTGTTTTATTTTAAACTTAGTCTTGTTGATTATTTTTAACTAGTGTTGAAATCCATTTGATTGGTTAGTAATTAAGTAAGTAGCTAAAGAATAAAATATCATTTTTTCTATAAATAAAAAAAATACAAATCATCACAGTAAAAATGTATCATAATGCACTTAACATCAATTTGTAATTCTTTAGTTGTGCAGTGCCCCAAACGATAATTATTCTATGTCAAGGCGATTAAAGTAAACAACTTCAACTTCACTCGAGAACGTATGGAAAGGAGACAATTTTACAGATTAAAATACCGCAAGCAGCACTCTGAAGTTATTTACTTCAGTTGTTTAACCGCAATTTTTTACACAACTGCCCAAAAAAGGAGTGTATATGTGTTCAGGATTCGTGTATGTTTGTGGGTACCTTTATGTATGTAAGTTTCTTTATTCCACCATAACTTCTAAATGGCTTAACGGATTTAGATGTATGGGCTATCGTTAAAATCCTGGCTATATGTTTTGTGGAAAAAGTCAATATGGCGACTGTACGACGCCACTTTCAAATGTGATAAAAAAAAATTTTTCTGCAATTATTACAATATGGGCATCAAATGAAAGACCTTAATGAGTACATTCCAAAACTATATAATTTGTCACTAAAATGTGTGAAATAAAAATAAATACATTTAAAAAATATTAAAAACACGACTGCCCTGCCAAAAACGAACTAAAAAGTTAAACAACAAGTGTCAATGCAGTCGGGGGACCTCTTTGATTAAAAATAATTCAACAAAATGGTCCCCCGACTGCAATGACACTTGTTATTTAACTTTTTAGTTCGTTTTTGGCAGGGCAGTCGTGTTTTTAATATTTTTTAATTTTATTTTTTTTTCTTTGAATTATATCTTTTAGTGCTCCCCAAGGCATTGGCAAGTCCTGTATCTATGAGAAAATCAGCTGGATTTAAACGAAATTGATTCATATTGTGGTCAAATAAATAAAAAACCTACAAAGTTTTTTACAGTAACCTCGATTTGTATAAAATAATTTCGAAGTATCGCACACAAACGCACGTGAGACTTTGACTAATCCCATTGTCACGGCTCCGCCCGCCAGTCTCCTAGAATTCATAACGTTTTGCTAAACAAAACTTGAGTAGATCTAAAATGTATCCTATAGCCCTTGATTTAAGGTGTTTCTTCTGGTATTCCAAACATATCCACTGAATAATTTGAGGTCACCTTTGGCATAGCATGAATGCATGTTCACTATTCTCTGGACAAAACGTGAACAACGGTTTTGAATTCTATTGCGGACTTAAACAATTAATAAAATGGATAAATCGACTATTTTAACGCATTGTATGATAATGTTGAATAAATAATCCTAGGTAGGTAGTGTAGTAATCCACTTCGAGACATTTTAACTTTGGACAAAGTGTGCATATCCATCACAGGTAAGTATTCATTGAAATAGGAAAATTACTTTTTCACCTCTCCAGCACGAAAAGGGTGCTTTTGGCGCGTAAAAACTCGCAGCAAAATCGACTTTTGCTGCGAGCGTGAGGCAAAGTGCTTTTTTACCAAAAACTCGCAGCAAAATCGACTTTTGCTGCGAGCGTGAGGCAAAGTGCTTTTTTAATTTCTAACACCTTTTCTAGCTGGTAGAGATGAAAAATTGTATGTTTAACACGAGAGCAAATTTTTTGATGTCTCGTGCCTTTAAATCACTCACTGTGCTCAGTAGTCTACATTAGAATCACTCGCACTACTTCGCTAGTTCGTGATTTAAAAGTCAGCACTCGCAGCAAAAAATGACATTGCTCTCTTGTATAACAAATAACTATTAAAATACAATACAAGAGCGATGTTTTTTTTTAAATTTAGGTAATTTGGCGTAGGAAAACTGTATTTAGCATTAGCATCAGCCATTTTTAATGTCCCCATTGCTGAGGCACAGGCCTTTCTTATGGGTGGATAAGGAGGACGGGCCATAACCCACCACGCGGGCCCAATGCGGATTGGTGGGTGTTAACAACTGCAAATGCAGCCGAGACCAACGGCTTAACGCGCCTTCCGAAGCACGGAGGAGCTCGAGATAATAAATTTTTGTCACCCATCCCATGACCGACCCTTGCGAACGTTGCTTAACCTCCGCAATCTCTGGGCCAGGCGCTAAACCACTGCGCCACCGAGCGCCTCTAAAAAGTATACTATTTTTAAAATCCTAACTAATATAATTGCGAAAGTAAAAACTGCGAAACAAGCGAAAACTGTATACTATTTTTAAAATCCTAACTAATATAATTGCGAAAGTAAGTTTGTTTGTTTGTTACGCCTCTAAACTACTCAACCGATCATTATGAAATTTTGCATACACGTTGTCATTATCAGGAATACAGAAAAGGACATAAAAAACTTTCATCCAGAAAAAATGTGCTGTCCCAGAGGGTTAGAAAAAATAACTGTCCACGCAGACGAAGTCGCAGGCGGCCGCTAGTTGACATATAAATCTCGTACAGTACGAGGCATGTAACTTGAAATCGGGTGAGGATTGCGCGGAACGCGTATTTCGGGTATGCGTAGCGGTCAGGGGCGCGGGCAACGGGAGAGGGACGCGCGCTATTGGTCGCTCACATGAGCACATGCGCGAACTGAACACTGCCACTCCGTCGAAAAAATTTCAAGTTACGTGCCGCGCACTATACCTACATAATTCCGATAGCACAGGCCCTAAGAAAGTGCGGCAACGGCGATAAATGCAGAATCAAAGAAACTAGTAAAAACAACAATGACACAAAATGCGTTTTATGTTGCATTGCAATGAAAACTGTTTCTAATCGCAATTAAGAAGTTTACAAGTGACCGTGTTGACCGACTGAGCACGAAACTTGGGCAAAAATGCTTTCGTACGTCCGTTCGGCTGACCGGCTCTCGGCTTCGCATTTCTCAATCGATTCTCTTGCTTTGTGAGCAGATTCTATAATAATATGGATTTTTTTTGAAGTGAAAACTTCTTTAGCGGCATTGTACGCTTTTTTGTAATGGGGAAAAAATGCTAAACTCGCGTCAGTAAAAATCACGTGGCTGATCGAAAATGCGTAAGACGGATGTGACGGATGGAGAGTAGACAGCTGGCGGTGGAAGTATCCCCCTCTTTTTCTACGGGGCGCTTTGAAAATGGCGGCGCGTCATTTAAAGACGTAAACACTTGTGTCACCAGCAACGCGCTAATTTTGAAAATGGAACTAATAGCAGCGATCTCTTCGGTGAAATCATAGACTTACTTATACTCTGTGACTATAAGTTTTTCGTAGAATGCGTTCATGTAGAAATTAAAAAGGACACTGGCGCAAAATCTTTAGAATTTTTCTCTAATTACAAACTGATTGAATTGTGTGACTGTATAGTAATAGGAAAGAAATAATTTTAATCCTTTGCCGCTAATTTCAAAATATCAAAAATGCACAACGTTAATATTCAAGTTTTCACTTCTGCCGGCACTCCCGGAGTGCAACCCGATTTTTTTGGTTCAGTTTTTTGTTTTTTTTTAAATAGCGGAAATATGGGGAATATCATATTTCAGCCATTCCAAAAATGTTCAAAAATCATACAAACATAAAGTATACAGCTCTACAGAGCCACTTGTCTTAGTTAGAGCTACCTACAATGATTTTCTTTGCAGCGTAACTGCAAAAAGCTCGCAACTGCAAATATTTGCATTGATCAAAAGTATCTGCAAACAAACAAAATGATTACAGATTATACAAATACGACACACATAAATGTCTTAAAATATATCTCTAAGAAATTCTTTGTAATATGATAAATGAGCTAACTATCTGCAGTCCGGGCGGTATCTCCGCACTAAATTTAGCCACATGCAAGCTCTCAGATTATGTATGCAGTTTAATTTAGTGTTGTGACATGTTTGGTTGATTTTATTTTAATCTGAGGATGACTTAATTTTAATCTGAAAAATTAAACAACTTTTAGATAAAAGATTTGTTTCTTTTATTGTTTATAGTAAAAAGTTTTTGGCTGTCCTGTAGAAGATATGTCCATATGGAAGATAAAAAAAGAACAGGCAAAAATAAAAAAATGTCATAATATGGACTACCTACAAAATACCAAATATTGTGATATCGTAAAGAACTTCGAAGATCCTTGAGGTTTCCAGAGGTTTCATTGGAAAATCTGGTCTTTCTTATCTTTGTTCATTTTAGTGCTAAATGTATAAGTTATCTTCTTATCTTCCTTTGCTAGTTATCGCTGTTGAAAATTAGTTTAAAGAATTATAATTTATTTTAGTTTAAAGCAAATTGTATAGTGAAAAAGTTAATTATGACTCCGCTCATCACTATGCCACAACTCCCATTTTAAATTCCATAGCGTCTGACTTTTAAAGGCAATGCGCCGTGTGTATACAAAATTGAGTTTTAACATCAACTCGAAAGGTTTATTTTAAAAAGTTGTGCATTTATCAGTTTGTTATTTTTGTAGAATCCACCTTGAGTAATGTTACTTCGCTTCGGAGCGTTGTCAAAAACTTTTTCAAATTAGTATTTTACGTTACTTTTTCCTTCAAAACAATGTTGGTAGGTACTTAAATATATTTTGTCACACATAGGAAAAGTATCAAAAACGTAAACAAACAAAAAAATACCTACATAAGTAACTACTTATTTGTAAAACACTAACAAACTCGCAAGAGTAAATTACTCACATCATAAACAACAATGTTTGTTCTACGACTTTCCGAAAAAAGGACAAAAATACTACTTTTCGTACAAAACTCCATCAACTGTTCGGACATTTGGATGGAAAGTCGATTTTTGGAAAAATCGTAGAATAAAAGTTGTTGTTTATGATGTTATTAATCTACTCTTGTTGTTGGTTGTTTGTTGGTGATTTAAAAATAATCCTGTAGAAAAGAAATATTAGGATTATTAGGATACATATTTTATGAACTCCTTAAAAGATCAATCAATAAATAAACTGTTAAGTACCTTGTTTTAGTGACATACTGAAATTACTTATACTAATAGTAACTATTTTAAAGGATAGCGTAAGTCCGATAATCAAATTCTTAGCTATACCTACTCGTACTTAAGTAAGTACCTAAATATAAAATTATTTAAGCCAACTTGACCTTATAGCAAAACAATATTATTATAGACATATGGTCACGGTCGTGGGCATAACATTTTAAATGTTAATTAAGTTAATAATGATTAGCACTGTCATTTACCATCTAGCGTCGTTGAATAATAAATTAACAATTATTTATATTTTTGCTGAAGTCTATCATATCACGTCTAAGTATAAGATTATTAATGATTTTAGCAAAGGTGCTACAAATCTATATATATAAAATTCAAAGTCCTGACTGACTGACTGAGTGAACAGCAACGCACAGCCCAAACCGCTGAACCTAAAGACTTGGAATTTTTTGCACACAGATACCTTATACAATGTAGGCATCCACTAAGGAAGGATTTTTAAAAATTCTATCCCTAAGGGGAATAAATAAGGGATGAAAGTTTGTATGAAAGTCCCTCAGTTTTGAAGCTAGGATCTTCAAATTTTGTGTTTAGGCTGATGATTGAAAATTAATAAATAAGAATTTTCTCTAATATCCCGCGGACGAAGTCGCGGGCGGAAGCTAGTCATTAATAATCTTATACGATTTGCAATCAATTTTTTGACTTTGACATCAATTTATCGACAGTCTTTATGTCTAAGCACTCAAAATCAAGCACTTGTTTTAAACACGTTTTGGATTTAAATAACATAAGTAAATTCAATGTATCGCTCCTACCCCTGCATAAAATTATTAACTTGAGTTTTTTGATGTCAATAATAGTTCTTAAAAATAAATATTCACTTCCAAAGATTTCTATGTGTATAGTGTAGTATACACATAGAAGTCTTTGTTCACTTCTCAAGCTTACGCGCTCACTAGACATGAAATAAATCAATTTTTAACGGATACTAGCGCGGTTTTATTGAACGTACTTTGGTAATTAGTTGGTATTTGGTTTGATTTTTGGTTTTCCACATTAAAAAGGACTACCTTGCCTGCATCTAAGAAATTAGCTAAAGCTTTCTTTTGCAATAAATTACAAAACGTAGGTACGAATTAGATTAGAAGTTATAAAAATCGATACTAAATCTTATGACAATTCCATAAATCTTTCAATATCGAAGTGTGAATGAAAATTTTCAAATGTGACATTGGCTATTTGAATTTATAAAAAATATAAAGCAAATTCTAAATAGAGTCAGATGATCAACAAAATAAGGCAAATTCAACAAAGTTACGCAATGCGCTTGCACAGATGAGGTCATCAAGTCATCACGCTCGCACGGACACCGGTTTTGATAAATTACGCCTTGAGACCTTGAGACACGACTCTGTTTAGAACAACACTACGCGTGCAAGAGGGACACACTGTCAGAGTGAAATGGAGAGTGTTCGCTGATTTTAGTATCTAAAACCTGTTTTGGCAAAGAATTCAACCGACTTTAGTACTTTTTGCTCAGATTTTTTTAAGGCGGTTGTATGACCGAAAGTGGCGCCGCTATGAATTTTATTTAATATTGTAATTCTAGAATAAAAAAAAATATAAAACTTTAGGTGGAATTTTTAGGGCCCATAGTCTAGTATCATTACATTCCGTCGTAGTCACTGCTAGAAGTAAATAGCAAAACTGCTAAAAGTGACCGTTTTTGACACATTCGCTATCTACTACGAATGACAGGGAATATAGTGTGATACATTCTAAAAATACTAGACCATGGGCCCTAAAAATTCCACGCAAAGTTTTATTAAAATCATTTTCTATTAACAACCCTTTGAGGCCGCCACTTTCGGTGGTATCAAGCAGACCTAAGTATACGGCATAGTATTTTTTTCAAATCTGCAATTAATAAGACTCAAGGACCTGTATGTGATTGGGAATACCTGAGGTCATGTAGCTAATGGTCAATTTGCATACAATAACACAATTGTTTATATACCTATTTTGTCTGGCTGGAGCTTAATCTAAAAAACGACTGGACTGCTCGTGAAAAACATCCTTGAAGGTAAAACAGTAGGAAGTGTCAGCTAATATTTATCTCGGACAGCAAAAAAAGCACAGTTATTATGCAAATAATAATGAAAAAGCATATTATATTTAGGTTTATTTTTTTTTTACTTACTGCAATTTAAGAAATCGTGACCAACAAAAAAAATCTAGGCATTATATATTCGGCCCGTAAATCTACAGTAGGGTTGCCATATTTCACCAAAGCCCCGTCGGGACATTACAATTTTGGGGTAATCACATTTGGGGTCTGTTAAAAAAAAACTGAATGCAGTTCCATTTCTTTTTTAAAACAAAATGAAGTCTTCTTTCAGTATAATTTCCTAACTTCAATATTTAAGTTTCTTTCCCTCCATGTGGCAAAGTTTTGGGACATCCTGTATATTATAATATTCTTTTTGTTTTCAGAATAAATTTTCCGATTGAAAATCATACTTCGAGTACGGGCATTTTATTATTTTAGTAAATGTCCACTTCATAATTTCAGACAAAATATCTTAAAACAAAATATCATTAGCGAAGAAAATACCAACTACATATTTGAATTTTAACTTATAAATAATTTTCAGTCCAAATAAACTGTAGTGCATTGTTAATCAATAGCATAGCATTATATTTAAAATTCAAGTATAATACGCATTATGTATGCTTATCCACCGTAAAGATGTATTAACATAATAGAGAATAAATATTATTCTATTGTATTTGCGAAATAGTTCTAACAATGCTATATCCGGGATGCAAGGACGATTTTAGGAAGATATTTTATTATATTTCGTTATTATTTAAAAGTCTTACATGCATTAGATTTCACAGCGAGCAGCTAAAACCAAAGAGAATGTAAAGAAACCGGCCAAGTGCGAGTCGGACTCGCGCACGAAGGGTTCCGTACCAAAAACGGCAAAAAGATACGTTTGTTGTATAGGAGCCCCCCTTAAATATTAATTTTATTCTGTTTTTAGTATTTGTTATTAAAGCGGCAACAAAAATACATCATCTGTGAAAATTTCAACTGTCTACCTGTTGTCGTTATTAATATCGAGCAAAAAACGGCAAAAAAATCACGTTTGTTGTATGGGAGCCCCCCATAAATATTAATTCTATTCTGTTTCTAGTATTTGTTGTTATAGCGGCAACAGAAATATATCATCTGTGAAAATTTCAACTTTCTAGCTCTCACGGTTCATGAGATACAGCCTGGTGACAGACAGACAGTCAGACAGACAGACGGACAGCGGAGTCTTAATAATAGGGTCCCGTTTTTACCCTTTGGGTACGGAACCCTAAAAAGTAGCGTTTTAGCTAAAACCATAGACATAGAAAAAATTTCGCCAGTCGAGCTAGGAATATCAATTGACAACATTGACGTTGAGGCAAGGCAAATGCATCGCTTATATTTTACCTATATCATATACTTACGTCTTTTTAGAATAAACCGTTTTCTATTAATTACTATCTCAGTATGTAATGTATGAAAATAAATGGAAAAGAAAAAATACGTGTTGGCTAAAAAACTATAAATTTTCATTATATCCATAGAAACATGTACCTATAAATTTTGAAATGTAGTCAATTATCTTCTTTACCCGTAGCACGAACTTTTATCGAGAAAAAATACGGGCGTAAAAATCGATTTTTACGATCGATTCTAAAATTTGTACAGTGCCATCTACCGCTGAAAAGCGAAGTGATATTTCCCATAGAAAATTTATCCTATCAATCGAGTGCTTTTATGCGCGTTTAAACTATGAAAACAATGTACGTACGGTGACCATTTCTCAAGGTTATTCTCACAGAACAAAGAAAAATTTTTTCCCCCCAGTAGAAGTCGCAAGTAGGCGAGACCCGTGTAACCTCAAGTGAGCGTAGCTCCGCATACTTCTGAATTTTGCTACGTCAGTCGTGTGAGCGAACGCCAAGCAAAAACATCTTCCAAAAACATGTAAAAATGCCGATTTGCATTATATAAAAGATCAAAAACAATATCTACATATATCATTAAGCAAACGGGTGCATAAAATATCAGAGGCAAGCTTTATTTAATTTATTTTGATTTTAATTAAAAACTCAACTGAGTTTTTCGTTTTAAATTTCAAAACAATAAATATCCACCTTTATGCGGTATACACTTATGATCCATATTCCAATGCGCTATTTGACATATTCTTGAAGTTTCATAAACATTAAAATATAGACTAGCGGAAATATTACTCAAAAGGGGAGACCGAGAAAAGTTGTGACTGTGAAGAGTTGAAAAGTATTAGAGTCTGGCCAAGAGTCGTGTCATCTCAAACCCGCGGCAAAAACTGACAATACTCGCCGCCGGAAGCGCAAAAATAACAACAGCGAAAATATACCTATTAAAACGTTTAGCGTTTAGAAAAATGATTTTCAAAAGTCTGAGTAAAATCATCATCATCATATCAGCCGCACGACACCCACTGCTGGGTATAGGCCTCCCCCAAGGATTTCCACGACGATCGGTCCTGCGCTTCCCACATCCAGTGGCTTCCGGCAACCTTCACCAGATCGTCGGTCCACCTTGTCGGGGGCCTACGCACGGAGCGTCGTCCGATGCGCGGTCGCCATTCAAGCACCTTTCCGCCCCAACGGCCATCGGTTCTTCTCGTTATATGTCCAGCCCACTGCCACTTTAGCTGAGCAATCCTTCGAGCGATGTCGGTTACTTTAGTTCGCCTGCGGATCTCCTCATTTCTGATTCGATCACGCAGGGAAACGCCGACCATGGATCTCTCCATTGCACACTGGGTGATCTTGAGCCTCCTTATGAGACCCATAGTTAGCGACCACGTTTCACTGCCGTAAGTCATCACTGGCAACACACACTGGTCATAGACTTTCGTCTTGAGACACTGAGGTAAATCGGACACGAAGATTTTTCGGAGCTTCCCGAATGCTGCCCATCCGAGTTGGATTCGACGAGAGATCTCCTTCTCAAAGTTGGACCTACCTAACTGGACTGCCTGTCCTAGGTATACATAATGGTCAACAACTTCAAGTGTAGTGTTCCCAGCATGAACTGGAGCGGGCACAACATGGGCATTCGACATGATTTTCGTCTTATCCATGTTCATTTTAAGACCCACTGAATCCGCCAAATTAAACTCGTCAAATGAACGGTAATAAATTGTTTAATAATCGCAGAAAAATCTTTACGTAATTACAGAAAATTGACAACCATATTGTGTAAAAACGATGTTCTTTTGTTTTAAGAATAAAAACTGGTTCATACGAACATTTCTTTCTACAGAGGTTTTATACCTCTTTGAGTTGAGCATTGAGGTTTGTACACCCACTCTTTGGGAAACACTACGGAGATCTTCGAGCATTGTGTTCAGGTCCTCTAAGGTCTCAGCCATAAGAACTATATCATCGACAAAACGAAGGTGTGTTAGGTACTGGCCATTAATGTTGATGCCGAGTCTTTTCCAGTCTAAGAGTTTTTTTTTTTTTTTTTTTTTTTTTATTAAGTAAATACAGCTGCTCCCTACCACATTTTAAGTAGGACTTTTTTTGTCTAATACAATGTTTTTTCCTAATTGTTATTTCTAGTACATTTCAGTATTCTTCTTCCTATTTATTACAATCCTGTTCCTTATTTTATAGCTACTTTTACGGATTTACTTTACATTACATACACTTTCCTATTTTCAATATTCATATTTATACTTTTATTTTTATTGTTCCTATTTTATTTCTTGCTAATACTTTTACTAATATAATAATCTTAATTTTTTTTTTTAATTATTTTCTTTTCTTTTTTGAGAGATTAACATTTCTTACTTATTCTATGTTAGCTTTCTTACATTTTATTTGCTCTTTATTTATATAATTATCTTATATAAATGTACTAAATTATTTCATTACATTGTGTTTCTTACTATTTATATGCTTTCCTATTTTTATTTTTCGTTTACATAAGACATTGTTTGTCATTTTTATTATGTACTTCTCATATTTGTATGTCACATAATCATTATGTATACTTAAAAATATTTCCATACATAATTTTCTTTCTAGATCTATCCTGCCTACTTTGTATTTATGTTTCCCGCTTTCTACTTTCACTTTGTTATTTACTTTGCTTACTTTTCCTATTATTGCTCTTATTTTTCCATGGGTGTTTTTGCTGTGTGTTGTGTGCTGTGAATGTTTAGTGGTCTGTACATATAAGTGTGCGCTAGTCTTATCTTTTACTTGTTTTAAAGGACCCTTGTGGCTACCCAATTGGTGATGTGTCTTATTTAAATTGCTGGGGCCCTTTCTTTCCTCTACGTATGTTTTGGCTATTGAGTCCTTCTTGCCTTGAGCCTTCCCGGGATCAGCTGGGATTGCTTCACAGATTGGTTTATCCTCCACAAAAGGAGGGTTGCAAAACTCATTTTTGTTTACCTCCTTTGTTTTGGAATCTCCTCTCTTTGTTACGTTGCAATCACCGGCCGTTTCCGAGACGGTATTCTTCTGGCAACTTCTTTTCGCTACTATACGTGTGGACATACTGGCACTGGTGTTGTTGCTATCCCCAGAAATTTGCTTTCTCTTCTTCCTTTCTGCTCCTGGTGTTCTCTGTCCGCTACTAGAGACCCTTGCGTGCGCCCTACCATATTTATCTTGTTTGACCTTATTTTCTTTCTTTTCAATTTTTAATGTCAGGACCTTAGCAGTATGCTACTTTCGAGCGCGCCAACTTGTCCCACTTTGCCCTTATGGGGCAGGCGTCGTTAAACGTGTTGTGCTCTTTTTCCTCGAAATTTTCTCTCTCACAGTTCAGGCACTTGGGGGGACTCTCCTTCTTGTCGCAGTTGGCATACAAGTGGTTTCCCCCGCAGTGACTGCAGCTGTCCAGCCGCTCCTCACAGACCCGCTTGATGTGGCCGTAGCCCAAGCAGCGGGAGCACTGGATTATCGGGGACTGATCTTCCACTTTGGAGATACCCCATTGTAGCTGGATAGACCCCGACTCTGTCAACTGTTGCCATATTGCGGGGGTCACCTTCGCAACCACATGTGCCACGTGCGGGTTTCTTGTCTTTTTCTCGTATATTGCCTCTACTTGTTCTTTGATGTCTTTCTTCTTATCTATTTCATTCTCCATTCTTCTTCTAATTGCTTCCTCCACCTGCTCCTTCTTCTTATCCCCCCGTACAAATCTTACTACTACTAACGGATTTTTGTTTTTAGCTCTCTCTATCTTTAGTGTTTTTTCCTTTCCTAATTTCTTCTGTAATTTTTCCGCTTCCTTTTCACTCTCACATCCTATTATCACTTTTTGATCTTTAGCCTTTCTCACCTTTTGGACTTTAATCCACTCCCCATCCCCGTCCTTATCCGCCGTTTTCCTGACCGCTTCCATGACTTGGTCGCTGGTCAGGGTCGCGTCGGTCGACCCTATGATAAGGGAGTGGAGTGTTTTTGGCGGTACTCTCTGCCGTCCTTTTGTGACGCTGGAGTATGTTGCCATCTGAAGCTTTTCCGTTTCTTTTACTTCAATCTTCTCTATTTTTTTTACTATTTCCTTTCTGCTCTCCTCTTGTATAATCGTGCATCGTTCAGTTTCCTGCTTTGTTTCCGTTAGTAGTGCATATATGTTATCTAACCTTCTCCCTGTCTCTTTTTCAAATCTACTACTCATATTTGTTGTTTTGTTTAGTATATTTTGTTCTTTATTTACTTTATTTACTCTTTCTCCTTCTCCCACTTTTAACCTTTCTGCCAGTTCGGCTATCATAGCGACTAGGTCACTTGTCTCCTTCTGTATTGTTATCTTGTCTTCTTTCGTCACCGTTCTGTGGTTTACATTTGATTCTAGGGCCTTGTTTACTCTTTCTTTTGCCCTCATAGCGTTCTCTGGTATGTTTTCTGTTTTCATGTTTGGAAGAAGGTGGGTGAGCTCCAGTTCTGGTTTAGCCAGTTTCGGCTTTGTCGGCGATTGGTAGACTACCAAGTCTAAGAGTTTAAAGATGTCCTCCAACGCAGCTGTGAACAGTTTCGGAGAAATAACATCTCCCTGTCTCACACCTCGCTGCAGTTGGATAGGATTTGTTCTCTGGTTCTGTACTCGGACCGACATGGTGGCATTTTTGTATAAATACCTCAACACCTCGATATACCTGTAGTCAACTTGGCACCTTTGGAGAGATTGCAGCACTGCCCAGGTTTCAATCGAATCAAAGGCTTTCTCATAATCCACGAACGCCAAGCAAAGTGGCAGATTATACTCCTCGGTCTTCTGTATGACCTGCCGCAGCGTATGGATGTTGGAATTATACATTTTGAATTTCATATATTTGTTGCCTAGTATCACTAAGAAATGTCAGGATTTCACCGAATTATGAAAAAGAGTTTAACGAATATTTCATCTGAAACTATAAGTTAAGTGAAAATGTCAACCAACCTGGTCGCCCTTATCTCGTTAAATTTTCTTAAAGTACTTTATGTCAGAACAAATAAGGTGGTAAATCGCATTATTAAAATTTGCCTGCGCCATCTAGCGGCTGAGTAGCAGCGTTATAAATATACGTATTATTTAATTTGGCACCAAGTGCTATGATAATACGATTGAATCTAAATAAATAAACTTTGGGATTTATGACCTTTTGGATATTATACATTTTTAATTTTTATCCAATTACGTGTTCACAAAGTATGTGTGCGTAGCACGTAACTATTAAATGGGGGGCCTGGCTTCGATTTTTAATGTGTTAGTTTGGTTACACTGGTTTTCATACTAAATTGAGCTCATACTACTTCTAACTATTTCTATGTTCTGTGGTTATTCTCACGAAATTTAATGTTCCTACTTACATACTTACCAGAAATAATTGCAGTTATAAATTAAATTAAATACTGCAGATATAGGTATTTTGGTCATGCTAGTTATTTTTAATTAAGTCTTAATTTGTTTTAGGGTTAAAAAGGGTAAAAACGGGACCCTATTACTAAGACTTCGCTGTCCGTCTGTCTGTCTGTATGTATGTATGTCTGTCTGTCTGTCTGTATGTATGTCTGTCTGTATGTCTGTCTGTCTGTCTGTCTGTCACCAGGCTGTATCTCGTGAACCGTGATAGCTAGACAGCTGAAATTTTCACAGATGATGTATTTCTGTTGCCGCTATAACAACAAATACTAAAAATAGCATAAAATAAATATTTAAGGGGGCTCCCATACAACAATTGTGATTTTTTTGCCGTTTTTTGCTTTATATTAATAAAGACAATAGGTAGACAGTTGAAACTTACACAAATGATGTATTTTTGTTGCCGCTATAATAACAAATATTAAAAACAGAATAAAATAAATATTTAAGCTCCCATACAACAACGCTCGAAGATCTCCGTGGTGCTTCCCAAAGAGTGGGTCTCAAGATGAACATGGATAAGACGAAAATTATGTCAAATGGCCATGTTGTACCCTCTCCAGTTCATGTTGGGAACACTACTCTTGAAGTTGTTGACCACTACGTATACCTAGGACAGGCAGTCCAGTTAGGTAAGTCCAACTTTGAGAAAGAGATCTCTCGTCGAATCCAACTCGGGTGGGCAGCATTCGGGAAGCTTCGAAAAATCTTCGCGTCCGATTTACCTCAGTGTCTCAAGACGAAAGTCTATGAACAGTGTGTGTTGCCAGTGATGACTTACGGCAGTGAAACGTGGTCGCTAACTATGGGTCTCATAAGGAGGCTCAAGGTCAGCCAGCGTGCAATGGAGAGAGCCATGCTCGGCGTTTCCCTGCGTGATCGAATCAGAAACGAGGAGATCCGCAGGAGAACTAAAGTAACCGACATCGCTCGAAGGATTGCTCAGCTGAAGTGGCAATGGGCAGGACACATAGTGAGAAGAACTGATGGCCGTTGGGGCGGAAAGGTTCTGGAATGGCGACCGCGCACCGGACGACGCTCCGTGGGTAGGCCCCCGACAAGGGGGACCGACGATCTGGTAAAGGTCGCGGGAAGCCACTGGATGCGGGCAGCGCAGAACCGATCGTCGTGGAGATCCTTAGGGGAGGCCTATACCCAGCAGTGGGTGTCGTGCGGCTGATATGATGATGATGATGATGATGACAACAAACGTGATTTTTTGCCGTTTTTTGGTACGGAACCCTTCGTGCGCGAGTCCGACTCGCACTTGGCCGGTTTTTTTTTCATCCAATTTTCCTAACGAGCGAATAAAAACTGACGATTGCTAATGCATGAGTAACGATGCTCTAAATATAGATCCTTCAAAGGCGCCTAAATTTAGATAGCGGCCAAAGTAATTAATCGGCTTGTTACTACAGTTTTCAGTTATTTCACGATCATAGCAGGTAGTTACGTCATTCCCGAAACTTATTGGACTTAAATTGATTGCGTTACTTTATTTGGAACTCTGATTAATAAGATTGTTTTGACGACCGTGAGGCTACATACAGACGGAATCTGATTTGGAATTTGGAAACGGATTATCGATTTGTATGAAAATTTCGAACGGAAAATTACTGCACGTATACCTGCCCCCCTACTCAAATGGCCACTTTTTTATTCGTTTGATAATTTAAAGTTAAAAAATAAGCAATTCACACGTCGCAAGTTTATGTAAATCACAGACATTGTTGTATTGTATGGAATTGAAAAGCCTACGACACGTAATTTTGGAATTTATGGCTTATTTTTAAAATAGCGAACGAATAGAAAAGTGGCCATTTGAGTAGCCCCCAAGGTTATTTGTACTATCATCATAAACAACAACATTTGTTCTACTTTTCCGAAAACAGACAAAAAATAATCGACTTCCCCTACAATTAATGTCCGAACAGCTTATCAAGTTTTGTATGAAAAGTAGAATTTTTCTTGTCTGCTTTCGGAAAAGTCGAAGAACAAATGTCGTTGTTTATGATATTAGTAATCTACTCCTGGGAGATTGTTAGTGTTTTACAAATAACGCTTTAAATCAATTGTATAGATTTGCTGCGTTCGGAATGATTCCATTTCGGAATTCCGAATCAAAATTCCGTTTCTTCCGTTATTTTATATACGTGACGATTAAAAAAGATGTAGGTGTAGATACATTAAATAAAATCTTTTGCGCATTATCTTACAAAAAGTTTAAAAGTTGTAAATTTTCATGGTCGCTTGCACATGCTGAATTGGTACAGTCATCGTGAAAATTAATTACTTGATAAGTCAGTGCTTGGTGTTTTCGTGCGATATAGAATAAAATTAAATAATAATTATAAACAGTTATTAATTACAGGTGGGTAGCACAAATATATTTATGAAGGTATCGAATCGAATACTTACTTATTATTTTATTCAGTATTTCAAATTCTACACCATCATCATAAACTTGTAGATCTACGGAGGACAAACTGAAACTGCAAAAATCGATAGAAATATCTGATAATAAACCGAAAAGTTTAGATATTTTTTAACTATTTGTGTCATTGACTGTACTGTGGTCTACACAATAAATTCATTGTTGTAATTACTTGACCGGCCACCGGATACTGTATCTGAACGAGCAATTTAGCTTATCTAATAGTATAAAACATCGACTATAATCAAACTGCCCGTATTAAAGAACTAGTGGCTCCGTGAGCTGTAGACCTCGCGATAAAATAAAATAAAATGTCGCAATGAAGTTTTCAAAGCACACAGTAGGTACGCGAGTATTCGCAGCTAGATGGTGCTTCTCAGTGGCGAGGGGTGAAATTATGGCGAAGGTAAACCGCTCTACAAAAATGATGAAAAATGTTGTGATTGCATAGTGGATCAGTGGGGTGGGATTTCCAGAAGGTAAGCCGATGGGAATCGGCTTGTATTGACCCTTCGCCACTGGTGCTTCTAATTTTGATAATTTTTTAAAATGGGTGAATTTTTTTTTTATAAATTTGGAAAAATTGGCTTGACTAAACAGTAATATATAATTATCGAACCTAGTCACAAAATTTCACCAGAATCGGTTGAGAAATGCGACCTGTAGAGGAGATCAAACAGCCGGAAAGCTGGACTGAAATATGTTTTTTTACATATCTCCGTCATTTTAAAAAATTTCAAAAAATTGCCTCGACAAAAAAATTATAGATCGGTTGAGAAATGCGACCTGTGGAGGAGAACAGATAGCGCCGGAAATCCGGACTGAAATATGATTTTTTTTACATTATCTCCGCCATTAAAAAAAACCGGCTTGACAAAAGAATCTATATAATTTTCAAACCTGCTTACAAAATTTCACGAGAATCGGTTGAGAAATGCAACCTGTAGAGGAAAACAGACAGCACTGGAAAGCCGGACTGAAATATGTATTTTCAACATTTCTCCGTCATTTTGAAAAATTTCAAAAAACTGGCGTGACAAAAAATTCTATATTATTTTCGAACCTGCTCACAAAATTTCACGAGAATCGGTTGATAAATGCGACCTGTAGAGGAGAACATACAGCGCTAGAAAACCGAACTGAAATAGGTTTTTTTAACATATCTCCGCTATTTTGAAAAATTTCAGAAAACTGGTTTGATAAAAAAAATCTACATCATTTTTAAACCTGCTTACAAAATTTTACTGAAATCGGTTGAAATGCGACCTGTAGAGGAAAACAGGAAGAGCTGGAAAACGGACTGAAATCTGTTTTTTAACATATCTCCGCCATTTTGAAAAATTTCAAAAAACTGGCTCGACAAAGAAAATTTATATAATTTTCAAACCTGCTCAAAAAAATTTCACAAGAATCGGTCGAGAAATGTGACCTGCTGGAACAGACAGCCGGACATACGAAAGAATTTTTGCCCAAGCTGAAGCAGAGACGCTTCGCTCGCACTTCGTGCTCGCTCGGTCAATAACATTGTAAGAGAGAAAAAGAAAAACAACATAATTAAATCAACTTCGTTTATAGTTTAATTATTTTATTATCTTTGACGATAAAGATGAAGAGATAAAGATATATTTATGTGTAAAAAAGTATATGATGTAAGAAAAGGTGAAATCTAACATGTTTTGTCAGTCAGCATGCAAAAATTCATCAGATAAATAATAATTATGAATTACAATTCATTTATATAAATAACAATCTGAAATAAAATTGCATTAAGTATCTAGAAAAAAATATTATAAGTTAAAATTCAAATCCATTTGATATCATAAATAATAGTCAAAGTAAAATAAAATGAGCTAAACAGTTTATGTAAAAAAATAGATAAAGAAACACTCAAGCTTATATTTATTTGTTGTTTAATGTTATAAATATTTTGATTAGTGACATAAGGGCTTATTTTGATAACGAAAAGCTTTAAAACAATTGATGACGAAAAGCTCTGAAAGAAATGTGTTGGGAAAAATGTCTTTTCGCACGTTTTGAAGTAATTTCGTTGCAAAACAAAACTGGGGCTCTACCGCCCAAGTGTCGTCGACTTCGCCGTCGGCTTCATTTGACAGATGGTTGTAATACATTGCTACTTATCTTTGGTAAGTTTTTATTTGTACCAAAAAGAAATAGCAATGTATCTCATCCATCTGTCAAATGAAGCCGACGGCGATGTTGACGACACTTGGGTGGTAGGGCCCCTGATCCGAACTAGCTTAACTCAACAATATAATATAAAACACACTTTTTGACTTCGCATCGTAAAAAAATGTCAACGGCCTAAATTCAAGGTTATCATACAAATACCTAACTAAGACTAGTTGATAACACCCCGACAACTGAGAATAGCACTGAAATGATGTCATCTTAATTAGCATACTTAACTTGGGACTCCACTAAATAGCGAGGTTATTACAGAAAAATAAATGGCTAAAAGATGAAAATATTTCTTAGAAATAAAGCATTTTTTACGGATTACAGTGCGTACATTTGGTATTAATTCAGTTGTTATTTTAGAATTATTTAGTTTTGATTTATTGGTTTTTGAGGTTTCCCAAACCACATTTTACAAGACTTTTATTTTTAATCAATTTTACAAAATATCAAATTGAGTAAATCGATGAATTTGTCTTGTAAAACGTCATCAGCAGTACTAGTCGTTCTACCGATGAAAATAGTAGATTGTTATATAAGGGTCAAAAGGAAGCAATACCCATACGAGATATTTAGACTATAGTTCGAGGATGGAACTGATGACTTTTACCCGTGTTTAACACTCTACTTTTCATTTCGAATATAAGGAAAGTAAAAAAATCTTAGTTTTTCCAAAAGATTTATTAATAATAACATGTAGCTGGTACCTTATACTTATTATACCTATTTAAAATTAATCGAAAAATTAGAACAATTAAATAGTGTTTACATTGTGTTTAGCACTTAATGTGCGCTTGAGCATAGAGTACTTGCTCCATAGAGTGGAAGGCAGTATTTTCTTTGATAATCCACTGTAATACGTGAGAAATACTTTTTCTGAAAATGATTTTATTTTGTTGTTGCTCGCCACTTCGCAAAATCATTGTACGCATTTAAGTATTTTTCCTTCGAAACTTCTGGCAAAAGATTTTATATTATTTTGTTTGCCTCGTTTGTTACTGAATCCGGGGTCAATATTTCAAAATCCCTTGACGAACTAATTTTTAGTAAATATAAAATCAACTCAACTCACACAGCTCAAAGTCACAGAGTAAGGTATCCCGCCGATATTTTATAGTTTTTCTTATTTTGAATTTGGAACACGCCGCGTCGCCGGCCGCTCCGCCCAATATTTTTAACCGACTTCAAAAAAAGGAGGAGGTTCTCAATTCGTCGGAATCTTTTTTTTTTTTATGTATGTTACTCGATTACTCGAAGACGGCTGGACCGATTTGAAAAATTCTTTTTTTGTTTGAAAGTATATACTTCCAAGTTGGTCCCATTGTCATGAAATCAGGATCTGATGATGGGATCCTGGAGAAATCGAGGGAACTCTTCGAATATTAAAGGCACATCTATAGTGGTTTTAGTATTTTTTTAAGTAACTTGTGCATTTGCTTTCGAAAAGTACCATTTCGGTGAAGTAGAACTGATGATGAAGACCAGCATAGATGATCATCGGAACTATTCAATACTAAGTAGTTCACTGGTAGGATACGATTACTTTAATATGGTTGCTAGGCTATTTATGCTCATCATAATTCATATGGTGAAGTGGAGCTGATAGTGAAGTACCAGGAGAACTCCTCAACAATAAACGCCCCTCAACAATAAAAAGCAGTACTATGTAAAAGGTGATGAGCCGTTGAAATAAGGCTATTGTAACTTAGATAATATCATCACCAAATATACTTACCACAAAAAAGTTTAAAATAAAAAAGTTTTTAATAAAAACAAAACCTCCTTCAAAAAACTTGAAAATAATCTAACAAAAAACAGTTTCAAAAATAAATTAATGGCTCTAAAAAGCAAGAAATAAAATATTGAAATCTGCATAATAATTAACTCGAAAGGTTGTATGCATATCTTATATTAAACAACGTCTTATGAAGTCGGGTGGGACCCATGATTAAAGTTTAGATATATTAGTTAAGATAAAAAATATCCTATGTTCCCCCCCCCCCCCCCACCCGACTTCAAAAGGCGTTGTTTAATATAAGATATGCATACAACCTTTCGAGTTAATTATTATGCAGATTTCAATATTTTATTTCTTGCTTTTTAGAGCCATTAATTTATTTTTGAAACTGTTTTTTGTTAGATTATTTTCAAGTTTTTTGAAGGAGGTTTTGTTTTTATTAAAATCTTTTTTATTTTAAACTTTTTTGTGGTAAGTATATTTTTAATTTAGCACTGGCTGGTTATACCATGTTTCATTTTTGTTCGTGAATGCGCCCTATCTATTTTTTTTAACCATTACCAATGAGGTAACTCTATGGTTGACTATGTAACCAAATTCAGTTCTAATTTTAAATTTATTTTACTCCCTAGGGTGGAACGAAGAGTTTTGGACCCGCTGCTCAGTTTAAATATACATCACTTTCCGAATATGAGAAATGAAAAATTGTTTGCCCAATAACATGGGTTGAAAACGTCAAAAAGAAGACTTTCCCTTTCTATGTTTTAGCTGTCTATGTAGTCAGTATTGAGGACCAACATTTTTTGTCGTATTTCAACCCATGTTTCTTTGGCAAACATTTTAGTTTTATTGATAGAACGACTACAAAATGACGGTGTAGATATTGCCAAATTGAGATTTGTATTCGTGAAGAGATAACATATTTGTTATATCTCACAAATACCTACTTACTTCAAAAATCAATTTAAATTGTTGTAATAGTTTTTTGTTGTATGTAAAAAATATATTTCTTTCTATAGTTAATAGCAATATTGTTGTATGATGCACTCAGACAGAAGTTGCATTTCTTACCACGTATCTTTTTGTTCTAGGCTGGTTAGCGGAGCTGTCAACGCACGATTGACCACGGGTGAACGGGTATGCGCCCGCGCGTATGCTTGCGGTTTAGGGCTGTTCTAAGCTTAGGTTTTTGTCTCTCACATCAAGTCTACTGGTTTGTATGAAAGCGCGCACACGTAGCTACGCGACAGTTGGCAACTTTTCATACAAACCATGTGAGAGACAAAATAGTTGAAGAGACAAAAGTTGCTCGTGGACGCTCTCCCTAATGTTTTGGTTCTTTTTAGTGTTCATTTTTCAAAGAATAAATCTTTACTAACATTTCCTACCACGGATCTTTCTTGTTCTAGTTTAGGCTGGTTAGCGGAGTTGTCACGACCACTCGCGATTGACCACGGGTGTGCGCCCGCGCGTATGCTTGCGGTTTAGGGCTGCTCTAAGCTAAGGTGTTAAAATTAATTTGAAAGGAAATGTTCAGCGGTTCAACGATTTGTTGTATTATACGATTATTTTACTTTTGTTATTTTCATGGTTTTTCTCACTGTAAAATGTAATAGATAGTTCTTGACCCAGGGCGGGTGGGAGACGCTGACAGCTGTGACACAGTTTCATACTAGTACGGTTGTCAACGTTAACCTCTTGATAGTATATACCTCTTAATAGTTATATAATCTATTTTCTATCTTATACATAAGACGATATTTGTAACTTTTAGTATGAAATAAATATAAATTATTAAATCATTATTATTATATAAAAACAATGCAATTAAACGCGCTTATCCGTAAAAAAGTTAAGAAATTCTTTTTTGGTAGAGCTACATTGTGCAACCGTATTGAGTAGGGTACCCCTTTCATTTTATTGTTTTAGCATTTTAGATTTTCGATAACCCTATTGATCCTATTATTCGTCTATCTTTAGAACTTTTGCGGCAATGAGAGCATTTTCTACTTAAGGCACGGGCCATTTGTGGTCTCAGATTTATAGCGACACTTTGAGGCCTTTCCACCGCACGCAACGACAAGTCATGGAGAAAAACTTTACGGAAAATTCGAAAAGAGAAAATACTGATTAAAAGTCATGATATCATAAATTTTACTAACAGTTTTTTATTTATTACATACTAGCGGCCGCCCGCGACTTAGTCTACATGGACCAGGTTATTATCTATCTCTCGGGAACAGTCCTTTTTTACCCGACTGCAAGAGGGTTATGTTTTTCGCGCGTATCTTGTAAGTATGTAAGTATGTTTGTATGTAATATTCTTTATTACCTCATATCTTTTAAACAGCTGAACGGATTTCCATGATTAACATATCGTTAGATTTGTCTTGCCAGCCCAAGTGTTCTTAAGAAAGTGGCGTTATAAAAAACCAACATGGCGGCTGCACGGTGCTATTATAGGTAGTGGAAAAAAAATTTTTTTTTTAGAATAATGCAATATGGGTGTCAAATTAAAGGTCTCATTAAAAGGATTTCAAAAAGGTATATCATGATTGTAATAAATAATAACTAAAAAGAAATAAATAAAAAAATAAATTAAAAAAAATTAAAAACCCTACTGCATAAAAAGACAAGTCAACTGAAAAGATGGAAACAAGATTAAATATTAAAGGCAACATTATAACATGCAGTCGGAGGCATATAACTCAAATCATTCATAATGTCACTTTCTTTATGCATGCCTCCGACTGCATGTTATAATGTTGCCTTTAATATTTAATCTTGTTTCCATCTTTTCAGTTGACTTGTCTTTTTATGCAGGAGGGTTTTTTCGGGATGAAATGTGCTCTATGCCTTTCTCTACAAGGTTATTTTTAGTTAATACAAAACCTCTCGTGAGGTTGATCATACCATCAAACTGAACAACTTTCATTATGGAACCAACCTCGAAATCGCGAAAAAAAATCAGCTGTTTCATACATTTCGATGGAATAGGATTGTACTTTTGTATGGAACAGCTGTTTTTTCTTCGTGATTTCGAGGTTGGTTCCACAATGAAAGTTGTTCAGTTTGATGGTCTGATCAATCCCACGAGAAGTTTTATACTAACTAAAAATAACCTTGTATGTATACCCCTGGCAACGCGTATGTAAAATTTCATGATGATCGGTTCAATAGTTAAGACGTGAAGGCGTAACAAACAAACAAACAAACGGACTTTCGCATTTATAATATTAGTAAGGAAATATCTTAATAGTTTTAGTACATATAATACTCTTTCAAGGATTATTATGTTTCCCAACCATACTGTTATGTATGACTATTGAAAAGTTCATCCTTACTTCCTTACTAATATTATAAATGCGAAAGTCCGTTTGTTTGTTTATTTGTTTGTTACGCCTTCACGTCTTAACTACTGAACCGATCATCATGAAATTTTGCATACACGTTCTCAGGGATACAGAAAAGGACATAGGGTACCTTTCATCCAGAAAAAACATACAGTTCCCGAGGGATGGCAAAAAACATATCACGCAGACGAAGTCGTGGGCGGCCGCTAGTGATAAATATATACCTGTATAAAGATACTAAGAAAAGACAAATTGAGACGTTTTGCATACATTTTGCAATTCTGTTTTTACAGTTTTTGATATTTATAATTAAATTATACTGCATTTGCAAGCACTCAATGCATCTTTGAATATATTTAATCGCTACTGTAAAGATAACTTTTCATAAGCTATTTTTATCCATAAATCATTATCTATAAATTCTTAAGCGTACTGATAAAAAAAATGTGATTTATTATGAACGCCGTCTTTCATTTTTACAATTTTATGAAAATAATCTTCTTATAAAGTAAGTTTTTGTATTATCTTTAATAACTCAATTATCCTTGTAGTACTTAATTAACGAGAGAAGTACGATAAGAAGTATATTTTAAAATACTTTTTTATAGTTTCAATTCATTGATTAATGCACTAATAAAATGCAATTATAAATAATTAATAACCCAATAAACAAAAATCAGCAAAAATATGATTTTCACGGCTCAAAAATCGTGTAATAAATTGTAAGTCAAATAAAACAACTGCACAGTATATTAGTGTCACGATTTTTGAGCCGTGGAAAGCATATTTTTGCTGAATTTTGTTAATCGGGTTATTAATTATTTATAATTGCATTTTTCGCCAAAATTCTATTTTTACCAACACTAAACGAAACGGTAACAACATAAGTACTCGTAGTTTTGGCACAGATTAAATAATTGAAGGTACTATAGTTATGGTTTAATAATGTAGGTACTCTATGGTTTCAACATAGATTTGCGCGCGTTCGAGCTAGGCAAGAACCTTATATTCATATATTTGGAGCTAGGTATAGGCACAGAATATATATAAGTACTACCGTACAAAAAGGAAACTCTCCGCCCCCCCCCCCACAATCAATTACCTCACCCCACTAGCGCGGCGCCCACCGCGCTAGTTCGTAGGCCAGTTCGTGTGCTCATTCACGTATAATAGAACGCACACAGTTGCGCGTGTTCAAAAACGTCACGATGTGGCGTCTGTGTAAAGCCCACCGATAACGATCAATTGCGATTGTCAATTTTTCCGCAATTGACGCCCATTGACGGAAAAATTGATCGTGTACGCGTGCAATTGAAGCGATTGTCAATTGCTCCAACAATGGCATTGACGGAAAAATTGACAATCGCAATTGATCGTTACCGGCGGGCTTAATAGGAGTTGAAACGCGCCGCTTGTATGGAGTGCCCGGGGTGTGGTATAGATGCCGGCACATAACTTGACAAGACAAAGATGAGACAAAAAACGCACTGAGTTTAGTGTTTGTAGCTACTGCGCATCTTTTGTCTCATCTTTGTCTTGCCAAGTTAGGCTGCGTTCAAACGATAACACACGACCCGACCTCAACCCGAACTCAACTCAAACTCACCTCAACCGCAACCCACCTTGAAATACATCGCTTACAATTTTGAGTCTTATGACACATTAATAAGTTCTTGTGTAATGTTCAGGTGAGTTTGAGGTGAGTTCGGGTTGAGTTTGAGTTGAGTTCGGGTTGTGTTTGGGTTGAGTTTGAGTTGAGTTCGGGTTGAGGGCGAGGCGTGTACAGTTGCATCGACAAAATATAACGGAGCTTATTAATGTGTTATAAATTATAAAACTCAAAATAAATTATTTATAAAACTCAAAATTGTAAGTGCTGTTTTTCAAGGAGTGGGCTCCGGTTGAGTTGGGTTCGGGTTGAGGGCGAGTCGTGCGTTATCGTTTGAACGCAGCCTTATGTGCCGGTATAGACTTCCTTTCAAACTTCAAACATTTATTAGCTGTCAAAGTGTTACATTTAGTACTTAATAAATAGTACTTATAAATAACTTAGACACCTTGTACAGTTATAATAACAAATGAAAATAAGTACATTATGAGACAAGTTAGCTTAAGTTGCTCATTGCACACAAGGCTGTGGGTTGCAGCCCGAGCCGCAGGCGAGGGCGTTACTCAGCCGAGTGTGCAATGAGCAAAAGCTCACGAGTTTTATACGACGTTTTTCAATTCATTTGCGAAGAAAATACAAAGTAATTTACCACACAGCAGCAAATACGACAAAAACAAAATATGACAATTATGGGAAAGTAAGTAAGTAATCGTTTATTTGCGTGAATATGGTACATTGTGTTCTTAAATTACTAATTACCAACATATTCTATCGTTGTGGATACGATGTGCAAAAAATTATTAATTACAAGTTATCAGTTGAAAAATTCCATAATTCCATAATTATAAAAAAAAGACGCGTACATAGGTTTTTTTTTCACACGCCCAATGCAAGAATATTTTGCGAAAATTATAATTTTAAGTGATAAAATGCAAATATTTTATTACTTTATAACAAAATATTGTAAATTATGAATAATTTGATAATACTAAATATTTGTTTGACTTAATTAAGGACTTATACATTTATTTATTTAAAAAATGAATATGAATTTTCAGCGGCATAAAACCTCTTTGTTGTTACTAAAAAAATAATTGTATTACCCGGTTAAATTGGGAATACTCTGTTTACTCGCATAGAACTTGCAATAAGGTACTAATTTAACTTTGTAGGGATAATTCTATAACAACCTAGTGTTTTATATATTATTGCACGCGTTTGTTATAGCTCGGTTTATGGCCCTAAAAGCGATGTATCAGGGCTCACTTTACGAGCAAGTGTGTTGAAAATTATCTTTTCTACTTTATCTGTATCTAGAAAAACTTTTTCACTTCCTAGTTGTAGGACTATTCTCGGTCATTTCTCATCAGTCATCACTCTCCACTTTATTGCATGTGTTCCAGTTATAATTTAATAAGATAGATATGATCGTGATATTATCTTTAATGGTTCTGTCAAGAAACTGCTTATAGTCAATTCTGTCAATTCTCGAAGCTTGATGAGTAACACTTAGAACTTTTTAGTTTACATTTTCTACCCATCTAGACTATAGAGTCTATATTAATAGCTATAGAGTTATTAATATAGTTTTTTTTAGCTAAGTGTTCATAATTTGTTTTGCTACTTTTTTATCGTTAAAGGCAAATTTACCTACTTGTTTTCAATAAAAATATTAATTTTTTATTATTGTAAGTCTCAGCCGAGTTAGGGTAATGCAGAGAAACAATATTTTTTTATATATTACTTACGCATGTTATACTAGTTTACATCTAGTAGGTTATATTCTCCAATTTTGTAAGTTCTCCTACATATACTTTTTATTGTAACCAATTGTGTAAGTCAAATAAAAAAAAACTAGTAAAAGTGTAAGTACTTGTATATGGTTGATGATTCCGGGTGTACCTTTGGCTTTATCTTCACATAGTATCAGGTGGGATGGGACGAAGGCCAACTGACCTTTGTGGCTTACACCACCTGTGGTAGCATTATCACAACAATTCGACATGTATTAATGACGATATTATCTCGATGGCTGATTGTTGATCGGCGTGTCCTTGACGGAGTGACATCATCTGGTCACGTGACTGCATTCACGGTTTACGACTAATTTACAACTGAACATTAATTAATTTTCCTTAGATTGCTTAAAGTGGCAGTTGAGGTTTATTTGAAAGGGAGAATGAACATAGAAAACAAATTAATGTAAGTAGTTTACAGATTTTACACTAGAAATAAAACGCTTTTTACGGATTAGCGCGTATATTGGTTAATTCAGATGTTATTTTGGAATTATTTAGTTTAGATTTATTGCTTTTTTGTGATTCCCGACGTTTTGACACCTTTCCAGAGGCCGTGGTCACGGGGGGTCTAAAGCAAAAAGGCTGCTCATATTTTTATGAAATTACCCGCTCGGAACTTCATAAAAATATGAGTTTTATTTTAATGAACTGTACGCGCGGAAATCTTAGAAGTGTATCGACTTTTCACTGTTTAAAATTTTTAGATTCAAACTAAATGGATAAACCACTACGGAGAATGAAGAACGGATAGAATCATGAATACCTACCTATATAACAAGACTTGAGAACAATTGCATAAACTGATCACATAAACAATATGCCCCTCTTGGGACCTTTAGAACAAAGAAAAAATATTTTTTTTCTGTTGTTGTACCAACCAAACGATCGTTATAGGTAGTTGATATACAAATTTTTCAATAAAAAAATAAAACTTAACAATTTTATTAAGTTACCATGTCGATTGTACAAAACTAACCAGCAAATATTTTATAAATAACAAATCGTTTAATACAGAGTTATAATCGAAACTGCACATAAAATTCAGATGAATCTAAAGACTATAACATCAATTTGGTTAATAGCGAAATATTTCCATGGTATGATTTCATACATACTGGAACGTGAGCCATTACTTGCAATTATTATCTCTACACTAATGTGTGAAGCACAAACGTGATAAGACGAACAAACATAAAGAAGTTAAACGAAATTGTATCTTACAACTGAGGAAATAAAGATCCTTAAGAAAATCGTTTAAAAAATTAAACAACTAAGACTAATCAAGCATGATTTACAAGAGAAATTACCTTTAGCAACCAATGTGCAGAATTTGTATCAGTGTTACAAAATTGATAAATGCAGTCAGATATCGATATATGTTACGTATTAAAGTGATTAAAATAATCAAGAAAGGTATTCCTTATCTCGATATTAATTAGTAATGCTTTAATCATAAACTACTACTACTAAATATAGTAGGAATGCTTAGTAAATAATAAATTTTGTATTTTTATACTAATGTAGTAGAGAAAATAGAAATAAAATTAATCCCTGGACTAGTTTATGATTAAAGCATTACTAATTAATATCGAGATTTTCTCTTACTCTCCTTTCTTTTGATTAAGGCCAGTTATATTCGAAATTATCGAAATTGGCCTATTTTTGATTCAACAATAAACAATCAAATATGCTTTATTTTGACCAAATAAAAATATATGTTGAAGTTTTATAAACGATCTTGATTATTTAATGGTTAGAAATACAATATTCGTATCTTCACTCGACTATAAAAAATGCAAAGACAAAGAAAATTTTCATTAGTTTTATATTTTTTGGATAATACTTAAAGTTTATTAATCCCTTACAGGCGCGGTCGCAGCCTGAAATTTTGGGGGGGGTCACTAATAATAATAATTGCTATTCTGTAAACTTTTAGAAGCATTTTCTATGTGACGTGTACGATTTTGGGGGGGGTCATGTCCCCTGTGACCCCCCCCCTCGGACCGCGCCTGATCCCTTATTCAAGATAAAATATAGAAAAATAGGTAATGACATATAGAAGAATATTCAACGGTTACTTTTTCAAAAAGTGACTTTATGCTCAAAATAACAACAAAAACATTGAAAAAATGAAAAAGTAAGGTTATTTTCATTACTCTTCACACGTAAAGGAAAAGACAGAGACAGAGTTTTTGGAATATACTGGCCTTAAGTTAAAGTTTTACTTCTGCACTAGTAGGTACCCCAAAAGCTTTCTAGTTATGCCAAAGAATTAATGATCACAATCATAACCGTCGCCTGTGTACAGCATTAAGCTCCAAGGAATGTTCTTTCTTTGATGATAATATCATAAATCAATCCTTTGATAAATAGCAGCTGATCTCTTGTCAGTTTTAGAAAGTGTACTTTCTAGTGCATCTAAAGTCAATACAATGGTACGTTGAGCAATAGCACACCTATGAAATCACTACGTATTGTTTCGTCTCGAACTTTAAATACTAGCTTGCCTTTCTCTTTGCACATCTTCAATTGTTGGTAATTTATCTAAAACATATATCCACGCCTATCCACAAGACAAGCTTCTACCACGGTTCTTTTACTGTTCGCGCAGTAATGCTCTGGAACTCTTTGCCTGTGTCCATTAGGCGTGCCCAGTCCTTGAACACCTTCAAAAACCTAGTAACAGCACTACTTGTCACTGTGATTTTGTCTAATAAATTATTACTTACTTCTCCTAAACTGCAAATAAGTTGTTTATGTTTTTTCCTTAATTATTCCTATTATTGTATTTTTAAGTGTTTTTAAGTGTAAGTTTTATGTTTATGTAAGTTTATCATGTCATATTATTTTATGTGTGTTTATGACTTTAACTCTTTAATTAATTACTTTGTTCTGTCCAAGCTATTTTACACCCCCCTCTTTATTCATCTTCTGTCAATATCTCCATGTCTCTGGTTGCCTGGAAGAAATCGCTTTTAGCGATAAGGCCGTCATATTTAGCACTGTAAGTTTTATTGTATTTTTTTATATGTTTGTTTCTCTTGGTGTTAAAATAAAGTATTGTCTAATCTAATCTAATCTAATATATTTAAATAATATTATCATCCCAGTCATCTAAAACTCTTGAAACTTCAAAATCTGAAGAAATATTAGACGATCTTGTATGACCATGACTTTGATATTAACTATCATGTAAATAATTTGTTCAACCTACTTCACACATGATTATAATAAACGTTATCTGACTAGCAATGACACCGAATTCACTTACATGGAGAATATATTGTGTAACGTTGTTTACATCATTTTAATGGACAAGGTCGCGACCCTTTGGCATTATTATTCGGTGACCTAAAAGTTGAGTCCGAGCCTAGGATCAATATGTTGCTACGTGTATGGTCAACCTTTGTTGTTCCGTTTTAAGTTTGTGTATTGAAACTCTTTCAGACCTGTAGTTTAGAACTTACCGCGTATTTCTGCAATGTGAGAATCATACTCCGATCTGCTCCTAACGTACTCCTTCCTAGGAGCAGTGTGCAGTGTCTGTTGTTGATATTCCGAGTACCACTCGTGCTGCGGAGACTCAGCGCGCTCTTCCCGGCTCTCAGTAACAGTTTTCCTCACTGTGACCCTCTCGAATTTGACGAAACGGGCTCCAGAGGCGAGGTCGCCCTCTTCGACCTGCCTCTCGAACCGTTCAACGCCTTCTTCGACAGGCTCAACATGTCTCAACTTTAAATTAGGAAAAGAAGCTTCGAAACTTCTCGTTGGAGATTCGGTGTCGCGCGTATGCTTAAGTTTGACTTCAATTTTAGGGGATTCTGGACGTCGTTTACGCTGCTCTATGCGGCGTTCGATGTCGTCAACATCGGAGCTCGCATCGACTGTATCCTGGCCGGCTTGACCAGCCCACACTTTTTCGAAGAACGAGACGCGGTCGCGGAGACCGCTTTGCGACGGGGAGTCGCGGCCGTCAGACATTGCAACATGACCGACCCATGCGGAGGCTCGCTCGATACTGCCTGCTGGCGGCGCGGCGCAGGCGTGGGGCCACGTGCGCTCTAGACGGGCCCTAGACGAGCTTGTTGGGGTGCTTTGCAGCGAACCTTCAACTTCCAACCAGCCTCCTGACAAGCGATGCCGCCCTAGTACCTGAATTTAGCTTACTCTTCCGTGATTCCGGATGTTAACTCAACCAACTATGTTTTCCTAGTTAATAGATACGGGAAATTGTCACGTAGGTAAGTTTTTATTTTTCTGTTAGTTCCACCTGTTGAATGTATTGTATGACTTTGACAAGCAACAGTGTATCGTATCACGTATGTTGCCTTACAAGTTAGTTAAGAAATATGTTTCGCGATGTATTTTCATAATTTATGTAGAGCATAATTATTGTTTTCTGACGTAGAGTTGCATATTGAAGGAAATTAATTAATTTTAAGAATACTTATCGAAAAGTAGTGAAAAACTAAGTACTTTACGCAACTTGAACAATTAAATAGTTTATCCAATATATTTTGTAATTTTTTTTGCCTTAACCATTAGCAGATTGGTCAACATACATTTAAGAAACAGTCGACTTGGAGACCTCCGTCCGAGCACAGAGGAGCTCGAGATAGTAATTTTTTGGTCACCCATCTCATGACCGACTCTTCGAAAAGTTACTTAACTACAGGGCGAAAGTGTTAACCACTGCGTCATCGAGCTCCCCTCGCTCAACCATACTCCTAAAATCCCTTAATAATTAGGTCGTTTGCATAAGAAATTAATTGATACGAAATACGTATCTCGGCTTATTTTGAAACACAGTAACTATGACAACTCTTGGCCTAAAATTGACCTACATATCAAATATTCGTTTCATTGAACTGTAACACGAGAGCCGATACGTCTGTCTGTATGTACAAAAAAAATAAAGATAATATTTCAGTTGTCATAATGTCGATGTTGGAACACTTTCGTTTAAAATAAGGCTGTCTCTTGCAGGAGCTCGGTGAAGCAGTGGTTTAGCGTCTGGCCCTCCAATTGCCGAGGTTAAGCCACTTTTGCAATGGTCGGTCATAGGATGGGTGACCAAAAATTTATTATCTTGAGCTCCTCCATGTTTCGCAAGGTACTTTGAGCCGTTGGTCTTGGCTGCATTAGCAGTCGTTGACAGCCACCAATCTGCATTGGGCCCGCGTGGTGGGTTATGACCCATCCTTCTTATCCACCCATAAGGAAGGCCTGTGCCCCAGCAGCGGGGACATTAAAAATGGCTGATGTCGAATCTGAAATAAACTTCTGAAACATGATATAAATCTTTTGCTTAAACGTAGCGCTTTTATTATTAACTGGAAGAAAAGTGAAAGTGAAGTGGAACAATTAATTATTCTGAATAATTAATCTAGTTTTTCGGTTTGACAGCCCTAGATTGGTTTACTAAAGCGACATCTCTAAATATCATTTCCGTATGATGACTTTCACAATGGTAGGTTATACAAATACAAGAGCTTACGTAAATTAAAATTAATGAAACCCTATACCGGAATAGAATAAAAAATATTGGAGAGTACGTATCATTCAGTGAAAGATCACCAACTTTTAGATCTAAGGTTCGACTAAAAAACAACATTATTAAGCAGCAACAATAAAAGATAAATAAATAAATAAATTCTAACAAACTTATTTCTTCGCGCTAAGTTACTGCAGTCAAAGTATGTTTGTATCTGTACCAGAAACTTTTAAGGTTACTTATTTACTTAAAAACTTTTGTTCATTTTCATTCATATTTCAATTTTTAGGGTTCTGTACCAAAATGGTAAAAAAGGAACCCTTATGGTGTGACTCAGTCTGTCTGTCTGTCTGTCTGTCTGTCTGTCTGTCTGTCTGTCACAGCTGGATATCTCGAGAACTACTAATGGTATCAACTTGAAATTTGGAATAGTTTAAGATGACATTTGCCCAACTATTTTGCAAATAAGAAAGAAATAAAAAAAAATATTTTTTTTACAACAGGGACTGAAAAGGGGTCTTAAAAATTTAAAGTGAGGTGACTAGGGCATGTGGGGTATCATATGAAAGAACGCTGTTTGCAAATTTTAAAACATTTTTTCTTTTTTTCTTAGGCCACATAGTTTTCGACTTATGATGAAAAATGTAAAAAAAAATACCGTTCCCCCCCCCCTTATCTCCGAAGTTTGCAAAGAGAAAAATCTGAAATAATTCTATGTGATAGTAGTTTATGTAAAGATTACAGGAAAAATAAAACGATGTCTCAATACTCTCAATATAACACACTTTTTAAGAAATTCAAAAAACAATTTTTTTTTAGTTTTACTACCAGTCAACAGATGGCGCTGTCCTAAGCATGCTAACCTAAGAAAAAATATAGTTCCACTATCGGTCAAGAGATGGCGCAACCTAACACTACAATAATAAATTGGTGGCTGGTTCTAATATAATTACCTACTATTTGCCGTACGAATAAACGAATAATAAGTTCCTACTTAGTAGTATAAACAGTTTGCAATGTGGAGTGGCTGAAACGTTTTTCAGTCACCATAAGCAGCTGTGGTTAAGATTTGTAAATTAACTGTCCGCCTGTTCGCCTTTCCAACTGTCTGCCGTTTATCCTACTTTTTTAAAGACTGTACTAAAGTAACATATTCAAATCTCAGACCAAATAAAAAAGTAAAGACGGAGTCTTCCGACAAAGCGGTGAAGCCAGTAAAACTACGCCTTGGCTGTGTACATACACAGTTTACGCACACATATGTAACGAAACTACGCCTTGGCTTTCGTTCGTCATTGGGCGAACTCTGCCGCCCGGCCCCCGCCCGCCCTCTAGTACGCACACATGTACCATCAAAAACCGGCTTCACTCAGTTGTTCGCAACCCCTGCGCAACGCTCCATCTTCCTTTTTTATTTGATCTGAGATTCAAATATATTTATGATTGTACGGAACCCTCGGTGCGCGAGTCCGACTCGCTCTTGACCGGTTTTTTTATCATCATCAGAATGCTAATATTATAAGTTTTTGCTCTTGATTATACTGTCATTGTTTCCTACAATCTATTTTTTTTTTTTTTTTTCGCATAATATGCAGTGTAAAAGCTCTCTTATCTGTGAGCATTAAGCGCATCTCCGACCCACAGAGAAAGCGCATTCATATATCAATGCCACTTGCATTTTGATATGTAAATAAGTAGAATATCTGTTAGAAAATAATTCATTAGCATGCTCAGTATATAATATTCCCTAACCTGATAGTATGTAGAATTGTAGATATAATGGACCTCTTCATGAAGGAGGACTTCTGGCCGCAGGGCGTGGTGTACAGGCGCTTCCGAGGAACATTGCCCTGTGCCCCCGATTCGACACAGAAAATAGTGTCAAATTAATTATTTACTAACATTAGGTACTATAAGTTATTAACTAACATCATTGTTTTTATATTTTTATATATGTTTAGTTTGTAAGGTATATATCTATGGGCCATTGTCGCCTGAATATAAATAAATGAATGAATAATAAATATTTTGTATACAAAATAACCGCATTTCTGAAAACTTTCCACCGTAACACCAACACGTGTTTTTTTACACGTTTTATTTGAGAATCGATTAAAATACAGATTAAAATTTATGAAATGCTCCATATGAATGAAATAAATCGGAAGTTTGTACATAAAAGGCTTCATAATAAAAAAAATTTAAACTGTTTATTTTTAATTATTTTTTTATTATAAATTTAAAACATTGGGGCCCTAGTTACCCTTTCATTGGTTAACTATTTAAATACAAAACCAACCTAACCAGGTTGGTTTTAGTTTGGATGTGGATCCGACCTTTTGTATAGGAATTGGTCTTTTAAATAATATTTTTTTCAATGTGTTTTTATCTACAAAAAATTTAGTTTAATTTATGGTATTTTTATTTTTTATATAAAATTTTAATTTTAATCAAATACTATTTTATTTTCTGTGTTTTGGAAAAATCAACTGAACGATTTCATTCCAGATACACAAAAACCGGCCAAGTGCGTGTCGGGCCACGCGCAGTAGGGTGCCGTAGGTACATTATACCATACCATATTTTAATACCGCTATCATTTTTCGTCTGAAAAAATAACTTTGTTTTTCACAGTAATTGTATGAATGACAAAGTTATATTTGCGGTTTTGGAAAATGTACTATATCTCGAAAACTAATTACTGTATCTCGTTCAAAACAATTTTCGTTGAAAGTGTTTATTAAGATCTATAGTTTAGATTTTTTTTAGATTTTTCACCCTCTTACTTTAAAAGTTAAAGGGGAGGGGGGGACACACATTTTACCACTTTGGCGGCATATATTTTTCAAACGGTTGACTTTAAAAAAAATAGTCTTAGGAACCTCACTGTCATTTTTAAAGACCTATCTATAGACATCCCACAAGTATTGGTTTGATGAAAAAAAATATTTTCAGTTTCAGTTCCATGTATGGTGAGCCCCCCTTTAATCTTTTATTTTTATTATTTTTGTATAAAAATCGTAAAGCGGTTCACAGAATACACCTGCCTACTAAGTTTCAACTATGTAGTCCTAATACTTTTGGAATAAAGTGGCTGTGACATACGGACGGACAGACAGACAGACAGACATGACGAATCTATAAGGGTTCCGTTTTTTGCCATTTTGGCTACGGAACCCTAAAAAAGTGTGTATCATGAAACGAAATCGTGTATTTCATTTAGTATCAATAAATATCTTATAATATTTGGAAAGTGCAATCAACTAACCGAACTCTGTTTTTAAAAATACATTTGTGTCTCGTTATTTTATACACAATCAGCGACTTCGAATTAATACCTAATATTACCGAAAACTGCAAGTTCCTATCTGCCTATCCCGCTCGATCCATTGCGTTGGATCTTCTATCTCTTTCACCGAAAGGGCCAAAGCCCTGCCCTTGGTTGCTGTTAGGAACTGCGCAACAGACAGTGACCTACATAATGACCCTTACAGAATATTATTGCGACTGTCCAGAAGACAGTAAAATTAGGTCAAAGTGTTTACTTTGTCCACGAATGCAGCTATAGAGTAAATTCGTCTGTCTTCAATAGTCAAAAATAAGGTTATTTAAAGTGCTGGGTGTGCCCACTAAGATACGTTTTGTCTTATGCCATAATACCCAGTAGGGTCACAGTCACGAGATTTTTTCCAAATAAAAGTTAAGTTTTTATGATATAAAACAACCTCAACTTTTCTCCCGTATTTCGTTTGTTAAATGCTTTTCTAACTTAGAGCATTTAACTGCTCTAAGTTTTCTAATGACTATAAATTTTTGTTTACGTCAAAAATTTTAAACTTAGCGTAGTTGTAGACCTCGCATTAAAAAGGTGCAATCGTAAGTTCTGTCACAATCACATCCTTATTATTTTCAATTTTAGAATATTATCCAGAAATGTTTTGATTCAAAGTCAAAGTCAAAGTCAAATAAGCTTTATTGAAATAAACTTAATTATTAAGTACTTTTGAATCGTCTATATTTTCCTACCATGTTCCAGACTTTTTTAGCTGACAAGAAGAACGGGCGCAAGAAACTAATCAGCTGTAACAGCCATAAGTAACGATATTTACAAACTTTAATATGATGATTAATATGATGATTGATTTTGGACTATGACTTTTTGAGTCTTCGAATGAAAAACAAAATTTTCTTTGCACCGCTAACAAAAAAGGTTCGTGTTATTTCTGCACATTTTTCTAAACGGCTGAAATATATTTTTATTACATAAAATTATGCATAAAATTTGAACGTTCGATAGACTGGCTCTACAAAAAAATTAATTATATTAATTTTCGAACCTACTCACAAAATTTCACGAGGATCGGTTGAGAAATGCGACCTGTAGAGGAGAACAAACGGACAGACATTCGCCGGACGAACATACGAAATATTTTTTTCCAGCTGAAGCAGAGACGCTTCGCAGTTAGTAATGTCACAGTTTTTAAAACCTACTTTACCGTAAATAGTGCAATCGACTAACCATCTAAATCATTAAATTTCAATGAAATTATGGTTAAACCAGGTTGCAAGTAGCCAACAACAAAGCTGGACGTGTCACATATTCCGGACACTTACATGAAAGATTTATTAGATTCGGCAGGTTACTATAATAGGGCCTAACTAAAGGCCAATTCTTAGCTCAAAGATTTATTGAAGACGCTCATTACACGCATCAACTTTAAATTATTTACAAAAGTAGAAAAAAAGATGTTAATAATAATGTGGAGTGGAGCTTTTTGATCCCCAACTGTCCGAGCTTTCATTGCAGACACCTTACCTCACAAGGTGGAAGATCAGAAATGTGTTTACAGTAATAGATACTACTTAGGAGTTAGGAACACTGGATTTTAGTAGGTTTGCTATCTCATATCCTGGAAGAACATATACATTTTTTCATTTTTGTATCGCTATTTTTACCGAAAATTAGTACCTATCATAAGGTGGAAGATCGAAACGTTTACCCATCGAAAGAGAAACACTTCTGATTTTCCACCTTGTGAGGTAAGTTTTCCAGCAATGGGAGCTAGGACTACTGGGTCAATTTAGGTTTATCATTAAAATAAGCAGGGGGCCTATTACGAAAATAACGTACGCAATTGCGTAACGCAGTCACTGGGCCACGATAGTCGTCCTAGTCACGTTAGGATGTCGCCGCAGTTCGTTGGTTGTAGTTTTATCAAACATTTTGAATTTTTCTATCGTAGTCCGTAGACTACTAAACGTACGATGTCGGATACGCAAGAGAGAAACTGTGAAACTCACGCAATCACTTCGCAATATCGCATACGAAAGTGATTTGTAATAGGAAACAATCAAAACGAAGCACGGACGCAGCTGCGTATATCGCATTAAACTTTTCGTAATAGACCCCCTGTAAACTGTAAAATTACGTGCCGTAGCTTGTCAATTCCATACAATACTATTATGTATTCTGTGACAATACATCAAAGTCTGTGATTTACATAAGTTTGCGAAATGTGATTTAATCGTCTATTGCTCATATTTAAGCTTTAAAAGTAAGCGTAGCGGTCAAACGTATACAATGTTGGCCATTTGAGTAAGGGGCTGAACAGTTTGCAGTTATTACAAAAAATAATATGGAGTTATTACAAAAAATAATATTGACAACTGCTATTAAAATAACCATCTGTTTTAATATGCACAACTGTATCTAGAAAAGGCATTCATTACTTTAATGTCTTTATTCGCAAATCGTGCCTTTATTATACAAATTGCATTTCCTCAGTTCACATTGTTAAGGACGTGAGTCGCATTGCAATTAAGTATTGTGCATTCTGACTGCTTTTGCGTTTAAAAAAACAATGATTATTCAACCTTCACCTCATTTCATATATTTGGAGTATGCAATAATAAATAATGATCACAGAATGGTGGTCATGTGATTTTGTGTGATCGTCACGAGCAGTTTGTTAAATTGTAATATTTTTTTCATTTTCATAGTTTTTCTAGTCGGTCGAGCAAGTTATGGACTTTTCTCAATATCATTAAAAAATGGCGACCTGAAACTGTCAGGTCCATTTTACAGGATCATTCTAAACTTTCAGTCCATGAAAATGAACAACTTTCTCTAAGGAACACAGAGTCAAATACGTAAAAAAAACGGCTATATACAAATCAAAGAGATCATCAATTTAGTATGGGATGACCAAAATTTTGTGGCGAAATTCGACATAATGTTTCTTGGAGAAAGTTCACAAAGAGAACACATCCTTGAAATTTGGACGGTAAGTTTAGAATGACCCAGTATATATAAAAAAAACTCTATTAACAAATATTGTAGCCAGCACAGCAGTTTGTTTAATTCAAAAACATGCAATGTCGCTGCATAATGTATCTCGTATACAAATGTTTACGGTAATTGATATACCTATCTAAGGTCAGATCCTACGAGCTTTATAAAAAATTTAAGCGTGATCTAGACTCGGTCAAGGTGATTCATCATCATCATCATATCAGCCGCACGACACCCACTGCTGGGTATTGGCCTCCCCTAAGGATCTCCACGACGATCGGTCCTGCGCTGTCCGCATCCAGAGCTTCCCGCGACCTTCACCAGATCGTCTGTCCACCTTGTCGGGGGCCTACCCACGGAGCGTCATCCGGAGCGCGGTCGTCAAGGTAATTGCTTTCTGTTATTTATTGTGTATTGATCTTTACAAACAACATTAAAAATCATTTTTTCAACAACATAATAAAACAGACCTCAGAATTTCCTTTTTAATCAAGAATGTTTTTCTGCATTAAAGAAAAGCTTTGGCTAAAAGACGTCTCAAAAAAAGAGGTCTGTTTTATCTGTGAAGGGCAATCAGGGGTAAAGGGTAATAACTTGATCTTTTATGATACCAATCGATAGGGTCAGTGATAAGGATCAATTTCTTGTAAATAACAAAGTATCTTAAATTAAATGCAAAATCCAATAAAGATAAAAAATGGTAGTTTGGTTCAAAAAATTACTATCTATTACCTACTATTTAATCTCCTTATTTTTTTTAAATCTTTGAATGCAGTTTTACTTATTTTTAAAACCAAAGAATGATTCCAGTAAAATATGACATCATTTAGGGTAGTACTTTCCCTTCAACTATTGTATTTTTTCCACCCTATATACGTTTCGCCTGCGCCTGATGAATAGCAATTGAGGTAAGTATAGCTTAGCCAAGACAGTGAGCAAAAAAAGTCCTATCTAGTTTTTGAGCACCACGAAGGTAAAAACTTCTTGAGATATTAGATACTTCTAGTACTTTCAGTTAGTCTAAGCTCTCGATATACGGATTTATTATTTGTGTCTAAAAACAGTAGAGCTTTCTATAACACTCCTGCCCCCTACTCAAATGGCCACTGTTCTATTCGTTCGCTAACTTAAAGCTTAAAAATAAGCAATTAAACGATCAAGTCAGACGTCGCAAGTTTATGTAAATCACAGAAATTGTTGTATTGTATGGAATTGACAAGCCTACGACACGTTGTTTTGGTGTTTATGGCTTATTTTTAATTTTAAGTTAGCGAAAGAATAGAAAAGTGGCCATTTGAGTAGCCCCCCTGTACTTCAGCAGCTCTACTTGCATACAGAAACACTATGCAGTGTAGGTTATAGGTTGGCTAGTTGCGAAGATGTTTCATTGAGAAGTAGTCGAAATGAGAAATTGGCTATTTGATAAGTAGACGCCTGGCGCCGAAAGGATCTAAAATAGGTATTCCAATTGGCTTAACTCGGCGGACGTCCGATTGATATTCCTGCTCTGACGGACAATGTTTCTGTGCAATAGATTGAGATAAAGCTACGTAAGAGTTGAAATGTAAATGAGAAATGTTATGAAATTATTTATTGCAACGAAAACATTATTTTAACATAAACAAATAGTCACTGATAATGGCCGCATAAGATAAAAAATGATCGATAACATAGTACTTATTTGCTGTATGGTCTCTGGATAACGTGCAGGCTACGAGGTATGTTTTTACACTTTTATTCGATAATAAGGTAAAATATTTAAATACATTGGCAATACAGTGTTTGGGTTTGGCTGTGTGCCAAAAGAATTGGCGAAAAATGAAGTTGGTGAATGTGGAAACAGGGTTCTTTATATAAGTAAGTACTTCACTGGCCTATACTACAAAAATACACGAGAAGATCCATAATTCGCAATACCCCAGCCTTTCTTTATACGTCCAAACTGGTCCGTCGCTTATCACAATGTATGCCGTTGAACCGGTCCGGCCGAAGCGCCATTGTACCATTGTGGGCCCACGTGTAGGCGTACTTGCCACACCACTGTTGCACAAAATATAAAAACAGATAAACCACCCGGAAAAAGTCTTGGTTCTCCGTGCACACACATATAGACATTTCACACGGGCAATCTCAGACTAAATCAGGCCATATTCAGTATACTGTAACAGTCAACGAGCGTGTAGATGGTACCGGAGATCAACCAAAACCCGACCGGAGTCGGGCAGGAGGTCGACCGGAGTTCGACAGGCCTTTTTAACTGGTGTTTGTTACTATGGAAACGGTGCTACGTCTTTGATACCATGGCAACGGAGCCATTCTGAGTGAGATGTCTCAGGGATCGTCCTGCGCGACTAGGCGATCATCGCGCGAGTAAGTAAGCGATGCGACAATCGCGTGTTCGCGCGATGACAAGAAATGTGTGTCGTAATGGAACGCGAACGCGACGTAACCATAGAATCAGATAGCGTACCAACGACGCGACACGAACATCGCGCGAATGTCAAAAAGGACATCTATTCGACATCAGTAGGTATGTTTGATCGCAGGCAGATTCCTACGAACTTAATTCGCGCGAATAAATTTCCAAACATTTTAGTCACGTGACTGCATCGCGCGAATGCCAAAATCAGTATATTCAATTCTTAGATTATTGATATGTCAATAATCTAAGGTTTAATCGCGGATTCGTACGACTAAAATTCGCGCGAACTTGAGATAATCGCGTTGTTGCGTTCTATTAGGACGATCCTTCAGGCTTGCTCCGGCCGAGCTCTGGCTCAGCTCCGGTCGAGTTTCGGTTGAACTCCGGTTGAACACCGGTATGTAATGTATACGATCGCTCATCAAGGAAGGAATTCCTAGCGCAACAAGGTTTCAAATACGGCCAGGCGCTTCTGTTACACACATTATACTTTGAATTTTGTGAAAACAGAGTGAATGACTGCGCATAAAATATTCGCGAAGCTGTACAGGAACTTTTACGATTTTGACAAGGGATAGCATAAATAAAGCTCATTGTATTGCCATGCCATTAGCTGCCAAATATGTAGGCTTATTTTATTACAAATAATGGTGCCATATCCATGGCGTGAGTGGTGAAAATAACTAATAACAACAATCGCACATTTTTTTAAATCAGAGGTTTGAGACATTTATTATTTATTTCTCTAAAAGAATTTACATTCACTTTTAAGACAAATACTTACACTATAATCATAAAAATAAATCTTAGAAACTAGTAGGTGCAAATCTTCCACTTTAAATATACCTACCTACCTTTGAAACAGTTTTTTTTTATTTGCGAATTATCTCTAAGGTGAGGGACAAATCATGGATACGTGTACCTACGTAACCAAAACGCACGTTTACAAAAGTTACCAAAACTTCATATTGACGGAAATCGTAATGAAAATTCACTACCGACCAAGTTCAGTCGGAAAACTACTGTAGACTAAGTTGTAATATAAGGCAATGAAAATATTCTTGAAATGTTGGCAGAACCTAGAGTTCATTCACCCGTGATCGCATAATAAGTGCGGTCTCGCTGCGACGATTTTTTGCGGTATGTGCGAACCGAACGTGTTGGCGCGATTGCATTGCGCAAGTATTTGCTGAATGTAATTCCACGAATTTTTCTTTGCGAATTAAGACATTACGCTAAAAGTATCTTAATAGTATTTCTATTTTCTTTCGCAATTCAAATTCGTCGAAACTGCACAAATGATATAAATTAGCAATGTTAAATTGTTGAATGCAGTTAACAATTCCTTTAATTTTTATTATTTACAATATTTTCAGATCTTTAATAGAACTAGATTTTACTAGAAAGTATTTATTTTATTTGTAGCTACGTGAATCATTGGGTAATAACTTCAAATTTTAAGCAAAAATACAACATATTTCCAGTCATGGCAAATAATTCGTTCGTTTGTAAAATGTACCTATGTGATGTCACAGTGTGATGTTGTCCTATATTTTTATTTATACTTATCTACTATTGGTATACGGGAATCTATTCAGCCATTCGATGTGCCATTTTAATTGCAAATAGTTGGGACAGCCTTCCGCAAGGAATAACTACGTAGAGTGTATTTGCATACATTTAACAAAGCATCATTCATTAAAAGCAACTTCTATTTTAAGCGGCGATTAAATAGCTGTCTAGCGAATTTAAGGATTCTATTCCTTGTCAGGTAGCGCATTTTACCACCCACTATGTAATGATAGCGCTCCGTGGGTAGGCGCCCGACAAGGGGCACCGACGATCTGGTGAAGGTCGCGGGAAGCCACTGGATGCGGGCAGCGCAGGACCGATCGTCGTGGAGATCCTTGGGGGAGGCCTATACCCAGCAGTGGGTGTCGTGCGGCTGATATGATGATGATGATGATGTAATGATTATCGCGTGCTGCGTTTTATAATGCGTAAGTAACTAATACGATAGTAGAATTAGATGCTATCCTGATCATTGGTTTCCAAGGGAATACTTACAACGAGTATCGATTCCCACGCGGGTGGAGCCACGGGCAAAAGCTACACATAGTATAAAACAAAGTCGCTTCCCGCCCGGTCTGTATAAAAACCGCATTAATATTGATCCATAAGTTTGGGAGCTAGATGCCTCAGACAGACAGACACACACACTATATAACATCTGTTGAGGCAGGATAGGATCTCTTCACCATATATTCAGCGAAGAGGGAAGTACTTCCACCGAGCTAGGTGTCTGTGTCCGGGGACCGCGGTCCTGGGCTCCTGGCGCTTGATATTGGAATTTGTATTTATGCGAAGTGCTTAGAAAACTTCGATATCGTGAGTCAGGTCTCCATACATTTCTGTCTTGATATTAGCTTGATGTAGTGCGACGTGTTTACATATTGTACTTTTCGCTGATCCTGCATTTCTTCGTCCATTCGTCGATTGCTTATGTTGCGGTATGATCGCGCCGCTACACACCCCTTGCGTACGTCGTGTACAATGTAGATATCCTGTAGTGTATAAACTTATAACCTTACTCACACTGACACCACATTAGCACAGTTTTACATTAGTACCTAACTACATTGTTGTACCCGTGCGAAGCCCGGGGCGGCCCGCTAGTATAAAATAAAGGCGCTACTATTTAATTTAACAATTTGACAAAAAACTTTTTACATTAATTTGCAATTAAATTTTAGCTTTTTGCATTTACAATGATTTAGAATTATTAACGTTAAAATAATACATTTAAGTACTAAAAAAACCTGCCAAGTGCGTGTCGGGCCACGCGCCGTAGGGTTCCGTAGTTACCTTATGCCATACCATATTTAATACCACTTATCATTTTCGTCTACGAAAATAGCTTTGTTTTTCACAGTGTTGGTATGAATGACAATCAAAGTTATATTTGCGGCTCTTAATGTAACCAATTTTCGTTGAAAGTGTTTATTAAGATCTACAGCATATATTTTTTTCTGATTTTTCACTTTCTTATTTCAAAGGTTAAAAGGGGGGGGGACACACATTTTACCACTTGGCGGTGTATATCTTTCAAACGGTTGACTGTGAGAAAAAAATGGTCTTAGAAACCTCATTGTTATTTTTAAAGACCTATCTACAGACACCCCACAATTATTGGTTTGAAGAAACATATTTTTTTCAGTTTCAGTTCCATGTACGGGGAGCCCCCCTTAATCTTTTATTTTTTTATTTTTGTGTTAAATTCGTTAAGCGGTTAACAGAATACATCTACCTACCAAGTTTTAACTGTGTAATCTTAATACTTTCGGAATAAAGTGGCTGTGACATAGGTACGGACAGACAGACAGAGACACAGACATGACAAATCTATAAGGGTTCCGTTTTTTTCCATTTAGGCTACGGAACCCTAAAAAACGACTCGTCTCCAGCTTTTGTTTTGAGGTTACACTTTGATTTTGCTCTTAACTTTTTTTAAGTTCTAAAAAATGGTTTTATTTTGAAAATTGCCCAAAAGCGTAATCCTCGACCTGCCAATGAAATAAATTATCACACTCTAACTAAACTATTACGACTTTAAAATATGAATAATATTTATAACGATTTGTTTACAATCATTTTCACCAACTTCTTGCCCACTTTCAGAAAAGATAAACGACATCAGCCATTTTTAATGTCCCCACTGCTGGGGCACAGGCCTTCCTTAAGGGTGGATAAGCAGGACAGGCCATTACCCACCACGCGGGCCCAATGCGGATTGGTGGGTGTTAACGATTGCAAATTCAACCGAGACCAACAGCTAAACATGCTTTCCGAAGCACGGAGGTATTCTAGACCATACATTTTTGGTCACCCATCCCATGACCGACCCTTGCGAAAGTTGCTTAACAACCGCAATCGCAGGGCAAGGCGCTAAGCCACTGCGCCACCGAGCTCCTCTAGAGAAGATAATAAACGCACCAAATGTTTCGCCCACATCTCTAAGCGCGTCAAATGCATTCCTTAAGATGCACCACGGACCGGATCGGCAACAAGAGCAAAACGAGCCGGACCGGTCTGCCGGACGGCGCTGGAAATCTGAGACTGCATTGTGCACAGAAATAGCCTAGGTCACCCGCTTGCGACCTATGTCTGGATTTGTGCACTATGCATAGAACGACAGGCAAAAATAAGTGTATGTTTAAAAAATAAGTTTTTCTAGAAAAGAAAATCATTTTCAACGAAACGTAAGTATGGAAAATGCAACTGCTTTAATCATCTTCATCCAAAATGACAATTTCATACATGTCAACATCAACAGAAACACAGCTATTTTATTGTCAGCTTTATGATCGGAAAGAGAGTAATTTTAAAATCTAGCTAAACTATAATCAAATAAATTTTCAAATACAAGCATATATGTTTAGGCTTCGTACATTACGCGCATAGGAAGCTTTCGGCAGCACTTTGCTGCCGTCTATTGGATTGTATCCGTTTCCACTTTTTTTATTCTCTTCTGATCGACTAGCACACAATTTCATATTTCTTATCGTTCTATAATTTTTCGTAAATCAATACTTGCACGTATCTCAACTGTTTTTATTTCACGCAACGAGTTACGAGCCTCTTCAAATTAAAAGCGCAAACAGCCATACGTTAAATTAAATAAAAAATACTTGACTTTACTTAATTTCATGTACAGGGTTATTTGTAAAACACCAACAACCTCTCAAGAGTACTAGCAATTAGCATCATAAACAACAACATTTGTCCTACGACTTTTCCGAAAACAGACAAAAAAAATTAGACTTTCCGTCAGTGGTGTAGCGTGGGGGGGGGGGGGCTAAAAATATATAAACATTTAAAAAGATATAAAAAATAATCTACACTATCATTTATTGTAACGATTTTGACCAAACCATCATCACCGTACAACCCGGATCGCACGGCGCGCTGCAATTCGCACGCCGCAATTGGGCTACACAATGGTTGATTGTGATGATTTTAACCATGATAGTAATGATTTTGACCAAACTATCATCACTGTATGGCCCGGAGCACGCGGCTACATAAAAAAATATGCACCGGATAAAACCCGAAGAGTTAATTTTTAGTAAATAAATAAAGAAGGTAATGATTTTTTTTTTAAAGCTATTGATTTTCTTGACTTATAACGAAAAAAGGGGGGCGGCAAAATTCGGTTCCGCCCCGGGCGGCAAAAACGCTACACGCTACGCCACTGCTTTCCATACAAATGTCCGAACAGCTGATCGATTTTTTGTCTGTTTTTGGAAAAGTTGTAGAACAAATGTTGTTGTTTATGATGCTAGTAATCTACTCCTGCTAGGTTGTTAGTTGTTTACAAATAACTCTATATATATAACAACTTTTTAAAATCATGATTGCAAAAGTTGCACGTATATACGAAATATAGAGTTGATGCAGTCGTCTGACCGAAATCCGTCGACATCATTCATGCCCTGTAAAGAATTTCGAAAACGCATATGTTTTGAACACACCGGACTAGTTTCGAATAAAATAATGTTGTTTCTACATAATAATATCCATCCGGGAATCAAACCCACGTTGTTGACGTCACGCGGTTCGCCGCAGACGCACCACGGTTTATAAATGCAACGATTTATAAACTCGTAAGAGATCGAGGAACATAGGTCCATAGGTGCGTTAATAACCAGAATAGGTGTGTTATAATAAGCGACGTATAGGCGTATATCCTTTCATTAAGCGATCGTGCTTTATGCACGCCTGAAGTCACGTAGGGTCGGAAAACATCTTTGAATAACTAAACAAGGATGCCACTAATGTGGAATGTCCGAAAACAATCAAATTGGCTGAATATTTTTTCATGTCAAAACTTTTTTTTAATACGTGATGTGGTTGTGGCAGGTGGTGGCAAAGGTAAAATCTCCATTCTGCTGTTACTTTTGTACATTTGTGAAGTCGAAGAGACATTAATTTTTTTTTACGCAACCGAAAATTCTGAAACTCTTTTATATTACAAAGGGAGTTTATTCCTATAATAAATATTCAGCCAATTACATTTTTTTTCGGATATTCTCCATTGAATAAAATCACAGAAAAAATCATAAAATATACACATCAACTTTGTTAAGGGATACAGGTGTTATTTTCATACAAACGAGGTAACTTTGAAGCCTTGGTTTTCTGCCAGGGATATACCGTGCTGTGATCTGATGATGGCCATTCAGGGAGTGAATGGAGGAAATTCAGATCGTAATACACACCCAACTGATCTGATCAGCATTCTAAAAGATTAATGGGTCAGAGTTCTCAGTTTGTGGATTTCCATACATTTTCATGCTATTTTAGCGGTTTTTTTAAACATGTCCTTTACGTTTTGAGAATGCTGGTCAGATCAGATAGCAATCTGAATCTCCTCCATTCACTCCCTGGACAGCCGTCATCAGATCACAGCACAGTACATCCCTGGCAGGAAACCAAGGCTTCAAAGTTACCTCGTTTGTATGAAAATGACATGGTATCCCTAGACAAAGTTGATGTGTGTATCTTGATACCAAAGATTTCTTTTAATCTCTTTTAAAGTTAAAATTAATTAGTATCACGTAAGTAAGAGGTCATATTTTTCATTGTTTTCCTCTATCAAAGTTAAACTTTCTTATATTTCACAACTTAACACTTAAAAAACTATGTAAAAAATTACAATCATTGAGAAGTTTCAACTGAACAACGGGACATGGAACATTTTATTTGTGACACCCCTAAGCTAAGCAGGGGGTCTATTACGAAAAGTTTAATGCGATACACGCAGCTGCGTCCGTGCTTCGTTTTGATTGTTTCCTATTACAAATCACTTTCGTATGCGATATTGCAAAGAGATTGCGTGAGTTTGACAGTTTCTCTCTAGCGTATCTGACATCGTTCGTTTAGTAGTCTATAAACTACGATAGCCAAATTCAAAATGTTTGTTATAACTACAACCAACGAACTGCGGACGATTATCGTGGCCAAGTGACTGCGTTACGCAATTGCGTACGTTATTTTCGTAATAGGCCCCCAGGTCCCGATAAGGAGCTCGCGTTCGTAGAACTAATCACGATTATTTATATGGTACAAGGCGGCTTACATTGTATAAACCTGCTATAAACAGCTTCTTAAACTTTATAATGATCATTATGTTGGAATGTGTTAGAATATGATAAAATGGACAAGTGAAAACAAATCTTTCCGAAATGAGGACGGAGGTAAGCTTATCAATTCAATGGTATAACCTTCAAGCTGAAATTTTAACCATTTGGTTCCTGCAGTGGTGTGATTCCACTTGTAACTTTTACTATGGATGGGGCCAATTCTGATATCAGCTTTTCCATACATTAAAGTCGAGTAGGTATTGCGCTTTTGTATGGAATAGCAGATTTTTTTCGCGATATTAGAGTTTGTCCCATAATAAACGTAGCTTGTAATCATGTGTGCAACCACCTCACTGCAGGAACCAAATCAATAAAATTTCACACTGTATATAATATATTAAAATAAATATTTAAGTAAATAAATAGACGAAATATTATTAAATAAATATAAAAATTACAGTCTTAACATAAATGTCAATCAATGGATTAAATGTTTGATGGAGCCAACTTTGACTCGACACTTATTGAAGAAATTTTAATTATTTTTACGCCTTAAACATTTGAACTGCAAAGTAGAGTCTATGAGAACCTTAAGGCTGGTTTACATTATCTTAGTCTTTAGTAGAGTGCTTTAGGAGAGTAGAAGTTCATTACGTGGTGTGTTTGACGTTCTTTTAAAATCGACGAACATGCTAAGGAATGTATTTCTACTCGCTACTCGACTCGGTCGTCTACTTGACTAATGTAAACCAGGCCTTAGAGCAACGCGGCTCGGTCATCAGCGATAGTGAATATAAACAACGTTTCAAGAATCAAAACCTATAATTTATGAAGTCAGGTAATAAATGACCTTCACTTACGAATATTTTCAAAACTCAATTGTAGTAACAAACCTGTAACAACAAAATAGGAATTATGAACAAATATAAATTAATTAAAAGTAATTTCAACTTCATACTTAGTTTAGTTGTTTGTTACTCAATCACGCAAAACGGCTAGACGGACTTGGATGAAATATAGTTTTTAGCTTGTATTAAAACAAGTCAAAGGTTCCTTAGAGATTTTTCAACTGTCCACGTGAACGAAGTCGCGGGTGTTATAAAAATATAATTTCTCAATGGGCATGGTATCATTCGTCTTAACCATTACTAACTAAGGCGTGTTACCCATTACTAAGTATGTTAACTTTTTGTTTACTCAAAAGCTAAAAACTTGAAAGCCTGCAATAGCGATAAAATACTAGATAAATTGTGTGTTTTAGCATAATCAAAATAAAATTTTGTATGGAACAGTAATATAGCGATTTCGAAGTAAAGTTAAATGCATTTCCCCACCATCATTCTTACACTAAACTAATGTGCACTAAATTATTTTGCAGCAATAGTAACCGAATGATTTAGACGTAGGTAGGTACCTACTTATTTGAAAATTAGATACTTATATTAATAGAAGAAGTAAACTTTTAGCATAAAGTCCGCCATTTGTATCTTACTTTATGTATAAAATGTACAATAAAGATGTATAAATAAATAAATAAATACTCATAACATTTTTACCGCTTGAAATTCCACTATTTTCTATTTCAGAGGTTACATACTCGTATATACACATATACCTATACAAATAATCAAACAAAAAAAGCAAAGCTTACCTTTTTATTGTATTAATGTAAGTAATGTAAATAGTACCTAGTAAATATTGATAAGTACCTAAAATAAATAAGACCCGCCATATACAGAAAAAAATTGATTCGGTATCACGAAACGGAATATTGATAAGTGTATGAAAATTCCGAACGGACGCACGTTTGTATGAATAATCTGCGTTAGGAATGTTGAGAGGGCTTTTCAAAGTGACATTTAAAAACCAAAAAATAGTAACTATTCGCCAGGTGTCAAAATTGGTTTTGAAAAATAAACGGCCTCAGCTTAAAAAATAAAACCGGTCAAGAGCGAGTCGGACTCGCGCACCGAGGGTTCCGTACCATCATAATAAATACTAAATAATAAAATTATTATTGCAGTTTTAGGTCAGCGCCATCTCTTGACCGATACTGGAACTAATGTTAACGTTTTTTAGAAATTTGATAATTTCAAAAAAAGTATGACATATTGAGACATCGTTTTATTTTTCCTGTAATCTTTATATAAACTGCTATCACATAGAATTATTTCAGATTTTTCTCTTTGCAAACTTCGGAGATAAGGGTGGGGGGACGGTATTTTTTTACGTTTTTCATCATAAGACGAAAACTAAGCGGCCTAGAAAAAATGAGTAAAAACGTGCAAACGGCGCTCCTTTATATGATACCCCACATGCCCTAGTAGCCCCACTTTAAATTTTTAAGACCCCTTTTCAGTCCCTGTTGTAAAAAAGATTTTTTTTTAATTTCTTATTTGCAAAATAGTTGGGCAAATGTCATCTCAAACCATTCAAAATTTCAAGTTGATTAGTAGTTCTCGAGATATCCAGCTGTGACAGACAGACAGAGAGACTGAGTCACACCATAAGGGTTCCTTTTTTACCATTTTGGTACGGAACCCTAAAAAGTAATTTTCATTTCTTGGCGTTCGTTGGTTGTTTGTTTTCAACGCCATCTATCGAGCATACAGTTATACAGTTTTCTGTCATTTTGAAAAGCCCTCATTCCAAATCAAAATTCCGTCTGTATGTCGCTACATACAGACGCGGCTTAGAATTGCAGGGTTAACTGGAACAGGTGACATCATACGGTCACAGCCAAGGTGGGTCAGGCTTAGGGTTGCCAACCCTACTATACATATAATACCTATAGTATCCTTCTATATTGCGGGCTTGCCTACTATTTTTTTTTTATAAATACCTAGTAAGCAAAACTACTATATTTTTTTAAGTTTTAAGTTTTTTTTATTTTTTTTAAGTTTTACATGCACATAAGTAATTGCATAATATTTTTTATGTTTAAACTCTTTTATGGTTATTGAATAAATTATGAAAATGTTTAGTAAGTATGAAAAATACAACTTCTTTAAATCCTCCATACCAAACGGCAACCTACTATATTTTTATGGACTTTTTCGCCTTCTACTATATTTTTACACGTTATACTTTATTGAAAACACATCTCGAAAATACTATATTTGATGCAAAAAAAAGTTGGTAACCCTAGTCAGGCTTTTTAAATGAGGATAACCTAGACTAGACCTTGCATCATCGCTGCATCAAACATGATTTAACAAGAAATACGTCAATTTGAATTTATTATTTTATTACTAGGTAGTAGGTACCTATCGAATCTAGCTAGCTAGCTAGTACATTAAGTCACATTACTTAAGGCTCTAAAAAGTTTAGGATATAAAGAAACAGAAGATTTTCTAAAATCGATCTTGTAGTTTGGCATGGTGTCTCATGGTTAAAATAACCGATCCCAAGATTTTATTTTATCGCAGGGTTAGGCAAACGTTGTCTGTACATAATGACTGGCTTTTGTTGGTTTTTACCTGTAAAATCTCATACGAGCAATACATTTATAAATGTGCTACCTATTTGACTTGACACTCTTTTTGATGGTCAGCAGCTGTCACTGTCATACTCACACACAGCACAGATAAAAAAGCATTGATAATTTAGTACTTTTTTTTCTTTTATCCCACCAAACACAACATGTCAAAGGATACTTTTATGTTTATAGGTCGACCGGAATTTCATCTTTTATCTAGTTAGTTTATTTAATTTTAATGTCGTGCTCCTTCTCTAAAGTTTATTTATGTTTATTTTAATCCGCTTCTTCCTTCTTTTACTGTGTTACCGCACCATTTCGTCCTGGGAGCTGTCTGAAAACCAGCGCTCTTGCGGCATTCTGCGCAATGCCGCAAAAGCATAGCTGAGCCAGCTACCCTTTGGCCACACCCGTAGCATTTATTTTTTTAGTAATCTCTGTCTGTTATTTCTGTTTGTTTTTCTTCTTCTAACTATGTTAATTTTTTTAAGGCCAATAAATGTTTCTTTATCTTTATCTTTATCTAAAATCACTCGGATACATACACCCTCTCATAAATGCACTTAAAAATACATGCATGTACTCACACACACACACACACACACACACACACACACACACACACACACACACACACACACACACACACACACACACACACACACACACACACACGCGCGCGCGCGCGCGCACGCACGCACGCACGCACACAAATAAATATATGTAAGTAGGCCTAAGAAATTCATTAGTTTGTTTGTAGGTATAATTGTTAATTCTTTTTACTTGTCTAATTACAAACATAATATGTACTTCTTGCTATGGAAGAGCGGTGGCGCCTAACAGGTACTATTAATACCTACTTGGTTGGTTCCAGCCTCAGAATATTGCTTGTACCAAAGATTTCTATGTGTATGCTTGTACTGATTTTATAAGATATAAACATTTTTAATTTTTTTTTTAGATGCATAAGAATAAAGATGTTCATTTAATGTAAATAAACTATCAAATGTAATACCAAATAAACCTTAAATAAAACGCATCTAATCGTAAAGATTATCCTATCGAATAAAATGTCTCTTGAATTTGAAATTACAAAAAAAATTTTTCACGATAAAAAGTCCAATTGCAAAAACATCTTTTCATGGATTCTCACCACTCCTCCGGTGGGACAGAGACCATTCTTATTCCGACAAATAGTGTTTTTATGAGGACACAAAACAAATCTCACACAGTAATCAAATTCAACAAAAAACCTTTGGAGTTGTGTAAAGAGAGTATTTAGTGTACGTCAGTGACGAAGGGTCCATACAAACAAAGAGAATGTAAAATCACTACGTTTTACATACAAACATACAAACTGATTCCCATCGGCTTACTTTTTAAAAATCCCACCTCGGTTGCCAACTTTTTTTGCATCAAATATTGTATTTTCCAGATTATTTTATTTATTGTATTATTACCTGTAAAAATATAGTATATAAAGTCCAAAATTTATAGTAGGTATCCGTTTTGTATGGAGGATTTAAAGAAGTTGTATTTTTCATACTTACTAAACATTTTCATCATTTATTCAACAACCATAAAAATGCAATTAATTACTTAAGTGCATATAAGTAATTTATTTTTGCTGCTTTTGTTTAATTTTTACACTTGAAAAAATTTAATAATAATAATAATTGTTTATTGTTTTCTCCAACAATCTTAAGTGATACATTTTAAAATATAGTAGGATACTATATTATATAGTAGGGTTGGCAACCCTAATCCCACCCCACTGATCCACTATGCAGATCATAGCATTTTTGTAGAACGGTTTACCTTTGCCATAATTTCACCCCTCCCCACTGGTTTACTGTACTCAGTACGCGAGTTCTAATAATGTCTTTCTGCCAACACTTGTAGACTTTTTCGCGCTCCAAACAGCGGTCAGGCGAGATCTGTCAATCATCCGCCATGACCGCGTTCTGTCGTTCCCGAACTATTCCGGGATGCCAGGAACCGGGACATTGACCTCGCCACACTTCTCGGGAATCAGGAACGAGAAGGTGGGAAATTGAAAGAAAAATTTTAACATCTCACTTAATGCTCCGAAATATTACTCTAAACTAGAGATGCGCCGAATGTTCGGCCGAATATTCGTATTCGGCACATTCGGCATATTTTTTCATGTTCGTATTCGGCCGAATATTCGGTTGATTTGCCGAATAATTACCGAATTTTTAATTTATTGCTCAAAAAACATTTCATTAAACACTACGGTTTACTAATTACTAAATATAGGTTAGGTTTATTCTGATTTGTACATCGTTTTTGTAAATGAAACAAACACTACTTTGTGTACCATTCATAATATTGTTAAAAAATTATTAACTATAACAATCAATTACAATAAAATTTAAACCAAATAAACTTCTGCTTTTTTTTCAATTATAATATAAACTAAATTAAATTTCTAGGAAATTAACTATTTTAAGAATACTGCTTTGTGTAAAACGTATAATCAAATAAAGTATTTTTTTAAATAAATGCCAATGTATGCTAAATAAATTTTATGAAATTAACATTAAAAAAATCCTCAAGTAATAAATATTAATTTCCAACATTAAAACTAGGAATTGCCAACACTATTAAATAGCTATCGGCCGGTTTCTGAATTGAGAAATTGAAGTTGAGCACTACTTAAGTACAAATTTTGTATGGGTGAGTAAGGTTTGAGTAGTGCTCAACTTCAATTTCTCAATTCAGAAACCGGCCGTATGTCACTTATGTTAATTCCTAGAATTTGTAGTTTTAATCTAAATGAGTTTTTTAAGTAAATGTCAGTGTAAGTCAAATGTAATTCTTTGAAATCAACAATTAAAAAACATATTTTCAGTAGGTAACAAATATTCGTTTTCAAGTGAAAAAAAAACATAAATGATTAAATTAAAATACCGGTGTATTGCTTGAGCAAGCCGTGCATACGCGAGGGGCCGCGAGTTGCGCGCGGGGCAGAGGGGGCGGTGGCAAACGTGCCCTTGGTTGCAGAGCGCCGCACTGATGTTTGCAAACCTGTTTACCGCGCACCGAATATTCGGTTCGGTACATTTTGGACCGAATATTCGACCGAACATTCGTATTCGGTTGAACCTACATTCGGCGCATCTCTACTCTAAACACACCTTAGTTGGGTGTGCTCAATAAAAATACGGCGTTTGGTGATCGAGGGATATCCTTTAGCAGGGTGAACCTTCTGAACCCTTACATCATTTTAAGAAGGGGAGCCATCTTGGATTTTTGTATGGGAAGGAGATATAATACAATCTTATTTGTATGGAATTTGAAATTTTTTTTTCAAAACCCGTCGTGTGGGATATCGGATGAAAGGGATTTTTGAGCTTACCTACTGAGTGTGATTTCGAATCGAGTCATTTTGATGACAAACGATACAGACGACAGACGTTCGATTTGGCACTAATGAATACTTAGCAAGTTTATTAACAAAACCCTTGCATGATGTTACAAAATAATTAACACACAAACAAGAACGACTAAGATAAATACTTTGCATAAAAAGTGACGTACCTACTCATACAAGATGCTTGTATAACACTCAACACCAAAAATTATAAATATGAATACGACAAAAACGATAAGGTTTTATTCATTTGAAACTAGCTGACCCGACAGACGTTGTCCCAATAGTCAGAAAAAAATTATGCGTTGTCCTGTCTTAGTTTATGATTTATGAATATTGAATTCGAATTTTAAACGGCATTCAGTTTTTTTGCAGCCCGCATTCTGTCAATTCCATGTCAAACGTCATAGTCGTCATAAGGTAACATTAAAAAGTTTTCAACACACTTGCTTTTAAAGTGAGCCCTAATAAATCGCTTTTAGGGCCATAAACCGAGCTATCAAACGCATGCAATAATATATAAAACACTAGGTTGTTATAGAATTATCCCTACAAAGTTAAATTAGTACCTTACTGCAAGTTCTATGCGAGCAAATAGAGCATTTCTATTTTAACCGGGTAATACAGGTTTTTTTTAGTAATAACAAAGAGGTTTTATGCCGCTGAAAATTCATATTCATTTTTGAAATAAATAAACGTGTAAGTCCTTAATTAAGTCAAACAAATATTTATTATTATTAAATTATTCGTAATTCACAATATTTTATTACAAAATATTAAAATATTTGCATTTTATCACTTCAAATTATAATTTTGAAGTAGGCTGTATGCTCACTCACCCCTCTGTTCGCAAAATATTCTTGCATTGGGCGTGTGAAAAAAACAAAAAAAACCTACGCGCCTTTTCTCATAATTGTCATATTTTGTTTTTGTCGTATTATTAATATAAACATTTTGCAATGTGGAGTGGCTGAAATGTTTTTCAGTCACCATAAGCAGCATTTGTAAATTAACTGTCCGCCTGTTCGCCCTTCCACCTGTCTGCCGTTTATCCTACTTTTTTAAAGACTGTCCCAAAAATAACATATCCAAATATATTTATGATTGTACGGAACCCTCGGTGCGCGAGTCCGACTCGCTCTTGACCGGTTTTTATATTATATTATAGATTATAGATTACTAAAATGTATACTTACGATACTACACTTAAGTCCAGTTTTACATAAATCATTCATCAGGTGACTTTTCATAGCTTTGCATCATTCTGGCATTAAGACTGTCTCGAGATTTATATTAATTCACGTTGAATTAGCATTAAACGTCAATACTTATAAAGTCACATCAGCTTTAAGAAGTTATTAATCCTCTACCTGTAATATTTTTATTGCAAGTAATTTAAATACTTGGCAAAAGATTAGTTTAACACTTTTTTCCTTAAAACTTTAAACCGAATAAGAAAATTTTAAATAAGTAGATATGGTAGGTAACCCAAGTTTGGATAAATTATGTCTGAATGCGCTGGTAAACTGGCGGTAGCATTTGCTTTCTTCACCAGAAAGCTCAAAAGATTTGATCAAAAGAAAATATTTGATCTTCATCTAATTCTGACTCGGTTAAAAGAGATTTGGGTCACTTTGCCGTGATGGTTGACCCATTTCTATCTAACCATAAACAATTAGAAACTATACCTTTTAAATTGCTTTTAGTTGGTGTTATCAGTAGACCTGTGTTTGGCACGTCTACAGTGTATTAGCGATAGATTAACTGGCACGTGACATTTTATTTTTAACAGTGACCGAAGTAAGGTTGAGGCCGCGAAACTCACGGACGTGAAGAAACGGTCCAGTGTTGTGAAATAACTGGAGAGTGAGTTAGTTTTAAAGAAACCTTTCAAAGAAGGGTTGGGTCAAGAATACTCGACATTGGCAGAGTAAAGTACCAACGGCAGCGTTTACTTTTATTACTCTGAGAAGAGAAAGAAAAGTTTTCATAATCTGTGTTGAGTAAATTCAAAAGCTTTTTTCTAAAGACTTTTCTTTCCTTTAATGTTAAAAGTTCTCTAGCTATCACAATGTATACCTATTATTACCTATTCGTAATTGTAAACATAGCCAAAATCATTCTGACTCAGTAAAAAGACATTTTCAGTAGCAAACAGAGAGTTCTGAGAATTTTTCTAACAGTTACATGAATCTGGAATTCAAACGTCATACTAATTTCGTTTCAACGAAGTTTCGAAACGAATGGAACCGTGGTAGGAAATGAGCGAAATTTCGAACGAAATTTCGTTTTTCGTTGAATTAGAGTAGATCTCCTGTGTACACTATCCATCAACACGGTCTTTTTACGGCGCTGGGATCAGGTGATTATGCAAAACGTTTTATTGCTTTTGTAGGCGTTTATCGCTTTTTTCGCTTTTCTCCTTGCGCACGCCAGCTATCTGTAAAAAAATTGTAGCAACATTGTTCAATGAAAAACAACGTTGCTACAATTTTTTACGACACGTGTATCAAACTTTTTTTCACTAGATTCTCATGAAAATCACCTATCCTAAACAGAATACAGATTACTACACTGGCCTGCAAAACTAAATACTACAGACTCCTATTTTCATACAAATTAGTCCAATCAATGAGCATATTTGTTGTATGGAGACTTCCGAAAAATTCTCCCGTCTATAAAATTTGGCATGTGATGAAGTTAGGTAACACAGATTACAGATGAACAATAATCCAATAAAATTTGTTAAGAGAAGTTAGGTATTTTTACCTAAACATGAAAATCGCTTATATCTCTCTGTGAATATTTCCTCGGGCTAAAATACTTTCTGTATACGTACTTGTGTATTAGTTAGAATAAGTATGTAAAAGAATCCAATATTTTTTCGATTTCGGAGATACTCCAAATTTAAATTTTAATATTTTTCAATATATCTTTTCTTGATTAAAATATCTGCTGATTATTATTTTTTAATATTTTTTTATACCCTTAATATATAGATTTGTTCAGTAGGCCAACAAATTTTCTTCTTTAATCATATTTATACATAAATGTATGAAAATGGACCGACTATTTTTCACAGTACCTCTTAAGACCAAAAAATAAAAAAAATATGATTAAAGAAGAAAATTAATTGACTTACTGAACAAAGCTATATATTTAAGGATATAAAAACATATTAAAAATAATAATCAGCAGATATTTTTATCAAGAAAAGATATATTGAAAAATATTAAAATTTAAATTTGGAGTATCTCCGAAATCGAAAAAATATTGGATTCTTTTACATACTTATTCTAACTAATACACAAGTACGTATACAGAAAGTATTTTAGCCCGAGGAAATATTCACAGAGAGATATAAGCGATTTTCATGTTTAGGTAAAAATACCTAACTTCTCGTAACAAAATTTATTGGATTATTGTTCATCTGTAATCTGTATTACCTAACTTCATCACATGCCAAATTTCATAGACGGAAGAATTATTCGGGTTGCATAAGCCCCGTTGATTGGACTAAAATGAGGTAAATTTGAAGCTTTGCTACCCCACCCAGGATTAAATAGCGTGTGGTTTGACGGTGGCCATTCAAAGAGTAAATGGAGGAGGCCCAAATCGCTAAAGAAACCCGATGGATTAGAAGAGTTATTTAGTTCAAAGTTTAACTTAAAAAAATAACAAGCTAAAATTACATCAAAGTATGGAAAACGTAACACTAAAAAGTCCGTACGGTCTCTAGTGTAGACGACTCTTCAAATCTCAATAGATTTAGAAACCCGAGATTTAGAAATGGTTTCTTTAGCGATCTTGACCTCCTCCATTTACTCTTTGAATGGCCATCATCAAATCACACCCCGTTTAATCCTGGGCGGAGAACAAAAGCTTCAAAGTTATATGTATGAAAATAGGCCTCTGTAGTACTTACATACTTTTGCAGGCCAGTGTATTTGACTAATACAACTTTATTCAGTCTCTGAAATTTCATTAATTTCATCCTTATTTCATCAAATTATTTAGGTCAGCTGAAAAAAGCTCTGAAATGTTGTACGAATTGTTCCACACTTTATTGCTCTCAATGTCTCTATTTTGTGAAATGAATACCAAAACTAAGGCAACAAAATGTAACTAACGTCATGAAAAGCCGTATAAAATCATTGCCCTCGTAAAAGACAAAGAAGACTTAAAAATCTTCAGAACTGATCATCATTACTTTCAAGTTACACGTGTTCCCGAGTTATTTTAAACAGAGCTCTAATCCACGCCGATGTAGATGAATACTATGTGTCTTATGCTCAAATAAAATGAAGCGGGGTCTAAATATAATTTGGTTAATATAGAACTATCGCGCGGCGCACTACGTGGGTTATCGGTGGCTATTTCGATACACGTTCGTTTGCTGTATGTGACATCGCATCAAAATTTGGAACTGCGATTATATCACATACGTAGTTGCATAAATCTTGAAGATACGAATCTTAACCTTGGTTCGTGTAACATTTTTTTTAAATAGATTAGTTTGTTTTTCTGAAAGACGAACTTCTGGAGTAGAATGCAGTTGAATTCTTGTTATAAATGCAATATATTCTTGTGACACTACTTGCTTTTTATTTGTAATGTATACAGATGCATTTTCTTTGTCGACAAAATGTTTAGCTTCTTATTGACTAAATTAAGGACCTATTTTTACATTTTCGGCGTTGTCGGCGTTAGAATCAATCTTGTAACTGTTATTACAATGTATTGTGCGTCTATACTTTCATAGCATGATGATAAACCATTCAAACGATAAATTAATGCTAAAAATAACTTTGTCGGTGATATCAACTCACAGGTATGGATCACATAATTAAGCGAATGACATCAGCTACAAATGGTCGTTGAATGCCACAAATTCAATAATCGTATGCCAAGTGCCTTCCGAGAACGTTCATTCACTGCTTCAAATCGCAAGTAGGTCATACCGCAAATAGAGCTGCAGTTGGTAATGTATGTCAAATAGTGACGTTTCATACACTAACAAATATTAACTGCAATTAAGTTGTAAGAATTACAATATTATGGCTGTGGGCAGTGACGTAGCTATTAAATTAAGTAAGGGCCCCGGAACAAAAAAAAATATTGAGATCCTGTTGTTTTCGATTTTGGCCAACTTTTGTTTTCTGAAATCTCTTTCTTGGCGTTATTTGCGCTACCTTCGAAGAGCATTGGACCGGACTTGCTAAGGTCGCGGGTTCTATTTCCGCCTGAGAATGATCTGCTGCGAGTCGATTTTTTTCTAGTACATTATTGAGTATTGTACCACTGAGTTTCTTTTTTACCCATTATTGTCTAGTTTATGCAATAACACAAGGTATCTACAGTAAAAACTATGCAAAACAAAAAAGACCGAATGTGTTATACGTATTTTGGAATGAAGGATCGCTCGCGCGCTCTATGGTGTAGACACCGCTAATTTATGGGAAGCCCCTATCACTTTCGATTTTTTATCAACTAGTTACCATGCTTAATGTTTCAAGCGGTTAAATTATGACCTGCAGTTGGGAGAAATCCGCGAGGTTTCGAGCCGTTCGAGGTTTCTTTTCAGATTTTCAGATTATTGTGCAGGGGGCCGAGAGACTCTCGTAGCTTGGGGCCCCGGAGCACTGCACCGGCTAGCCCTCCGATAGCTACGCCTCTGGCTGTGGGTTTGGGTACTATGGAAAATCCGATATCTTTTCCTCTGAAATAATGTTGAATGCTGCACTGGCAACTGGCAATTAAATGTCAGAAACGAATAGAAAGCATAGTAAATTACTCGCAGTTTTATATTTATAACCGACTTCAAAAACTTGAAAAGTAGGAGGTTATCTGTTCGTCGCGTATATTTTTTTTTATACAGGGTGGATTTTTAAAACGGTACATTAAGGGCAGGTACCTTAACCGTTATAGTTACAGGAAAACGTTCCTAGGAGACCATCCATAAATTTTTAAGATATTCTGAACTGCATTCACAGATTTTGGAAAAAAATTACCGTTAGCAAAAAAAATGCTAAAATACCAAAAATTTTTTTTTATGCCAATCGATTCTATTTCGTGTGGGGATCAAAAGGCTCTATGGAATCATTTAAGGTATGAGTACTAGAAACGACAGAAATCGCCAAAAACTTTTCCCATACATTTTGTACTGAAAAGCGGTAAACCAACTCGAAATATTTTTTATTGCCAAATGATCCTATTTCGTACTGTGATCAAAATGCTCCTTAAGGCCAACTGAAATTTGAGTAAAGAAACTACAATAAGTGACAACACCGGCTTTACTTACACGCAAGCACAATCTTCTACAACATTAGATCTAAAAAAAACAGTTTCTGTACTCAAAATTCAGTTATCCTCAAAGAGTATTTTGATCACAGTAAGAAATAGGATCGTTTGGCAATAAAAAATATTTCGAGTTGATTTATCGTTTTTCAGTACAAAATGTATGGGAAAAGTTTTTGACGATTTCTGTCGTTTCTAGTACTCATACCTTAAATGATCCTATAGAGTCTTTTGATCCCCACACAAAATAGGATCGATTGGCATAAAAAAATTTTTTTTGGTATTTTAGCTTTTTTTTTGCTAACGGTAATTTTTTTCCAAAATCTGTGAATGCAGTTCAGAATATCTTAAAATGTTATGGATGGTCTCCTAGGAACGTTTTTCTGTAACTATAACGGTTAAGGTACCTGCCCTTAATGTACCGTTTTAAAAATCCACCCTGTATGTATGTACACCGATTACTCAAAGACGGCTGAACTGATTGAAATAATTCAAACGCTATAACACCAAGTTTTTTTTCTAGTTCGTCCCATTTTTTGAAATTTTGAAATCGGTTTAGTAGTTTTCAAGTAATCTTGAAAATACTATCGTTTTCGTTACCATTTTATACGAATTCAGACGGATGGTCAACCATTACTTTTTGTTTATGAACCGATTTAGATGATTCTTTTTTGTTTGAAAGAAGACACCTTAAGGATGATACCATATTAATTTCATTGGTATTAGACTTTGGACTATGAAGATACACGAGGGAACTCCTCAAAATCAAATAGGAACTGTACAGTGATTGAAATATTGGTAGGTTTATGAGAATGAAAAACTCTTGTGGAAATTGAGTTACTAGGGATGTACCAATGAAAAATGTGAAACATTAAAATGTTTTATTTTATAAAGTCATTGTTTACATACCTATCACAAAAAGTTTGAAATAAAAAACCTTTTAAAAAAAACAAGACCTCCTTCAAAAACCTTAAAAACAGCTCTATAAAAAGCAAGAAATAATGTTAAAATCGATTAATTAAAACACGTCTATTGAAGTCGGGTGGGGCTTTTAAAATATAAACAATACAATAAGAAAAAAAATACTTCCAGCTCCACCCGACTTCAATAGACGTGTTTTAATTAATCGATTTTAACATTATTTCTTGCTTTTTATAAAGCTGTTTTTTAAGGTTTTTGAAGGAGGTCTTGCTTTTTTTAAAAGCTTTTTTTAACACGTTGAGCGCCACGCGGGGCACCATGTGGGCCAACCTAGGCCTGTTCGTTGGAGCCATCGGAAATTCGCATAAACCACAAATTTTCACAATGTTGGATTATAGTTATTATCAATTAGAAATGTAATAATTAGCGCTATAAACTAAAAACTCTGGTGTTTTTCTTTCTAAAACTGAAGAAATTTTAAGTTGGCACACGGGTATCCCCCATGGCCTCTGCGGAAGGAATTCCGCTTTTTCTTCCGCGGGGGCCACGGGGATCACAGTTTGGCCCACCCCACATAACTACTCCGCATGCTCATATTGTGAAATTTGTCCGAATAACCCGTGATTGTGTTATTAGACTGTTTTAATAGTAGGGGAAGGTGGGGATCAGCGTTACAAAAAATATATAAATCCTCGTTGTAATCAAAATATTTATTGTATGGACCTTTTGAATTCCTTTGGGGGTGCTATTAACACGAAAGGCATGTATAATAAAACTGCAAAACTTTTGTAGAAAATCATTTTATTATGTCAAAATTCATATAATATTCTAAAAAACGGACTAAATTATTACAAAAAAATCAGACTAAAACATTAAAAAGGACTAGTAAACACAGACTAAAAAGTAAAAAATAAATTCTTCTGTAAATATTTATAACCTACAGAAATTTTAAACCTATAAACGTGGGGCGCATTTTGTAAAATTTATCATTCATATTATTTTTAGCATGCGCCCCACGTTTTTAGGTTTAAAATTTCTGTAGGTAAAATCATCTTGAGTACTCGTCAAGACGATTCTAACGATCCCAAACACAATGGGGTTGTATGGTTTCATCATAGAGTTCCTGTGGCCTGCTTCCGGCTTCATCATCAAATCAGCTCAATGGCACCATATTATTGCATTACCTTCCAATTCTAACCTATGTTCAAAGTTTCAAGTCTCTAGCTCATCGGGAAGCTAGTATAAAATCGTTCGCAAACTTTGTGGAGTAACAAACAAACACACAAACGAGAAAGCAAACTAATAAAAACGTGTTAATAAAATCATAAAATTTTTGAAAAAAAGGAATGAATAAACTTGGTTTTTTAAGTTCTACGATCATATACATAATATAATGAAGTCCTGTGTTCTTAATTCTATAGCGTTTATAATAATTTTTTCATCGATAAATCCAATCGCAGTCTTCCTCTTTCTATTCAGCACCATTTCTTCGTATAAAAAATCAATTTTTCAAAAGAGGCACACTATAATAATAATAGTAGCCAGTTACACTGTACCAAAACAAACATGCAAAAATTATAGGTTATTATTTCAGGCAGTATATCTAGTAGGTACCTAACCTATTAAAAAGTGTATATAAAAATATCAGTATAATATAAAATAAACGTACTTACCAAACTGCAATAATTTAGATTAAAATACAAAATACTATAGCGATGTTAGAATTCTAGAATACCGAAAATATAATATTTGTTTATTTTGACATACTGCAGAAACAATGGCCAAAATTTATAACTGTCATGTGATAGCGACAGGTGCGTTTGATAATAGAGCTAAGAAACGCTATTGAAATATTAGTAAGCGACAGAGAGCCACTGTTAAGACTATACCCCTTGTTACATTATTCCCCAATTTCCCCTACTCATTTAAAAAAAAATTAAATCATTTTACGTATTTTTGTTCTTTTTATTGATTTATTGTATTATCTCAAGAAGACAATCACTTTATTTTAGTTTAAAGTATTTCATTTAGTGACATTCGAAAAAACCCTTACAAGCATAGAAAATCGTAAATAATTTCTAAGTCTTTTGTGAAAAATAAGAACCAAGCTGACTGAATGTTCTACAGGGCCGCGCGGCCCATTTTCATTACTTTGTTGTATGATACCGATGCTCCGTGGCTTGTAAATTAAGTTTGAATAGAAGCATTGCGATGGCCCATCGATGACCCCCGTGGCCTGAACGGATTATTTGGGTTTGGCACACATGTGTCCCCAGTGGCTCAAATGAACAGTCTCACGTTTTCTTGTGGCGTTCAACGTGTTAACTTTCAATAAAAGTTACAATGAATGAGTTAAAAAATAGAGAGAGGACATCAACAAACCGAAAATACGGTTAGCCGACAAAACGTAATGCCGTAATGCTAGTTTTCGTAAATAGCTGGGTTTAACGCCAATAATAATTAAATAACACACCACAAATTACCTATAACCGATGCCATAAACCATTTTCGTGAATGAAATTTGGCATACTTCTTAACACGAAGGAAACATGGAAACAATACACCGAACGGACGTCATACGAATTTAGAATTTGCATCATTTGTAGTACAGAAATAGTTTAACGTTTCAGTACCATGTCATAACAATTATTGCTTTTCTGTGCTGGTATTGTTACTTACTGAACAACAGTTTAATTAGTGCGATATGCTACTAAAATGTATGGTAGTTATTTAGGTATTCACATAATTTGTTCAGTTAAAATAGCCCTAACCAACCGCAATGCCATCCTTAGTAGAAACTGTTGGCACTTGTTTTAGGTTGTGAAATATTTCAGTATACGATGTACGTACTACATACGGTTTGGTTTCACTAGTACCTGATTATTTTAATACTTTTTTACTCCGACTATAGTCTATAACGCTTATATTCAGTTAATATAATCCTACTGAACGTAAAAATTAACGCGACGCGACGTGGTCCTAACATTTTCTTAAACTTCTGAGACCGAACGTAACCATGTGGAAATTTCGCAATCTCCAAAGCTAATTAATACATTTTATTAGGTAAGTTAGACCAATAACAATGATATTATTATTCATAGTAATGAAACATCGAATAATGACAGATTAACTAAACCAAAGCGAAGGACATATTTCAAGTAGCCATTTCACTTCTGCTTGTGTTTATCATAAATACTAGCGGCCCGCCCCGGCTTCGCACGGGTGCAATGTAGTTACTAAATGTAAAACTGTGCTAATGTGGTGTCAGTGTAAAGTTATTAGATTATACTACAGGATACATATACCTAGGAGGACGACATATACCTATACGACGTACGCAAGGGGTGTTATTATATAATTGACGTGTGTGTGTGTCTGTGTGTCTGTCTGTCTGAGGCAACCAACCTAGCTCCCAAACTTATGGATCGATTTTAATGAGGTTTTTATGCATAGTTTAAGAGAAGCGTATAGACGGCGGGAAGCGACTTTGTTTTATACCATGTATAGCTTTTGCCCGTGGCTCCGCCCGCGTGGCAGTCGGTAATCGTTGTAAGTCTTCCCTTGGAAACCAATGATCGGGATGAAAAGAAGCCTGTGTTAAGTATTCCAGACTTAATCTATATCTGTGCCAAATTTTCAACATTTTCACTACTTGGTCTAACAAATTATCAGCAAATGTCGAAAAATTTCGCAATTCAGAGTCGCCATTGAACAGGTCTAGATTGAAAACGACTGAATAGATTTTTACAAAATACATGACAAATAACTCTGCACATACTCTTTTCGAATGTCTAAAGGTAATTGACCAAAGATATTCAAAAATAAAAAAAACCGGACAAGTGCGAGTCGGGCTCGCCCACCGAGGGTTCCGTACAGACCTACATCTATACATAAAATAAAGCTATAGAAAAGTTGTGTCGGTACAAAGGAAATATTTTGAAAAAAAGTGGTTGGTAGTTATTAGTTTTTTATATGAAAACTGTACTACGGAGAGTTCAAGCTTTATCCCAGGTTCTACCTACCGGAATTATGTGAAAAATTGCTTAGTTTATAAGTTGGACTCCAAGCTACCAAACTGTAAAAAAATACCATCAAAATCCGTTCAGCAGACTGCTATATATAGATAACCATTTGAAATCCTTTGTCGCCACGTAGAAAATAACCCTTCCAGGGATTACGACAAAGAATTGACCACGGGCGAAGTTTGAAATGGAATAGTACATTACTGCAGCGGCACTCAAGACAGGCATTGAAGAACATACGTTAGTCCATCAATGCCTAGTTGCGGCCAAGGCTTGTGTAGTACTTTTAACTTTTTAGTTTTAAAAGTTTTAAGCTTTTTATTTTAATTTTAAATTACTTACAGTAATTGAAAAAAGAAAATGGAAAGTGGAATGTGCACATAAAGGCCTTTCATTTGATACACATGAAATAAAACACTTTTTAACGGATACTAGCGCGGTTTTATTGAATGTACTTTGGTATTTAGTTGGTATTTGGTTTGATTTTTGGTTTTTCCCGACGTTTCGGCACCTTTGCAGCTGCCGTGGTCACGGGGGACTGAAGCTACCCGTGAGCCTACCCTCAAGCGATGAATTTTTTTATACGTTCAGAAATTAAAATTTAACAAAATTTTTAATTATTTTATGTTGATTTATAATTTAATTTTATGAATTATTTAATGCTAAAAAGAGAGAGAAATCTACTGAAACTACCACCAATTTCATAAAATTGGGAGGCCCCTCCAAGAAAGAAATGGCGAAAGAAAACTTGGAGAGGGAGCCGACCTCCGTCTTTTGTATTAATTTATTTATTTGCAAAAGGAACTAACCGTATCATTAGATCTTACAGTGTGTGTGAGGGGCTTTAGCTTGTGAATGATGGGGTCCCAAGCTGGTGGAATTTTTATTGAATTTTGATACACATATTGAAAAAAAAATCCGGTTTTTTTCATTTATTTCCAGTTTTTCATTTTTTTTCCAGTTTTTTGGAAAGTGCTCATCAAGGCATTTCATTTGATACCCATATTGCAAAAAAAATATTTTTTTGTTTTTTTCTTTCAGTTTTTTTGGAATGTGCTCATCAAGGCCTTTCATTTGATACCCATATTGCAAAAAAAAATTACCTTTCTTTTTTATTTATTTTTTAGTTTTTTGGAATATGCTCCTTGATGAGCATATTCCAAAAAGCTTTTCAAAAAACTTTCATTTGATACCCATAGGTATTGAAAAAAAAATTTTTTTTGTTTTTAATTTTTTTTATCTTTTTGGAATGCGCTCATCAAGGCCTTTCATTTGATACCCATATTGCACCAAAACAGTTTTTTTTTCGTTTTTTTTTTTTAAATTTTTTGGAATGTGCTCATCAAGGCCTTTCACGTGATACCAGTATACCGAATATTAAAAAAAAAATTTTGGAATGTGCTCGCTCATCAAGGCGACATTTGATACCTATATTTGTGTTTAATTGAAAAGTTCGCTCCATTTCTGAATTACACGTGTGTAATGAGTTTTAATAGAAATATTGCTGGACAGACGCCGGCAATTTTGTATGAAAATCCATTATAACACGTTAGTAATGGATTCTCATACAAATATTGACGGCGCGGTTTAGGTCTGTCCGTAAACTCTGATTTAGCACGAGAAGGTTGTCAAAATAATGTTCGAATTTCCAAGCATTTTTGAGAAAAAATAAAATAATTACAAACCCACCGCACCTGTATAAAATACAAGTACTGTTGATTGTCAACAGATGGCGCTGTATATCAATAGTACACTGTATAATGTTCTGTGAAATGGTTTTATCTATCGCAATGTTATTAGAGAAAATGGGTGTATTCCAACAGGACCCTTTGGTTGTGTGAAGCCGAGACTTTTATTGTAGTGGTGGCTACCTCGGCTGACCTTACCGAGTAAACTGTCTTGATTATACTTGGTGCCAAATGCTCCAAGCAACATTGCAATGCGATGCACCCGCATTTTAATGTAAACTGAAACAATCTACCACTGAACTATTCAACACTTGACACTGGCAAAAATTACTTCCAAGAAGAAAGTAGATTGCCAAAACAAAAATAAGAAGAAGAAGACCCCCTGTCATACAGCGTGACACACCGCCATGTTGCGAAAATATTTAGAGCCAAATTTATTACTTTTTAATTTTATTTTTAAAAGTAATTAACTATAACAATATTTGAAAGGATCTGAATAATTAATAATAATAAATATTGATATTTTTAAAAGAATTAGTGGCGCGATTAATCCAAAAGTAATTAAACTCTGACCTCGTAATGCCGCGCATACCGTTGTTTCACCAAGATGATTAATAATTACGTATTTTAATGACCATATTTTATTATGATTTAATTACAAATATACAGTTTTCAGATTTATTCCTGTAAGTGTAGTATAAGACGCTATTACCTGCCAAATTTCATAGTTCTAGGTCAACGGGAAGTACCCTATGAATATTGATTCCTTTGAGAGTATCGAAAATGCGTTTTTTGCGCCCTAAACGCCAGTATCTTTTTTTTACGTTAATTTAGAAGTTTGATTTTTTTACAGCTTCAAGGGCCCGTAGACCTTAGTATATGGTTTAAATTTCAATTCGATACCTCCACGCGTTTCCGAGATAAAGGGTCTTGACAGACAGACGGACGGACGGACAGACAGACAGACGGACAACAAAGTGATCCTATAAGGGTTCCGTTTTTTCCTTTTGAGGTACGGAACCCTAAAAAGTACATCAGTTTTATTAACAGCATAATTTTCTGCTTTTTTAAAATTCTCAGATTCCTTTAATAATTAATAAAAAATAAATAAATAAACTTTCGTATGTTAATCCTTACTAGGACAAGTTAGGATAAACAGACGAAGGTTTAAATAACCAAATTTTGACACTTTAGATACTTCTTTTAAACTTAATCACTATTTTAAAACATGTTGTCTTATTAAATCAAATATTATTAACAATTTACAATATTTTTGGTATTCTATGCGTGGTAACATTTGTTGTATTTTATGAATGATTATTTACACCCGTTAAGCCCCTTTTACACCTATTAAAAAGACTTTGATTTTTGTGTATTGTTTTGATTTTTGTAAATAACTTTTGCCTATTGAGTTTCGTCAGGTTATTTAGGTCTCCGAGCAACTGTGTGTGTTTTCCATGTGTATTTGTCATTACTTTTAGTTATCCTTACTTGTCCTATTTGGAAAACAAACTTTACTCAATTCTTTTTTGAAATAATCATGTATAAAATTCAACAAATGGTTTTCCACGCATTGAAAACCAAAGAAATTGTTAACACATTATTTAATACTGATTTAAATTTAAAAGAAGCATGGAAACTGTCAAATACTGTTTACTAAATAGGACAAGTAAGGATAAACCTACGCAAGTTTATTTTTTATTTTTTTATTAATTATTAAAAGAATCTGAGAATTTAGAAAAAGCAGAAAATTATGCTGTTATTAAAACTGATGTATTTTTCTTATTTTTAAATATCTTTGGTCAACTACCTTTAGACATTCGAAAAGAGTATGTGCAGAGTTATTTGTTATGTATTTTGTAAAAATCAATTCAGTCGTTTTCAATCTAGACCTGTTCAATGGCGATTCTGAATTGCGAAATTTTTCGACGTTTGCTAATAATTTGTTAGACCAAGTAGTGAAAATGTTATAGTGTTTTAATTATAGTGTTATATATTCGTAATCCACTCACAAAGCCCTTTCATTTGATATATCACATGGTATGAAAAAAAAATTCTTTGTACTGAAAACTTTATGACGTCACAGTTTCTACCCCCACCACTTTCGCACTTGTCATCTTATATATTTGTGATCAGGGCATCGTACTGAATGCATCGATACCAAATTTTCATATTTCCGAGATGACTTGTACGAAAAGTGTTTTCTAAGCGTCTTTTTTGAGATTACCGCCGCTCTAACTTGTTTCATTTAATTTTTACTGCAAAATAATATTGAATCTCGTTTAAACGAACAAATGTATCCAGTTTTTCACATGACTCTGGAACCCTGATTTTTCTGGCCGCCAGCCAGGCTTGTAGCGACTAGACTAGACACCCTATTCAATGATCTAGAAATTAATTAAAAAAAATATATGTGAAACTAACTGTAATGATACTTTTTTAGACTTTGCGCCAAAATGTAAAACAAGATGAAATGAGATTATTGAGTTTTGATGAAACTTTACAGGTATTTATTGAAAAATAGAACCCAAATTCAAAATTACCCAATTGAATGCAATTACGTTCTGTTTTTTTTTTTATTTATTTATTTATTAGGGACAGTACACAGCACGATATTATTTAGAGTTATGTACAAACATATTTAACAATTGTGTAGGCCAATTACGACTATCCTACGGTTTAACAATTTAGCGCTCGAATTAGCGTCGTTTTATTTTCTTATGTGCTATGTATTTACTTCCTAATTTTTATATAAGCCAAAATTGATTTAAGGCACTGTTACTACCTGTTTTAAATATCATGTATCAAAAAACCCTATCAGATCCTGAAACAGGTGATAGTAGTTCCAAGGAACATAGGTCGAAAAACAATTTTCTTTTCGACTTTCCATAGTAAGTCCGTCAGCTGACCAATACATTTTGTATGGGAGTATGATTTTTTTTCATTTTTCCACCTATGTTCCATGGAGAATGTTGTTCACTTTTAGCAACACTTATCACCTGTTTCAGGATCTGACAGGGTTTTTTGATACATGATGTATACGATGTATACTCGTAACATTATCCAACACATAAATAAAAAAATTGCTTTGTTCTTATGTCGTAATTCAGTAGATGGCTCACTGTAAATAAAAAAATACCAAGATCTCTTTTTTTAAGGTTGAATATTTGAATGAGTTAGTGTAGCTTCTTAAGGCTCCCTAGGGATGGAGAAACAAATATGTATCACCAAAATAGACATACCTTCAAAATAAAGGTTACAAAACATAACCTACATTACAGATGGGTCCGTGCTAATGTGTTGTGAAATTATTGGGTTACAAATTCTGATTCCGTCTCGTTCTTCTGGCCGCCTTCCACGAACATTTGTTATTAAGATAATATGTATGTTATAAAATCTGTATGATTTAACATTTTTCTTTTTATAAGACTGGATAAACTTTATTTTTTAAAGGTTGTGACCGTTGTGACACGCAACATTTAATTTTCAAATCTTGTTTAAAAATAACCGTAAAGATGCAAACGAATATACAGGGTCACTGGAAATATGACGTATTCCTGCTAAGTGGTTATAGATGAGGTTAAAACAAATATTTTTTGTCATATAACTTTTTCTCAAAAAATTAATAGTTTTTGAGTTAATTGAAATTAAGTATTTTTTTCCAAAAGTACGTTTTCAGACACAAAAATTAAAAATAAAAGATAACTACTCATTCGATTCCGGTTTTTTCATTATTTTGGGATAGAAAACAATCTAAGTATTGATAATGAATAAAAAAATTTACAAAAAGTACAGGTGTTTATAAAAAAATCAATCCATAAATGCATTTATTTTTTTATTTTTTTCAGATTTTTTTAGAAATAGCATCAAATATCTTTAAAAAAATCCTAGTAACTAAGCGTGCATAATGTTTTAAAAACATCACCATCTATTCAGCTTTCAGTTGAGGTTTAAAACTTAATAATAACTTAAATAAAAAATGAGAAATTAAGACTCAACTAAATAGCAGTCCCATTTCATGTAGCAAAAATTTCCTACTTCAAGCGCTTCGAAGGTGGCCGTATTATCCTACTTATATCATAAATGTGGAAGTTTGCTTGTTTGGATGATTGTTAATCAATCACGCAAAACGACTGAACGGATTTGGATGAAATTTAATTTTTTGGACAAAATAAATTTAAATTTAATTTGGATAAAACATAGGAGGATACTATTATCTTGGTTAAAGGTTCCCTAGGGATTTTCTCGAATGTAATTGCGGATAAAGTCGCGGGCGGAAGCTAGTTTGCCATAAATGATCGTGCTTACTAAAAATACTTTCGTCCGAGTGAATTTGAAACAGAATTATTTTCCGCCGATGAGTCAAAATTTTATACAGACAGCATCAAAAATAACCATGCATATCAGCCATTTTTAATGACCCGCTGCTGGGGAACAGGCCTTCCTTTCTTTTTGGGATAAAGAGGACGGGCCATAACCCACCACGTGGGCCCAATGCGGATTGGTCGGTGTTAACTCAATGTACCTTTCATTGAGCCCTTGGTTCTGGCTGCATTTACAGTCGTTAACACTGACCAATCCACATTGGGTCCACGTGGTGGATATGGCCCGTCCGCTTTATCCATCCACAAGCCAAAAGGTAGGCCAGTTCCCCAGCAGCGGGGCATTAAAAATAGCTGATATGCATGGTTATTTGTGACACAGTTTGTATAAAATTTTGACTCATCGGCGGAAAATAATCCTGTCTCAAACTCACTCTGACGAAAGTATTTTTAGTAAGTACGACCATTTATGGCAAACTAGTTTCCGCCCGCGACTGCATTCGCATTTACATTCGAGAAAATCCCTAGGGAACCCTTAACCAAGATAATAGTATCCTCATATGTTTTAATCCGGCTTATAAACTATCTGTGTGCCAAATTTCATCCAAATCCGTTCAGCCGTTTTGCGTGATTGATTAACAATCATACAAACAAGCAAACTTTCACATCTATGGAATAAGTGGGATAATACGGCCACCTCCGAAGCACTTGAAGTAGGAAATTTTTGCTACATGAAATGGGACTGCTATTTAGTTAAGTCTTAATTTCAAATTTTTTATTTAAGTTATTATTAAGTTTTATACCTCAACTGAAAGCTGAATAGATGGTGATATTTTTAAAATATTATGCACGCTTAGTTACTAGGATTTTTTTAAAGTTATTTGATGCTATTTCTAAAAAAACAAAAAAAAAATAAAAAATAAATGCATTTAAGTATTGATTTTTTTATAAACACCTGTATTTTATTAATTTTTTTTTTTATATATTATCAACACTCAGATTGTTTTCTATCCCAAAATAGTAAAGAATCCGGAATCGAATGAGTAGTTATCTTTTATTTTAAATTTTTGTGTCTGAAAACGTACTTTTGGTAAAAATGTACTTAATTTCAATTAATTCAAAACTATTAATTTTTTGAGAAAAAGTTATTTAACAAAAAATGTTTGTTTTGACCTCATCTAAAACCCCTTAGCAGGAATACGTCATATTTCCAGTGACCCTGTATATAAGAAAATGCAAATAACATTAGTTTTAAAGTAAGTATACATCCATATAAATTATTTTTTTGTGTTCGCCCACCCGTGTAAGACGCAGCGGTCCCGGATTCGATTCCCAGGGTTGCACAAATTGTACTCGCTTTGGTTGGTGGTAGGTAGTTATTTTAAGTTGGTAGCTACCATCATCTTACCTAAGTCTTACGCCATAGCAACAATTAAAAATTTATTGTGTTTCGGCAGTTAGAGGTAAGATAGCCAGTTCCTCAGTGATGAGGATTCCGGGTGTAGTGCTCTTCCACCTTCGGCCTTATCGTCACTATCCCGTTGTGCATAAAAAAATAAAAAAGAAGTAATTCGTAGCAGTTTGTAAAATATTGTGAAATATTTCGGCAGTAAAATATTTTTTTTCGCTATAAAAAAGTCCCCTTTCCAAGTAGGATAGGGTAGCGTATGTTATACTCGTACATCATGCTTTTATTTATCATAATTTATACTTCTAACAACTAAAAATACAGGGTTATTTTGTACAACACCAACAACCTCGCAGGAGTAGATTACTAACATCATAAACAACAACTTTTGTTCTACGACTTTTCCGAAAACAGACAAAAAAAATCTACTTTCCATACAAATGTCCGAACAGCTGATCTTTTGAATGAAAAGTCAGTTTTTTATGTTTTTGGAATAGTTGTAGAACAAATGTTGTTGTTTATGATGCTAGTGATCTACTCCTACGAGGTTGTTGGTGTTTTACAAATAACCATGTATACAGTTTCAACTGCTTTCATAAAAAGCTGCAAAAGAAAAGAAGCTTAGAAAATAAACCACTGAGCCAATTTTAAAATGGACTATGAGAAAAACACTACCTTTTGTCGTGAAAATGAATATCAAAGGTAGTGAAATAGGGGATAAAAGTTCATATGGGGGAAGAACTACTGGAACAAAGATAACGAAGTAGAAAACGCGGGCGGATTTATGTTATAACGAAAACATGAAAAATATCATATACGGCACACGGCACAGCTGATGATGACGTCACCGCCCGCCCCCGCGATTATTGCCGCCCTGACGTCATACTCTAATCGAGACTACTCGATTCGAATATTCGAGGTCGACGTACGACATTCGTATTTTGGAAAATGTTGTCAGTTGTGTCTCGATGGAAATAGAAATTGTTTATTGTTACGTTGCTTTTTATCACGACCTTGGAATTTTATTGCTGGATCTCAGTGCAGCAACAAATTAGAGTAATGTTTGTGTGAAGTGGAAACGAGTATTATAAAACTTAGTATCAGTATCACATATTTTGAGGAAATTAAATTTTCACTTTCAAAATTCTCAATGCAATACCTAGGTACTTATTAATTGTTACATACTTTGTTCTTGTGATTTTTTTTGATAATTAGATTCAAATTCAGTCACTTGTTATAAAGTAGGTTTAAAGTTATTGCTAAGTAACTTTGTGCATATTTAATTTAAGACACGAAAAGATTAATAAAATAGCACGTGAATACAAAATTTTAGTTTCAAAGGTTTAATATCAAAGCTGTTTTTTTCCAAGCATTATTCAAGATCACTTCATGTCATTGAGATTAATATTGTTTCCTCTGTAATATACGCCCGTAATTTTTTGAAACTTCAATTAAGTTTGAAATCTACTCATATAGTCGCTAAAATATTATAGGTAAAGAACTATTCTTTCTTAGTTTTTAGTCTTCTTTGCCATCATTCAAACTAAATACATACTTTATACTTCGGAAGCGACCAAAGAGAATGTAAAAAAACTAGGAAGCGACCTTCAAACCTCCGAAAATTTTGGATATTTCACCACTCATTAATTAGGAGTCGATGTCATAATCATAAATAAATCAGCTGTCGAGAGCTCATAAACCAGCCAACATCAGAGGATGCATTTTCGATCGTAAATCTTGTGAAACAGAATAGATTTTTGTCTAACAGGCAACGACGTCACTAAGTGTACAAGGTGGATGATGTCAGTTGTGAGTGTGATACAAACATTATTGTTGTTTCAGCAATGATGGGTTGTGTAATGTGAAACTAAGTGAACATCTATATCCGTTTGGTCAAAGATCTGCAGGCATAATATCTATAATATATGTTTATAAAAACCGGTTAAATGCGAGTCGGACTCGCGCACGAAGGGTTCCGTATTATTTTATTCTATTTTTGGTAGGTATTTGTTGTTATAGCTGCAACTGTAATATATCATCTGTGAAAATTTCAACTGTCTAGCTATCACGGTTCATGAGATACAGCTTGGTGACCGACAGACAGTCGGACAGTGGAGTCTTTGTAATAGGGTCCCGTTTTTACCCTTTGGGTACGGAACCCTAAAAATGACATGCTGTTAAGGACGGCTTACCAATTTGGCTATTTCATATTGTAAAATACTTGTACTCGTAATAGTACGTTTTTTGGGACGAACATTTTCAATTATTTTCCGCGGAACTATTTCAAATGATGACGGTAAGGACAGTAAAGAATCTGGGTCATTTAGTAAGTTTTGATAAATCCTAATTATTATACTAACTAGAACGTTTGAAACGATTTCCGTCTAGGTATTCCATTATTCTTTGTATAGGTCGGACCAACTAATAACAACTACTTTAAACTACTTACTACCTACTTAATTTTGAAATATGTCATTTTCTATTAGATTGGTGAACTACTCTTAAAATCCTAACGCTTTTCATATTATTCATCATCATATCATCATAATAAAATAAAAATAAAATATCAGCCGCACGACACCCACTGCTGTATAGGCCTCCCCTAAGCATCTCCACCACGATCGGTCCTGGCACTGCCCGCATCCAGTGGCTTCCCGCGACCTTCACCAGATCGTCAGTCCACCTTGTCGGGGGCCTACCCACGGAGCGTGGTCCAGTGCGCGGTCGCCATTCAATTACCTTTCCACCCCAACGGCCATCAGTTCTTCTCGCCACTTCAGCGCGAGTATGGAAACGCCGAGTATGGCTCTCTCCATTGCACGCTGGGTGACCTTGAGCCTCCTTATGAGACCCATCACTGGCGATACACACTGGTCATAGACTTTCGTCTTGAGACATTGAGATAAATCACAAAGATTTTTCGAAGCATCCCGAATGCTGCCCATCCGAGTTGGATTCGACGAGAGATCTCTTTCTCGAAGTAGGACTTACCTAACTGGACTGCCTGTCCTAGGTATCTATACATAATGATCAACAATCCCAAGTGTAGTGTTCCCAACATGAACTGGAGCGGGCACAACATGGGCATTCGACATTATTTTCGTCTTATCCATGTTCATCCTAAGACCCACTCTTTGGGAAGCGGAGATCTTCGAGCATTGTGTTCAGGTCTTCCAAGGTCTCAGCCATAAGAACCATTAGAAATAACAATAATTCAGCCATAAGAAATATTATTCAAAGACCGTTATTTACAAATGTTCATACTGCGAGGGAGCAGTAGCGCTATTCAAATGTTTGATCTTACTAATAGCACTCTAGAGCCAGAGTTTGTAACTCTGTTTTGTTACTTTTATCCCGAAAAAAATATTCTGTTGTAGCTACTTTTATTAGTACCGTATCAAGTTAAAGTTTTAGTTTAAAAGCAACATTCGGACACACGTCAAATGAACTCTATCTATTTTTTGACTCAATACCTATCTTCAATTTAAATTTTACAGCTAAAGCAGGAAGGCTCAATTTTGCACTCAATTCAGTCACTAGTGATTGACGTGTCGCCTTGTCAAATGCACCAGCGACGCCTCAGAAATTATTGGATTTGGCGCGCCACCAGCATGACCGACAAACGAACGGAGTTGCTCACTAAATGAACCCGTCTAACTAAATTATACTCAGCTGAAGTGGCAATAGGCGGGACACATAGCGAGAAGAACTGATGGTCGTTGGTGCGGAAAGGTACTGGAATGGCGACCGCGCACCGGACGACGCTCCGTGGGTAGGTCCCCGACAGAGTGGACCGACGATCTTGTGAAGGTCGCGAGAAGCCGCTGGTGTGGGCAACGCAGGACCGATCGTTGTGATAATCCTTGAGGGAGGCCTATACCCAGCAGTTGGTGTCGTGCGGCTGATATGATTATACTAATAAAGAGCAGTGCACTAAGCATACACGTTTATTGAGGTTTACTGGATTTGATCCGAGTCATGAAAACTCCCGTCTTGACATCGTCGTTTTCTTGCTATCACGAGCAAGAAAATTACAATGTGACGACCGGCTTGCACGCCGATGCCGAAGAAAGAAAGAAAACGTATTGCCAAAGTTTAGCTTACACAAAAAACTAATAATAAAAATAGGTTAGAAAAGGGGGTGAGGCCAACGGCGGCCAAGCTGCTCCGATATGGTTTTGTGACGTTACGCATAATGCCACGGTTTTCAGACAGCACATGTGGCACAATATAGAAAGAAAGACTTATTTCACACAAATACTTTAATTAAGTATGAAAGTTGAAAATAACTATTTTTTTAACACGACAAAATAAAGTAAATAAAAAATAATACTACAAGCATCAAAAGAATATACCTATCGAAGAGAGTGGACGAATAGTTTTCCTCGAAATTGTTTGATTTTTTAAATTTCTGAATGTAGTGTACTTAGTGCTCGAACAATGGCAATTAATCTACTCATTTTTTTTTGTTTAGTCTATATTTATAAATATGTAGTAAGTACCAACGTGTTTTTTAATAATAATTAATTACTCTAATTAAAAGGTAATTGCACTAATGATGCTCAAGTGCCAAATGTTTATTTGTTCAGTTCAACGACACATTTGATTGCAAAAGTAATTAAGGCACAAAAGAAACAAAATAATTGTAACGCAGTAGGAACTATGTATCTTACTTTCAGTTTGAAATTTATAAGTAATAATAAGGATGTGTTGATTGCATTAATTTATCTTTACTCTGTTAGCCACGTTTTTAAGAGAAAGTAAAAAAATATCAAATAATCGATATGCATCAAAAGAAAATTCTTGTCAAATAGTCGTTATCCGATATATTAAAATATTCCCCAATATAGCTTACTTCCGCAAACAATACATGCAAGATGCACCGCCCGCCACCACACCACAAAATAATAGGTCTTTACCTATGAAATTGCCGATTTGTATGGAGATTTTTCAAGAAGTTGCATTTTTCATAATAGCATTTTCTTTGTTCATTTAACAACCATGAACACTCATGTAACAAAACTTTTATGTACTAATGTTTGAACACTATGCTAACTTATTTCCATTTAAGATAAGCGAAAAAATAAGTTTTGGAATATCAGTGCACAATACCAGCAGCTTCGGTGCTGGTTTACGCACGATCTAACTCCTGAGGATGCTCCGGGTTGGGGCGAAACACGTGTAGAGTAGCCTAATTGGTGAAGGTGCAAGGTGTGTTGTGCACTGATATTTTTGTGGTGTGCATGTGCATATTTTGCGGGCGGGCGGGCCGTGCATCTTGCATGTATTGGTTGCGGAAGTAAGCTACTTACTTACATATATTTCTTTTTAGGGTTCCGTACCAAAATGGTAAAAAAGGAACCCTTATGGTGTGACTCAGTTTGTCTGTTTGTCTGTCACAGCTGGATATCTCGAGAACTACTAATGGTATCAACTTGAAATTTGGAATAGTTTAAGATGACATTTGCCCAACTATTTTGCAAATAAGATAGAAATAAAAAATAATATTTTTTTTACAACAGGGACTGAAAAGGGGTCTTAAAAATTTTAAGTGAGGTGACTAGGGCATGTGGGGTATCATATGAAAGAGCGCTGTTTGCACATTTTAAAACATTTTTTTCGGGCCGCATAGTTTTCGACTTATGATGAAAAATGTAAAAAAAATACCGTTCCCCTCCCCCCCCCCCCATCTCAGAAGTTTGCAAAGAGAAAAATCTGAAATAATTCTATGTGATAGTAGTTTATGTAAAGATTACACGAAAAATAAAACGATGTCTCAATATGACACTTTTTTAGAAATTCAAAAATAAACAAAAATTCTTTAGTTTCACTACCAGTCAACAGATGGCGCTGTCCTAAGAATGCAGACAAAAGAAAAAAAATAGTTCCACTATCCGTCAAGAGATGGCGAAACCTAATACTACAATAATAATTGGTGGATGGTACTAATATAATTACCTACTATTTGCCGTACGCATAAACGAAGAACAAGTTCCTACTTAGTAATATAAACAGTTTGATGTGGAGTGGCTGAAACGTTTTTCAGTCACCATAAGCAGCTGTGGTTAAGATTTGTAAATTAACTGTCCGCCTGTTCGCTCTTCCACCTGTCTGCCGTTTATCCTACTTTTTTAAAGACTGTACTAAAGTAACATATCCAAATATATTTATAATTGTACGGAACCCTCGGTGCGCGAGTCCAACTCGCTCTTGACCGGTTTTATTTCAAAATGGTTTGGGACTTCCGCCAAGTGACGCCTGATTCAATCAAATACTATTAATTCAATACGACTTAATAAGCTAATAACTTGATCCGAATACAGATAGTTGTATAAGCGATACCGCTTAATTTTACAAGCTTCTAAGTAAACATTCGTAGCATTGATCAAACGAATCGATTACCGACATCAGCTATTGCAAGCTTAACTTTATTAAGGCTAACAATACACTGCTGAATATAAGCGATAAATTAGGTATCATAAAACAATGCACAACAAGGAAAATTCCTCACTTTGTTACAATTAAAGCACTTTTGGTCACTGACCTGCATATATTTACACAAAGAAAAAAAATTTTCATGTCAGTGACTTTTGGGTAATTCACGGACATAAAGCTGGGTAATACACATAAACACTGCATAAACTGCATAAACACAAAAGTTGGCAACTTTTTTTGGTGGATAAGCACCTCAACAACGCACGAGAATAACAATTATAATACATGTCCTAACTTTTCTTTTGTTTTGTTCATAGAAATAAATATCTAGTGGCTCCGTGAGCTGTAGACCTCGCGTTAAAAAGTAGCTCAAATTGTATGTTTTTAAAAACAAATAACACAGAATAGATATTAGTTCTTTCTACTAATAAGTATCTATAATGTGCAAATAATGTACGCAGTCGTAGGTTCTGTCACAAAGTCACAACCTTATTTGTTTTCAAATTTCTAATATTGGCCAGAAATGTTTTGATTGATGAACTTTTGAGTCTTCTAAAAATAAAAATAAGTTTTACTTTGCACCGCTAACAAAAAAGTTTGGTTACTAAGTTTGGTTTTTGATAATTTTTCGAAACTGTTGAAATATTTTTATTACATATCTCCGCCATTTCGAAAAACTTCGAAAAACTAGCACAACTGAAAAATTCTATATAATTATCAAACCTTTTGAGAAATGCCGGAACTGGTTGAGAAATGCAACCTATAGAGGAGAACAAACTGCGCTCCGGAAAGCAGGACTGAAATATGTTTTTGCACATGAATCTCTTCTATTTTAAAAAAATTAAAACTGATTCGACAAAAAGTTTTATATAATTTTATAATCCCTGCTCACAAAATTTCACGAGAATCGGTTGAGAAATGCGATCTGTAAAGGAGAACAAACGGACAACCGGAAACGCATACGAAAGAATTTCTGCCCAAGCTGAAGTATAGACGCTTCGCGCTCTCGCGGTCAAAAATGTAATGGTAGCTTTAGAGAAAATAAAATGTATGATCTTTATCATTTTTATTAATTTTACACATATTTAATCATTATGCACTAGATTATTAACACTTCTTGATTATTTCAGCGATAGAATTTTCCGATTATAGCTTTTGCGTTTTCTGTCAGAGGAAGACCAGCCTAAAGTATCGTGAGCTGTAGCAATATGTCGGAATTCAATAAAATTAAGAAACGCACCGGAATATCGCCGAAGTATCAAAAGCCACGCCATGGCATTTTTCTTTCCATTTCTGGGTTTAGAAAAAAAAATTTCTTTCATTATTTATGTTATTTTTCCAACTTATGGAAAAATAATATTAATATCAGTTTCCCCATTTTAATGGAACTTAATAAAATAAATGGTTGTTAATTTACCCAAACAAATGAGACATTTGATTCATTATTTCCATCGAGACGGGACATAGGTACTCGTAATGACTATGTAATTAGTAAGAGCAAGATAGACTTTTCCAAAAAAAATACGGAATAATAATTTATTATTAAGCAAGAAAAATAAGATTATGGCTAGAAGAACTCGTCACAATAAGTATTTTATTCATTAAAGTAACTAGTTACTTACTCACTTAAATACAAGTAGGTATTTTGACAACATAAATAGATAGTGTGTAAGCTAGGTATAGTAGAATCAGTTTTTAACCCTTATTTTAGCGACCGGCGAAGCTCAAATAACTTTTCGATTTAATCCAAATTGCTATATTTAACTCGAAACTTTATATGACGTCAAAGCTGACGAATACCAGAAATACACTGTCATGAATATATTCATAATTCCGGGTTTAAATCCGTGCCATTATATCATTTTAAATGGTTTTATAGGTTAACATAATATTGAAAGAAATAGAGTCATCTCATTGGAATTGAAGGAAGTTGGCAAATGTGGAAATAGGGAACTTATGCAATCATTTTCATTTCAATTTCTAAAATACATACTTGAAATTGGTAATTAAAAATAAAGAGTGCACATTTCACCACACATGCAATCCTACGATCAAGTGTAGTTTCTTCAAGTTTTACAGTTTATTTTCTATGAAGAAGTAAGCTAAGCACTTAACATTATTTGGCACAAAAACCAACCCAAGTAACAAAAGTTTCTATAACCAAGGGGTATTATCACCAAACAGTGATATAGTAGGCCTTAAATGGTAACCGTTGTGACTGCTTGTGCTGTAAAGCTTTTCCACAGAGCGTTTTGGTTCTATAATATTAAAGAGCATTTAAGTTCTATGGTGCAGCTCTTAGAACACTTACAGGACATACAAAAGAATCTTTAAAGTGTTGCACTGTAATAGATATAAAAAAAGCGATTATAGTACTATTTAGTACTATAGACGACTTTACTGCCACTTTTATGTATCTATTTAGCACTAATATTGCGTCAAAATAACTTTTACAGTACTAGTATTGTAGCAGTATCGAAAACACTATTACAGAATCAATCTGCACTATAAAAGTACCTTGCACAACCATTATGTCACAGTTTAGCTTCTTAAGTGCTCCCTCAACATCGCTATGGGGCTAGTTCTGTAAAAGTCATGAAAACTCTTCTATGGTACTAAATAGTATCATAGCGACTTCTGGTGCAGTTGCTAAATAACTTAAACTTTTTGTGTTACTGATACCTGACTAAAGCGTGAGATAAAAGCTCTAAAATTTATCATTAATGGACTAATCCATTTTCGGTGAAAATATGGCTGCTGTTTATGCCATGATAGCACATTATAGTAGCACGGCTGGAGCCAATGTGTACTATAGCAGCCATAGTCGGGACGAGTCCTTATTTTATTAATTTAAATTTAATTAAATCACGAAAATTATGAGGGCGCATTGTCAAATTTGAAATCAGCATAGTGATTTTATCGATACAATTATTTTCGCAAGTGCAAGTTACGGTGGAGTTACGGTCAATGGTCGATCAAAGGTGATGTTTTGTAGAATGTCCTTTGTACTACAAATTGTAATAGCAAATGACATTTTGTTTTCTTGGGAACACTCACTATGACATGAGCACACAGCACGAACAAAATGGCGAACAACAGTGTGTTAAAAAGATCAAAATAGCACTATAAACATTTTTTTGTTTTCAAGTATAGAGCTGATTTATAACCGTGAGAGGCTTTATGTAATGTTTATAGAATTAATCAGTGATAAAACTAGGGCCTATTTGGGGTTGTGTAAAGGTTTACAATACCATTATAGTGCTTATCATGAAACTAATTAGCACGTCCTAAAGCGTTCTCAGGACTTTTATAGTACCAAATTTTGTTACTTGGGAAATTATGTTTTCCCACACACATACAAAGCTAATTACAAAAGAGACAAGATACGTCTTTTTTTAAGTATCCTCATCGTCAGAAGATGTGACTGTCCGAATAACCTATATCCAACGGACTCTAACGTGATGGGTGGTGTGAATTCGCTATAAATCTTGTCATCAAATGTGTACGTAAAACAGATGGTAATCATTTAAAAAATACAGGTCGAATAGAAATGCATTTAAACGTTAAGCAAATAAAGACACAGATATTTTTGAGTTGTTTACGAGGAAGAATCGAATCCGTTTTATTATCGTTTGGAACATAAAGTTAGGTATTTTCTTGTTTCTAGGTTTAATGGGTGCTTCAGGTATTCTATTTAGTCTGACTATAGACTGACGTAGTGACCTATCTTTCTCCAATGGGTGCCACAGTTTTAAGATGCTATGGCTATATGTTGATAAACTAAAAACACTAAATAAATATTACAGACACAGTCACAGAGGATGCCTCATCCATTGTACACTTTTTTGACTTTAAGGACATCTCGGTCTGTAATTGCAACCATAGATGAACTAAGCTCTGGTGAACTCGCTATGTTTACGGTCTTACACAAACATGCAATATGAAGCAAGACTAGTGTCTCTTACCTTGTAGTAGCTGAATCGTAGCTTGGTACTCTGCAAGTTTCTCGTCCACGTAGCCCTCCTGCGACTGGTTGGCGATAATCTCCGCGGTAGAGGGCCCTCTCTCCTCCTCGTCTTCGTACATCACCGGCCGTGGCGGCGGCGGCGGCTCTAACGGCACTCCCGCGTAATCATACTCCCGAACCGGTTCGTATGGCGACGAGTAATAGTACTCCGGACTCTGCCCCAAGGTAGGGGACATTGCGTAAGGAGATATGGAAAAGTGGGAGCTCGGAGATGGCGAGTGAGGACGAAAAGAATGAGGGGAGTGTAAAGGTCTGAATGGTTTTGGGGACGGTTGCACTGTCGGAGGGGATAGGATGGCTACGGGGTGCCGAGGCCCGGAGATGAGAGGAGGGGGGCTGGGAGCCCATGGAGAGGGTGGGCGGTAGTGGAGCGGGGAGGGCGGGCCGGGAGGGCGCGCGCGCCCGCGCCCGGGGGGCGGTTGCGACATATCGCGGATTGAGACTCGTCAATCCGGTGTCACACCACCTTCAGCATCGCTGCAACAAAGAAAATGACACCGTTATTTCTCTTGTTATTAATGTAGCGTCCGACATAGCAACTCTAAGTGCGAACGGTAGATTTTTTTTATTCTGTGATCCTATATTCTAACTACTGTATGATGCTAATCTATTCCATTTTATAACACCGCTGTCTTAAGGGGTGACTAATGACTAGAGGTAGAGGATTAGCAGGCCTTTTCTTGCATTAAAAATATGCTGGTGTGATGTTGATTTTTCTTGTAAGTAGGGTTGCCAGACGTCAGGATTTGCCCTGACATGTCAAGATTTTGAGGTCCCTATCAGGATTCCGGCCGGAATTGAAAAATGTCAGCATTTTTCGTATTATTCACATTATAATCATAGTAAAATAAACCTTAGAAATTAAGCTAGGATATTTATTTCTTTGGTAAAAATCAAATAGGTATTTTTGTAGTACTTATTAAATAATCAACAATGTCAGGGCTTACTAGTCAGGATTTTATAGGTATACCATCTCCTTGTCACCACCACCACTCTACTTGTAAGAGAAGTTTGGTGCAAAAGTGAAAATCAAATAACTAGGAACTTCTTTATAAGTCACCCTCATGAAAAAGTTCTGCTTCTGAAATGGTCTTGTCATTATTTTGACATTCATTAATCAAGATCATGAAATACAGTGCTCGTTTGACATCCGAGATATGACAACTGCATGCTCTTTATATTTGTCGGAATGCGTGGCAACAAAATACTTTGAACACTGTCCAACTTTCTATGATTATTTAATACATGTTGAAGGAATTTTAGTTTATTTTCTTCACTTTGTATGGCACAAAATACATAATAGTACAAGTGTTATGGCAACAAACGGGCAGAATTAAAAATATTAAGTTTGTGGGTCAAACATAAGTCGGTAAAATTAGTTTTAAAAGTCTTTATTCGTGTATTTCAAATCAAGTTAATATTTTTGATAGCTACAGTTTTTCAAATAGGAATTGCCAAACTATCACCACACTCATTATAAGATCATAAATAAAATGGAATGTTTGGATAAAAGAAAGGGATGATCATAATCATAAGCACCTACCGGAGGTTACTTCTCTAAAACATTTGATTGAATCAGGCGTCACTTGGCGGAAGTCCCAAACCATTTTGAAAAAAGAAATATATGTAGCTTACTTCCGCAAACAATATATGCAAGACTCCCGCCCGCCCGCAAAAATATGCACATGCACACACAAAATATCAGTGCACAAACCTGCATTTAGCGAGACAGCAACACACCTTGCACCTTCACCAATTAGGCTACTCTACACGTGTTTCGCCCATGACCGAAGAGTTGTTGTGAAGTGTTGGTTTACGCACGATCTAACTCCTGAGGATGCTCCGGGTCGGGGCGAAACACGTGTAGAGTAGCCTAATTGGTGAAGGTGCAAGGTGTGTTGCTGTCTTGCTAAATGCAGGTTTGTGCACTGATATTTTGTGTGTGCATGTGCATAATTTTGCGGGCGGGCGGGCGGTGCATCTTGCATATATTGTTTGCGGAAGTAAGCTACATAAATATTTCTTTTTTCAAAATTCTCTAAAACAAATATATAATCAAGGAATCATGAGAGAAAGAAAATATTATTTCTTCCTTGTCAGTTTGCTAGCGGCGACAGCTACACGAATAAACAAGGAACTTGATAACATAAAAACAACCATCTTAATCCATGCTTAGAAAATTTTTGTAACATCTAGATCCCAAGTAAAAGGGGACTACAAATATGCCCCCCTAGCATGGCCACCGAAACACGATATACGTATGTATACGTACTTTTGATAATTATTGTGATGGAAAATGACCTCACTTTAAATGTGGAGGTCATGTTTCAATGTTGACGACTCTGTATGAAATATACAGGGAGAAAAAAGCAGCCCTTGACGAGTTTCTTGCCGGTTCCTCGGTACAAGGTCTCCCGCTTAGGGTTTGCGAACCGATGGCGTAGCTTCTATGACATTCACAAGTGCTTGTAACAGCCTAGACTGAATAAATGAATTTGAATTTTGAAATAAATCTTGTGATATGTCGTTTTATCGACACTCAACTGTCAAAATCCATTGTCTTTTTACAACGTGATTAATCGCTATATCATATATCGCTTTTCGGTGGTCATGCTAGAGGGGCTGTATTCTGTATTAAGATTACATTTCTATTCTCATCATAGCCAAGTCATATCTATTTATATCCGTGAACCCTATACTCGGCCTGGCATTCTACTATATCCAACACGCATGGTTATCGCATCGCGTGCGATTTCGTCTATTTTCGGGGCTTCCATCGAATTAGGGTTGCGATTGCGAGTTTTGGCCTGGTCTAGGTATGTAAAATAGAGAGACTGGAAAAGAAAGCGTGACAATTAAAGACACACTTGACAGTGGGTGAAAAGGCTGACTAAAACTAATCAAAATCTTTTGAAAGTATACCTAACTTTATTTACAAGCAAAACATTAATTTACACATTTCAATCAAACGCCTGTAAAGTTTAGAAAGAAGACTAACTTCAAAATGCAGTATAATTTCGAAAACTCTTTCATTTATCTATTATGAACCTTCAGGATAGTCAAATGTTTTTTTTTATTTATTTGTTCATAACAAGTTAAAAACTAGACGCACTTAAAACCTAATTGAGGTTTATACTTGCACGAATGAGTCGTATTACAGCATTATAATGTCATTCACTTGATCCCAGTAGGTATATAGTATTTTTTTAATAAATGTTTAAAGGTCTTGTAGTTCTTTAAGATACTATTTTGCAATGTATGCGGAAGCCAGTTTAATATATCGGGTAGCGTATATTTCGACGTCCTTTTACCATATTCATTATTATATTTAGGTAGAACAAACATTGGTGTACTGTTTAGTATGTCGAATGTAATTTATATTTTATGCCGTTAAAATAAAAAAAAATCCATGCCAATTTTGCAAGGAAACTCGATGTTACGATTCGACTTTGATTTTGGATTTACTTATCAAATATGTTTACGTGCGTGTAATCATTCCTGCCAAGTGATACACTGGCCAGGCCTGGCTTTTATTATGTACGAATGGTTTCATAAGTGCTCCCGAATAACCACGTATTTATCAGCAAGATTATTTGGTCATGGTTACTAAACCCTGCACTGCACTAGAATTTCGGGTCAGCGAGTTCGTACAAGAACGATTATGTAGGTGTTTCTGTGCTATTTAAATACTACTGGTGCTTTGATTTGTATGCAAATATATTTCAGAAGAAAAAGTTATACTACTTACAATACATACGAAAATCATAAACCACTTTGCGTAGTTGTGTGACTTCTAAGCAAAAGATGATTTTGCTTACAACACACACTTATTTGAACTAAAAAAACAACAAACGCAGAATAATTAATATTGAACTAATTTATTCTGTGAATAAAAAAATAACAAATATTGTAAGTCGACTACAATACTGTCGATTGTTTTATACAACTTGTTACAAAATAACCCCTAATGCCGAATATGGTAGAAAGTGACCATCAAACTGAACAAATTTTCCTATGGGACCAACTCTGAAATCGCGAAAAAAAATAGCAGTTACATACAAAAATTAATAACGATAACAAAATGTATGAAACAGCTGATGTTTTTACGCGATTTCAGATCTGTTGGTCTTATAGTAAAAGTTGTTCAGTTTGATGATCCCTATCTACCATATTCAGCATTAGAGGTTATTTTGTAACACGTTGTTTAACTAGACTGCCCTCTTACTCAAAGGGGCCATCCACATAGACATAGAAAAATTTCGCTACGCTCAAGTAGACGGACAATGGTGCGAGTGAGAAACCGATTCTTACGGCTTATGCGATGTGCGAGAAAGAGTTAAAAGAAAATGACAGCAGAACCTAGTTTGACTTCATTTATCGTCTGTTATCATCTTGGTGAAAAGCGTCCACACGATTATTTTGTAATTTTGACCGCAATCTGATCGGTTTGGCTCATAAAGCTATAAAAATCAATAATGGTGTCGTGTTCTGTACTGAATTGTAATGTTACTTACGACAATAACCCAAATAAACACTTATTTCACAGGTAAATAAGATTGTACAAGTACCATTTTCATATTTCATATTTTAGTTGAATATATTCCTAAACACACTAAGTAATACACTAATATCATGCTATTAACCGCCTATTTTCTAAATAAAGGCTGATTTCTAAACATTATGTGTTAGATAAAAAGATATTATGTCCGTGAACTTGGGAAAATAAGGCGTAGAGATTGATCAAAAATTATTATATTATCGATACTCATGTCGATGATTTCCAATATAACTTTGTTTGTCTTTGTGAACACTGATCGTTTTACTTAAAGCTGCTTTTAACCGACAGTTTTCAAATGGTAAATTATACCTACTTAAGTACTAATTTAACAATATTTCTAGGTTTCCTGTAAATTCAGTGATTAAGTTACTGGATAAATGTCATAAATAGAATAGGCTGGGAGCCTCAAGGAGACTTGAGGAAATTATTTAAATAAAATTGTTCAAAATCTTATTTGTGTTTTATTTATTAGAGCAATAATACATTATGGTTATCGACAATCTAAAATGGACTTCAGGGCATCTCTAAAGTTCACGCACACGTTTACAAATTTTCACACACTGGCTCATGTCACTTTTGGTGTCGCAGCCAAGCGAATTCTGTTCCTCTATTCCAGTGGAATATTAACTTTATGGCCATCCATAAATTACGTCACACGTCAAGGGGGAGGGAGGGGGTCGACGAAGTGTGACATAGTGTGACAAGGGGGTGGGAGGGGTTCTAAATTTTGTGACGTCACATTTCAAAATCATATAAATTGAAATAAAACAAATTTTTGAACTTTTGTTTTAGTTAAATCATTATTTCTAGATGTAAACTTGTAAAATATGTGACGTCACACTAGGGAGGGGGGTCCACACAAATGTGACCCGCTGTGACAAGGACGGGGTAGGGGGTCAAATATCATGAAATTCGTGTGACGTAATTTATGGATGGCCCCAAATGGCCATTCTACTAAAGCAAGTCTTTAGACTTAACATACGAGTACTTATGGTGAAATCAATAAAAAAAACAAAAAATACAAGTGTTCCTCCATTTACTTACTAACTTCCGTTACTTATTATAAATGTGAAAATAATGATGGTTTATATGTGTAAATGTTTATTACTCAATCACGCACACAAACATCTGAACGGATTTGGATGAAATTTACAGATAGTTTATAGCCTGGATTAAAACATACGATATACTTTTATCTCGGTCAAAGGTTCCCTGGGAATTATCCGACTGTCCACGTGGACGAAGAGTCACGGGCGGAGGTTAGTTCACTAATATCTACAGCAGACATTTCACTAAACCCCAATTTATTCTACAAAAATCTAAATAACATATTATAGAATACTATTAACCTTGACGTTTGCACGGCGGCTGCACTACGATATTCTGAAAGACATAACCGACGGTTAAATGGCGTTGGACAGGTGCCAGCTTCAGCCGGGAACAGAACTGCTGAGAGCGTCGTCTTCATGTGACTGATCTACAAATTTTTGCTTATGATCTGGTGACAATTTTCATGTACAGATTGTTGGTCAATTTTTATTAATAACTTAATTTGAAATAATACAGTCGACCTCAGAAGTAGGTAGTTGAATGTTTAACTTTAATATAGGTACTAAACTAACCAATCTAACCGCCTCTCTGTTCTAGTGGTTCGCCCACGCGTGTAAGATGCTGGGGTCCGGGGTTTGATTACCAGGTGGTCGGTACAATTTGTACTTAGTTTGGTTGGTATAGTAGGGCTTATTTCAAGTCCGCCTGGCTAGCTACCACCTCTTACTTAAGTCTGACGCCATTACAACAATTAAAAAATTGTTGTGTTCCGGCGGTTAGAGGTAAGACAGCCAGTTCCTTAGTGGTGAGGATTCCAGTTGTAGTGCGCTTACACTTTAACCCTCATCACCGCTATAAATTTGTAGCATTGCCGTTTGATACTTAGTGTTTGTGTTCTTCTGTATGAAAACCACAGACTTTGATGTAGTTATTGTTTTAAGGGTTCCGTACCAAAATGGTAAAAAAGGAACCCTTATGGTGTGACTCAGTCTGTCTGTCTGTCTGTCTGTCTGTTACAGCTGGATATCTCGAGAACTACTAATGGTATCAACTTGAAATTTGGAACAGTTTAAGATGACATTTGCCCAACTATTTTGCAAATAAGAAATAAATAAAAAAATAAATATCTTTTTTACAGCAGGGCCTGAAAAGGGGTCTTAAAAATTTGAAGTGGGGCTACTAGGGCATGTGGGGTATCATATGAAAGAACGCCGTTTGCACGTTTTTAATCATTTTTTCTTTTTTTTCTAGACCGCATAGTTTTCGACTTATGATGATCTGAAATAATTCTATGTAATAGAAGTTTATATAAAGATTACAGGAAAAATAAAACGATGTCTCAATATGGCACACTTTTTTTTATAATTTATGAAATTTCTAAAAAAAATAGCATTATTTCCACTATCGGTCAAGAGATGGCGCTGACCTAAAAATGCAATATTAATTTTATTATTCTACTCTGCAGTGTGGTTTAATGGTGCAATTATGATGGTACGGAACCCTCGGTGCGCGAGTCCGACTCGCTCTTGACCGGTTTTATTTTATGATAGGATAGGCAAGCGCTTGCCCACCCGCTATCACGCCTTATAGTAAGCGATGATGCGATCATAGATGAAACGCACTTGCCTAGAAGAAACCTATCGAGAAACACAGACTCAGGCAAGGAGTTCCACTCTCTAGTTGCTGCTGCTGATGATAAAATTATCAAAAAACGGTGGCGCTGGTTCGTACGTCTGGTTGTCCCATGGAAGAAGGGAGACGGCGGAGTTAGGTTGTGCAATTCCACTGCACGCACTCGCCAAAATGTATCCGATAAAAAACCGATAAGCGTGCAACCTTGCGTCTATGCTCAGGCTTTTGAACTAATTACAAAAAAACCGGCCAAGTGCGTGTCGGGCCACGCGCAGTAGGGTTCCGTAGGTACATTATACCATACCATATTTAATACCGCTATCATTTTTCGTCTGAAAAAATAACTTTGTTTTTCACAGTGTTTGTATGAATGACAAAGTTATATTTGCGGTTTTGGAAAATGTACTATATCTCGAAAACTAATTACTGTATCTCGTTCAAAACAATTTTCGTTGAAAGTGTTTATTAAGATCTATAGTTTATATTTTTTTTAGATTTTTCACCCTCTTACTTTAAAAGTTAAAGGGGGGGGGACACACATTTTACCACTTTGGCGGCATACATTTTTCAAACGGTTGACTTTAAAAAAAAATAGTCTTAGGAACCTCAATGTCATTTTTAAAGACCTATCTATAGACACCCCACAAGTATTGGTTTGATGAAAAAAAATATTTTCAGTTTCAGTTCCATGTATGGGGAGGCCCCCCTTAATCTTTTATTTTTTTTATTTTTGTATAAAAATCGTAAAGCGGTTTACAGAATACACCTGCCTACTAAGTTTCAACTATGTAGTCCTAATACTTTTGGAATAAAGTGCCTGTGACATACGGACAGACAGACAGACAGACAGACATGACGAATCTATAAGGGTTCCGTTTTTTGCCATTTTGGCTAAGGAACCCTAAAAAGAGAATCATTGCCGATGATATTCCTGGCCCTTCGCTCAATGGATTCAAGCGTCTTGATCTGGTATTTGGCGTAGCCATCACAAAGATGAGAACAGTGCCCCATACATGATCGAACTTGTGCTTGCTACAGCTTGAGCAGCTGTTCCGGCTTGAAGTACTTTCTCACCTTTGCCAGAACGCCAAGCTTTTTAAATGCCAATAGCGATTAATTCTCTAGTCTCGAGAAGCTCTAGTTCAGTAGTTCAACCTTTTTAATATTGTTACCCATATTACCTAGTAGGGAAGCAGACTTTAACCCCAGCGTAGAGTTGGGTAACACCTCTGTACCACCTCTGTTACAATTACATTACAACTGGTACCACCTGTTACCCCCATAGAATAGCTGTTTTACCCCTACGGGGGTAATTACCCCCAGGTTAGGAACCAATGCTCTAGTAATCGGCACGATACACCTCGGAAAGTCGGAGTCGGAGAGTTAGCAGCAGGAGAGAGTCGGAGAGTTGTTAGCAGAGAACAGATTGGAATGGAATTGACAAGCTCACGGTACGTAATTTTATAGTTTACTGCTTATTTTATTATTTTAAATATAAGTTGAGTCAGCGTAGCAAATTAAATTAGAGACCATTAATACGAAGACTGCTCTAGTGAAGCAAGATGTCCGCATTGTATGTATGCAAGCAACAATAATTTTATAATGAAAATGGGGATAAATAAAATACGAAAGACATTAGCGAGGTGGAGATGTTTTTGACGTAACCGTAACAACAATCGACGACAGACATATTAGCAAACACGTGTAATTTTCTACTGTCTTCGATATACAGTTTTCTGAAAGGTGGGCTAAGTGTCATCATCGCTTCCAAATTTATTAATTTCAGTCTGTCTTTAAACTATATTAAATCATAAGTGAAGATTAATTCACAAGTGTCAACTAACATGAAGATCCCAAATGGCTTGTCGCCAAGTGGTAATAAACCCCTAAAAAATTATGTTTTGGGTAATTCGGGGGGCTGGCTTTCCTCCAAAAGGAACTAGTTACGTAATCAAATATTGTGAGCGGATCTTGAGTTGGGGGAAAATGAAGAAAACAGTAAAGTACATTGAACTGTCATGTCATTATTTGATTAACAACGTCCTCCTTCATAAGACGTGAACCGGAACAAAAAATCTAATTTTTTGTAACAAATAAAATCGTTAATTTATTGTGCAAAATATTTGAATAGGTGATACTTGTATAAAAATTAAGGAAAATTATTAAAAGCTATATTGCACATGCACTATCAATAAACGTTAACCTTTTCATAGGATTGCAAAATAATATTAAAATGTCCAAGACAAAAGTATTTACCTAACTCAAAAAATGAACCTTAATTGTTGGGAAAACTGTTTCCTTCTTACTAAAGCTTGTAAAAAAAATGCATCGAGATTATTTTTGATAACAAAAACAAAAAAAAAAATATCGCTGTCCCTGATTAGTATGTGATGTTCTTTTCGCGCTATCCATACATATGTTTATTCAAAAGTTCTAAAATAACGTCAGAAACATGAAAACAAATTACCTACAAACGTAGATAAATACCAACACTATAAAATCTCAATAATTTTATTAACATGTTTCATTCACCAAGTGCCAAATGAATTAAATGGGGTTGGCAACGCAAATCTTATTGTAGATGTCGCTGCGTACGCTTGTTCCTAAGACAGTAGACGTTCAGAACAAAATGTATGGGAAAATAGGTATTTATTTTGTGGTATTTTTTTACCGAAAAAGACCCATTGACCCAAAATGGATATAAAAGACTATTCTACAATGCAAATGCCGGAACTGAAAACCAAATTAAGACGTTTTTATTCTTACAGAATTTATGCATTTTTTCTATATCCAGATTTTTCGGAAATTTGTAAGTGCTAACATTTTTAAAGCCTATTACACAGAATTTAATCATTTTAAAGCTAAAAACACGATTTTTTTAAAGTAAAAGTCCTTTGTTTTCATAGCTCTCGTGGAACAAGCGTACGCAGCGCCATTTTGACAGTTGCCTTCCCCATTGCATAAAATGTATTTTTAAGTACTTTATTTAAATACTTCCAACGTCAACATACGATGTTGTCACATCGTTGTGAAAATGAGATTCTTGTTACGCAATTTTCAGCTTCATTTCATTTGTCATAACACTCATAACTGTTAATACATCTTGCGGAGAATTTTAGATTAATCTTAAAGAAACTACTACGAAAAAATAAATACTTTAAAAAAATATTAAAAACACGACTGCCCTGCCAAAAACAAACTAAAAAGTTAAATATCAAGTGTCATTGCAGTCTGGGGACCGCTTTGATTTTAAATTGTTTCACAGAACAACGGTCCCCCGACTGCAATGACACTTGTTATTCAACTTTTTAGTTCGTTTTTAGAAGGGCAGTCGTGTTTTTAATATTTTTAAAATTTATTTAGGTACTTCTTTGGTATTATTCTATTTTGAATTTTCATATTCCAGCACCTGCCCCCTACTCAAATGGCCAACATTCTATTCGTTTGAACGCTACGCTTACTATTAAAACTTTAAAATAAGCAGTAAACTATAAAATTATGTGCCGTAAGCTTGACAATTCCATACAATACATCGAAGTCTGTGATTTACACAAGTTTGCGACATGTCATTTAATCATCTATTGCTCATATTTAAGCTTTAAAAGTAAGCGTAGCGTTCAAACGAATAGAATGTTGGCCATTTGAGTAGGTGGGCAGCTAAGCTTTGCATGTAGTACATATAGTATAGTATTTTTTTAGGGTTCCGTAGCCTAAATGGCAAAAAACGGAACCCTTATAGATTCGTCATATCTGTCTGTCTGTCTGTCTGTCCGTATGTCACAGTCACAGCCACTTTATTCCAAAAGTATTAATACTAGACAGTTGAAACTTGGTAGGTAGATGTATTCTGTTAACCGCTTAACGAATTTAATACAAAAAATAGGAAAAATAAAAGATTAAGGGGGGGCTCCCCTACATGGAACTGAAACTGAAAAAAAATTTTTTTTTTAAACCAACACGTGTTGGATGTTAAGTCAACCGTTTGAAAGATATACACCGCCAAAGTGGTAAAATGTTTGTGTCCCCCCTTTAACTTTTGAAATAAGACAGTGAAAAATCTAAAAAAAATATATGCTGTAGATCTTAATAAACACTTTTAACGAAAATTAGTTTGAACGAGATATAGTAATTAGTTTTTGAGATATAGCACATTTTCCAATACCGCAAATATAACTTTGTCATTCATACCAACACTGTGAAAAACAAAGTTATTTTTGCAGACGAAAAATGATAGGTGGTATTAAATATGGTATGGTATAAGGTAACTACGGCGCGTGGCCCGACACGCACTTGGCCAGTTTTTATATTTTTCTTTCCAAGTGTCGAGTACTCGAGCCCAAAAGATTGAGGTCATTTAAAAAAAACACACAGAATTAACGACGGAAACGATTTTAATCATCAAAATTGTTACCCCCGATGTTTATTCTTAACATTGAAACATCTCATGAATCAACATGCATTATGGAGTTTTTTGTGGATCTAAATCGGTCGATGGCATCAAGACCCGACAGAGAATATCTATTTCAGATCTCCATCGTTGCAGTCTAATCTGTACTTGACAAACATCCCGTTTAGAAAAAAAACCATATCTTTAACTAGTGGCTCTGTGAGCTGTAGACCTCGGGTTTGTGACATTTTTAAAATGGCTGAAATGTTTTATTTTTTTCTAAAAATTCCAAAAACATAATTAAAAAAAATAGGAATATGAATGAATTCGTATTTTTTCGGTTATTGTTTTATTTTTCTCATGATTTTACAAAAGTTTGTCACATTCATCATAAATTTCACGACAAATTGTGATATTTGTCGTGAAATTTCCTCAATACACTGTTGAAAAATATTAGAGATAATTTAACGTTTTAAATGCCATAATTACATAATGAAGAAGTAGATAGTAATAAATAAATACCTATAAACGTCTTATATGTAAATAAATAATATATAATTTATATAAAATATATATAAAATATTGCTAGTAGACGGACTTGCCCCAAATTGCCGGGGAAGACCGTCTACGTATGCGTTTTTTTTCAAAATCGTTGTATTGTTTTGAAATTGTATTGTAATGTTGTTTTGTCTAGTTGTCTTTTGTAGTTTTTGAATTGCTCTATCTTCCTATATAAGTCTATAAATTTATGAGATAAACTCAAAACCTTTCAACTTATCAAATTGTACACCGGTTTTCCCCGCTTTGACCTTACACAAAATTTTGTTTCTGAAACATGTTTCTCTACACACGCCGTCCATTGTATAGACCACGAAAATTTTTCTATGTCTATGGTGTAGACAAAACTTAGTGTTGTCAAATTAGCATTTGTTGTAAATGGTTAGCACTTTTACTTAAATTAGCATTTTTTGACAATTTTTAACAGCTTTTTAGAACATTTCGTTAAGCTAGGCTAATGCCTAGTTGGCAACATAGCAATTAGCAAGACTTAGTTTTCTTTATCTTTTGGTATTTTATCTTTCTTTAAGTTAGTTTCTTTAGCAAAAAACTCACTTGCTCTGTGCTAATAAACAAAATGAGTTCGGACGAGGAAATGTAGTTTCAATTTTAGTGATTTTAGATTTGATAAGAAGAAGAAAAAAAATACTTTCAAGTTAGACATGTGAGTTTTGATATGTGATGGCGGCATTGTAACAAAATGTTAAAAAATACTATACTTCCATATTGTGTTATTAATGTAAATTTCAAAATTACTGTGATTTGGGTGGATAAAGTGTTGTGAAATCATTTTTGGTCATTTAAATTAAATACCTATGGCAAGTAAGATCTATTCAAAAAAAGTGTTTTATTTTGGTTATATTAGGGTTTGTTAACTTCTTTTTTAGTTGTAGATTTTGTAAAACAAGAGGATAAACCTACTTTAATAATTTTATTAAGTGATGATAAACATATATAATTGTTTTTCTTCGAATCAGATAGCGAGTTGTCAAAATGCTAGATGATTATGAAATTACCCTACCCCTCGAACCGCGCAAAATGTTTTGTGTACGTGTTTTCCACCGGGCATGGAAAGCAAAAACATTTTTTCTCTACACAAAAATGTGGAGAGAAATTTTGTTGAATGTTAAGATGTTTTTGTTGATTGCGTAGGGCAAAACACCACTCGAAACAGCTCCATCACTTCCAAAGCAGTAACCGCAGTAATTTTTATTTGGACACCCGCCAGCGCAGGACGGACCTTGCGGACTGACGGACCAGCGAACCTTCAGTTTACCGCCGAAAATAACACACGTCAATCTCTGTGAGGAATTAATTTCACACCTGAACACTTTCATGTTAGTTGTAGAAGAAACTTTTTTGCAGAGTTGCCAACTTAGGGGTTTTCCCCCTAGATTTAGGGGGAGAACATCTAGATTGAAATTTTTTTTTAGGGGTCTGACATTTTTAGGGGTAATTTTAGGGGCATTGTGAATTTGTTGTACATATAATAAAATAATCTGAAAAATTTAAATCAATTTTGGTGTAGAACCCTATGAACATGCCTAAAATAAACTGCGTAATAGACTTTCAATTGAAATGGTGTTACATGATGATCCGCTTCTCTTTGCGACGCAATGGTGGCTCTTGCGTAACAATTACTCCAACAATTAAGCCTGTCCATCAGCCATTTTAATGTCCCCACTGCTGGGGCACAGGCCTTCCTTATGGGTGGATAAGGAGGACGGGCCATAACCCACCACGCGGGCCCAATGCGGATTGGTGGGTGTTAACGACTGCAAATGCAGCCGGGACCAACGGCTTAACGTGCCTTCCGAAGCACGGAGGAGCTCGAGATAATAAATTTTTGGTCACCCATCCCATGACCGACCCTTGCGAACGTTGCTTAACCTCCGCAATCGCTGGGCCAGGCGCTAAAGCACTGCGCCACCGAGCTCTTCTTTAACAATTAAGCCTATTTAATATAAAAATTTATGATTTTAAAAATAAGATATAATTGTTTCTTTTTGGGCGGTTTTACAATTAATTTTGGCGATTTTAGGGGTATTTCACATGTGCATTTTCAGGAGTTGGCAACTCTGCTTTTTTGCAACAATAGAAAAGCTTTATAACTAAGTACCACAGAACAAAGAAAAAAATTTCCCTATGTTCTGTGCTAAGTACCTAAACTTTCGCGCTACAATCTCTAGAAAATACACGTTTTTATTTATTAAAAGGCAGTAAATTAGCATTAGATTGTCCCACTGCTTGCTTGCTTGACAAACTCGAGAGGGCTTCAAACAAAAGTAAAAAAAGCTTTTTTTTTTAAATAAAACCTTCAAAACCTGAAAATAAAAACAGAAACTTAAATACTTACATACCTCTAAAAAGCAAGAAATAATATTCAAATAATTAGATAGGCATACGTCTTATGACGTCAGGTGGGGCTTTTAGAATTAAAAAAAACCAAGTTCAAGAGCGAGTCGGATTCGCGCACCGAGGGTTCCGTACAATCATAAATATATTTGGATATGTTACTTTAGTACAGTCTTTAAAAAAAGTAGGATAAACGGCAGACAGGTGGAACTGGTGGAAGGGCGAACAGGCGGACAGTTAATTTACAAATCTTAACCACAGCTGCTTATGGTGACTGAAAAACGTTTCAGCCAGGAACCTATTCTTCGTTTATTCGTACGGCAAATAGTAGGTAATTATATTAGAACCAGCCACCAATTATTATTGTAGTATAAAGTTGCGCCATCTCTTGACCGATAGTGAAACTATTTTTTTTCTTAGCTCAGCATTCTTAGGAGAGCGCCATCTGTTGACTGGTAGTGAAACTAAAGATTTTTTTTTTTATTTTTGAATTTCTAAAAAAATGTGTTATGTTGAGACATCGTTTTATTTTTCCTGTAATCTTTACATAAACTACCATCACATAGAATTATTTCAGATTTTTTTTTTTGCAAACTTCGGAGATAAGGGGGTGGGAACGGTATTTTTTTTTTTTCATCATAAGTCGAAAACTGTGCGGCCTAAGAAAAAAAAATTGTTTTAAAATGTGCAAACAGCGCTCTTTCATATGATACCCCACATGCCCTAGTCACCTCACTTCACATTTTTAAGACCCCTTTTCAGTCCCTGTTGTAAAAAAATTTTTTTTTTTATTTCTTTCTTATTTGCAAAATAGTTGAGCAAATGTCATCTTAAACTGTTCCAAATTTCAAGTTGATACCATTAGTAGTTCTCGAGATATCTAGCTATGACAGACAGACAGACATAAGGGTTCCTTTTTTACCATTTTGGTACGGAACCCTAAAAAGAAATTGTCTTCCAGCCCCACCCGACGTCATAAGACGAATGCTTATCTAATTACTTGAATATTATTTCTTGTTTTTTAGAGGTAAGTATTTAAGTTGCTGTTTTTATTTTCAGTAGGTTTTTCTTTTTTTTACTTTTTTCTTTTCCATTTTATTGTGGTATGTAAGCGTGTTACATTTAAGGTATCCCTTTCCCAACAAAAAAATATTACAACAAACGACGAAGTCGTCAAGGTAGTTTATACGAAATCTTGCTCTAAGTATGAAATCATAGTATTTAACCGACTTCTTTCAGGATTACTTGAAAACTACTTAACCGATTAGTATGAAAATTAAATGGAACCGTCTAGCGGTTTTGACGCAGATCGTCACTTTCGCAAATGGTCATCGCGAAAAATTTGGTCACTTTCGCAATTGGTCACTTTCGCAAATGGTCACTTTCGCAAATCGTCACTTTCGCAAATGGTCACTTTCGCAGAATGTCATTCACAATTTTTCTTTTTTTTCTCCTATATGTGAAAATTGTGAATGACATTCTGCGAAAGTGACGTTTTGCGAAAGTGACGATTTGCGAAAGTGACCATTTGCGAAAGTGACCAATTGCGAAAGTGACCAAATTTTTCGCGATGACCATTTGCGAAAGTGACGATCTGCGTCAAAACCCGTCTAGCTAGAGCATATACCCTTTCTAATGAATAAAGAATTTTGAAAACCGATTTATATTTCGAGAAGATATCGAGGAACATACATAAAAAAAGTATTCAGTCGAATTGATAACCTCCTCCCTTTTTTAAATCGGTTAAAAAGGACCCTCGGTACCTACACAACGTGTTACAAAATAACCCTTAACGCCGAATATGGTAGATAGGGACCATTAAACTGAAAAACTTTTACTATGGGACCAACTCTGAAATCGCGAAAAAAGATCAGGAGGTCTATTACGAAAAGTTTAATGCGATACACGCAGCTGCGTCCGTGCTTCGTTTTGATTGTTTCCTATTACAAATAACTTTCGTATGCGATATTGCGAAGTGATGGCGCGAATTTGGCAGTTTCTCTCTAGCGTATCCGACATCGTTCGTTCAGTAGTCTAAGGGCGACGATAGCCAAATTCAAAATCCTTCCTTACTAATTATTATAAATGCGAAAGTCCGTTTGTTTGTTTGTTTGTTACGCCTTCACGTCTTAACTACTGAACCGATCATCATGAAATTTGCATACACGTTGTCAGGGGTACAAAGAGGACATAGGGTACCTTTTATCCCGAAAAAAAGTATTGTTCCCGAGGGATAGCAAAAAAACTTTCCACGCAACCAACGAACTGCGGACGACTATCGTGACCAAGTGACTGCGTTACGCAATTGCGTACGTTATTTTCGTAATAGGCCCCCTGCTGCTTCATACATTTTTATAATTTCGTTATTCATTTTTGTAAAACAGATGATTTTTTTTCGCCGAATTTGCCGGATATAATAGCTGAAGAGCCGAATATGATAGCATATTCGGTTTTAGGGGGATTTTTTAACACTCTTTAAAGAGGAATATTTCCTGATTCGTGACTATGTCTGCAGGAGCAAACGCATTGACAACTTTTTTTTTCAAATAAGTTGTCGCAACTCGGTATACGTAAGCAGATAATTTATTCAGCGTTTTATAGATATAAATTTTGACCAAAAGATAAGTTGATCAATTTCAATATTATTATAAAACCAACTTTTCAAAGTTTGCACCGAATATTGTAATACAGTTTTTGAATTGCAGCTCGGCTTACGCCAATTTTGGTTGAAAATTGTAGTGTTAAGTGTTTCAGGCAGTTGTTACAACTGAAATATTTACCGTTATCTAGAAATAATTTGATAATCTTATTCCGAAGAGGAACTAAAAAAATTGTGACAAAATCACAATATTGCCTAGATAGCTATATAAGGTCCTTCTGAAATAGTGCACAAAATTTTAAGGGGTCAATGTGCTCATACATTTTGATCTATTCGATTTTAAAATTTCTATGGATCAGCTGATATTTTTTTTCGCGATTTCAATGTTGACACCATAGTAAAAATTGTTTGAATGCATGAGTTCATTGACCCCTTAAATTTTTGTGCACTATTTAAGAAGGACCTTATATTTATTGTTTAAATAAGAAATCGTAATAACTACCCCACTAATAATTTTAATAAGCATTATAAAAATTAATCTCTTTTCCAATACCGACCCAATTTCCAAATGAACCCTCGTCGTTTCGATTGCGTGATCAGTCCGTAATTTCAGAACTTCTTTACAGCCTGAAAAATTGACTCAGCATCGTTTACGCGAACCGGAAGTGTGCACAACGCAAATAACCCAAGTTCCACGGAAACGCGAGATCCTCATGCTACGGCGACCTAGTTACTGGATCATACTCATTTGATTAATGGGATTCGTGAAAATACCACATTGATCACAACATCAAGTTATTTCATTAAAAAAATGCTACTGCAAAAATAACAATAAAATGCATATGTAACGTCTAAAGTTGGCTAAAACAATTTAGACTATGACGATGAGAAATGAAATCATGCATCGTTTATATATTCAATTCAACAATCATAATTTTGATTTTAGTAACTATAGATTTTTATCATTAAGTTGCATGTAAAGTCTTTCACATGTAACAAAAGTTTTTGTAAGAATATAGGTGTCTGTCCATCAGCCATTTTTGATGTCCCCACTGCTGGGGCACAGGCCTTCCTTATGGATGAATAAGGAGGACGGGCCATAACCCACCACACGTGCCCAATGCGGATTGGTGGGTATTAACGACTGCAAATGCAGCTGGGACCAACGGCTTAACGTGCCTTCCGAAGCACGGAGGAGTTCGCGATAGTAAATTTTTGGTCACCCATCCCATGACCGACCCTTGCGAACGTTGCTTAACTTACGCAATCGCTGGGCCAGGCCCTAAACCACTACGCCACCGAGCTCCTCTATATAGGTGCTCCTATATAGGTGTACCTTGGACGAATAAAGGTAGGTAGGTACTCAAAGAATAATCTGATTCAGACCATCTTATTCAAGGAAATGTTGGAACTATGTACCTACCTAGTAGGTACGTTATTACAAGAATTCTTTATGCATTGCACTGGTGTATCAGTATGACCTTAAATCTACGAACGTTGCATCAAAGTTTACCAATTCGATAAGTGCTTAGAGTGAGCTAGGTATATTCACTAACTTGACCCATCGCTCTCGTCTCGATTCAGTTGTTAAACTTTTTAATGAGAAATAATAGCCTTACTAAGTGTGAGTTGCACCAAAACGCTGTCAAAGATAAAGTTATCGTCAAATGATTATGCTACCTATTTGTCACGTCAAACTTGTCAAAGAACATCATACTGGCTGGCAACCTCTTTTTTTTGGTTAACTAATGCTTAACCACCGGTACTATAACAAGTTTGTTATCGTTAAAGTAAGATGGTGCAACTCAGCCTAAGTATTTTAGAGAAATCAAAAATTTATAAGAAAATTTTAAATCAAGATTTAGAATTTTGATATGACTACATCTAGATTAGAATCATTAGAAGATCACTTAGGCAAACAGGTATTTAATAAATTATCATGTTAATTGTCTCTTACTTTTTGCATGTTTGAAAAATTTGATCAGAATGAATCAGTTTAAATTTGAAATCAAACTCTCATTTTCTTTAAAAAAAAACACAATCAATACGAAACGCAAGTTCGCTTATTTAGGACTTTTCTACCAAAATTGCACATTCGTAAATAGGACATCTCGTAAGTATAAAACATTAATTATCTACCTATTCCCACTAAGGTATTAAACTACCTAATTTATTTATTTTGACCCAATTTTCAGCATAAATAAGATATCATTTGAGGAAGGAAGTAGAACATCGGTAAACATACGATTATTTTCTGAGTCATTAAATCATTAAAATGTTTAATTAGGTATTATCAAAGGAAAAGGCACCTATTTATCAACATCAAGCAAAGCCAAACAATAACAGAAGCCAAAAATAGTTCTTAATCATTTTTCTTTGAAAAGTTAAAAAGCAATCTTCCTGATTTTGTGAAACGAGTGTAGGAAGTACGAGATATATAAAATCAATACACCGTCACCAACCCAGCTTCCGCAATGTCTAGACTAAACCATCTAGATATCTATTAGATACCCGCTCTGACGCAATGCGGAAAATACTGACGAAGTAACCAAAGCTTTGATTATCATACCTATAAAATCACCAAAAACATTCCACTAATCTATTCGAACTTTTCCCTCAAAAGCTATCACAACATTGAGGTTAAGAAAACACCGGCATCATAACGGATTATAAAGGAAATTAAAAAATATATTGCACTAGCGTGCAAAGCGGGGTGCCGGGGAAATAATTCTGGAACGGCAGGCGGACATATTGAAACTCAATACCCGCCTCCAGCACGTGCTTGCAACCAACTACCCAAGTAATCGCAACCAAAAAGCGATAGGACACAAATAAAAAAAAGCCAAAAGAGCATAAAAAAAAATACTTTACCGGTAACGGACAGCAGCGCGTACACACCACACACTGTCACTTATGCACGTATTCGAAATTTGAAAAATTCCAAATTCACTTTCACGGCGCGTTCCGTTTTTCCAAATAGGGCGTTTGGTTTTTGGTGGTCCTACCAATGAACGTCCCGATACCGCGAGTTTTCCGATGGTTTTTGAAATGACGAAGCGGCAGTTGGCGGCAGACTGAGGCGGGCGGCGTTTTCGGCGGCGTTCGGCTGTTTTCGGACACCTTTATATTTAGAATTTGGCTCTCTCTCCGGTTTTATATAGCAGTGAGTACATCGTATAAAGCGTATTCGAGATGCGGTCGCCGTCTGTATATATATAGGAATTACGAGTTTTATTCAGTTGATAGACTGTACATTTTTGCATTCCGCCGGATAGCTGAAATTTTTGGATAAGTTACATTTTTAGAAGGCATTTCCGTATCCCACTATTGAAATTATTTCAAGAACAGAATTTACACAACCTTTTTAATTTCTTATAATCCTCGATAATGTTCCAAAAATACACTGGTCTTAAAAACTTAGTAGGTACCACACTTTTAAAATTGCAATAACTTTTAAAATACTTACACAAGCAAGATATATTTTCGAAATAAAAATGATAAGTAAGAGAATTTAATTCTTTAAATACCACGATAACCTTCTTAAAATTAAACGTTTGTTCATTTTAAAACTCTAAATTATATAGTTTGAGAGAAATTGCAATTTTAAAAGCGAGGTAAGTATTTGTTTTGAAGGCCAGTGTATTTGGCAATCAGTTTTTCTAGCTGAAAAAAAATAACCAAAAAAACCGGCCAAGTGCGAGTCGGACTCGCGCACGAAGGGTTCCGTACCAAAAAACGGCAAAAAAAATTACGTTTGTTGTATGGGAGCCCCCCTTAAATATTAATTTTATTCTGTTTTTAGTATTTGTTGTTATAGCGAGAACAAAAATACATCATCTGTGAAAATTTCAGCTGTCTACCTGTTGTCGTTATTAATATCGAGCAAAAAACAGCAAAAAAATCACGTTTGTTGTATGGGAGCCACCTTAATATTAATTTTATTCTGTTTTTAGTATTTGTTGTTATAGCGGCAACAGAAATACATCATCTATGAAAATTTCAACTTTCTAGCTATCACGGTTCATGAGATACAGCCTGGTGACAGACAGACAGACAGACAGACGGACAGCGGAGTCTTAGTAAAAAATACTGCAAATGAATCTTCAATCAGGTCTATCATAAACTCAAGAACTTGAAATTGCTAGGTTAGGTAGGTACTCCTAATGTTTTTTTTAAGTAATTAATAAATACTGTTATAACTCACCATTTCACCACCTGTAGTTTGCCTATCCCTGCTCTACACCATGCGCATGAGCTTCTCGAGAAAAGCGTTGACGACAAAGTTGTAGCGCATTTTTCCTTCAACTTTCGTTGGTGAAAATATTTTTAACCAACTTAAAAAATTTAAAAGGAGGAGACTAAAACAGAAAAGCAAGTTAGATACGTAATCTATGGTCAGGGCCTTTTTAGAATAGACTTGAACTGCGAAGGCCCAATGGAACAGCGCAAAATGTGGAAATTAAGTTACTTACCCCCTTACTAATAAAGATTGTATAGCAGCTGCATAGTTACACAGTGTTTTGTCACTTTCTTTCTAATGTCAAATTCAAATAGTTTGACAGAGAGTAACCATTGTGTAACTATACATCTGCTATTCAGTCTTTATTAGTAAGGGGGTTTGTGTGTAGGCGGCATCGCCGCCGTATCTGCGCCTTATCTCCGCCGCATCTCTTCTGCTGTGTATTTCACGCCTAATGTAGTATGTGTAGTGAATCATCAGAAATGAGAAAATCATTTCCCAAAAATTAACTACAAAAATATATTGATTGAAGTATCACAGTATAATAGTACATCAATAATATAATAATAGTCATAAAGACACAAAAATACGAAACGTCACCGCGATTAAGGAAACTGACAACGCCATCTATGATCACTCAGTGGGACTAATCTTGATACGCTCTAGGTGTTCTTGTATTGTAGCACAATTACGAAACATTATTCAATAGCATTACATTGACCTCTAGTTAAATAGCAAACATTTTTTTCAGGTCAGTGTCGCATTACAATTTTTTTTTTTTTACATTAAATGGGCTTACTCTTGGCCACATTCGAGAACCATAAGGCTAAGAAGAGGCCGAAGATGAAGCGAGCTTGCCCAGAAGAAGCCTATTCACTCGTGCCTTAAATATCGCTGGGTTATATTCTTTCGGGAATACAGACGCAGGCAGGGAATAAAACGCTTCGTGCGCATGCATGGAATGTGTTTGTGGGTTTTTGTTAAACTATTTTGAATAAGAAATAAATGTAAAGATTATTTAGGTATAGTATTTGTCTTAAAATAAACTGAACTTATTTTAAGACAAATTTTATAATCTTTTACATACATTCTTAATCGAGAACTGGCAGAATGTCTTAGCATCTTCGCCTGTCGTCGTCGTCCTCATCGTCCCCCCCCCCCTCTCCCCAAACCAAAAGACAAATGTTACTACTACAGCTACTATTATTACTATTTTTTATTAAATTTTATAAATTGAACCAAAGGTTGATGTACACGGTTTGCAGTTGATGTGTGCACAGCATCATGAATATCTTTTCTACTATAAAACTGTTATTATGAAATATTAAATTATATTACTGTTTTTGCCGCAAAACTCATGATTCAGAATATTTATCTAATCTATTTTTATTAGGTTCGTGATGAAGGACATGTAGGTGTGTTTATTTCTTGACTTAGCAATATACTATCTCTTCTTGAGTTGTTTTGTTCTGGCAACACCTTTGTTTACATTTTTGCTGGGAGATGAGTAATGCGACTTTAGAGTCATATATAAGATTCTTGCCTTCGGCACCCTCCGCCCCTCCCGACTTATACGTTTTTGTTTTTTAAGGTTTTCAATGAGGTTTTACTTTTTTTAAAGCTTTTTTAAACCAATACTTACGGCAAAAATTCAGAAGTTCAAAATATAAGGAAAAAAAGGATATCATTTTTAGGTTTTTTCTGAAAGTCCGGCCAGAAAAAAGTATTTTTTTCTACTAGCTTCATATTGTCAACTAGCTTCTGCCCGCGATTTCGTCCTCGTGGTTATTTAAAAAAATTTAGGGAACTAAGTATTCTGTTTTTATTTCATCAAAATAGGATCAGCCGTTTTAACGTGATTAGGCGGGTCCCCTCCCTCTCACTCTCCCCTCTCCTCTCATTCTCCCCTTCCCTCCCCCACCCCCTCACATGCTCATAGTTTTCGGCAGCTACGAAGGAAGTTCAAAGTATTCTCGGTATCGGGATTTTCTGGTTAGTAATGAGGGTAGATTTTGTCTATGGTTCTCTTACTACATTATCCAAGTGACAATTAGAAAATTTTGTCAGCTGTATACTACGAACAAAGATACTTGTTCGTAGGCTGTATACCATCATTCGTTTTTTCACAATCGTGTTTCGAGTTAAACAAAATGTCTGACGCGAAATGTTGACCAAAATCAACCACGGTGGTGCTCGATTCACTCGGCGCGCATTGCCAAGGCTCGGGGTCAAGTCTGCTAATGTTTTCATCAAAATCGTAGTTTAATGGTGTTTGAATGGCACAGTTCTTGTTTCAACCCAAAACGGAAACATATTGTGTCTTGATTTTGGATTTAACAAAACAAGAAATGTTGCAAAAAGCATTACCATTCAAACACCACTGAACTACGATTTTGACGAAAACATGAGCAGACTTGACCCCGTAGTTTTAAAGAAATCCATCAACCACCTTACAGCCAAGATCTGGCACCTACAGTGCCTGTTTTTTTGTTCCTGAACCTGAAAAAATGGCTTCGGTGAAAGCTATTTTCCGACAATGAAGAGCTTAAGGCCACCATGAATATGGAGAATCATTTTTCATTTTTTGAAAGTTATTTTGGAGGGTACTGAAATAGTACATTATGATACAAGTTAGCTTAGGTTACTTATTGCACACAAGGCTGTGGGTTGCAGCCCGAGCCGCAGGCGAGGGCGTAACTCAGCCGAGTGTGCAATAAGTAAGAGCTCACGAGTTTCATACGACGTTTTTCAACACATTTGCGAGGAAAAAACAAAGTAATTTACCACACAGCAACAAATACGACAAAAACAAAATGATAATCATGATGAGAAAGGCGCGCAGGTTTTTTTTTTTTGTTTTTTTCACACGCCCAATGCAAGAATATTTTGCGAACAAAGGGGTTAGTGAGCATACAGCCAACTTCAAAATTATAAATTTTGGTGATAAAATGCTAATATTTTAATATTTTTTAACAAAATATTGTAAATAAGAAATAATTTGATAATAATAAATATTTGTTTGACTTAATTAAGGACCCACACATTTATTTATTCAAAAAATGCAAATGAATTTTCAGCGGCATAAAACCTCTCTGTTGTTACTAAAAAAAATAACTGTATTACCCGGTTAAATTGAAAATGCTCTATTTACTCGCATAGAACTTGCAGTAAGGTACTAATTTAACTTTGTAGGGATAATTCTATAACTAACTAGTGTTTTATATATTATTGCACGCGTTTGTTATAGTTCGGTTTATGGCCCTAAAAGCGATGTATTAGGACTCACTTTACGAGCAAGTGTGTTGAAAAGTTGATTTCGCGTTGTAAGATGTGTATTGAGGTTCCAGGGACTGAAACTGAACTGAAAAAAAAAATCTTTTTAAAAACACGTTTTTAATTATCAGAAAAAAATCGGACTAAAAACATTAAAACGGATTAGTAAAAACAGACTAAAAAGAAAAAATAAATTCTTCTGTAAATATTTATAACCCTATACCTACAGAAATTTTAAACCAAAAAAAAAAGACAATATGGATGATAAATTTTACAAAATGCGCCCCACGTTTTTAAGTTTATTTTTGTAGGTATAGGGTTATAAATATTTACAGAAGAATTTATTTTTTACTTTTTAGTCTGTTTTTACTAGTCCGTTTTAATGTTTTTAGTCCGATTTTTTTGTAGTAATTTAGTTTTTTTAAATGTGTTTTCTTTACATAAACAAGTAAGATTTTAAGATTAGTGGATGAAACTGACTAAAAATCGCGCTGCGTGGCCCTTTTCTTTTTTCACTATAATCAGGCAAGATTACCAAAAAGTTACTGATGAAACTGACTAAAAATCGCGCTGCACGGCCGTTTTTTTACTATTAACAAGTAACAAGATGAGTGGATGAAACTGACAAAAAATCGTGCTGTGCGGCTGTTTTCTTTACTATATACTAGCAAGATTACAAGATCACGATCAGTGAATAAAACTGACTAAAAATCGCGCTGCGTGGCCGTTTTTTGCTATTAACAGCCAAGATTACAGGGTTACCTGGATGAAACTAACTAAAAATCGCGCTGCGCGGCCGTTTTCTTTACTATAAACAAGTAAGATTTTAATATAAGTGGATGAAACTGATTAAAAACCGGCCAAGTGCGTGTCGGGCCACGCGCCATAGGGTTCCGTAGTTACCTTATACCATACCATATTTAATACCACCTATAATTTTTCGTCTGTAAAAATAACTTTGTTTTTCACAGTGTTGGTATGAATGACAAAGTTATATTTGCGGTTTTGGAAAATGTGCTATATCTCAAAAACTAATTACTATATCTCGTTCAAATCAATTTTGGTTGAAAGTGTTTATTAAGATCTACAGCATATATTTTTTTTAGATTTTTTACTCTCTTATTTCAAAAGTTAAAGGGGGGGGACACACATTTTACCACTTTGGCGGTGAATATCTTTCAAACGGTTGACTTTGAGAAAAAGTCTTAGAAACCTTAATGTCATTTTTAAAGACCTATCTATAGACACCCAACACGTGTTGGTTTGAAGAAAAAAATTTTTTTCAGTTTCAGTTCGATGTATGGGGAGCCCCCCCTTAATCTTTTATTTTTCTTATTTTTGTATTAAATTCGTTAAGCGGTTAACAGAATACATCTACCTACCAAGTTTCAACTGTGTAGTCTTAATACTTTCGGAATAAAGTGGCTGTGACATACGGACAGACAGACAGACAGACAGACAGACAGACAGACAGACAGACAGACATGACGAATCTATAAGGGTTCCGTTTTTTGCCATTTAGGCTACGGAACCCTAAAAATCGCGCTGCGCGGGCGTTTTCTTTTCTTACCACAATCAGGCAAGAATACAAAGTTACTGGATTAAACTGACTAAAAATCACACTGCGTGGCCATTTTCTTTACTATAAACAAAATAACAAGATTAGTGGATGAAACTGAGTAAATATCGTGTTGTGCGGCTGTTTTCTTTACTATAAACTAGCAAGATTACAAGATTAGTGAATGAAACTGACTAAAAATCGCGCTGCGTGGCCGTTTTTTGCTATTAACAACAGCCAAGATTACAATGTTACCTGGATGAAACTAACTAAAAATCGCGCTGTGCGGCCGTTTTCTTTACTATCAACAAGTACGATTTTAATATTAGTGGATGAAACTGAACTAAAATCACGCTGCGCGGCCCTTTTCTTTTTTTACTATAGTCAGGCAAGATTACAAAGTTATTGGATAAAACTGACTAAAAATCACGCTGCGCGGCCGTTTAATTACCCTAAACAAGCAAGATTACAGGATTGTTGGATGAAACTGACTAAAAATCTGGCTGCGCGGCCATTTTCTTTTTTACTATAATCAGGCAAGATTACAAAGTTACTGGATGAATGATTCTTTATTGAGCGTTTATATGGCCCGCTACGGTTTAGAAAAGTACTAAACCAGGTTCTCCATAAAATTTTGTTGGACACCTCTGCTCTAGGGTACCTTTAATAAAAAAGGGCGCAGTTATAGAATCTCGCACAGGGGCAAAAATAGTAGATTATTGCATCGAGCACAAAGTAATTTATTACTGCACCGAGTGCCTGATTTAGAGCTCTAATCGAATAGGCACGAAGGCAATATAAATTACTTAAGGCGAGGTGCATAATCTGCTTTTCTTTCAACTGTTACCTATAAGAATAGTAAAATTCAAAAAATTCAAAATTCAAAATAATTTATTCAGTCTAGGCTACAAGCACTTGTGAATGTCATAGAAGCTACGCCATCGGTTCGCAAACCCTAAGCGGGAGACCTTGTAACGAGAAGAACCGGCAAGAAACTCGTCAAGGGCTGCTTTTTTCTCCCTGTATATTTCATACAGAGTCGTCAAGATTGAAAAATGAGCTCCATATTTAAAGTGAGGTCATTTTCCATCACAATAATTATCAAAAGGTTACACACAATGGGTAGGTAGGTTAAAATTTAATATCTACTACATTCAGATAGGTAATCGTGAGAGTAAATAACTTTCAACTAGTTTAGAAATCACTCCGTCTGCTACTCTAACCAAAAAACACTTGATACAAGACATAAAAATAAAAACGCAATTCTTACAATTCAATATGCGTTAAGATAGGTACTCAGAAGCAGACCCATTCCCACTGGCAGCACCCGTTCACGAGCATGACGCATGGACCAGCCATCGCTTCGCTCAACCATATTTGAGGGAACGTAACGACCCGCCCCACACGGCACCACCGCAGAAATGATTAAAGAGAGCATGACATACTTAGGCTACCCATCCTAAGGCACTGAATTGAAAACTAATATCCAAAAGCTTTTCATAGGCCTTTACTTACAAAACTATAGACAAAAAAATACGAAAACATCGTGATAACGAAAGCCAAATAATCGTTTTGGTCATTAGCAATAAAAAAGTGAGAAATCAAAACAAGGATTAGTTATTAATTCTATGTTTTGAGTAAGAAGTGCCATACTGATTGATAATATTAAACAGGAAAAAAAATATATGTGACGCCCTTAGTACAAGCAGACAGAAGCAGACCCATTCCCACAGACAGCACCCGTTCACGAGCATGACGCATGAACCAGCCATCGTTTCGCTCAACCATAATTGAGGGAACGCAACGACCCGCCTCACACGACACCACCGCAGAAATGTTTAAAGTGAGCATGACATACTAAAGCTACCCGCATTAAGGCGTCGAGTCAAAAAGCTTACAATACATTTTAAGTAGGTAGGACAATTCTCCCAATTTTCACATAGAATAGAAAAATCTACGACCAAGCTGTTTTATCAATTAAGTAATCTTTAACGGTATAGTATCCTTTTTTAAGAAGACAATTCTTTACATGAGTCTTAAAGTTTTCAAATGGTAAATCCAAAATATTACTTGGAATTTTATTATAAAACTTTATACCAAGACCTATGAAAGAACCACGGATTTTTTCTAATATATACTGAGGCATTACAAGTTTGTCTTTATTTCTGGTGTTCCGATTGTGCCAATCACTATTTTTTACTATAAGTCAATATTGCGACGCATGACAAGCATGCAGTTTAATATAAATTGTGATGCTGCTGTCAATATACCAATCTCTTTGAATTTATCCCTAAGAGATGTTCTAGAACTTAGTTGATAAATAGCTCTTATTGCTCGTTTTTGCAAAACAAAAATAGTATTTATATCGGCTGCTATCCCCCACAAAAGAATACAGTATGACATAATGCTATGAAAATAGCTGAAATACACTAATCTAGCAGTTTCTACATCTGTTAACTGTCTAACTTTTCTAATAGCATAGGCAGCAGAGCTGAGCTTGCCAGCCAGAGCTGCGATATGCATATTCCATTGAAGTTTACTGTCAAGAGTAACACCCAAGAAAACTGTTGAATCGAGCAAATCTAATTTCTCATTATTGATTACAATTTCAGTGGGATTCGCCTGTACATTAGGTAAAGTGAATTTAACACATTTGGTTTTCTTAGCATTAAGCTGGAGATTATTTACATTAAACCAAGTAAGAACCTGCGAGAGTGCTTTGTTCACATCGTCAAAATCAGTTTTATTCCTGTCAACTTTGAATATTAAAGAAGTATCATCTGCGAACAAAACAATATCACAGAACCTCTCTGCAAAAAAGGGTAGATCATTTATATATATTAAAAATAAAAAAGGGCCCAAAATGGAGCTTTGCGGAACGCCCATTTTTACATGAGAACCTGATGAACTTACTCCATTGATATTAAGTGTTTGAGTCCTTGAACTAAGATACGACAGTATTAATTTTTGGGCATTATTTTTTACACCGTAATGATATAGCTTCAACAGCAGCGTCCAGTGGTCCACGCAATCAAAAGCCTTGGACAGGTCGCAGAAAATGCCAAGGGCATTCTGAGACCCCTCCCAAGCCTCAAAGACATGCTTCAAAAGCGCAACCCCAGCATCAGTTGTGGAACGACCTTTAGTAAAGCCAAATTGGTTATCGTGCAGAAGTTTATTTACATTAAAATGACCTAATAATTGCTCAAGTATTATTTTTTCAAAAATCTTGCTTAGGGCAGGTAATAAAAGTAGATAAAAGAAACTCATATCAAACAGTTAAAATAGAAGTTTAATTATTGAAATTAAAACTTATGCTTGAACAATTATTAAACGTAAGGTTAAGAGTTTTGTTGGGCAATTTTATATTTGTTTGTTACATTTGTTGTTAGATAGTATCACACTTTATCGTTTCCATAAATATTGTCAAGCAAAATTAACAAAGTTCTCGCCAAATCACTTTTTTAAATTTCTTTCATTTTTAAATCAGAGTTAGCAGCAATATTTTTTTAATTTTGGAACAAGTAGGATAGAAACGAATAATACGTACGTTAAAAAAAGTATTGATATCGGCTTGCTGAATAGAGCTAATCCATTGAGATTGGCACCTTTTGGTGCGATTAAAAAAAACTGTGCATTAATGAAATTTCATACATTTTATTGCTCTAGAGCATTAAAGACTCGCTTTGTACTGAGTTTTTAGTGTGATTGTGATGAAATTAAAGCATAGTTGGAAGAAAAGGCTATTTACGGCACTGCTGATTTATTCTGAAAAAGAAACAAACTACGCAAATTTAACATAAAGGAGCTGGTAAGTTTTTCAATTTCGACAAACTAAATGAAAGTGCAGCGAAAATAGGCAACACTGTCAACAGAAAGTGTTGCCTACTTGAAATAAAAACCGGTCAAGAGCAAGTCGAACTCGCGCACCGAGGGTTCCGTACCATAATTGCACCATTAAACTACACTGTAGAGTAGAATAATAAAATTAGTATTGCAGTTTTAGGTCAGCGCCATCTCTTGACCGATAGTGGAACTAATGTTAACTTTTGTAGAAATTTGATAATTTCAAAAAAAGTGTGCTATATTGAGACATCGTTTTATTTTCCTGTAATCTTTATATAAACTGCTATCACATAGAATTATTTCAGATTTTTCTCTTTGCAAACTTGCAAACTTCGGAGATAAGGGGGGGGGAACGGTATTTTTTTTGCATTTTTCATTATAATTCATAAACTATGCGGCCTAAAACAAAAAGAAAAAAATGATTAAAAACGTGCAAACGGCGTTCTTTCATATGATATCCCACATGCCCTAGTAGCTCCACTTCAAATATTTAAGACCCCTTTTCAGTCCCTGTTGTGAAAAAGATATTTATTTTTTTATTTATTTCTTATTTTCAAAATAGTTGGGCAAATGTCATGTCAAGCTATTCTAAATTTCAAGTTGATACCATTAGTATTCACTTCTCAAGCTTACGCGCTCACTAGTACCATTAGTAGTTCTCGAGGGGGGGGAGATATCCAGCTGTGACAGACAGACAGACAGACTGAGTCACACCATAAGGGTTCCTTTTTTACTCTTTTGGTACGGAACCCTAAAAATGAAGCTAATTTAATAACTTCTAAAACATTGTATCAATAAACACGACAAAAATAGTAGATTGTACCATAGGGGAGCAAAATAATATTTTTACGGCGAGGGCGTTTTTTTGAATCCAGAGCGAAGTTAGGGCTTCTAAAGTAGAATCCCGAGCGTAGCGAGGACAATTTAAATTAATTAATAACAACTGAAATTTGAGTACAGAAACTACAGTAAGTGACAACACCGGCTTCACACGCAAGACTTGTACTATTATGTATTCTGTGACGCAAGCACAATCTTATTTAACATTAGACCTAAAAAAACCAGTTTCTGTACTCTAAATTCAGTTATCCTGAAAGAGTATTTTGATCACAGTAAGAAATAGGATCGTTTGGCAATAAAAAATATTTCGAGTTGATTTATCGTTTTTCAGTACAAAATGTATGGGAAAATTTTTTGGCGAAAACGACAGACAAGGTATGAACCTTAAATGATCCCATAGAGTCTTTTGATCCCCACACGAAATAGGATCGATTGGCATAAAATTTTTTTTTTTGGTATTTTAGCATTTTTTTGCTAACGGTAATTTTTTTCCAAAATCTGTGAATGTATGAATTAAAACAATTTTTAACGGATACTAGCGCGGTTTTATTGAAAGCACTTTGGTAATTAGTTGGTATTTGGTTTGATTTATTTCATGTCTAGTGAGCGCGTAAGCTTGAGAAGTGAATCTGTGAATGTAGTTCAGAATATCTTCAAAAGTTATGGAAGGTCTCCTAGGAACGTTTTCCTGTAACTATAACGGTTAAGGTACTGTCTCAAAAATCCACCCTGTAGAAAACACCACCTTTGGGTTACGTTTTTTTACTCATGTGCACTAAAAGGCGAACCAAGTCGTCCTTTTCGAATAGATGGGATGCATGAAAAGGTAATTTTTAGTGTTTGTTTCTTTTTTCTCGAAGTTGTTGTTATTCACCACCATAGATATAGTATATTAAATTCACCACCCAGTTACGAATCACCCAGTTTGCCGGTAAAAGCACAGAATACCTAATAGTACAAGTGTAAAAGTGGGAAAATAAGGTGGCATTGAAATACGGCTTTCTGCGCCTAAAAATTATTAAAAGGTAAATAGTCAAAATTGACATTTAAACTGACATTGACATTTCAATGTGTCAAAAAAGTTGTCAAACAAGGTGATGTGTGTGTGTGTGTATTTTAATATGTGTAAAAATAAAACAACACCAAATTTTGTTATTTTCTTGTTATTTATATAATATTTCTTCACAAGCAAGGCTATTTTTAAAACAAATAATACACTGCCATTATGCCCATTCAATAGTAAAGTAGGTACTAAGATTTACATTTTGGTGCTGTTTGGAATAACAGCAATGTTCAACCCAGATATCAATGATTATCAATTGACTTCTATTATAACCGAGTGCTGTGGCGGAATAGCTGTAGTTTATTCAGCATTGTACAAACCAAGCAATCAGAATGTTGCTCTCAAGAGGTATTTTGTGGATAAAACTAAGGAGAAAGCCACCTTGATTCAGGTAAAAATGTATCTTGTTTTGACTATGTCTTTGTTCTGATACAAGTGGCCCTACCATGAGTTGATGCAAACTGTTTTCGCTACTGTAAATTATGGTTTTCTCTCCTTCACTCGCATTAACTGTGAGCAGTATATTCAATAGTTTTCAGTAGCAACAACTTATGGTAGACCTAAAGGTCTCTTTGTAAAGCAAGAACAATCGATTAGCAATGGTAATAACTGGAATACTGATCAAATAATGTTAAGTACATAATCCATTTTATGAGTAATTTAAATAGATGGAAACTTGCAACCCAAAAACTATTAAGACAATCACAAATAGCTATTATGCTACTTTTTTATAAAACTAATGATTTTATATCTACTTTGTAGTTTTTAAGTCTTAATAAACTTACTATTATTTACTATTACTTAATATAATAACTTTTTTTAAATTAAAATATAAACTAAAACTGTTGATTGATTATTTCAGCAAGATATAATGACAAGAAAGGAATTACAGCATCAAAATATCCTGCCATATCTGACCTCATTCGTACACGGCCGAGAGTTGTATGTGGTCTCACCGCTGATGACGTTCGGTTCGTGCCGAGACATCCTTGACCGCTACTTCCAAGAAGGCCTGCCCGAACTGGCGTGTGCCTTAATATTGAGAGATGTGTTGTTGGCACTTCAATATTTACACAAGCAGCTCTTTATTCACAGGTTACTTTATTTTTTTTATAAACAACTTCTATTGAATTATCAATCACTTCGCAATCTGCATCTTTATTATATTTAGTTTTATATTTCTACTAGCGTCTGCCCACGACTTCGCCTGTGTAAAAAGTTTTTTTGCTATCCATAAGGAACAATACTTTTTTCAGTACAGAAGACACCCTATCTAAGGACATAGGTGTACAAAGAAGGCTCTGTACCCTTGGCAACGTTATGTAAAATTTTATGATGATCATTTCAGTAGTTGAGACCAACCAACACTAGTGAAAAATTTGATTAATTTGTAGCAAGTATTAGGTTGTTGTCAAGCAATAAAACTTACCTGGCATATTAACATAACATAATACTAATCTTTAGAAAACAAGTAGCCATTTTAATTAACATTGCCTTGCTCAGTTGTTCCCTGTAACTTTGCTTTAATCGATTTTATTCTTTAATTAATTATTTCTTCCACCAATTAAGGCTCCGTTATGTGAAATTATTTGTCTCTGTCTTTTTCATTATGTGCAAAGAGTATGGAAAATAACCTCACTTCTGCACCTTTACGATGTTTTTCGTTGTTTTTTCATCATAATCTTTAGCACAATTATCTTTCTTAAATAAAAATTTTTGGAGCAACTGCACAGTACGTTAAAGTGTATTTTGATGTAGAATTCAATATGTTTCCGCTATTATTTACGCCAAAAATATGGCCCGCGACAAGTGCTTTTGATGATATTCTGATTTCTTTTTACAATCATCTGTGAGGTTTATAAGAAATTCAATACTTGTAGCAACTAGATAATCTCTTTAGCTTGTCATATGTTTTTTTTGTGGCTACAACTTTACGTTTTCTATATAAAAACATGACCCGCGCAAACCCTGTTTTCCTACTATGGCCCCTTAATATCTTAAAAGTAACTTAAATCCAAAAGTAAACTTAAGTATTTCTTTAATAGTAAAGTATCATTTTCTTAAAGTCGTTACTTTTTTGATGAACAGGAGTGTCCGAGCCAGCCACGTGTTAGTGGGCGCGGACGGCCTGTCCCGTTTGTCCGGGCTTCGCAGCGCGGCGCGGCTGGCGGTGCGTGGGAAACGGGCCAAACTGCACCGCTTGCCTCCGCCCGACCACGACAACGCCAACCTCATGTGGCTCAGCCCTGAACTGCTAGAACAGGTTGGTGGAATAGCCGATGCCATATAACATAATATGTCCATCTAGAACTAGACATTTCAGCGGCACGGCTGGCGATGCGCGGGAAACAAGCGAAATTGCACCGCCTGCCGCCGCCTGACTACGACAATACCAACCTGATGTGGCTCAGCCCTGAACAGCTAGAATAGGTTGGTGGAAAAACTGATGCCATAAAACATAATGTCCATCTAAAACTAGTATGGCTAGATTGCAGCTCCCCCGCAAGGGGGCCCGGGGGCGAAGCCCTCCGCCATGAAAAAAGTTTTGAAGAGTTCATTAGGTTAGGTTAGTATAGTGATCAAAAACGCGCGAGCCGAGACCTCCGTGAAGATAGCCACCCCATTTCGAGTGCCCAGGTTTTGAGGGTGCAGGTCGTTAGTTTAGCGTTAGTTTTGATTTGTTTTGGAAAAAAAATCGTTTGTTTAGATTTCCTTCATACTTTTTTTTTAAAAACAAAAGTGGGGTGGCTATCTTCACGCTAGCCACCCCATTGCACCAAATGGTTTTATTTAAAGCTTATTCGATAGATATTTGTTAGTTTCGTTTGTTTTGATTAAAATTTTCGTTTGTTTAGACTCCGTATTCCCTAGAAAAAAATGCAAAGTGGGGTGGCTATCTTCACGTGAAGATAGCCACCCCATATGGCAAAACAAAATAAAAATTGCGCATTATGATTGCTTTTCGTTAGTTTTGATTTGTTTTGATAAAATTTTGTTTGTTTTGACAAACCGAAAAAAGTTATGATTTTTTTTATTTTTTTAGAAAAATCTTGCCTGCACGCACTAACAACCTCAATAACTCGTTATATGGACTAGTTTATGTAAGGAATCATTGAATAATGCTAAATCTATGTAAGTACATCAAAATGTACCGTTACTCATAGAAAAAATTGGGCTATAGATAGGTAGATACACATAAGAAAAATACTCAAATTGTAGAATTCCGTAAGTACGCGTAAAAACGCTATTCTAATATTCGTTTAAAGGAGCGCCCGCAAATGACTAGGTTCCAATGAAAGATGCAAGTGTTAGCTATGGCCTTACATAAGTTTTTTCGTTTGTTTCGAAATAGACAACTGTGTAGACCAGGAGCAAACATACGGTTCGTTAAAGTTACCTACTCACTTCGAACCGCTAAAAGTATTTGTTTTGATAGAGCGCCCGCAAATGACTAGGTTCAAATGAAAGATGCAAGTCTTAGCTATGGCCCTACATAAGTCTTTTCGTTTGTTTCGAAATAGACAACTGTGTAGACCAGGAGAAAACTTTCAGTTCGTTTTAATTACATGCTCACTTTAAATTGCTAAAAGTATTTGTTTTGATGGAGCGCCCGCAAATGACTAGGTTCAAATAAAAGATGCCAGTGTTAGCTATGGCCCTACATAAGTCTTTTCGTTTGTTTCGAAATAGACAACTGTGCAGACCAGGAGCAAACATACGGTGCGTTATAATTACCTACTCACTTCGAACCGCTAAAAGTATTTGTTTTGAAGGAGCGCCCGCAAATGACTAGGTTCAAATGAAAGATGCAAGTCTAAGCTATGGCCCTACATAAGTCTTTTCGTTTGTTTCGAAATAGACAACTGTGTAGACCAGGAGAAAACTTTCAGTTCGTTTTAATTACCTGCTCACTTTAAATTGCTAAAAGTATTTGTTTTGATAGAGCGCCCGCAAATGACTAGGTTCAAATAAAAGATGCAAGTCTTAGCTATGGCCCTACATAAGTCTTTTCGTTTGTTTCGAAATAGACAACTGTGTAGACCAGGAGTAAACATTCAGTTCGTTATAATTACCTGCTCACTTTAAATTGCTAAAAGTATTTGTTTTGATGGAGCGCCCGCAAATGACTAGGTTCAAATGAAAGATGCAAGTGTTAGCTATGGCCCTACATAAATCTTTTCGTTTGTTTCGAAATAGACAACTGTGTAGACCAGGAGAAAACATTCAGTTCGTTATAATTACCTGCTCACTTTAAATTGCTAAAAGTATTTGTTTTGATGGAGCGCCCGCAAATGACTAAGTTCAAATGAAAGATGCAAGTCTTAGCTATGGCCCTACATAAGTCTTTTCGTTTGTTTCGAAATAGACAACTGTGTAGACCAGGAGTAAACATTTAGTTCGTTATAATTACCTGCTCACTTTAAATTGCTAAAAGTATTTGTTTTGAAGGAGCGCCCGCAAATGACTAGGTTCAAATGAAAGATGCAAGTCTAAGCTATGGCCCTACATAAGTCTTTTCGTTTGTTTCGAAATAGACAACTGTGTAGACCAGGAGTAAACATTCAGTTCGTTATAATTACCTGCTCACTTTAAATTGCTAAAAGTATTTGTTTTGATGGAGCGCCCGCAAATGACTAGGTTCAAATAAAAGATGCCAGTGTTAGCTATGGCCCTACATAAGTCTTTTCGTTTGTTTCGAAATAGACAACTGTGTAGACCAGGAGCAAACATACGGTTCGTTAAAGTTACCTACTCACTTCGAACCGATAAAAGTATTTGTTTTGAAGGAGCGCCCGCAAATGACTAGGTTCACATGAAAGATGCAAGTCTTAGCTATGGCCCTACATAAGTCTTTTCGTTTGTTTCGAAATAGACAACTGTGTAGACCAGGAGTAAACATTCAGTTCGTTATAATTACCTGCTCACTTTAAATTGCTAAAAGTATTTGTTTTGATGGAGCGCCCGCAAATGACTGGGTTGAAATGAAAGATACAAGTGTTAGCTATGGCCCTACATAAATCTTTTCGTTTGTTTCGAAACAGACAACTGTGTAGACCAGGAGTAAACATTCAGTTCGTTATAATTACCTACTCACTTCGAACCGCTAAAAGTATTTGTTTTGAAGGAGCGCCCGCAAATGACTAGGTTCAAATGAAAGATGCAAGTCTTAGCTATGGCCCTACATAAGTCTTTTCGTTTGTTTCGAAATAGACAACTGTGTAGACCAGGAGAAAACTTTCAGTTCGTTTTAATTACATGCTCACTTTAAATTGCTAAAAGTATTTGTTTTGATGGAGCGCCCGCAAATGACTAGGTTCACATGAAAGATGCAAGTCTTAGCTATGGCCCTACAAAAGTCTTTTCGTTTGTTTCGAAATAGACAACTGTGTAGACCAGGAGAAAACTTTCAGTTCGTTTTAATTACCTGTTTACTTTAAATTGCTAAAAGTATTTGTTTTGATAGAGCGCCCGCAAATGACTAAGTTCAAATAAAAGATGCAAGTCTTAGCTATGGCCTTACATAAGTTTTTTCGTTTGTTTCGAAATAGACAACTGTGTAGACCAGGAGAAAACTTTCAGTTCGTTTTAATTACCTGCTCACTTTAAATTGCTAAAAGTATTTGTTTTGATGGAGCGCCCGCAAATCACTAGGTTCAAATAAAAGATGCCAGTGTTAGCTATGGCCCTACATAAGTCTTTTCGTTTGTTTCGAAAAAGACAACTGTGTAGACCAGAAGCAAACATACGGTGCGTTATAATTACCTACTCACTTCGAACCGCTAAAAGTATTTGTTTTGAAAAAGCGCCCGCAAATGACTAGGTTCAAATGAAAGATGCAAGTCTTAGCTATGGCCCTACATAAGTCTTTTCGTTTGTTTCGAAATAGACAACTGTGTAGACCAGGAGAAAACTTTCAGTTCGTTTTAATTACCTGTTCACTTTAAATTGCTAAAAGTATTTGTTTTGATGGAGCGCCCGCAAATCACTAGGTTCAAATAAAAGATGCCAGTGTTAGCTATGGCCCTACATAAGTCTTTTCGTTTGTTTCGAAATAGACAACTGTGTAGACCAGGAGCAAACATACGGTGCGTTATAATTACCTACTCACTTCGAACCGCTAAAAGTATTTGTGTTGTGTCGTTTAAATGTAATTGTACTCCGTCAATAATGTTAGTTCGAATAAAACAGGCAAAGTGTGAGCACGTATTTCATTTTCAAAACCATCAAAAATAGTGAACCTTATTTGCATTAACATAATGGTCAAAATCGAACCGGATAAAGTGGCCTGCACCTGTGGACAGCTAGTAGTGCGCGAACAATAGAGGACCGCATTCCAGAGATAAGCTTGCAACCCATTCAGATTTGGACACACTGAGAGCACGGAATAAAAATAATTAATAAATTTATAATTTTTTTTTGGAGACAAACACAAACAACTTTTACAATGTCAATGACTTATGAAGAAGTATTGAACTTATTGGAAGAAAAGGCGTCAGTGTTACAGAAGACTCAAGTGAATCTTAAAAAGTGTCCTAAGCAACGTCTCACTAAAGGATATATTGAAATGAGACTTAAATCTATTGAAGAAGATTGGCAAGCTTTTAAGTCATATCATCAAGCACTCGTGAAATGTACGCCTAAAGAGAAACGTGCCGAATTATCATATTTTGTTAATGATGACTTCTTTATCATGGAAGATTTATATCTATATATGACGGGAGATTTAAAAGATATGTTGATGACATTTAACAGCGCAAGAGAATCAACTAGTTCCTCAAATCAATCAATAGAACAAGCTACTTTGTCGTCTATCAAGCTGCCTAATATACATCTTCCAACATTTTGCGGTCAATATGAAGAATGGCCATCATACAACGATCTCTTTACTTCACTCGTGCATCACAACACGACGTTGACAAAGGTACAAAAATTGCACTATTTGAAATCGAGTGTCACTGGAGAAGCAGAAGCCTTACTCAGACATATCCAGGTTACAGACAACAACTACGATCAGGCTTGGGATATTCTCAAGCAAAGATATGGAAGCAAACGATTAATAGTAAATTCTCTATTGAAAAGATTATTTGGCCAAAGAAAGATTATAGCGCCAACAGCAAATCAGATAAGAAGCCTATTTGATACGACAACAGAATGTCTGAATAGTCTCAACAACTTACAAGTTGCATCAGATTCATGGGATCCAATGATCATTTACATTGTCATTCAAAAACTCGATGTTGATACACATAAAGCTTGGGAAGACTTTGTTTACAGCCCTGATTGTGACAAATTACCTACGTGGATACAACTGAAGAATTTTTTGGAGGCTAGGTTTCGCACGCTCGAGTTAATTGCTCCGCCATCTGCAACTAGAGACAACAGAACAAGAGAACCAAATAGAGAAAAATCATCATTCCATATTTCTGCTTCGCCTACATCTATGAAAACCTGTAATTTATGTAATGAAGGCCACACACTTTGCCACTGCAAGGAATTCACAAAATTAAATCCTATGGAAAGAAGCGAGTTTGTTCGAGAGAAGAATTTGTGCTACAATTGTCTGACTTCTGGTCATTCTGTCAAGAGATGTCGACTACGAGTGTCCTGTAAGATATGCAATAGACGCCACCACTCGTTGCTGCACCAGTTGAAACCTACAAATCAATCAGACAATTTACAAACTCACCACAGTCAAGTTACCGAAGGAATTGAAGAAGACCCTAATGAACTTACCCAACCAGATGTCGCAATATCCTCAAATATGGTTACGAAAAAGTCCACAGCATTGCTCGCTACAGCATTGATACCCGTGAAAGATACAAAAGGACAGACAACGATATTGCGCGCATTAATTGATCAGGGGTCCCAAGCAAGTTTTATAAGTGAACGAGCGGCACAATCATTAAAAGTCAAGAGAACCTTAGCACGAGGAACCATCACTGGAGTTGGATCGACACAAACAGAAGTCAATCAAGTTATACAATTACAACTTCTGTCCAGATATGATAACAAGTTCCAACTTACCGTGAATACATATGTAATGCCCACTCGTCTAACAACCAAGTTGCCAGCCATGTCACTCGTAAACTTATCACACACCTGGCCACAATTGAATAAGCTTTTCTTGGCAGATCCAAGTTTCAATCAACCAGGAAGGGTAGACTTACTGCTCGGTGTAGAAGTGTATGCTCACATATTGAAGAATAATCTTATCAGAGGTCCAGCAGAATCATTATGTGCTCAAGAAACAAGTTTTGGATGGATTCTCTTTGGTGAAACACAGAGCTGCACTTCAGATGAACCAATAATGGTTATGCATCACCAAGTAGTATTTGATGATTTATTATACAAACTATGGGAAATAGACAATGATGATAAAAACAAACTCACAAAGGAAGAAGATACATGTCAAAAACTATATGAAACTACTGTTGAGCGAAATGTTGAAGGTAGATATATTGTGAAGTTACCATTAAAGCATGAACCACCTAGAAGCACAGAAGGGAACACAAGAGAGATTGCAATGAAGAGACTACAACAGTTAGAAAAACGATTAGAAAGGAATAACAATTTAAGAAGAGATTACAACAAAGCTTTAAATGAATACATTACCTTAGAATATATGGAAGAAGTACCTGAAAACGAAAGAGAAAATCCATCGGTGTACCTACCACACCACGCTGTGCTTAAAGAAACAAGTGAGACTACCAAAACCAGAGTGGTATTCAATGCCTCTTCACCCGACACCAATAATGTTTCCTTGAATGATGACTTATTGGTTGGACCTCAACTTCAAGAAGATCTAAGATCTCTACTCATAAGATGGCGGCTAGGTAAAGTTGCCTTTATAGCTGATGTCCAGATAATGTATTTACAAGTTTTAGTGACTAAACAAGACGCTGACTACCAACGGATCTTATGGCGCGATGATCCAAAGTTACCGATTAAGGATTATCGACTGCTCAGACTCACTTTTGGAACAGCTTCTGCACCCTACTTAGCAGTGAGAACCCTTCAACAGGTGGCAGAAGACGAAGGCAAAGCACATCCTGAAGCAGCTGAAACAATCAAAACCAATTTTTTCATGGATGATTTGATGGCTTCACAAGATACTGAAACAAAGGCAATAGAAACAGCTAAAAACATATCAGAAATCCTAGAAAAGGGTGGATTTTGTCTCAAAAAGTGGTCGTCAAATAGTACCAAGTTCAGAGAAGAGTTCAGCCCTAAGAACACAAACACCAACGTAAGGATTAATATGAGTGCGGGAGGAATAGTCAGAACATTAGGTTTATCCTGGAACTTAGATGAGGATAAATTGCAATATTCTACCACCTTACCATCGCCACCTAAAAATGTCACTAAGAGAAATATCTTAGCCGAGATACAACACTTATTCGATCCACTTGGCTGGATGACACCCGCAATACTGCCAGCAAAACTTGTCTTACAAAAATTGTGGATGAAAGGAGTTACCTGGGAAGAAGAACTCGAACCTGAAATCAAAGAAGAATGGTTAGAGATAAGAAATGATACAGAAAATTTACACAAAATTAAAGGCCCAGATTGGTTGAAGCACGATGAAATAGAGATGCACGAAGTTGAAGACACGCTGACAAACCTGGAAGAAAAAGAAATCATTAAAATAAATGTAAATTCAAATATAGAAGAAGAACAAATAAATGAAACTATATTACTTACCCAATTCGAGGAATTTGATACGTTAACAGAATTAAACAAAACCATAACTTACAGCAAAAGATTCTTGAATTTCAAAAAAAATGTTGACAGCAAAAAACTGCACTATTACACCGGAAGAACTTAGCATTGAAAGATTGTGTGAGAATAGTACAAGCTAAGGAGTTCAGAAAGAAGATAGAGGATCTGAAAACTAAAAAACATGTTGGAAGTAGTAGCAACATCAAAGGTTTGACACCATACTTAGATGACGATAATATCCTCAGGGTGGGCGGTCGTTTACGACATGCCGATACACCACACAATAGTAAACACCCCGGTGCTGATCAAATGTGTCGCGTATACAGTCTAAAATGTCACGGTAAAATAATAAAACGACCAGTGAGTAAACTGTGTGAACTTCTTAATGATAATTAATATTATTATTAATGTAGGTATTCATAAATTTCATAAATTACTATGTTATTTTGTATTAAAATTTATCTCATAGTTTAAGTTATTAAACTTGTTAATAGATAAATATTTTAAGTTCACGAGTTCCGCTGAGTGTGTCACCAACTTATGTTCACTTCGATATTTTTTGCATGTTGTTTACTTTAAATGTTGAGTCGTACGATGTCATTCGATGCGTTGTAAATTTATTGAGGGTGATCGAATGACAATAATATTGTAGCAGGTTTTACGATTGTAAAATTTAGTATTTTTGCGAATGTTTAATGATTTTCGTACAACAATTTGTTTTAAAATCTTTGTGTTGAATAGGTACGTTACTAATACCTATTTGCATTGTGAAACATATGTTAAATTAGTGAATCAGAAGTTTAGTGTTGCCAATGTACCTACTTAGGCCTACCTGTAAGTATAATTATGTTAATTTAAAAACTGCGTTTTTGGTGGGCGGTATGTTGTGTCGTTTAAATGTAATTGTACTCCGTCAATAATGTTAGTTCGAATAAAACAGGCAAAGTGTGAGCACGTATTTCATTTTCAAAACCATCAAAAATAGTGAACCTTATTTGCCATAACAATTTGTTTTGAAGGAGCGCCCGCAAATGACTAGGTTCAAATGAAAGATGCAAGTCTTAGCTATGGCCCTACATAAGTCTTTTCGTTTGTTTCGAAATAGACAACTGTGTAGACCAGGAGAAAACTTTCAGTTCGTTTTAATTACATGCTCACTTTAAATTGCTAAAAGTATTTGTTTTGATGGAGCGCCCGCAAATGACTAGGTTCAAATAAAAGATGCCAGTGTTAGCTATGGCCCTACATAAGTCTTTTCGTTTGTTTCGAAATAGACAACTGTGTAGACCAGGAGTAAACATTCAGTTCGTTATAATTACCTGCTCACTTTAAATTGCTAAAAGTATTTGTTTTGATGGAGCGCCCGCAAATGACTGGGTTGAAATGAAAGATACAAGTGTTAGCTATGGCCATACATAAATCTTTTCGTTTGTTTCGAAATAGACAACTGTGTAGACCAGGAGCAAACATACGGTGCGTTATAATTACCTACTCACTTCGAACCGCTAAAAGTATTTGTTTTGAAGGAGCGCCCGCAAATGACTAGGTTCAAATGAAAGATGCAAGTGTTAGCTATGGCCCTACATAAGTCTTTTCGTTTGTTTCGAAATAGACAACTGTGTAGACCAGGAGAAAACTTTCAGTTCGTTATAATTATCTGCTCACTTTAAATTGCTAAAAGTATTTGTTTTGATGGAGCGCCCGCAAATCACCATGTTCAAATAAAAGATGCCAGTGTTAGCTATGGCCCTACATAAGTCTTTTCGTTTGTTTCGAAATAGACAACTGTGTAGACCAGGAGAAAACTTTCAGTTCGTTTTAATTACATGCTCACTTTAAATTGCTAAAAGTATTTGTTTTGATGGAGCGCCCGCAAATGACTAGGTTCAAATGAAAGATGCAAGTGTTAGCTATGGCCTTAAATAAGTTTTTTCGTTTGTTTCGAAATAGACAACTGTGTAGACCAGGAGCAAACATACGGTTCGTTATAGTTACCTACTCACTTCGAACCGCTAAAAGTATTCGTTTTGAAGGAGCGCCCGCAAATGACTAGGTTCAAATGAAAGATGCAAGTCTTAGCTATGGCCCTACATAAGTCTTTTCGTTTGTTTCGAAATAGACAACTGTGTAGACCAGGAGAAAACTTTCAGTTCGTTTTAATTACATGCTCACTTTAAATTGCTAAAAGTATTTGTTTTGATGGAGCGCCCGCAAATGACTAGGTTCAAATGAAAGATGCAAGTGTTAGCTATGGCCTTACATAAGTTTTTTCGTTTGTTTCGAAATAGACAACTGTGTAGACCAGGAGCAAACATACGGTTCGTTATAGTTACCTACTCACTTCGAACCGCTAAAAGTATTCGTTTTGAAGGAGCGCCCGCAAATGACTAGGTTCAAATGAAAGATGCAAGTCTTAGCTATGGCCCTTCATAAGTCTTTTCGTTTGTTTCGAAATAGACAACTGTGTAGACCAGGAGAAAACTTTCAGTTCGTTTTAATTACATGCTCACTTTAAATTGCTAAAAGTATTTGTTTTGATGGAGCGCCCGCAAATGACTAGGTTCAAATGAAAGATGCAAGTCTTAGCTATGGCCTTACATAAGTTTTTTCGTTTGTTTCGAAATAGACAACTGTGTAGACCAGGAGCAAACATACGGTTCGTTAAAGTTACCTACTCACTTCGAACCGCTAAAAGTATTTGTTTTGAAGGAGCGCCCGCAAATGACTAGGTTCATATGAATAATGCAAGTCTTAGCTATGGCCCTACATAAGTCTTTTCGTTTGTTTCGAAATAGACAACTGTGTAGACCAGGAGTAAACATTCAGTTCGTTATAATTACCTGCTCACTTTAAATTGCTAAAAGTATTTGTTTTGATAGAGCGCCCGCAAATGACTAGGTTCAAATGAAAGGTGCCAGTGTTAGCTATGGCCCTACATAAGTCTTTTCGTTTGTTTCGAAATAGACAACTGTGTAGACCAGGAGCAAACATACGGTGCGTTATAATTACCTACTCACTTCGAACCGCTAAAAGTATTTGTTTTGAAGGAGCGCCCGCAAATGACTAGGTTCAAATGAAAGATGCAAGTCTTAGCTATGGCCCTACATAAGTCTTTTCGTTTGCTTCGAAATAGACAACTGTGTAGACCAGGAGAAAACTTTTAGTTCGTTTTAATTACCTGTTCACTTTAAATTGCTAAAAGTATTTGTTTTGATAGAGCGCCCGCAAATGACTAAGTTCAAATAAAAGATGCAAGTCTTAGCTATGGCCCTACATAAATCTTTTCGTTTGTTTCGAAATAGACAACTGTGTAGACCAAGAGCAAACATACGGTTCGTTAAAGTTACCTTCTCACTTCGAACCGCTAAAAGTATTTGTTTTGAAGGAGCGCCCGCAAATGACTAGGTGCAAATGAAAGATGCAAGTCTTAGCTATGGCCCTTCATAAGTCTTTTCGTTTGTTTCGAAATAGACAACTGTGTAGACCAGGAGAAAACATTCAGTTCGTTATAATTACCTGCTCAATTTAAATTGCTAAAAGTATTTGTTTTGAAGGAGCGCCCGCAAATGACTAGGTTCAAATGAAAGATGCAAGTCTAAGCTATGGCCCTACATAAGTCTTTTCGTTTGTTTCGAAATAGACAACTGTGTAGACCAGGAGTAAACATTCAGTTCGTTATAATTACCTACTCACTTCGAACCGCTAAAAGTATTTGTTTTGAAGGAGCGCCCGCAAATGACTAGGTTCAAATGAAAGATGCAAGTCTTAGCTATGGCCTTACATAAGTCTTTTCGTTTGTTTCGAAATAGACAACTGTGTAGACCAGGAGAAAACATTCAGTTCGTTATAATTACCTGCTCAATTTAAATTGCTAAAAGTATTTGTTTTGAAGGAGCGCCCACAAATGACTAGGTTCAAATGAAAGATGCAAGTCTTAGCTATGGCCCTTCATAAGTCTTTTCGTTTGTTTCGAAATAGACAACTGTGTAGACCAGGAGAAAACTTTCAGTTCGTTTTAATTACATGCTCACTTTAAATTGCTAAAAGTATTTGTTTTGATGGAGCGCCCGCAAATGACTAGGTTCAAATAAAAGATGCCAGTGTTAGCTATGGCCCTACATAAGTCTTTTCGTTTGTTTCGAAATAGACAACTGTGTAGACCAGGAGCAAACATACGGTTCGTTAAAGTTACCTACTCACTTCGAACCGATAAAAGTATTTGTTTTGAAGGAGCGCCCGCAAATGACTAGGTTCACATGAAAGATGCAAGTCTTAGCTATGGCCCTACATAAGTCTTTTCGTTTGTTTCGAAATAGACAACTGTGTAGACCAGGAGTAAACATTCAGTTCATTATAATTACCTGCTCACTTTAAATTGCTAAAAGTATTTGTTTTGATGGAGCGCCCGCAAATGACTGGGTTGAAATGAAAGATACAAGTGTTAGCTATGGCCCTACATAAATCTTTTCGTTTGTTTCGAAATAGACAACTGTGTAGACCAGGAGTAAACATTCAGTTCGTTATAATTACCTACTCACTTCGAACCGCTAAAAGTATTTGTTTTGAAGGAGCGCCCGCAAATGACTAGGTTCAAATGAAAGATGCAAGTCTTAGCTATGGCCCTACATAAGTCTTTTCGTTTGTTTCGAAATAGACAACTGTGTAGACCAGGAGAAAACTTTCAGTTCGTTTTAATTACCTGTTCACTTTAAATTGCTAAAAGTATTTGTTTTGATGGAGCGCCCGCAAATCACTAGGTTCAAATAAAAGATGCCAGTGTTAGCTATGGCCCTACATAAGTCTTTTCGTTTGTTTCGAAATAGACAACTGTGTAGACCAGGAGCAAACATACGGTGCGTTATAATTACCTACTCACTTCGAACCGCTAAAAGTATTTGTTTTGAAGGAGCGCCCGCAAATGACTAGGTTCAAATGAAAGATGCAAGTCTTAGCTATGGCCCTACATAAGTCTTTTCGTTTGTTTCGAAATAGACAACTGTGTAGACCAGGAGAAAACTTTCAGTTCGTTTTAATTACATGCTCACTTTAAATTGCTAAAAGTATTTGTTTTGATGGAGCGCCCGCAAATGACTAGGTTCAAATAAAAGATGCCAGTGTTAGCTATGGCCCTACATAAGTCTTTTCGTTTGTTTCGAAATAGACAACTGTGTAGACCAGGAGTAAACATTCAGTTCGTTATAATTACCTGCTCACTTTAAATTGCTAAAAGTATTTGTTTTGATGGAGCGCCCGCAAATGACTGGGTTGAAATGAAAGATACAAGTGTTAGCTATGGCCATACATAAATCTTTTCGTTTGTTTCGAAATAGACAACTGTGTAGACCAGGAGCAAACATACGGTGCGTTATAATTACCTACTCACTTCGAACCGCTAAAAGTATTTGTTTTGAAGGAGCGCCCGCAAATGACTAGGTTCAAATGAAAGATGCAAGTGTTAGCTATGGCCCTACATAAGTCTTTTCGTTTGTTTCGAAATAGACAACTGTGTAGACCAGGAGAAAACTTTCAGTTCGTTATAATTATCTGCTCACTTTAAATTGCTAAAAGTATTTGTTTTGATGGAGCGCCCGCAAATCACCATGTTCAAATAAAAGATGCCAGTGTTAGCTATGGCCCTACATAAGTCTTTTCGTTTGTTTCGAAATAGACAACTGTGTAGACCAGAAGCAAACATACGGTGCGTTATAATTACCTACTCACTTCGAACCGCTAAAAGTATTTGTTTTGAAGGAGCGCCCGCAAATGACTAGGTTCAAATGAAAGATGCAAGTGTTAGCTATGGCCCTACATAAGTCTTTTCGTTTGTTTCGAAATAGACAACTGTGTAGACCAGGAGAAAACTTTCAGTTCGTTTTAATTACATGCTCACTTTAAATTGCTAAAAGTATTTGTTTTGATGGAGCGCCCGCAAATGACTAGGTTCAAATGAAAGATGCAAGTGTTAGCTATGGCCTAACATAAGTTTTTTCGTTTGTTTCGAAATAGACAACTGTGTAGACCAGGAGCAAACATACGGTTCGTTATAGTTACCTACTCACTTCGAACCGCTAAAAGTATTCGTTTTGAAGGAGCGCCCGCAAATGACTAGGTTCAAATGAAAGATGCAAGTCTTAGCTATGGCCCTTCATAAGTCTTTTCGTTTGTTTCGAAATAGACAACTGTGTAGACCAGGAGAAAACTTTCAGTTCGTTTTAATTACATGCTCACTTTAAATTGCTAAAAGTATTTGTTTTGATGGAGCGCCCGCAAATGACTAGGTTCAAATGAAAGATGCAAGTCTTAGCTATGGCCTTACATAAGTTTTTTCGTTTGTTTCGAAATAGACAACTGTGTAGACCAGGAGCAAACATACGGTTCGTTAAAGTTACCTACTCACTTCGAACCGCTAAAAGTATTTGTTTTGAAGGAGCGCCCGCAAATGACTAGGTTCATATGAATAATGCAAGTCTTAGCTATGGCCCTACATAAGTCTTTTCGTTTGTTTCGAAATAGACAACTGTGTAGACCAGGAGTAAACATTCAGTTCGTTATAATTACCTGCTCACTTTAAATTGCTAAAAGTATTTGTTTTGATAGAGCGCCCGCAAATGACTAGGTTCAAATGAAAGATGCCAGTGTTAGCTATGGCCCTACATAAGTCTTTTCGTTTGTTTCGAAATAGACAACTGTGTAGACCAGGAGCAAACATACGGTGCGTTATAATTACCTACTCACTTCGAACCGCTAAAAGTATTTGTTTTGAAGGAGCGCCCGCAAATGACTAGGTTCACATGAAAGATGCAAGTCTTAGCTATGGCCCTACATAAGTCTTTTCGTTTGTTTCGAAATAGACAACTGTGTAGACCAGGAGAAAACTTTTAGTTCGTTTTAATTACCTGTTCACTTTAAATTGCTAAAAGTATTTGTTTTGATAGAGCGCCCGCAAATGACTAAGTTCAAATAAAAGATGCAAGTCTTAGCTATGGCCCTACATAAATCTTTTCGTTTGTTTCGAAATAGACAACTGTGTAGACCAAGAGCAAACATACGGTTCGTTAAAGTTACCTTCTCACTTCGAACCGCTAAAAGTATTTGTTTTGAAGGAGCGCCCGCAAATGACTAGGTGCAAATGAAAGATGCAAGTCTTAGCTATGGCCCTTCATAAGTCTTTTCGTTTGTTTCGAAATAGACAACTGTGTAGACCAGGAGAAAACATTCAGTTCGTTATATTTACCTGCTCAATTTAAATTGCTAAAAGTATTTGTTTTGAAGGAGCGCCCGCAAATGACTAGGTTCAAATGAAAGATGCAAGTCTAAGCTATGGCCCTACATAAGTCTTTTCGTTTGTTTCGAAATAGACAACTGTGTAGACCAGGAGTAAACATTCAGTTCGTTATAATTACCTACTCACTTCGAACCGCTAAAAGTATTTGTTTTGAAGGAGCGCCCGCAAATGACTAGGTTCAAATGAAAGATGCAAGTCTTAGCTATGGCCCTTCATAAGTCTTTTCGTTTGTTTCGAAATAGACAACTGTGTAGACCAGGAGAAAACATTCAGTTCGTTATAATTACCTGCTCAATTTAAATTGCTAAAAGTATTTGTTTTGAAGGAGCGCCCGCAAATGACTAGGTTCAAATGAAAGATGCAAGTCTTAGCTATGGCCCTTCATAAGTCTTTTCGTTTGTTTCGAAATAGACAACTGTGTAGACCAGGAGAAAACTTTCAGTTCGTTTTAATTACATGCTCACTTTAAATTGCTAAAAGTATTTGTTTTGATGGAGCGCCCGCAAATGACTAGGTTCAAATAAAAGATGCCAGTGTTAGCTATGGCCCTACATAAGTCTTTTCGTTTGTTTCGAAATAGACAACTGTGTAGACCAGAAGCAAACATACGGTGCGTTATAATTACCTACTCACTTCGAACCGCTAAAAGTATTTGTTTTGAAGGAGCGCCCGCAAATGACTAGGTTCAAATGAAAGATGCAAGTCTTAGCTATGGCCCTACATAAGTCTTTTCGTTTGTTTCGAAATAGACAACTGTGTAGACCAGGAGTAAACATTCAGTTCGTTATAATTACCTGCTCACTTTAAATTGCTAAAAGTATTTGTTTTGATGGAGCGCCCGCAAATGACTGGGTTGAAATGAAAGATGCCAGTGTTAGCTATGGCCCTACATAAGTCTTTTTGTTTGTTTTGAAATAGACAACTGTGTAGACCAGAAGCAAACATACGGTGCGTTATAATTACCTACTCACTTCGAACCGCTAAAAGTATTTGTTTTGAAGGAGCGCCCGCAAATGACTAGGTTCAAATGAAAGATGCAAGTCTTAGCTATGGCCCTTCATAAGTCTTTTCGTTTGTTTCGAAATAGACAACTGTGTAGACCAGGAGAAAACTTTCAGTTCGTTTTAATTACATGCTCACTTTAAATTGCTAAAAGTATTTGTTTTGATGGAGCGCCCGCAAATGACTAGGTTCAAATGAAAGATGCAAGTCTTAGCTATGGCCTTACATAAATCTTTTCGTTTGTTTCGAAATAGACAACTGTGTAGACCAGGAGTAAACATTCAGTTCGTTATAATTACCTACTCACTTCGAACCGCTAAAAGTATTTGTTTTGAAGGAGCGCCCGCAAATGACTAGGTTCAAATGAAAGATGCAAGTCTTAGCTATGGCCCTACATAAGTCTTTAACGAACCGTATGTTTGCTCCTGGTCTACACAGTTGTCTATTTAGAAACAAACGAAAAAACTTATGTAATGCCATAGCTAAGATTTGCATCTTTCATTTGAACCTAGTCATTTGCGGGCGCTCCTTCAAAACAAATACTTTTAGCAATTTAAAGTGAGCAGGTAATTATAACGAACTGAATGTTTACTCCTGGTCTACACAGTTGTCTATTTCGAAAATTATAACGAACTGAATGTTTACTCCTGGTCTACACAGTTGTCTATTTCGAAACAAACGAAAAGATTTATGTAGGGCCATAGCTAACACTTGCATCTTTCATTTGAACCTAGTCATTTGCGGGCGCTCCATCAAAACAAATACTTTTAGCAATTTAAAGTGAGCAGGTAATTATAACGAACTGAATGTTTACTCCTGGTCTACACAGTTGTCTATTTCGATACAAACGAAAAGATTTATGTAGGGCCATAGCTAACACTTGCATCTTTCATTTGAACCTAGTCATTTGCGGGCGCTCCTTCAAAACAAATACTTTTAGCGGTTCGAAGTGAGTAGGTAATTATAACGCACCGTATGTTTGCTTCTGGTCTACACAGTTGTCTATTTCAAAACAAACAAAAAGACTTATGTAGGGCCATAGCTAACACTGGCATCTTTCATTTCAACCCAGTCATTTGCGGGCGCTCCATCAAAACAAATACTTTTAGCAATTTAAAGTGAGCAGGTAATTAAAACGAACTGAAAGTTTTCTCCTGGTCTACACAGTTGTCTATTTCGAAACAAACGAAAAAACTTATGTAAGGCCATAGCTAAGACTTGCATCTTTTATTTGAACTTAGTCATTTGCGGGCGCTCTATCAAAACAAATACTTTTAGCAATTTAAAGTAAACAGGTAATTAAAACGAACTGAAAGTTTTCTCCTGGTCTACACAGTTGTCTATTTCGAAACAAACGAAAAGACTTATGTAGGGCCATAGCTAAGACTTGCATCTTTCATGTGAACCTAGTCATTTGCGGGCGCTCCATCAAAACAAATACTTTTAGCAATTTAAATTGAGCATGTAATTAAAACGAACTGAAAGTTTTCTCCTGGTCTACACAGTTGTCTATTTCGAAACAAACGAAAAGACTTATGTAGGGCCATAGCTAAGACTTGCATCTTTCATTTGAACCTAGTCATTTGCGGGCGCTCCTTCAAAACAAATACTTTTAGCGGTTCGAAGTGAGTAGGTAATTATAACGAACTGAATGTTTACTCCTGGTCTACACAGTTGTCTATTTCGAAACAAACGAAAAGATTTATGTAGGGCCATAGCTAACACTTGTATCTTTCATTTCAACCCAGTCATTTGCGGGCGCTCCATCAAAACAAATACTTTTAGCAATTTAAAGTGAGCAGGTAATTAAAACGAACTGAAAGTTTTCTGCTGGTCTACACAGTTGTCTATTTCGAAACAAACGAAAAAACTTATGTAAGGCCATAGCTAAGACTTGCATCTTTTATTTGAACTTAGTCATTTGCGGGCGCTCTATCAAAACAAATACTTTTAGCAATTTAAAGTAAACAGGTAATTGAAACGAACTGAAAGTTTTCTCCTGGTCTACACAGTTGTCTATTTCGAAACAAACGAAAAGACTTATGTAGGGCCATAGCTAACACTTGCATCTTTCATGTGAACCTAGTCATTTGCGGGCGCTCCATCAAAACAAATACTTTTAGCAATTTAAAGTTAGCATGTAATTAAAACGAACTGAAAGTTTTCTCCTGGTCTACACAGTTGTCTATTTCGAAACAAACGAAAAGACTTATGTAGGGCCATAGCTAAGACTTGCATCTTTCATTTGAACCTAGTCATTTGCGGGCGCTCCTTCAAAACAAATACTTTTAGCGGTTCGAAGTGAGTAGGTAATTATAACGAACTGAATGTTTACTCCTGGTCTACACAGTTGTCTATTTCGAAACAAACGAAAAGATTTATGTAGGGCCATAGCTAACACTTGTATCTTTCATTTCAACCCAGTCATTTGCGGGCGCTCCATCAAAACAAATACTTTTAGCAATTTAAAGTGAGCAGGTAATTATAATGAACTGAATGTTTACTCCTGGTCTACACAGTTGTCTATTTCGAAACAAACGAAAAGACTTATGTAGGGCCATAGCTAAGACTTGCATCTTTCATGTGAACCTAGTCATTTGCGGGCGCTCCTTCAAAACAAATACTTTTATCGGTTCGAATTGAGTAGGTAACTTTAACGAACCGTATGTTTGCTCCTGGTCTACACAGTTGTCTATTTCGAAACAAACGAAAAGACTTATGTAGGGCCATAGCTAACACTGGCATCTTTTATTTGAACCTAGTCATTTGCGGGCGCTCCATCAAAACAAATACTTTTAGCAATTTAAAGTGAGCAGGTAATTATAACGAACTGAATGTTTACTCCTGGTCTACACAGTTGTCTATTTCGAAACAAACGAAAAGACTTATGTAGGGCCATAGCTTAGACTTGCATCTTTCATTTGAACCTAGTCATTTGCGGGCGCTCCTTCAAAACAAATACTTTTAGCAATTTAAATTGAGCAGGTAATTATAACGAACTGAATGTTTACTCCTGGTCTACACAGTTGTCTATTTCGAAACTGTTACTGGTTGATGTTCGCAAAGAACCTTATTTAATACTTACTTGTGTATTGTTCGTATAAAGAACATGTCATTAGAGAGTGTCAGAAAAGGATGATGAGTAAAGTCATTCGCTTTAAAATATTCTTTTTTTTCCTTTAATACATTAATTCCTTTATTCACATAAATACATCTATTTACAACATGGTAGCAGAGCGTAGTTGATCCGTGAATACCGTGGATATTGTAAAACAAGGAAAAACAGTAAGTTTTGAAGATTTTACCCTGATTAAAATGAGCGGTGGTGAAGGGAGTAGCAGTGGTTTTGCAATAGAAAAACTTAGAGGGCGAGAGAATTACCGCCTTTGGAAGTTTAATATGAAAAATCTGCTTGTCCACGATAATCTCTGGAACTCAATAAGAGGATATCCAGTAGACGATAAGAGTACACCAGAAATTGGCTGTCAATCCAGTGTTTCATAGACGCACGAAACACATAGATATTCGCTATCATTTTGTCCGAGAGGCTGTAGATAAGAAAGTAGTCTGTATCAGTTATCTTCCTACGGACCAAATGGTTGCTGATGTGCTAACCAAACCATTATTCTCTGACAAGCATAAGTATTGCTCAATGAAAATGGGTTTGGTTTAGTTCCTTTGTAATGGTAAGTTCGGTAAGTGGTTACTGAAAGTACCTAGTTTTACTTATAGTTAAAGTTGTATTAAATTGTGGTTCAGGGGAAGTGTTACTGGTTGATGTTCGCAAAGAACCTTATTTAATACTTACTTGTGTATTGTTCGTATAAAGAACATGTCATTAGAGAGTGTCAGAAAAGGATGATGAGTAAAGTCATTCGCTTTAAAATATTCTTTTTTTTCCTTTAATACATTAATTCCTTTATTCACATAAATACATCTATTTACAACAGAAACAAACGAAAAAACTTATGTAAGGCCATAGCTAAGACTTGCATCTTTCATTTGAACCTAGTCATTTGCGGGCGCTCCTTCAAAACAAATACTTTTAGCGGTTCGAAGTGAGAAGGTAACTTTAACGAACCGTATGTTTGCTCTTGGTCTACACAGTTGTCTATTTCGAAACAAACGAAAAGATTTATGTAGGGCCATAGCTAAGACTTGCATCTTTTATTTGAACCTAGTCATTTGCGGGCGCTCTATCAAAACAAATACTTTTAGCAATTTAAAGTGAACAGGTAATTAAAACGAACTAAAAGTTTTCTCCTGGTCTACACAGTTGTCTATTTCGAAACAAACGAAAAGACTTATGTAGGGCCATAGCTAACACTTGCATCTTTCATTTGAACCTAGTCATTTGCGGGCGCTCCTTCAAAACAAATACTTTTAGCGGTTCGAAGTGAGTAGGTAATTATAACGCACCGTATGTTTGCTCCTGGTCTACACAGTTGTCTATTTCGAAACAAACGAAAAGATTTATGTATGGCCATAGCTAACACTTGTATCTTTCATTTCAACCCAGTCATTTGCGGGCGCTCCATCAAAACAAATACTTTTAGCAATTTAAAGTGAGCAGGTAATTATAACGAACTGAATGTTTACTCCTGGTCTACACAGTTGTCTATTTCGAAACAAACGAAAAGACTTATGTAGGGCCATAGCTAAGACTTGCATTATTCATATAAACCTAGTCATTTGCGGGCGCTCCTTCAAAACAAATACTTTTAGCGGTTCGAAGTGAGTAGGTAACTTTAACGAACCGTATGTTTGCTCCTGGTCTACACAGTTGTCTATTTCGAAACAAACGAAAAAACTTATGTAAGGCCATAGCTAAGACTTGCATCTTTCATTTGAACCTAGTCATTTGCGGGCGCTCCATCAAAACAAATACTTTTAGCAATTTAAAGTGAGCATGTAATTAAAACGAACTGAAAGTTTTCTCCTGGTCTACACAGTTGTCTATTTCGAAACAAACGAAAAGACTTATGTAGGGCCATAGCTAAGACTTGCATCTTTCATGTGAACCTAGTCATTTGCGGGCGCTCCATCAAAACAAATACTTTTAGCAATTTAAAGTGAGCATGTAATTAAAACGAACTGAAAGTTTTCTCCTGGTCTACACAGTTGTCTATTTCGAAACAAACGAAAAGACTTATGTAGGGCCATAGCTAAGACTTGCATCTTTCATTTGAACCTAGTCATTTGCGGGCGCCCCTTCAAAACAAATACTTTTAGCGGTTCGAAGTGAGTAGGTAATTATAACGAACTGAATGTTTACTCCTGGTCTACACAGTTGTCTATTTCGAAACAAACGAAAAGATTTATGTAGGGCCATAGCTAACACTTGTATCTTTCATTTCAACCCAGTCATTTGCGGGCGCTCCATCAAAACAAATACTTTTAGCAATTTAAAGTGAGCAGGTAATTATAATGAACTGAATGTTTACTCCTGGTCTACACAGTTGTCTATTTCGAAACAAACGAAAAGACTTATGTAGGGCCATAGCTAAGACTTGCATCTTTCATGTGAACCTAGTCATTTGCGGGCGCTCCTTCAAAACAAATACTTTACGGTTCGAAGTGAGTAGGTAACTTTAACGAACCGTATGTTTGCTCCTGGTCTACACAGTTGTCTATTTCGAAACAAACGAAAAGACTTATGTAGGGCCATAGCTAACACTGGCATCTTTTATTTGAACCTAGTCATTTGCGGGCGCTCCATCGAAACAAATACTTTTAGCAATTTAAAGTGAGCAGGTAATTATAACGAACTGAATGTTTACTCCTGGTCTACACAGTTGTCTATTTCGAAACAAACGAAAAGACTTATGTAGGGCCATAGCTTAGACTTGCATCTTTCATTTGAACCTAGTCATTTGCGGGCGCTCCTTCAAAACAAATACTTTTAGCAATTTAAAGTGAGCAGGTAATTATAACGAACTGAATGTTTACTCCTGGTCTACACAGTTGTCTATTTCGAAACAAACGAAAAAACTTATGTAAGGCCATAGCTAAGACTTGCATCTTTCATTTGTACCTAGTCATTTGCGGGCGCTCCTTCAAAACAAATACTTTTAGCGGTTCGAAGTGAGAAGGTAACTTTAACGAACCGTATGTTTGCTCTTGGTCTACACAGTTGTCTATTTCGAAACAAACGAAAAGATTTATGTAGGGCCATAGCTAAGACTTGCATCTTTTATTTGAACCTAGTCATTTGCGGGCGCTCTATCAAAACAAATACTTTTAGCAATTTAAAGTGAACAGGTAATTAAAACGAACTAAAAGTTTTCTCCTGGTCTACACAGTTGTCTATTTCGAAACAAACGAAAAGACTTATGTAGGGCCATAGCTAGGACTTGCATCTTTCATTTGAACCTAGTCATTTGCGGGCGCTCCTTCAAAACAAATACTTTTAGCGGTTCGAAGTGAGTAGGTAATTATAACGCACCGTATGTTTGCTCCTGGTCTACACAGTTGTCTATTTCGAAACAAACGAAAAGACTTATGTAGGGCCATAGCTAACACTGGCATCTTTCATTTGAACCTAGTCATTTGCGGGCGCTCTATCAAAACAAATACTTTTAGCAATTTAAAGTGAGCAGGTAATTATAACGAACTGAATGTTTACTCCTGGTCTACACAGTTGTCTATTTCGAAACAAACGAAAAGACTTATGTAGGGCCATAGCTAAGACTTGCATTATTCATATGAACCTAGTCATTTGCGGGCGCTCCTTCAAAACAAATACTTTTAGCGGTTCGAAGTGAGTAGGTAACTTTAACGAACCGTATGTTTGCTCCTGGTCTACACAGTTGTCTATTTCGAAACAAACGAAAAAACTTATGTAAGGCCATAGCTAAGACTTGCATCTTTCATTTGAACCTAGTCATTTGCGGGCGCTCCATCAAAACAAATACTTTTAGCAATTTAAAGTGAGCATGTAATTAAAACGAACTGAAAGTTTTCTCCTGGTCTACACAGTTGTCTATTTCGAAACAAACGAAAAGACTTATGTAGGGCCATAGCTAAGACTTGCATCTTTCATTTGAACCTAGTCATTTGCGGGCGCTCCTTCAAAACGAATACTTTTAGCGGTTCGAAGTGAGTAGGTAACTATAACGAACCGTATGTTTGCTCCTGGTCTACACAGTTGTCTATTTCGAAACAAACGAAAAAACTTATTTAAGGCCATAGCTAACACTTGCATCTTTCATTTGAACCTAGTCATTTGCGGGCGCTCCATCAAAACAAATACTTTTAGCAATTTAAAGTGAGCATGTAATTAAAACGAACTGAAAGTTTTCTCCTGGTCTACACAGTTGTCTATTTCGAAACAAACGAAAAGACTTATGTAGGGCCATAGCTAACACTGGCATCTTTATTTGAACATGGTGATTTGCGGGCGCTCCATCAAAACAAATACTTTTAGCAATTTAAAGTGAGCAGATAATTATAACGAACTGAAAGTTTTCTCCTGGTCTACACAGTTGTCTATTTCGAAACAAACGAAAAGACTTATGTAGGGCCATAGCTAACACTTGCATCTTTCATTTGAACCTAGTCATTTGCGGGCGCTCCTTCAAAACAAATACTTTTAGCGGTTCGAAGTGAGTAGGTAATTATAACGCACCGTATGTTTGCTCCTGGTCTACACAGTTGTCTATTTCGAAACAAACGAAAAGATTTATGTATGGCCATAGCTAACACTTGTATCTTTCATTTCAACCCAGTCATTTGCGGGCGCTCCATCAAAACAAATACTTTTAGCAATTTAAAGTGAGCAGGTAATTATAACGAACTGAATGTTTACTCCTGGTCTACACAGTTGTCTATTTCGAAACAAACGAAAAGACTTATGTAGGGCCATAGCTTACACTGGCATCTTTATTTGAACCTAGTCATTTGCGGGCGCTCCATCAAAACAAATACTTTTAGCAATTTAAAGTGAGCATGTAATTAAAACGAACTGAAAGTTTTCTCCTGGTCTACACAGTTGTCTATTTCGAAACAAACGAAAAGACTTATGTAGGGCCATAGCTAAGACTTGCATCTTTCATTTGAACCTAGTCATTTGCGGGCGCTCCTTCAAAACAAATACTTTTAGCGGTTCGAAGTGAGTAGGTAATTATAACGCACCCGTATGTTTGCTCCTGGTCTACACAGTTGTCTATTTCGAAACAAACGAAAAGACTTATGTAGGGCCATAGCTAACACTGGCATCTTTTATTTGAACCTAGTGATTTGCGGGCGCTCCATCAAAACAAATACTTTTAGCAATTTAAAGTGAACAGGTAATTAAAACGAACTGAAAGTTTTCTCCTGGTCTACACAGTTGTCTATTTCGAAACAAACGAAAAGACTTATGTAGGGCCATAGCTAAGACTTGCATCTTTCATTTGAACCTAGTCATTTGCGGGCGCTCCTTCAAAACAAATACTTTTAGCGGTTCGAAGTGAGTAGGTAATTATAACGAACTGAATGTTTACTCCTGGTCTACACAGTTGTCTATTTCGAAACAAACGAAAAGATTTATGTAGGGCCATAGCTAACACTTGTATCTTTCATTTCAACCCAGTCATTTGCGGGCGCTCCATCAAAACAAATACTTTTAGCAATTTAAAGTGAGCAGGTAATTATAATGAACTGAATGTTTACTCCTGGTCTACACAGTTGTCTATTTCGAAACAAACGAAAAGACTTATGTAGGGCCATAGCTAAGACTTGCATCTTTCATGTGAACCTAGTCATTTGCGGGCGCTCCTTCAAAACAAATACTTTTATCGGTTCGAAGTGAGTAGGTAACTTTAACGAACCGTATGTTTGCTCCTGGTCTACACAGTTGTCTATTTCGAAACAAACGAAAAGACTTATGTAGGGCCATAGCTAACACTGGCATCTTTTATTTGAACCTAGTCATTTGCGGGCGCTCCATCAAAACAAATACTTTTAGCAATTTAAAGTGAGCATGTAATTAAAACGAACTGAAAGTTTTCTCCTGGTCTACACAGTTGTCTATTTCGAAACAAACGAAAAGACTTATGAAGGGCCATAGCTAAGACTTGCATCTTTCATTTGAACCTAGTCATTTGTGGGCGCTCCTTCAAAACAAATACTTTTAGCAATTTAAATTGAGCAGGTAATTATAACGAACTGAATGTTTTCTCCTGGTCTACACAGTTGTCTATTTCGAAACAAACGAAAAGACTTATGTAAGGCCATAGCTAAGACTTGCATCTTTCATTTGAACCTAGTCATTTGCGGGCGCTCCTTCAAAACAAATACTTTTAGCGGTTCGAAGTGAGTAGGTAATTATAACGAACTGAATGTTTACTCCTGGTCTACACAGTTGTCTATTTCGAAACAAACGAAAAGACTTATGTAGGGCCATAGCTTAGACTTGCATCTTTCATTTGAACCTAGTCATTTGCGGGCGCTCCTTCAAAACAAATACTTTTAGCAATTTAAATTGAGCAGGTAATTATAACGAACTGAATGTTTTCTCCTGGTCTACACAGTTGTCTATTTCGAAACAAACGAAAAGACTTATGAAGGGCCATAGCTAAGACTTGCATCTTTCATTTGCACCTAGTCATTTGCGGGCGCTCCTTCAAAACAAATACTTTTAGCGGTTCGAAGTGAGAAGGTAACTTTAACGAACCGTATGTTTGCTCTTGGTCTACACAGTTGTCTATTTCGAAACAAACGAAAAGATTTATGTAGGGCCATAGCTAAGACTTGCATCTTTTATTTGAACTTAGTCATTTGCGGGCGCTCTATCAAAACAAATACTTTTAGCAATTTAAAGTGAACAGGTAATTAAAACGAACTAAAAGTTTTCTCCTGGTCTACACAGTTGTCTATTTCGAAGCAAACGAAAAGACTTATGTAGGGCCATAGCTAAGACTTGCATCTTTCATTTGAACCTAGTCATTTGCGGGCGCTCCTTCAAAACAAATACTTTTAGCGGTTCGAAGTGAGTAGGTAATTATAACGCACCGTATGTTTGCTCCTGGTCTACACAGTTGTCTATTTCGAAACAAACGAAAAGACTTATGTAGGGCCATAGCTAACACTGGCATCTTTCATTTGAACCTAGTCATTTGCGGGCGCTCTATCAAAACAAATACTTTTAGCAATTTAAAGTGAGCAGGTAATTATAACGAACTGAATGTTTACTCCTGGTCTACACAGTTGTCTATTTCGAAACAAACGAAAAGACTTATGTAGGGCCATAGCTAAGACTTGCATTATTCATATGAACCTAGTCATTTGCGGGCGCTCCTTCAAAACAAATACTTTTAGCGGTTCGAAGTGAGTAGGTAACTTTAACGAACCGTATGTTTGCTCCTGGTCTACACAGTTGTCTATTTCGAAACAAACGAAAAAACTTATGTAAGGCCATAGCTAAGACTTGCATCTTTCATTTGAACCTAGTCATTTGCGGGCGCTCCATCAAAACAAATACTTTTAGCAATTTAAAGTGAGCATGTAATTAAAACGAACTGAAAGTTTTCTCCTGGTCTACACAGTTGTCTATTTCGAAACAAACGAAAAGACTTATGAAGGGCCATAGCTTAGACTTGCATCTTTCATTTGAACCTAGTCATTTGCGGGCGCTCCTTCAAAACGAATACTTTTAGCGGTTCGAAGTGAGTAGGTAACTATAACGAACCGTATGTTTACTCCTGGTCTACACAGTTGTCTATTTCGAAACAAACGAAAAGACTTATGTAGGGCCATAGCTAAGACTTGCATCTTTCATTTGAACCTAGTCATTTGCGGGCGCTCCATCAAAACAAATACTTTTAGCAATTTAAAGTGAGCATGTAATTAAAACGAACTGAAAGTTTTCTCCTGGTCTACACAGTTGTCTATTTCGAAACAAACGAAAAGACTTATGTAGGGCCATAGCTAACACTTGCATCTTTCATTTGAACCTAGTCATTTGCGGGCGCTCCTTCAAAACAAATACTTTTAGCGGTTCGAAGTGAGTAGGTAATTATAACGCACCGTATGTTTGCTTCTGGTCTACACAGTTGTCTATTTCGAAACAAACGAAAAGACTTATGTAGGGCCATAGCTAACACTGGCATCTT